>JAOWCC010000064.1:32138801-33469071 GCA_030867875.1 Actinernus sp. WN-2022
CTTAGGAGCATCTGTGAAAAGAAAGAAACTTCAGCTTAAGCACCACACGTCACGGACGGAGTCCTAGGTCATTTGTCTTCAGGGATCTTCTGGAAGAGTCGGACTCGTTGAGAGCTCTAGCTTCTCACGATCCGATCAGTAGGCGGAACATTTTATCATCAGATTTGTTGGTTCAACCACTGAGAAATAAACTCTCTAACGACTTATCTCCGATACACGAAACTTTGCCAGTTACATTGTGAGGTCTGATATTCCAAGTTAAATCCTTGCCCAAGAATAAATGATGATCCACTTGGTGAAACCTTCTTCATAACGAGGGCCTTTGGTGTTTGGAAACTGCTTCCTAGCAGCTGCTCCCCCTGCTTTTAGTACCATGAAGATACGACCCCCTGTTTTTAGTACCATGAGGATATGACCCCTGTTTTTAGCACCATGAGGATATGACCCCTGTTTTTAGTACCATGAAGATACGACCCCCTGTTTTTAGTACCATGAGGATATGACCCCCTGTTTTAGTATGAGGATATGACCCTTTGTACATAGTTCCTAAAAGCCGGATTAAGTTAACCAGGATTAAGAGTAATCTTTAGGCGAGGTGGCGTAAGTAGTAAGCGCTTCACCGCTCACCACTGTGGCCTGGGTACGAGCCCGGTAACATGTAAGTTGAGTTTGTCGGTATCTTGCCCCGAGGGTTTTTCTCCGGGTTCTTCGGTTTTCCTCCCTCCACAAAAACCAAACACAAAATTCCAATTCGACCTGTGGTTTAGCCAGGTCCTGACTTTGATCAGCCCCTATGGTTGTTTCAGGTCCTGACTTTGATCAACCCCTATGGTTGTTCAGGTCCTGACTTTGATCAGCCCCTATGGTTGTTTCAGGTCCTGACTTCGATCAGCCCTTATGGTTGTTTCAGGTCCTGACTTCGATCAGCCCCTATGGTTGTTTCAGGTCCTGACTTCGATCAGCCCCTATGGTTGTTTCAGGTCCTGACTTTGATCAGCCCCTATGGTTGTTTCAGGTCCTGACTTTGATCAGTCCCTATGGTTGTTTCAGGTCCTGACTTCGATCAACCCCTATGGTTGTTTCAGGCTCATTAAAATTCAGTGTTCAGTGCTAACTCGTGGATTACCGATCGGGGATTAAAAACATTGTTTGCTGAGGAATGAGTAGTACCTTTCTACTTGTAATCCTAGAATAAAGAAACACACCTTTTTACCAAGAGAACCAAAATCCACGATTAACATTTAATCGAGTATTAATGATTAACGGGCTTCGAGGATCTCAGGCCTGAAGGCCACAAACACACTGACACAAGCGCTAGCACACTTACCGGGGCGGCCAGAACCAAGCCTGATACAAATTGGCAGCAGTACCCTCACAAAAACCTTCTCCGTCCTAACAGGACTACCGAAGTTAGTGCTTCCTCCACACAGTTCTCTGAGCGTGTAGTCGTTATTGAGAGAGTACATGAGTCGCGACGCGAGTTTGATGATGGTGTCGCAGAAGAACTGAGGTGGTGCACAGATGGGTGCCATGGGAAGGAAGGCCGTCAGTGAGATGGTCAGCGAGGGACGCTCCTCAAGCACGAAACTCATACATGTAGTCACCAATGTCTAGGGGAGGGGAGGGTAAGGATTAGTATATTAATCCCGGTTTCTGGGAAACCTCCACACCCTAACCTTTATGGTTAATCATTAATAGAACGATACATATCCAAGGGATGGGATTGATCCGGATTAGCTGGGCTAGTACGATGCACCTTATACCGTAAAATTTGTCAGGTGTTGAAAGTTTTTGTAACATGTTCCATGAAATAGGATGGTGGTTTTTGAAATATATTTTCTATTTAGTTTGTCTCATTTTTACAATGACACAGTCAAACCGATAAAGAGTAATGCTCCGATAATGGACGATAATATTACTGAGTATGTAAAAGTGTTAATTTCTATTCTTCTTTCTCGTAATTTCATTTAGAAAACCAACAAAGTATTATTTTCATTCATTCACTTCTGAATTTTCCATTTAGTTTTGACCAAACTAACTATGGTTTGATTTCCAAGAAAATCGTATGTGTGAAAAGTTCTCAAATTTGTGATTCAAATATATTTTGTCTTCCTCCTTTCCTATTGGCTGGATGGTGTTGTCTTCAGGTTTTCACAGTAAAAAAACGGTCAACAATATACAGTTTCCTTATTTTCTTCTTGTAACTTTGACTTTGGGCATCTCAGACAGCACTTAACGCATAGAGCAGATTTCGTATAAGTAATATGGCATGTCTGTAGCATTACTGTAACCATACTGTAACTTACTGCACCGGAACTCTGTAATTTGATTTGATCGGCAGGACAAAAACAATACGAAACCATTCCAATGTCACGGCATATTGTACAGTAACCGTTGCCCTACAGCACGGTTACATCAAGGCATGCCGTGACATTGAAATGGCTTAGAGCAGATTTCGTATGAGTGGGACAAACTACAGCTATGACTACGACACAGTTACTGTACGGCATGCCGTGACATTGAAATGGTTTAGAGCAGATTTCATATGAGTGGGACAAGCTACAGCACTGACTACAGCACAGTTACTGTACAGCATGCCGTGACGTTGAAATGACTTAGAGCAGATTTCGTATGAGTGGGACAAACTACAGCAATGACAACAGCATGGTTACTGTACGGCATGCCGTGACATTGAAATGACTTAGAGCAGATTTCGTATGAGTGGGACAAACTACAGCAATGACAACAGCATGGTTACTGTACGGCATGCCGTGACATTGAAATGATTTAGAGCAGATTTCGTATGAGTGGGACAAACTACAGCAATGACTACAAAAGCACGGTTACTGTACGGCATGCCGTGACATTGAAATGGTTTAGAGCAGATTTCGTATGAGTGGGACAAACTACAGCACTGACTACAGCACGGTTACTGTACGGCATGCCGTGACATTGAAATGACTTAGAGCAGATTTCGTATGAGTGGGACAAACTACAGCAATGACTACAAAAGCACGGTTACTGTACGGCATGCCGTGACGTTGAAATGACTTAGAGCAGATTTCGTATGAGTGGGACAAACTACAGCAATGACAACAGCATGGTTACTGTACGGCATGCCGTGACATTGAAATGACTTAGAGCAGATTTCGTATGAGTGGGACAAACTACAGCAATGACTACAAAAGCACGGTTACTGTACGGCATGCCGTGACATTGAAATGACTTAGAGCAGATTTCGTATGAGTGGGACAAACTACAGCAATGACAACAGCATGGTTACTGTACGGCATGCCGTGACATTGAAATGACTTAGAGCAGATTTCGTATGAGTGGGACAAACTACAGCACTGACTACAGCACGGTTACTGTACGGCATGCCGTGACATTGAAATGACTTAGAGCAGATTTCGTATGAGTGGGACAAACTACAGCAATGACTACAAAAGCACGGTTACTGTACGGCATGCCGTGACATTGAAATGACTTAGAGCAGATTTCGTATGAGTGGGACAAACTACAGCAATGACAACAGCATGGTTACTGTACGGCATGCCGTGACATTGAAATGACTTAGAGCAGATTTCGTATGAGTGGGACAAACTGCAGCAATGACTACGGCACAGTTACTGTACGGCATGCCGTGACGTTGAAATGACTTAGAGCAGATTTCGTATGAGTGGGACAAACTACAGCAATGACTACAAAAGCATGGTTACTGTACGACATGCCGTGACATTGAAATGGTTTAGAGCAGATTTCGTATGAGTGGGACAAACTACAGCAATGACAACAGCATGGTTACTGTACGGCATGCCGTGACATTGAAATGACTTAGAGCAGATTTCGTATGAGTGGGACAAACTACAGCAATGACAACAGCATGGTTACTGTACGGCATGCCGTGACGTTGAAATGACTTAGAGCAGATTTCGTATGAGTGGGACAAACTACAGCAATGACAACAGCATGGTTACTGTACGGCATGCCGTGACATTGAAATGACTTAGAGCAGATTTCGTATGAGTGGGACAAACTACAGCAATGACAACAGCATGGTTACTGTACGGCATGCCGTGACATTGAAATGATTTAGAGCAGATTTCGTATGAGTGGGACAAACTACAGCAATGACTACAAAAGCACGGTTACTGTACGGCATGCCGTGACATTGAAATGGTTTAGAGCAGATTTCGTATGAGTGGGACAAACTACAGCACTGACTACAGCACGGTTACTGTACGGCATGCCGTGACATTGAAATGACTTAGAGCAGATTTCGTATGAGTGGGACAAACTACAGCAATGACTACAAAAGCACGGTTACTGTACGGCATGCCGTGACGTTGAAATGACTTAGAGCAGATTTCGTATGAGTGGGACAAACTACAGCAATGACAACAGCATGGTTACTGTACGGCATGCCGTGACATTGAAATGACTTAGAGCAGATTTCGTATGAGTGGGACAAACTACAGCAATGACTACAAAAGCACGGTTACTGTACGGCATGCCGTGACATTGAAATGACTTAGAGCAGATTTCGTATGAGTGGGACAAACTACAGCAATGACAACAGCATGGTTACTGTACGGCATGCCGTGACATTGAAATGACTTAGAGCAGATTTCGTATGAGTGGGACAAACTACAGCACTGACTACAGCACGGTTACTGTACGGCATGCCGTGACATTGAAATGACTTAGAGCAGATTTCGTATGAGTGGGACAAACTACAGCAATGACTACAAAAGCACGGTTACTGTACGGCATGCCGTGACATTGAAATGACTTAGAGCAGATTTCGTATGAGTGGGACAAACTACAGCAATGACAACAGCATGGTTACTGTACGGCATGCCGTGACATTGAAATGACTTAGAGCAGATTTCGTATGAGTGGGACAAACTGCAGCAATGACTACGGCACAGTTACTGTACGGCATGCCGTGACGTTGAAATGACTTAGAGCAGATTTCGTATGAGTGGGACAAACTACAGCAATGACTACAAAAGCATGGTTACTGTACGACATGCCGTGACATTGAAATGGTTTAGAGCAGATTTCGTATGAGTGGGACAAACTACAGCAATGACAACAGCATGGTTACTGTACGGCATGCCGTGACATTGAAATGACTTAGAGCAGATTTCGTATGAGTGGGACAAACTACAGCAATGACAACAGCATGGTTACTGTACGGCATGCCGTGACATTGAAATGACTTAGAGCAGATTTCGTATGAGTGGGACAAACTACAGCAATGACAACAGCATGGTTACTGTACGGCATGCCGTGACATTGAAATGGTTTAGAGCAGATTTCATATAAGTGGGACAAACTACAGCAATGACAACAGCATGGTTACTGTACGGCATGCCGTGACATTGAAATGGCTTAGAGCAGATTTCGTGTGAGTGGGACAAACTACAGCAATGACTACAAAAGCACGGTTACTGTACGGCATGCCGTGACATTGAAATGACTTAGAGCAGATTTCGTATGAGTGGGACAAACTACAGCAATGACAACAGCATGGTTACTGTACGGCATGCCGTGACATTGAAATGGTTTAGAGCAGATTTCATATGAGTGGGACAAACTACAGCACTGACTACAGCACGGTTACTGTACGGCATGCCGTGACATTGAAATGACTTAGAGCAGATTTCATATGAGTGGGACAAACTACGGCAATGACTACAGCACAGTTACTGTACGGCATGCCGTGACATTGAAATGGCTTAGAGCAGATTTCGTATAAGTGGGACAAACTACAGCACTGACAACAGCACGGTTACTGTACGGTATGCCGTGACATTGAAATGGTTTAGAGCAGATTTCGTATGAGTGGGACAAACTACAGCAATGACAACAGCATGGTTACTGTACAGCATGCAGTGACATTGAAATGGTTTCCCTAATGTGACATACAGTACAGCATACAGTACATCACGGTTATGGTAAGCCTACGGGCATGCCATAGTTTGTCCCATACGAAATCTACTGTATGCTCATTCCCGCAGCCTATTGTCTTTTGGTATCGTTCTTAGGCGAATCATTACTAAAACTGATATTTTAATATCTATAGGATGGTGGTGACGTTTTGCTGCACGTGTACCTAGTAACCCTTCTTCACACATTGAACAAATTATATTATATTCCAAAACTCATGAATAATTAATGACCATTTTGTCCAATCAGATGTAGCAAATCAGTCACGTGCATGCTCCTTTACACCTGATAAAATCTCGTCATTCTAAAAAGCCCGCGGTGGGATTTGAATTCTGTCCCAGGGGGAAAAGGGGTTATTGATTGAGACAATGGTAAGCACCTTGCAACTCTTGGAATTTCTATTGATGTTTCAGCTTTCTCATTGAATTGCTAATTAGGATGAACGTTTTATATAAAGAATACCAATGAAAATGAAATTTTATATAAAGTTTCATCCTAATTAAGAATTCACTGATAAAGACCCAAAGATAGCAAAACATAAGGTATCTATATAATAAATGTTGCACTAAATTTAATAATATCAGCAGACTACCGAGATACACAGATGATATTTTTTAAACAAAGTTACCAACTACCATTACTTGTTTACTGAGCCACTGTTTAGTTCCAATTATTAAATCAAACTCAAAGCCGTAAAATAATAAAAACGTGCCGCATTAAACTTACAAACATCCTCTTCATATTTTGTGCCGGAGTAAAAAAATTAGAGTCTGCCGTCATGTCAGTCACATCGCTTTCCAAGTCTTTAACTTTATCGATGTCAACCACGACACCAAATCCTTCAAGTGCAGCTTCTTGCCCTAGCTTGTTTTTTGCCACACAATGCTTTCAGCATTACGAAACGCCGCTTCAAACAACATAGTATGGTAATTTCTTCATGTCCTTCCCTTGAGATGTTCGTAATCGCAGGCGGTGATTACTCGAATATTTTGCATGGCGTTGTGAATACAAACGTTCAATGGTTCATTAAGTAACCGTTTTTGAAGCCGTTTAATGAACTCGCAGCACGTGTTTTATAAAACACTGCTGCTCGTTTATTAAACAGTACTTTAAAAATCAACCCAGTAACGATTACATAACTTCTTTAGCTGTAAGGCTTCATTAAGAAATAGTAAACATTTTCCGTCGTTATAGAAACACGAGTGGGAGTTTGGCAATGGGAACGCGAGCCCGAAGGACGAGTGTTTCCACTGCCATTTTGAGTTCTGTCAATCTTCCACAAGTGTTGCTATAACTCTATGGGATCACGAAAACAATGAACTCTATTTCCTTTATGAAATAAACGAGTACAAATACGACAAAATACTCGCTTTACCCAAATTCTCCTAACTAGCTCAAGAACGCGCAACTTTCTCTGTTTCTATAGAGTTTTAGTATAAACCGGCATACTAGTATTCTATTGCAAATCGAGCAATCTGATTGATCCTCTACTCACTATCTGTTCCGTAATAAATAGTGAGTAGCGAATGTCCAATGACAATCCTTGTTATATCTGCAATTCCCCAATTTCGACCAATCAGAAGCCACGATAGATTCTGGACTGAAGACCCCGAATGTAAGAATTTATCACCGAGTGAGATAAACATTGGTCTGAAAGTACAGGAGAACGCTTTAGTTTGGCTTTTCAATACAGAACATGTATATTCGCTTATGCCTATGGAGCACATAAATGCAAAATTAACAGCGAAAACAGTTCAATCTCGTTTTTAGTGAGTGATTGCTTACCATTTGGTCGAACTGAAGCGGGGAAATTTTAAAAGCAAAAAGGTAAAAAATACGTATCTGAAACATCAAAATATCTTTTGATTTGACCTCTTTAAAGCAGAAAGTTCTTTGTATGTGCATATATATAATACTAGTCTGTTTCTACTAAAACAATTAGGTTACTCACTCTCACTTCCTATAGCTGCCCGCTCCGAATCAACTATCAGCCGATAGAAACTTTGAGCTCGTAGTCTAATTGTTAAATTGAAACACGGCTTTCAGCCAATCAGAGCGTGCTGGCTATCGAATCTATTTTATAATGGTCCCTATAACAACACTGAAAGTTGGAGTGCATGGATAGTATGTAAGTAGTATAAAGGATTTGTAAAGAACCTGACCTTCAAGTACTGCGACTTGGCGATGAATTTCTGTCGGCACAGCACCAAGTAGATACCTGTAAAGAATCAATAAGGTATAGTTTTAATTGTATGGTTTTAATTGTATGGCGATATAAAGTCTGGCTGTGCACCCTCTGTATATATTACTTGTTATATTCGTTATTATAATATAACCCAGATAGTACGAGCGTTCTGATTGGCTTATAGACTCAAAAAACCTATGGTCTATTGTGCCAGTAAACACATAGAAATTGGCACGCCTGCTTGCGTTGTGTCGTAGTTATATCATAAAAGCAATAGACCACTCATTTCAATGTGTTTACTGGCGAAATAAAGCACTTAGTATTTTGTGAGAACGCTTGAAAGCGCCTTCGGCTTGTGCTAGTGTCAGTACAAAGGAGGTCTCACCACACAGCGGTCAAACGTCTGCGCATGCGTCAAAAGTCTTGCAACAACAACATATTCCAAAACAAATTCAAAGCGAGCCGGCGGCCGTCACTGTTCACACACCCGTTTTCAAACCTTGAGAACTTTTCTGGTAAATTACGAAACAATTTGGTAAACTCACAGTTTTAAGTTTGTTCAATTTCCCGTCGACTGTGAAAATAAAAAGCTTAACTTTCATGTATTTTTCTTAACTTTTGGGGGTAGAGGTTCCCTGTAATATGTTTTAAGGTAAATTTGCAAGATTTTTGACGCATGCGCAGACGTTTGACCGCTGTGTGAGGTCTCACGACTGGACACCGACCGCTGAACGGCTCGCCATTGTAAATCCCATAATACAATTCGCTCGCTCATTTTGCCGTGCATCTGTTCTCTTATAGATGCACAAATGACGTCACACCGTGTAGACAAGAGTGCGCCACGAAAAGCTGAGCGAGTTTCACCCTGTTTATTGTATACATTGTAAATATGTGCATGTTTTATGGCTGTTTGAATGCTCTCCATTGCATGAATGCAATCACGTGGTTGTACTGGACGGCAACAAAATCTGACTTATTTAAATGCACGTGTACGAGATCAATAGTGTTATTAGCGAAACCTGTTTGTAAATGCTATTTCCACCTCTCGATCTTTCTAAAACAGCGTTTGGAAGTCTGTTTGCCGTCCAGTAAAGCCTTTCCAATGGGAACACGAGCGCAATTAATTGGTTATTGAAGTGATATATGAGCACTTGAGTGTCTCCTGCAAAACGCCTATTCCGTCGAGCTGTCAGGACAAAGGACATTCTAGATTAGGCTTACCTCTAACGTACGACTCAAGTGCTTTCCACTCGATGTTTCTCTGAAACAGGAAAATAAAAAAAATATGAATTACTGCTATCGGGTGATGTTAAGAGACGCGTCTCGTAAGCTTGTTATCCTGCTGCTACGCTAATCTAGTGCGCATGCGCTACGGGATTTCTCAAAGACAACCAACGCTCTCTTGAATGACGTCATGTCGTAAGAAATCGAGCGGTAAACTTGATAAATGTCACGCACTGTGTTGATATGATGAGTAGTCAAACCACGATTCGTGGATCGTGACGGATGTCGTAGAAGTGATGAATAATGATGTGACGCAGAAGAGAACTTGAAGTTGTCTTGTACGAGGTCACGCATGTCACGCAACAATGTGCGACAATGGATAAATCATGCAACAGCCGTCCAGGAATCAAACAGATACGTGAAAATATGCCAATGTGTCAATGATCTGTCACGCAATACCAATACGCCAGTGGAAATGAACTAACAGTGATGATCAGCCAGTGTGACGAAGAAGACATATGGGCAGATGACGTTCATTTAACAGTGATGATCAGCCAGTGTGACGAAGAAGACATATGGGCAGATGACGTTCATTTAATTTGTCGGTTAATCACACAACTGAAGAGTGTGAAAGAACAGCTGGAAACGAACGCAGAACGGTGCCACTGCTTCGGTGGATCTTGACTGGGACAAACCACAATGAGTAACGAAATTAGGAAATGAAGACCTCGAATGATGTTAGAAAATGAACTGCAAGACGTATGGGTTCATCGCGCACTGTGTTTTATTCAGAGTTGCTTGGTGTACCTTAACTGTTCTGCGTCGACGGGAGCCCTTGACCTGATGACACATGTCACAACACAGCGACATCAATAAAACACAGCAGTTACTACACACTAGCTATGTAATGCTTTCTCGTGGTTTACCGTGAATTAGTATAACCGAGCAGCTGTCTATTGGAAAACTCGCTATCTGATTGGCTAGCCAGCCGCCGTCTGTTGGGAAACGCGCCATCTGATTGGCTAGCTAGCCGCCGTCTGTTGAGAAACGCGCCATCTGATTGGCTAGCCAGCTGCCGTCTGTTGGGAAACTCACCATCTGAATAGCTAGCTAGGCACCGTCTATCGATCGATAGTCGACCGTGCGCACGCTGCAGACAAAAATCACTTTGCGAGTTTTTTCACAGTTTTCTCTATCGCTAAGTTGTTAGAACGGTGGCTTGGTTATGCTAAACAGTTAGACTTCTCGCTCTTGGTTTCTATCAACTTTGATAGTTAAGTCGGGACTGCGACCCTCTATCAAGCGTTATAGTTCACCACAACATTTTGGTGCGCGCTCATTGGTCAAAAGCGATCACGTGACATGATAGTTCAAATATAAGCCCGAGAACGAAGTTCGAGGGCTTATATGCTAGTTGTAAGAACATCAAATTTCCGCGGGCAACTATCAGCCGATAGTTACGAGACAGACACAGTCTATTTGCGTTACTGTTCGTCACAACATTGTCTTCCGCTCTCAGCGAGCACTATTATACAAATAGACTGTGTCCGTCGAGGAACTATCGGCTGATAGTTGCCCGCGGAAATTTGATGTTCTTAAAACAAATATAAGCCCGAGAACGAAGTTCGAGGGCTTATATGCTAGTTTTAAGAACATCAAATTTCCAAGGGAAACTATCAGTCGATAGGTCCGAGACAGACACAGTCTATTTGCGTTATTGTTCAACACAAAATTGTCTTTCGTGCTCAGCGGGCACTATCGCCTGATAGTTTGCCTCCGCGGACGACAACTATCATGTCACGTAATCGCTTTTAGCCAATGAGCGCGCGCCAAAATTTTGTGGTGAACTATAACACCTGATAGTTTTCATCCGCGGACAACAACTATCACGTCACGTGATCGCTTTTGGCCAATGACCGTGCGCCAAAATTTTGTGGTGAACTATAACAGCCGATAGTTCCTCGATGGACACTCTATTTGTATAATAGAAACCTCTAGCTCGCA
The DNA here is from genome assembly GCA_030867875.1 of Actinernus sp. WN-2022. NCBI lineage: Eukaryota > Metazoa > Cnidaria > Anthozoa > Actiniaria > Actinernidae > Actinernus > Actinernus sp. WN-2022. The sequence continues at coordinate 32,150,170 of JAOWCC010000064.1, forward strand.
GTCTAATTGATAAATATCCAACGAGCGATTTGAATCTTATGTGTACATAATAGTCTAAAGGTATACTGACTGAAAAATCAAGTCACTCGTGGAATATCTCACGTTATACCACGAGAAAGCATTGCATAACTATTTTATCTCATGTCAATAATATGTAATAATAATAACAATATGATCAAAGGCGCATTACAAGTTCCAAAGTGATATAAAGTGATAAAAATGATAAAATATAGACAACGATAAAAATCCTATTTACAATTTAAAAGTACGTCTAAAAGAAGTCTTGATACTACGCTTAAAAGTTGACAATAATTTCAAACTACTTATGTCATGAGGAAGTGAGTTCCACAGTCTAGGGGATGCAGATGCAAACGCCCTGTCGCCCAGTGTGGCTAATAATTTCCCAAGGGGCAGTTCTAATACTATCTTATCATTGTTACGTAAGTTATACCTTGAAGGCTTCTTAATACTAATAATATCGCAGATGTAATCAGGAGCAATGCCATAAATAGCCTTGAACGTAATAAGTAAATCTTATATTTTATGCAAAACCTAATAGGAAACCAATGAAGTTCATGAAGGACGGGCGTAATGTACCAAAACCAGGGTAGCTTACACATAAGCCTAGCTGTCGCATTTTGGACTCTTTGTTTTAGATAACTGTGAGTGCGGCAGTCCAAATAATAAACTATTGCAATAATCTAAGCGGCTAGATATAAACGTACGGAAAAGAGTCTTTGTTGATACAAGTGACAAATACTTTCTAATTATTCTAATGTTGTGCAGATGGTAGAATGCTATACTGCATACTTCAGTGATATGAGTATCCATTGAAAACTTTCATCAAACCAGGACCCGAGATTTCTCACAACTCGTGACGCTTCAACAACTGAATCACATATAGTTATCTGAGAGATATCAACCTTAGTTGTTGTCTAGTCCCTAAAATAAGAAATTCAGTTTTGTCATCATTGCCAATGAAACTAAATTACTAATAAATAGGAAAAAAAGGAATTTCCTCATCCATATTTCACTAAGAAAAGTAAACAAATTTTAAAATTGAATAGAGCTGAGGAAGCTGAATGAAAAAAAACATGGCGCGCGCTGCATAACTAAGTTTCGGCGGGAAACAACTGGAAACTGTGACGGACGCGGCACATTATGGCGGGAAACAACTGGAAACTGTGACGAACGCGGCACATTTTGGCGGGAAACAACTGGAAACTGTGACGGACGCGGCACATTTTGGCGGGAAAAACCTGTTTTTTTATTGGCCTTATCCTCCATGGCATGAGAAAAAATGCATTATTAACATAGCTAGCACATGATGGCTATTAACACAGCACACTAGTCTGCGTATGACAAGAAATAGGCTTGAAATATTGTAGGTGCAAGTCTGTCTATGGTAGTTTATCAGTCTGCCACGAGTTACCGACATTAAGCGAGACCACACAACAAACTGTTATCATAGTAACAACATAGTACGAAATGACAATCGAGTTTATAACATGTTAGTTCTATCCCTGCTTCTCTTCCTATTCATAGTTCAATTCTTAGTTACTGTTGCTATCAGCCCTCCTTAGTTACTATTGCTATGTCCCCACTAGTTACTGTTGCTATACCCTCCCCCTTAGTTACGCTTGCTATGTCCCACTTAGTTAGTTGCTGTGTCCCCCCTTAGTTACTGTTGCTATGTCCCCCCATAGTTACTGTTGCTATGTCCCCCCATAGTTACTGTTGCTATGTCCCACAAGCCGTAAACTTTAACCCGAGGAAATTTAAAATAAACGCGGCCAAAAAATCGCTGAGTTTGGCGAGTCTTCGTAACATTCTGAATGATTTATCGATTTCCTATCTTTTGCTAAATTTCTTAAATCTTTGCGAAGATCTCAAGTTTGTGTTTTTATCTTGTGGGACAAGATGGCGGCGGTATTTCCCGGGGCAACAGTGCTGCGTTCTGATTGGTCGAAAGTGTATTACTTGGCAGGTGTCGTACTATCAATTGCCAATAAAGATCCAAAGCGCTAGATAAGGTTTAAAACTTTAAAACTGCAAAAGGTCTTCGTTTTAGCAAATGCACCGTACAAGAGAATCCTTGTTTACAAGTCTTACCTTATTACTATTTTATGAACGTCGTTATAACGGTGTTCATTTATCTCGTTCCTCTGGCGGAACGGCGGAATTTCACCTTTCCGCAAAATATACTATCCACTTGATCTTTGGATCAAAAATGGCTGGATAATGTTTCTACACAAATCAGTCCCTTAGGGAAGGTTCATAATGTATGTATAGGGGGGCTATGGCGATTTTAAGGGGGTCACCATTTTTTAAAGAAGCATTTAGGGGGCTTTCGAAAATATTCTGGGATATCGGCGCATCCTATCCGATCCTATCCGATCCTATCCGATCCTATCCAATCCTATCCAATCCTATCCAATACTATACTTTATTTATCCACGTTACACCTAAGAGCTTGTCACAAACTCGTTCTAATGTGAACGTGAAATTAAAAAGTCTAAATTGAACAGAATATATATATCTTAATTATGAACCATATATATATATAATAATAATAATAATACATTTAAAATATATCTAAAAACTATAATTTATATTAAAAATATGACGTGGTAATTAAACTACTGAAACTATAGGAGAAGTACGCTTGACGAATCAAAGGCTATCGCAAATAATACATTTACAAGTTAAATTTGTGCTAAGTTCTACCTTAACTAAAGCGCGTTTAAATTCGTTGACATCCAAAAAGTTTCTTTGCTATAGCGAGCCAAGCCTATCAATTCGAATGTCACTTGAAGTATATATGAACCTGTGAGCTTAAGTTTAGCTAAAGTCATGATACTTAGACATAATACTTTTGATACTAAATATCAGCCAATCATATGAAGGGGGCTACAACATTTGGAGGTGGGGAAAGAGGAAAAAGGGGGGGGGGGGGGGGGGGCAGGAAATTGTACTGAGACTAAAAAAAGGGAGAGCCTCGGGAAAAATGGCAAAAAAATTCACCATAGCCTCCCACTACATACATTATGAACCAGTCCTCAGTCTATCCACACAACTGTACGTACCACGAGGTCAGGTTTGTGGATGAGCTTGTTGAAGATTTTACTCAGTCTCTTGAGAACCAGATTAACAGCAGGCTCGACAGCCTCTTGTGACCAATCTATGAGCGGAAGGGCTTGCAGTATGTATCTGGAAAACCATAGGAGATGTGTTACTACGGTAGAGTTTCGCCCGCAGTCTTATTTATTAATGAATAATGTCGATTTGTTTTGTGCCCAAAAAAACATTGCACCAGTATACAGGTCCTTATATGGAGTTTTTTTAAATATTTCCTTCCTAAGATATGGGATTTGTGGCAAATACATCGCGTGTAGATCAGTCCATGGCTATGGAAATGAAATGTGTGTCCTCTTATAGATGCACAGATGACGTCACAACGTGCCGAGAACAAAGTGCGCCACGACACGCAGCCAAGTTGCGTGACTTCTTCTTGTCACGTTGTGACGTCATCTGTGCACCTATAAGAGGACAGACGCACGGCAGAATGGATTCTATTTGTTTTGTACAATAATTAGCACGTAAAAGGATACAAAATGATTTTGACTAAACTGACGTGACGTTATCTGTGCATATGTATTTTAATAACACATGACTCCCGACCAATCAGAGCGCGCATTTATAGTATAATTAAGTTAATACCATGAGCGCCTCGGCTTTCTTTGTTCTCCGAGTGACATTCAACCCACTAAATTTCCCTCATTATGCATGCACGAGGGAAATTTAGAAATATGCATTGTCTTCAGGAGGGAGATTTAATGCAACTTTATAATTTGCATTAAATATCCCTCCAGAATTAGACACCGCATATTTCTAAATTTCCCCTGCATGCGTAATGAGGGAAAATTAGAAGTCAATGCAGGCTGAACATGAGAGGGTCAAAGGCATCAACTCTTGCTCCCTCTGCAGCTCTGGACTAGACTAAGTAGCAGATGGTACTTGCATGATTAGCCCTGTGCTCCCGGGTGAAAAATTGATCCAAAACTGACCTGTGTTCATTATAACCTTCAACGTAGTCCATGTGGGAATCACCTATTTCAATCTGCACATGATCAGTATAGTCTACATTTTTATGACGTCATTTGTCTTCGCATTTATTCATGAAAGGCTTCTTATCTGGCTTTGCTCCAGGATTGATAGACATTAGCACTCCAACACGTGTGTTTTAGTGTTTTTAGGAACCCTTTCCTCCCTTATCTTTACAATATCCTGTTCGGATATCCGCCATTTTTAAGAGAGCGCTAGTTCGGCTCTAAACCGGATATTGATTAAATTTATTCAAATTGCTTTTCATCTAATTTCGAGCTATACGATCATAGTAATACAAACTTATACCTTGGCAATTCGGGTATTAGTGATTTAATAAATTGCCCCTCGAGCCTCGGGAGGATTTGGAGAAGTCCATCCACCCGTGGCGTCGGGACTTCCACAAATCTTCCCTCGGTTCGCGAGGCAATTTAATCACTAATACGCCTCATGCCATGGTATTACTTATAAACTCCAGGACTACCCATGGTCCGGATAGGATCATAGACATGGTATTACTTATAAATAACGTCCTTAACGTACTAACCTCTGTACTCCAGGACAACCCATGGTGATAGGATCATAGACATGGTATTACTTATAAATAACATCCTTAACGTACTAACCTCTGTACTCCAGGACAACCCATGGTGATAGGATCATAGACATGGTATTACTTATAAATAACATCCTTAACGTACTAACCTCTGTACTCCAGGACAACCCATGGTCATAGGATCATAGACATGGTATTACTTATAAATAACATCCTTAACGTACTAACCTCTGTACTCCAGGACAACCCATGGTGATAGGATCATAGACATGGTATTACTTATAAATAACATCCTTAACGTACTAACCTCTGTACTCCAGGACTACCCATGGTGATAGGATCATAGACATGGTATTACTTATAAATGACGTCCTTAACGTACTAACCTCTGTACTCCAGGACAACCCATGGTGATAGGATCATAGACATGGTATTACTTATAAATGACGTCCTTAACGTACTAACCTCTGTACTCCAGGACAACCCATGGTGATAGGATCATAGACATGGTATTACTTATAAATAACGTCCTTAACGTACTAACCTCTGTACTCCAGGACAACCCATGGTGATAGGATCATAGACATGGTATTACTTATAAATAACGTCCTTAACGTACTAACCTCTGTACTCCAGGACAACCCATGGTGATAGGATCATAGACATGGTATTACTTATAAATGACGTCCTTAACGTACTAACCTCTGTACTCCAGGACAACCCATGGTGATAGGATCATAGACATGGTATTACTTATAAATAACGTCCTTAACGTACTAACCTCTGTACTCCAGGACAACCCATGGTGATAGGATCATAGACATGGTATTACTTATAAATAACGTCCTTAACGTACTAACCTCTGTACTCCAGGACAACCCATGGTGATAGGATCATAGACATGGTATTACTTATAAATGACGTCCTTAACGTACTAACCTCTGTACTCCATGGCCAGGACAACCCATGGTGATAGGATCATAGACATGGTATTACTTATAAATAACGTCCTTAACGTACTAACCTCTGTACTCCAGGACAACCCATGGTGATAGGATCATAGACATGGTATTACTTATAAATAACGTCCTTAACGTACTAACCTCTGTACTCCAGGACAACCCATGGTGATAGGATCATAGACATGGTATTACTTATAAATGACGTCCTTAACGTACTAACCTCTGTACTCCAGGACAACCCATGGTGATAGGATCATAGACATGGTATTACTTATAAATAACATCCTTAACGTACTAACCTCTGTACTCCAGGACAACCCATGGTGATAGGATCATAGACAGCAAGCTTCATCAGCGAGTACATGATCTCCGCTAAAAGCTAGAAGACAAAAACATTTTGTTACCATGGTTAGTACAGCTTTAGAAAACCAAAATTCAGAGCTGGCCTGTACTGCTCGAAACTAGTCACAGCATTGGCTTACCCAACAATACAAAACACCCTTTAGAACGTGCAAACAAACCTTTAGAACGTGCAGACGTACGAAAACAATAGAGCTACAGTATAATGAGTGCAATCAGAATACAGGTTTCAAGCGGTACTGTATTACTCAAGGACTTTTCAAGGCATTTCCAGCGATAAATTTCAAGTTTCATGAACTAATACTTACAGTGCGGGTAATATTGCCGTGAAACAGTTACACTGAATTCTTTAATAATAATTTTTCTAAGAAATTTAAGGACCTTCCAAAGTTTTCCCATGCAGAAGCGAAGTCCATTTGAAGGATATTTTTGAATTCATGGACTTTTCAATACGAGCAGTCAAATTAAAGATTCAAGACTGTACCATGGCTACCATTGACAAGATATGACAGTCTTGCAAACTCAAGAAAATAGTTTTATTTTTTATCAACCCGCGAGAGAACAACTCTTCTTTGTTGCTGTAATTCCCTGCTACCAGAGGTCTCCCTCCAGGTAAAATATATAAGCGAGAGGAGGGAGAATAGACCCTTTGCAGCTAACACATCACGTGGTTGTACTGGAGAGCAAAAAATATCTCACTTCATTTATTTAAATGCCTTGTACAAGATCGGTATTGCTATTAGCAAAACCTATTTGTAAATGCTATTTTCCACCTCCAATCGATTGTCGATCTTTCAAAAACAGCGATTTTAAAGATAGCTTGCTCTCCAGCATCCCTGGCAACGTCTTTCCCATGGGGATCACGAGCTCAATTCATTCGTTAACGAAGTATTATATCAACACGTGACTGTTAGCTGCAAAGGGCCTATTCTGCTAACAGGAGGTGCTTTAAAAACTAAAGACATATACCAAAACAGTAACCGAAACTGTATTGGGTTCTTGGATTCTTCCATTCCAATCTAGACTATCTAATATCAGGAGCGTGGTTAGGAGGTCCAAGGGTGCCCGTGACACCCCCCCCCCCCCCTTCCCCCAACTTGGGTTCGATAAAAAGTATAGAATGAATAGGAATCAAACAATGCCAAAAATATCTACAAAACCTACTTCACAATACAGAAATTTACATTTATGCGAAACAAAATTTCCCGGAAAAGATCATACCGAGACTAGAGGCGCTCGTATCGGGACCCCCCCCCCCCCCCCCCCCCCCCCTCCCCCCCAATTGAGAAAATCCTGTCTACACCCCTAACCTTACGTTGCTAAGAAGTAAATTGGAAAAAAAGTATAAAAAATTTAAGGGGAAAAAGAAGAAAGAGAAAAAAGAAAAAAAAAGAAGGAAAAAAGGGGAAAAATTATAAGAAGGAAGCCAAAGGACTCACGATGATGGCAATCTCATCGAGTAGATCAGGTATAACCTGTCTAGCCGGTAATATCTTCCTAATCTCCTCCACACGGCGGGTACAGATACTGACGTAGTCTGCCACTAACACCAGCAGGGCGTTTCTGGGTTTGCGGTACTGCTCCAGAGCGTCCATCACCTCGTTCTTCTCCTCCTGAGCACGGAGACGCTCGAGAAGAGGACGGCCGTGTCCTGTGATGTAACTGTGTATTAGTATTACATTACTAAGTTTATTCTATGGCTTGGTAATTTCATGAGCTATGATTGGTCAGTTTGAGGTCCATAATTTCCCGGATCGCAAAATTGAAGGAAAACTGGTTTTGAATATCCATACTATCAAACTCATTAATAATTCATGAGGGAAAAACAAAGGAAATCAATGTGTTTGTATGTTTTAGAGCGCATGTATCTACTTTTGTCCACTGAATATTACTATTCTTTCTCTTGTCTGACCCTAAATACTTTGTCCTATATATTAATTCCTGAGGTGCCAGACTCGATTAGTTATCTTTAGCTACTTCTGGCACCCCAAGCACTCTTACAGATTAAAGATTATTCGAGATAGAAGTGTATTTGTTTTAGAATGATCGAGTATAAATAAAAATATTGTTGTTGTTAAAACTAGGGTACTAAAAAGCTAAAACAAGACAGGAATACTATAAGAATGTTGTAATAATTAAAACGGTATAAAAACATCCATAACATTGTGAATTGACTGAACTAATAAAACATTAAAATCTAGCTGAGTAAATTGGTCACTGCCAAATTGAAAAAAAAAGGACTGGGCCGAGTTCGTAAAGTTAATCTAATTATAATTTAATTACGAAATTAAAGCGCATATAAGCCCTGGCTAATTATATTTCTTACGAAGATACTAGAGACCATAGACAAAGGATTCTCGAATAAAAAGTTGGTTTGATTTATTTGTTATGGTGTATTGGCCGTTCAAAGTACCCCCAAAACGAGTGCACTTTACAAAATTGGCACTGGGTCTAGTTTTGACGTCATCAATAGAACACGCTCGATGCGCAATTACATGAAAGGCTTGCCGAATAAAGCTCTCCGAAACGTTTAGCGCGATATTATCATCTTTCTTCGTTATCTATTCAATTATTTTGCAAATAAGCCAACGCTTTATACCCACGAAAAGACGAGTTCTGTTGATGACGTCACGTTTTATACTCGTCCCAGGCCTCGAACGTGCGCGGCAATTATTCTACATTTGGAGGTTTAGTCGCTAAAAAAATATTGAAAACATTTTATTTAAAAAAATCGGAAGTTTTTCCCTACCTTTTAAGGTCTAAGCTGTCAAAAAAGTATAACTGGCCAGGGCTTATATGCACTTTAACTCCATCACAAGAAAGAGCATATCGAAATTAGTAAGTTTACCGAGCTTGAGGACGTTTTATTAGATATTTACCATGTGGCGAGCTTTCAATACTCGCAGAAATAAGAGACGTTTGTATGGCGTCCCTCCAATCCAAATAAAATTTGTTTCTCTTTGTTACATGTTGAATACATGCTTTTGCATTATCCCTTTGGGATTAATTAGGAGTTCTATAAATGCCACTCCTTCACACGTTCATACTACTTGACGTCGCATTTCAGCAGCGGCCTTAGTTTTTCTTGACATATTGTAGCTTTTTATAGTTTGAGTTAATAGTATGTATAACTGTCTTTGAGTACGTATACAATTGCAATAACTTATAATAAACGATGCCGTACGCTATGCGGTAATATTGTTCTTAAAAGTATATTAGTAGGATGTTTTAAACCTTTAGACTCCAGAGGTAGAGGTGAATTTGCACTGGTTTGGAGAATACGTTTCCGGGTTTTTCCTCAACTGGGGTTTTTTTATCCCGGTTTTTCGTATCCGGCAATTTACCATCTAAAATCTAGCTCGCAATTGTACTATTATTATTGTACTGGACTACTGTTATTAGTTATAACACCAATTACTGCTGTAACCTTAATGTAATAAACGATACTGTCAGCTGTGCGGCTCCCTCCAAACGTTGTTATCATTATTCATATGTGGAAAATAGAAATACTTTCTATTTGGCTGAGCGTAGCGAAAGAAAATAGAACGGCTCTTATTTTTGCGATTTGTGAAAGCTCGCTATTCAGTTTCTATTTACCAAATCATACTCAAACTTGGTATTCTTACTAATTTCGAGGTGCTCTTTCTTATTACGAGGTTTATTTGTTAATTGGATTAACTTTGTTTCAATTTGATAGTAGCCAATAGACCCTTTGTATTGCACGTGACGTCATAGCCGCCATGTTGGTGTACAGTTAACAATAGATTATTCGTTAGCTTCTTTTGTTCTGTACACCAACATGGCCGCCATGACCTTTGTCATTTGAATCTCTTGGGATTGAGTGCAAACCATCTATACGATTTCACAGTAATGTGATTATCATACAGATAGGATAATGCATGCCATGCAATATGGTAACATTTACATCACACCTGTGTACGTACTTCCGTCTTCGTCGCCACCTTCGTCGCCCTGTGTCATGTCAAAACTACTAATACTGCCCCTGCTCATGTTGAGTGACGTAGCGGACCCCCAGCTGCTGTGTGGCACGTGTGACCTGTCAGTCAGCGACTTGTAGCTCTGGAAATGTACAAACGACCTGTACAAGACACCAAGGTAGAACAATGTTTAACAACTGCAGTGCTCAAATGTTCCCTTTTCTTTTAGTATACCCGAATTAATTGTTAACCCATGTTAACCGCCTCACTGGTTAGCTCAGTTGGTAGAGCACAGTCTAGAGTGCGGGAGGTCGGGGGTTCGAATCCCGGCTGCGTCCTTGGCCAGTGGCGTATATAAGCCGTTGGCCTTGTCTCCTTCTACTTCTAATAAGTATTCGAAGGGGACTTGAAATAACCTGTTGTACTACTCGGAAAAGAGCAGGGGTTTGTCACCCGGTACAGCAGCCTGGCCATTGTACTAACCACACACTCAACACTGTAAACTGCGTGGCAGCTATCATGCAGCACCGTATAAGCAGTCTGTAACTTCACTGACAGGATGTCAGTAATATGTAAAGTGCCATGACAGCGCTATATAAAGCGCTATATAAAGCGCTATATAAATATGGCCAATCTTATTATTATTATTGGTCCCTCACAGTCTATTAATAGATCAGTTCCCTGAAAGAGTTGCTCCGCCTTAAACAGGAATTTTCTTTTCTTACAAATATGACATTAAGATCAAAACCCATCGTAATCGATTTCCATCCTTTCCATCCATCGTCAAAATGCAGGAAATTAAATTTCGCTCCATTATTTTTCAGCCAATCAGAATCTAGAAATGTGAATACATAATTAGTCTCGAGACGCGATCGCCACTTACAATCGATGGCTTCAAAGAAAATTTCAAATAACGGTTCAAATCTGCCATCTCTTTCCGAAAACAAAATATATTTACCCATTTCTTATTTATAGGATAATAACTCATGATGCTCTATGGAACATGGGCAATATTAAAATATTATTTTGGTATAATGAAATAATATAAATTTCCCGTGAAATACTCGCCGATATTCCGCAGAACACCACGAAATAACCAGTAATTATTATACGAGTGCAAATACAGGATAAAACGAGTGCAAATATGCGAGTGTATTACACGGGGCACGAACAGATTTGCACAGGTTTATTCAACACTTAAACGGTTTTGTAAGTGCGCAAGCCAATCAAAATCAGGCTGTTAGAGTACTAGACAATCAGCTTTTAGCGCGCGAAACAGTTTTTTTTCCAGCGCGAACGCCCCCGACATTTGCCTTCCAAAAAGGCTGATGTTTCTGCACAGGCTAACCATCCTCACATGTTGTGTATTTGTCACTGATATCATGTCTTTATCATGTAACCGATTGTGAAATATAATACCTTTTGACTTGATTCTTCTGTGCATTTGTTGATTTAACGCGTGCTCATAATACAGCTCGGGCTTCCTGTGGCTCAGGAAGTTAAAAGGTATTTTATTTCACAATCGGTTAGATGAGAAAGACATGATATCAGTGAGAAAATGTGAGGATGGTTAGCCTGTGGTTTCTGCTCTCAAGATAGTTTCTTCCAACAGAGCTCTAAGGTAAGCGATAATAAACACTTTTGTTCGTGTTAGCCGTAGTATAATAACAATTTATTACACGCAAAGTTGTGTAATACGGGTGGGAATTTTTACTCGTCAATTTATTTTTTCGAGCCTGAATTGACTCATAAAAATACACAGCCGTATTACACAATTTTTGGTGTAATAACCTCTTTGTATCTGGCTGTCCTTTCGGCCTGAACTAGTTTTTACAATGACTAGTTATCAACAATCATCAGCGACACACACCTTGTCAGGATGTCAGAACTCTTGATGAGAACATTGATTGACGTGCACAGTGACGTAATGGCTATCGCCTCTTTCTTGACGGCCTCTAAGTCTCCCGTCTCACTTTCCTTTGCTAGCGACTCCAGGTAGTACGGCAAAATGGCCGACAACACTATCTACAATGTAGGAGAAACCCAACTTATTAGTTACAACACGAAAATCCATCAGTGTAGACGAAGGATTTGTAACGAGGTGAACAATCTTTCGGGTCGTAGAGCCGTTTTTGATTGAGTGTCGAAAAGTAATTACTATAGGTGATTACTTTCGAGTTTGATTGGTTAGTTATCCACGATTGCGTTTACTTTGCCTCGTGATTGGTTGAAGTAAAACCAATCACGAATAACTTCAGTTAGTGATTGGTTCATAACGTTTTCACATACTCCCGTGATTGGCTCTGATATTGGTTTTACAACACTCAATCGAAAACCGCTCCTACAGTTTCACTACGAGATTAAAACTTGTTTCTCGAAAAATATACGAAGCAGTAGGGTCCATATACGTACCACCATTTGTGTAGCACGCTTGGACTCCGGTGCAAAGTCCACGACGGTTACACATAACCGTATGGCCACGTCCACTGAGGTACTCTCACCTGAAAGATCGAGTTCGTCCACGTAACACGAGTCCTAGTAGAGATATACAACAAAAGGACAACTGTATTGAACGATTATAGAAATGACAGCGTCGAACTAGATTAAACATACAGGAAAAATCGTAAGCGGATGATGCTTGAAATAACCACAAAGAGGCACTGTCAATCGAATTGAACCTTCTTTACAACAAAACCACAAAAATAACACCCTGAGATAGAAGAGAAATACCATATGAATGTCCTGATATGCTTTTCAAACGTTTTCGGTAAAGATGGCAAAGATTAAAGTGGATTACAAAAGCTTATTCTAGAAACTTGATTTCGGTTACAGTGGACCGATATCAAGTTGCTAAAAATTTCTCTTAAAACAATATTTTTCATCCACTTCAATCTTTGCCATCCTACATCAAAATTGTCTCAAATTTTCTCCAGTATCTCTGCTAATCTGAGTAGTTTTTCTCTTTCGTCACGAGAAAGTCAGTTATCATTTGAGGATTTACAGTGGCCCTTTAATCACCAACATTTGATAAAGGAGAGACCATGATAAGCAATCGCGCAGTGGATAATTACTCGGGCTGCCTGTGGCAGCACCGAGTCTTAAAATGCAAGTCGTTATTATAATTTTTTTTGTTGGGTGTCGCAAAATTTCTGCGCATGCGTTAAAGGTCAAATTCACACCAATCAGATTGCACTGTGCTGATCACGCAACAATCGCCAGGTTAATTTATTTACATAATTTAATACAGTAAAGCAAGATGGCGGAGGACCCGCGAGGAACTTTCTCTCTAATTTGGAGTCTCATCTCTCAAATGTAAGCCAGTTTAATGTTTTATTTAACTTCACTCGTGCGAAAGCCTTCCAACAGGCTCAGGATATTTCAACTGGCGCTATTGTCGGAGCCGAAGGACCGCGTTTTTTTACCCAGATGGCCAGTGATTTTATTATACGACACGTACGACGACCTGAAGCCAGTGTAGGGGCCAGGATCCGGAAAGCTAAAATTCGAAGAAATAGATATTGGAATCTATAAGCCATCGGCTCGCTGTGCTGCATTTAAAACATCCGAGGAGAACATCTTATTTTGGGTGAAGGCACTTCAAGACCTATATTATGAGTCTCTTAAAAACTGTCAGAGATTTTAATTTACCGTAAGTTGGATCAGAGAGTATTGAGATCAAGTTATTTCGCTCCAGCGAGGATATTGACCTAGCGGAAACGGTACAAGCTGTCGAAGGATTTTACTTATAATCATCCACGTCTACTTAACAACAGGAATAGTTATGTGCCAAGGCATGGGCAAAGATAGAGTTTCCCAGATTACAGATGAAAGTAGAGAACTTGATGAACGAAGAAACAGAGGTCACGCGCGACATGCTTGATAACATGAACATGTTCAACACTTTATGTTATACTAAGAAAACAAAACAAATTACAGAGCCTGCAAGTTCACAAGTCAATGAAAAACCCCAAGAGCCTGTAGTTTTGGATCAACATATCCTTGAAACTCCAAAAGCAACATACACATGAGTCAAATTCAAACCGGAAGAGACGGAATTCTTTAGATTCTTCACGAGGATAAAAATATTTGTTAGCCCGCAATAAGAACTCTCTCGCTGCTTTAACGACCTATTCATCAGAATACATTTTCTGTGCTAAATGACGAGAGTTTACAATCACCTGACCGACAACCCACTACTAAAGAAAGGGACCATGAAGTACGGTAGTACGGTTAATTCTCGGGTTCAAAACAATGAATATATGCCTGCTCAAATGCAGTGTGTTAAACGAATAAGTAGTGTTTAAATTAAAAGGTCAACATACGAGAAAAAGAAAACTATTAAATTACATATATACTAGGGGAGCAGAGAATGAAAGTCACCGCGCTACCGGCCACTCCTAAAGACTGCTAAATTCAGCTAATAATTCTTCCCTTTGGTTAATATTAGAGGATTAAGAGGATTTCAAATGAAAGTGTATTTCATCTTCAATCTAATGTGGCCCGAGTGAAAGCCCAGATGGGCTCTTGTTAGCATAGCAATAGCGTCACGCAAAACAATGTCACGTTAAGTCACGTCAGTTTGTGTAACTAAGTATGTAAGTGATGATATACATACGAACTACAATCCATCCAGAATCGCCCATGTCCGACACGATCTCTTACCAATATAACAGGAAAACTCCTGACTACAAGTACAAAAGTAATTAAAGTGCCTATAAAGTCAACTTTTATATCATTAATATCGCTGCTACATACAGTGAATACTTGAATAGTAGAATATTTATTGATTTGAGTGTTGCGTCTATGAGTCAAAAAGGTTTATATTTCGAATATGGTGATGATGCGACGTCCATCCAGGCACATTTATTATCCAAAGACTTGCTGGTTGAGATAAATGACCTTTCGTAAACAACCATATTTGAAGCTTATATCAGTCAGATTTTACTAAATATTTTAAATAAATTGGAAATAAGTTTCATTCACAGGGAGAAAGAAAAAAACCACTCATGATTGTAAACTGCAGGGCAGCACATTGCACCACAATAGCAGTCCGTATCACAAAAATAACCTTGTGAAGAGCATTTGAATATATCCATATAGAATTTGCGCTATATAAATGAATACCTTTTACAGAAAATGCCTCCTTTGACGTCATTACCATACTCGAAATAGAAACCTTTATGACTCATAGACTCAACTGGCACTCAAATCAATAAATATTTTCACTTTAATCGACAATCGATATAATGATATATAATTTGACTTACAGGCACTTTAACCTACCATGGCTTTGAGTGGTTTTTCAGCATCTACGAGTTCTAAGATCTCCAGTGCGTCTGGTATGGTGTTGTCTAGTGATGCCAGTAAAGTGAACAGACACTTCGGATGGACCTATGGTGAAAAACACTTGGATCAATAATAATTGGAAAGTAGAGAAAAACTGGACATCTTCCGTAGTTTGCAAATCTTATTTCTAGACAATTTCCGGAATATTTCCATTATATTTCGTATACCATGGATAAAAATTCCACTCTGTTGAATAGTCCGGTTTCGTATTCGAAAATTACCGCTGAATGCGATAACTACAGACGCATTTATACAGGGTTAGCCTCGTTCTGAAGTTAAACATTCGTAAATACCAGCGAGAAGGTGGGCTATTCACAACTCTTTGTATTGTTGTAGTTTCATGTTTTACACGTTCTCGCTGGTATTTATGAATGTTTAAACTGACCTGTATAAATTCGTCTGTAGTCATCGCATTCAGTGATAATTTTCAAATACGAAACTGGCATATTGGACACAAAACTATGAAATACCGATAAACAAATAAACAAAACTTTACCAAAGCGCTTGGGTCTTCTGGCTCAAGTTCTGACGAGTCCTCGAGTCTCGTCTCCAGCTGTAAGATGGGTGCGACACTCGCGAAAAGCTGAGGAAGGAAACTTTCATTAGCAGAGTAACCTTGATTCCTTGGGCGCAGAACACAAGTTGTAAAGGTAAATGTATAGCAACACTCGTGATGGTCTGGCGAGACTGATAAACTTGAGGCCAACCTACGATTTACGTCCTCATCCGAGGTCTAACCATTTCCAGTTCTAGAACGAGAGTGTTTCACAAAGGCATATCACGATCACCTTCTACTCTGTTATTTTAAGGGGCTATGTCATGGTACTGCGCATGTATCGAGTAATCGTTCGGTTGGTGACTTTAATTGGATACAAACAGTTAAACTTCCCTCCTTCAATGCTTGATTGAAAGGATTTGCAATATTTTCTCAGGAGACTGTTTATACGTGTATACACTGTCTGTTGGTCATTTTTGCATATTTGTTTTGATTTTAAGCATCCCACATGGCCGAGAGGTTCGGTAGTTCATATCAAACACGATGGAAATAGCTATTTCGATTCCGGTGTCAGAGCGATTTCGCCCCCCCAGTGAATTCGCCCCCCGGGGCGAGATCGCTAGTGAATTCGCCCTCCCCGGGGCGAGATCGCTAGTGAATTCGCCCCCCCCTCAGTGATTTCGCCCCCCCTAAAATCGTTAGTGGATTGTACTCGTAATTCTTATCGAAATCGCCCCACCTCAGAAAATAGAAGCAGTACATGTCAACACACTGAATAAATAGTGTTTTTTTATAAATCTAAAGTCTTTTTTTTTAAATAAAATTAAGTGTAAGACCTCTTTAGCTACTATTACTATTACTGACTACGAAAATACGCGAGTCGGTAACACTCCTTTTCTTCGGAAAGTCATTTCAAATTTCTTCTCATTAGTTAATAAGCTGTTTATCCAGAAAGGTTTTCCTAGTTAGAACTAATCTAATTAGCGAATTAACAAGCGCCATTAGCTCAATTGAAAATAGAACAAAGCATGAGAGTCGGTAACACTCCTTTATTCGGCAAAGTTATTTCAAAATAGATGGATCGACGCGAGCATTACGCGGGTTATAAAAACTTACATACCACGATAATTACGTCAACTTCATTATGGTTTTCATGCATGTAAAATCATCAGGCTATTTGGCAGTTGTTTCCAAATATGAGTTCCACTCTCTACAAGCTAAGGTATATAAGTTTTAAAACTTCCCGCCGTATTAGAACTTAATTAGTTTATTAGCTTGTTTATTCAGGACGTTTTCACGCGAGTCGGTATTAAACACTTCGGCAAAGTCTTTTCAAAGTAGGCGGATTTACGTGTTATCAAAACCTTTAAGTATCCACAATAATTACATCATCTACATGTTGGCTTCAGGCAAGAAACACTAACAACTAGTCATTCGAACATTGACGAAGATTGTAGGCGGATTTCAGAATCCCTTGTCGGGTTTCTTGTTGCACTGCTCGCGCGAATGAAAACTGCAGCGTTTACCGTAGCTACCAACACGAATTTTGTCGAAGAAAAGTGAAGCGTGAATTTTAGAATAAAATTTAATTGCATGCCTTTATACACATTACGGATAGCTTTTTGCATTACTATTCTCCAATACATTACAGTAATATAAGAGAAAGAAAACATGTATTTATAACCTTTTAAAAGGTTGGAGGGGAGGGGGGGGGGGGCGAAATCGCTAGAGGGGGGCGAGGAAGGGGGGGGGGGGGGGCGAATTCACTAGCGATTTCGCCCCCCGGGGGGCGAATTCACGGGGGGGGGGGGGGGGGGGGCGAAATCGCTGGTACACCGGCCCGGAACGTGAAGCCTATTACCGTGATACTGCCCCTTTAACACCCTGAGTATTGGTACATCCGGGGTTTTGAACCCTTGACCTCCCGCACGGTTTTGTCAGTTTTGATGGTTATTACTTTTAGTCATATAAGGTCATTTTCTGTTCATTATGATTCTAGTTCCCTTTCAGCTTAAACTACCTGACTGATTAGCTACCTGCAGGTTAGTATAGAAAGTGTGGAGTAGTTTCCCTAGGATAAGCAATATTGTTGTTGCTGCACAACTCACTTCTTTCAGTGCTACATGCAATAAAAACTGCATCAAACGTGAAAGAAAAATCAAGATTACTTTAAAAGTGGGCATACCTACCCATGTCTCGAAATTAACGCTCACAAACTCACAAATCTCTCAAAATGCTACCAGATTTTTTGGTTTGAGAGTGGAAAAAAATCCACTAGCAAATTTCTGCGAGTCGATCTTCCTTTAAGGTACAACTTGCATTGGAGTCTGCATGAAACCTCGAACTATCGTGGCATATTTACAAGCATCTAGAGTAGTGGCGGTGTAAAGTCTATAAAATAGATTCTTGTATTAATATACTTCTAATGAATTAAAGTGATACTATGAATGTATATGAGTACATGTCCGTGCCATTTCATTTTGCTAGTACGTTCTCGATTTTTGCTAGTGGAAAAAATCCTACTAAAAGACATTTGAAGGGCTGTGTGCCACAAGGGACCAAGTGCCTTTTTGAGGAAATTTTTAAGCTACTCTGTACTCACTTTTGGTATATTTAATCGAAATTTCGAAGAAGAAAAAAACGTCCTGAAAAAGGCACTTGGTCCCTTGTGGCACACAGCCCTTCATTTGCTAGTGGATTTAGGAGTTAAGTTCTGTTACCTGAAGAAGAGACGGTTTCTGATGGAGAGTGTAGAACTGACTCAAGGCAAACTGAAACAGAAAGATGGACGCCACAGCGCGTTACAAAGCTTAAAGTGCGACTTACGTGAATTTGGCATATAATAAGAGAAGACAAATGAAGTACACTTTTAAACTGTAAAGCAACCTTGTAGTACAATTACTGCGAGCGCAGGACAAAGGAATGTTATTGAAATGTATAACGTATCCACAACAATTTGCCTGAGATCAATATTTAAAGAAGCACTGTCAAACCCCAAATGATAAACATTCTCATGGCGCATGACAACGATAACTACTCACATTACCAGAGTACGCTTTCCACGTATACTGGAGAAATTGGAGACAAATTTGCTGAAGGATGGCAAAGATTCTCGAGTGAATGAAAAATACTGCTTTTAAGAGAAATTTAGAGCAACATGAAATCGGTTCACTGTAATAAAAATCAAGTTTGTAGAATAAGCTTTGGTAATCCACTTTAATCTTTGCCATCCTCTATCGAAAACGTTTGAAAAGCACATCAGGATATTCACATTGTATTTCTCTTCTAACTCAGGGTGTTATTTTTGTAGTTTTGTTTTAAAGAATCTTGAAGGTTCGATTTGGTTGACAGCGCCCCCTTAACAAAATTAACACTCGACCAGTCACAACTCTGTACCTCTATGGCTTGGGTTACCATGTCGTTGCCTTGGTGATGGGCATACACTTGCAGTAAGGAGGGAAACACAAATTGGAAACTAAAAAAATGAAACAAACATTCTCAGGGAAAATGTAGCTCAACAGCCACTCTAAAAACTCAGATCCACCCACCCCTTATTGGTTACACATGTTTAATTAATGATTCACCATTAAAGTCAGGGCGAAACAGGGGGAGGGGTAGTGCTTTCTCAGAAACCATGATTGATACCTAAATATTTGGTAGACAACTTTACCGAGTTTATAACGCATTGAAAATTTGCGCACGCAAAGGATTGTGGTTGGCAGAACGAGTTGCCATCTTTTGTGGTACGTCTACGCTCTCCAGAATTTATACCGCTGGCTTACTCTGCTTTTGGAAGCCTGTGAACAATTATGTATATAGCTAAACGCTGTCTCGGTCTTTTTCGATAGTGCTATACAAATCCCTACCCATCACTGGCAAAGATGTGGGAGAAGTGAATGGCGATGTTGATGAGGGAGCCGATGCACAGGCGAATCATGGCGGCGTCCTCGCAGTGAAGGAGAATTGCTCCATTGATCACGTTCAGGAACAGATTGAGGTCCGCATTGCCCCATGGGAAATCACTGGGCAGGAACTGAAACAACGAAGCCACAAGCTGGGGGGAATTAAGATAGAAAGTCAGTCAAAAACCTGACATATTTGTCAGACGTATTACCTATTACAGTACCCGAAAACGTGCGGCTGAAATGAAAGGAGACTGGGAAAGACTTCCCTTTATCTCCTCTCCAGGCCCCTCCTCCTCTTCCCAGTCCCCATACATCCTCGCTCCTCACTTCCCCACTCAAGCGTCGCACGCTGACCAACTTAAATAAATAAATAAATGAAATACCTTCACCCAGTAGATTTTGTGAATGACATCCATGCCATACAGCTCCTGGAAAATAATGTAAAAACAAGTTTGTCTCGTTAAGCATAAAATTAAATCATCAAGATATGATATTGAAACGTGAGACGTGACCTACATCGTAATCCACCGTGACGAAAAAGATGGCGGATTACTCTTACCCACAATCCGTTGCGCGCGAAATCTTAAAACCCGTTATAAAATCACTATACAGAGGTTGTCAATCTTAAAAAAAAGCCAGTACAAGTGCTGTTGCCAATACACTGTCATTTCAAAGAATAGAGGATCTCTACGTGTTATCCTAATAACAAACCAGTACAAATGTTGTTGCCAATACACTGTCATTTCAAAGAATAGAGGATCTCTACGTGTTGTTTTGACTGTTTTAGGTTCGCAAGGGATTGTGGTCAGGCACCACTTAAAGGGGCATCGTCAACCCCGAAATGATAAACTCTCACGACGAAACACAAAAATAACTACTCATATTAGCAGAGTATGCATTCCAGGTATACTGAAGAACATTTGACACAATTTTGATGAAGGATGGCAAAGATTTGAGTGGATGGAAAATACTGTTTTTAACAGAAATGTAAGCTCGTTTCAGATGGTGATCTTTTCATGCGCCAACATAATAGAATACTTAAATACGGCAGAAGAGCCATGTGCCTTTTGCAGTATGTAATCACGTGGTTGTACTATGCATTGATCATTAGCGAGTAGAACAAGTACCGCTAATGATAATTACGGCACTGCGTCTGCATATGTTGTTTGTGTTTATGCCGCTAGTGTCAACCAGGTTTTATGCGTCTGCATATGTTGTTTGTGTTTATGCCGCTAGTGTCAACCAGGTTCTATGCTTAACCACACTTTACGGTACCTTGCCCTTGGTGCTTCCTCCATAAAGAGCAAAGTCACACTCCAATGCCTTCCTGGGGAACGAGGTCTGACGGCTGAACTCACCATGAAGAAAAAATGAGTGTTTCTGAAAAGACAACGTAATAGCATTGTCAAATATTTAGGAGCTTTGAATGAAAGAGGAAACCACGTCAAAAATGTCATCTGTGAAGGTATCTGAGGCTCTTAAGGCAAGTGAACTAACTTAGAGCAATACAAAAGTGTCATCTAAGACAACCATGATTTTCAACTAGTTATTTCTACAAAATCTATTTAAAAATAAAGCCTATAGAAAACACGTACTCTTGCAAATACTTGTAGAGTTGTAGAGCATAAGTTGTAGAGCATAAGAATGGCTCGACAAAAATTGTCACGAGCTTGAGGCAATTAAGAAAAAGAAACTAATTATTGAAGCAGAATACATGCACAAGGGGGAGGGGGTGGGGCATGGGTGTATACATATACGCACGGGGAAGGGGGGCGTGGGCGTATAAATATAAGCACGAGTGGGGCAACTGTTACTTCCCCTTGTTTTGTGTTGTGTTGTTCATTGTGTGCATGTTGCGTCAGTGTTATCGTTGTTTGCTTTAGAGCGGTTTTCAGTTGAGTGTCGAAAAGTAATTGCTTTTGAATTTGATTGGTTAGTTATCCACGATTGCGTTTACTTTGTCTCGTGATTGGTTGAAGTAAAACCAATCGTATCTTCAGTTCGTGATTGGTTCATTTTTGTTTTTACTTGCTCCTGTGATTGGCTCACTGGTTTTGGTTTTACGACACTCAATTGAAAACTGCTCTAAGTGTTCTGTTCGGTGTTGCTTCTTTTCTTGTTTTCAAGAGAGCACAAATAACCATACCTGGTTTGGAAGAGCTTTGAGTACAGACAAGCTCAGTAGGATTCGACCAGTGTCCGCTAGTTTGGATGTGAAGGCCTGAAAAGAAGAATAAGTACTTAAGCTGAAACATAATTTCCTCATAAAATAGATTCCGATTAGCTGTAAATATAATTTCTGACGACTGAGCGACAGAGGAGCGATTCCATAGTATCCCAGACCTACTTGCGCGCCTAGTATTTGCCAAGATGGCGGTGCTAGACCGGAAATCAGTGTTGTATTTGTTTATAACAGACCAGATTACTCCGTGACCACTCTATACAGTAAGATAAGCTGTTGTATCACGATTCACTGATCACTTTGTTTACTTTTGAGACGCCAATATAACATGGTATTGCGTCTCAGAATACCAGCCTCTGATTGGCTCTTGCGCGAGCCCTTGCAGTTACATGGGTTCCAGGTCAAGGTCAAAAGTCGTTTGTTCAACAGCAAGATTTCTACAATTTCACCTTCAAAACACTGTAAATTACAAGATAAGCATCATTCAATCCTAAAGGTAAGGTTGGCATTGTAGTTTCCGTCAGAAATCTAACACTCTTATTCGCTAAAAGTACAATTTTCATAATTTTTGAAGAGATTTCAAAACACGTCGCGAAAGTTTTCGCCACTCAAGCCGTGAAACCGTTGCCATAGATATACTAGGCGCCTTTTGAGAATTGAAATTACGATTAGAATAAGTTTGGTGCTTCATTCTCTTCTTTCTTTTAACAATTCCCGACTTAACTGTTGAATCGCGATACAAAACTAATTGAGATTTTGAGACGCGATACCGAATTATATTGCCGGCGTTGGAATAAAATATATTCTTCGTATTGGGCTTCGTCGCTGCGCGACTCCGCCCAATACGGAATATATTTTCTCCCAACTGGCCGGCAATATAATTCGGTATCGCGTCTCAAAATCTCAATTAGTTTATAGTATTCTGTTCAAATTAATATTGCTGGCTGTTTATTGGTTAACAATCAATACAAATATCATACTAAACAAGCATTTTATTGTGGAGGGTCATGGTTCGTCTAGGGCCTTTTCTAGGGCCTTAGATTGTGGTCATTTTGTTGGCAACACTAAACGTGTGCACCCCGCGTTGTTTACAAAATGTTGCGCGAAACATGTGAACATTCAAACGCCCTCCTCACTAAATACTCATTTCCATTTCAGGAGCCGCCAAAACTTAGGATCTGTTAAGTTTCCAAGTAATATTTGCAAAGACAATCAACGAAAATAGACACTGATAAGTGTCAAGTAATTTAAGTGAGCGTAGTTTTTGTCTTAAATAGCGTCTTGGCTACATGCTGGCTTCGAGACGAATTTATACCACTGTAAGACATGTTGTAGTGCATAAATTTCTAAATAAAAAAACCGGCAGTTTGACTGCCACTAAATTAATGCAGATTTTACAGAGAATCCTTTATCTCTAGTTTTGTTTTGTTTTTCAAATCGTGACCTTTATTTAAGCTTATCATTTTACTACTTTAGCTGACATTGCACTCGTAAGTCGTACGTAGCCGGTGAATTCTTCACGCTGGGTAATTTTTCAGGAATGGCTCTAGCTCACGGACAAAAACTTAACTCGAAAAGGAAGACTGAATGGATACTTTTTTATTGGATTAAGTTGTTTCAATTTTAATTTGCTAGGTGTGTCCGTGTGTTTAAAATAAAATAATCAGGTCACCCTCTTTAAAAAACAGTTTATCGTTGCCCCTTTCTCATCCTGAAGCATTCCTCCATCACAGATCGATACGCGGTGTGAACAGGCTGCTCGGTGAAAGCAAGTGATGACGTCATTGGAAAAACGATAACATAAGGCAAAACGCAATGCATGCTGGGATATTACGGAATCCTGCTCTGGATATAATTGATATTCTGACGGCACGGGAAAGAGGTTGAGCCTTGCATGCATTGCATTCTGGATAGTATTAATGGTATATATGCAGTTTGAGTGGGAAATTGAATCATTCTACGCCAGTCAGGCAACAACTAGTACATTAAGTTCATTTTACGGATCTTTATAACATTCGTGACGATATTTACATTACATTAGCTAGAATATAGAATTCTCTAAACCTTGGAGAATGTGTTTACTGCATTGGTTCGAGGAATACGTCACAGCTCCAGTGTAGCTTTTGTGGTTTTTCGTATCCGGCAGAACATAGATTTAATTCTAGGGTAAACAGTGTGAAAGGTATAATACGTGTGCCAGGTTCTATCTATCAGTTCCATAGGCATCGGGCTGGCTGGTACGTATCCACAATAAACCATTTCTTACGAAAGTGTCTCTGAGTAGTGTAGTCAGAATCCCAGTGGATTTCGTATGAGTGGGACAAAAATACGGCATGTCCGTAGCTTACCGTAACCGTACTGTAACTTACTGTATCGTAACTCTGTAATTTGATTGGATTAGAATGACAAAAACAATAGGGAAACCATTTCAATGTCACAGCATGCCGTTCAGTCACCATGCCGTAAGTTATGCCGTAACTTGCCCACTCATACGAAATCTGCTCTATTATGTAAACAGCATCTAAACACGAACACGATTTCAAAGAAGCGAGCCTGGGATTTCTTTACTTTTTATTCAGTTCTATTTTAGCGTTTTCTGAGTGCCGAAGTAACGATTTCTCAATCGTGTTTATAAAACGCTATGTAACCACAAACTATCTGTTAATTCTGGTGCTTGTAAGTTTGTTAACCAAGAAAATCCCATTCCTAACACTAACGAGCGAGTGTGTGAGTGAGTGAGTGGATGACTGAATGAGTAAGTAAGTGAGTAAATATATATGAGTTAGTGAGTGAGTATGCGAGTGAGTGTGTAAGCGAGTAAGTAAGTAAGTGAGTGAGTGAGTAGGTGAGTGAGTACGTGAGTGAGTTAGTGTGTAAGCGAGTATGTAAGTAAGTGAGTACGTGAGTGTGTAAGCGAGTAAGTGAGTGAGTGAGTAGGTGTGTGAGTACGTGAGTGAGTGAGTGTGTAAGCGAGTATGTAAGTAAGTGAGTGAGTGAGTATGTGAGTGAGTGAGTACATGAGTGAGTGAGTACGTGAGTGAGTGAGTACGGGAGTGAGTGAGTGTGTAAGCGAGTAAGTAAGTAAGTAAGTGAGTGAGTAGGTGTGTGAGTGAGTGAGTGAGTGAGTGAGTAAGTGAGTGAGTGAGTGAGTGAATGAGTAGGTGAGTGAGTACGTGAGTTGAGTGAGTACGTCAGCGAGTGTCAGCGAACGGGCGAGTAAGCGAGCTAGCAATAAGTGAGAAACGAGTCGAAAATCTATTCCCAGCTATGCAAGCCTAAAAGAATTGACTATGTTTGTTATGCCTAATTCCTGTAAGGTGTGTTTTCACTTCTTACCTGAGCCTGTCTCTTCAAAAACGCTCTCTCGGGATCCACGTGTTCAAGCTTCAGCTGTGGACTCGGGAAACCCTTCCTATGGGGAAATACGTCCCGCACGTAGTCCCGCTTCTCGAGAAGTTGATCTGTAGTCAGCACACAAAACTCCATCAGGAAGCAAATAGGCCCAGTATTAGGTAGGGAGGGACGGATGGGAAAATATTTGGCTCACTAGCCACTTTTAAGCATAAAATTAGACAGAGGATTATCCCTGTGCTGTAATTGTTGTTGTATTTTATCTTGTATTGTTACTTCCGTATGTTCGAAGATACCAGCATCATAATGCTAATCTCAAATAAAGTCTATGTCTGTATGTACCCAGTGGAGGGTGATCACGCGTCGCAAAGGATCATGGTTCAACTTGACTTTTCAAGTCAGTCGTCACTTGCAGTCGATGTGTGCGGAGCTCTAGCGTTTCGTTTCTTTCTGAGTTTCTCACGTCAAGTTTTCTTAGACAGAGTATCCAATCTGCGCATAAAGAACATTCTTCCTCTCGATGTAAGAAAGAGTATTTATACATCTTTGATTGCTCCACACTTCAACTATTGCGCTGAGACCTGGCACTTCTGTAACAAGACCTCAGCCGACAAGCTAGAGAAAGTAAACGAACGCGCCGTCCGCTTTGTCTTTAAGGAAAACAGCACCCCGTACGAGGAGCTGCTTAATAAATTGGGGAGTACTACATTAAGTCAGCAGAGAGCCATAACAATTGTTAGTACTACTTAACAGTAATTCTCCAGATTGCTTAAAGGAATTACTCGAACTTAGACAAAGCGTATACACACTGAGAGGAAAACATATCTTGAATCTGCCGAAGGCAAATACTACTACGTACGGGCTTAAGTCTTGGCGTTACCAAGCAGCAAGTTATGGAATGCTCTCCCAAACACAGAGCGACTGGCACCCTGCTACAAAGCTTTTAGAAAATGCGTACTTGACATTGATTTTAATATGCTACCTGGAGATCGTTGGGTTCGAGTCCCACTTGGGTCAGAGATTTTTTCTCTTTCCCTCGTAGGGCGTGCACACTTAGCACTACAGCTTACCACTTTACATCACATTCTTTACACTTACTAGTGCTACGCGGCAAACATGATTTCATATCATAACTACATATACATATATAATCGCCGTGACCCCATAAAATGCACCAATACCCACGATTTCTCTCATCTGACTTGATAGCTCAGTTGGTAGAGCGCCAGACATGCAACCTGGAGATCGTTGGGTTCGAGTCCCACTTGGGTCAGAGATTTTTTCTCTTTCCCTCGTAGGGCGTGCACACTTACCACTTTACATCACATAGATTTTAATAGTTTTATAAATAAACTTTTATTCATTACAATTAAGTACTACCTAAGCGTATTTGTCAGTAACACTCGCATTTCAGTATTTTTACTCAAAGTGAATTTTTACTAAGTAAATTACTTATATAGATTACATATTAGAATCTTATATGTATATATATAGACATTATCAGCTGGATTATTATGATGATTATTTTGTTTTTTTCTGTTGTGGCAATACCTGTAAATTAGCACTTTACAGCTAAGTGTATCTGTTCACGTTAAATAAAATTGTATTATTGTATTGTAAACACTCTGGGCCCGACCTAACTCAGTCAATACGTTTTTTATCACATGACTACTTTCAAATGGCAAAACAACAAGCAAACTACGATAAGGACGGGACGGCTTTTACCGGCCCACTCACGTCAAACACGTACGGCTCCATCACGTGACTTTTGTAAATGGTTTTCCAATGATAATGTTGTAGTTATTCACATTTACGTGAACATACTTTCTTCAGCTGAGTTTTGGCTAGTTTTCTACGAAGAATAAGCGTTTTGTGGCAAACCTAGGGTTCAAAACTCATACTTTTTCCTTCAGAAACTGGTACCCCATTCACACCAAAGCTTAAACATGTTTAAAACCTGTTTAACAAACAAGTTTGAAATAATATATTTTCACACCGTGTACTTGCTGGCGCTAAACAAGTTGCAATTTGACCTTTCCTAACTAAACAAGCTGTACGAGGTAGTTTTAACCCTATGTTACTCAGTTACTCAGTTTAATTAAACACATGTTGGTGTGAAAACATGTTTTGAACAGTGTAGTTTAAGTTTAAATACTGGGATACAATTTACTACAAATACGAGAAATTGACCGGCACACGATGTGTTTACGGAAAATTCCCGCCGATTTGTGTCAACTCGCGCATGCGCCCTGGTATTGAGCTGCCGCTGTAACATGGATAGGGTGCGCGATGAGGGGAGGAAGGGAACTGAGGTAATCGAGGCTGTCGCTGTAACATGGATAGGGTGCGCGATGAGGGGAGGAAGGGAACTGAGGTAATCGAGGCTGTCGCTGTAACATGGATAGGGTGCGCGATGAGGGGAGGAAGGGAACTGGGGGAATCGAGGGGTGCGGTGGGTGAAGGGGAGGAATTTGAGCTGAGAGGATGGAAGATAACTTATGCAAAGTTTCCGTTGGACTTACTTGATTTGATGTCAATCAGCCACAGGTCAGGATCTTCGAGCTCGAAGCGAGTGCGAAGGTAACCTATCACTTTATCAAATGTCATCTCCTTAAAAACGCAAAGCAAATTACACGTTATACGATATCGGAGGTGTAGGAGAGAGCACTCTGACGTCAGACATTGTGATTTATATGCCAACCAGAAATTACATGTGAAATAAGCTTCCTATAGATATGCATAATGCCACGCCCTGGTTTCATTTAAAAACAAACTTAAGGCCTGATAACTGACTAACGGGAACTGGTAATATATATATATATATATATATTTTACATTTATAATATTGTTATCTACATTGTAGTGACACGGCTTTCGTGTAAATCAATGCAATGTTATTGAATCTTCCGTGTTTAATTTTTTGATTGATTGGTTGATTGATGAAATCCACTGGCCAGTACACTGGGAAACTAGATCTCTTCCATGGGATGGGAGTTTGTTGGAAATTTATTGGAAGTTGGAAGTTCCATGGTTTTTCACGCTTCCAACGGATGGAAATATGTTGGAAATACCATGGAAATTTTGTTGACAAAATCCTTAACAATTACACCACGAGCTCGAAGTTTCTGTCGGCTGATAATATGAGTCGACGAGGAAAGTAATTGTAGCTCCGACTCTGAATACAACTCTGAATTTCTAACGAGACCTGAAACAACAATGGGGGCTGATCAAAGCCAGGTCCCGGCTAATCCACAGATCGAATTGGAATTTAGCGTGTTGGTTTTTGCGGAGGGAGGAAAACCGGAGAACCCGGAGAAAAACCCTCGGAGCAAGGGCGAGATACCAACAAACTCAACTCACATATGGCGCCCCGTCCGGGATTCGAACCTGGGCCACAGAGGTGAGAGGCGAAGCGCTGAACTACTGCGCATGCGCCACCCGAGCTCCCCTGCTCCGAGTCAACTAATAGCCATAGAAACAGAAACCGAGAGCGAGTAGTCTAAATGTTTTAGTAGAAACTAACAGTTGTTCAATCTTAAACTGAAACAAGATTTGTTTTTGTATTTTGACGATTGGCCGCCGTTGTTTCGTTTTTCAAAACCGCCTTTTTCGCTACTCGCTATCTATCAAGGAATAGCATAACCAAACTACCGCCTATCGGCTAGCTATGCAGACACCGTCTATCGGCAAATTTGGGCCATCCTGTACCGCTCGAAACGAGACACAGCTTACCCAACAATACAAGCTTACCCAACAATACAACACACCCAAACCTTTAGAACGAGCAGGACAAAAACAATAGAGCTACAGCATAATGCATGCAATCAGAATACAGGTCTCGAGCGGTACAGGATTACTGGCAAATTTGCAATGTGTTTGGCTACGCAGACACCGCCTATCAGCAAACTCACAATCTGATTGGCAACGCAGACATCGTCTATCGGCACACTCGCAATCTGATTGGCTACGCAGACATCGTCTATCAGCAAACTCGCAATCTGATTGGCTACGCAGACACCGTCTATCAGCAAACTCACAATCTGATTGGCTACGCAGACATAGTCTATCAGCAAACTCGCAATCTGATTGGCTACGCAGACACCGCCTATCAGCAAACTCACAATCTGATTGGCTACGCAGACATCGTCTATCGGCACACTCGCAATCTGATTGGCTACGCAGACACCGTCTATCGATCGAGCGCGTGCAGACAAAAATAAACTCAAAGATTGCTTATTTTCCAACGGTTTTCCAAGGATTTTCTCTATATAAACCAACAGCGAAGTTGGAAATAACCGTAGCATGGGTATGCTAAAACGAGAGCCTTTCAGCTTGCCTGTTTGTTGCCCCATTTCAGACCATGTGACCGGCTTTCCTTTGAGTAATGCGTTTTTGGGCAATCCCTTTATGTAGGACGACACGAATTTTTACCAAAAATACAATAGAATACAACACAATACAATTCAATACAACAATAGAACGCAACACAATACAATACAATATAATACAATTTGGTAGCAATTCGTGTCGTCCTACATGAAGGGATGGCCCGTTTTTGTTTTTCTGTATCCCAAGAGGAAATGTACCAATTTCCATAACTGGAAAACAAAGCACTGAATACTCTGGATAACTATCAAGCTGAAAGGGTCTATTAGACTTGTCACTCTTTGCTTCTATCGACTGCGTTAGTTCACTGGGGACTTAGTTGACTGATCCCTCGCCAACTGTCAGCCAATAGTAACCTCGCTAGAGTAGTTTAGCCAATCAGATTCCAGTATTTGCGTTACACTACTGGTTGATTTCTACTACATCATATTATTACGATAGACATAGTGAGCGATTCCTATCGTTTTGCTAGAATACTAATTACATCTCCACACTCACGTCATTGACGGGTATCCTCTCGGACATGTCCGCTCCACAGCAAGCGACGGCAAGTTTCTGTAAAAAAAAACGTAATTATATAAATATGCAAAGGACGCACGCAATATGCACAAGAACGCAAGAATTATGACACCGTATTATCCCGCTGTACTCCGTGGAGTCCAAATAACGCCCGAGAGAGTCTGAGACGAGTACGAATATCCTGCGATATTACAAACTATATAATAATCAGTCCGAAACGCACGCTCTGATTGGTCAAGAGCCGAGTGTTATTAGAGGACACACACGACTGGCGTCATGAGCGCGCGCAACCAATTTCTCAACTCGTGTTGATTGGATATTTTCATAGTTTTTAGTTTGCGATTATTATATAAAACAAATAGATTCCATTCTGCTGTGCGTTCGTCCCTTATAGATGTACAGGTGACGTCACAACGTGAAGAGGACATCAGTTACTCGACTGCGTCTCGTGGCGCACTTCTTTGTTCTTCACGTTGTGACGTCATCTGTGCAGTGGGCTGGGAGAGGTTATGATCAACAAGACTTTGCACGGCCCGAGTACCTTACTAATAAGTTTAACAGTCGAAACCGATAAAACAACTCAGTACAATATCAGGGACTCGTCGACCAAAATCTCGTCACCTCGTCCACGGACCAATTTTGGTAAAAAAGTGTCTATTTTCATGGGACAAAGTTGTAGAATGTACGGCCTGAGGATATCAAATAGTGTGAAAGCTTAAAGTATTTAAAAAGAAACATTTCCTGAATTCTTGGTTTGCAACCACTCCCCGGATATTTTAGCCTCCCCCGCAGTCGTTTTTAGGGGCTCATACCCACTCTTCTGTCCGAATCTTTTGTTATTGTGATCCAACATGGCCGTGACGTCAGTTGCAAACGAAGAATAAGGACAGGCGGCACACGACATTCATGTAAAATTGATTTGTTGACTGACTGACTGATTGATTGATTGATTGATGAACTGACTGATTGATTGATGAACTGATTGATTGATTGATCGATCGATCGAGGATTGCATGATTGATTGAAGATATGTTACCTTGACTCCAGGCACATTGGCAAAGATAAGCATGGCGGCCTGGGAATACAATAATGAACAGATGAGTAAACTGAGGATTTAAATCATTGATATCCATAAAGGCATCAAAGCGAGAAAAATCTACAGTCGATGGTGGAAAATAACGTTAATTTCCTTATGGCGCAAAAGAACACAACAGTGCGGTACGACAGAAACTAAGACATTTCTGAGCGACTCCAATTTTGCGATCTTTGGGACAACTGGCCTCGCTCTGATACCATTGTTACCAGATACGAATAAGGTACATTGATTGGAGAACTAATCCCTCGTAACACTCATTCAGTCTCTTTGACTGGGGAGACGCCGTAGTGTGAACACAACGCCTCACTGGTTAGCTCAGTTGGTAGAGCACGGTCTTGTCCTTGGACAGGGACATTTATAAGCCATTGGCCTGGTCTCCTTGTACTTCTAATCAGTATTTGAAGGGGACGCGAAAGAACCAGCAGTACTACTCTAAAAAGAGCAGGGATTTTCACCCGGTACAGCAGCCTGACCATTGCACTAACCACACACTCAACATTGTAAACTGCGTGGCAGCTATTAGCGCCATAAGCAGTCCGAAAAAAATCACTGACATATTGTCAGTAATATGTAAAGCGCCATGAGACTGTGGTAATATGGCGCTATATAAATATGTCCATTATTATTATTATTATTATTATTATTATTATTATTATTATTATTATTATTATTATTAATAATAATAATACTTACGTCACAGTGCTCCTTTTTCAGACATTGTTTAATGTCCTTCAGAAACAGACCTCTGACACTCGGTACAAGCTAGTGGGAAAAATAGAAAAAAACATGTCCAGAATGAGTACTAGGTACAAGTAGACAAAGGTGACTAGCACAAGCTAATGGTGAAGAAAGAGAACATAAACGGCTCTGAGTTCGCCCAAGAAATAATGATATTTCCCCGAGGGAAACAGTGTGCTATATACTTGTACTCAAAGTTCCCCGAGAAGGAGTCGCCTACCGGTTGGAGGTCGCGGGTTCAAACCCCGGCCAGACCAACACTCAGGGTTTTAAAGAAGTTAGAACTTCACGTCTTCTCGGATAATCATAGGTCTCAAGTTTACCAGTCTTTCAAGAGCGTAGAGGAGGAGGGAGAAATGGCTAAAAATAAATAGGGTGGCGGGAGAAATGTCCAGAAAAACTAGAGAAGCAGGAGAATTTAGCATACACATCATACTCTAGGGAGAAATGTTTAAAACTCACCAGGGAGGGAGAAAAATTCGGGAAAAAAATAGGAAGGAGGGAGAATTTAGCATAGAGGGAGGAGGGAGAAAATGGGATTTACATTCATACTTTAGGGAGAAATGCTTAAGACTCATTAGGGAGGAGGGAGAAAAAAATCATAAAAACTAGGGAGGCAGGAGAATTTAGCATACAGGGAGGAGGGAGAAAATGGGATCTACATTCATACTCTAGGGAGAAATGTTTAAACTCATTAGGGAGGAGGGGGAAAATTCGAAAAAAAACATGTTTTGTTACTGTGTTAGGTTCGCAAAGGATTGTGGTCAAATCTACAGCCGCCATCTTTCTCCGTACGGTAGATTACAACAGTCCTTTTACCTGAGTTTTGGCAAACAAATATTAATTTTCCCGCCTTTAGCTAGCCAGTGACACGTTCGACACAGCACACCATCTTCTGTCACGATGTGATCCGGCAGAACACAACATATTAAATTATAGGGTACATCGTGTGAAAGGTGAAAGTACTCTAGGTTCTATCAGTTCCAACGGGCTGGCTGGTACACATTCAAAATAAACCAATTCTTACGAAAGTGTCTCTGTGTAGTGTTGTCAGAATGTTGTTAATTCAACGGGGGATTGTGTTGTAAATACGGTACTAACCTCCCACGTCAAAGACAGCACGAGCGCAACAGAGTCCTGGGCACCAGGTTTGTTTGTCCGTGCGTAGTACATTGCAACGCCAATCTTGGAGGATAACAGTGAATTTTAGTTTATCTTCTTTGATACATAGCCAATCATTTCAAGCTTATCGCAACATCAACTGTCACCTTACCAAGTTGTTCAACAGGAATCGGGCAGAAGCCGGCGGTAGCTGGTCCATGTACATAAACAGCTTCTTGATGAGAACAATGTGTTCTTCCTGGAGGAGTGAAAAGGTAATAGTTATCACGTACGGGAAACATATGGCGGCTGCACATCTAACCACAATCCCTTGCGAACCTAGTACAGTCAAAACAACACGTAGAAACAGGAGCCCATTACCAGGAGCGTTCCTATGTCATGGGCTGGGCCCCCAGCACAGGAGTAGATGTGGCTATAGTTAGAATTGCTGGTTTTCACTTGACGTCATAGCCGCCATGTTGGTGCCCTTAAACAATAGATTCCTCGTTAGCTTCTTTTGTTGGGGCACCAACATGGCCGCCATGCCCTTTGTCATTTGAATCTCTGGGGATTGAGTGAAAACCAGCAATTCGAATTCCCGCGTTGAAAGTGAGAAGAATGATAATGAATAATAATGAGAAGTGACGTTAGCTATCTGATTGGCTAGGACAACATGGCCTTTGTTTATTTCGCACGAAATGCAATTCTACATGTGGCCACATCTACTCCTGTGCTGGGAACAGACCCAATGGAGAAGATGGACGCTCCTGGTAATGGGCTCTTGGTATAAATCATCTATTCTCTATGAGGTTAACTTTTTTCTTCGTAATTTTACTTTTCAATATGTAAATAAAATGTATGTAAACTTTAAAATACTCCAAAACAAAAATTTAGTTGTGATTTTGGTCCGGAGACTGGAGAAGAGTGACGTTAGAAGAATTATATGGCTTCTCTGGGGACGAAGAATCATAGCTTAATAATTATTGTTAGGAGACACAATTGTCTTCAAAGAAGTCGTGTAAAAATAATCTAAAAGAATCATAATTCTTCTTTTTTGAAAATTGTGTCTTCCTTTAACAATTATGATTCTTGGTCCCTACAGAAGTCTTGTAAAAAATAATATTATTTTAAAGTGCCAACCGTAAGGACTGTTACAAACCTGTTTGTCCTTTTTTGTTAGTTCTTCCAGTATGGTGCGGAAAAACAGTACCGGATCCTCGACCAGACAGTTCCAGATTAGTCGATATGCACCTTCCATTACTATATTACAACAGGCATCGAAAGATGGAATTAGTTTCATATCAACGTACACGGTACTCCTAAATTTAGGTACGTGTGCCAAACATTATCGGCACGGCACTCCTTATTTTTGTCGTGTAAATGAAAATGTTCCGGGTACGCGTGCCCGAAAATCTAGGGGAGCTGAGACCCTGTGAATAGCTAGTGCCCAAGTTAGGAGTGCCGTGCCCAAGTTAGGAGTGCCGTGGCCAAGTTAGGAGTGCCGTGCCCAAGTTAGGAGTGCCGTGCCCAAGTTAGGAGTGCCGTGGCCAAGTTAGGAGTGCCGTGCCCAAGTTAGGAGTGCCGTGCCCAAGTTAGGAGTGCCGTGGCCAAGTTAGGAGTGCCGTGGCCAAGTTAGGAGTGCCGTGCCCAAGTTAGGAGTGCCGTGCCCAAGTAAGGAGTGCCGCGGCCAAGTTAGGAGTGCCGCGGCCAAGTTAGGAGTGCCGCGCCCAAGTTAGGAGTGCCGTGCCCAAGTTAGGAGTGCCGTGGCCAAGTTAGGAGTGCCGTGGCCAAGTTAGGAGTGCCGTGCCCAAGTTAGGAGGGCCGTGCCCAAGTTAGGAGGGCCGTGCCCAAGTTAGGAGTGCCGTGCCCAAGTTAAGAGTGCCGTGCCCAAGTTAGGAGTGCCGTGCCCAAGTTAGGAGTGCCGTGCCCAAGTTAGGAGTGCCGTGCCCAAGTTAGGAGTGCCGTGCCCAAGTTAGGAGTGCCGTGCCCAAGTTAGGAGTGCCTTGCCCAAGTTAGGAGTGCCGTGCCCAAGTTAGGAGTGCAGTGCCCAAGTTAGGAGTGCTGTGCCCAAAATACTTGTCGTGTACATCGGGCTTTAGAAGGTATAATACACATGAACATGACTTGTACTATTTAACACCAGTGAAGGTGTATAAACATGGTTTATCCTATAAACAAGGAATCAATACGAGGCTCCGTGCATAACGTCGTTCGTGACAAGACTACAGCACTTCTGTAGGTTGTCACGAACGACTGAGCATTATGCACGGAGCCTCGTATTGATTCCTTTGTACGTGGGAAGTGAGGCATATCTCGGAAGTGGGCAATTGTTGTTGTTGTTGTTGGTTTCATACCTGCAGTCTCATTGCTGTCAACGAGGACATCATCCAGTAGCCTGATGATGTAGGGAATAGCTGATGAGAAAGCTGCTGGCCACATCTCTGCATTGACTTGGTGAGTCTCACCTAACACACACACGCCAAAACAACAAGATAAATCAAAACGAAACACCACACATTTATAGCAATCCTTGCAACATGAAGTACTTGAAACAGCTCTTCGCAGAAGATCAGTCATCCTGTATTGATATGAATAATGTTTCATTTTCCCCGTTGCTATTAGTATCGGTGTCTTAGTACCTTAGTAACTATACGCTTCTTGAGTGATTATTAACCTTCCACGTGTTGTTTCACCGGGAAGTTTTAAAACAATGTATGACGTCATCTATGACCAATAAGAATACAAACAACGAAGAAATGTATGCGACAGCTTTTACCAATAAACTTTATTCAAAAAGCGGGCAGAGCTTTGAGTCTGAGGGAAGTTCAAACAGGCCAGTTCAACAGTTGCGTGTACCTCACGTCAGCATCATTGTCTGTCCTCTTATTGATCATGGCCAAGAACCAATCAGAAAGCAAGAAAAAAAACCTCGATTGAGTTTTTAAATACCCCTTTAGCCATAAGTTGTGCGCCATTAATGTATATATTATGTCACTGCAAATACCATTTGTCATTTGGTTAAATTATTCATCACTGTGTTATGAGTTAGACGTAAGTAGTTAGCATTTTATTAGTAATTAATTAGCAATTAATTAGTAATTTATTAGTAATTAGTAATTACCATCCACCGAGCTCTCTTCCTTCATCCTTGGCTGTATACATAGCTCCCAGTTAAGATGGACCCACCGTGAATGACCTGAATGTAGAACATGTTATGAACTCGAATGGTTAGGGCGATTAGTGTCAAGCAGGGGTCAATATGAAAATTAATTGCTACCGTAGGATTTCACTCACTGGTTAGCTCAGTTTGTAGAGCACGGTCTAGAGTGCGGGAGGCCAGGGGTTCGAACCCCGGCCGCGTCCTTGGGCAGGGACGTATAAACCGTTGGCCTTGTCTCCTTCCTCTTCTAATTTTTTCGAGGGGGATGTGAAAGAACCTGTTCTGTTATTTCGAGAAAGAGTAGGGGATTGTCTCCCGTCGCAACAGCCTGGTATTCTGAGGTACTAACAATCGCTCATTATTATAAACTGCACGGCAGCACA
This sequence comes from Actinernus sp. WN-2022, assembly GCA_030867875.1. Classification (NCBI taxonomy): domain Eukaryota; kingdom Metazoa; phylum Cnidaria; class Anthozoa; order Actiniaria; family Actinernidae; genus Actinernus; species Actinernus sp. WN-2022. The sequence continues at coordinate 32,186,753 of JAOWCC010000064.1, forward strand.
TTGCGCCACAATAGCAGTCCGTAGCACAAAAATAACCTTGTGAAGCGCATTTGAATGTATGTATATATAATTTACACTATATAAATGAATGCCTTTACCTTTTTTAACTTATGAAAACTCCATAGGAAAGAAACTAGGAAGGTTACATAGAAGCAAATTATTTTTTCAGTTCATCCGGACATACCAGATTTCTCTTCATCAGCAGCCCCCATCGTAGCTTCGAGAGACACAGGAACGGTTCTGAGGGGGAACTGCTCCCTTAATTTTCTTTTTGCTTCGGCTTCTTCCGCCTCCTTGACCTTCTTCTTGCCCTTGTTCTTAGCCTTGCGGTTACCAGGCTGCTCCTCTAGCATCAGGTAGGGATCCCAGGGGCAGTCAGGAGCGTGTTGAGCCGGTAAACCCATTAAGGGAGAGGGAAGGGTGAAGTCTACTCTAGGGGGTGGTACCTGTGACAAAGATGTTTGTCATTTGTTCTGGTCTTTTCATCGTACTATTGTTAGTAGTATGGCACCTCATTTTTGTGGAGGAATAAATTAAAATGTGGTGGACTTAATGACTATTGTCTTTATGTCGGGTCATGCTAATACCGTTTGCTCTACTGGTGCACAATCAGAATAATCATTGGAATCACCCTAAGTACTTCTGCTTATTAATATTTGAATGTATTCTGCCAGGTCAATTCACCAGGTCATACAGCAATGTATGCCAAGTCGTCTATCAGTGTTATACTTAATATGCCAGAAAATCATCGGTTCCCGACACACCAGCCTCGTGGTTGCCAAACTAACATGTTCGTAGACAGTAAACATCAAGCTTACACTAATGTCTTTCAGAAAAATATCTTTAATTCCGGGTTGGTTTCCCTATTAATAAATTTGAAATCGCGGCTGGTGATAATACAACCAATATAATGTTCAGATTGTAACATGAAATTACCTTGCACTTTAATGCTATTTTAATGGGGGAAGGGAGGTGAGTTGGAGTAAAATATCATCATTGATTTTACAAATCTTGCCTTAAGGACAAAGCATGCGCCCTCCTCGAGTCTTGGCCATGCGTGGTACCTTGATTTCCACAACACCTCATATCTACAACCAAGGAATGTTAAATTAAAGTCTGTAACATACAACAAACAGCCTCGCTAATAAGGCACTGATGATAAAGAGCACCGTTATATAGCTCTGATTTTTACAGATATAACGCAGGTAATCGGCTAACGCTGTTGCCACCCAATTCAGATCATGTGATGTAAACAGATGCTACTCTGGGGAATTATTCCTTTTTCATTCTAATCATAATGCAGTCATGCCTATCTGAATAAATTAATTTTCAAATAGTCAATTCTCTTAATGACTGACTATACCATCGGGAAACCAGTGAGTTTGGTTTGCCTCGAATCTCGGGAAACAAAACTCACTGTTTCCCTCCGGATCAGGCATTAAGTATTTATTGCTTACCGCAGAAGAGATTTGACCCTATCATCCGGGTCACTACAAGTCAGCTCCTTGTACAACATCTCCTCTACTGTGTTCTTCAGTCGGATGCCAGATAACAGGAAGACACTAGCTGATAAAATGAAATAAACATCGAAAACAACTTCAAAATCAAGCGATTCACTTTCATTGTCTTTGCATCTTGGAATGAAGTGCCAAAGAAACATACGGCGTTGGCCAGGCTTAGACACAAATATCCGGTTATTTTTTTGAGATATTTACAGAATTATGAGATATTTAGAAAAAACTGTAGATATTTAGAAAATTCAAGGATATTTTCAGATAGTTTTCAGTGCCCCAGATGACCCAAATCCCCCAAAAATATCGATTTCAAAGACCTTTTTGAGTGTCAGCAGTAAGTTCATAAATCAGCAGTTTGTCACTTCAAAAGCACATCCCACAATCCTAGTAGAGTCAAAAATTATAGAAATCTTCGAGATATTTAGAAAGTAAATTTTTTTGAGATATTTTTGAGATATTTTGGGGGTATTAATTTTCTTTCGGGAATTTCCGAACACAAATTTAGACGATTTTCGAGATATGTGTAGCGTTGGCATGTATCAATAATATGCCGTGGAGAAGAAATTGTGGAAGTTTCTCACCCACTGCCCCCTATTATTGACAGGAATGATTGAGCGAGTGAGCGATAAACTGTAGACACCAAAGGCAAAAAGTGTGACATGGCGTTACTAACTGTCACACAATACTGTCTGGGTACATGAATCCGTGACATGCACCAGCCCGTCCTGCTAGGGCCTGACATGTTTTGAGTGTGTTCTCAACGAGACAAATACGCATCCAATTTGCGCGAGAAAGGGAACATTAGTTTTAACTCACAAAAATCGGCACTCACCGGCTGCTGATACAAGCTGTTGGTCATCATCGAGCAGTAGTTCCCAGGCCACTGGTAAGGTCTCCTCGAGCAGTTCACCATCAATGACAGTACCGGCCTTAGCGATGAGTGAAAACGCGCAGTGCGTCAGGCCACACAACTGAAAAAATATCCAGTTAAAAACCAAATGAACTTTTAGTCTATAACACAGCCAGGTCAATGTCATGGTGTTGCGCATGTCAATGTTTGATCAGTGGCTGTTGATTGTGCTGTTAATTAACAACTACACACATTTGAAGTATTGTCCCTCAATCCTTGATTGAAATGATAGGCAATGTTTCCTTCAAGGCTACGTCTATGCACAGTGTTTTAGTCATTTCTGATTGGCTTTTAACCACCCCACACGCGTGCGACGTTCGTCAGTTGAAATGAAATTGCTGTAAATAACTGTCCGGCCCGAACTACGAATGTAAAGGCGACGGGAATCAGGACACGGAATGGGAAATGCTGCCTTTACTGTATCTGGAGAGTAAAAAACTGCACCTTCTTGTCCCAAGACGCTCTGAGGAGAGAAACGGGAACGCACAAGGAAAGGTGGGAAGTAGAATTTCTCTCTTTCCCATTGCAACCCCCGACGTGACTGAGTTATAGTAAGGTGAAATTAACAAATCGGATACATTTTACCATTATCAATAAAATGTTCAAAACTCAGGTGGAACAATGAGCGTAAGGAGAGAACTGTCTTCACGGATAAGAAACCGCAAGCCTAAGTCATCAGGCCTGACCTCCTCGAAGCCCGATTAGCATTAGTCCTAACCAAGGATTTGGGTTCTCATGGTAAAAGGTATCTTTCTTTATTCTAGGATTACAAGTAGAAAGATACAACAGTATTTATCCCTCATCAAACAAAACGTTCTGAATCCCAAATCAGTAGTCCGTGAGTTAACAAATCGAAGTAAAGATTCCCTTAATCCTAGCTTAACCAGGCTTTGAGGCACTGCGCATGAGCCACGAGGAAGATCACTGACCTATTTATTAGCGCTAAACATGTTACCCTCTATAAATACAGTTCATACCCGTCTTAATGGGGAACTGAATCCTAAAATCAACCCAACGACTATACAAAGATGTATTCGAAAGAAATAAGTTCTGCTATTAATTTTTTCTGTGTTGCGCGTCTAATGGAGAGAAAATTAGTTTTCAAGTTCGAAAAATAACCGATTCTACGCTGATAAATCTAGCTTATGTAGTGGCTTAATTCAAATAATTCCATATTATACGTCACACATACCAAGGGAGGACAATCCCACCTCCAAGAAAACACAATGGTCCACAATTAGAAGCCGTTAACCTGACGTCTGTACAAAGTGGAGGTTGAGGAAGGTTTTCACATGTTCTCTTCATAGACGCGCAAAACAGAGAAATAAAATAGCAGCACTTTCCAGGGCTCGAAATTGCGCCCGATACGGGCGTAAATACGCCTAGATTTTTTCGTTTTACGCCTAACGTTTTCCACTTAGGCGTAAAATTTTGGAGAATTACACCTAAAATTTTTAAGCTGGGCATAAAATTACGCCTCCATTTTTTTCTTAATTTCGAGCCCTGCTTTCTTCTTTCGAATACATCTTTGTATAGACGTTGGGTTGATTTTAGGGTTCAGTTCCCCTTTAAGAGTCAAATCTCACCTTGGTCTTTACGTACTCTAGCATCGGCTTGTCCAATTTGTCTGTCGAACTCTTCCAGTCCCCACGTGTCGTCCCATGCATCGGTGAGGTGATATGAACACTGCCGAGATTAAACGCAGTCCTGCTCTTGGATTTTTCCAGTCTGTGTGTCTTTTCTTTCTCTGGCCTCTGAGACTGGCCCGAGTATACATTCTGTAGAGCTTTGATGAGTCGAGCGCAGATGCGCTTTTGTCGCTGGTGGCAGTTAGATGGACACCTGGGGGTACACGTAGTGTATTAGAACGAGCATCATTAGCTATCCATGACACATCGGCCAATGAGGTGTCTCGTTTCAGGTCACGTGGTGAGACATGAAAACCAGTGATAGCACAACAAAGTTAATTATACATGGGGGCAGGGCTTTGAAGCTGAGGGAAATTAAGGAGTCAGACAATAGCTAATTTACATATTTGCTATACTTTGAAATCGTTTCCACATACAGCAAATACGCAAATTAATTACAACAATAGCGAATTTGCATATTCGCTGTACTTGGAAATAGTTTCCAAACACAGCAGATATGCAAGTAAGTTCTAGATTGTAGTTCTAAAAACAGGTATCAAAAACTACATTCAGACATGAAACATCAGTATAAACGTTAAAGCCTCTATAGTTCTACTTACATTGTCTGCGAACAGGCTCATGGAAAGGGGAGGGAGAGAAAGAGAAACGAAGAGCCTGTATGGACGCTATACAAATGTGAATTACGCCCCTACATTGATCTATCACTAGGCTCGGTTCAGGGGAAAGAAGAGTCTGCACGTACAATATACAAATGTGAATTACGCCCCTACATTGATCCATCATTAGCCTCATTTCAGACACCGCTCAACTCATGAGCTGAACGCAAACGAATCGAAATAAAGACTAATAATTGGGTGGCTTTGTTTATCTAATTAGGTTCGGCACATAAGTGCAACGGCATCTGAAACGGACCTAAGATATATCTAATTAACACGTGGATAGTCATCACAGAACTGACCAATTAATAGGAATTTTGCGTCCGAAATATAGACGCAGATATTCAAATTTGTATAACGTCCGTTCAGGCTCTCCTTCCCCGTCTTCTCTCCTTCCCATGAGCCTTTTCGCAGGCTATCATCAAGGGCTTTTATGTTTGGTAATATATGAATCTGAAGGCTGGTTCTCACTAGCGACCTAAGCATAAGCACAAGCAACATACGCAGACACAGTGCCGTATTTACCATTAGCGTAGCCTATTCACAGGCTCTAGATACTGGGGAGAATGACGAAAATAAAACGTGGCGACCCACCTCCTCCTCCCAAGGCTTCAGCTAGCAGCTGTGTTTCATATGTGGCTCGATACTTGAGAACTAAAAAGAGCCGTATTCCTAAGCCATTGCTAATAGATGTGAATTCCTGTCATTTGTATTTGATATTATTTCTTAATCAATTCCCCTGGGATTTCAAACCAGTCTGAATAGAAATGGACTTTGAATTTCTGAAACACCCATAGAGGCTGATCAAAGGAAGGACCCGGCTAAACCACAGGTCGAATTGGAATTTAGCATATTGGTTTTTGCGCTTAGCCCAATTAGTGCTAATCCTGGATGGATTAAATTCGTACGGAGGATTTTAGCTCTCTTATGAGACTAAGGTGTCTTTCTCCAATCTAGAATTACAAGTAGAAATACACTTCTCATTCCTCGTCAAGCAATAAGATTTTGATCCAAAGTCAGTTGTCCATGCTAACAATCAAACAAATGATTATCCTTAATGCTGAAGTAGCTTAATCGGCTCTGAACAACAGAGGTCCGGTTCCTCATAGCCCGATTAAACTTATCCAGGATTAAAATTTACCACTTCGATTTGCCACTTTTCAGTGCCAATAGGTCAACCAGTGTTAGAAATATCCGAAATAGTAAAAAATATCCCGAACTGGGCAAGTTAAAAAAAACTTTAGCAGAATTTACCGGTAAAATCCTGTCCAAGCCGTTCTCATTATCCAGCGGAAGTGATGTCATACACTTAACACAACAACCACGTCGCGCGAAATAGTGTGCATAAAAAAGTAGCCAGTAATGGCGGACGTTTAGATTCAATATTCTGAGTTAAAAAAATAAGACTTCCTGTCGTCGTATCGAAAAACGATTTGAACTGGTAAAAATATATGAACTCTACTTTATGAATATGCAAAAACATTGATATGTCAAAATTTGATCGTAGTGGCACTTTAAGGGTAACATTTAGTTCGATTTTCTAACTCGTGGACTACTGATTTGGGATTAAAAACGTATTGTTTGCTGAGGAATAAGTAGCGCCTTTCTACTTGTAATCCTAGAATAGAGAAACACACCTTTTACCAAGAGAACCAAAATCCACGGTTAAAATATAATCCATGGTTAACGCTACTCGGGATGTAAAACGCTTTATTTCCATCTACCTCGTCTGGTGATCACACAGATACGACGTGGAACTATTCAGTAGTATGACAGAATGCAGCCAAGGAAAGCGACTCGTCTCCTCTTCGTCCGATTCATCTTCATCTTCATGGAAACCTTCCACAGGTCCACTCGGTCTCTTGCCTCGACCACCGCATCTTTTCCTCTGCCTAGCCGACTCTGCTGCTTCGCCTCCAGCACAGCTTAGCCTGGCGGATCTGTTGCTATACAAAAGAAAACCATTACCTGTTTGTTTTATTACTTAATTCGATCGACATAAAAAAAAAACGATAAAAATGGGAAAGAGAAAATTGCCTGATCAAGTATAGCCATACAACTTTTTCGGCCTCGATCTGGGAAATCACGCTCGCACGCATACTTTTAGTGAAGTGCTTTCACGGACCAGTCCCAAATTTGATTGGCTTGATGACTAAACTAATAAAACTCTTAACTCGTGCGATGTTCTCCTTAATCCCCGGTCTATTCTGCGGTGTATCGAGTTACTGGAGATTTTCTGAAAGGAAACCATCGCCCCCGCGATTTCTACCGCTGACTGAACATGCGCACATTTTGCAGACCTGTCGGCCGAAGCAACAATGTTGACTAGATCCCAGGGCTGCGCTACTTATGTTGCGCACGCGCAAACGTCCTAGCATTATTATAGCACATGCTCCACCATTTGTTTCTCGTGAAATGTTTCTTGGGTTGCTCAGCCAGGCAGCAACATATTTTTCTTGCTTCCCGGTCACCAACAATGTTTCCACAACAATGTTTCGTAGTTTGAGCCTTAACGTCATAACATCCAAGACAGCGGCGCGCGAGAAATTCTACTGAGTTTTATGGACAGGAAAATTAATGCATAAGTGACATAGACTATATCGCAACTCCGCCGTCGCAGTGCACTCTGGGATGGATATCTCAGTTTCCAATGTTAAATCCAAGATGGCCGCCCAGCAACAACAATGAAAAACTGAGATATCCATCCCAGAGTGCACTGCGACGGCGGGATTGCGATATAGTCTATGTAGTGTACACGTTACAGGAGACAAACACAGCAATAGATTTAGGCATCCGTAAGGAACATCTGAGAACAAACGTCGTTTTTCAGTGGAGATACCTTTAATACATATTGCATACCGCAGACTGACAATCATTGTAAGAGGTGATTTAACCAGCGTTGTCGAGAACGCTTGCCGTTAGCCCTACCGCTCCGAGACCGTCCTAAAACCGAATTGGGCGACTGGGATAAATAAAGTTTAACTTTAACTTTACCTGCCCAGTCTTGGACTGGAGCTCCCAACACTCGTCTTCGGAAGATAAAGACTGCTCCTCTTCGGAGACAGAAGGGGATCACCCGTCCCGCAGTCTGATAACTTCCTGAATCTCCCGGATGAATCAGACGCTCTTCTCTTGAGCAGCATAGTGTCGTCTGCAGCTCTCCCTTCCTGATCGAGTACCATGATAACCTAGAAATGACATGAGCAAGAAAAATAAATCTCATACACATGAATAATTAATGAGGAAACCAACCAATCAAAGGTCTATAAATCGGTCACATGATGATAATGGAAACCTGGTCCATTCAAACCTAAAGCCGGGGAGGGTTTTGATAGCAGCAGGGAAGAGCTGGGGCTTAAGTACAAGGACTGAATTAATTCTTTTCAAGTTGTAGGACTGAATTAATTTTGTTCTAGTCCTAGGACTGAATTAATTTTGTTCTAGTCCTAGGACTGGAACAAATTTAATTCAGTACTACAACTTGAAAACATTAGTTCAGTCCTTCTACTTAAGCCTAGAAAAAAAAATTACAAGTCAAACTACAACAACAATTTATTGGTAGACATTTTACAATGCATGAAATCATTTTTTCCCAAACTTCGTCCAGGTTTTCTGTATCTTCCAAAGATAATTTTAAACTCGTACTCTCCAACGCAGCGACTTTGTTTTCTCTACCTTCCCGCCATTCAACGAACACGTTTACAGCCCATTTGTTCTTATAACGTGTAGACAGAGGTACGGCGTTAGCAAGCTCCTTCTCTTCTTCTTCTCTGCTTTTCGATTTTCTAAAACGTTTCAAAGGTCGAAAGCTCTCTTCGTCGCTCGAAGCCATGACTAATCAAATCGAATCTATAACCTTGGATTTGTTTTTATCCAGTTTTTCATTCCCAGGAGGCGGTGGTGAACAAACTCCAATACAAGTGCTTTAATTAAGAACAATTCGTTTTTGTTTTTTTCAAATAGAGGGAACGCACTAAAGTGTGAAATTATACTGAATCTAAGTTATACAAATCCCTTTGTTTTTCTATTGTTTAATCAGTGCTATTTTGTATTACTTTGTTGGTGTGTTCATTCTAATAGGCGAATTGATGTCATTTAAACATTGGACGATTTAAATTAAACCCAAAGTGCAAACAACAAATGTTGGTTAATTAGCTTTTTTAAAACTCTCATTAATTATTCGTGACTATGAGATGTCAGTGCGCCTCGGACTGGAACTAATTGCGCGGACTTGAAATCCCGTCCAGTCCTCATTGTCGGCTTTGAACTATTACATAAATGTTGGACAATGCTACAATCTGGAATTTTGCTTGACGCTGCCTGCTTCTGAGCTGAGAAGAGATTTCCGTAAGTCTGTCATATTCAATACGAGGCTCCGGGGTAAATTATATTTACTATTTCCCGGAGAATAGAATAAATCTAATTCGTCTCTAAGCCTCAAGCTGAAACCTTTGTGCGTGACAAGTGAAGCATACATCGTAAGTGGGTTATTGAGCTGGTTGGTGATCTCAGTGAGTTAATTTCAACAGGTTTCAGGTCATCTTTCATCGATCACATAGATTAAACAGCAACATAGGGCATTCAGTTTGGGTCCGGCGATCCTAAATTTTGATATATGGGCCAATAATTTAGGGCACAGCACTTGCCATTTGCACGGCAAAATTCGTTCCAAATTCGTTCCAAAGTTTATTTCTTGGACAGCAGAAATAAATTGTCTCCTCGGACTACAATTCTATCAAGTTTCCCGTCGCATCGTCGCTCCACAGTTTCCCTCGGTTTTTCAAAGCAGCAGAGATAGAGTTTGAGTTTTCGTTCGAAGACGCCATCTTGTATCGCAGAGAGCGTTTGTGCATGTGTGATGGAAATTTAGGTACGCTGACCCATTTTCAGCCGGGCGAGACTACCTCCTGAGAGGATGGTCTCAACCCCCCTACATATTGAGGCACACGTGCCAAAACCATGTTAATTTCAACCCTGGTTTACACGACAAGCATTTTGGGCACTGAACTCCTGACTTGGGCACGGCACTCCTAACTTGGGCACGACACTCCTGACTTGGGCACGGCACTCCTGACTTGGGCACGGCACTCCTAACTTGGGCACGGCACTCCTGACTTGGGCACGGCATTCCTGACTTGGGCACGGCACTCCTGACTTGGGCACGGCACTCCTAACTTGGGCACGGCACTCCTGACTTGGGCACGGCACTCCTGACTTGGGCACGGCACTCCTAACTTGGGCACGGCACTCCTGACTTGGGCACGGCACTCCTAACTTGGGCACGGCACTCCAAACAGGCGAGATGAGACTACCATTTCACAGGGTCTCACCACCCCTAGATTTTCGGGCGCGCGTACCCGGAACATTTCCATTTACACGACAAAAATAGGGGTGCCGTGCCGATCATTTTTGGCACACGTACCTAAAATGTAGGAGTGCCGTACCCAAAATGCTTGTCATGTAAACCGGGATTTTAAACGACGGTAAAAATCAGGAGTGCCGTGCTCTAAATTATCGGCCCGCGTGCCAAATTTAGGAGTGCCAGACCCAAAATGAATGTCGTATAAATCGGCCTATAGACCGGCAACATAGAGCTCTATCGGACTTACCGGAGGCTCGTGTGGGCTGCCGGATCGTCCAGGACTTGTACTTATCGTGGTACTGAAGTCAGACGGGACCGAGCTCTGGCTGATAGCACTTTGTTTCCTAATCCTCTCGCCTCCTCCACCAAAATATCCGGCACTGAACCGATTGTGGGGTTGATCCGAGCCGAAGTGGGTAGACCTGCGAAGAAAGTAGAGGGAAGATGGGCACTGTGCATCAAATTGAACCTACAAGTTTCTCTACACCAAAACTCCAAAAATATCACCATGGGAAGGAAGATAAATACCTTGTGAATGTCCCGATATACTTTTAAAACTGTTATATAGACGATGGCAAAGATTAAAGTGGATTTCAAAAGCTTATTCTAAACACTTGACTTCAGTAACAGTGAACTGATATCAGAAAGCACTGCTACCTTGCTATGCGTTCTACTTAAGTAATGGTCCAGATAAGAACTGTAGTGGAATCCATTGTTCTGCGGCAATGAGCCTCCCCCACATACGATTTTGCTTGAATATGCCTTAAAGGGATACCCGAGTGAAAAACACATTGGGGCTCAAAAGAATCTTCAACATGTTCTTTGTTCAGAAAATGTATTAAAATTTGATCAAACGTTTTTAGTATTAAGAACGAGCACCTCAAAGTTGGCCCCGCGAAGACATGGGCGCCGCCATCTTTGTTTGCATTTACGGAAGTGACGTCACTTCGTCCCACCAGCGTATCGCGGCTACTTGTCTTTGTATGATTTTCACACGCTCGGAATTAAAGTGGATATATTTTCATCGAGATTGCAGAGGAATTCTTACAGAAACCGGAATTATGATGAAGACAACATTATGAGAAAAGTTCAGAAGACTGGGAGGAGGAAGAAAAGCATTGGGAAGGCGAGAAATTATCAGACGAACAACAAGGTCTCGTAACTGCCATTTAATAACAGCAAAACAACATGGCTTAAAAGACTCGAGTGACTTCTGAATAAGTATAAGAACTACAATGTATGTGAGGTACAGTTAAGGTATCAGGAGCCCTTCAAGAGCGCTTCCCGAAAACTTTTAATTGCGCGCGTTAAATTCAAGAAAACCCCTACAAAGTATACATTTTCTGAAAGCTTAATAAACACAGATTCTAGAAAATAACTCCATTTTCCTTATTATCAAATACTCTTTTATTTATTGTGTTTTTAATCCAATTTGACCATACCTTATACCTGGAGCTCCTGTCCCTCGGGAATTTGACGGAAATCCGTGCTGAAACCACCTTCGCAAAGTAGAGATATTGATCTAAAAAAGGGTGTCTCAGTTTTCTGATATCTTATTCTGTCGCGAAAATAATCAACTGCAAAGATTTGGAATACCTTTTTTAGGGGTTGAAGAAAGAAACATAAAAGTATCTCAAGAACAAGAAAACGCATTAAAAAACAGAGACACCCTTTTTTGGTCAACATATTGATCTAGCCATATGCCAATTTTCAATCCCATCAGTTAAAATCTAGAGGGACAGGAGCTCCGAATACATGCGACAGAACTTGCATTTATAACGCCGAGAAAAATGGTTTCAAAGTTTCCGGCACCCACTGAGGTTTATTGACACAATTAACTTATCTGTCATTAAGAATGTCATTTTTCCAGTATTTGATGTTGAGCAGTAGGTATCGTGGAACGCGATGCCATGTTTATGGAAGCCGCATGCAATTTTTCGCGCCTCAATTCAGTGAACTACTACTCGGCCAATCTACAGTGCGATATCTTCGGTTTGAATATCGCAGTAGACAAGTTCCATTCAATGGTAATTCACAGAAATCATGAGTGCAAAGAACTAGACCGGCAAACCAGCACAACTGTTACGGAAGATCATGTTAGTAGTTCACGAGAACGCGTTCTGACAGAAATGAGGGAAAGTGCGTAAGTTTATATCGCCCCTTTGATAGACTTTAATCAAATGTTATCTGTAGTTGAGATTCCTGAAATATATGGCTATGACTAAAGCCAGTCACTCGATCTACAAGAACTGTGGCCATATTTATTGTCTCCAATGCACAGCAAATAAATATTACAGTTTTGCTCGTGGTCCGTGCTTCATGTACAGGTATTATAAATATATTTACTGGATTCTCTTGTGGGCATTTGGAAAAATCGGCAAACATTTGCTCTGCCTTTTGGTCGATATTTTTATCGGTGCCGGGCAGCGAATGTAATTTTCTGGGAACTAAATTTTGTTTTCATTTCAGAAGCGGCCAGATTTCTTTGAAGTTGGGAAGCTTTGTGCGATCGATTCGCAACTTTCGTTTGCACATTTTACAAGCCAAGTCGCTCCTATTCCTTGACGACAAGAAATGTTCTCCAGAAGTTCGATTATCCCTCCGCAAAACCTACAAACAACTGTATTCGATAAGTTATCTTGAAGTATCTGACCATCTACAATGGTCATTCCAGGAGTAATGAATTTGTCCGGCTTCTGTTCTTCGTTTTCGGCTATCGAAGGCGAAGCTACAGTTGAAAATTCGGGGCGAAGTTTACGGGCACTCTTGCAACTTGGAAGTGACTTTGCAGAATCTCCAACTTCTGCCTACTGATTAAAGTGGTTATAATACGAGCCAAGAGTTGAACTTTTCTTTTGGAAGGAAAACGGCCGTCTGCACGCGTATATTACGCAGCTTCGACATTCGTTTCTTCACAGAAGAAAACGGACATTTTCCCTTCCTAGGCATCTTCAAAGCTACATATCTAGGCTCCCATATCTATACTATAAAACTGTATTTTAGATATGATTTCTCTGTGAAACGTAAAGGAATCTTTGCAACTCAACCGATCGATCGAGTCAATGGCTTCCAGGCGAGTTTATTTATAAAAGCGTTGCGTGTTTTCTCGCGGTTTCCATGAGAACGCTTGACAAGTGCTAATAAGCCGATGACAGCCTGCTTCCTGTAATTTTTTCATCCATATTTCTTTTCGGCGTAATTTCTCGTTGAAAACAAAAGTGTTTGGATTTTTTTTTTTCATTAAACTGTAGAATTCACTTTGAACATTCTAATAAATCAATAAAAAATGTTTAGCAAAAATGATTACATAAAGGGCTCCTGATACCTTAAGGCGTTTATCATCCTAAAAACACCTAATAAGTGAGAGAGTGAGAACGCCGGTGGGACGAAGTGACGTCACTTCCGTAAATGCAAACAAAGATGGCGGCGCCCATGTCTTCGTGGGGCCAACTTTGAGGTGCTCGTTCTTAATACTAAAAATCTTTGATCAAATTTTAATACATTTTCTGAACAAAGAACATGTTGAAGATTCTTTTGAGCCCCAATGTGTTTTTCACTCGGGTATCCCTTTAAGTGCTTTAGGAGGTATCTACAGTCCAAACTACATCTCGAAAATAAACGATTTTTTATGCTATTGGCTCTTTTTTCTGTGAAAACGCAGAGAAGCCACCATCCAGCCAATCGGATATAGAGAAAACAAAGGATTTTTCAATCGCAAATTTGAGAACTTTCCCCACATACGATATTCTTCGAAATTAAACCATAGTTAGTTTGATCAAAAATAAATTCAAACCACAAAAAAATCTGGAATGAAAATGCATTATTTCGATGGGTTTCTATTGAATTTATAAGTATCAACCAATGAAATTACGAGAAAGAATAATAGAAAATTAACACCTTTTGACATTCCTTGCCGTAGACACTACAGTTCTTATCTGGACCAGTACTTAAAGCATTGCTGGTCCCCCATGATGTTGGTTCCACGTGATATTGGTCCCCGTTATATTGGTTCCACGTGATATTGGTCCCCATGTTATTGGTCCCCCATGATAATGGTTCCATGTAATATTGGTCCCCCATGATATTGGTCCCCATTATTTCATATGGTTTTAAAGTGACTGGGAAACAAGATTACTGACATGCAACAAACATTAATTCATGTGTTGTTGTCATGTATTTTTAGATATCAAGTCATTCGAGACATTTGAATTGTTTCTGTTTTTATGTCTATACAACGTCATAACAAATGATATTTGTTTTACATTCATAGAATGTCAAAAGCATGAAACAATCAGAAGAAAATTCAACATTGTTTCTCTTCATTTTCAACATCATGTCGTCATCATCACAGTTGTATTACAATCACAGATCACCAAAAACATTTCAACAGATCTGTGGCTCCCTCCCGCCTCGGATCCCCGAGTCCCAGTTTCTGGTAAACTACCCACTCACCCCTCCCTTGGATATGCATCATTCTATTAACCATTAAAGGTTAGGGTGAAGTGTGGGGGTTTCCCAGAATGCGTGATTGATCTCCCACCTCTAGGTTAAGGGGGCACTCTCAACCCCCAAATGATAACCTTTCTCATGACAAAAGGCAAAAATAACTACTCAGTATGCTTTCCATGTATGCTGAATGGAAAAAATCTGAGACAATTTTGATGGAGGATGGCAAATATTCTAGTGGATGCAAAATACTACGTTTAAGAGAAATTTAGAGCAACGTTAACTTGAAATCGGTTCACTGTAACCGAAATCAAGTTTCTAGAATACGCTTTTGTAATCCACTTTAATCTTTGCCATCCTATATCGAAAAAGCTTGAAATGCACATCAGGACATTCACAGGGTATTTCTCTTCTATCTCAGGGTATTATTTTTGTAGTTTTGTTTTAAAGAAACTTGAAGGCTCAATTCAATTGACAGTCACCCTTTAAGCTCCGATTCGTCGTGTCGGAGGTCGCGGGTTCAAACCCCGGCCGGACCAATACTCAGGGTCTTAAAATAACCGAGTAGAAGGTGCTGCCTGTGTGAAACACGTCGTCTCGGAAAGGGAAGTAAAATCGTAGGTCCCGGCCTCAAGTTTATCAGTCTCACCAGACTGTCACCAGTTAACGACGTTAAATAAAGTTACTTCAAGATACTCGCCTTCGCTTCTCCCCGGAGAGGCTTTTCCTCCCCCGTACGCCTCGTCCCTGCATGCCCCTGCTGTCACGCCGTATTTGATACATGCCGTGACTCTCACGTAGAAAAGCTGTGATCTCGATCAACAGCTGACAGGCGATCATCTTTAGCGCGTAAGGACACGACTGGCTGCTCTCGCTTAGAGTTCCTGCTTACATATTTAGCACACGGAAAGAGAAAGAGACATGTCAGAGGAGATGTCGGACAGGGGTAGCCTGCGTAGCAAGCGCAGGGGGAGGGGGGAGGTTCCCCTCTGCTCCCGCTCCCGCTCCCCCTCCCTCTCCGTTCCCCCTCCCCCCAGCGCTTGCCATGAAGGCTAGGACATGTTCGAAACAATTACACACTTAACGGAGTTCCGCTTCATACCACACCTCGCTATTAAAGGGGCTGTGTCACGTTGAGTGGCCTTTATATTCGCAGTACGGAGCGGACACAGTTATTTCCAGCGATTTTCATATGAACTGACGAACCTCGCGCAAATGTGGGATGGTTAAAATCAAAGCAAATATGCACACACGACTGACAAACACTGTGTAGATCCATCTGGTCTTCAATGAAAATATTGCGTATCACTTCAATCAAGGATTGAGGTTGGGGACTTGAACTGTTTGTAGCCAATTAACAGCCAGCAATCGAACACTGAATTCATACATACGCAACACTATGACATAACCCCTTTAAGAACGTTTTTTTCTGGTCCAGTCTGTTAAACTAACACTTTTTTGTGGTCCCACTGTTGTAGCCGTACCGTAAATTTAGGAATTCTTGGAGCCTAGGATATAAACATTTACATAAAAAAAATACACTGTATTTGGCTTGTCAACTTGAAAAATTAGATTATATCAACCTGCTTTAAATTGGTTTCCAAAAAAAAGCCATACCCTCATCAAGAAAATTCTCCTCCATCTCTTCCTCCAGCAGATCAAGTTTCATCAAACTCTTTCTCTCCTCCTCTTGTATGGACGGCAAGGTAGTGCGCCTCTTTTTAAGAACGTGCTCGAGCTTCTGACCAATAGCCACACCCCAACTATGAAACAGGACCCCTGCTTCGTGCATAGCCACCAGATTACGGCGCGGGGTAGACAGAGAAATGGTCTTGGGTGCGTGGCCCCTGCGCTGGGATAGGCTCGGGTGGCTACCTCGCAACCAGGTGGGCCATTCGCCCCTGTTACATCTGTGTACCAGCTGGGCGCATTCTAATAGCAGGGCTGCTCTCGCTACTACGGGGGCTTCCTGTGTTAGAATGGACCAGGGAAGTTCGTTAGTAGGCTAAGCCTCACGTGTTCCGCGCGCTGGTGCACCGATCGGGTGGGCGAGAACATCCAACAAAATTTCACTCTCATGCTATATGTATGGTGCTCCGTTCGCGTTCCGCCTGCGCTGATATCGTCCAAAAATGGGGGAAATGTTCCTTTTTACTTTTTTGAATGAGACTGTCACTGAGTTAACTCTACAGATCTCGATCTGCGGCCGATTAACGTCTTTAGTAGTTGGAACTGTTGGCTTTGACCAATATTCCAATAATCCTCTGCGCGCTACAGGGCGGACTCAGCCGGCTGTTGCGCACGCGCAAACGAGGACACATTTTGGGAAACACTGAATTTCCCAAATGTTTCCGCCACAATATATCCTCATTTGCCCCGGCCTTAACGCCAATACACAACACTAAAAGTTCCTGTATAATTTAACTCACCAAGTCCAACATGGCGGCTACAATCTGTGGATCAGGGACACCACCAGGCTGAGATCCGTTCATCAAGTACCTCAGTCGAATGAGTCCTTCCCTCAGAGCCGACACGTCCACGGGCTTCCGCTCGTACTCCTGTACCACTATGTCAATGGTTGGCGACTCCAGGAGGGACGAAGAAGAAGAATTGTACATCTTCTTGCACGATGATTTGGAAGAAAAGCCTTCTTCGATTCGCTTCCTGCTCTTCTCTTTGAAGAGCTTTCGCTTTAAGCTCATTGGTTGTATGGATAGCTCTGTTGGAGTGTCGGGTGAATCGAGAGTGTCGTCGTCACTGTCGTAATTCTGGCCGATTGTCTTCTGTTTTCGCCAAGTGCCGATCTGAAAGATCTGAAAGCGAGATAGTTTTGCAGTTAGGCAATCACGTGGCTGTCTGGATGGCAAGAAATATCTGATTAATGCTGTTGTATGAGGCCGTTAACGGCAAAACGCCTGAATACGTCCGAAATAAATTCAAATTGCTGAAACACACACTCACTCACAAGGAACGCTGCCCACAACTTTATGCTACCAAAGGTTAAACAAATCTTTGGCAAGAAAACTTTCAGTTTTACGGCGGCTGCTTCTCTACGGAACAAACTATCTACTGAACTAAAACAAGCAGCCTCAAGAGCTTCATTCTCATTCAAACTAAACTCATACTATGCAGGTTAACCTCACTGCTTCCAGTGATTGTTGTTTTAATTTGATACTGTCTTTATTAGTGCTTTAGTTGTTACTGTTATTAATTATCTATTTATTTATTTTCTTTTTATGTTGAGGGCCACGTTGCGAATACGAAAATATATATCAGTGCACTCGGCTGAGATACTAGTGCATGCCTTTATTACATCACGGCTGGATTTCTGCAATTCATTACTTTGTGGACTGCCAACACAATTGATCCAGAAACTTCAGAGTGTCCAAAATTCAGCAGCCAGATTAATATGCATGACAAACAAGTACGACAATATTACACCCGTTTTAAAGGAGCTACATTGGTTGCCAATAGAATATAGGATCAGTTTTAAGATATTATTACTTACATATAAGTGCCTGAATGACACAGCTCCTATTTATCTGAAAGATCTAGTCCGTCCTTATGTACCGAAACGGCAACTAAGATCTGCCTCTAAGAACTTGTTAGAATTTGCACCATATAACTTGAAAGGGTATGGCTATAGAGCCTTCTCTGTGTCCGCGCCTAGGCTCTGGAACTCACTACCGGACTTTATAAGAGACCACCAAACAGTTGAAAGCTTTAAAATACATGTTAAGACTTATCTTTTTAGACAGGCATATTTTTAAAATTTTAAATTTTTAAAAAAATATTTTTTCTTAAGATTTTTATTTTTATATTATATGTAAAGCGCTAATGGGCTGTAGGGAATTGGCGCTATATAAATGTATTATTATTATTATTATTATTATATTATCTGTATGATATTAAGTGTTACCCTCGATAAATAAAGCAACATATGTTTCACGAAAAATAAGAAAACTACTTAAAAGTTAAGCCTAAGACATTAACAGGTTGTCTTAATTTGTAATTTACTGTGAGTTTACTAAATTATTAAATTATTTACTAAAAACGTTTAAGCCCTCGTAATTTGTATTCGAAACCAGACCTTCGTTCTTTCGCAGTTGAACAGACAAGTTTGCAAAACAATTACGTATGTGTGAAATCACGCTCGCGCGCATCATTTTGGTTGAATTTTCACTTGAAGCATTGTTAGAGAAAGGTACGAGCTTCGATTTTTAAGTGCTTATCATGAACCAGTCCCAAATTTAACTGGCTTTGAAGAGAAAACTAATACAATTCTTAACGATTGCGATTTTCACGAACATCGTACGATTTGATAAAGATTTCTGGATTTGCTCATCCACAATAACTCATTCAGGCGCATGCGCGCACCCACGAGTTTAAAACTCTGCCCAAGTTCTTGAAACTGACCGAGGCCACAAGTATGGGCTTTTATCGCACGGCGGCCATGTTGAGTACCAGGAGAATAAAAACCTTTGTTTTCGACCGGTAAACTCGTTCTGAAACCAACCAGTGTGAGGCTACTGGGGCCAAAACTATTGTTTTATCCAAGATGGCCGAACTGCTATAACAGCCCATTGTCAAGACCGAGAACACAGTTTTTCTCTACTAATCTATTTTTTCTCTATTCTCTTTCGACTTTAGGGACGAATTATTGAGCAAACTCCAATGAACTGAGCATGCGCACTAGTGACCGTGATCTGAGATAAGAAAAAGCCGCCCGCTCCCAGAACCAATCAGATCGCAGGAAATCGTAGGTTACCGCCCGCTCCCAGAACCAATCAGATCAGAGGAAATCGTAGGTTACCGCCCGCTCCCAGAACCAATCAGATCAGAGGAAATCGTAGGTTACCGCCCGCTCCCAGAACCAATCAGATCAGAGGAAATCGTAGGTTACCGCCCGCTCCCAGAACCAATCAGATCAGAGGAAATCGTAGGTTACCGCCCGCTCCCAGAACCAATCAGATCAGAGGAAATCGTAGGTTACCGCCCGCTCCCAGAACCAATCAGATCAGAGGAAATCGTAGGTTACCGCCCGCTCCCAGAACCAATCAGATCAGAGGAAATCGTAGGTTACCGCCCGCTCCCAGAACCAATCAGATCATAGGAAATCGTACGTTACCGCCCGCTCCCAGAACCAATCAGATCAGAGGAAATCGTAGGTTACCGCCCGCTCCCAGAACCAATCAGATCAGAGGAAATCGTAGGTTACCGCCCGCTCCCAGAACCAATCAGATCAGAGGAAATCGTAGGTTACCGCCCGCTCCCAGAACCAATCAGATCAGAGGAAATCGTAGGTTACCGCCTGCTCAGGCGCGAAAATATACATATATACTGAATTTCCTCAATTAAGAACCTGGGACACTTACTTCAACTTATAAATTCATTGAGGAGGGACGCTTAAAAGAGGATATACAGTATACAGGACTACACTTACCTTCCTCTTTGATCTCGGAGACAACGTGTCCTCTACAGCTGTCCCATCCGCGGTTACTTTAGTGCTATTGGATGACGTAGAGTTCAAGGTTTTCATTAGGTCGTTATCAGAACCGTCTTGGTTACGACTGAACTTCTGAACCTTGAAAAACTTTCGCCTGGCCACCTTAGGTGTTATTTTATCTCCTTTGTCCTTTTTGATGGCTCGAATGGACCCTTTAGTAGCTGTCGAGTAAGACGGCTTTCCTGTATCAACGTTACCTGCCTCTGTTGTCTCCTTTTTGCCTGCGCGAAAAATAAATTTCACTTCATTGCAATCAACTCAGTTCAGTTGAACAATAAGTCTAAATGGGTGTCAATCACAGTAATGGGCGAAGTCACCGTTGACCGTCCACTGAAATTCGGTAGGATAAACTATGTGTAATTCAAGCCGCTGTTACGCTAGGCAATGTTTCGTGCAACTTGTCTCGCAATGGCTGAAGGCGATGCATTGCAGTTGCATGAAAGGATGTTACACGACGCAATGTTTCGTGCAATTTGTCTCGCAATGGCTGAAAGCGATGCGAGTATTTTTATTGGCTGGTCACAAACCGTTGTGAGACAAGTTGAACGACGGATGTTACACTGCGCAATACTAAAAAATCAGAGTTGCCACAACCGTTGCGAAAAGTAGAACTTGGTTCTTCTTCGTGCAAACGCTTGCTGCAACAGAACTGTTATGAGACATATTGATTTCTTGGTATGTTACACTACGTAATTTCTCGAGCAACTTGAGCCGGTCGCAACAAAATTACGAGACAGTTGCACGAAACGTTACCTAGTATAACAGCGCCTTCCGCCATCACCTTGATTTACTTAGGCTTCACTTAATCGATACATCATTTGACTGGATTCCGCTGTAAGTTACTTCTTCATCCAACCACAGAAGCTTTTATACGAAGGCCAATCAACAGTCGCAATGATTAATATAAGCCAATCAAAGAAGCACTTGACTGGCTTCTGCACGTACGCAGGTTCTCATCCAATCACAGAAGCTTTTATACGAAAGCCAACCATCAGTCGCATTGAATGACATAAGCCAATCAAGGCAGCACTTGATTGGGTTCTGCACATATGCAGGTTTTCATCCAATCACAGAAGCTTTTATACGAAAGCCAACATTGGTAAGGCCGAAAGGGAACACAGATCAATACGTGAAGCGCCACTCTAACCTCTGTATGCAGACTCCATCAGTCCACTCATGGCGACCCTCCAGAAGACACCTCCATAGTTATCTTTGACGTAACGCAACAGCTGACGTAACTCGCCGTAGAAAGTCTGATGATATGACAATCGAGATTAGTTTGTGTTATCTACCAGTACGTGAAAAACAATGGCTAGAAAAGCGAAATACCCGCACGCCATGGAGTACAACTAGTGGTAAGCCACCCAATATTGGGTGGCTTACTGGGTGGAAATAAATCGCATAAAACATGTACATGTATGTACATTACAAGCAAAGTTATGGAACAATAATTACCCAGAACAGAAAAGTTAAATACTTGCACGCCACGTAGTTACTCAAGCGTGTTAAGGGTCAGGGATCAAGTGAAAACTGTTTTCCTTATCTCAGAATAGCCGAGCACATTAAGTCAGCCAAATTTCGTCAGTAATATATATCGTCATCTGCGCAGTAAAACATGTCACGTGACTTAGACCACGAATCAGTAAATCGAAAATGCAGTTGCGAGTTTAACAGAAACAGTGAGGATAATAAGTTGTTCAAGCCTTTTACGTATTTCCACTTGTTATTTAGCCGAAAATATGTAAAATAGGTCACGTGACTTTTTGTCACGTGTTTTAAGCATGGTCTGAAACACTGCTGGAAGAGGAATGTTTTAGCAGGGTTACTTTCTATTCATGTTATCCTCACAACCGCATTTCTCTTAAACCATTTTCTCTAATAATGACGTCATCGACCACGTGATACGACAAGCGTATTATGGATATTAGTATTATGGTGTGATTAGTTGTTGTTTACACTGTTGTTCATGTTAGAAATGTTTTTTTACGGACTCAAATAGAACAGTCCTCGTGGTAAGCATGGACACTGCAATTCGTAATTCCAGCAAATGTACTAATAAGCCCCTCATCAGGCGTGGAATCTGGAGATCTTCTGCGCCTTTCGGGAGCTAGTCAACAATTCAGAGAATTTTTGACCAGAAATAGGGCTCAAAATTAAACTCGCTCACTCGCAAAATACGAGTAGGTATTTTAGAAATGCAAGTAACATCTCATGACAACTCGCAACTGTTGCTAGTAGAATCTTGCTTGCACCATTTGTTGTTGCTTCTGGACAGACCATGTTGCTAATGAAAATTTGTGACAACTTGCAACAGCTGCTAGTGGTATTTTCGTCTAATTTCAAACACTGCAGATTTCTACTGAAACCACAAAGTGCTTTTTTGAAAATCAATGCCTGAAAATGTGCACGATACACTCACCAAATTAGCAAGCTCGGTAAGCTTCATCTCCGCTACTCTGGTGATCAGTGGTTTGAGTATAACATCCAGGACAACAGCTTCCACGCCTTCCTTCACAGCAAACAGTTTTCCTTTGGTCTTCTTGCCTTCGTCTTCGCCATCGTCACCAGAGAACTCGTTACACTCGTCGCAGAATCCGAGAAAAGCATGTAGAAAGTCCACTATCTCCTCCACGGGCTCCATTCTGGCGTAGTTATGCAGCCATGACTTGAACACCACGTCATCCTGCTTTTGTATGTTGGCCAGAAATGAGTTGGCTTGCTCTCGTAGGAGGTCCCCTCTGTACGCGTGGCACCCTTCGCCGCAGCCTAGCCAATCACGAGCAAGTAAAAACGCAATGAGCCAATCACGAACTGAAGTAATTCGCGATTGGTTTACTTGAGCCAATCACGAGGAAAAGTAAACGCAATCCGGCGTAACTATTGCTAACACGAAAATTGATTGCGTGACAGACCAAAACAATCAGAACAATTTTTTGGTTTTAGTGTAGAACTTAATTGGTTGATAATTACAAAACATTTCTCACAGCCAATAGAAAAGCTAAGCAACGCAAAACCAAAGCAATCACTTGTTAGTTTCGACACTCAATCAAAATCCGCTCTAACGAGGTTGGGTAGGTGGTAGAAGATTAGTAATGAACTTCTAGTAAGGGGCCGACCATTCATTTACCCTTCTAGGGCAGGGAGGGGTTGGGGGGGGGGGGGACTCAGGTGAGTTGTATTTTTGTCTTTGAATTGCTTATACTTATATTTTTAACGAAATAATAGGAGTGATATATTTTCCTTACGTATAGTTTTGTGAGAAATGTGCTTTCGTACAAAACAATTTGCATGATATTTCCCTCAAATCCCGACATTGAAATGGCTTCCTATTGTATTTTGTATTCGTCCAAGATGGAATTTTGTTTCACTTTTTGGGAAAAACACAAGATGGAAATGCCCTCACCTTGTGGTCAAATAATCATACCCTTGCAAGCGATTATGTTAATTTTTGTTCAGTCAAAGTGTTCTCACTAGAAATGTTTAGCTTGGAGTCCAAGGAATCACAAGTACAAAAATTGAGCTGGCTATAGCGCTCGAAACGAGCCACAGCATTGGCTTTCCCAACAATACAAAACACCTAACCCTTAGAATGTGCAGTACAAAAACAATAGAGCTACAGTATAATGGTGCAATCAGAATACAGGTCTCGAGCGGTACTGTATTACTCTTTAAGAGACATAATGGGTCATTATTGGATTTTCATTAGCAATCGAAGATATTTTTATTCGATTTCACAACTTCTTTTACCATTGTTTTCCTTTTAGAATTAATTTTAACAGCTAGTTTTCTGCCTTGCGCCCTCAGGGCCCTAAAGTATATTTGTAGTGCGCCATTTCGAAAACAGAAATGCGAAAATCCCGCAATAGAGGTAAAGCAACCTTATTTCACGTCGGTAACTCATGACAGTCTGGTGAGACTGATAAACTTGAGGCCGACGTGGGAGCTACGAATTTACTTCCTTTTCCGAGACGACGTGTTTCACACAGGCACCACCTTCTACTCAGTTATTTTAAGACCCTGAGTATTGGTCCGGCCGGGGTTTGAACCCGCGACCTCCGACACGACGACGTGGAACCTACGTCCTCATTTGAGAAGACGAGGTCTAACCATTTGCAGTTCGAGAACGAGATTGTATCACAAAGGCAGCACCTTCTACTCACAAAAGGCAGGTATTTTAAGACCCCGAGTGTTGGTCCAGCCGGGGTTTGAACCCGCGACCTTCCGCACGACAGTACAGACCGGAGCTTAACCACTGTCTAACCGGGAATGGCGCGGTCTGGTGAAAGCACTGCAGTAACGATACCTAACACCTACCTAATGGACATCCCAGTGACTGAATCAGCCTTAACCCACTCCCTGTTGCCAAGCTACGGATGGTCGGTGCTCGGCCATACAAACTGGACCTTAGTCTACCAAGAACGGTCTCGCTCTGATGTGTCCTCCATCCTACTGCCATGGTCTCAGCTACGGTCCTGTCGTCCATCGCAGCCACAGATACGGTACTCGCCCTTTTCCGTGATCGCTCTTTTTCTTGTATCGTTGCTATCACCTCGAGTACCTTGACCGATGCACCACAGACCCGAGCACTAAGATTTTCCTTCAGGACTCCATTCACGGCCTGTAAAATGACCAAAATGCTAAGACGACCGTCAGAGGTTATGTAGTCTCCGGTTCCTGGGAATACGAGGAAGTGTTCTGTGCGGTTGAACATGGAGCCCCTATTACTGTTCGTACTTCGGCGAATATTGAAGTTCCTGCCTGGCTGGGTGCACGGTGCCTCAGCGGTGTCCTGAGTCTCCGTGCTGCTGTTCCTGAGGAGGCTCCGCATGTCAGTATCGCTCACTGGGACCTCTGAACTGCTCGTTTCTACTTTGATATCGTCAGGCTTGCTAGCTTCCATGGTGCTGGCCGACCCGGTACTTTGTGTAATGTCATCCTTCTGATCAGATTGTTTTGCATCTAGACTAGGTTCATCACTACTCAAACTCGACTGCGGCTCGATATGTGTCCTCGACTTTGTCGGACATGGATCCTGCGGCAGGCTTACTTGATCATTATCTCCCTCCTTGGTAAGTTCTTCACTGCTGCAGGTCCCTTCTATAAGGTGTTCACTGCCAAGCTGACTTACACTGCTGAACGAGAAGGTAAGTTTATCTACATCACTGCCGCCGCTGCTTGGAGACACAGCCTCGCTCGGACCACCAAGCGATGATGCAGATCCTATACTTGGTTCACTGTTCGAGCCAGTACTGTTGTAACCAGTAAAATCATTGATAGCAGTATTGGAGCCACCACTGGAATTTTCCATTCGAGTATAACCATTAGTAGAAGCTTCATGTGAACTATCCATATAGGACTTACCCTGGAAAATACATCCAACATTGGATCCACCATTGTCTTTGGAGTTTCCATCGCGTGAGTTAACCATTCCATTATTGGACAAACCTTTTTCAATATCATAATTGGCCACATAGGTATTGCTAGCGGAAATGCCATTGTGGTTTGCATTTGATACAACACTAGGCTCGCCTTTTAAACCATTCATGCTAGTCACACTCGGCTCAAGTTCGTTTACTATTTCCACCGTTGGTGTACTCGGCGTTACAGAAATGCCATAGAAGGTTTGCGATGTTGCGCATTGCTCCGTAGAGCTATCCGAAGACTCTTCTTTGTCGATTGATACAGCAGCAAACATTGGTCCTCGATGGGGCAGGATAGGAGAGTCGACCCTGATTCTAAGCCTGGTGAGACTGCCTCTGCGATCTTCCCCGGGAACAACCAGCTTTATTTCAACTTTCTCTTCGGTAATTACGTCGACACCGTTCTCAACTGTACTTTCAGGTACTTGATCTGGCTTGACAGATTTCGCATCTTTCTCATCCTCGTGTATTACTTGTATCTGTACATCATATTGTGGAGTAACCGCTGTATTCGTGATTTGCGGGCTTTGGATATTTTCACTGCCAAAGCTTCCTGCGCTATTGTCTCCCAAGACAGCACTCGCTGTTGTCCCAATGAAGAATTTTGGCCCTGTTGTGGTATTCTTCTTGGTATCTGGCAAATTGAACTCCCTCTTTAGGTAATCAGCAATGTAGAGCAGACCCCAGTAAACGCCCTCCTCGACCCATCCAGAAGACGACAAGCACCTAAGTACTGCTACATCAAA
Organism: Actinernus sp. WN-2022; assembly: GCA_030867875.1. Classification (NCBI taxonomy): domain Eukaryota; kingdom Metazoa; phylum Cnidaria; class Anthozoa; order Actiniaria; family Actinernidae; genus Actinernus; species Actinernus sp. WN-2022. The sequence goes on from JAOWCC010000064.1 coordinate 32,212,962, forward strand.
GAAGGCTGCGCTACTGAACGGCAAGGCATCTGAAATGCCAGACTTCCGTGCGCTCAACAAGGATCCTCTACTATTCCTAATGGGAAAATCAATATCAATAGAGACTTCTAAACTGAGGTCATCAGGGTTATTAGGGTCCTTGCAAATTACTGGGTGTGTAAATGCTGGGATTAATGGCATCTTGTGATCCCACAGCGGTTTCCAGAGGTCTTGACCACGTTCCAGTCTGAAAGTCAAGTCATTCTCATGAATCTTAAAAACATGAGGTATAAGGAGGTGGACAAAAAGCTCTATAGTGGTGATTGGATGTAGAAGGTTCTCCGGATCCTCTATGCCGCATATCTCAGGAGCCTCAAACAGAATCCACTGTAACGTGTAGATAAGTTCCCTTTCAGGATTAGCAAGCCTGTCAAAGTATCCGAGTCGATGACGGTTTGAAAGCAGAGCTGCACAACACTGGATTACGTAAGGGACGGCTGAATGGACGAAGTACCATCTCGGTACGCTCTTTACAGCACTTGCAAGGCTTGGCTGCAAATCCTGAATTCTGTTCTCACAAATCACTCTTTCCAAAGCCTAAAGAGATAAGGACAATAGAGATAAGGACAATAGAGATAAGGACAATAGAGATAAGGACAATAGAGATAAGGACAATAGAGATAAGGACAATAGAGATAAGGACAATAGAGATAAGGACAATAGAGATAAGGACAATAGAGATAAGGACAATAGAGATAAGGACAATAGAGATAAGGACAATAGAGATAAGGACAATAGAGATAAGGACAATAGAGATAAGGACAATAGAGATAAGGACAATAGAGATAAGGACAATAGAGATAAGGACAATAGAGATAAGGACAATAGAGATAAGGACAATAGAGATAAGGACAATAGAGATAAGGACAATAGAGATAAGGACAATAGAGATAAGGACAATAGAGATAAGGACAATAGAGATAAGGACAATAGAGATAAGGACAATAGAGATAAGGACAATAGAGATAAGGACAATAGAGATAAGGACAATAGAGATAAGGACAATAGAGATAAGGACAATAGAGATAAGGACAATAGAGATAAGGACAATAGAGATAAGGACAATAGAGATAAGGACAATAGAGATAAGGACAATAGAGATAAGGACAATAGAGATAAGGACAATAGAGATAAGGACAATAGAGATAAGGACAATAGAGATAAGGACAATAGAGATAAGGACAATAGAGATAAGGACAATAGAGATAAGGACAATAGAGATAAGGACAATAGAGATAAGGACAATAGAGATATGTCAAAAAAACGTTGTCGGTAAACGACTCCTGTGCGCAAAAACGTATTCATGAAAGGACATGAAATTGTACATTTCGCACCATTGCTTTATCAGCCAATCAGAATTCAAGAAATTTCAATACATAATTAGTCTGCAGATGATACATCCACAACTCAAAACTTTTGTTTTATAAGAGATTTTGCAGTCTATTGTCCAGTAAGTTACTTTGTTTTTGTGCCAAATCTTCCTGTTAATTTGTTATTTATAGCATAAGGTTATTTTATGGTTTTCTAATGGAATACTGGCAAACATTTCAGTCAAAATTCATGTTATTTTGGCATACAACTCGCCTAAAGGCTTGTTGCATACCAAATAATACAAATTTCTTGTGAAATATTCGCCCGCAATCTGTATTCCATAGAAAACCATGAAATAACCAGTAAATATTTTAGTCAATCATTGAACTGTATTCTGTCACATGTATGGGCTTTGATACACCAGTGAAACACTGGTTCAAACTAACTAGAGTTTGATCAGATTTCCAACACCAGTGATCAAAAGTTCTTAATCATGATATTCATGAATCACTAACTACTTATAATACTTGTTTAGAAGGGATACACAGATAAACTACAAAACTACAAAACTACAAGTAAGGAGCGAATAAGTAAAAAACGACATAGAAAGAACTCCACTGGAGCTTATACGTCTAACTCTTGACCACTACACTACTGAATATGCTAGTTGTATTCAGTGCCAGAATAACAATAAGCCATCTATGGAATAATAATTATACTGTATACACCAGTCAAATGGTAAACAATTTATTAGTTATCTCAGTATTTGGAACCCCTGATAAAACACTTGAATCTGTATTAGGAAGTAATAGATAAAGAATGAGCGGACAATCTTTATGGGATTTACAAACTCAAGCTGAAAGCGAGAGTTTGTAAATCCCATAAATATCGGATGTGAATTCTTTATCGCACTTAACAAACATCTAGATGTAGAGTCATGTTTTCAGCTATTTTGGCGATACAACTTATTTTGGCCAAGAAAATTGAAGCCAAAGTTTATGTAAATCAGGATGAAGTCTCTATCAGATTTAAAGATCACTTATTGGTCGACGATTTCCTTTATTTTTGCCCCATGAATTATTAATGAGTTTGATAATAGTATTTAGAAAACACTGTAATAAATTTAACAATGCTTACAACACATGCTGATTCATACTGTCTCTTCACAAGGTTGGTCTTCAGAAGTTGGCTGGAAAAAAAGATATGTCAAAGACATTGAATGTTGATAATTAAATCTTATGTCATAATAATGATAATAATAACAATAACAATAATAATAATACCAATAACACAGGATTTCATTGGATTTCAAAGTGTGCATACAGCTATTTCAAAAGGTTGTCCTGGAAAATGGGAAATGACAAGCAACATTCCCAGACTGAAACAGGTTGTGGTTGTAACTGAAAGTCTGGTGAATTCATTTTTGGGGTCAATGGAAATCAATTTTCTGAATTACATTGTAGTTTACCCATTTCACACAGCTGGACAGTTATAACCATAGTTCATTTTGGTCTGGAAATGTTGCATGCCGCTGTAGCTGTATGTACAGTTTAATTAACTTGCAGTAGTATTAATTTGTTTAGACCCTAATCACACACTGCAAGTTTATTAACCCATTGACTCCTACCGCATCTTAAACTGCCCCAATAAACACAGGGAACTCCAAAACAAATTTGCATTGAATCTAGAGGTGCTGGATTTCTGATAATGCAACATTATTTCAATGTATGGGATGCTAAAGAAACCAAGCTAAACATTGATTGATGGTCTCCAAACTTTGAAGAAAAATGCAGTTTTTATACTAAGCAACATGTTTTCGTTTCTTCAATTTCTGAGGAGCTGAAAATCAGTTTAAAAAAACGCTTCTTCCTGTTCATGAACACTTAAAATTAAAAGCAAACACACAATATTCATGTATTAAAATGATATTTTATGCTAGCAATGTATGAGCTTTAATACCAAGTACATCTCTGTAATATAATAGTTGAATATTTTAAAATATATACATGTATGTATATATAGTGTTTATAGTGTGGGTGTGGTCCATCAATATAGATATAAAATCTGAGATGTAAGGCTTCAATCCCTCTAAAATACTGATAAGCCATCCCAATAAAATGTTTAATTTACCATGATTGCCCTCCGACTTGTGATGGTGGGTCGGACGTTAAAAAAAATTTGATGTTGTGGATTGACAATAATTATTCACATGAGAAAAGCAAGAAACTAAAATGTAGAGAGCTTCGAAAAGAGGTGTACATAGTTATAAATTATTCTTCAATCTTTTTTATTTTTACTTTTCCAAAAAAATTATTAGGATGCCCATGGATATACTGTTTTAACTGATTTTGTGTTAATATAATTATTGAGAACACAAAATATGCAGCTGCTTGGTTGTAATAAGTATCTTATTGGAAATTCCATAATTATCCTCACAGATCTAGCACAGGCAACCCAAGCTCTAATTGTGTGTATTTGTCAGTATAATATAGGGGAACTACTAAATGGCGAAAATCACGAATTTTACTACTATTGATACCGGTAGGTTAAACTCAACTGAAATAAACAAACCTTTGCTCTATATGTTGCCATTTATTTTTTATAAGCGATTTGGGCCTATTTTCCTTTTCGGATTTCAGGGAGAGGAGATCTGAAAAGGAAAATAGGCCCAAATCGCTAATAAACGACAAAAGACAACATATAGAGCAAAGGAACGTTTATTTCAGTTGATTTTAACCTATCAATAGTAGTAAAATTCGTGATTTTCGCCGTTTAGTAGTTCCCCTATATTATACTGACAAATACACACAATTAGAGCTTGCTCCAAATTCTATTTCTAATATACTTCAGTTGTCTAAATTAGTTTTCTTCGAGAGAGACTGGAGCAGCAATTCAACTAGAATAAAAGTTACCCAAATTGCGGGATTGATTCATCTTGTGATGTCACAATAGAAAGCTACGGTATTATATTGTAGTAGTTTTCTCTTGGGAGGGAGTTGATTCATTTTTCGGACATCATTAAGCGACACAATATGTCTTACCATATGTATGCAGACGATACCCAGATTTACATATCATTTCAGCCGTCAGTTTCTGGTGAAACCATGCGTGCCAAGTCTCTAGTAGAAGATTGTGTCAGGGATATCAACAACTGGATGACATTAAATAAGTTAAAGCTTAACAATGATAAGTCTGAGCTGCTTGTGCTTAATGCTCGTCATCGTCCTCAAGTTGCTCTTGATTCGATTTATGTTGCAGATGAGCTAATACACTCATCTAAGTTCGCCAAAAACATTGGTGTTTGGTTCGATGATACCTTGTCTATGCAGAAACAAGTAAACTCAATATGTAAAACGGCATTCTTCCATCTTAGAAACATTGCTGGTATAAGGAAATTCCTATCACTTAAACATTGTGAAATCCTTATTCATGCATTTATTTCATCTAAACTTGATTACTGTAACTCGCTGTTATCAGGTTTGCCAAGGGACTTAATGAAGAGACTACAGTATGTTCAAAACTCAGCTGCACGACTTCTCACGTACTCACGCAAATATGAACATACCAGTCCTATTATGAAGGAATTGCACTGGTTGCCCGTAGCAGAGAGGGTTGACTTTAAGATTTTACTACTGACATTTAAGGCTTTAAATAATATGGCACCTTTTTATCTTAATGAACTTTTAACTCCATATGTTCCGAAACGGTCACTACGCTCTGCTACCAAAAATTATTTAGTTATTCCTAAGTACAATTTAGAGTCCTATGGTCGCAAAGCTTTTTCAGTTATGGCGCCGTCCTTATGGAATAATCTACCAGAAAACATAAGGATTATTCAATCTTTGACTGATTTTAAAAGTTCCATTAAAACATTTCTTTTTAAGCGCGCATACTATTCATGATGTAATTTTAAATTATTCTTCTGTTTATTAATCTTAATATTTTTATTCGTATGTTTTTATATATAGATGTATTTTTAATCTTATCATAGTTAACTACATCAGTGGTTATAGTTTTAATATGTTTTTACAGAATGTAAAGCGCTTTTGGATTTTCGAAGAAACAGCGCTATATAAATCTATTATTATTATTATTATTTTATGACATCACAGGATCCACAACAAGTAACCAAAGACCACCAAAATTAGGGATTAAATGTCAGAAATTTTACAAAATCTGCAAGATTAATACCTTTTGTAAGAAACAAATACATGCACATGCATGCATGATGTTTAAGAGATAGAAGACATTTTCCATATATGTTTCCATAGAGTTAAAGAAACACAAGTGGGAGTTTGGGAGAACGAGAAATGGCAATGGCAACACAAGCCCGAAGTGCGACTGTTTCCACTGCTATTTTTAGCCAATCTTTCACAATTAACTGTTTCTATAACTCTATGGGAATTAACACATTTTTTTCTATTTCCTTTATAAAATAACAAGGGAAAATGCTAATTTCTAATTGATCAATAAAATGTAAATATCCCAACTAGCTCAGGAATGTGCTCAACTTTCTATAGAGCATGCATGCTATTGATTCTATTAATATAATAATAATAACGGTTTAATCAGTGGCATATCCACGAGGTACGTGGCTCTTCATCCACTGATGGGCCTAAGATTTAACATCCTTATCCAAGAAGATATGAAGGTCTAACCATTTGCAGCTTGTGAACGAAATTGTTTCACAAAGGCAGCACCTACTACTCAGTTATTTTAAGACCCTGAGTGTTGGTCTGGCCAGGGTTTGAACCTACGACCTCCCGCACAACAGACCGGTGCTTAACCACTGAGCTAACTTGTGGGAGGTGGTTGAAAATGAGTATTAATTAATAAGAAATAGAATACAGTTTTGGTGATGGTGACAACTTGCGAACTTGCTCTTGTATGGTTTTGAGTGTAAACTGCTCTAATTTTGGACAAATAAGCCAAGGCAAGACAGCCAGAGAACATCATAAAGTCTGATGAAGGCTGAAAACTACTTGGCTTGCTTTTAGTAAGCTGTGTGAGGTGATTTCACTGTTTTTCTCTGCTGTGTTTGACACACATCAAAAAATTATTCAATGAAACATAAAAATCCTGACTCTCTCCAGTCAGTGATCTTTTTACTCTACTAAACCTACTAGGAATGTCATGTGTTATTCTCACTTTAAGGCTTCAGCTCAGTGAGTCAAAAACACCTGTCTTAATGGTTATATAGGGTAAAAAGAATTTTAAAATACCCTACAGGAGTACCAGAGAGGGGACCTCCTGTGGAATTTTTGTCCATTACCCAACAGCAAACAAAGAGATATAAGAAGGTACTTTAACAATATATGTTTGTTAGAGTGGTTAGTGTACAGCTGTTGTGGTTAAAATAATAGGGATTATTGTAAGCCTGATATTATTGGAAGCCTGATTTTGACATAACTCTCAAGTCTGAGCTGATAAATATCCAGGTTTGATGACTGCAAAAATAAAACAGTACATTTCAAATCTGTTGGGTAACGTACTTGCTTCTGTCGTTCCTTTTCCTTGGCTAGTAGGTTGAGACGATTTCTCAGTCTGTATACAATGTATATATGTAAAGTGCGTGTTTGTATTAAAAACTCTGGAAGAAGCTAAGCCTTTACATGTACGCCACACTTTCGAGAATAACCTTTTAGAAACAAACGATGTTCATTTCAAAATTGCATATTATTACAAAGAAATTTATGTATTAAAACCACAAAAATTATCTTATATTTGTACTGAGTGAAATCAACCCGATGATTGAACGGCATTCATGATTGAACACAGAACAGGCAAATGAAGGGCAAAAGAGATTTAGAAGAAAGCGATTCTAACACGCAAAGCCGTTTTATTGAGTTGGAACACTTCATCAAAACCAAATCGACCTCACAGATGTCAAATGAGCAAAATGAAAAATTTCGGCGGGGGTCTATAACTATAAGTATAAGTGACTCAACAACTATTAACCTCGTCATGTGGAAAAAGAGCATGAAATTGCAATGAATTCAAAGTACGGCGGCGTAAATAATTAATGCTCAGAACTCACTCCCAGTCATGATAAAGGCTTCTGATATCACGTCAGGGTTTTCTATTGGACTACATACCTTGTTTGACGCCAGAAATACGTCTGAATCGCGAGAGGGATCGATCTCCTCTCGACGTTGAATTCACGGACTGCGAATGACTTGTTAGTCATGTCTTGGCGCCTTAGCGTGTGTCCGGGAGATTTCGTGCTACATTATGCCATCCATTAGATCGCTAAGACTTTCCTTCTTCCAGTCTTAGGAGATTGAAAGATAGGCAAATCTCGCGAATAAATTCAAAACATTCAGCTGCGGCCTCCTTTAGCGGAAGCCATGTTTACTACGAGCACCCAGGGCATTGTGGGAAGGAACTGAGGACGTCACATTATGTTTGAGAAAACCGCGCAAAGCCACACAGACGGACGGCCTTCACCTTAGCCTACGGGTAGCCGTTACCCACTGAAAAATCTGTGGGTAACGGCTACCCGTAGGCTACCTTCACCTCCTAGTACTGGCTATCCAAACTATAGGCTATCCAAACAATAGCCTACCCTGAAACAATACAAACCCTAAAAACAATGGAATTCTTTGTCAGTGCAATCCAAATAGGGTCCAATAAAATGCAAGGTTTTGAGAGGTGAAGGGGCACAGACGTACTATCAGCACCATTTTAAAAGTCTTGTACAAAAATATGAGTTAAAACTCCATAGATGTTGTATATTTTTCAAGGCGAAATGACACCGTCCGCCAGAAGGAGTTCAGCCCTTCAGGCTTTGAAAAACAAATCTTAATTATCCCTTTCGAATCCCAACTAAATTGTCTCAACTGACTGTGTCGGGGATTTTTGATATCTTGGGGAAGAGGTCAAAACATGCAATGGATTTCGAATGGGACACAATTTTGTCAGGGGAGGTTGTTGGTCGGGTCAGTACCCCCTACCCCTTTTTTAGAGGGTGATTTTCTCGCGTTGTAAAATAGGGGTACCTGATTTTAATGCAGACACACGTTCTTCTCTGCCTGTAGAAACTAGAAATATAGTTATATTTCTTCAATAAGTATTTCATTCAAGAAGATATATATTTGTGGTTAAAAATCTAGATTTTGCCAAAATAGGTGGTGGTGTTGGGTCCCGCCAGAGTACCATTCTCGCGCAAGAAAATCTTCGAGGCTAAATTTGAAAAATTTGATATGAAATCGGTTCAAATAGCTTCGTATACATTCTGTTCTTAGTTTTTCTCAAAAGAGCAGATAGAGTTTAGAAGAAATCGTTTGTTTTGATGCTGTATACTGATGAGCAATTTCACGCGAGTTTTGTCATTTCCAACTAAATTTCTCCTTGAAGTTTTTAACTATAGAAACTACATAAAATACTTTCTAACTTTAATACTCGCTAACTGATCTTCATTTTTTGTGCTTTTCATACAATCTGAGCATATTTATCGGGCAAATTTCTCGAGAGGTTGTTTTAAAAAAAAAATTCGGGAACTCAAATCGTGAATATTGCCCTGAAAGAAGTTAACTACAAACCTTTTAGACAACTAAACCTTACCTGGAAATTAACATGAGCAGTAACATATAAATTAAGTGTCTACTTTATGCAAAGGTTCCAAAAGCCGTTGAAAATGCGTATTGTTTACGGTGTGTAGATACCATTCACAAAATGGCGGCGCACTCATGCACTAGATATACAGTACACATGCCGATCTTTCGTAAAGCATTTCGTGAAACAGTACGAGCGGTGTTTATTGTTTAATTATTAAAAATGGAACGGCAGGCGATTTTTGTTAATCATTTTACTTAAAACAATTATGATTAACTGAAAAATAAAGGGGGAGCCGATAAGTAATACTTTGGTTTATTCAGTCGCGCGCTCGAACAAATGCAGCTTTGAGATCAGATTGCGTCAATAACGCAAAAAAAATCACTCAAATCACAAGTAATTGTCTGCATGTTTTCCCATTTTTTCTTAGGCTTTTAATATACAATATTTGCCAGAAATACAGGCCTAGGGAAGTCAAAGCTAGTGTAAACTTACGTCAAAATCCCAGGACAAACGTTGGTTTTGAGATGCTTTCTGAAAATTTGTGCTGCTGGGGTCTGATCTCCACGAAATTCAACGCAGAATGAATTTCTCACGTCACCGGGAAATTTGATAGTTGCTACGCAAAGGATTATGGGAAGGCCTTCCAATCCTCCTTGGGCTATTATCACAGTTCGGTCATCTTGGATAAAACAATGGTTTTGGCCCCGGTAGCCTCGCACTGGTGGGTTTCAGAACGAGTTTACCGGACGAAAACAAAGGTTTTTTTTCTCCTGGGACTCAACATGGCCGCCGCGTGATCAAAGCCGCCCATTGTCGTTTGCTATAGTTTTTAGGCGACAAAATAAAGGAATTGCTACGACCCCTGATTGGTCAAGTATGCAATGGGCCGCAAGACGACTGGGAACTTAGTTATTTAAAAAACGCATTTCGAGCGAAAATGGTCATTTACTGAGCACTGAAAGGATCATGGGTACGAATTCTAGAAAACTATGCACATTTTCTCTCCGACACTCCAGGCACCCCTAGCACTCTTGCACTCTGACACAGTTACTACTTAATTATGGTATGCTGTGACGTATCTTGTGCGGCGTACACGGGCCATAAACCAAATTTATATACGATCGACGAGAAATGTCACTTCTGACTTTCGACTTCTCACTTCCGAGTTTACGCACATGCGCATTACTGATAGCATTTTCAGTTTATTATGGAGATTATGGCAGCTTGAATGTTTTATTGATCCTATGCGTTCCGAGTCTTCAGACTTCGTCAGGGGTATACAACTGACTATCTTTACAGAGTTGGGTTTATTTAATACAACGTGATCTACATCGACGATCTAACGTAAAGTCCCGGAAGGCATGGGAGACTGGGAGTAAAGAATACGTCAGTAATTAATACTTGTACCATATTTTCGGGGGTGGATATATTTATATATTTATCCACCCCAAAAATATGTTACAAGTATTTAATTACTAACGTATTCTTTACTCTCGGTCTCCCATGCTCTTCCGGGAGTAGCACGGAACCTTTCTGAATGCACCCATAATACCATACTTTATTGTTTTTGTACTGCACTTTCTAAAGCTTAGGGTGTTTTCTATTGTTGGGTAGGCCAATACTGTCGCTCGTTTCGAGAAGTTCCACCCGATCCCCCTTCCAGAACTTTACGTTAGATCGTCGATGTAGATACTTTAGATCACGTTGTAAAGATAGTCAGTTGTATATCCCTGAGGACGGAAGACTCAGACGAAACGCTTAGGATCAGTAAAACCACAGGAAACCCAAGCTCTGTTTGTGTTTTAAATTATAAGGGTTTGTATGAGATTTTTAACGAGTATTTGGTTGTATCCGTTAGGCCAGAAATACTGAAATAAAATCAATGAAAACTTACCTGGAGTCTTTATCTGTTCTTCATTGGGCTCTGTATGCAATTTCAGCGAATTCTGTTGAATTTTTACCCCTCGCCCTCTCCAACTAAGAAAGATGGCAAGGACGGACGCAACCGCCATTTCTCGACCCCAATCACTCGAACATCGCGCTCGAATTTTCATCCAAAATCAATGCCAACCGCAACTAGACCTCAAATAATAGCACAACAGTATCTATTCCAAGAGCCCCTCGTGCCATTTAATTGAAGTAATCCCCATTTCTCGAGCCTAAATCGAACACAATGTCAAAGAAACTCGCCCGTTGGGATTCGTGACTGGGAGAAGTTGGACACGCTTGGCTAGCTGCCAAAATTTCACGGGCTCAGAACGTACGTATATATCTTATTTTGAAGACGCCTACATGCAAGTTGGCTCTGTGGTACAGTGTTTCGAGCCTACACCAGACGCTAAAAAAAAAAATTGTTATTCTATTTCTCCTTTCTCAGTTTTATTTAATCTTTTCCTCTATTTTAAACAATTAGAGCCGCCTTCTACATGAAAAACATTGTTGTCTATTGGCTCTCAAGCCCCAACCAGGGTCCAGGAGCCCATTGCCTCAACTATTAAAAACCCATGATACTGTGAAGTTACTTTGCTGGTTACTTTATAAACATGTTGTCGACGTTCAAGAGATCATAAGAGCTAGAAGGAAAGCTCGCTGCGTAGAAGAGAAAGGCTGGGATATCTGTTTCCTTTTATTCTTCGATTCGAGCCTGGTTACTTAAGTTTATAAGCAAATTAATGTACCAGTTAATTTTAACGGGCTTTCTGTTGATTCAAATCCGGGTTCGAATGATCGCATGTAAAGTACCGTACCTTTATTAAAACTGTTGTGTTCAATATTTTCACAAGATTTTATGTAATTACGAGGTAACGAGGGAATTTGTTATATCTTTCTCATCATCGCACTACTGAAAATCGAGATCATGAGCGTGCACGGTTGGGGCTTGAGAGCCAATAGACAACAATGTTTTTCATGTAGAAGGCGGCTCTAATTGTTTAAAATAGAGGAAAAGATTAAATAAAACTGAGAAAGGAGAAAAATAATTAAAAATTTTTTTTTTAGCGCCTGGTGTACACTCGAACCCCGGTCGTTGGATCAAAAGCGCGCGCTCTAAACCACTGTACCACAGAGCCAACTTCAGTGGAGGCGTGTTCAAAATACAATATATATCTACGTTCTGAGCACGTGAACTTTTGGCAGCTAGCCGTTGCTGCATTGCTATTAAAAGCGTGTCCAACTTCTCCCAGTCACGAATCCCAACGGGCGAGTTTCTTTGACATTGTGTTCGATTTAGGCTCGAGAAATGGGGATTACTTCAATTAAATGGCACGAGGGGCTCTTGGAATAGATACTGTTGTGCTATTATTTGAGGTCTAGTTGCGGTTGGCATTGATTTTGGATGAAAATTCGAGCGCGATGTTCGAGTGATTGGGGTCGAGAAATGGCGGTTGCGTCCGTCCTTGCCATCTTTCTTAGTTGGAGAGGGCGAGGGGTAAAAATTCAACAGAATTCGCTGAAATTGCATACAGAGCCCAATGAAGAACAGATAAAGACTCCAGGTAAGTTTTCATTGATTTTATTTCAGTATTTCTGGCCTAACGGATACAACCAAATACTCGTTAAAAATCTCATACAAACCCTTATAATTTAAAACACAGAGCTTGGGTTTCCTGTGGTAAAACAATTCAAGTTCCCATAATCTTGTGCTTTTCACTGGATCTCCATGCATAATAAACTGAAAATGCTATCAATATTGCTCATGTACGTAAACTCGGAACTCGAAAGTGAGAAGTCGGAACTCAGAAGTTGGAAGTGACCCTTCTCGTCCATCGTATACTGACTTCAGCCCAACCCTAAATCATACCAATTGCTGGTTTGCAATCAATCCCCAGAGATTCAGATAACAAAGGCCATGTTGGTTGAATCAAACAAAGAATGATCTTTCCGGCGGTTTCATGGTTGATCGAACGGAACCAAGATGGCGGCGGACGTTACGTGCAACTCAGCAATATGCTCTTGTCAAACAAAACACAGTAGAAATAGTTACCGATTCCACATCATCTTCGCCATGTCCACCACGTGCGAATAACTGCCGCCTCTATCTCATGCGCATGCGTGGATGAATGACTGTGCCTACGTGTCACGTGTTCAATGCCAGATACGGTCGTATGTGGCAAAAAATACCAGATACGGTCGTAAGTGGCAAAAAATGGCAGATATGGTCGTAAGTGGCAAAAAATGGCAGATACGGTTGTAAGTGGCAAAAAATGCCTGAAAAATGTTTTAAACAAGCATGGCCCTTTTAGGGGCTCCGTATGTTTAGTACCAAAACTAAGATACTTCATTCATTCTAGTCAAAGACTGTGAAATAGAAAATGAAACTGTCCAAGCATGCTTTGCGGGCAAAACTAAAAGGGCGATGGATTTTTACGGGTAGAAAGAAACGTCGTAGAGTCATGGGGTTTTCACCAAAATGTTACCCATGGAAAATTGCAGGGGTTCCTCTTAATGTGGTTGACATCAAAGTTCAGGGGGAGAAATGATAGCGAAAACAAAAATTCAAAACGGCTTAACCCCCCCCCCCCCCCCCGAACTTCATTTGCGCGAGTAATTACGCAAAGATTTCAGCTAAGTGGTCGAAATTACATACGATAGGCTAGTTTTGATTCCTTTAACTATTTTCTACGTACCAAACATAATCTATAAATTACAACTAGTGACATGCTGTCGAGCGAATATAAGCCATGTATTAAGGCCATCATATACCCATCTAATCAGCATCTAATATTATAAGAGCACGATTTGAATGAATGAAAGTATTCATCAAAGCTGAACGCAGAGTAACAAATGGAGCATAGACCAGTTCGCGGTAAATTCCGACATTTTGAAAGGGGTGCAAACATGGCACGAAATACAGTGTTTGTTTGGGAATCGATGGGAATCCGATGCCAAATAAAATCCGTAAAATCGAATTTCTGAAATATTATTCAGATACAAACTTAAGATACCAGGTAAAAGATTAACATATCGAAAGGATGTAGCTGTGCTGGGATTTTCAGTTTTCCATACATTGTCTGTAAATACGAGTCAAATTCCGCGTAAAAAATTACAGACGTATGGAAAACTGAAAACACGATTGCACGCTTCCCAGCACAACATCCCTCGAATTTCGATATGTTAATCTTTTACCTGGTATCTTAAGTTTGTATCTGAAGAATATTTCAGAAATTCGATTTTACGGATTTTATTTGGCATCGGATTCCCATCGATTCCCATACAAACACTGTATTTCGCGCCATGTTTGCACCCCTTTCAAAATGTCGGAATTTACTGCGAACTGGTCTATTGGCCTCGTGCTCACTTTTGATTAACCCGATATTCTTCGTCATACTTTATAATCCAAACTAATTGGTTGTCATTTGCTGCTTTGTTTGCCTCAATGGGCTCCACCACATACAACGGACGGTACACGTATTTCCCTGGAATTGAATCGCAGATCAACGTACCCTGCGAGCAGAGGTTTGCCTTTCCTGTCGCCGAGAGAAACCTCTATGCGCCATGGTATCTGGATTTCCATTGGCCGAGAAAAACGAGACGGTAAACATTGTAGATTCATTCAGATTGTCCATTTCCTATTGTTAACGGAAAGAGAAGGGCGAAGAAGAGAAAATAAATCTTCGAGGGTATAAATCAAAGCTTTCTTTAGGATAAATTAAGGTAGATTTATTGAACGGTAATTTCAAGGTATTCGGAACAGTTCAGCAAAATAAGAAGCAAAGCCGGAGTTTGAAGCCCTTAAAAGTCGTCGGCAAACAAAAAACTGCGTGGCGACATAAATAACGGCTGCGAAGGATGATGTGGGGTCTTGCAGAACCAGCGATCGCCAAAAAGCCATAAAATGTCAACCTGCACTTTGTAGCCTCCGTGCTCGTGACTTGACTCATAAATAATCCGGACATACAGAGAAACAAACAGAAATCCACGTACTCTTAAACTTGCAGCGATTATATGCTGGCTCGCCTTACGGCTCGCCAGCAATTAACCCCCTGGAAATGAATCAGTGGTAGATTCCGGCAATTCTGCTTTTCAACGAAAACACAAATGCTGAAAGCTGAAAAAGGCCAACTAACTAGGTTTTTGCATAGTTTACAACACTTTCTAAGGCAAAATGTATACCTTCTTTGGTGCTCGACTCCTTTTTGAGAAGCCTTTCAAAAAGGTACCTTTTTTGCTAATAAAGACTGGACATTTTTTGGTTTCATCTAAAAATCCAGAAAGCTGAAATTTCATACCTTTTCTCAGCTTCGATTAGCCTTTGCAAGAAGGGCGAAAAAGGTACCTTTATTGCGCTTTCATTCGAAAACCAGAACGCATGCAAATTCCTACCTTTTTTCAGCTTCGATTTTACTTTGCGAGAAGAGCGAAAAAGGTACCTTTTTTGCACTTTGCACTGAAAACCAGAATACACAGAAATTCATACCTTTATTCAGCTTAGCTGCGATATTGCAAGAAGTGCGTAAAAGGTACTTCTTTCTTTGTTTATTGGCTGTTTGATTGGCATGAACTTCCGGCACTGTACTATACTAGCGTGTTAATATATACGGCCGTATAACGTTAACTATTGGCTATTGCCAGGAGCCCATTACTATTGCCTGATGATTGACACCGAGACAAACTGAATGGTGTCCATTGTGAACCAACAGTTCCCGCCACTTTTGCTAGAAGAATGGATTATTTGGAGGCTAATGTTGATCAAATCGAATAAAACGTCCTCACAGATTAGCGATTTATTCGAAGCAGTATTCCCAGAAGTAAAGAATCGAAGGGCTTTTCTGCTCGAAACATAAGACTAGTGTGCTCCAGATACGACATTGGGCGGATGAACGCAGTTGAGGTAGATGCCATCGTTCGCGTTCAAGGGTAATGTACCGATCAATTCGAAACATCACCATCCCCCCCCCCCCCCCCCCCCCGGGCAACCCCCGGGCATTTGACTCATTTTCGTGCCCGGGGAGTAGGGAATTTGACATCGGTAGCTGTCCTTGGGGTGGGGAATTTGACACCGAATGGGAGGGGTGGGGGGGGGGGGGATTTGAACAAGTTGTCTCGATTTCGAATTCATGTTCCGTTCTCGTCCTCGATCGAATCATGGAGGACACTTTTATATTAGATACATTTAAAGAACAAAACTCCGCTTTTGTGAGTGAGTGGCTGAAGAAGAAGGGACTCCAAAAGCTGTGTGCTGTGTTTGAAGTATTAAAATGTAAATGTAAATTGCTTTTGAATATTTATAAAAGGCTCGACATGCTAAACAAATACCTGGGATACAAGGTCAAGGGCCGGCTGACTGATATTGAATGCTTTTAAGTTATTATGGAAGCTGATGTTTTATAGAGGTTGCCCCTCCCGTGACAACCACAGCTCGAACGTTGCTTTATTTAATACTGTGTTGTAGTCCATTTGAATTTTAATATATTTTATTCTCAGTCACGAGTCTCACAAGAACTATAAGTTTTTCTACCCCTTTTTATATACGTACTACTTCGAATTTAGTCGCTTGTTAAAAAAGTACATGCATGCAACGATGGGAAAACATCTAGTCTTCAAGAACATATAAAGCATTGAAATCACCTCCATCCGAAATTGTTCACGAAGACATTTTAGTCGGCTCATTCATTCTCCCGTCAGTACTGCTATTTTCGAATGACCTTCGGAACTGTGAAAAAGTAATAACGTACTGACAATGTATCGTCGTATTAACCGAAACAACTTAGTGTAGACAATGGAACGCCTCCTTTGGACATTAAGTTTATTAAACGCAATACTGAAGAGCAGTTTGCTCCAGGAACGTGTTTTTATATTTATATTTTAGATTAACAGGGCACAGCCTGGTTATTTTAGTAAGATACCTGGTTGTCATCAAGTAGCGCTGTTGTGCCTGATGGAGTGTTTTTTAACGATGCTGGCTATGAGGACCCAGGGGATACAAACAATGGGTAACTAACGAGGTGAACCAACCCGGAACGAGATAAAAACTTACATCACGTGTTGTGAAACTAAAAATAGATTTTAAATAATTATCATGGGACATGAGGATTCGTTCTCTTACCTCCTTTATTTGTTACTCCACGGAGAACTTCTCCCGAACTTCCCCAGAGTCTACTGCATTATAGCTAAGTAGTCAGTAAGTTCGTACATCAAGGGCACCCAACGAGTACTTTTTGAAATTCGTTTGAAACCAGTTGTCTGCGGCTCATCTAGCCATTTTAAGGCGCCTACTCTATCTTTTGACGTATTCTAGAAAGCTATTAGCTGTTCGGATTTTCTAGGTGGAAATCGCGTTAACCGAAAATACTATGGCAAAATATTCCCGGCCTACGAATTTGTTTGTAGTCTAGAACAGAAACAAGAATTTTCTAGCCCAAGTATAAACTTCATGTTGCAAAGTTTTGTTGAGGTACGAATTTTTAGGGATTCTTTTTTCCTTTAGGCAATTCTTAGGGAATCAAAATGTGTTGTTCTGACTCTATTGATCAGACGAATTTGGACTTACGAAAATTTTAGGGAAAACCTTTTAGTCTCTCTTTTCTTCTATAATTTTCTAGGGATTGAAAACAAATTTTCTAGCCAGTAGTTTCAGAAAACAATTTTCTAGGGACAATTTTTTCAAATCCGAAAGTTTTAGGCTACCTTACCCTCCCGAACAGCTTTTTAACCGAAAACTTCGTTGGGTGCCCTGTGTACATGCGTGTACCGCAAGTGGGTAAGCCATGCTAAGAAACGGGTTAAAAAAACATGTTGTACCGTACTTATAAACTAACGCCCAAAGCACTTTGAAAAAGATTTCGAGATACTACTAAAGTACAAATTGTATAAAGTTCTGCAACGTTCGATTTACGCATCAGTCAATTGAACCCCGGGATTAAAGCGGTGGCAAACCTCTTTAGCACCTCGCTTTCTTTGGATTGGCCAGGAAATTAACGCCAGCTGGAGACAATCTACCGCTGATTTAACATTGTATAGCTACAGAGGGAGAAGTAAATGTACGTGCTCTAACAGGGCACAGTTTTGAGCATAGAACTGATTCGTTTAAATAGCGTGGAGTTTTACATTTTCAGAGCTCTGAATTAGTTTATAGGTATTTCTCGGCGAATGTAACGATCATGCATTTAAATGTAAACCACTCTCCAGTGATCGTAGCGATCAACTTATCCCTGTATGGATTGCGAACTGCTCAAAACATGTCTCAGATATTCATTGATAACGGTATGCAGTTTTTTAACAGGAACCTAGTGTTTTTTTTGCCGGGGATATGATTGCTATGTTGTTGCTATTTAACAAAAAGGTTTTGTAATCAAAAGTTTGTTGAGTACGTATTGGTCGGCTAGGTTTCATGTAAGTAAAATGAAACCTATATTGAACCAGCAGTTTGTCTCTATCCTTTTTAGAACTTTGTTTCAACAAGGAACAACTGAAGTCGCATCGCAAAATAAAGGCTGTGCTACAACTGTCTATTTAAAAAAAATGCGGTGTAAACCACTATGTCCCGGGGGTAGGAATCAGTGGTAGATTCCGGCAATTCTGCTTTTCAACGAAAACACAAATGCTGAAAGCTGAAAAAGGCCAACTAACTAGGTTTTTGCATAGTTTACAACACTTTGTAAGGCAAAATTCATACCTTCTTTGTTGCTTCACTTCTTTTTGAGTAGCCTTTCAAAAAGGTACCTTTTTTGCTAATAAAGACTGGGCATTTTTTGGTTTCATCCAAAAATCCAGAAAGCTGAAATTTCATACCTTTTCTCAGCTTCGATTAGCCTTTGCAAGAAGGGCGAAAAAGGTACCTTTATTGCTCTTTCATTCGAAAACCAGAACGCATGCAAATTCCTACCTTTTTTCAGCTTCGATTTTACTTTGCGAGAAGAGCAAAAAAGGTACCTTTTTTGCACTTTGCACTGAAAACCAGAATACATGAAAATTCATACCTTTATTCAGCTTAGCTGCGATATTGCGAGAAGTGCGTAAAAGGTACCTTCTTTCTTTGTTTATTGGCTGTTTAATTGACATGAACTCCCGACACTGTACTATACTAACTATTGGCTATTGCTTGATGATTGACACCGAGAAAACTGAATGATTTCAATTCTGAACCAAAAGTTCCCGTCACTTTTGCGGGAAGGATGGATTATTTGGAGGCTAATGTTGATCAGATAAGAGATCATTTGAAATCGAATAAAATGTACTCATAGATTAGCGATTTATTCAAAGAAGTATTCCCAGAAGTAAAGAAGGGCTTTTCTGCTCGAAATATAAGACTATTGCGCTCCAGATACGACATTGGACGGATGAACGCAGTTGAGGTAGATGCCATTGTTCAAGACTCTGTGACCGAGGTAAGCGCGACTACTTTAAACGATTATTCATCCTTTCAATCCTCCCTCGGTACTCATTAGGCTATAGACTACAAAACATAGCAGCTTTATCTTAAAATAAGCTTTTAAGATAAAGCTGCTATGTTTTGTAGTCTATAGCCTAATTAGTACCGAGGGAGGATTATATAAAAGGACGAATAATCGTTTAAAGTAGTCGGCGCGTACCTCGGTCACAGAGTCTTGAACGCGAACGATGGCATCTACCTCAACTGCGTTCATCCGCCCAATGTCGTATCTGGAGCACAATAGTATTATGTTTCGAGCAGAAAAGCCCTTCGACTCTTTACTTCTGGGAATACTGCTTCGAATAAATCGCTAATCTGTGAGGACGTTTTATTCGATTTGATCAACATTAGTGGCGGGAACTGCATGAAACCATTCAGTTTGTCTCGGTGTCAATCATCAGGCAATAGCCAATAGTTAACGTTATACGGCCGTATATATTAACACGCTAGTATAGTACAGTGCCGGAAGTTCATGCCGATTAAACAGCCAATAAACAAAGAAAGAAGGTACCTTTTACGCACTTCTCGCAATATCGCAGCTAAGCTGAATAAAGGTATGAATTTCTATGTATTCTGGTTTTCAGTGCAAAGTGCAAAAAAGGTACCTTTTTCGCTGGCTTCTCGCAAAGTAAAATCGAAGCTGAAAAAAGGTAGGAATTTGCATGCGTTCTGGTTTTCGAATGAAAGAGCAATAAAGGTACCTTTTTCGCCCTTCTTGCAAAGGCTGAGAAAGCTGAGAAAAGGTATGAAATTTCAGCTTTCTGGATTTTTAGATGAAACCAAAAAATGTCCAGTCTTTATTAGCAAAAAAGGTACCTTTTTGAAAGGCTTCTCAAAAAGGAGTCGAGCACCAAAGAAGGTATAAATTTTGCCTTAGAAAGTGTTCTAAACTATGCAAAAACCTAGTTAGTTGGCCTTTTTCAGCTTTCAGCATTTGTGTTTTCGTTGAAAAGCAGAATTGCCGGAATCTACCACTGATTGGTAGGGGCATTTGATCGCCTAATACGACGATGGGGTGGGGAATTTGAACAACATTTTTGGCCCGGGGGACGAGAATTTGAACAAACCAAACTCCAAAAATTCAAATGCCCGGGGGTTGACCGGGGGGGGGGGGGGGGGATGGTGATGTTTCGAATTGATCGGTACATAAGCGCCGATTACTTTAAACGATTATTCGTCCTTTTATATAATCCTCCCTCGGTACTAATTAGGCTATAGACTACAAAACATAGCAGCTTTATCTTAAAAGCTTATTTTAAGATAAAGCTGCTATGTTTTGTAGTCTATAGCCTAATGAGTACCGAGGGAGGATTAAAAGGATGAATAATCGTTTAAAGTAGTCGCGCTTACCTCGGTCACAGAGTCTTGAACAATGGCATCTACCTCAACTGCGTTCATCCGTCCAATGTCGTATCTGGAGCACAATAGTCTTATATTTCGAGCAGAAAAGCCCTTCTTTACTTCTGGGAATGCTTCTTTGAATAAATCGCTAATCTGTGAGTACATTTTATTCGATTTCAAATGATCTCTTATCTGATCAACATTAGCCTCCAAATAATCCATCCTTCCCGCAAAAGTGGCGGGAACTTTTGGTTCAGAATTGAAATCATTCAGTTTTCTCGGTGTCAATCATCAAGCAATAGCCAATAGTTAGTATAGTACAGTGTCGGGAGTTCATGTCAATTAAACAGCCAATAAACAAAGAAAGAAGGTACCTTTTACGCACTTCTCGCAATATCGCAGCTAAGCTGAAAAAAGGTATGAATTTTCATGTATTCTGGTTTTCAGTGCAAAGTGCAAAAAAGGTACCTTTTTCGCGCTTCTCGCAAAATCAAATCGAAGCTTAAAAAAGGTATGAATTTGCATGCGTTCTGGTTTTCGAATGAAAGCGCAATAAAGGTACCTTTCTCGCCCTTCTCGCGAAGGCTAATCGAAGCTGAAAAAAGGTATGAAATTTCAGCTTTCTGGATTTTTGGATGAAACCAAAAAATGTCCAGTCTTTATTAGCAAAAAAGGTACCTTTTTGAAAGGCTTCTCAAAAAGAAGTGAAGCAACAAAGAAGGTATGAATTTTGCCTTAGAAAGTGTTGTAAACTATGCAAAAACCTAGTTAGTTGGCCTTTTTCAGATTTCAGCCTTTGTGTTTTCGTTGAAAAGCAGAATTGCCGGAATCTACCACTGATTGAAATGGTATACCATTTGTGTTAGCAAAATGTGTTGGGAATGTTATTAATGACAAAACTGATCGGTTTTCAACACAGAACCACAGAATTACCGTTAAACAGTTGCTTAGGCCCCGCTCGGCCAAGGAAAAAGCGAGAAAAACCGCCCTAACGGTTTTTATTTGCCCGAGTAATTGCGCAAATATTTCATCTAGTTGGGCGAAGTTACATAAGATAGGCTGGTTTTTATTCCTTTGACTATATGCGCTAGATACCGAACATTAATTAATTAATTAATGATTGATTGTATTATTTCAGGAGTCCATTACCAGGAGCGTCCATCTCCCATACTAGGTCTGTGAGTCAGCGTATGACCGGACCGAGGTATATTTAGAGCAGATCTCACGGGAGTTCACGTGCCCACAATTTGAGAATCCAATCAAACCATAGTGAGGACAATGCAGCGTCAGTAAAATCACCTCAAAGAATGGATCATTCTTAATCTCGATAATTACGGCAAGCATATGCACGATCGCAGCAGAGTCAGAAGGCAGTTACCCGGGAAACTTGTTCTAAAAATAGCTCAAACCGGTCATTCGCCGACTCACTTGTATAATATATTATTTTCTTGTTTTACAAGAGCATTCGAATATGTATTGGTTTTGGGAAATTGAATTAAATAGTTGCTCCTACGCAAATGAATTAAATAAGCATTTCTATGGAGTTAGACCTTATGCAAAAATAGCAGTCTTTATCATGAGAACGAGGCTTATTTGGTAAAATGAATATCACCATTTCTTTAGAGCACGCCATAGTATGAAATAGTTAAAAGTTTTGGCTCAATCCCGGTTTCTGGGAAACTACCCACCCACCCCTCCCTTGGATATACATCGTTTTATTGATGATTAACCATTACAGGTTTGGGTGAAGTGGGGTGGGGGATTCCCAGAAACCTTCAATTGTAAACAAAAAGTAAATTGGGTTACCTGTGCCTCTCTTCTCTCGTTTTACCACAGAAAACCCGGTCTCGATTTTTTTCCGATTATATAGGAGCTGCCTGCGGAGGAAGCTGTTTTATACATTCTATTTTAAGGAAAACGGTATTTTTGTATCAGGTCTATTGTTGATGCCGATTCAGTGTGGATGAAGCCGAAACAAGGATTAAAGGGACTGAGTCACGGTGAAAGATGTCCGAGCCGGACACGGTCATTATGAGTAATTCTCATATGAACTGACGAACCTCGCGCACATGTGTGATGGTAAAAATAAAAGCAAATATTCAAAATAATAATAATAATAAACTGTGTAAATATAGTCTTCAAGTAAATTATAGAAAATACTTTCAATCAAGTATTGAAGGAGGGGAGTTTAACTGCTTTAACTGTTTGTAAACAATTAACAACCACCAATCGAACACAGACTCCATACATGCGTAGTACCATGACATAGCAAAAACTTCTTAAAAATGTAAGAGTACGAGTAGTAGGGTGAAGTAGGCGCGAGACGTAATCTGACAGGTTTGATTCTCTTGAAATTCACACGGCGCATGCGTACAACATCACATAACTTCGTGAGCTATGATTGGTCAGTTTGAGGGCCTCCCTCGTTTTTCTCAAATAGCTGTAACTTCGTTGATTTTTAATCTACAACCTTCAAATTTCACAAGATCACTAATTTTAACATGCTCTTTCGCGTGATAATGTTTTCTGTACATGTGGATAAACTATTGAAACATAAATACGCATTTATGAATAGGGTCTATAAACAAAACCTGTTTGTAAATGCTATTTTCCACCTCTAATCGATTGTCGATCTTTCTAAAACAGTCCCGACGCCTGCAGGAAATTTAATCGCTAATTTCCCTCATGTCATGAATGCTATTACTTATAAATATGGACCTCGCGCTCGATTAATAAGAGGTACGTAACCGCTTCACTCTCCTTATCTGAATTATTATTTGAATTTTGATTGAATTGTGCATCTCATCACTTCAGCTTGTCATCCTCATTCTCAGTCTCTTCTCCCGTCGCGATCACCTCATAACTGGACGTGTCGTCTGCCCACGACTGTTTACGACCTGAGCTGAATATAGCATAGAAGATACCACCAACAGCATAGATAGCTCCGCCAATATAGAACACCACTCGCCATTCTGATGCACTCTGTGGACGAAACGACAATTGCGAATTCAATATTTAATCTGCACCTTCAGGGTACACATTATAAGTATAGCAGTCGCATTCATGCGATTTTGTTTATATTATAACATACTCAACAAAATATCTGGATTCTGATTGGTCAATAACGAGTGCATAAAAAGGTTATTGAGTGCACAGTCGCATGCTCTCAGTAAATGTTTGCTCAGTATATTATAAACAAAAAATACATGAAGTGCTCGTGCTGCACTTGATTTATAGGCATGGGTGATATTTTGAAAGTTCTCAAATTAAGGCTCGTGCAATTATCAGAACTTTCAAAATATCACTCAGTGCCTATAAATCCCGTATAGCACTCGGGTTCATGCGATTTCCTCTACGTATACTGAGCCACACCGCGGCAAAACGGTATGCTCCGCTGGCCAAAAGAACGAAGGCTCTGCTCTCAAATACAAATTACCGAGGGTTTCAACTTTTTTAGTAAATAATTTTATAACTTAGTAAACTCACAATGAATTACAAATTAAGAAAACTTCAACCTATTAAAGTCTTAGGCTTAACTTTTAAGTAGTTTTCTTAGTTTTTGACAAAAAGTTCACAAATGAATACTTTTAAGCAGAAACGTTAAAATCACGGCATGTGCCTGTTGTTTCATTTCAGTTTTCGCGGGAAACTGGGGGCGGCCGCGCGCGGACAAGAAATAGCAAATACGCATGTGCGTGACATTTTGCCGCGGTGTGATACTGAGCAAACATTTGCTGAGAGCATGCGACTGTGCACTCAATAACCTTTAGATGCACTCATCATTGACCAATCAAAATCCAGAGTATGTTATAGGTTTTTTGTATACTGAATAAAATAAGAGTTGTACATGGGCAACCAATATTGCAAAATGATCATTGATAAATTATCTGTATGAATACGTTACGTGTTGCTATGGTAACATAAGTTGGGAGAATTTACATTTACATCAGTGAATTTCGCATATTTGAATTAATCGTATATGCGAATATAATGTATAAATCTGAAACTTTGCACAACAACGTAGAATAACAAGGTCTTCAAAAGCGTGCGCGGAAATTTTGACGCTTTGCTTCAAACAAATTTGATGGTCATTTGAAGGTGAAAATCAATGGAAAGTATAAATTAAGAAGTGAACAAAAAAATACACAATACGAATAAAACATGACCAAAAAAACCCACCAGAAAATGTAATTTCTGACGCGACTGACTGACACAATCGTAAATAAACTATTTCTATATACGAATGTCTCTTGGTAGTGTAGTCAGAATGTGAGAAATCTGTTTTTTGTTGTAAAAAATAATAAACAATAAAAATGACAATGTTCGCATTGCTTACAAACACAAAACACACCTGATGTTGCACTATGAATCCAGTCAGGAGGGGACTAAATATTCCTGGAATAGTGGCAACAGTGTTGCTGATACCCAGTAAGATACTGGCATACTGGGGGGCAACATCCAGATGATTGACGAAGAACCCACTAAACGCCAGTCCACCAAGACCCACTGCAATAGTAAGAAACACGACAGCCACCACCCAGTCCAGAGTGTAACCAGCAATGACCAGACACACAGCTTGAGCAACAAACCCTGACACAGAGGAAGAGAAATACGATTACCATTTGTCAAATGAAAGCCCCTATCTGGGTCATTAAATTCAGTTCAAAAATACATGAATAATTAATGAGCATTTTGTCCAATCAGATGAAGCAAATCAGTCACGTGCATGTTCCTTTATACCTGATAAAATCTCATCATTCTAAGGGCGCGTTCGATTGACCGTATTCCGGAATAAGAATAGATGGAATAATCTCTGGAAATCACTGATTCAGGCACATTTTGCACTGTAAGCTACTAAAGTTTGCTGAAATATGATATTCAGGATACATCTTGTATTCCATGGACTAAAAATTCCCGAAATAAGCGATTTGCAGTTATCATTCTGTGTATTCTTATTCCGGAATACGGTCAATCGAACGCACCCTAAAACGTCCGCGGAGGGATTTGAATTCTGTCCCAGGAGGAAACAGGGTTAATGTTTGAGACAATGGATAAGCACCTGGCAACTCTTGGAATTTCTATTGATGTTTCAGCTTTCTCATTGAATTGCTAATTAGGATGGACGTTTTATATAAAGAATACTAATGAACATGAAATTTTATATAAGTTTCATCCTAATTAAGAATTCACTGATAAAGACCCAAGGATAGCAAAAAGTACACGGAACATAAGGTACCTAGATAATAATTTTTGCACTAAATTTACTAATATCAGCAGACTACCGAGATACACAGATAATATTTTTAAAATGAAGTTATCCAACTCACCATTACTTGTTTACCGAGCCACTGTTTAGTTCCAATTATTAAACCAAACTCAAAGCCGTAAAATAACGTGCATTAAACTTACATATTTTGTGCCGGAGTCAAAAATTTAGAGTCGTGTCAGTTACATCGCTTTCCAAGTCTTGAACTTTATCGATGCCAACCACGACACCAAATCCTTCAAGTGCAGGTTCTTCTTGTATTGCGAAACGCCGCTTCAAACAACATAGTATGGTAATTTCTCATGTCATTCCCTTGAGATGTTCGTAATCGCAGGCGGTGATTACTCGAATATTTTGCATGGCGTTGTGAATACAAAGGTTCAATGGTTCATTAAGTAACCATTATAAGTTTATAAAGCCGTTTAATAAACTCGCAGCACGTGTTTTATCAGGTCTAAGTCAAACTGGAAAACAAAATGACCGACATAGGAAAAATAATAATTACAGTCTGCCTATTTCGTTTATCAAGGAATCAAATTTCAATGACGTCATTTAAGGGATAACCTAATTATAGTTCCTTTCGCTCTGTTTTTAAGTCAGCTCCATTTATTAACAGATCATTTTCTAACAATCTAAGTATCAATGTCTGACACCTGAAAAACAACTGTATATATGAAGAAATTCATTGTTATAACTCAATTCATTTTCCTCTCATTAGCATAACATCCCTTAACTGACGTCATTTCAAGGATTTGTGATGATTTTATAGCAATACTACGACCATAAATCGCCCAAAAATGATTGAACAATATTTAAAACACTTTACTATACCCAAATAAATTGTTTCTGGCTAGGGCTTATAAGCACTTTAAAGGAGAACTGAAGCCTAAAATCAACTTTAGCTCAATGAGTAGATCTAAACATGAAAAGACTCATGCCGAAATTTATTTTACCATGTTTTGCGTCAAAGGAAAGAAAATCTGCAAATCTTACTCCCAACCGCCGCTAAGTACTGACGGCTCAATTCCTGTAATCTGTGACGTACGATACCGGGAATAAATTAGTTTTGTCAAGTTGTTATCGGCTTTGAATAGATGGACTAACGACTCATAATTGCGCACTATTGTGCTTTCTTTGTGCTGAAGGTGTGGTTGTGTTTCCTCTGTATGCATGACGTACGATACGGGGAAAAAGGCACTGAATTGAGCCGCCACACAAACTCGCTTTATCAGCGGAGAATCGGCTATTTTCGACCTTCAAAACGTATTTCCTCTTTTTAGATGTGCACCACAAAGAAATAAAGTAGCAGAACTTATTTCTCTTGAATACAAGTTTGTATAGTTGTCGGATTGTTTTAGGGTTCAGTTCTTCTTTAAAAGGTCTGTGTCATGGTGTGATACCTTTATACTTACTGTCCGGGTCAGACAGTTATTTTCAGTGATTTTCACATGAACTGACGAACCTCGCACACATGTGGGATGGTAAAAATCAAAGCAAATATGACTAACAAACTGTGTGAAAATATAGTTTCCAAGGAAAATGTTGAAAATACTTTCAGTCAAGCATTGAGGGAGGGGAGTTTAACTGTTTGTAGTCAAGTAACAGCCACTGATCGAGCGATGACTCCATACATGCGTAACACCATCACATAGACCCTTTAACTGTTCGTAGTCAAGTAACAGCCAACGATCGAGCGATGACTCCATACACGCGCAGTACCATCCTTAGACCCTTTAACTGTTCGTAGTCAAGTAACAGCCACTGATCGAGCGATGACTCCATCACATAGCCCCTTTAATGGAGCTGTAGCCCTCAGGTCACGTGTGTACGGTCGAATTTGCCTATTTCTAGGCTAGCAATTCAATAGACTTGCTCCAAGTCGAACTTGCTTAGTCACCGGGTAAGCGATTACTGGGTCAAAAAGCGAGCGCGAGAATCGAAGCGAGAGGCGAGTTCAACTTGTTTCACTTCGTGCGGGGGCTAAGAAGGACTTTGAGAAAGTCTAGCAATTCAACAGAGCATTCATGTCGCCATTCAATTCATGCGATTAGTCTATTATCAATATAATACAGGCCCTAGTATTGGTTAGAAATGTCACATGCTAGGACCTTGTCTGGGTATATAAAGCTTTGCGGATAAAGTATCTCATACATTTGTGAGTTGGCCTAAATCAGTTCACGTTGTTAAAAACAAAATGGCCACTCTCCTCCCTTCATATTGGAGTTTTCAGTAACTGCTTAGTAACCATGCATACCGTACCATACAGTAACTTCACCGTACCGTGACTCTGTAATCTGGTTGGATTACAAAGGCAAAAACAACGAAGGCCAACAGCTTATAAACGTCCCTGCCCAAGGACAAGACCGTGCTCTACCAACTGAGCTAACCAGTGAGGCGGTTATGCTGTAAGTCATTGCCATAACTTGCCAATTCATACAATATCTGCTCTAAGAAATAGGTGTAAACTAATCAGAGTAGTATACCACGAAATTCCGCTTATAAGCCCTGGGCTTATACAACTTCATAACTTATACAACCTTGGTTTTCCTTCAGAACGTATAAATATTTCACCTTTTACTAAGGATTTCTGTGGTCAGGAGAACAACAGAATGAGTCTTCAGTACTATAGTTATTAAAGTATGCGCTGTGCATGTATATCGATTATCGAGGTTGGAAATTATATTAAAGTGAAGTGAAGTAAGGGATTTTAGAAGGGTTTATAACCGGAGGGGCTTATAATCTGACGGGTTTGTTTCTGGGATGACAAAATAAGGTTTGGAAATGCGTTAGAAGAAAACTTATTTAACGCTTTTGAAACTAGCCTTTTCAGTTTTTGCTTTACTTGTATTGATACATGAAACATGACGATAATAAACTGTTTTTCAACCAATTTAAAGAGACAAGGACAGGGTTGGGGAGAAGGTGCTTATATCCGGGGCAGCTTTTAACTGGGAGGGATTTTATGTACATGTACCAGACCAAGAGAGCATATTAAGTAAGAGAGGGTATCTCCAATAGGCACGCTTGTGCAATGATAATGTTGAATAAATTTAAATCTATTTTTAGTAATAGACTAGGAGGAGATTTCTAAAAGAGGCCTAGAAAATAAGAATCGTAGCACACCCTCTACATATTTAGTCTGACTTCATAAAATGATAACATGATATCTATGGAGCATTTTTAGGCACGATGTACTAAAGGAACCTTGGGCCATCATTATGTAAGGGACCAATTTCTATGTGCTGGTATAACCCCTCTAAATTATGCAAATTTTCTAGGGACATACAATGTATGTTTCGGCTAACTATAACTCCTCATGAAATAGCCAGAAATACTTCAAAATTGGACAAAGTGTTAATGATGAAATTATCTTTCCCCGAGGTATGTTGAAACGTCAATATGTTGTTGCCATGGTTACCGTTGCTATGGAAACCTTCATTTTAGAAAAAAAATTATTCTAACAAGCTAAATATTACAAGTTTCCAGTTTGTATACACAACGTTTCTTTGAAAAGCAACAAAAATGCATTATAGGCTATTATTGCATTGCTTATAAAAATAATGTCACACGCTATTTGTTGCAACGAGCTAATTTGGACAAATTCATAATTACACACCCTTAGCAACGGAATAATTGGAAATTTATTTCTTTTTTTTTAAAGTGTTTAACTGTTGTGAGAGAGGTCCATTTTTTGTTTATATAACAAAGTGCTCTTGTCTCTATAGTTTTTAGGCTCTGTTGTGTTAAATTCAATTGATTTGAAAACTCCCATGATGCATGGGACAACCTATTTCCCATAATGCATCTGATACTTGTAGACCTACTAGTGCGGCCATTTTGAATTTGTGCAACTTGGTGTATCATTAAAAGGTAAGTTTTTAGCTATAAAAAAGGTTTGTTTTAGACGTTTATGTGTTTTATCGAGAAATAAAATAAACTCTTATTCTTTCATGAGATGTTTGACTGGGCATGGAAGGTAGTGAAAGCAGTAATGATGATGAGTGCGAATTGAGACTGTTGCCTCCAAAAAAGAAGCTTAAGGCAGTCACAGACCTGTCGAAATGCATAATTTGTCAACAAAAGAGTAACGAAAAGCTTAGAAGTTCAACTGAGGCCGGATTGAGATCATTCAGAGAAGCCCTAGAACTGAGACAAGACGAAGGGTATCACAGGGTTTGTAATGATATTGACAATTTGAAATCACTAAATGTTGTATGGCATGGAGGATGCTTCCAGAGTTATCCAAGTAAGCGAAATCTTATTTTTGTCAAATCACTGCCTTCTGCAGCTGAGAAAGCAAGTAATGTTGATAGACCAAGTGCAAGATCGCAAGTTAAGCCAATTGATTGGTCACTTTGCCTCTTTTGCCAACAAGCAAAATCAAAAGGGACAAGAAAACTTATTAACGTAACTACATTGATGCTTGCAAGGTAATAGAGGAGGCAGCAAGTGCAAGGAGCGATGAGCACATGCTTTTAATAATTCGTGGAGTTGACCTAATTGCTGCTGAGGCAAAGTACCATAAAAACTGCCGATCGCAGTATGTTAGCAAATCAAACATAAGTTTAGCTGACTTACAAGTTGATGGAGAGGAAGATGTGTACACACAGGCATTCACAGAAATGACAGAGAATATTAAACCTGAATTAGAATCGGGTAAAGCACTGGACATGAGAAAACTCCTTGAATCTTATCAGGCAATTTTGGAAAATTTAGGCTGCAAGACCGCGCGTAGCTACAGAACAGAAAGATTAAAACGCAAGATTCAACATTGTTTTAAAGACCAAATTGTCTTTCAAAAGCAACCAGACCCTTCTAAGCCAGAGCCAGTTTATTCAAGTTCTATTTCTCTGCAAGATGTCATTAATGCAGCTGCAAAGAAGACTACCACTTCATCTACCCCTGACAAAGAGGCTGTAAGTAACCAAGGAATACAGAGCGATGCCAAGTCTACACTTTACCATGCTGCTCAGATACTGAAGTCAAGTATAAAGAATGAGAGCAAAACCATTAAGATCCGACCTGTTGATCTGGAAGACTTGAGTGCTGGTAGAGTGAAATCTCTTGTACCAGCAGATCTGTACAACTTTTTATGTCTGTTGATCTCAAATCCAGATAAATTAGATGTATCCTCTTCAGTTGCATCCAGTGCAGCAGACGAGAGACACATTTTAGCTATAGCCCAAGATCTAATTCATGCTGCATCTCATGGTCGTGTCAAGACCCCAAAGCACGTTGGCTTGGCAATGTCTGTTTGTCATATGACAGGGTCAAAGCAGCTCATCACAATGCTGAACAGACTTGGTCATTGTTGCTCATATGATGACATAGAACTCATAGACACCAGCTTGGCATTAGAAATAATAGCAAAGTCAGAGAATTTGGGCGTTGTTATCCCATCCAACATTGTACCTGGTGGATTTGTACAAGCAGCTGGTGATAACAACGATATTAACGAGGAAATGCTCGATGGAAAGCAAACCACTCATGCCACCACGCTAGTCCTCTACCAAAGACAGCAGTTTGGACCTCCTACATTCTGACCAGACTGGAAAACGGCAATCTCTATGCAGCCCAGCAGCAGCCCAAGACTTGTTGGAATTTGGCGCCTATGGTAAACGACCTACAGTGACACACTAGAGAGATAAACTTGAAGAAGAGTGGTTCCAGTCTTCGAATCCGCATTGTACAACTGCCATTCAAATGGATCTGGGCTGGTTTTTGACCCGACTCTGTACTCATAAGTTGTTCAGCGTCGAACTCTATCGCTATAATGGTCCTTCAGCTCAACAACCCCTACCACGCTGGAGTGGCTTTAATGCTAAGATAGCTACTGAACCTCCACCAATAACCTCAGTTGGCTACTGCCCCATGATCAATGGATCACCAACGGAATATAGTACAATCTACACTCTGATGAAAAATGTGCAAACGATGATGCAAGGGCTTAGTCAGAGGCACAGTGTCATCACCTTGGACCTTGCCATCTACATAAAGGCAAAGGAAATACAGTTGCGACAGCCAGAGGAGTTTAAGGACACTGTTATCAGGATGGGTGGTTTCCACATTGCTCTTAATTTCCTGGCGGTTATAGGCAAGATGTTTCAGGACAGTGGCATTGAAGACCTCTTGATAGAATCAGGTGTATACAGGAGTGTGTCTGTTCTCTTGAAAGGAAAGTCGTATAACAGAGGTGTGCGCGCACACAAACTATTGGTGGAAGCTTTGCTAAGACTGCAGTGGAAAGCATTTGGAGAATGGATGAAAGAGGAAGAACAGAGTGGTACAGAGGAGTTGTCAGAAGACCAATGTATGACCTTGATAAAGGCATGCCAACAATCGGCCAATGATAAAAGCTCCCTGAGAGCTTCTTTTGTTCAGCTCTGCAACAACCTAGCACAAGTGCAAGATCTTTTTGCAAGATTCCGTCGGCAAGCCAGTGAACAGTCCAAGTTGTTCCAGTTCTGGACTATGTATATTGATGTTGTTTTGTTGCTGTTGCGATTGATTAGAGCAGAACGACAGGGATCATGGGAACTTCACCTGAATGCTGTTGCAGAAATGGCACCTTATTTCTTCTCTATGGACCGCATCAATTATTCGAGGTAAGTTGCTACTACATGTATATAATAGACTGACAGACCTTTTTTATATATACAAGGACCACGGAGCGTAGTTTTAAGTGGGGGGGGGGGGGGGCTGAATACTTAAAACATATGACTTAAAGTGGGGGGGATATGAATAGTTAAAATAATTTTTATGTTCAGTGCCTGAACATTTCGATTTAGGTAAAGCAGCTGTGAATAGCATCTTCGATTTCCTCTTGACCTGCTTTCCTGGCCTGTTTTCCTGGCAGTTTGAATCAATTCTAGATGTTTAATTTATTTCAGGTGGCTTCCAGTATACTTGGCAGATATGCAGATGCTGCCCACATGCGCCCCAGAAGTTCACAACGAGTTTGTGAATGGTAACCATCCAGTGAGCAGATCTAGTCAGCCATTTAGTCAAGTGTGGACCGACATGGCTTTGGAGCAAAGCATAAACCTCGACAGCAAAGCTGGAGGTGACATTGTTGGTCTGATACAGAATGCTTCTGCACTGGAGAGGTGGTTTATAACCAGCCACGAGAGAGCGGCTATAACCTCTGCCACCAAGCAACTTCGTAACCTTGACGACTGTGACAAGGTTGGGAGTCACAAAGAAGCTGGTTTGCAAAGATTAAAGAGGGATGAATCAGATGTCCAGAAGCTCCTGACTACTATTGCTACCTCAATTTCAAACCCCTTTGATATGAGTGAGGCTTCAAGAGAGGATCCCATTCCCCTAAGAAACATTGCCACTGGTGTGGTAATGCCACAGGACACGGCCGAACGACTCATCGATTGTTTTGATATAGGAGCAAGGAATTACAGAAGTTCACGAGTCAGCGAATGAACACCATCGAAGTATCATTTTGGAGCAAGATATCGAAAGTAAATGTGAAAGCTCCCGCACTTTCGGTTAACTAGCAGAAAGGCATTACCGAGTGATTACTGCCCCATTGCGTCAAGGGCAGTGCACAAGAGTAGATGTGATCTTTGATCGCTGACCTTCCCCAGTCAATTAAGGAAAGTAAAAGATTGAAGAGGGGTTCCAGCAATGCATTAGAGATCAAGATCGCCAGTAGAAATACACCTGTCCCAAGGCAGTGGCCCAAATTCATCAGCAATAAGCACAACAAAATCAATCTTGCCAACTTCCTATGCCAAGAGTGGTGCGAGATAGGTCGACAGGAGCTACTTCCTGGCCAGCAGCTTATAGTCGCAGGAGGATTCGAAGATCCCACTGAAGCTGTGATGATATCGAATCAACACACAGATCCTGTACCAGAGCTGAAGTCGGATCATGGAGAAGCCGATACCAGGATGATTCTTCATGCCTCGCATGCCTCTTCTAGCACAGAGCGGATTGTAATACAGTCTCCTGACACTGACGTCGCTATGTTAGCTACTTTTGCATTCCAGAGGTAGGGTACAAGGAACTGTGGTTCAAAACTGGTGTAAAGGATAAGGTCCGCTTTATACCAATTCACCTAGTTGCCGAGACGCTTGGTGTGAGCATATGTGCTGCCCTTCCAGGATTCGATGCCATCACTGGCTGTGATTCCACTAGTGGATTGTTTCGTGTAGATAAGAAGAAAGCATGGAAGGCATACTTCAAAGATGTGAGTGTCCATAACCATGTTGATAATCTTGGTACTGAAATGCCTCCATCAACAAGTACTCTGCAAGCCAGTGAGAAGTTCATTTGTTCACTCTATATGACAACCAAGAAAGCTGGGGTGACAGCAAACGAAGTAAGGTACTGGATATTCTGCCAAAGGCAACAAAGAAGTGAAGGCCTACTACCACCGACCAGTAACAGCCTATGACACCACATTGAAAGGGCCAACTACCAGGCATACGTGTGGAAACGCTCCTTTGACGCGATGCAAAGACTGCACATTCAGTGAAAAACTGCAATCTTGCATTCTGATTGTTTCTAAAAGGAAAATTGCTAAACGGTTTCCATGGCAACAGTTTCCCTGAATATACGGCATAGCTGTTTTAAAGATAACAGGTGTTTCCAACGGCCATTCTCTGTACAGTTTCAAACCGCCTTTGGCCATTTTGCAAGTTGCAAATTGTACTAATATTTTCAACTGTACACGGAAACAGTAGTGTGAAATCTGATGGTTGCTAAGGGGAAATAAATAAATAATATGTAGTAGTTTCTTAGTAATGTGTTCACTGTCAGTTTAGTACGGGGTTTTCAACTTACAAATACAATTAGCCGAACATTCACGATATCATGTGTGACATTTTTGCTTGTAATAGATATTTAACTATATAGTAATATTTTCATAGCAACGGTAACCATGGCAACAATATATTAACGTTTTAACATACCTCGGGAAAAGATAATTTCATCATTAACACTTTGTCCAATTTTGAAGTATTTCTGGCTATGTCATGGGGATCGAGTTATATTTAGCCGAAACATGTTTGTAAATTAAAGTGTCCCTAGAAATTTGCATAATTTAGAGGGGTTATACCAGCACATAGATATTGGTCCCTTACATGATGATGGCCCAAGGTTCCTTTAGTACATCGTGCCTAAAAATGCTCCATAGGTATCATGTTGTCATTTTATGAAGTCAGACTAAATATGTGGAGGGTGTGCTACGATTCTTATTTTCTAGGGTTCCTCCTCCTAGTCTATAACATGAAGCAGCCGAGAGGCGTACAAGCATGCAACAATCTCATGACGGCAAAATATCTTTGTGTGCTTCCGGTTACTAAAAATAGATTTTCATTAGACATTATCATCACAAATGCCGCATGCTACTGAAGATTCCCTCTCTTACTTACATTGTATGCTCTCTTGACCAGACTAATGGGTCTATAACCGGGAGGGGCTTATAATCGATAGTGAAATAGGATCCTCACCAATTGAATTAAAAATCTTGCGCACAGCTGTAGTCGATAGGATTTCCTTGTGGCGCAGGCAATCAGCAACTTGACCTCCTAGTTGTACCAAAATGGCCATGACAAGATAAGGGATGGCAGACACAAGGCCAGCCTAGAATGGAGGATAATAATATTTAAGTCATGAGGTTAACATGCTTGAAGGTTTAACAGTGTGTGATTTGGTTTTACCTTTCAGTGCGAGTACATTATTGGAGCATGCATAAAGCTATCAGAATAATTCATACTTTTTAGATTTAGAATTAATAACAGCATTCAAGTGTTAGGATTACTATTATTAGTTATACCATGGCATGAGGGGTATTAGTGATTTAAATTGCCCCGAGAGCCAAGGGAAGATTTGTAAAAGTCCCTCGGCCGCTTATAAGTTTGTTATACCATGATCGCTGAGGAACGGAACAAATCTCTGAGAAGTTTAGTTTTCTCTGCCGAAACTAAAGACATCGCAGTTGAGTTGCTTTCGAAAACGTTTTGTTTAATGCTTGACTGAGCGCCATTGATTGAACGACCATGGCTTCCCTCGGGGACAAGCGTGTTGTTTTTGAGAAGAATAACACTAAAATACAATGTAATTATGCGGTTGACTAAATATTCAAAGAGCATGCACGTTTATGGTTTTAAGTATCCCACATGGAAGAAGCGGGCTTGAGAAATGAAGAGAATAACGCGCATAATGAAATAGCTCATCCCACATGGATTACGTTGACGGGTATAATGAAGACAGGTCAGTTTGGATTCAGTATTTTTCACCCGGGAGCGCAGGGCTAGTCGTGCCAGAGGGAAGCAGGGGTTGATGCTTTTGACCCTCTCACTTCCAGCCTGCATTCTCTTCTAATTTTCCATTATTACGCATGCAGGGGAAATTTAGAAA
Source organism: Actinernus sp. WN-2022 (assembly GCA_030867875.1). NCBI lineage: Eukaryota > Metazoa > Cnidaria > Anthozoa > Actiniaria > Actinernidae > Actinernus > Actinernus sp. WN-2022. The sequence continues at coordinate 32,249,222 of JAOWCC010000064.1, forward strand.
TATGCATTGTCTCAAAATTTCCCACCTTCTAGACTTTTTTTTGTTTTTTTGTTTTTTCACATATTTTATTTTATATTAAACAAACAAATAATTTCAAGACATGCATATTTCTAAATATCCCTCCCATCAGGGAAAATTAGTGGTTTAAATGTGCCTCGGAGAACAAAAGAATCCGAGGCTACCATGGTATAATTTTATTAGAACTATTTTGCCAAATAAACACCATTTTCCCTTGAACTATAGTACTAAGGCAATTATTTTTAATATGATGCAGCTGTAAATAAAAAGGTTTAAAACTTAAAGGTGTTCTTCAACTTGCTTAATAAGAAGGGGACATGAGGCTATTATTAGGGGACAGATCAATAGTCTACGAATAGCAGTGTCAGCGGTATTGACCCGAACACCTCACTTCGATGTAATGAAGCGCCATTTAAACCATCATTCTTGCATGACACCAACACCCTCTTACACAAGCACAACTAATTTAGATACAGTTTGAATAGTGCTTCATTACATCGAAGTGAGGCGTTCGGATCAATACCGCTGACACTGTTATTCGTAGATGCCACTGTAATATCAGCTATTTGGAGACTGATTATTATTTTGCAGGGGGATATACGCGCGAGAGGCAGTGGTTTTAAAGGGAGGGGTAAACAATTTGAATGTTCACACTTTAGGGGGTATATAATATTCACTTTCTAAAAAAATTGAGGGGGGTAATAAATAATTGGTCCCTCGAGTGGGGTTATTATTTCAATTATTTTTCTAAACGAGGGCAATATTATTTGAGGAACTACATTCATTTGTATGGTACATTTATTTTATGCTAATAATAGTACATTTGGAATACTTACTTTGCCGAGATCAAAACCCAGCCTGTGCTTGAGGTAAGAGGGCAGTTCTGTGAGCATAGTGTAGTAACCCCAGTTCTCACTGAAATGTCCCACAACTATAGCCCACACAGGTAGGGATGTGAAAATAGCCATCCATGGCACTTTTAAGTCCTATGCAAGAATTGAATATAAATTTGTGTTAATTACATGAGTTTTAAGACAAAATTTCATATGGCCAAACCATGGTGGTTGGTTTCTAATACTCAACCAATACTGCATTTTGTTTCAATTGTAAAAACGTTCTCTAGTAATAATACATGTACATGTACTACAGTGAATTTGTATCATGCTTTTATGCAACCTTGTTCTAGCTTGTTAATTACTCTATGATAATTTGTCTTTTTCTACTACTAATTAACTGGGCAATTAATGTGGAACGGATGTAAAATATGGTGTGAATTAAAAATAATTTATTAAATGGGAACCATTAACATTTTTCTTACTGTTTTTGACTCTAAAAACAAAGAATTCACCAGACTTTTCAGCTATATCATTATACAATGTATAACCATGCACAATCCATTCCAGTCTTGGAATGCCCTGTACTGTCCACGTGTATATATGTTCTATTGACTATTTCCAAATTAATCATAATATATACCGGTACTCATCAAAATTTCTCGATTCTGAATGGTTGAGAGAAGTGCAATTAAAGTGCAACAAGGGCATAAGTGACTCCTGATCACATTCTAAATTCTCCTACAAATTTGTTGTTTTCTAAGGGAGAATACAGAACATGATCAGGAGTCACTTACGCCCTTGTTGCAGACAGCCCTTAAATTTATCCCAAATAATTTTGGGATAAACTCAAAATCAGGAAGTTGACCATCTATAAATTGAAAACAAAAGCTCCAGATTGAAATCGAAGTACACAAAGTTGTTCACAGTCAGGTTTAATTAGTAGGCCTTGTGCACGGAGTTGGTGTACACGAGCGTAACATAAAATTCTAACGCTACGTTTTATTATTTTTCTCAAAATCTAAACATCCTATAACCCTAGGACTTCAGAAAATAAAACTTCAGTCTAGGTGCACAGAAAAACGAGCAAAATACTTTCGAAAACGGTTTTATTTGAAAAAACAAACGAATTTGTTCGAATTCTGTCTGAAAAAGTTCGTCATTTTCCACCCGATTTTTACTCCACATCACAATGAATTTTTATCGTTTAAGAAATATCGGAGAAGAAAATTTGCATATGTACTTCTAGGTGAAGTGCACTTGAAATTCGCCACAAAACGTTGTGGTTTTGTTGTACTTTATGCTTTCTTCAAAGGAAATATCAGTCAAAAACTAGCGTTAGAAAAAAATCAATGTCGGAAAAAAACTCTCGTTCCAAGCTTTCATCGTGCCTTTTTTGCCTTTGATCGCGCAAATCACGCATTTCGCGCCAATCGCGCCCTTTTTCCATCGCGCCAATCGCGCCCTTTTTCTATCGCGCCAATCACGCACTTTTTCCATCGCGCAAATCATGCAAATCGCGCCCGAGTTAGTAGATTGTAATCGTAGGCTGACATGTTTGTAAAATACAAACAGTAAATACAAAATGTGCATCTTAAAACATAGCGGCTTTTTTGCTTGTATTTTATAAACTCCCAAGTACAGCTCTTGCGAAATAAAGCGGGTGAAATAAACCCTCGTTTTGTATCAAAGATTTCTCATTTGTGGTGTGCACGATGCTTCCAAAACTTAACGTCTTTGTTTCCAAAGAAAAACACACTTCCTCTGTTTAGCTTGGAAAAAAAGAAAAGAAACTAAGCTCAGTTTACATAAAGACTACGGCCCATTCAACCCCCGTGGGAATTCTTCAAAGTTGTAAGTTGTAAGTTGTAAACAACTCAATTAGTATTGTGACATCACAGACAATTTAGATTGGCACGTGCAAAAGATCAACTCACTGAAAGTGAAAGGTCTTTCTTGGAGTTACTACATAATATTTCTTGGATTCTAGTGTGCTGGAGTTTAACTTGAATGAACTTCATCGCATTGTGAATTAAGACGGTCGATCTGTGCACATTTTAAGGCTGATTTCCATCGGATCACAAATATAGCAAAATTTGCATAAAGCAATAATAAAATTTCTGACAAAGCCGAAAGCGACTAGCCATTAAAAACATTCATTTGTTGAATATACATTTAAGTCATAATCTTGTCATTCAACGTTAACACTCAAATTTAAGTGATAAAATGAATAGTTTCACATTGATGTAAATATATTTATTGGCAAAGTGATAGCAAAAAGTGCAAAAAAGGCAAAAAGTGCGCGATGGAAAAAGTGCAAAAAAGGCAAAAAGTGCGCGATTTGCGCGATCTGCGCGATTTGCATGATTTGCAAAATAGAAATTGAGCGTGCCGGAAGGCACGATTGGCGCGATTTGCGCGATGAAAATTCACTCTGAAATTGAGAGGTTTTGTTACGCGGCTTTCACGTTTTTTCTGTTGAGAACGGTTGATATTTTTATTCTCAGCGCCACGTTATTCCCTCTTTCGAAGATAAAGATTCACATTCGAGAAACTACATCAAACTAAGGTCAGAGTGGTTGGAATTTAATAACATTCAATTAAATAACGACAAAGTTACAACAATTCTAAAACAAATTTTGTCTATATTTTCTCCATTTTCGTCGTGTACACCAACTTCGTGCGCGAGGCCAGTACAGGAATTTTTTCTGAAGATTTTCCAAAAAAAAAACGAATTGATAAAACTGCCTATAGATGCTGTGCTGTGGTTACAGCAAAAACACATCATTCTAACCTGTAAATTAATTTTAGAGTACTAAACATTAACATTTCAGATGCTGTCACTAGCATTACTTATTTTAACTGTGCTTCAATTTTCCGATATTTCCGGAGATTGTCTGAAGATTCAAGAATTTTTTTGAGTATAATATGATTAACAATAAATCTTCTGTGTAAATTTAAACTTATGAGTTTTTAAAGAGGTCAAATTGCACTTGCTGCAGGTGCATGCAATTTTGATGCTGTTTGAAATCTCACTTGTTTGAATTTATCCTGAATTGCACTCAAAACCATATGATTTCCTCTAAACCATATAAATTATTTCCTTTACATATAATATCTCCATGACAACCATACTAGAACTTACAATGTAGGTTTATATGTAAATATTATTAGCAAATGAAAAAACACATCAAATCAGTTTTGCTGGGTAAGCCAATCAAGCTTAGCATTACATCCAGCACTCAACGTCACATCATTCTAGTAATTAGTGGATTAACCAACCAGACTAGAGATGAGGTTAAAATTTTGAATGAAATATTTGCATAGAAGTGAGATTAATGCCCTTACTTTATTTCATTTCTTCATGCCTCAGGAACACAGGGTAATGTAATTAATACTTAATATACCGTATTTTATCACATACAAGCATGGTTGAAATAAAATGATGTTAGAATTTTGTTTTCCTATATCAGTAGAAACGCCCATTCACAACCACTAAGAAGTGATTGCAGATTCCTCCCCTGACGTCATGTAATTAGCATTTTGGATATTAAAACCTCCTTAACTCAGCGGCACAGCATTCAAAGCAAAATATATTTTACCATTCTACTATTCACTTGATTTAGAATTGATATCTAAAAGAAAAAAATATTGTTCATAGGCACTTTAAGCGCACAAGAAAGTAAGATTTTCTGGCGAAACTATATGAGCACGTGTCTGAGTCTGTGGTCCGCCATCTTGGATTTTCAAGGAGGCCTGGGGCGAGAGTTTTCTCGAACGTCCGATCGAGCGTGAGCTCCGAAGTTGAACATGAACTCAATGAGAATTATACTTTATTTGAAAATTTGAAGGCTTCCAAGACCAATTATGGCCTTTAACAACACTAGGAACCATTCGAGGAGTTAGCAGAGAAGATGACAGGCAACTGGACAGCTAGTTTTCTTTGGAAAGCGAAGGAGAGGAGTTTGAGTAAAAATCTTGCTGACACTCGTGTTCTGTGTGCCATTTCTATTGTTCATATTATGGCTTTGTTTACGGTCATTGCAAAAAAAGTTTTCTGAAAACACTCACATATAAGCTGCACCCCCCCCCCCCCCCCCCAAACTTTGTGGTAATTTTTTGTTACAAGTCAAAAAAGGTGCGGCTTATACGTGATAAAATACGGTAATGAAATTAAGACCTTAGCAAAGTGAGAATCAGCGCCTAGACTACTTTGTATGTAGTCCAGTTCCTCTTGAGAGATCTTAGGGTCCTCTGCTGGGGAGTTTTTGGCAATCAGAAACCATACGATGGTCCACAGTATACCAGCCGTCCCTAAAGAAATGACATTGCAGTGGTTACCTTTTTAGCACAACATACGTTACTGTGGGACCACTTAATAAGTAGGGCCACTTAGACAATGAGAACCAATCATATTTTACTCTATTTCCTATTGAGCAAAGATATCACAACCCTTGTCCTACTGTTATTTGGCCGTATCACCTACCACAGGTAACCCAACATCCAAAACAGTCTTTAAAACAATTATATTAGCCAAAAGAGGGTCTACTTTGTAGCGTAAAACACTGGTAATTAATCCAACAATGGAATCCAACCTAATTATGTAATCACAGATGGTCTAATCATACATGTACAAATTGACTGGAAATAAGCTTACAATCATAGGACTCAAGATCTCCATGGAAATCTAATAAATAAGAGTCAGAGGTTTTAATTTCTTTTCGATGAAAATATAAATATAATATATATAACTTACCAAATACATAGAATATAGAAGGCCAGCCCCATACCTGGGCAAGAAGCCCTGACAAAGGCATAGCAATCACTGTACCTATATGTGCACCTGTCAAGTTAGGAGGAGGATCTTCGTTACATTTTTTTGATAATTACAAAACTTTGCAATTAACTGCCAGTTGTAATTGAAGGGCTGTGTGCAAAAAGGGCATAAGTGACTCTTTATCACATTCTATATTCTCCCTTGGAAAACAAATAAATTGAAGGAGAATTTAGAATGTGATCAGGAGACACTTACACCCTTTTTGCACAGAGCCCTTCAATTAATTGTCACCATGAAAAATTATTAGTAGTGCATGTAAGAGCATAATACAACAAAATCTATATTAACCCTTTCGCTCCTGAACCGGCCGTAACCGGCCAATATGAAGCATGTACCTGGACAAAATTATTGCGTCAAACCTAGACATGCTGGAAATACGATGTTGCGATATTATTTCAAGGGATGAATAACTTCAAAGTGAGAGCTACAACAGGGATCGCTTGACTGTCCCACTTTGGAGAAAAACGCATTTGTTTTGGAGATCGTTGTTCGTTTCTTCCATTTTCACGAATTTTGAGGAGCTGAAAATCGGCTCAAAAAAACCCTCCCACTCGCACTTGAAATCAAGAGCAAATACAAAATAACCACTCAGTCGTTACAGTACCTTGTTTAATCTTTCCAACCAGCAGGTTTGTTTGCACAAAACACACCAAGCGACTGTGAACCACGCCGATGTTTACACTGCATTTCACTCGACCACATTTTCCTGCTCCCACCTCCAATTGCATGCTGGGTAATCAACAAAAAATCCACAAGAGGACCCCCCCTCTGGGACTCCTGTAGGTTTTTTTATAAGTCTTTTACCCCTACAACCAAGAGCGGTGATTTGGATTCAAACCGTTGCTTTAAAGTGACAAAAACACATCCTAATAAGTTGAGCAGGGGTAAAAGACAACCAACTGCAGGATTTCAAGGGTTTCAGTGAAGAATTATTTCATGTGTCTCAAAGCAGAAACACAACAGAAAAACCCTGTGAAACCCCTCACAAAGCCTACTAAAAGCAAGCCAAGTACTTTTCAGCCATCCTCAGACTTAATGATGTCCTCTAGCTCTCTTGCAGTGGCTTATTTGTCCAAAATTAGAGCACATTTCATTGGAAAACCTACAGAAGAAACCATACTCACTGCCGCCGAGTCCGTAGAATTCTGCCGAATGGCATCATGGGGAAAGTTTTAGCCCTCGGTTTAAAAAGTCAGCAGTATTTAACTAGCTCAGGCTAGCCAAACTGGAACTGAGGGGGGAGGGTTGAGTTAGCACTCTGCATTTCACCAATTGAGCCAAAACACGTCCGGGAGTGAAAGGGTTAAAGGGGGTCCAGGTGTGAGCCCAATTTTGCAAACCCAGTCAAGTTTCGAAGCAAAAATATGTATCAATTTTCTGGGTCGACGTTTTCAAATATTATGGTAATATAGGTAATTTTTCAAAAGTATTATAATGGTAACCTGGGTTTTAGAGCTATGCTCCCGGTTAAAGGTAAAGGTATTCATTTATATAGTGCAAATTCTATATAAATATATCCAAATGCGCTTCACAAGATTATTTTTGTGATACGGCCTGCTATTGTGGCGCAATGTGCTGCCGTGCAGTTTACAATCATGAGTGATTGTTATAGTACCTCAGAATACCAGGCTGTTGTGTCGGGAGACAATCCCCTACTAGCTCAGTGGTAAAGCTCCGGTCTGTTGAGCGGGAGGTCATGGGTTCAAACCCTGGCCAGACCAACACTCAGGGTCTTAAAATAACTGAGAAGGTGCTGCCTTTGTGAAACAACTGCAAATGGTTAGACCTTCACATCTTCTCGGATAAGGACGTAAAATCGTAGGTCTCCCGTCGGCCTCAAGTTTATCAGTCTCGCCAGACTGTCACGAGTTACCAAAGTTAAAATTAATGACGTAGTTGCTTTACTTTATACTTTTTTCACAAATTAACCCAGTCAGGTTTTGGAGCTGCATGCCACCACATACCATTAATTTTATTATCTGACTAATGCAAGTTTTCCCCCTTCCCCCAAGTATCTGTCTGTATTTAAAACCCTCTTTTATGACTTGACATCTCTGTTGTATGTAATGTGGGCATTATCTTTGAACCTGTTCCCTCACTTGTAATTGAAGGGCTGTGTGCAAGAAGGGCATAAGTGACTCCTCATCACATTCAGAATTCTCCTTCAAATTCTTTGTTTCCTAAGGGAGAATTTAGAACTTGATCAGGAGCCATTGTTGTACACAGCCCTTCAATTATTGATATTCTCAAGTGATAATGTCTAGATAAGTCAGACTGAGAAATGGCGAGCGAGGTTTATCCACCATACTGAAAAAGATGACAGCATGGGTACAAAAATCTTTAAATCCATTATAAAATTGCTGTAGAGGTTTTATATCTTAAAAACAAGCCAGTACAAGTACTGTTGCCAACATACTGTCATTGAAGAGAACAGAGGATATCTACGTGTTATCCTAATAACAAGCCAGTACAAGTACTGTTGCCAACATACTGTCATTGAAAAAATCCAGGGGATTTCTGTTTTACTGTTAAGTTTGCAAGGGATTGTGGTCAAATGTACACTGCAGCCGCCATCTTTTTCTGTACAGTGGATTATTGTAAATAAGTAGGAATTTTTCAAGCTTTTGCATTCTACATAGTCTCTATACTGGTGTGTGTGTGTGGGAGCTCTGTCAGAGAAGAGGGTAAAGTTGTGCACCATCGGCCTCATGGAAGAGCAGTCAGCTAAACTGAACGGGCTACCAATGTTAAATATAGAACTTTACTCTTTATTTGGCTAGTGATCAGAAATCCAAAACATCTGGTAAAGTTTTCTTACTTTGGCACTTCTGAATAATTATAATTATCCATATAACTTATAGTATTATAATTTCCTTTAAACTAATTACTCATTACACATCATCAGGAGCCCATTACCAGGAGCGTCCATCTCCCATACTGAGTCTGTGAGTCAGCACATTCTTAGATCAGGTTATTTTTAAAACATCCGAGGTACTGAATAAATCCCTAACCCCTGAGCTGAAGGCAGATAAAAATAATGCTTATTTTTTTCATTGTATGTAATAATAATATCTGTTCATAAATCATTAGGAAGCATTGTTCGCCTAGTACATTGTTTCAAGAAATTACTGTTCACAAGGCTTCTCATTGTTTGTTTTTTGCAGCTAAAAATAGCCTGATCTGGGAACATGCTGTTTCACGAATGCATAACAGATGGCCGCTCCTGGTAATGGGCTCCTGACATCGTAAGAGAATTTTCATCAATGAGGTCCTTGTAGGGTATTACCGGTAATTCTGACTAAGCAACACAGCATTGAAACAGCAACATGAAATAACGATGAACGTCTGAAATTGCGAGAGAGAAATAAGAAAACAACAGACAAAATTCCGACAGTGACAATTGCCTAGCCTCCTCTGCAGGCATCTCTAATTTTCGAAGAAATCAGATTAAAATAATTGTGAATTGGGTTACCTGTGACTCTGGGAGAGAAGAGGAGGACACATGCATATACCTCCCCTAAAAGGACCTCTCCAATGACAATTTAAATGTACATACCGGATACACTAATAGTAGTGAGCTTACTCCTCTCAAGAGGAGGAGCCCACTTGCTCCATATAGCATGATTGGCAGGGAACACCACTCCCTGTAGAAAAATTCAAAATAATTTACATTGATAGCCAAAAAGGCAAAACTTCACATTGTCAAGACTACATGGCAAATTACTTTAACCAGGAGGATGAAGTAAAAAAACAGTCCAAACCTTATTTGTAACAGCTATATTAGTCTGACATGGCTTTTTAGAAGAAGGTAGGTCTTGGGTGGGTTACATGGTGTTGATACATGTATAACGGCACCCAACTACATACACTCCATTGAGAGACCAGAATGGACTAGCTATACTCTCCATTTTCTATTAATACAACATGTATATTATACCACTTTACTTCAGACTGAAATAAAACAAGGCTCTTCATATCAGACCATGACTTTAAAATTTATTAAATAATAATTATAATAAATTATTATTTTCGTCATCAATTGACACAAGTAGGAAATTGCATAATAGATCTATGACCTTGCGGTCCATGTGGGAGGAAGACTTTGATAAACTAGTACTTATTGTAAACGTCTTCCTAACTGAATTATTTGAATGAAAGAAGTGTTGACTTTAAAAAAAGCCTAATTATTTTCAAAAATTGCTGTATTTTTTTTGTGCTTAATTATGAAGATCAATCGAGCAATGAATTTAAATGAATGAAACTTTATTTAGCACAGAATTCATAAAGTTGACACTTATTTACAATGAAGCTGTGCACCTATTAAGTTTAAAAATCAAAACATAAATACCGTTAAGAGTTACGACTAGATAACAAAAAATGTACAAATTTATCACATATAAAGCTTAATTATAAATTACTTAATTACCATAGATAGCTTGCCTATAACTAGTCTATAGTACCCTAAATATAACACTTTAACAGCATTTATATTATAAACTAAAACGAATATGGAATGGATAAAAGAATACAAGAATAACACTGAACCACGCGATAAGACATTATTTAATTAGCATTAAACCGAGCGGACATGGAGAAGCTTGTTAGTCAAAGGTTTCCTAAATTAGTCCACTCTTGCAATATATATCTAGCATGAAGTAAAATTTCAGCTAAACTAGTGAGTAAAACTATGTGTACTTTGGTTCTTTTCCACTTAATATATGTGTAACTTTTTCGGAGACTATTAATTATATGCTATAATTATACTGATCTTGTTTAAAATATTTAAAGCTTAAACATTACGTTAATATATGCTGTTGTGCATGAAGCAACTGTGAGAAACAATGGGCAACCATAAAAAAAAGTACAGCAGTTATACATTTCAAAGTTTATAAAGACTCGCTGTCAACCATTACACTTTGTGCGACTCAAGCGACCTTCATACGATATGAAATGTTGAGCTTGAATGCGTAAAAATAACAGTGATATATCATTTAGTATTGTTTTAGTATATTCCTCTGCAAAGCACAACTGTCAACAGAGAGTCTGCATCCTCATATTTTCAAAACCAAAATATGAGATAATAATGTTACATGACTGTATATAGCTGGTGCTGATCGATAAGTCAACTGATTACAGTTAATCACATGTTGGACATTTGCTGGAACCGATAAAGGAAAGGCCATGGACAGTTAATATCTCAGGACTGAAATTCATCAATTCAAGAATTAATTTGCTTCAAATTTTTGAAGTTGTGGTCAAAAACAATAATTATCGACTTTGGGTTTCAGATGAAGAACTTCTTGACACTCTGAACTTGGTATTTCAAAGAGCCTAGGCACTCTTAAGGCAAGTTAACTGCAAACAAGGTAATTTACTAATTGTTTTCTTCAACATTTTGGTATATAAGTTACAATGTGTTGAACAATAACCTGCAATATTATAAACTAATTGCGATTTTGAGATGCCGATACCGAATTATATTGCCGGCCAGTTGGGAGAAAATATATTTTGTATTGGGTGGAGACGCCGGCAATATAATTCGGTATCGGCATCTCAAAATCGCAATTAGTTTTGTATCGTGATTCAGCAATTAAGTCGGGAATTGTTAGAAGAAAGAAGAGAATGAAGCACCAAACTCATGCTGATTGTAGTTTCAATTCTCTAAAGGCACCTTAGTATATCCATGGCAAATTGGCTTCAAGGCTTGAGACTCGAGTGGAGAAAACTTGCGCGATGTGTTTTGAAATCTTTTCAACGCTTCTAGTTCTACATCAATTATTGTCAAATAAACATCAGTTTCAAAACTGATAAGTGATTTCGAATTGAAGGATCATCTAATTTTAAAAGAAGTTGTTTTTTTCTTTGAAAGAAAGGCTTTTTGCATTGACTTTGAAGCTTGATTTGAACGACTTTTGCAATTTTACTGCTTTGAGACGGCGAAATTTGTACTTTAGCGGATACGAGTGTTAGATTTCTGACGAAAACTACAATGCCACCCTTACCTTTATGGTTGCCGGATTGTTGCAATATTCAGTAAACCTATTTTACATTCAGTAAACCCGATTTTATATTCAATAAACAGGTTTTATATTCAGTAAACCATTTTATATTCAGTAAAACCGATTTTATATTCAATAAACAGGTTTTATATTCAGTAAACCGATTTTATATTCAATAAACCCGATTTTATATTCAATAAACAAGTTTTATATTCAGTAAACTGGATTTATATTCAATAGAAACGATTTACGTTCAACGTTTTAGTTCAATAAATTATTGCTTAATAAGTTAAATCCTCAACCATTATTTATTCAGTAAACGCCATTTATATTCAATACCTATTATTTTATTCAGTAAATGTCATTTATATTCAATACCTATTATTTTATTCAGTAAATTTCATTTATATTCAATAATTTCTGCAGTCCAATATGGTCAGCGGAAGACGAAATTCGCGGTGGGAAAACACTAGGACACGAAGTCCCCTACAAGCCCGGGGGGGGGGGGGGGGGTACTCCTGTTTGTGACGTATTATGTATGTGCCGCCCGGGTGGGTCAGGGTTTTGAGCTCCGTTTGGGCAGGTAGGGTCAGGGTTTGGGCCTGATTTGGGCAGATCAGGGTCAGGATTTGAGTATAATTTGGGTGCAGTCAGGGTCGGGGTTCAGTATTTTTTTGGCAGTTAGGTTTTTTTTAGCTACTATGTCAAAAAAAGACATTCTGTTGCCGCATTTTGATCGCCTGCCCACATGCAAGCACTGAGGTTCCCATACATCGTGACGCCGCTAATTCGTACTTCAGTACTTATCTATGTACTTCATCTGCTGATTTGTTTACCCAATGACACGCCCCGACTTGAAATGTTTCGTATTTTGCATGCAATCCCGGTACGCGGTATACCGGCCGGGATATATATCCGACCTTGTTTTGAAAACAATTTAAAGAAGGGGCATTCAGGGTTTTTTTTCCCCAAAAAGAGGGCAATCAGGGTTTTGGAGCTCGGATTGGGTCAAACAGGGTCAGGGTTTCAGCCTCTTGGCCTCACATACATACCCATTTTTCATGTAAGTACCCCCCCCCCCGGGCCTACAAGGCTTTCACACCCAAGGGATTTCACATCCAAGGGCTGTTCCTATCATCGTCAGCAAATTCTGATGGATCCACCTAGTCGGCACAGGCTACATTTAACATATTAAGCAATAATTTATTGAACTAAAACGTTGAACGTAAATCGTTTCTATTGAATATAAATCCAGTTTACTGAATATAAAACTTGTTTATTGAATATAAAATCGGGTTTATTGAATATAAAATCGGTTTACTGAATATAAAACCTGTTTATTGAATATAAAATCGGTTTTACTGAATATAAAATGGTTTACTGAATATAAAACCTGTTTATTGAATATAAAATCGGGTTTACTGAATGTAAAATAGGTTTACTGAATATTGCAACAATCCGGCAACCATATACCTTTAGGATTGAAGAATTCTTATCTTGTAATTTACAACGATTTGAAGGTAAAATTGTAGAAATCTTGCCACGACGTGCTCAATACATGCTGTTGAAAAATGACTTTTGAACTTGACCGGGAACCAATGTAACTGCAAGGGCTCCGCAAGAGCCAATCAGAGGCTGGTATTCTGAGACGCCAATACCATGTTATATTGGCGTCTCAAAAGTAAAGAAAATGACCAGTGAATTGTGATACTAAACAGTACGTTATTTGTATTCTAGATACTCAAGAAAGAAACCTTTGTATATAATATAATAGTATTTTCTTATTACACAGTTTTGTGTGTATTAAGTACGGCAGATAATTTTACTCTCCAATTTGTATTTTCACTTTGATGTAAAAATATCCAGCCATTAATACTACACACTAAACTTTCTAATAAATAAACAGATAGATATATTATATGATATAAAATTATTCAGTATTTGCATTTAACGTTTTACCTCACACAATCCTTCTACTATTCTTAAGGTGATTAAGAAGCCAACATGTGCTCTGGCTGCTAAAGGTGTGAGCAAGGTAAACACGGATGTACACAGGATACCAAGGCCAAACAGATTCCTGCCACCAAACTTTGCAGCCAACACACCACCAGGCAATTGGGTTATGATGTAGCCATAGAAGAATGACCCAAGAACAATACCTATAACAACAGTCAAGTATGTGATCAGGTTAGACACTCAAACATTCTAGGCAAATTCACCGTCAGTGGCTTAAACTGCATGTACGTGCAAGGGCAAAACAACATTAGGTGTGTCATGTATTCAGGGGTAAAGTGGAAGCAATCTTTAAAAAAAAGATACCTCGTGACAGTCAAGTATAGTTGATAAATTAAACTTGAGTCCTGCATGATTGTACATGTAACAAGGGCCAGACCTACATTTCAACATCCTTATCCAAGAAAAAGTTAATTAAGGTCTTACCATAAAAATAATACTGCAATTTGAGAAGACTATTTACCAATTTGCACCTTTCTACTTAAGACTCATAATTACATATTGAAAATTGGCTAAAAAAGAAATTTGACTGGCTTCATCTAGCCATGGAATACAACTTTTGTTTCATGCGTGAGTGCATGGGTGGTTAAAACCTACAATTTTCTGCAATCTGATTGGTTCCAGACTTAGGAGTGGGCAGCTTTTTCCTATCTCTGACCATGATCACAGTAATCAGTGCACATACTTTCAATTCATTGGAGTTTGTTCAATAATGTCTTTCAAGTCAAAAGAGAACAGAGATAAAAATGAATACATTATTTTACTGGCTTAGGATTGGTCCGTATAGAGAAAAACTGTGCACTTTGTCTTGAAATACTGTGGCCTTGGTCAGTACAATATTTCAAGACCTCTCATCCAGTAAATAACTCATATGTATTTCTTAGAGAAAAACTATGAAATACTACCCTGTATTTCATGGTAGTAATTCATAGAAATGCTGAGCTCTGATTGGCTGAAATATAATATTCACAGGATAATTCCTGGTAGTCCAAAAATCTAAGTCCACTACCATTGTGATAATACAGCCAGCTACATGTATATCAAAGTGCAAATTTGTCTAAGGCCTAATTGTTTGCTGGTGACATGATAGTCTGGGTATTTCTCTGCCAGGGTATTTCTCTGCCAGCAAAAATTGTTGGCAGCCTGCTCTTTACGCAACAACACTATGTATACATTGTAAACAGAGCAGGAAGCATTTCTACCAGGGAGAACAAAAAAACAGGAATTACCTTGTAGCTTTGGGCCCCAATGGAATTCAGCAGTTTGATTGATCAACTGTCCATTGTGATATATTGTATGGTTTGAAACCATAGCGACCAGTGCAACACTTAGATTGACACGCAGGGCATAAACGTTGGCAAACCCAAGCAAAGCCAGTATGGCAATCAAGTAACGCTTGGGCTTAAATGTAAAACAACACCAAGGTCTTGACTTGTTCTTGTCATTCTTTGAATTTTCAGTGCTATGCAGATGGTCAGCAGAGGAAGGACTTTTCAGTTTATGCAAGGGAATGGTATCACTGCTCTTTGATTCAGAGGCCATATCTATTCAGTTATTTTCTTTCACCATGCAATCTTTAATTAAGTGTTGTAGTACTTATATGGTATGCTGATTACCAGTGCAGCAATCTACTGAAACCTATAGGTCCATGGTTCAATCTGAAATGAGAGAAAAGACAACAATAAATCTATACATTTCATAAACATATGGCCCTGAGTAATGCACATATATCTTAATTTCATCATGCTGAGATAAATATTGAATTATGCACAGCCGAATAGCTAAGGTGGTAAACTCCTGCATTCATTCCTTTCAAAGACTCTCGAGCACGTAGCTGCCACTCAGACGCTGAACTATCTTATCGCTAATCGTCTACTAGCCAAGCTACAATCAGCTTACAGATGCTTCTACAGTACTGAGACTGCGCTTTTGCGGTTATTTAATGACATGTTACGTGCAGTTGACAACCATCAGGAAGTAGTACTGGTCCTGTTGGACCTGTCATCTGCATTTGACACTATTGACCATATGCTGTTACTGGAAAGACTTCGCCATCGGTATGGAATATGTGGCACAGCCCTGAAATGGTTTCACTCCTATCTCCTGAATCGTTCTCACTCAGTCCGAGTTAGGGATGTTGCCTCGTCTGATAAGGAACTACAGTATGGTGTCCCCCAAGGGTCCGTCTTAGGCCCTCTTCTTTTTTCGTTATTCTTTGCTCCTCTGGAAGATGTGATTTTAGCCCATCACCTAGATTGCATGATGTATGCAGACGACACGCAGCTTTACATATCCATCGGTTCCCATCAAGATCGTTCCTCCGTGCTGACAAAGCTAGAGTTGTGTGTCAAGGACATGCTTATTTGGTGTACTACCAACGGACTTTCGTGTAATCCAGACAAGACCGAAGTCATTCATGTTTCATCACGGTTCTCCAGTCATCGTGATCCTATGCCTGGAATCAATGTTGATGGATCAATCATCCTTCCGAAGCCAGTTGCACACAACCTTGGCGTTGCGGTGGATTGTCATCTACAGATGACGAATCGCATAAATAACATTTGTAAGTCAGCCTTCTTCTCTATTAGGAACATTGGCAGAATACGAAAACATCTCAACCAAGGAAACTGTGAAAGGCTTGTGCACGCATTCATCACATCCAAGCTAGACTCCTGTAATAGCCTTCTCTTTGGACTACCAGACACGCAAATTGACAAGCTTCAACGAGTTCAAAATGCTGCTGCAAGGCTAATCTCAGGTGTAAAGAAGAATGATCACATAACTCCTGTTCTGCAGAGCCTTCATTGGCTACCTGTACGAGCTAGGATTGACTTTAAGACTTTACTACTCACATATAAGGCTCTTCACAATCAAGCTCCTGCATATATATCAGAACTCTTAATTGTATACCAACCTCGACGTTCTCTCAGATCTGCTTCACAAAACCTTCTCACAGTAGTGATACCAACATTGAACACTAAGTCCTATGGTGATAGATCTTTTTCAGTTGCTGCTCCCAAACTCTGGAACTCCCTGCCATCACACATTAGATGTGCAGATACTCTTAGTTTATTTAAGTCCTCTCTCAAGACCCACCTTTTTCGTGAATATTTTCTTATTTTATAATATATTGTATATTGGTTAGCTATATTGGTTAGCTGTTTAATATATTTAAGTGTAGTTTTTCATTATTGTAAAGCATTGAGACTTAGTGTAATGCTTTATATATTATTATTATTATTATTATTATTCATGACTAGTCATCAGCACACAATTGGCTGGCTGCCTTAGTGGGCCATCCTGTACCGCTCGAAACGAGCCACAGCATTGGCTTAATCCCAACAATACAAAACATCCTAACCTTTAGAACGTGCAGTATGAAAACAATAGAGCTACAGTATAACGGTGCAAACAGAATACAGGTCTCGAGCGGTACAGGATTATTGACCTCATTAACTATTAATGAGGTTTATAAATGGAAATACATAGCTTGTGGATACAAGCAGAGTTTATTGCAATGAAGTTACAGACACCAAGTGAGTGTGTCCAATACTGACTGACATGCCTATCCTAAAGTTGTATGCCACAAGTTAAAATGCACAACACTTAAATTACTATACTAACATTGTACTTAATTTCTGGCTACTGGTATGGGGACATTTTGGGAGCCGACATCATGATCACTGATGTGGGCCCTTGAAAATTACCCTGAAATATTTATTGTCTAGACGTGAGTAGACAAACAGTTCAAGGAATAACAAAATATTGAATATTATTAATTTAATTAGAACAACCTGAATCTTCGATGGACCTAAATATTTGATTATTTCCTAATTTTCTTCATTTTATTAGTTGTGTAAATTGAAATACTACTAGTTAATAAAATTATTGCAGTTAGCCATTTCTTGGTTTCTTCATTCATCATTGTAATGTATAAGTGTGTTTAGAAATTGTAATCCCTCGAGACTGTTTTGCATATCAATAACAATACTTCATTCTGTAAACAGCCCTTGGTCTTTTCAAAAAGGTTTGAGTGAGAAAACCAAACATTTTAGAATGACAAAATCCCAAGACAGGGGATAGCAAGTCATGTGGAATTAACTTATTAACTCATTCTAAATTATTTGATTTTCGAGTGATTGTCAAAAGGAAATTTTTGATTGGAGTCATAAATATCTACACTTGATCCAATGTAATACAACTTACTGAAAAACACAACATTACCCGATGCAGCTCACTGACATTGACGCCGCTTTGTGTATCAAAGCACAGGTTTCCCAGACTCCATGTATTTTACCACTTATTATTAGTCTGTTGGGTTACCTGTGGTATATCAATCTGTTTAGTTTCATAATCGATCTCAGAAGAGTTTTTATAATATAGATACGATAGTACGCGCACTCTGATTGGCTAAGAAGCCATGTTTTATCAGAGTATATAACATGGTTAGCCGTGTTATATAGTTTTCAACTGGCGGTTTCCTTTCATCGCACGCGTAAATCTATATTATAAAACAGATAAAGAAGCCTTAAATCCATGTTTTATACTATCATAAAACACTCTGGTCATTTGAGAACACTCTAGAAATGTTGAAAGCATGCGCCTTCGGCTTGTGCTTTAACATTTCTCTCATGTTCTCAAATGCCCATCGTGTTTTATGATAGTATAAAACATGGCTAAGGCTTGAGTCTTTATTTGTTAAATATAATTGCTCCATGTGAATTCTCTTTGTGTGAATTCTCTCCATGTGAATTCTTGATTCCTACGAAATAAATCTTCAAAAATAAAAGATTGATACTTAATGAAGTTGTGAGTGGTTTTTTGGCGATTTTAGGCAATTCTATAATATACAATTATTATGTATAATAAAGTTGCTTTAGAAGGTCCAAAATCGCCAATAAACCACTCACATTTTTGAGTGGTTTATTAAGATTTATTTCGTAGGATTCACACGGAGCAATTAATATTTATAAATTCTCCTGAGATCGTTTAAATATTATGCACAAGTTTTAATTATCATCAGCTTCCCCGGTCGACCCCCAGGACACCCAGGGGACACCCACAGGGTTAGGAAGGAATTAGTAGATTTTGGATATTTTTCATTCCCGTGGGAAGGGGGAATTATATGTCTATTGGATCATAGTATTAACCACAGGCAGCCCAATCTCATGATTTGTGTATTTATACGCTTACAAATATCGCTTGAATAATTCATATTATAAATCCTTCCGAAACATGTATGTTAGAGAAATAAATACACGACTTCACCCTACAATGTTTCAGTTGTGGTTATTCATACCTCTGAGCTCTTCTAGGGTCATTTCTGCTGTTTTTTTCTACCTTCTTTCCCTCACCTCCTAATAATTAGAAGGTGAGGGAAAGATTTATAATATGAACTATTCAAGCGATATTTGTAAGCATATAAATACACAAATCATGAGATTGGGCTGCCTGTGGTATTAACCCCCGGGGACACCCCACGGGATTGGTTTGACACAGGTCAGCAGCATTTCACTTTGATGTCCAAACTTTCACGGTGCGGACATTTTAAACATGTTTATGATGAAGTGCGAAAAAAAGATCCAGGCTGTTTTATTTGGTACCATGGCAGATGTATCAAGATCAGTGCCGGTTGAGCCCGAAAAATGGACATGTCTGTTTTACATGCAAAGATTGCCGAGGGCTAGTATGCCCGTGGGGGAGTGGGATTTATCACGAAATTATGCCCAGTACCCTGGGGCTTTGGTTGACTTTTTTTGGGCCTGAAAACAAAACCCCTGGGGTGTCTCGGAGTTCGACCCCGGTGAAAGTCGATGATAAGTGCATTTTAAAAACTAAACCGATCGAAACCCAACAGAGTAAATTATTATAAACGGAAAGTGTACGTCAGGAGTCTGGGAAGCCTGTTATCATTGCCACAGAGGAGAAAACGTTAGAAAACCTCAGGTGCATCACTGATGGGATTATTTCATGATCATACCTAGGTTAACCCAACATAAACTTATAAATTATTATATATAAATATCGAATGGTCTTTTTTGTCATTCACGAAAGCCAAAACTCAAAGACCGTATTTTATATCTGAAAGAGGGTTCAATTCAACTCCCAGAACGGTTTTGAAACCAAATCAAACATCACATCATCAAAATAACTGTAAAGCATACAGCCAGCTGACAAGAACGAACGCGAAAGCGGCCAAAAATTGAATCAACTTACAACTACTCAACCCAACCTACCTTTATAATTTAATAATAGTCCGTTAATCCGTTATCGACCAAGGCCAATGGTTTGTAAATACACAGAAGAAAGGGTGTTTCCTAGAAGGCTAGTGTCTCTCTGCTTGTGTTTTCTTTCATTTGATCAGAATGAGGAATATTTTAAATTTGCATAGCTAGTGGCCGCCATAAATGAATCGGATGGATGAACCGTTCTCGCGTTCTGATTGGACGAGATTCACTCTTGAAATCGTATGGGATGTCGGGAGTCCTGCATATTTGATGTATGCATGTGTGGATTGTGTGCATAATGCATTTCTTGGGGCTGCGTCCCCAGGCGTTATTTGCGACCCGAGCGCGCGGGCACGCGCGAGATAGCGGTCGCGAAGCGCCTGGGTCGAGCCACACAGCGGTCAAACGTCTGCGCATGCGTTAAAAGTCTTGCAACAACAACATCCAAAACAAATTCAAAGCGAGCCGGCGGCGTCACTGTTCACACACCCGTTTTAAAACCTTGATAACTTTTTTGGTAAATTACAATTTTTTTGGGTAAACTCACAGCTTGAAGTTTGTTCAATTTCTCGTCGACTGTAAAAATATAAAGCTTAACTTTTACATACTTTTCTTAACTTTTGGGGGTAGAAGTTCACAAGCCGAGATTTTTTGGAAACACCGGGTTGTTGTAATATGTTTTACGGTAAATTTTGCGCGGGAAATTCGCGCGGCCGCCCACCAGACTGACCGTAATACGCACGCGCAGACGTTTGACCGCTGTGTGGGGTCGAGCCCACACAGCGGTCAAACGTCTGCGCGTGCGTATTACGGTCAGTCTAGTGGGCGGCCGCGGGATTTTCCCGCGCAAAATTTACCTTAAAACATTTACAGTGAATTTCCACCCCCGAAAGTTAAGAAAAATACGTGAAAGTTAAGCTTTTTATTTTCACAGTCGACGGGAAATTGAACAAACTTCAAACTGTGAGTTTACCAAATTTGTTCGTAATTTACCAAAACAGTTCTTAACGTTTGAAAACGGGTGTGTGAACAGTGACGGCCGCCGGCTCGCTTTGAATTGTTGTTGTACACCAAGATGGCGGCCAGATTACCAAGTTTCATTAAAGTTCACAATTACCAAGAATTCTGACCTAAAATGTATCTATTTGCATAGATATTCACTTATTTGACATGTTGGTTTGTATTTAGAAGGTTTTTGGCTGAAAGTTGCACTAATTTGACTCCTCAAAATACGTGACTGGTGAGTGCGTGACTCAAATCGCTTCATCGATATCTCCGGAACAAAGTGAAAGAAACCGATGAAATTTGGTGTGAAGCCTTAGGTAAGCTCTAAACTGTATCAAAAGCACAACTTGGTAGAGTTCATAGTTTCGAAGTTAGCAATTTGATGACGTCACATGAAATCGATCTATAAGGGATTTCAGGACAAATAGATTATCAGTGTTGTCCGAGAGCCTTTCCGGGTAAATCCTGATTGTTTGGCGTTCAGAATATCATTGCCTCTAAGTATTGGGTTAGTCTGTTGTTCAAAATAGAGTTAAATAGCTTGCCTAAGCATGACAGAATAGTTATCCCTCTGTAATTATTGGGGTCGGCTTTGGTCCCCTTCTTGTGTATCGGAGTAATGTATCCGAAACTCCACTCGTCTGGGTAGTTTCCCGAGCTGAGAACCGAGTTAAAAAGGTGTAGAAGAGATTTAAGGAACTCGTTATGTATCCCGTCCTTTTTCCGTTCTTATTTTTTTTATAGCCTCAATGAGCTCTTTTTCGATAATAATGGAATCGAGGGGACCATGTATTTTAGTTCGTTCGTCAAACGTTGTCAGAGGCTCCTTATCTGTCTGTTTATTCAGGTTTTTGAAATGATCGAGAAGTTTCTGTGTAGGAATGTTCAGTGTAGACTTTTTGGTTTTAGTTGTTGAGCCATAAATATCTTTCAGAATCTTCCAATATTTTTCGTTTTTTTTATGGCAGTTTGAAAATATTTCATTCAGTTTGCCTTCAATGAACCTAGTTTTCTTACTTTTCGTTAATTTGCGGAAATGTTTTTTATTTATGAATAGCAGCCGTCTGTTCTTTTCATCGTGTGGATTTTTAACTAAAAGTTTTCCTAAAGCCTCTCGATTGGATTTTTCATTTTTACATTCTAGGTCGAACCGCTTATTATGAATATATCGGCACTTTTTGGTCCTATTTTGAGTTCTTTTGATGCCGGCTTTTTGGTATACGTCGGCCACTATGCTTGAAAAGGTGTGGGCTACAAGGTTAGCGTCTTTCTTAACTCGGTGTCGATAAAACATGTTAGTCTATCTTTGATTTCTTCAGAGTTCATAGCGGATTCAATTTTTGTTTCGTCACCTTTACTCCAGACGTATCTTTCAGGTGCAGGTTTCAGAAATGTTTGCTCTTCAGTAATCTCATAAGACATACTAAACGAGTAGCTTAAGCTGCAGTGATCCGAAAGGTGAGATTTTAGGGGGTCAACTTTTAGGTACTGGATCCGCTCTAGAAGCGCTTCACCATTTGACTGATGGCAGGTCTTTTTGCCGTTTCTGTCTCCTAGGACCCTTCCATTCAAAATCCGTAGATAATTTTCTATGCATTTATTGGCATTAAGCCAAGTTGCAACTTGGATAAGCTCACTATTTACAATATTTACAAGATGTGACTAAAGAAGATATTTGTATCATCAGCAAACAGAATGAATGCCAAATATTTAGAAGAATGGAATAAGTCATTTATATATAAGAGAAAAAGAAGAGAGCCAAGAACTGCCCCTTGTGGAACTCCACACTTGATTGTATTGAGAAAGGATTTAGAAGTATTAGAAATTTAAACATACTGTTTTCTATTGCTCAAGTAGCTTTTGAATCAATCTAAAGGTATACCTCTTATTCCATAAAACTCAAGCTTATTTATCAAAATTGTGTGATCTACAGTGTCAAATGCTTTTTTGAGATCAATAAAGATACCTATTGTGATTTCATTATTTTCAAAGGCTTGGAAAATTTGTTCGATGAGTTCAAGAACAGCCATATATGTGGAGTGGTTCTGTCTAAAACCATACTGATGATGGTTAAGTATGTTAAATTTAGTAAGAAAGTTAGATGTTCTTATATAAACAATTTTTTTCCAAGATTTTTGAAAAACAAGGTAGGATGGAAATAGGTCTATAATTAGAAAAGTAACTGATGTCATCATTCTTGTAAACAGGTACTACTTTAGCAATTTTGAAATGGTCTGGGAATTCACCATTAAGAAGAGATAAATTACATATTTCTGATAGATGGGATGTAAGAAGATCAATTGATAATTTAATAGGTTCAATACATATGTCATCGAATCGATCTTATAATCATCCGGGAGACAAAATATATTGTCATTGTCTTGTTCAATTAGGTCTAATAAATTGCCTGTTCTAGCGTTGAAATCACCTTGCAGGATAATATCACCTTTATCTGAGAAAAGCAAAAGGTCTTCCTCCAATAGACCATTTTCTCAGGTATGCGCACGAAATATTGGCCCGCCAAATCGCTTTTTGAACAATAGCCGCCAATTTTTGAACAATAGTCGATAATTTGAATAACAAAGGCTGTCGCATCAGAACGAGTCTAACAAAAGCTAACAAAACTCACGCCGGCCCGCCAAGAAATACTTCATGTAGGCAGCTTGGATTTAGACTGGTATGTAATCAACTAAAGTCGATTGAGGTGTGCTAACCGCCGTGGAAAGCGAGTAGCAGCTGACGTTTCGATCGTTAGCCCGTCGTCAGAGCAAAAAAGGTCACTACGTGATTCCCACGTGAAGTATTTACCGGCCCGTCAAGCCTGTTGCGTGTGCATACTTGAGAAAATAGTCTATTCCTCAATGCAATCTGAGTTTGTTTGTTTTCCTGGAGAGTCAGGGCTAAAGTACATGAGAAACCGCAAACTTGGCTCGGGGGGAGGGGGTGGGGGGGGGGGGGGGTGGGGGTGGCACTCGGTAAGGTAGGGTGACCCGGGGGGCGCAACCCAGACTCGCTCAAAACAAAGTTGTCTCGGGAACCGCGTGCAGAACAACAACAATAGAGCTTTTTACCACAATTGCCGGTAATCTCGCGATCTGATTCGTCGATGTGCGGTGGTAAATGAGAGTCCAGACAACGGTGCTGACGCGAGAAAGTTATAAACAATGCTGGCTCTTTCAAAACTGTCACGCTTTGTAACGAAACTTCCTTGTACGTTTTCTAATATTGTTGTAAAAAAAAAATTCCTCTGGTTTTCCGTGGTGTGGACGGCTTATTTACTACGATTTACGTCATCACATGGTCAAAATTTGTTGTGGACTCACTCAGCTGCGCCTTGTGAGTCCACAACAAATTTTGACCATGTGATGACGTAAATCGTGGTGAATAAGAGTCCACACCACGGCAAACCGTACACTATCGACGCGAAATGTTCTGTGTATGGACAACTTTTCTTCCATAGCCATAGACATATTTATTAGCACCGTATACAAAGGATGTTTACTGTGAATCTGTAAGCCATAACTGTAGGCTACAAGTACGCTAATGACCCAGGGCTAATAACAGCCTAAAATATAGAATGGAGCGGCGCTAATTACCAGAAGTAGGAATAGTATTTGAGGGACCAACACTATGATTCGTTCGTTCGTTCGTTGCGTACTTTAGCTTTAAAACACATGTGTACATATTTTGCAACTTGCTTTTGGAGTGCAAGCGGTGGATTCATTGTAATATTAAAGAGGGTGTAATTTTGTTATTTAGTGTCGGTCGAGTTATACTTTCGTTGAACATTGATGCTACTAATTATACTGACTGCATCTGAGAGTGTCGTAAGGTGGACTTTTTCATCCTCAGTCTCCCTTGTACATTTGGGACAGATTCAACTTATTCTAAGGCGCGTAAGTGCAGTTCTGTGTTCAATATTCAGGTGAACATTCAAAAGATAAGGTTCGAGTAGGTAGCTAATTTTAAAAGTGCGATGATATGTTCGCAGCTTGATCCTTATCTTTTCTGTCATCATTATGAATTGCACTCCACCAGTTTTGATATTCAATGTCTTCCAGCCTCTGCTTTATCATTGAAATATAATACTTTTGCTCATGATGTTCATCGGGCTGCATGATCCACAAATCGGCAACTCCTAATTCGGCTATGTTGTATTTTGTTTTGTTGTACCAATCTGTCTTGTTATTCGAGTTAATACTGTCTAAGCATGTACCACGTGACAGCGTATTTTCCTCTGCTCCAGAACTTAAAGGATCTTAATTTTGCCTCTACTTTTAGTGGAAACCTTCCCAATTCTACTCTACAGGATGTGATTGTGGCGATTTGTTAACTCCCAATAGGAGTTTACAGAATTTATTGTGTACAATTTATATTGGGTCTTTATCTAGTGACTTAGTCGTCTCAGCTCCCCAAATCTCGCTACCGTAGAGCAGGATTGGTTTAATAAGCGAGTCAAAGAGCTTTAGAGTTAGTCTTACGTTGGTTCTGAGGTTTTCCCCCATACTCTTTCTTAATTTAAATAATGCCTTAAAGTGCTACCTTTATAAGTTCTATTTTAGCTAAGTTAAAGTTACCAATAGCACTCAGCATTATCCCAAGATACTTGTATGATGTTACATTTTCAATTTCTTTTGTTCGGTATGAAAACTGGTAATTATTCATAGCCTTACCAGTATTATTGAATAGTAATATCTAAGTTAATTTCCAATTCATCAGTTTCATCAGAGAATATTGTTTGATATAATTTTTCAGTTGTACTTTGCTTTTTGCCATAATAACGAGATCATCGGCGTACAGCCATTGTACAGCAAACAGCTTAATATGTTGAGTACCATGATTTCGACGTGTTCCCCAACATCAGTTGCTTTATTAATTTTCTCTGGTAAACGGTAAAGTTGGCTCGGGGGGAGCCAACTTTTCTTCAATAAACAGGGCCTTAGAGGGGGAGGGAATGTCTGAGTTTCAAAACTATAGTCGTGTCCTCGGAAGCTTTGGTATGTCGCTGTCGGAATTTCGTCTGTTGTTTTCCTATTTCTCTCTGTCGCTCTCGCAATTTCAGACGTTCGTCGTTATTTCATTTCCTTCATGTCGCTATTTCAACGCCGTGTCACTTGTCTTTGTTAAAGGTAGCCTGATCACAGGCCCTGGACACCGAAAAAACTAAAAAATCGGACAAAAGAAAGAGGACGACTGGGTAGAGAAGGTCCGCCATTTTGTTTTCGCCACGTTTTATTTTCGTCATTTTCCCCAGTATCTAGAGCCTGTCTGAACAGGCTATGTTAAAATGTATTTTTGTTGGGCATTCGTAATTAGCACCTCGTGCTCTTCCCTAAGGACTTGGAGTTATTATTTAAGATGATATTTACATATAGTTTTCACTTGGCGCCAACCAGTTTACACGCTTGGTTATCCGGGCCAAAATTTTCTAGACATTCCTCTGTAATCCGGGCTTAAATTAATAGCGTTTGTGCATGTAATTGTTTTCTTTTGATGACCCTTAACCTCCAGGGGTCTCGGCGAATTCGCATTGGGTTATGACCCTTAACCTCCAGGGGTCTCGGCGAATTCGCATTGGGTTAAGACCCTTAACCTCCAGGGGCCGTCTCGGCGAATTCGCATTGGGTTATGACCCTTAACCTCCAGGGGTCTCGGCAAATTCGCATTGGGTTGGAGTATACGTTTCCAGAATATTTTCCCCCTCAAATTGAGGTTTTAACCTGGTTTCGTCATTAGTTTAACATTAATATGTAATGTTTATACAGCAATAAACTTGACATAACTGGTCGGCATCCTCCTAACACGCCTTGCTTGATGTGTATGTAGAATATGCAACATAAATATTTTCTATGCGGCGGAGCGCAGTGACAGAGCATAGAAGGCTGGTTCTCATATTATCGTCCCGATCGCTTGAACCTTTTGTTCGGTGTGAATCGAAGTGTAAATTAATATGCAGAACAAAAGAATCAAGCGATCGGGACCATGCAGCCCTAATGGTTACACAGATAATGGGGAGAGCTTGGGACGCAAATTTAAAACAAGCGCGCAATAGACCTTTCGCGCATTCTATCGAACAATTCTGCCAGGTCGAGATTGGGGTAGACAAAGATACAGTAAATGTATGAAAATGTCTACTCCAATCTCGACTTCGTGGCCATTATATCGGTTCGTTCGCATTGGAGCGGAATTCGGGTTACGGTTACGTACTCATTTTTGCATGCTCTCTGAAGTGGCAGTGCTTATTTTAGTGCCAACATTTCCTTACAACCAAAGCTTGGTGACACCATTTTTCGAATGGGTCTATGTACTAGATAAAGAATGAGCAGACGGTCTTTATGGGATTTACAAACTCGAGCTGAAAGCGAGAGTTTGTAATTCCCATAAAGATCGGACGCGAATTCTTTATCGCACTTATCAAACGTCTAGATGTAGAGAGTCAGATTTAAAGATCACTTTAATATCGGTCGGTGATTTCCTTTGTTTTTGCTTCATGAATTATTAATGAGTTTGATAATAATAATTTCAAAGGAGAGAGTCCCCGCACTATTTCAGGAATAAGAATAGCTGGAATAGACGGAATTCCGTTTTCGGAATGAACAGATTAATATTCTGCTCCAGTTTTCCGTATTCTCTTCGATTTTGTCATCTCCGTCAAGATCATTCCAGTTTCAGTCAATTCGCCGTTCTTAGCGGGGAATTGATAGCCATTCCGTGCAGGTCAGAATATTGTACTCATTGTCCGCTGGCTATAGGCTTTAGCACATTCTGCCGGCAGAATTTCGAGCATGATAGGACCTCAGGAGCAGAAAACGTAATTGGGGCATAATCCCAACACAACCTCGAGGTTAAAACAATGATTATCATTAATTGTCAAATCACGTCAAAACAATGATAATCATTATTTTTAAAACCAGTCAAGGATAAAGATAAACAATTGTCAAATTCCGAACGGCGGTAGACGCGCTTAGTGTAGTGGTCGTGGCGTCTGTACTACCAAGCACTACACGCAAACGGTTACGAGTTCGAGCCCGAGTAGGAGCGCTCAAAAAAATTCTTTCTCTCGTTTACCTTCTCTTCTTGTTTACCTGTGAACCCTAGCTCTAGGTGAGTGAGAACCCGTCGATTACCCGTGAACTCGTCCGTTGGTGGTTCGGTTTGTGGTTCGGGTTAGGGTTTGTCTTAGAATAATGATTATTATTACTTTAAAGCGATTTGACAAATAATGATAATCATTGTTTTTAACCTCGAGAACGCGTTGATAATCCGGGCAGAATAGGCCATTTTGCATATTTTTGGGCCTGGGAACGAGGAAAGGTGCGGACGAGAGGGAGCTGGGTAGGAACAAAACAAAGATGGCGGCGGAACAAACAGAAATCATTGACCATGACGAAGAACGACAAGAAAGACAGTTGGTTACCAATCTTAACTTTATTGCAGGCTCCGAAAAAGTCCGACCTATAAGACCCTATGCATAAGTCCTGGTAACTAGCATGTCAACGAGGCCGGTAGGTCCTCTGGAACGTTGAAATTGAAGCGCCCGGGGAGATAGTGAAATGCACTGAAACAATGAAACAGTGAAACAATGCCGTTAATTTGCTATACCCCTGGCTGGTTGTACTATAAAGAAAATTAAAGGATAAACGAGGACAGATTAGCAATATTTTTCAACTAAAGAATCATGTTCAACACGTTTCACACCTCCTGCTAGCTAGTATTTCAACTTCAATTAACATTCCAGAGGACCTACCGGCCTCTCTTTCGTGTTGTGACCGCGCGAGTTATGCATAGTGTGTATAGCTCGTAAACGTAAAATTAGTACTAATTCATGAAAAAAATGGAATAATCGGCTTGTACACGATAAGACTGCAACTGCCCCAAATTTTTCAGAAGCATAAATTCGAGCATAATAGTACTTTTGGAGCATAATTTCGAGCAGAATAGTATTTTTTTCGGGCAATTCTTTCGAGCAGAATAGCCTTTTTTTTCGAGCAGAATGTGCTAAAGCCTACCGCTGGCTCCGAACTCGCTTCAATCAATCGATCAATCAACTTTATTTAGGCACGCCAGCCCAAACAAATAAAAAGCTGATTACCATGAGGGACGTTTACAATAATAGAATAAAATTGAGTAAAACCTATAATATAAAGTCAGTGACTACTTACGTTTAATACAATGTGCTGAAAACGCTAACTATGAACTATCAAGAGAGCCGATCGAGATGGAATCTCCGAATACGTGCGCTTGTGACAACTGCTATTAAACTTGGGTACTACCGGTTAATGGGTGGGGGAAGGGGGTAAGATCGCAAAACGAACAAATGTCTTGCCGCACCATTATAGCTCCAGCTTTTCTTTAGGGATTCTGTTCTTGGACGAGATACACGAGGTGATTATACCACAGATATCTCCGAGCGGAAGGCCGATACTGATAAAGGTTTATTATGATTTTTACAATGGCGACTGTTCTTATCAGTTTGCAATACCATTCTCTTGTCATAAATCACTGTTTGTCTAGTACTGATTGTTGCTTAAAGTTACTGTTCAAGGGCTTCTTATTGTTATTTCTCAGTTCCCAGTTTTACAACAAACGTAAAGGCTTGTAGTGTAGTGACTATAGAAACCAGTCGAGTTACAAAGCTCAAGTGAGGCATGCATAATTTTTCAATCTTCTCGGCTCGGTACTGCAAAGAAAGTGCGAGAGGGATACGGAAGACTCCTTCTGCCTTTGGAATTGGGTAAAAATGTTGTTTTGAGAAGCTTGGTAGGTGGGGTTGAAATGGGCCTTTTGCAGCTAGGCATTCACTGGCGTGATTGTACAGGATTGTACTGGGTGGCAAAAAATATTGACCTTCATTTTTTTATATTTAGAAGCCTTGTACGAGATCGGTATTGTTATTTGCAAAACCTGTTTGTAAATGCTATTTTTCACCTCCAATCGATTGTAGTTCTTTCTAAAACAGCGTTTTTAAAAATGGCTTGCTTTCCAGCATCCATGGCAATGTCTTTCCCATGGGGATCACGAGCTCATTCATTCGTTAACGAAGTATTATATCAGCACGTGACGTCTGTTAGCTGCAAAAGGCCTATTCACAGAAGGCTCATGGGGGGTTATTGATTTAGTACTACTAATATGTGTCACTTTACATATGTTTTATATAATAGCATGAATTAAAGCTTTGTTCATTGCAGCTCACTAAGAGGCATGCTGGGATAGAATGATGGTGGTAGTAATGGAAAGAAGAGGGGTTTACAAAAAAGGGGGGTTGTGAGATGTTTTAAGTATCATGGACCTAGCAATTTTGCCGACCTCCCACCCCCTGCTCTAATAAATGAAAGCCGGCCTAAAGGCTGTTTTCCATGCTTGATTTGCAAACAGTTTGCGATGTGGCCGAGTAAATGGAAATACCTTTTACGTTGCGTTGCGATGGTCGCCGACGGATCGCAAACAATACGTAAAGATAGTAAGAGCTAGATAGAGATAGTGATAAAGATAGAGCTGGTAAAACAACGTAATATGTATTTCCATTTACTCAATCACATCGCAAACTGTTTGCGATTGTTTGGGATGTCGATATGGGAAACTGTAATGAAAATGATAATGACGATATTAAATGATAATAATAATGATTAAGTTAAAAAAATCACTAAATGCTTACCTTCGTTCGCCTCATACTGGCTACAGGCCTGCCAAAAGCAAACGAGTTTCAATTATACTGAGGGCCACATTCCATTTCAGTCTGGGTATACAACATTCGGTAAAGCGTCAGAAGTCCATGGTTATATTGACTTCTGGTAAACTATATTGAGCAGACTTACTGTCGAAATAAACCCCACCAAAAAAAGACTGTCAAATAAAGATCTGACACAAGCGCAACTTAGTTTTATGTAGGATATAGCCAGTGTTTTTAGTGAAAAAGGAAACTGGAAAAGGCCTTTATAGGTTAGTTATACGGAATATCAGTATAAGTCAGCCTGCAAACCATCTCTCGACCAAACGTAAAATGAGTCGAGGGAAAAGCCCAAACGGGAAAACAACTGATAAAAAAAGCACAAGAAACAAAATGAACCGTGATTGGCTCACTCAGCACAATGGGGGCGTTCCGATTTAGAGGTCTGTTGTAGTGAAAGAGGAATGCTTTAAATTGATTCTTTTGTCAAGAAATCCACTTTTGTGTTTGCAAATGTGAAAGTGATAGTTCAGTAATTAAGAAAATAAAGGCATTTAAGGGTATTTAGGAGTCAAGGGTAACGCTCAGTCCAGGTGTAACAAATCGATATCATCGCAGCAGTTCGCGAAGGTATTAAAGGAAAAGCGATAGGATGTCACTCGACGAGGAAAGACTGTCAGTTCCTGAAGGATTCAGGAACTTACTAGAGAATTTAACAGTGGAAATACTTCGAGTCCAGCCAAAAAACATCCCGAGATTTGCCGCGGACTTCTTTAAAGAGAGGCTCGTGTCCCGGGAAGGTAAGCCGTACTATCACAGTTACAAAATGAGTTTGGCTGGTCGCATGTTGAAGGATTCAAGCGGACAGAACTGCCAGCAATAACTCCCAGTCCGGCTTTCGTCTCGATCGTCATCGACGCGACGACTCAGGGTTTAATGTGTTTGTTTTCAATCGAGAAAATGAAGTGCTTAAACCCAGCTCACGTTCCTGTGCTACCCACTCTAGCCGTCAATATCGACTTGCTGTAAGTTGAGATAAAGCCCCACTTTAGTTGTCGGAGACTGCTCATATTTTGACTTTGAACCTGTCTTAGCATTTCCTCCACTCTCGTCTACTTGTTTAAAAACTTCGACTTCATTACTTGGGTGAACGATAACATTGATTCAGTTTTAAGTGGAAGTTGTAAGGTGAGAAACCGCCATGGATTAATTGGCAGCGACGGCTGGTTTATGCTAGAGAGGATTCACTGAGGATTCTTTTACATTTTTGATGTTTTCCCTCCTGATAAAACGAATCACGATTAGTAGTACTTTGGTCGTTATCCAGCCGTCAAGAGACCACCGGTTTGTTGTCTCTAGTTGTTATACCCGCGAGGGTCAACAGCGAAACAGAATCGAACGATCATTATGCGACGTGAACCTGCTAACGTCCTAAAAAAGGGAATTACCAGTTTCCTCAGTGCAGCTACACCTTCAGCATTTTAATTTTGAGTCCGATAAACATTCAAATATTCCTTTTCTTTAAACTTTATATGTCGCGAAACGTCATGCCTTTTACAGTATTTTTTTGAAATATAGGGTGATAATTTTGACATAGAGTACTTCAGTTGGGTATAACATTAGCCTGGCTTTGTCGTTTCCATCATTATCTTTATAAAGGTGTTTTCCACTAATGTTTCTCTTATCTCTTAATGTTTGGAAAGAAGCACTCTTATATAATCGGGTAAAGTCCTTAGTACAGATAATCGTATTATTAGCTAAGAGTCCACGGTCAACCGTGGCTGAGAGACGGACCGCTGTAGTTCAGCAAAAACTATAGGCTCATTTTGAACGGTAGTGATACGAATTGAAACCGATTTCAACTCGAAAAGAGATCGGTTAGCTCAGCAACATTAACCGGATTTAAGGTTCTTCATTTAGCATATTATGGTGAAATAAAATAAAAGTATATCTTCATCTTTTATCGTTATTTGCTCATCAACTTGAAATGATATACTCGGCTCGAAAGTGTACCCTGATTCATTAAGATTTCTCGTAGAAAGCCTAAGCGAGACAAACCGGTTCTCAATACCAATTGTTGTTTTCCTTCATGGCCTAGCTAACAAGTTCGATTTCAAATGCAAATTCGTTGCTTCGAACTTAACAAATGGCCCCTTGTAGAGCCGTGCCGTGAGATTTCCATGGCAATTTCCCGGTTAAACAAAAACGTCAATAGTTGGCAGTTGTTCGCATCTTCAAAGCAAAAATAAAAAATATTTTTTGGCTATCCAACTGAGATACAATCGCAAAGAGACAACAGCTGCAACTTTTTCATTTTACTCGGTTCGTAAAAGGAAATGAAACTTGCTAAATCAGTATGTATGTCTTATGTGTACATGTCTGGGTTATGTATGACTAGTTAGGCTCGTTTTTTAATATTCGTCTTCCCGGTTTTTCTCCTTGTTAAATATCGGATCTCTTTAAAAATATATGATACTGTACGCGGGATGCCAGCTTCCTCTTCGAATCAGATATTCAATTTTGAAAGGAAAAACACGAAAACTTTGTCATTCGTGACGGTACCGGTAGGGGACACTCGAATAATAACTTTGGTTTAGAATTCAGATTTCGACATTCGAGAAATTGCATGAATTGGCCGGTAACAAAACGAGCAGGGGACTGGGACCGTTAAAATATAAGAGAGTTTGTATGGGAAAATTGACATATTTGATGCCTTCTAGCATCATCAATATTGAGCCAAAGTTCACCAAACTTTCCAGACTAGCTAAGTTTGATCTGTTCTTTTGGAAAATAATGCTCACTTTGACTAGTTATTAATTGAATTAGTTTTACTTACTCGGCTCCAGTCCCCCGCTCGTTTTGTTACTGGCTAATTGCAAACATCCTTTCCCTTTGAGCATATATTATGAAAACACCTGGTTCAATTCATTTGTTTGTCTTTTCTTCCACACTCCTCCCCTCAGGTGTCCCCATCGTTCTCCCCGGTCCCATTTGATGAATTCTGTTCATGTATATACGAAGCCTTCTAGATCTCCGAGCCGGCCTGTACCGCTCGAAACGAGCAACAGCATTGGCTTACCCAACAATACAAAACACTCTAACCTTTAGAACGTGCAGTACAAAACCAATAGTGCTACATTACAATAATGGGTGCTATCAGAATACAGGTTTCGAGTGGTACTCTATTACCCAGATCTCCGTGCCGCAGGCATCTCCTGTCTCTCTTTTAATCTCGTACTTCTTGGTGGTTTTCCTGTGGTCATCCGGAATTGTCCGAGATGGACTGGGAGAAACCGACGATGGTAACGGTCTGTCGTGCGGAAGTTCGCGGGTTCAAAACACTCAGGGTCTTAAAATAACTGAGTAGAAGGTGCTGCTGTGATCGAACTGCAAATGGTTAGACCTTCATGTCTTCTCGGATAAGGACGATAAATCGTAGCCTCTCGGAGACCTCCATAGATAGATATATCATTTATTTCAACACGGTAGTTTTAACAGCAAAATCTGATTTACATAAAAGCTGCGTAACAAAAAATATTACATATAATCTTATTTAATGTCTAAATTATAAAATGGCTAAAATACAAGATTAAAAGTCGCAAATGGTAATAATTATAAGGCCTCAAAGAAGCAATGAGGTAATTTGTTTAACTTGGTTTTAAAAATATTTATCGATTTGCTATTCCGCAGATCTTCCGGTAGTTTGTTCCATGGCCAAACAAATGCTCCTCTTTTGCCAAATCGCTTTTTACCGTAGTTGGTTTGGTTTTAGTTGGCAATTTTAATTTAGATGATGAGCCTATTATATTATATGGTGTTTTGTATATTGAGTTTATTTACTAAATATTCCGGTGCTTGATTATGAAGTATCTTAACCATTTCTATCGCTATAAGCTTTCTTCTGCGAACCGAAAGTCTATCCAGCCTAATTTTTCAAGGAGGGGGCCAGAGCTAGAGTCATAATTGGAGTGTGTAATTTTTCTAGCTGCACAGTTTTGTAGTTTTTGTGTTTTAGAGCAATCTAGAGTTCTGTACCCAGCCCCTCCCAAGCTATGCTACAATAGTCAAATTTGGGTTGAATAAACGAACTGTACATAGTTTGTAGGGAGGACATGGGGACATAAAGCCTAACGCGTTTTAGAGGGGCTTCAAGCCTGTTGAGGTTCTCCGTCCACCTTCGAGTGGTAAAACAGAATAAATAAATACAAATTTTGTTTAGGATTTTTTTTCAAAATTGGGAGCAAAGTTAAAGCTAGATAATTTTTCAATAAAGACCGACGCCAGCCGAGAAAGTCTGCTAATTCATCAAGCTAAGTCGGCTACGTTTGTCCGGTTAAATTGTGGTAGAGGCAGTGTAAAAATAAAAATGTTTATCTTCAAAAGTTATTGAAATGACTGGTTAATTATGCATAAAACATCTTAAAGAATGCTAATCAGTATTAATGCATTGCGCGCCCATGTTTACGTTTGAACAATAAAATAGGAACCGTTACAATTGCCATTTTCGTACAGTACGAGAATCGGATTTTAACGTTTTTGTTGTTGTTGAATCTCTCCAGAGCATAAATTTATTACTTTATAAATAAAAATATTAATCACTTAATCACCATATATTTGGATTTCATTTTAGAAAACGGATACGATGACTGCCTTCTCGGCTCACAAATCGACGGCTTTTATAGATACGAGCCAAAACGAGGCCATGCAACCAAGCGCGCCGAACCTCAAACCCAGCAGGACTCGGATCCTGAGCGACAAAAGAAATGTCAAAGAGAAATAAAAACTCAGAACGAGGCGGCAGAAAAAATCCAAGCTGGTTACCATGGTTACGTGTGTTGTAAGGAGCTGAAAGCCAGAAACGAGGCTGCAGTCCGAATTCAGTCAGAGTATCGTTGGTATAAGGAAAGAAA
Source organism: Actinernus sp. WN-2022 (assembly GCA_030867875.1). NCBI lineage: Eukaryota > Metazoa > Cnidaria > Anthozoa > Actiniaria > Actinernidae > Actinernus > Actinernus sp. WN-2022. The sequence continues at coordinate 32,284,731 of JAOWCC010000064.1, forward strand.
GGGTAGGGACATCAAAGATGGAAACACGTCGAGGCAGGAGAATGGTGAGAAGAGAGAAGTATCCAAAACAGAAGAAAAAAATACCACGTGCACTATAATACAGCCGAACTACAGGGCGTACGAGAACGACGCTGCAGTATCTAACGGGGAACAGAAGGAAGTAAAGAGAAAGATCGAAGCGTCCATTACAATACAAGCAGGATATAGAGGATATAGAGACAGGAAAAAGATGAAGAAACAAGCCGAAGCATCCACAACGATACAAGCTGGCTACCGCGGTTATTGTGTGAGGAAAACAAGGCGGGCGCAGTCGGAGGCGGCGCTGAAAATACAGTCAAGCTACAGAGGGTATAAAGTGCGCAAACAACTCAAGCAACAACAGAGCTACACCTCTGTTCTTACGGTGCATAATGCAAGCCTAGGAATTCTACTTCAAAATGACAGCAGATCATCATTTAGTTTGCCGCCAGAGGATATCAAGTTTGAAGGCGACTTGGATAGTGATAGTGACGCAGATATCGACAAGGTCTTCCTCAAGATTACTGCCAAGAAAACAGAGATCGCGGGATCGACTGGTTCGGAGAGCGCACTCGAAAATAAAGTCTCATAAGTCCAATATGCCGTATGCATGATGACGTCACCATCAAGCCTCACTTTGGCACATGGTCTCTGAACACAAAAGCGAGGCTTGGTGGTGATGGCAAAAGCGTGACATCATCACGCATAAAGGTATGGACACACGCTGCAACATTGCGCGCAATATTGCCAGCAATAATTGTTGTTCACACGGAGCAATTTGTTGCGCGTAATATTGCCAGCAATAATTGTTGTTCACATGGAGCAATTTGTTGCGCGTAATATTGCCAGCAATAATTGTTGTTTACACGGAGCAATTTGTTGCGAGCAATGTTGCCAGCAATAATTGTTGTTCACACGGAGCAATTTGTTGCGCGTAATATTGCCAGCAATAATTGTTGTTCACATGGAGCAATTTGTTGCGCGTAATATTGCCAGCAATAATTGTTGTTTACACGGAGCAATTTGTTGCGAGCAATGTTGCCGAAGTAGAACTCGATCCTAGTTATGCAACATTGCCGGCAATGTTGCACGCAATGTTATGCGTGATACGAAACGATGTTAATTTTCGAAGAGGCAGCAAGCTAGAGTAGAAACATTAGATAATATCAAAGATAATAGTTTAAAAACGTAATAGTTTGAAAACGTTAGCCTAACTTTTTCAAGATTCCATTTCCATCCTCGCCATCCGTTGTCCGATTAGCTTCTCTTTATTATATGACAAGAGCTACTTCCGGTAAAAGCGCGCGTTCTGATTGGCTGTTTAGCAGTCCAGATTTCCCCATAATGCCCACAGGCATTATGAGATACGTTAATGCCCGGCAAACTTTGATAGCCCTAAAAACAGCTGAACTGTCATAATTTTAGAGAAAAACGGAGAGAAAGTGCAAAATGAGCAAGGAAGAATATTCCTAAAGTGAAATTTATTACCATACTGAAATAGAAAGCAACGTTATAGTGAACAAAAACCGGCATGGCCAACGGCAAAGGCCGGTGGAGGCTCCGAACAGCCAGCAACGAATCGAGAGGTTCGTAAATAAACAGAAAAGTTCCGTGAAGAAAATAGCTAGTGACATAAAAACTTCTGTCGGTTCCTGGAGTCGATAAACAAGGAAAACGTAATATTTGTAACCTTACCTCCAGCTGACTTCGACCACCCGTTATCAAAATTAGCGGCGAAGTATACGACTTCACGAGCCTAGAACACCGGCTTTCGTGTTTTCAAATAGTATCCAAAGATTCCTATAGTATCAAATAGTATCCAAGGATTCGAAAAGTCACGTCCATTTTTTGCTGCAAAGCGAAAATATCTTGTACACAAACTGGCAAGCTCCAACTTCGGTCCCTCGAGTTGTCCACGGCAGTGCCTTTCCCGGTACTTCTGAGGAAAACAGCCAAGCGAGATTTGCTGGCTGCTAATATTGGCTCAGTATGCCACTTACAGATTTTCCAGTGATAGCCACTAAGTTACTGACTAAGCCAGGTACAAATTGTTCAAGGTTCGCAAAACAGGTGGCGTCGGTGTCGATCGAGAAGACTGACTTCAGTTTGACAGATCTTTTCGCCTTTCGCCCGTATGTTTTCTTTAGAAAAACTTATTCCGTCTCAATTCGTCAACAATAAAAAACAGTGTTGCCTTCAGAAATTGAATTTAGTTTGTTCATTTTGTGGTTTGAGTCGTTGAACAAAACTCAAAAGGGCGCGAAAACTACAATCAAGACGCGCGCGCGGGAACCGGATGTAAAATATGAACTTCCGGTTTTATATTTTCGTTTTTGTTTTCCAACTAAAAAAAGTGCCATATAGTAAACATCTTATTAACCTCGTCCGCTCAGTCTTTACGGGAAATATCAAACCTCGGTCTTTTATGTACGAACCTCGCTATCGCTCGGTCCATACTGTCAAGACTTCGGTCTGATATTTTCCCGTAAAGACCTCGCTCTCGGTTAATAAGAAGTTAGTAACTTAACTTTACTACGGAAAACACTTTTAATAAATCTACACCATTATTTCTTAGTTTCTTTTAGTTTGAATGAAATTTTCAGCGTTTCAGAGGGATGCTAAAAATAGCTGACATAGTCCCGCCTTTAATGCCTATTCGTAGTTCTCGACTGCCATTTTGAAAGGTAACCATGCCTTTGGTGACATAAAGGCTACTCACCGTTCATTCCTATACTACGCAACACGCCCAACGCGTACAAAATCATAATAACACTACAACTAGTGGAGTGTGACAGTGCCGGATGCCTGGTGGACAGCAGCAAACGGTTTCTTTAATAAACTACGGTATTACAAATCATTACATAGTACTAATATTACAAAATCATAATATTTAACAGAACATGATTTAACAGGACATGAAGGAATAGAGAAAACATTCCATAACCACACATCATCCTAAACGGATGGTTTCACAATCAAATGACGTAATCACATGATAATAAATAGCTTTTCACATGCTTAAATCAAATAATAATACTGAAAAATCGATATCTAAAGAAAATAATGTACGTTGCCCGGTACGAAAAACCATCGTAAAAAACCACGTCTTGCTACGTGGAAAAACTTCTGGAAACGTACTCCTCGACCGAATGCAATCGTACAAGGCTCCGAGGGCTAAAGCCAAAATGGTTATATCTTGATGAATAATAATTTAAAACATTAAAACTAAAGTTTGGCTGACTTGTGGCTGTCCAGCAAGCGAGAGAAAGAATTCTAAAGTGATTGGTCTTTATATACCTCAAATATGAATATTAAACATATGTACAAGAAAAGAACTAATGAACTATCACTTAAATGATAAACAAATAGCTACGTGCCGTAATGAAGACGCTTTCCAACTCACTTTGTTACGTTGGAAAGCCTCTATTAGCCTGATAATAAAAAGGTATCCATATTCATAGAAAGAGGGTTTGTATCCGTGTACGTTCAACTCCACTCTCCATGGGAGGCTATGGCTTGGTTACCTTTCAAAAACTATGAATGGGACTATTGTTGTCCGATAAATGAATGGTTGGGCTACTAACTCCAGGCCTGGGAGAAGGGAAAGGAGGGTGACTGAATTTTTTTTGCCAAATTGCGTGGAAAATGTTCTTCAGTTATAAAATAAACTTCAACGGTTGTCGAGAAGTTACACTTTTACAGTTCCATACCTGTCAATTAAAGAACAATCAGACCAATCAGAACGCAGCAATCGGGCGAGTGAGCACTTGTCATGTGTTTATTGATCTGCTGTCAATCAAATAGAACCTTTTACTTCCGGTTAAAAACTTCCTTTTGGTATTTCTCCGTCAATAATATTTTTTTTAACGGAGTTTTTGGTATATGAGACACTACTACTAAAACTACATTTCTGTGCGAATTTTTTTTTCGTTTTGAAGGTATCCGGTAACCTTAATCAAATGGGGACGAGTGAAATTAGGATAAATTTCACGAGTGTTTGTCAAAATCGAAGCGGCTCGGGAAGTTACGTAGATTTTGACATCAAACACAAGTGAAATTTATCCCTAATTTCACGAGACCTATACTATATAGTGCTTTAAAATGCATTACAAATCCTTAAAATGACATATTATGAAGGGCAAATTAAGATGCAAAAAAAGCGCTTATTGGCGCCATTTAAAATTTTACATGTGAAATGACAAATTACGCGTGAAATTTCAAGTTATAAATTAGGGAGTAATTTTTCCTTTATGGTATTATGGCTATAAATCACCTAAAACTGATTGACCAAGATTTTAAACACTTTACTTTGCCCATATAAATGATTTCTGGTGCAGTTTAAAGATTTAAAGGAAAGCCTGGCTGTTGGAACAAATTGCCGTTAAATTGTTGGCAATATGATCTAAGCTGAAAATGTGTTGAAAATTAGGGAATTATATTTTAGTTTTTGAAAAAAAATGGGCAAGAGTATGAGCCATTTTGGGCGCCGCTTTCTTGGATCTGAAGACATTTTATGGCGGACTTTCTGTTACACGACAAAAGCTATTGTTTTCTGACAATAATCTTGTCCAACCTCGTTCCGAGGGGTCTTTTCGCTCCTAATCCAAGATGGCGTCGAAAGAATTCCTGGTATTCGGCCGCTGATTGGAGAATTTCGAATAGCGCGTGCATTTTTGATTAAAATATTAACTGTTGATGTCGCCTAAGACTCGCGGAACACCACGGACTTGCCGCTTTCCACGTTGACCAGTGGTCTCCACCTGGTACCAGCACACGCCATAAGGTCGGCACGGGCGGATGCAAAACTGCTGGAGCACTTGGGAATTACCACAGCAACCCCTTTAAAACTTGAGCCCGCGTCGAGAAAGACCGCTGCGCGCACATTCTTTTTTATTTGACTTTCTAGAGATTTTAAAGTTATGAAGACCTCCAGGAACACCGAGATAAGGAAGATCAATACATGGCTTGGTATTTGATAACTTTGTGATACCATCTTCAGCGGTTATAACTTGTAATACCATGACCACCCCGGTTCGCGGTTTGTTCAGGAACTTTAATCTCTAAATTCCCTCATTGACATGCAAGCGGGAAAATTAGAAGGGCATGCATGGCAACATCATTGAAAAACGACGTTGAAGAAAAAAGTCGAATTAAGACTCAGGCCGCCACAGGTAGCCCGATTAATTATTAACAAGAATACCAATGTCAGTTTTTTTTGGCCATTAGCGCTGCTTTATTCCTACAGCAGTAACTGGACAGCGGACTTGCGTCGCCCTCGGTGAATAAATCACAAGCCCCAAAGTGGAAGGCTAATTCTTCACAATGGCGAGATTTTCTCAGTCAGCAATCATTCCTTTTCATACATTATGGACTCTTTTCACCTGGGCCCCGTTGTTCGAAGCAAGGGTAACTACTTTATCCCTAGGATAGCGCTAAATCTGTAATTGTATTCTGTACAGTTTAGCCTCGGGTTAGTGAGTTAACCCCGGGGTAATGCTTACCCTTGCTTCGAACAACCGGGTCCTGGTGGCCATCTTCGATCCAAAGCGAGGCAATCCTTTTTCTTCCTAGGTTAGCCTCGCAATGAGGGATATCAGAACGAGTTGTCTAGCAAAAAGAAAGAACTGCCTCGCTGTGAATCCAAGAAGGCCACCGGGAGAATTTGGAAGTATTGTTTGCCAAGTATGTTAGACTATTGCATAAAATCAGTTCACAAGACTTCTCATTGATATTTTATCTCTGGGATAGAACAAAAGACAAGTAAACGAGTAACAGTGAAGGCAATCGAACGAAGGTTCGAGTTTCACAGTTTTTTCAATCTTTTTCGCACGTAAGTAAAGAAAGTGCGAGGAGAATATGTTGCAAAGTTCCCTCTGCCTTTGCAAAAATAGCAGGGGTTAAAAGAAATATTCCCCCGAAAAGAACAATGAAAACCGAGCCATGTGAAAAATAAGTTTGGTTTATCATTCCATATTGGCGCGCACCTTGTATTGATATGAATGTTTTCCTAATGAACAAGGAAGCACATTGTCCTGTATGTCTGTTGCAAATAAAATTAAGTCAACGTTTCTGACAATTTCCAATTGGACAGCTTTGAGCACGCGCATGCAAAATCTACTCTACTCGCAATTGTTTCGTCGAGCATGCGCAGTAACAAGCAAATAGGTCTGGGTACGAGATTGGCTTTCCCCGCGAACATCCAGTGTACGGAGCAGCCGAAAGCAAGGCCGGGACTTGAACTGTTAAGGAGGTTGTCGTCAGAAAATCATGATTAATGTTATCCTCCTCCCTATGCTTCGTGTCTTTGTTTTATCTCCTAGAGTGCCCTATTTCACAGGCCGAGTATGCTCTCTCTCAAATATACAAACAGGCTACAAACATCTGCAAGATTTCATATTTAATGAACTTCATTCTTACTTCCAGTTTTTTTCTGGCACCATTTAAAAGCCTCAATAAATCTCACTAAAACTTGGTGCATCGCACAAATAAGCAGCTAATGGACAAACCGAAAGTGGTCCGTCTCTTTCCTGGGGTACTCTATTCTACAGGGGATCACAGAACGAAATCTTCGAAAATTATTTAACATGGCACCTTTATGAGCAGGAACTAAAGCAAACCCGAGCACATTTGCATTATGTCATCTAACTACAACCACCAGAATCCTTTTCAAATTATTTTTGTCATTCAGATTTTCAACTCCTTTGAAAATACCGAGATAATGGTCCAAATTAGAATAACAAAAGGATCCGCGCAAAGCGTTCTGGTAGTTGTAGTATGTGACGGCATCATGCAAATGTTCTACTTCTAGAATGGCGGCTTTTTTCCACAACATTTACAGGAGACACATACGCGATCATAGAGCACGGAATTTTCTTAAGAGCTTTCAAAAGCACGTTTGTTTTCTCGTTCGGGGTACCCCAGCCTTAGTGTTAGGGCCCCCAGTCAGAGAAAATATATAAACGTGATTACAAAAGTATTCCCGCTATGAAGTACCCACGAACACCTACGTTCATAGCAGATTTAACTAATCATTTAATTAGAAATTATTGCTCATGGTATCATCCTAGAACAAATTTTACATAATACCTTCATATCGGTTTCACACACTTTATCAATATTTTTCTCATTGAAATACAAACGAACAAGGTTACAAAACGAACCCGCTCCATATACCTCTCTCTGGACGAAATATGGTTATCTCCGAATTTACCTTAGGCCCTTAAAGTGACATTATGGGAAACTAAATTGTTTATTTGTCTGCCTGAGTTGCAAATGGTTACAGTAATCTACGGGCTGACCTTGGATTTGAACTAAGCCACATTTCTAAACGCTGGACTATCCTGGGGAACGGCAAAACAACTGACATACATTCTGGAGAAGCAATCAAGGGGTCTGATATTCAAAGTAGATTTAGTAGTCGTTACTTGAAGTGCTCGCAGTCCAAACAAATTGTTACGATACCTTTCCAGTCAACTGGTGTTTAAATAAAAATAAATTACATCGTTCATTTCTGGCAGCAGATTAAGACTGATTAGAAAGACAGAGCTGTGAACAATTCTGACTGCATTCTGCATTGTTCCCATGCACTGTGCCACTGCACTGAGATTACGCGAGGAATAATTACTGTTCTCTATATGTGCATTGATGGCGTCCCTACAGCATGGATAGCCAAGGTACCCACTGGGTTCACTTGCTGAAGCCAAGGCACCCACTGGGTCCACTTACTACAGTCTAGAGGAGGAAACCTGCTCTTCGGATTGCAAGCCTCTGCTAAAGAAACAGGCTATTGTTGACTGCAATCTTAATCCGACCCTTCATTTGTTGGCTTTCCTTCTGGACTGGTTGTGTCCTCCTCACCAATTTCCTGCTCTTCTTCAGTTGGGGTGGTTCCTGGAGCTGACGGCACGGCAGCTGGTTGTGATGGTTTTGGACTAGGCTGTGCTACAGGCTGTGCTGCAGGCTGTGCTGCAGGCTGTGCTGCAGGCTGTGCTGCAGGCTGTGCTGCAGGCTGTGCTGCAGGCTGTGCTGCAGGCTGTGCTGCAGGCTGTGCTGCAGGCTGTGCTGCAGGCTGTGCTGCAGGCTGTGCTGCAGGCTGTGCTGCAGGCTGTGCTGCAGGCTGTGCTGCAGGCTGTGCTGCAGGCTGTGCTGCAGGCTGTGCTGCAGGCTGTGCTGCAGGCTGTGCTGCAGGCTGTGCTGCAGGCTGTGCTGCAGGCTGTGCTGCAGGCTGTGCTGCAGGCTGCTCTGTCGATTCATCAGGCGAGGCGCCGTTCTCGGCATCACATTCACCTTCTTCTTGTTCCTGCTTTAAAGAGAAAGAAAAGCGTTAATATTACGACTTTGAACCCCAGTGGTCATAGCGATAAGAGCCTTTACAGTAGTTTAACTACCCACCTCTTCGGGACAAAGTTCACAGGCCTTCGCGAGTGTTAATCGAGCACTATGGGAACGCTCCAGGAAGTACCTACATCAATAAATCAAAACACCACTGTTAGAACATACATATAGTGGTGGAGAATCAAAAGAGCACAACTACAACAGGTAGCAAGGATACCAAAACATTATCAAGGCTATGAACAAACGTCAGTACAAATGAAACGTTTGTTTTACGTCGAGATAAAGGGAGCCGTTACCGGGTCTCCCAAGCCAATGGCTTATATTTAATTATTCGACGAAATCCAGAGTTGAATTGGAATTTTGAGTTAAGGAAAATCACGCATGCTCTCATTGGTTGATACGGGGTCACAGGACACAATTCAAATGTATCCCGCCACGTGATCACAACGTGACAGAAGATGGTCAGTGTGACGCGGTGCGCATGCCATGCACTGGCTAAAGATGGGCAAAGAAATACTGCTATTTTCGAATGACCTTGAACTGTGAAAAAGGAATTTATTTTTACAAGCTACATAACAAATCATTTAGTTTTGTTTCCCCTCGGCTCCGTCTTGGGAGACATCGAGCATATTGCAGAAACTCAATTATTCCCTCGGGGCCAGCGATTACAGGGAAGCACGGTCGACCACCAAATGATACATTTTCTCATGACGAATGACAAAAATAGCTATTGAGGTTAGAGTATGCTTTCCAGGTATACTGGAGAAAATCTGAGACAATTTTGATGAAGGACGGCAAAGATTCGAGTGAATGAAAAATACTTCTATTAAACAAGGACCTGCACTATAAAAGGGCTTCAACCAGGTTGAAGACACCTTCGTTGTCAATCAGCCTTTGTCATGTGAACATCTATGTTTAAAGCTCTGCGACACGAGATGCTCTAATTCAGTTATCTCCTACATTTGGTATCGCGCGAAATTCAATTGGAATTGAAAACTTCAATATCTAAAAATACACTAAAGAGTTTGTAAATGCTTCTACAACGCTATTGACAGGCATAACTGAACAACCAGCTTCCTGCAGTTTACTTTTTCTCGGCTTATTTTAATTCTGCCTTCAGCAATTTGGTATTCTAACAGGAGAAGACTGCTTACTTGCGTACTTGCTTGACTGTTCTGAATTTGAAATTCAAATTTAGAATCCCAAAGGGCGAGAAGGGAGAGGGTCGTTTCCCTTTTATAGCGCGGGTCCTTGTTAAGAAAAATTTAGAGCAACTTGAAATCGGTTCACTGTAACCGAAATCGAGTTTCTAAAATAAGCTTTCGTAATCCACTGTATCTTTGCCATCCTCTATCGAGAGAGTTTGAAAAGCGTATCAGAACATCACATGGCATGTTCCTACTATCTCATGGTGTTATTCTTGTAGTTTTGTTTTAAAGTAACGTTCAATTCGATTGCCAGTGTTTACCCATTTGATGTCTCGTTCGACTGTGCTGGAGGTGACCAGTTGTTGTACGTGTAGGATGCACCTCCCGTGTACGGACGCTGAAACAACAAACACATTATCACACGAGTCATTCAGGTATTTAAAGAGAACCTCGGCTCAAGTGTTTGTTATGCATGCCTAATTCTGTTTCTGTGTTTGTCTCTAGTAAATTGTACACTAGATGTCATTTATGTATCGAATTTCAAATGAGTTTTCAAATTCAAATTCGCAGTTCAAATGAGTTGTATCGACAGGAAAATCGGTGCATAAATGAGACTAATCACATCGGGTCTCAAACACCCCAAAAGTGGCGCGCGGCGCGCTCAACTGGAAATAGCAGTAGATACCTATTGACTGATTCGAGCTTCTTTCATACATAGTTTCTTTTTATTCACAAACGCGAGTGTAACGTAAGTCAGTACAAGGAAAAAGTATTGCATTCGTATTGTATGAACATCACAGCTGTTACTTTCACGGCGTTTACTCTAGTTTCAGACTAAACGAGCTCACTCCAATACAAAGAAGCAAAGACATTGAACATTTCAGTTTTGAGTAATGTGATTACTAAATTAACTAAATACAAACCCTGTCAAGTTCATCTCCAAGCCACTCAACAGCCCACGTCCACTTTCTCTTCAAGTCTGGAGAACCCAGTAGTATCTGATGTGCCATTTGACAACTAAAAAAGGAGATGTATTCAAAATTAAAGGGGCTGCGTCACGGTAATAGACTTTACATTCGCGTTCCGGGCCGGAAACAGCTATTTCTACCAATTTTGATATGTTCTAACGAACCTCTCGGCCATGTGGGATGCTAATCAAAGCAAATATGCAAAAATGACTTAAAAACAGTAGTGTATATATAAACAGTCTCCAGGGAAAATACTGAAAATCCTTTCAATCAAGCATTGAGGGAGGGAACTGTTTGTATCCAATTAACAGCCACCAACTGAACTCTTACTCAATACATGCGCAGTACCATGACATAGCCCTTTAAGAGTCCAAGCTTCCGCGCTATGGGTAATACTAATATTACCTCCGTATTCATTGCAACGGGGGGCAAGTCCCAAACGTCAATCATACAAAGTGGGAGGGGCAAGTACCAAACGTCAATCATACAAATTGCACGATCCAACTTTGCTCGCCAACATTGTTCGATAGTTTGTAATCCCATGTTGGACAATATTGGGCCAACATTTTTTCCTTCAGCAATATTGGAAGAAGATTGCTTTTGTTCGATCAAAAGCCTGACAGCGTATTGCCGCCACATTTTAATCCACAAAGCTGGATCGTGCAATCCAGCAATGTTCCATAGTCTGACCAGAGATTTACTAGCGCAGCAGAAACGTCCCTCACCTGCTGAAGAGAGCCACCATGAATTTAATACACTGATAGGCTCGCTTCTGGTAATGATTCTTGGAGCGCTGGATTATCTCAAACAACCCGTCTTTGTCATCAGGAATACCTGTTGAAGTAAACCGATTAAAGAAATCGCAAGCTGCATCGTCAATTTTTACTTACCAGCCACCGATCACCCCCCAAACCACACTTAATCCTCTTTACAACAACTGCTCAGTTCCTCGTGTTCTGATTGGCTTATTGTCATTGGAAATAAGGACATACCACGGATGGCGTCATTGCTCGCGTCACGGATCAGGCATATTCGCGCTAGAACACTCTTCTCACAATCTCCATCGTTTTCAAGGCTCTTCCGTTTGACTATTTCTCATTTGTTGTGGTAAAAAACAAATGTACGATAGTTTCCCGTGGTATGTCGTCTTATTGACCTCGGTTTTCATCATCTAATGAATTTGAATGTTGACCATGCGATGACGCAAAACGTGGTAATTAAGGGCATACCACAGGAAACTAGCGTAATTGTTTTTATTTTTTGGTGATTTTGAAAAGCTTGCGCTATTCAGTTCTTATTTATCTTCAAACTCGGTACCAATTTCGATGTGATATTTCTTGTGGTGGGCTTCATAAAAAAAATTCACATTGGATGAAATTTTCACACAGTCCTTTTTTTGTTTACGAAATGGCTAATATGCTTCACTTGTCACGCACAAAAGTTTCAATCAGGCTCAGGGGTAAATTAAATTAATTATATTCTCCAAGAAAAAAAAATGAATGTTATTTTTCTTTAAGTCTCATCTTGAAATCTTTGTGCATGACAAGTGAAGTATATATCGTATCGAAAGAATCCAATTTGACGCAGGAAGAGAAAAATCTACTATCGATGGCGACAAATAACGATAATTCCTTATGACACAAAAGAACACAGCAGTACAGTACGACAGAAACTAAGACATTTCTGCCTGACGCTAATTTTGCGATCTTTAGGACAACAGACCTCGTGTTACCAGACTTCTCCCCACGCGGGCAAGACATGAATAACGCGCGGGGACTAAGCACGACAGCAGCGTATATAAGAATGGTGGAAATTTTAAGTAATGATCCAGCTTAGAACTGTAGTAGGATCCATTGTTCTGCGGCAATGAGCCTCCCTCGCATACGATTTTGCTTGAATATGCCTTAAGTGCTTTAGGAGGTGTCTACAGTCCAAACTACATCTCGAAAATAAGTATTTGTTATGCTATTGGCTCTTTTTCTGTAAAAACTCAGAGAAGCCACCATCCAGCCAATCGGATATAGAGAAAACAAAAGATTTTTCAATCGCAAATTTGAGAACTTTCCCCACACACGATATTCTTCGAAATTAAACCACACAAAAAATATCGAATGAAAATACACCTTGCCATAGAGCACTACAGTTCTTATTTGGACCATTACTTAAAATGTCGCAAGTACCATCGTGTTTTGTGCGAAGAATAAGAGCTTTTTGGCAAACTTAAGCTTCAAATACTCAAACCATTTCCTTCAGAAACTAAGAAAAAAAAACGTATTTTGAACAGTGTAGTTTGAATTTTGAACACTGGGATCAAATTTACTAACACGAGACATTGACCGCCACAAGATCGTATTTACGGTAAAATTCCCACCGATCGCTAGTTATTCAGCTGACACATACCTCGTAATGTATTGTGTATTCTGTGGCTCTGCCAGGAGTCCTGTACCAGCAACATTTGCAGCAGCAGGTCGAAGTATGGCCGCAACTCGTACGTGTATGAATAAGCAACCTGTATGGACAGGAATACAAAACAGAGATTTCGGCTGAGTTTCAAGATCGCGCCTCCTACGTAACATACACTTAGTTTGTCCTCGATGTTCAGAACAAGTTTACAGATATTTAATGACAGATAAAGCGCCACCAATAATAACATAGCGCTGGTTTTCATTAGCCTGCACGGTAACTGGCGTTTTGGTGAGTTTTTCGGAGGCGAGACAAACAGCGCACCAAGGGGGAAAGGGAGGAAAGGAGAAAGGTAAACCCACCGAAACGCCGGTTAGTTAAGTGCATATTTCTAATATGCTAATGTGTGATGTCATCACCGACATCACTTATTATACAAAAGCATGCTGGTTGAGACAAATTACCTATTTTTAAATTCTAAGTTATATTTGAAGCTCATCAAACTGATTTTACAAAATAAAATAGAAATAGCTTAATTCACAAGCACAAAGAAATTCAGCAAATGTCGGTGATGACATCACATCATTAGCATAATGGAAATATAAACCTTTAGATCTCGTAGACGCAACACCAAAATCAAGAAATATTCTACCATTGGACTAACCACTTCATGTACAATTGATATCAAATATAACTAATTTGGGCTAATATGCACTTTAAAGAACAATCTTTTGTAATGATTATACCAGCTTTGAGGAGGAAATTAAGTTTTGATTGAAGTTACGTTTCTTATGCAAGAATACATGTAACATAAAAAAACACGGTTGACGCCATTGTCTGTTAATTATCACCTGCCACAGCAACTCGCTAAGAACCGCCCTGGAGAAATGTGGGTTTTCCCAGCAGCAGAACTGAAAGAGAATCAAACATGAGAATAAGCACAGGTTTCATTAAAGGGATCTCGGATGAAAAAAACAGTGTTTGCACTCAAATGTTCCTTATGGATGGCTATATTTATTGCTGTGTTAGTCTCACTGCATCAACACGCTGAACTCTGATCTACTAGTGATCTACTTCAACTTACACGTAATAGTCTTAGAGTCTCTTCTGATGAGGTGGTGTCTTCTATCACTTTCTTCAGATAGCTGAAATGGGATGAAAACGATGATCTTATTAATACTGACCAGGGGTGTATACAGGTCTTTTTATTTGTAGGCCCAAACGACAGGCCCATAAGTAGCACTTCCTGGGGAAATATTTTTAATTTAGACTTTCGCGAATTCCTTCTACTGCAGTTTCAGGTCATGTTTTGTGTATTACGACAGCTACTCGAGCCCAACATTCATTTGTAATAAGACAAGTAGGCTGTAAACTTTGTAAGCCCAATACGTCCCTGCTGACTAACTAAATGTCAAAGTTCAAAGTCCGATAAACTCAAGGCCAACGATTTAACGTCCTTATACGAGAAAACGCCAAGGTCTGACCATTTGCATTTCGAGAACGAGATTGTTTCATGAAGGCACCACCTTCTACTCAGCTATCCTAAGATCCCAACCACTGAGCTAACCAAAAGGCAGTTGGAAGTGAATTTAAGCAAGTACATTTTCCATTACCGACTGATCCATCAAGAAGTACTCACATGAATTTGTTCAACAACGTATCACTAACATCTAGTTGTAGTTCCATTAATGGTGGACCTTCTCCATACGGATTGGCCAGCGGTGGACTCCCCTGTGGTTTCAAATAAACACATGAAAATCTTAAATGTCTGAGATAATATCTAAAAGAAACCCCGACTGTGTTATGCTGTTGGCAATATAGTCTAAATTGAAAATTTGTTGGAAAAATACGAAGAAAAACCATTTCGTTTTTGAAAAGAATTATACAAATATGAGCCATCTTGGGCTCTTACGATTGTGTTTATTTCAGTGTTCTTCAAAGAAAAAAGTACTGTACCTGACAACAACAACAGTCATGAAAGCATAAAGTCTGCGATTGAAGAATACAAAGCGATCTGTTGTTATGGACAAGAATGGTCAATATTTCACATTCAAAGAGTAAATTACCCACTGCGTGACATTTACAAGAAACCCAAATGCTGGAACAAATTGCCGTTAAATTGCGGTGTCCGATACGGTGTACGATAGATTAACCTTGGGTCCATCAGTACCACGATTCATAACTGAATCAGTTTTGGGTATGATGTCACGTATACCACTATTCCTCTTGGAAGAACAGTGTTCTACACTGATCTGAAATAAAGACAGTATCGTGATGTATGGGGTACCACAAGATTTCCCTTGGGTCCATCAGAACCAAAATTCATAACTGAATCTATTTTTTGTATTATGTCACCTATACTACTTTTGCTATTAGAAGAACACTTAACTGAAATAAACATTGTAAGGTACGGTGAACTACTATTTAACATTGGGTCCAAAAGTTCCATGACAACAAAGTGACCAGGTCTTACCATTGATGACTGCATTCTAGCTGAGATGTCACAGCTGCGTACTAACTGTGACACCACAGCATATAGCTTGCCAAGCTCAGCATACCGCAAGGGAGGGCCAGGACCCTCATCAATTGCTACAAGCATGAACATTGCTGGGACTCCCAGACTGAGGAGTTGAGTTTTCTGAAAATATACACGTCAACCAAATTAGTAAAATTTATCAATCTAATTTAGAGGGGGGAAAATAAGTTCCTGATCTCAAACTCTGTGATCAAATGCAGTTGAACAAATATTGCTTCTTTAAAAAAAATATATTGAGGAATTAATTTAAAACTGCAGCCGTACAAGAAAGACAATACAGTGGATTCAGCGTTCTCAAGGGTCCAGCGGTGGTTTTCCTGCAGGCCTCAAATTTCAGGCGTTTTACTTGCTAAATGCAAGTTGATTTTTATGTATTGCAAGTAGAAAAGTTAAGCACTTGCTTGTTTCTGCAAGCTGTATTTAACACCATTAATGTTGATGTATATCACTAGAATATCATTATTGATTCGAGCAACATTTATAAAATAACATCCACGATCATCCTCTTTCTCAGGCTCTTTCTAACATAATCACGTGAAAACTTACTAAAGGTATTGTTACTTGTGGCAGGAAAAATTGAAAATGCGAGTGTGTTTTGATTTTAGCAAGATGTTTTAGGTACTTGTTCTTTAGCAAGTGACTGAAAATGTTAACAACAACAATATATTTATTTGTACCAATCAATTACCCTATATCATTATGAGGTCACGGCTTGTTTATGAGGGGACAGAATCGACATGAACAATAGAATTTTGAACTAAATCTGCTCTGCTGAGGAAAATTTAACTTCGAATTGTCTGGCTTCCAGATATCACCTGTATCAATGTTTACCCCACGATATTTACCGTATTTGTGGCTGTTACCGCTATTCTACGTTCTACAAAATGCATTTGATAGCGATTTCCTTTGTATTGTTGCCGTTTTGTCCCCCTCCCACGACCGTGATCCTTAGCGTTTAAACAATAGATTGTTTTGATTTCACGTCATAATGATATAGGGCAATTTACATTTGTTTTATATAGTAATAAGAAAATAAGCAAAAAGTGTGTGGTACGGGCGCCCTAGAATAACTAAAAAGCTAATCTAGCTAGGGTGCCCTTATAAGATAAATGTGCAGAGAAAGGTGCGAAAGAGTGAATATACTTAATTTGCAATTAATAGTAAAAACGACAAGCACAAGAACGTCACAGTTACAGACAAAACGAACATACTAACGAACGTAGGAAGACTGTCATTAAGGAGAAAAAAATAAGTAACAGAGTGGCGATGAGAAGTTTTATATTCTAGTGGCTAGCGGGTACAAGATGAATAGCAAGTTAGTATTGCAATAGAAAATCAGCTCTCAGTTTGTTAAGGTTAAGGCCTAGCCCGGCACCGGTGGATTCTGGAGCATGTAGCTTTAGCAGCCATTCACCTCTGGAGGTCCAAGTCCTGCGTACATGAGGAAGAACTGGAAGTACTGCTGTACGTGTCTACCGTGATCAGGAACCTCCTTCTTGAGCAGACCCAGTACTGCCTTCAGGATGTGATCGCTGAGGCTGGCTTTGTTGTCTAGCTCTAAACAAGGAGGGCAAAACATCACGAACATGCCACAAACGTGCGGTATTCACTACGACATCAGTGTTCTGGCTAGGGATAGATATGTTCTGGCTCAATGTGTCAAATGACCCAGATCCCTTTTATTTTATGGGTCAATTTGGTCAATTTCTAAGTAAAGTTGTGATGGAGTATGAGCTCATGACCCCAAATATTCGGATGGGTCATTTCTGAAACTGTGGCGCAAGGTGCAGCCCTAGTCAGAAGCCTGGACAGAAACACAAGCAACACAGAGCAGATCGTGACATTGAAATTGTTTTCCTGACATTTTCATTATGGTGTCATTTTACTACAACTACCAGAATCCTTTTGAAATTCTCTTTCTGATTCAGATTTTTAAACTCCTTTGAGAATTCCAAGATTGGAGGAAACAAAACAGTCGTGCAAAGAGTTCTGGTAGTTGTAGTATGTGACGTCATCATGCCGCACATGTCCTAATGTTTTAGTGCTGCTGATCCAATCAATTACAGAGTTACGGTACAGCACGGTTACGGTACGGTTACCGACATGCTGTAGTTTCTGCCACTCATACGAAATCTTCTCAATGCAGATGCAGTGCTGTATTTATCAGTAGCAGTACTTGTTCTACTGAGGTGTGAGATAAGAACAAGTACCGCTAATGATTAAAACCTTACCGCATCGGCGTATGTTGCTTGTGCTTATGTCACAAGTGAAAAACCAGGCTTTATCGGTTTTATTGTTACACCCTGGATAGTATTTAAACAAACGCAGTTTCAAGGTTAATTATTGTCATTTTGTAATCTATGGGAGTACTTTATAAAGCAAGACATTATTTAGACACCAATTCCTTGTGATATCTTTATTACAGATTAATCCTTTCATTAATCCAGTAATCCAGATTAATCAAGTATCCTTTCATTTCGTACTGAACTTTGACACGGGTAGTAACTACCAATCAAAACTGAAACCTATTCATATTCTCCAACATTCGCCGATCCAAGAACACTAAGTAAGCCTTTTTATTCGATAAATTGGGTGTATTAAATGTTTATGAGGTCGTACGTTTTCAGTTAATCCCCAATTTCAACTTGAAATTTTTCACATGTGAAATTTCAAACGCCGCCTACGCGCACTTAAAATAATGTTTTTATGGATCGTAATTTGCCCTACATAATATTAATGGTAAAACTTCACTTGTAATTACGTAGTAATACGTAATTACTTTGTAGTAATCACTTTTTTTACAAACACGCGTGAAATTTATCCCTAATTTCACTCGTCCCCATTTGATTACCTATACGAACATGTCAATCATCTAATATCCGATATATTTATTAGATATTTTCTTCCAGTCACTCATAGATACCACATCCGTTCAAAAACTAACAACAATCTGTCCCTCCCAAAACCAAAATTGAACTTGGGCAAATTGAATGTTAAATATGCTTCTGTAAAAGTATGTAATGATCTCCCACAAGATATAAAGAATAGTACATCATTTGCTATTTTCAAATCACAATTCAATAAATACCTGTTCTCCTCTTAGCGTTTTTCTCGAGTTGCTATTTTTCTCTTTCGATTACACTTAAATTTATACACTATATGCTATCTTTGACATAAAATCTCTCTTCCTTTCTCTTCTTTTTCACATAGGGGTGCAAGGGACATTTGTTAACCCTTTAAGGGTTGTTAACCCTTCATCCACCATTTGTATTGATATTAATGTATCGTATATATAGTGTGTGTGTGAAAAAAAATAAAACCTTCTGAAACCTTTTGTAATCACTCAACAAACTAACTGAATTCTGATTGGTCAATAACGAGTGCATAAAAAGGTTAGAATGCACAGTTGCATGCTCTCAGCAAACGTTTGCTCATTATATTATAAACAAAAAATCGCATGAACTGCTACAAATTCATTTTACAGTAACGGTGCTTTAACTTTCCCGGTATTTCCGAAGATTTAAGTGAGTGTGATTAACTAGCCTGATGAAATCAGACGCCTCTGTCCTCACGCAATTATGATGATCACGTGATCATATAATACTTCGTCAACGAATGAATTGAGCTCGTGATCCCCATGGGAAAGGTGTTGCCATGGATGCTTTGTACGAACGTGTACATCAACTCGAATCCAAATATTTTATACAGTATATCTAACTAGGATTGTTTTCCCTTATCTCTAAGAGAACAACAGTTAAATATGTATTTCGCTACTATGTTTTGGAGTTTAGGTGGAGGATCTATCATTATGAGCAACAACTGATCGTCTGCTCTTCTTTCCTCTCCTCCCTCCTGAGATGAGTCGAACAGAACAATAAATCCGGCACAGCTACGGTACGGAGATTGCTACTACGAAGGGGAAACAACTACATGACAATGTTCTCGTCCAATCACGTTACTCACCTGTATTAGACGTTTCTGTCAGGCCTGGTAAAGGACCACAGGGCTCATCTTGTCGAGAAAAGTGAGCTAGGAACACCAAGATTTTGGCGAATGCATTTCGAACCTAAGGCAAGAAAGGCACAAGGACCACGATAAGATAGTATAGAACACAAGACGTTCAACTCAAAACAAACTTGTTACACTAACGAATAGCACAATCTCTCAGAACAAGAAACTCATTACTTTTCACACCATGCAGTGCTACGCGCCTCTGGAACAACTCTCAACTGTATCCGACTTAGAAATGTGAACTATCGAAAACATGCTGATCTGGAACATAACATTTCTCGTACATATTGGGTAATACGTTTGTAAATTTAAGCATAGCTAATGTTTGTAAAATGTTGGTGAATGTACAAATTTACGGACACTTTTTTACAAACATTTTATAGAGTAGTAAGTTTCTCTAAATTTCTACATTTACAGACATATTGCAAGTCAGTATAGACATTTCCCACGCGGCGGCCATCTTGGAATAAACCTATTGTCAATGCTTACCCAGCCTCGGTTAAACATGTTTGAGACCGAGGCTGGGTAAGCATAAACAATAGGTTTATTCCAAGATGGCCGCCGCGTGGGAAAGGTATATAATGTGTCACATGCTCACATTTTACAAACATTTGACCGACTTTTTACATAGCTCTTCAGAGTCTGTAAATGGTTAGGTTTTTCCAGCGTACAACACCCGGTGGGCACGTTTTTGGAGACACTCCTGGTATTCCGTAAAAGGAATAGACCAAAAAATCCAATGTTGTTTACATTAGCAAACACAAATGTACTAATAGTAGCGACTACTTTCTACATTTCAGAGGATGAATATCTGAAAATATTCTGATTTCGGACGCCCTACGCGTGTACCCAAATCCATGTCAAGTTCTTGAATTCCATCTCACGACTAACCACCTCTCTCTTCAACTGGTTAGCTCAGTTGGTAGAGCACGGTCTAGAGTGCGGGAGGTCGGGTGTTCGAATCCCGGCCGCGTCCTTGGGCAGGGACGTTTATAAGCCGTTGGCCTTGTCTCCTTCTACTTCTAATCAGTATTTGAAGGGGACGTGAAAGAACCTGTTGTACTCAAAAAAGAGCAGGGGATTGTCACCGGGTACAGCAGCCTGGCCATTGTACTAACCACACACTCAACATTGTAAACTGCGTGGCAGCTATTCGCGCCGTAAGCAGTCCGAAATAATTCACTGACGGGATATGTCAGAAATATATAAAGCGCCATGAGACTGTGGTGATATGGCGCTATATAAATATGGCCATTATTATTATTATTATTATTACTATTATTTATCTTTCTGCTTGAAAATTTACGCTGCTCACCTCAGCCGTTGGGCTTTCAAGAAGATACTCGCTGAAGCGTTCTGGATGTGAAAACAGTACGTCCTGTGCGAACCAATGTCGAATGGCCGCATTCTGTCTCAGTAGAACACACACAGCATCGTACCACTCGTTGGCTGGTCCCCTACAAGTACACCACAATAGTTAGCAAGTATTCCCCTAAGTGTCGTTGGCTAGTGGTGGATATTTACCGAGCAGCTTAGGTAAATATCCACCGCTTGTCACTGACAGTGATGGGAACTGATAAAGTTTACGAAACCATTAACAAGTACATTTTCGCATGTCATTTTGTCTCCAAGCCGGGAGATGAATAGTGCATTGAGTAGCCAATCAGAGTGTGCAAAAAGCACTACTCACTTGTGTGGTATATACTACTGCAGGATATTCCGAGTTTCAGTAGCCAATCACAGCGCATGAAAAGCACTATTCACTCTGACTCACTTGTGTGGTTTACACTAACATTGGCTATAGTGATCGATATAGCTATATATATCCTATCTTTACGTGAGAATCTCAGTTTATTACAACGCTTTTGAAATTTACGCGTGATGTGATTGGCTCCCGTCAATCAATCCAGCTTGATTCTAATTGGCTGATTGACAGGTGTTAAACCATTCGAATGCGAATATATCTACAACTTGTCTCGCTTGTATTCTCATTTTACCCAATGGGAATCGACGTAGACAACAAAAGCACGTGTGATTGATGGGTCGCGTACTGATGCAAACCTAATGGGTCGAGTAAATATTAAAAGCGCTGGAGTACTTTTTGAATGGAATGCATGTCATTACTGAATGAAGCTCATTTAGCCCATAGTGAGTCTAATGGACCTCGTGCATTCACTTGTTCACTCAGCTTCGAACATGGCGGGCTGCAGTACGGAAGAGTTTATGGAAGAGCTGCGCAAATACGGATGCCTTTATAACAAATACAGCAGAGAATATAACTGACAAGTTCAAGAAGTTGAATGTGTGGACGAAAATCAGTGAAAAGTTCAACATTACACCGGCTGCTTTAGAGGAAAACATATCAGGACTGCGTATGGAAGATACCTCAAACGGAGAAAGAACATTCCGTTGGGTTTAGGAAGAGGTTTATGAATCTAGACTGGCTTGCTGTGCACATCGAGCACAAAGCGTCAGTTTCAAATCTGGGAAATCGGGAACTTGACAGTCCATCCAACTCACACGCACTGGCGCGTAAACTTGCCAGCGATTATATGTGAACAAATGGCAGCGATCGCCAGCGATCGCGAGCGATCCTTCGGTTGAGTGATTTGGACGATCAAGTGCAAACCATCTATACAAACCTGACAGTTTTCTTGGTGTGGAAACCAGTTGTGAAGAGGAACCTGGACACAAGTTTGATACTGATCATTGCTAACTCCTCCGCATCAGGCTGTAAAAAGATAAAAACACAATTCCAGTGATTCAGCCACATATTCGTGTAATTACTACATTAAATAAGCTGTATCGCGGTGAGAGGCCGTTTTATTACATGATAGTCAGTGGTACCGGCTGATACCAAAATCGTAAAAATAAAATCATTTATATCAACACGAGTGGGATATCACTTCACAGACCAAAACTTGTTTTGGCTGATTTGCTCTTTTTACGCCCTAATATTTCTAAAATGTGAAAAACATTAGTTTTATTTAATTTTGGTTATCTTCAAAATTAGGAATGAAAATGTCCACCAACTGGTTTTCATGTAATCAAAAGTAAATCACATGGCCGCGCGGAGATACAGAATTTATCCTTCTCGTGTTTAACTAACTCGTGAGCCATGTGATAACCTCTATATATCACTGCGCGGCCATGTAATATCCTCTACATATTCCCAGTCCGGGCTGGACACAGTTATTTTCAGTGATTTTCATATGAACTGACGAACCTCGCACACATGTAGGATGGTTACAATCTAAGCAAATATGCACAAATGACTAACAAACTGTGTATAGACGTAGCCTTCAAGGCCAATATTGCATTTTATTTTAGTCAAGCATTGAGGGAAGAGACTGTTTGTAGCCAATTAAGTCATCGATCGAACATTAACTCCACTAGCCTGCTTTCAGGCGGTAGATGGTGTTTTTTTTCGCGCAGCAAACGGATCATCGAAGCGGCCGCCATATTGGCCGAGCGTGATTGAGACCTGGGATCGAATGACAAATTAGGGGGGGAGGGGGAGAAGAAGCAGAACGATCGATCCCAGGTCTCAATCACGCTCGGCCAATATGGCGGCTGCTTCGATAATCCGTTTGCTGCGCGAAAAAAAACACCATCTACTCCACGCGTGCGCAGCACCATGACATAGCCCTTTTAAGGCCGGAGTATGCCCGGTACACGAGTCTTTTATGCCAGGTACTCAACGGTTTAAGAAAACTAAATATCATCTTCTTTTACCAGAACCATGCTAGTAAGTAATATATCAAACACTCGTACAAGTGTTTGATCGCAAGATCAAAACACTGAGAACTGAAGTTGAAAAACGACGTACAGCGGAGATTTTTAAACTCAGTTTGAGGTGTTTTGATATCGTGATCAAACACAAGTACGAACGTTTGATATGGCTTCTCAAACGAACATACCATTTGAGAGAAAACGAAATAATTTGTGCAAGTGTTTGATCATGATATTAAGTAATGGCTCGTGTAAGAACTATCCAAAGAGCAATAGACCCGGCGCAATCAGTATATCCGCACATACGATTTTGCTAGAATATGCCTTAAGTGCTGTCTTAGATGTCCACAGTCAAAGTTACAAGTGAAAATTGTAGGAAACTGTATGCTGTTGACCATTTTTACTGTGAAAACGTAAAGAAAACACCATCTAGCCAATGGGAAAGGGAGAAAACAAAAGATCTTTGAATCACTAATTTGATAACATTCACCACATACGAATTTCTCCAAAATCAAACCATAGTTAGCTTGATCAAAAATAAATTTAAACTTCAAAAATTATCTAATGAAAGTGCACTACTTCAATGGTCTTCTACGGAATTTATGAGTATCAACCAATGAAATGACGAGAAAGAAGAATACAAAATGAACACCTGTTTACATTCCTTGCCGTTCAGCCGTTCCCTTCTGACCCGGAGCATTACTCAAGTCTCATTCACGCTTGTGATTTTCTTTGTAACATTCTCATTAATTATTCATGTTTTTGAGAAGTTAGTTTTTTTCCCGAGATTGTTCTTGTCAAGACGTGTGACCTGAAATGTTTTTACTCACCGAGTTTTCCAGCCCTGCGTTGGCCGTGACGAGTTTCCGCATAAACTGGAAGTACTCCGGGCTGAACTGCGTCCGATTGTGTAGGAAGTGCACGTTCTGTTTCGTCACGGCTCGTTCGATTCCTGTTGGCATCTTAAGAGCTGCAAAAATAATAAATAAAGAATAACACGTGGGCACGTCGAGATATGAAATTTATCTATATCTAACGAATGAGCGCTAGAATAATTTTATTGCCCGAAAAGGCGAGAAGATTGACTAAGAAGCGATATCAACATCTACCAAAATATTCCGTAGTGGCCTTTTCAGCAAAATGACAGAGGTCCGGTAGGCGTGTTAACAAAAATCAGTGCAATTGCCGTGATGATAAATAATCAAGTGATATCAAAAATAATAAATATATAAATATCCAAAGAAATTAATAAGTTAGTCCCCTGAAAAGAATCTTTCACAGCGGACCCGAACATACTACACACGTAAAATAATCGTAAAATGAAGCGTGACATCCTCACTAAATAAAGTTTACTACTACTTTACTTGATACGACATTTCACAGTGGTGGAAATCCGTGTAAGTTTATGGAATAAATAATATTACTACGTATTCCCCAGTGCTCAAGTTCTCTTTCTAGAATTGTCTGTCTAATGTTGGTGATGTTCTGACAGGACCAGGAAGAGAGAGTTCATTACCTTTTTCAGCGTCTAGTTTCGTGTTCACGTCCATGACATCCTGGCGTTCGTAGAACAGAATGTAAGCATTCCACCATCGCTTTTGTCGTCGATATGACATCCTTAACATATAAAAGAAACAGTATTAGAAGTGCGAATACCCGTGAAGCAACGACCGACCACCTACCCTCATCTGATGAGTAATACAGTACCACTTACAGACCTGTATTCTCATTCGATCCATTTGTACTGCTCGATCTTTGGGTTAGGGTGTTTTGTATTGTTGTGTCTCGTTGTGTCTCGTTTCGAACGGTACAACCAAGAGTCATAAATACATCTTATTAAACAAGCGCGAAGTCCGTACCATAACTTATGGACCGAGCTTTTTCCCCTGCCATAATATTTTAATTCAAAACCAGCTTTGCCTCAAAAGGAGATGTGCATGATGACGTCACATATAACTACCAGAACTCTTTGCGCGAATCCTTTTGTTCCTCTAATTTGGACCATTGTCTTGATATTCTCAGGAGTTCAAAAACCTGAACGAGAAAGAGAATTTGAAAAGGATTCTGGTAGATGTAGTTAAATGACGTCATCATGTAAATGTCCTATTTTCGCTGTCCGCATGGGAACTGAGTTATGGACCGCACATTGACCAATCATAGTTAACTAGCTATAGAATGTTGAATTGCTGTGCGGTTATTCATATACTATTTTGTCAAAAGTTTCCATGCCCAATTGTCGCTGGTAATACAACTCAGAATCAAAAGTCAATTACCCTATATCATTATGACGTCACGGCTTGTTTATGAGGGGGACAGAATCGACTTGAACAATAGAATTTTGAACTAAATCTGCTCTGCTGAGGAAAATTTAACTTCGAATTGTCTGGTTTCCAGATATCAGTTGTATCAATGTTTATCCCACAATATTTACCGTATTTGGTGGCTGTTACCGCTATTCTACGTTCTTCAAAATGCATTTGATAGCGATTTCCTTTGTGTTGTTGCTGTTTTGTCCCTGTTTTGTCCCCCTCCCACGACCGTGATCCTTAGCGTTTAAACAATAGATTGTTTTGATATGACGTCATAGTGATATAGGTCAATTACGAACAAGCTTTCCTAACACACAAACTGACCCACCACCACACAAACACCAAGAGAAAGTGAATGAGTTCGGTTACCGTTTCAGCATATGATCGAACACCTCGCCCATGTACTCCCCTCCAAAGCACTGCGTCTTAATTTCCTTAAGAGAAGACAGCAACAACGATTAGGACACAGTCTGGCGTCGGAAATCTTGATCCGACTGACTTTTTCTAGCATTAGCGGAAGAAATTTTGAAAGTACTTTGAAACGGTTTGTTTTTAATATTAAAAAGTGGGCAAGTCCATGCAAATGATTTTGTTTAAAGTGCTGATCACAGAGTAAGCTAATTTATCATATTACCCATATTACCCATATTACCCATATGCCCCCATGCGCTTTCCTTGCAAAACGATTTATAAAAGTCAATGATGGGGGTTGTACGTGTTTGACGTGGGTGGGCCGGAAAAAGCCGTCCGGCAATTGTCAAGATTTTGCTTGTTGTGTCGCCATTTCAAAGTGGTCATATGGTAAAACGCGTATTGACTGAGTTAGGACGGGCCGAAAATATCTGGCACTCGGTCAATTTGTAGGGTGCACTCGGTACGTACGTCATGACCTCGAGACAAATACTGTCCCGTTCGGCCCCAGTCCCACTCAATACGGTACCTAGAAATCAAGACTTGATGTCCTTCGGCAAAATGATTGTACAAGTAATCAAAGTAATAACAAGGTTTCATAATCGCTCACCTCGTCGTCTTCCATTTTACATTCTGATACTTCTCCATCGTCAAATTTGTACCACCGAACTGGATCATCAGTAGACGACCTGTGGTAGAACGTACACACATTTAACACATACATATTATTTGGCTGTGCATCTATACTCTTATTGATGGACAAAGTGTGCCACAAGACGCCATGACTGATGTTCTCTTCGCGTTTTGAGGAAAAGTAAAGTTATCATAATCCAAAGAATACAAGGTCGACAGAATATTTATTTGTGGGATTTGAAACTTCCATACATGTTGACCCGAGTGACATGTGGCAGTTGATGTACTAGCTAGTACTCAATCCTAAGAACATTTTCCCTTGCCAAGTTTTTCATTAGCCCGCGTCCCCCTCTTTTTCTCCCCCCACCCTTTTCTTCCCAACTGCCAAAACCTTGGTTACTCGTTATACAACAGAAGCAAAACATACGTACCGCTGTAGTATGTAACAGTAATACGTACCGCTGTAGTATGTAGCAGTAGTAATGTCCACCGCTAGCCTGACCGCTATGTACGAGTATACCCGTTAGTCTGTAGCACGTGCTCACTGCCTGCTCGTTTTGTTTGCATTCTTCGATGATCACTTGTTCTGAAGAAATCTCACCTAGGGTGAGGAAAACCTGTTATAAACATGCAACTCAATTAAGAAGTCGTGGTATTTGTCACCCTCCCGGTTAGCTCAGTGGTAAATGGTCGCTCTGGTGTACGGGAGGTTGAGATCAACATTCAGGTGCTGAAAAATAATGTTTGTTCTCGAGTGTGTATTATGGATGCCTACGTCTGCTGTTGTGTTTGTCTCCAGTAAATTGCACACAAGATGCCATTTATGCACCGATTTTCCTGTCGATAAACTTTATTTGAATTTCCTGCGTGCCGCCATCTTGACTATCATTTGTTTTCTGACAATTGAGGCAACACTGTGACGTCATAAAATCCAAGATGGCGGCGCAAAGGAAATTCAAATTAGTTTTATCGACATGAGAATCGGTGCATAAATGACATCTAGTGTACAATTTACTGTTGACAAACACAGAAACAGACTTAGGCATACGTAACAATCATTTGAGAGCAAACATGTTTTTCAGCCGAGGTTCCCTTTAAAATAACTGAGAAAAACTCCTGCCTTTACATAATCCAACTGTAAACGGTTAGACATTCACGTCTTCTCGAACAATAACGTAAAATTGTAGGACTAAGTCAACAGAGGGCCATGTGGAAGATTACTGTGCTATCAATAAAAGCGTATGGGCCTTCTAAAAACAAAGTGACTACTGTCTTTTTTTTACCTTCTGCCTTTGCCAAGCCGAGTTCAGTGAACGGTTCCATATCAATCTCCCGAGGAAACTCAAAGTAGTCATTGAATTTCACAGCACATTCCCTGTACAACAAAGTACTCTTGTCAGTATTCAGTCACAAAATATGAAGCAGTTAGTCCATCAGGGGCAGTAGTCTTTAGATTTGCATTGCGGACACAGTTATTATCAGCGATTTTAAAAGATGGTTAAAATTAAAGGAAATATGCACAAATGACTAACAAACTGTGCAGAGGCATAGTCTTCAAGGAAACATTGCACATTCTTTCAATCAAGCATTGACGGAGGAGACTTTAACTGTTTGTAGCCAATTAACAGCCACCAATCGAACATTGGCTCCAAGCATGCGCAACACCACGACATACATGTACATTAGCCCCTTTAAAATGAGCTTCGGGGAAGAATCGTCGTCTACATCAGTGATCTTGGAGAGGATATAAGAAAACAAACTCCAACAGAGCACATACCAAGGAAGCTGAATTCCAAAAGCGATCATCCCCCCACCAGCTAATAGCACCGCAGCAATCCTACCTTTCCCAGTCGTAGTCAAACCGCTTCAGCTGGATGGCCATAATACGCGGTAACTTGCTGATACACATCCGTTTAACGGTGTCCACCTGTGATGACGAACAGATTGTCAGATTTCAGACCCAAGCACTGTAAACTTGTACTGATCGCTGGACACATTCTTTTTTGCTACTAAGCGTTTTTCTCTTACAATTTCCAGCGCCATCATTTAACATTGGATGGTGACGCTAAACTACTCAATGAATTAATTGAACTACATTGAAATTCATGGTTTTCCAGGGGAAACACTTGTATAAATTCCAGACAGTGTTCGAGTTGAATTGAACCTCCAAGTTTCTCTAAAACAAATAACAGCCTCGGATAGCAGAGAAATCCCATGTGAATCCCGGGGGGGGGGAGGGGGGGGGGGGGGAACTACCTTATGTGAGGGGGTACATGGATGCTCGTCGTACCTTTTAGGGAGTCACCCCCCACCCCACCACCCACCCCCCACCCCCCCCCCCCCCCCCCCCCCCCCCCCCCCCCCCCCCCCGGGATGTGAATGGCCTGATATGCTTCTAAAACAAGTATTGCAAAGATTGGAGTGGAGTTTAGTGAACTAAATCAAGTTGCTCTAAAGATCCCTCTAAAGCAATTTTTCAGCCACTTGAACCTTTGCCATCCTTTGTCAGAATTGTCTCGCATGTTCACCAGTATACCTGGAAAGCATACTCTACTAATCTAAGTGGTTATTGTCGTATTTGATTACGAGGAAGTCTATCGTTTGGGGTCACCTTTTTGTCGCATTTCTCGCAGTAGTACGCATTAGCTCCCTCCAGTAAGTCACCCTTAACAAACTGTTCCATGGAGTCCTGCAGGCTCTGGTGATTACGTATGTCCACATTCAGGGCGATGAACGGCGCCTCTCGGGAATACCTGACAAACAGAGCGAGTAAAATGCATGTTGACACACAGGCCTGAGTTTCTCGAAACCCGATTATTTCAGCTATTCAGTCCGAAATTGGAATAGCTCGAAATATTGCACATATCCCTCTTCCGAAGTAGTCGCTACTTTTTGTACAACCTTCTCGTTAATGTTAAACAATATTGTTGTTTCTGTGTATTACTTTTTTGGAATAACAAGAATATATCCACCCCCCCCCCCCCCCCCCCCCAAAAAAAACCACACACACACGCACCCACGCACGCACGCACGCACACACACACAAAAAAAACGTGCACTTTGTTTCTACTCGATAGACAACCAAAGTTTTTTTACCTGTGAGGACAACCCTTGCAGATCTTCTGGTCAGCGAATGCGCCACCCAGTATCTTGGAGAAGATCGGGTCGTGGCCTAACGTCTTGAGTCCCTCGTCAAGATTGTCTACCAGGTTGTTGAAAAACTCTAAGGCATCATGCTGTTCTCGAAGATTCACAGGCTCACCAAGAAATCTAAAATAGGAGCACAAGTACGTGAATGAGTTATGTTACTGGTCAGTCCAGGGGCTGGTTGAATAAACATTAGCGCTGGTCCTAACCACTAACATCTAGCTTAGTGAATTTGACCGGCCCCAGGCCCCAGGAGTAAAGCATGTACTATATCCAGCGCGAAAGTAGAATTGGCAGGGATGTAGAGAGAAGCAGATCCTTGGTCCATCTGTCCGGCTGTTATGCTACGCGCACCGGCTATTTTGACTGTGGCACTCACTATATCTGTGGACCATCTTTTAACTGTCTTGGACCCCCAACAACTGCTACATCCCTGAATTCGACAAGGAAACAAGTAAGCGTGATGCATGTAACGGCATTGTTGTAGCCTGCTGGGAGCTCTTCAGTTTTGTTGTCGTTGATGGGAGGGGAAGGGGGGGGGGGGGGGGGGGGGGGGGGGTTACCTGTAACGACAACAATAACAACCAATATTTGTTGCTGTTGTGAAACGTACTCCTTCCCTCCCCCCACCCCCCTCCCTCCCTGTGACGTCATGGATTAACTCTGTCTCACATGGCGGCCGTGTTGAGTCCAGTTCGAGGCTGACCTTGCAAAACCTATAATGTCTCTAGCCAACATGGCTGCCATATGATGTCAATAGAACCCTCGATCTCCCGCACCAACCAGCAGGCAGTGGTATCCTACTTACTTGAATGTCTTCCAGAAGCCTTTGGGGATGTGGAACTGCAGCTGGCTCTGCGCCAGATGGCCGAAGATGAACTGTATCTGTCTGAGCACGCTAACTTGGTAATCCTTCTGCTCCTGTGCCCTGTCCTTCTCCTTGTTGTCACCCTCCTTGTCG
Organism: Actinernus sp. WN-2022; assembly: GCA_030867875.1. NCBI lineage: Eukaryota > Metazoa > Cnidaria > Anthozoa > Actiniaria > Actinernidae > Actinernus > Actinernus sp. WN-2022. Next base: position 32,315,342 of record JAOWCC010000064.1, read on the forward strand.
TTCTCTCGACTCTCCTCGGACTGGTAACCTGTATCCACCGTACTCTCGCTCTCAGCCTTCTCCTCCAGTTCACCCAGCTCTTCCTCCTCATCGCTCACCGTGCCTTCAACCAGTAGAACACCTTTACGAAGCTCGGGGATCATGAAGAGCTGTTGAACATGCCGTATATATATTAATATGCATGCTATGATTGGACGATAACCATGTTATTACAGTCCTGGGTCCGGTTGTTCAAAACCCCGATTAAACTAACCAAGGGTTAGGTCTAATCGTAGATTAAATTTCTTAACTGTGGGTTAGTTAATTCGTGGGTCAAAGAGTTATGGATTAATTCAGTTAAATCGTAGGTTAACAATAATCATGCCTCGACCAATAGAACCTCATAATCATTGATTAGAATTTAACCCTGGGTTAAGCATTTTTTATTCTTCGTTTAGCTTAATCAAAGTTTTGAGCCAGACCCAGATGCACAACTGACGTCACACAAGACTAGAATAACTACAGCTGTCACTTACATGTAGCACTCTACTGCGTCTCATAGCGTACTTCCTTGTTCTCGTCACGTTTTGGCCGAATAGCATCTATTTGTTGAATTTATCATAGCGTTAAACAGGATTCCTGCAGGTGAAGCACTAACCTGTTGTATGACGGAGTTCATGTAGCACGTGGCACCAGCATTCTTCAGCCCCACGTAACCTTTGTAGGGGCGAGGGCCGATAGGAGGGAGGTGCTCCCACTCCGTCACAGGAGAGGTATCTGGAGAATGTATTATGTTTAGTGTGTAAATTAGAATGAATGACGACTACAAGGAGACCCTTCAGAGATAAGACTTGTGGTTTCACTGGGCCTCCTCGCCACTCTTTCTTTTCCCCTTAATCTTTTTCTTTTACAGTACATGTATAATTTCCTATAGATGCTTTAACCTGAGTGTATGAACTGTAATCTTAACCATGTTTACAATTGTTATGTACTGTAATAAATTCTATATGGTGAAATATAATAAAACAGAGAGCGTTTTAAGTTGAGTGTAGTAAAACTAAAACCAAAGTACTTACAGAGCCAATCACAGGAGCAAGTGAAAACTCAACGAGCTAATCACGAATTGAAGTAATTCACGATTGCTTTTACTTGAACCAATCATGAGGCAAAGTAAAAGCAATCGTCGATACCGTCGCTAGAGCGGATTTCAATTGAGTGTCGGAAGTGTTTTGGTTTTGCGTTTACTAAGCTCTCCTATTGGCTGAGAAAGTAAACCAACCAATCAGAATCCAAAGTAAAACCAAACGCAAATTGATTTTGCTTTTGCGTTGTTTTGTCATTGGCTCACAGGGAAGCCATTTATGAGTTACTTGTGATTACTCGCTCCTATGATTGGCCGGCTGTGGGTAATTTGCGTTTGGTTTTACTACACTCAACTGAAAACCGCTCTAAGACAAAACCTGATTGCGTGATTGCATTTGGTTTTAGTTTAGAACTCGATTGGCTGATAATTAGAAAACATTTTTCACAGCCAATAGAAAAGCTAAGCAAACGCAAAACCAAAGCAATCAGTTAGTACTTTCGACACTCAATTGAAAACCGCTCTAATTAAATGCTCTTTATTTTGGTTCTGCTTGTTCTGTGTTTTTAAGTTGCTGGACAACTGTGAAAAATAACCATTTTTTGTGCCATAAGCTACAACTCTGGCTTAACATTAAGGAAAGCAAAGGTGATGAAGGGAAGCCGAGTGGTGACCTCTAACCTCTGCAGCCAGAGGTTCGATTCCCGCCGGACCCGGCGTCATATGTGAGTTGAGTTTGTTGGTATCTCATCCTTGCTTCAAGGATTTTTATCTGGGTTCTCCTGTTTTCCTCCCTGATCCTCAAAAACCAACCGAATAGACCAGTTCGCGGTAAATTCCGACATTTTGAAAGGGGTGCAAACATGGCGCAAAATACAGTGTTTGTATGGGAATCGATGGGAATCCGATGCCAAATAAAATCCGTAAAATCGAATTTATGAAATATTCTTCAGATACAAACTTAAGATACCAGGTAAAAGATTAACATATCGAAACTTGAGGGATGTAGCTGTGCTGGGAAGCGTGCAATCGTGTTTTCAGTTTTCCATACATTGTCTGTAAAACTGGACTGAGTCAAATTCCGCGTGAAAATTTAAACAAACCATATGGCATTTGGCAGCGATCATCATCATAGTTGCCGACGATAATCGCAGGTAGCCAGCTCCTAATGACAGGCATGTCGTACCTGAGTAGTACATGTCAGTCAGGATATCAGCGAGGAGACAGAGGTTCTGGACACATCCTGTGCATAAAGCCACCAGCAAGTCAAACCCTGCCACTAGAGTGGGCGGTGTAGCACAAACTGGGGTCACTCGTCTGTTCCATACTTCACCTACACCAAGGCAGAAATTAAAAATACGACTAAGACATTTTGAAATGAAACGATTTCCTACCGAGAACATTATTAATCATAAGTTTACGAGACAAATAAATTTACACATATGTTTTCACTGGAGAAGGAGCGATTCGGTACTGGAGAGGGGAGGTCTAAGGCAGTGACCATTGTCAGGTGGTGTCTCTTCTGTTGGAAGTCTGTTAAAGAAATAGCTAAATGGGAGTGTGAAATTCAATAATTTGGTTGTTTCATGAAGAAAAACTGTAGCTTACTGTTTCCGTTGCTTGCTTCCAGGACTATTTTAGATGCTGGGAAAATAAAATCTTCTACAAGTTCCTGCAGAAATAAAAAATATAACCGTCAAGAATGTTGACAACATTCAAACGACATTGAATAAACCAAATGTAACGAATCCCCCACAGGATTGCTTGCATCCCTCCACATACATGTATGTACAGTATTTGAAATCTAAGGGTCAAAGTGGCCCAACAGCTGATCACTGCGGAACCCTCAAAATAGTGGGTGCAACTGTTCCCATGTGTTCTTTGTAATTATGTTTTAAGACTGATGAAAGGAAAAATAATTGTTACAAAACTGAACTCAAGTCAGCAGAACATTTCTCTGTGCCACATCTGAAAATTTGACTAAATAGATGCAGCAACCATAATGCATTTTGGTCTTTGATGCATGAGGCAACCTCTTTGAAATAGCTGTAGGTATATGTAGATGCCGAGTCACATACTTTGATAAGGTGTGATCCAATTAATAACTTGTTCTGAGTACTCTGGAAGAGTAGGAGTTCCCTGGTGATACCCAGGTGTCCTTCAAGCAAAGTTTCGTCCAATGGAGAGCCACCATCATCTGCTGCCATCACAGCCTCCTGTGAAATAGGTCATATCAGGACGTTCAACATGGTATTTCTCTTCGATCTCAGGGTGTATTTTTTTTTGTATTTTTGATTAAAAGAATCTTGAAGGTTCAATTCGATTGACAGTGCCCATTTTCTGACGGCTGATTCGAGGTGACAATAAGTCCATTTAGGCCAACTGATCATTAACCAATCATGACGAGCTTTTCCAACACTATCAAGACCAACAGTTTCACGTGTGAAATACTCAAATCATACTGTTTATTAGATGGTTGAATATATTTTTTTATGTATCACAAGAAAACCTTTGTATCGAGCATACCCACAGTTAACTCTACTTTGAGTGCAAACAATAGGAAACCCTAAATCGCCCACCCCCCTCCCCCAAAAAAAAGTCGTTATGGTTTCTCGATATTTTGCCAATTACCATTTTAACAATCGGAGAGGCACATATCTACATTATTTTGTAGCTTTACCTTTGTCTTTTTTAACCAGCCTATTTCATTCTTGAGAAGCACTTCAGCAGTTGGTAGAGGACAGTGAGAAAAGTAAGCGTGATTTAATAACCTGCCGTAAAGAAAACGTTAAGCCATTCAGCCACCCAGGTGTCATCCTCGGAAACCCAGGGAATATTTCTTCTGTCGATTCTTCTCTCTCGGAGCAGAGGAGGATTCCATAGTATCCCAGACCTATTTGCACGCCTAGTATTTGCCAAGATAGCGGTGCTAGACCAGAAATCTGTTGTATTTGTTTATAGAAGAACAGATCACTTCGTGACCACTCTATATGGTAAGATAAGCTTTTGTGTTCTTTTCAAATCATTATTACTGCTGCTGGCTGTTTATTGGGTAACATTAAATATAAATATCATACTAAAAAGCGTGTTATTGCATGTGGGGGGTCAATGGTTCGTCTCATATTCGTTGTTGGCTCCCTTCAACAATAATACTGCCTGTTGCAAACTTTTAATATGAATATTTTCATTTATTTTTGCATATCCTAATGGTTAAGCTATTCAATAATCATTTACTTAAAAGTTCTCCATCTTTTGCCTTTTCTAGGGCGCCTTAGATTGTGATCATTTTGTTTGCAACAATGTGCGAAATTAAGACATTGTTTACAAAATGTTGCGTGAAACATGTGAACATTCAAACGTCCTTCTCACTAATACTCATTTCCATTTCAGGAGCCGCCAAAGCTTAGGATCTGTGAAGTTTCCAAGTAATATTCGAAAGAACAATCAACGCAAATAGACATCTTAAATAGCGTCTTGATAAAAAAAATACTGCATGCTGGCTTCGAATTTCTAAGTCAAAATGTTGTAGTGCATGAATCTATAAATTAAAAAAACATTTGACTGCCACTGAATTAGTGCATGTTTTACATCTCTAGTTCTGTTGTTTTTCAAATCGTGGCCTTTATTTAAGCTTATCATTTTACTACTTTAGCTGACATTGTACTGTGAATTCTTCAAGCTCGAAATTCTTTCAGGAATAGCTCTAGCTCACAGACAAAAACTGAACTCGTAAAGGAAGAACTGAATGAATACTTGTTTATTGAATCAGGTTGTTTCAATTTCAATTTTCTGCAAGGTGTTTCCATGTGTTTTAAATAAAAACATTACATCAGATTCGATCAAACTCTTTTAATGTCCGTGAATCAGGCCATTGCGTTACAATTTAATACATGTACACGTATGTAAAACACCGCTCCCTGACAACAAGTCAATAAACTGTTTAATGCATTAAGAAGTCTTACTTTAATATCACAACTTGATTTGAGTCGAACAAGCATAGACTCTCCATTAGCCTGCTTGCCGGCTCTCCTGTAAAAAAATTTCGGTCGTTTCTTTCTGATTGGGTCACCTGTGGCACGCGGTCAAAATGGGGCGAGGACCGCGTGCCACAGGTGACCCAATCCGAAAGAAACGACCGACAAAAATTACAGGAGAGCCGGCAAGCAGGCTAAAGTCTGAAAACATTGCCTGCACTTCTTTGCCATAGACAGAAAACTCTTCAATAAAACTTAAATGGGAAGCTCTAAAACAGGAGTTCGACACACGAAAGTAAGGCAGAAATACAGAAAATTTCTCTGAAGAAATACAGGTTATATAAATCAGGTCACACTCGTTAAAAACAGTTGATCTTTGCCACATTCTCGTCCTGGACTGGTTGAAGCATTTCCCCAGTCCTCGGATATGCACAGGCTGCTCGGTGAAAGCAAGTGATGACATCACACGAAAAACGATTGATATAAGACAAAACACAATGCATGCTGGGATACTATGGAATCCTCTTCTGCTCCCAGAGTAAAGGATGACAGAAAAATTCCCAGGGTTTCCGAGGATGTCCACATGTAAACACAAGTCAACATAATGTACGTTCTGGCACAGTGCCTGCATTATTCTATAACTTCACACAATGATAAACTAAAACAGCAATTGAAAAATGGGATTATTCAACAGCTATTCTAGGCGATAAAATACCTGCAGAGTACACTGAAGTAATCGTAAGAACATGCTGGATGATCTTTGACTGTGTTCTGCAAAAATAACGTAACATAATTATTACTTGTGTAGGACTCTTACGGGATTCCTACCATGACATCATATATTCCTATCAAGCACATTACCTAACCCAAACCCCAACCTAGGGTGGTTAGGGCTAGGAGTGGTACAATTACTACTGACAGGACAATTCTTATTTTTTTTACGACTTGGTGTGTTTTAGTGCAAATACAGGGGTGGGTTGGGGTGGGGTGGGTGGGTGGGGGGGGGGGGGGGGGGTGGGGGGGTGGGGGTTGGGTAAGGGGAGGAGTGCAAATATGCAAGAGTATTACACAGGTCACAAACAGGTTTGCAAAGGTTTCTTTGACACTTAAAAGGTTTTGTAAGCACAATCAAAATTGCCAATCAAAATTGCCAATCAAAATTGCACTGTTTGAGAAATAACCAATCAGATTTTAGCATGCAAAAACTTTTTACAGCATGCATGCCCCCGACATTGGCTTCAGAAAGGCAGATAGAGTTTCTGCTCTCAAGACAGCAGACAACATGGCGAAGGTCCATGTTTTCGTGAGTTTTGGAGGACATTTTGAAAAGTTTAGGAAAGCGCATGGCTATAAGCTGCACCCCTAACTTTAGGAAAAAATTTCAAACAGTTTTCAAAATTTTGCTGCAGCTTATAAGTGATCAACTATGGTACTTCTGCTCCAAAAATAAAAACACAAACACACCAGCTTCCCTATCGTACATGCACCATAATCACCTACAAAACATGCAGTGGCCTTACCATTAAGACAGTGAAGAGTAGAGTGACGAAGAAGACAACAGGTCTATGTCCTGGAGAACATCTTGTGGCCATCAGGAAGAACTGATCAGCAGCACTAATTCTAACCGCTCTGTAGGTTTAAGGCAAGATTAGGAATGAATGAGAAGGAATCCAAATAATCACAATCCTGTTATTGCAGGTGACTTTTTGGAGTCTAGCCACTTTTGTGATGACAATAACGTTCTGTCAATGCCACTCTAATACTAATGTATAACCTTGTGCCAGGAACCAATGAAACTTAAGTTGGTGCATTAATAATGATGCCGATGATAATGATGATGATTATGAAGTTCATAATGATAATGATACTACCATTTGCAAGTTACCATTTAGCGTGAACCTTTTTCTACGTTCGTTTATGTTTGAAACCTAGACGTCTGGCGGCACAAACCTTTGCAATTTAACCATGTTGAAAACCTTTGAAATGTTGCGCCTTCACGTTTCAGCAGTGTGGCATTCAGGTTTGGAAACTTTTCAGCTAAATATTCCTTCGCACTACGCGCTAAATCATAGAAATGTCGGTTCAGAATTATGAGAGATGCAAGACAACAACTGTCTCTTGGCATACTCTGAGTTTCACGGCGGTACAAGACATATCAAAGGTTTTCGACATCAAGGTTGAAACTAATTAGTTTGCCGATGAATTGCAAAGGTTTGGGTCACCAGACATCTAGGTTTCAAACGTAAACGAACGCGGAAAAAAGGTTCACACTTAACGGTAGCTTGCAAATGGTAGTAATGAGATGGCACTGAACACCTTAGTCAATGACTGCAGATGCACAACTTCTTGAAGCAAAGATTGAAAGAACAGTAACAGTATATCATGTATTTAAACACTACACATACAGTATGTTTTATTTCATTTATTTTATTTATTCTGCTTATATAGCCTTTTACAAATAAAAGGGCAACACAAACAAGACTAACTAATAAACATATTAACACGAAAGCAACATGAAGGCAGGGGCACCACAACAGATTGCACCAATTACTGTGGGCCCGTCTATGTGCACAACTTCAGGTTTTTGTTCAGGTTTTTCTCAGGTTCTCAATTTTCCACCACCAGCTGTAAATCATATGACTGATCTAAGGAAATGATTATTTCAACAGGACACAAAAGCAATGGAAAGAACCAAAACCCGCCGTAAATCATAATCGCAACACTTTTTATCAAAACTTATCTAATTTCAAGCAATGTAAGGTACAACCCAAAGGTGACACACATGTTAAAGGAGAACTGAAGCCTAAAATCAACTTTAGCTCAATGAGTAGATCACTCATACCAAAATTTATTTTACTGTGTTTTGCATCAAAGGAAAGAGAATCTGCAAATCTTTCTCCCAACCGCCGCTAAGTACAGATGGCTCAATTCCTGTAATCTGTGACGTATGATACGGGGAATAAATTAGTTTTGTCATGTTGTTCTTGTCTTTGAATACATGGACTAACGACTCATAATTTTGCACTATTGTGCTTTCTTTGTGTTGAAGGTGTGGTTGTTTTCCCTTGGTATGGATGACGGTGCAATACAAAACCACGGAATTGAATAGCAGAACTTCTTTCTATTGAATACAAGTTTGTATAGTCGTCGGATTGATTTAGGGTTCAGTTCTCCTTTAAACAACAAGTTCTGGTATAAAAGGTTAGCCCTCCTCTTTACATGCCTTTGGACCTTGAAATATAATTTGAATTTCAATAAGCAATCAGTAGGGAGCACTCAAGCAGAATATCACAGATGTTCACTCAACAAAGGCCGAGTGACATTTTATACCGAAACTTCTGTTTAAAGATTAAGTTCATCTCATATGAAAGGCCTTTCGAAATGATTAAGGATATCATTTTCCATTTGTAAACATGTCATCTCGTTTCAGAGATATTCGTGTTTTTGCAATATGCAAATGAGTTGATCTATGACGTCAGTTAATTTGGAAAGCCTCAAGACAAATCACAAAATGAAGAATATCTCAGCAAATAGTTGGAAAAATAATTGAAACTTTGCACATGTATGGAAATGAGGAAGACACACATTATCATGCAGGTTATGATGTTGCCATAGTAACAACTCAAGGATGTCCAAATCAACTGATGTCATAATTGTGTCCTTTGCATATTTGCAAAAAAACTAATACCTCTGCAATGATATGAGTAATTTTTAATTCATAATCACTTTAAAAAGAAAAATATACAAATTGTGCAGTGCTACGCTACCTGTTTGGGCAGAGAATAAGGAGATCAATGACAAAACACTGCCAGGACTTGTCCTTACTTAGTGCCTCGATTGCAGTGGGACATAAGGCTAAACACACTGTCAGCACCTGGAGATAACAAGCACATCGCATGAATATGCCTACAAACTTCACCAGTCACTATCAGAATGCACACTCTACATACCTCCAGTGCCTCTTTTGCTACTTGAATGTCATCGTGTTCCAGCATTTTGCCAGAAAGCTGAAATAGGTAAGCTACAACTTAGCATAATGATACAAAGCTATCCTAACCATGTATCGGGAATCGGAAATGAGTTCACTGGTTATACTAGGGACCTTAAGCAACCAGGATGAGGACGGCTGCGACAACAGAACGTAGAAAAGTGTTTACTCCCGAATTTTGGAGTTTACTATTTCCTTTATCTGCCTTTAGGTGCCTTTTAAAACCATATTTTCAAAAAATGTGATCGGGACAGAGTTCCGTTCAGACTGAACAATAAACAGTGTGATTTATTTTATTGTGTTCCCATTCTCCTTTGAATGTCAAATTTGTTGTTTTCTCGTTCTGTTTCTTAAAAGAACGGTCAAAATGTAGGTGGCTGTGTGCATTTTCACGTGCATTTATTGCATTTTGTAATTAAGACTATTGTTTTATGCCATCGTTGTCGTGGTTGCTTAAGGTCCCTATTGACTTCAGAACAAATATTTGGCTTCTATAAGACCTGCAGCCTTTAAAATACCAGTGAAAAACTCTGACTAAGGTACAAACACACAGAAAGAGAGAGAGGGCTTCATAATCATGTACATGTACTAGTAAATATATGACTCTAGACTTGCCATAAGTTTGCAGGCAAGCAAAGAAAGTTTTTGTTTTTATCTTGGTGACAGGCGAGTGACAAAATCGATTTGTGTTTCGTGCCACAAAACTGCCACGATGATGTATCACGTTTCTTGTAGGCTAGACAGAGAGGCTAGACAGAGTGGGGTTCGTGCAGATCTACAACCACTTGACAATTAATGATTGACAGGTGTACACTAAATATGTTATGATTGGCTACTCTTATAATTTATTCACCAGCCCAAAAATCCTTTGGTAAATTTGGTTCAAAACAAGGAGGACAAGTCCCTTCTCCAGCACCAGCCTAAATCGCAAAAAGGTGGGTGGAGGATTTTGAGAAAGTCTTATTTTAATGTAACTCGTGTAGTGTTCTCTCAAGTTGGTGCTGATGTTGCTGTTTCTACTGTATAATGATAACAAAAGGATGGGGAACAGAAGATGCTTTAATTTCTAATTATAATTATTCCAACGTACCTTTTCATAAGCCTTGTGAACCTCATCATTTGTTCCATGTACCATGTGTAACACCCCAGTGGCGCTGACCCAGGCAAGTTTCTGCACTGCCTTAATTACATTAAGGTCTGGCACATGTCCTATGGCCTGGAGAGAATAGAAACAAACAACATCACCTCATGCATGAGAGGTGCGGTGTAACTAAAGGGGCTGTGTCGCGATGAGGCCTTATTTTCAGCGACTTTCATATGAACTGACGAACCTCATGCACACATGGGATGGTTAAAATTAAAGCAAAATAATATACAAAAACGATTAATGAACTGTGTATAGTCTTCAAGGAAAATGTTGTGTATGATTTCAATCAGACATTGAGCCAATAGCCCACTTGAACCAAGATATGCATTACTTCCTACATACAACGGAATCAATACGAGGCTCCGTGCATAATGCTCAGTCGTTCGTGACAAGACTACAGCACTTCTGTAGTTTGTCGCGAACGACATTATGCATGGGGCCTTGTATTGATTCCTTTGTGCATAGGGAGTGAGGCATATCTCGGAAGTGGGCTATTTAACAGACACCAATCAAACATTGACTCCATACATGTGCAGTACCATAATTTATATAGGACTGATCAATATATTAGTTTAGCTGTGTTGATGTAAAAAACATTATACATTTTTTGCTTTAACCTTTGTCTACATACTCACCGCTTTTCCCATCTTGCGTGCCAGCCTAACAGCAACATTTTTTAACATGCATTCCGTGTTGGGATTAGGGATATAATGCAATGCCTGCTGTAGAATTACAGCAGCATTATGTACACTAGCAGGAAATGGTGCCAGTGGTTGAGATGGTGCCGGTTCAGTAGGATGTATTGCCTCCGCTACCACCGTCACCTGGGCATGTCCAATTATGGTGAACAGCAACTTGCCATGCTTTAGTAGTGTATTATAAGCAGCCCTGAAGAAATTAATCGAGTGTGCAGAAGTAATTACAAATACTAGTTTCCTGATCCAAAATCACCACTGAGTGATAAACAATCCAAAGTATTTCTGCCATTACTATGCTGAAAGAGCATCTCAAATTACAGTAGTCAATATTAATACCAAAATGTGTGAGTTATATCTTGTGTAGAAGCCAAGATATAATTGAGTAAAGTGCAAATTCTTTAACAGACATTTGTATCATACAAACGTCTGTAAAATTAATTGTCTTATGGTACGGTAATTTGAAGGACTGTATCCACACAAAATATAATGCTCAAATTTTGGCATTTCACTAATTCTGAGGTGCTCTTTCAGCAGTATTGATGGTATAGCTAATTTAAGTAGATATCATAACAGCAGGATTGGCATATTAAAAATGAATCAACACATCCAGGGAACTTTACTATTTAAAGAACCACATCTACCTGGTTAACAATAACCTATATTTTATTAATTATTATTATTATTATTATGTGGCATTGAAATATGACCTGATATTTCATCTGTGGACATTATCTGTTCCAAGAGCTCGAGGGAAACTGTGAGCTTCAAGGATCAGATAATATCCAAGGACAAATATCAGGGCATATTTCGACACCACAATGTAGGTTATTGTTGTTATCATCCTTCGAATATTTTATTTTACAGGAGCCCTTGTGCTATGCTCAGAGGATTGACATGTGATGCAATTCTACCAATCATGCAGGAGAAGATCATTGATGGATTATAATGGTGAATATTAAACAAAAACATGACATTTTAGTCCTCCTTCACTTCCTTTAACATAGGGTTGAAGGACAACAATTTCCCTTCAATTTTGTCATTGACTCTATAATAATAAAAAACTGCCAGTGACTTTTATGAGCTTATAAATAAATGTAGGATGGAGAAATGATTTTGTAGTATTGAACTTGCAGATTAATAACTGTCACCATCTTTAAGAATTACAATGAAGTTGGAAATCCAAACTCCAAAATATAATCTATGCATACCATTTCTGAAGCAGTAATACATTTAAAAGAAAGGACTGTTTTTCTTAGGCAAACTCATTACCTTTTTATTATAACGTCTGCTTTGCTAAGAAAGTCTGTGTTGGTAAGCATGCTAAGGACACAAGGAATACCTCCACTTTTCAAAAAATCAACCTGAAGTGGAATTAATGTAGCATTAATCCATGTATGAAAACAATTATAATCCTAGGCAGGCAATAATTGTTTACATATGTACAATTCGATAAAAATTAAATAATTCAATTTTACACATATCTACAAATAGGAACAGAGGTTGAAGAACAAACCTGGAAATCAAATGTCGCCTCCTGAATTAATGAACCAGCAGGCATCAACAAGGCATACACCAACTATGGGACAAACAAGACACATATGAACACATCAGTACTAAAATAAATGTTCCTCAGCAAATGCAATCTCTCAAAGGACTGGTTTATTAACATCAACTTTGTCAAAAAATAATTTCCCCCTTGACAAGTTGCATCATGAGAATGAGGGAATCTAGAATAGACTGAAATTGTAAGAATATATACCTCTTCTTTGTCTCACTCTGCCCTTTCTTGAAATTTATGTACACATACTACATACAGTGGTTTCAATAACCTTTACAACATAGGTGGCTGATTGTACAAGGGTGCTATTATGGCACCTGAGGCTCTAGGAGGTTCAAATTGAAAAAGAAGGTAGCAGATGTACATGTACATGTAGATGGGTAAAATCATTGGTCACTGGTTCCTATTGAGACCACTGCCAGTTGTTAAATAATAAGCCAGGCAAAGCATGGTCTTCTTGAGTATACAGTCAGAACGCCTTTAAAAAATATTGGAAGGAAACTCACCTCTAAGTTATAAAGGGCTTGCATTGGAGAATTAATAAAAAATACAGTCTCTAGTGTTTGTGATGTGGCTTTGGCTCCATTCTCGGCATGATCATGGCAGATGGCTTTTATCTTTTCCAGTGTGTGTGTATCTGAAACAAATATAATAAGTCAATTTTGCAGATCAAAATTAATATGATGTACAACACAAAAGGCTAACGTGGTGCATGTACATGTAGTTAGTACTAGATTTCACAAATAAGTAAATTCAGGGTCAACTTAAGATAATGACAAACCCAATAGGAATATTATAATTAAAATTTCAACTTTAATATTAAAATGTCCTTATCAGAAATTTTCTTTTTAAATGTACCAATATTATTGATCTTAATGCATCCGATGAAGGAGAACGCAATCCTAATCTGATATCACACATCTGTTGTCATGTGTTTGCTACCTGGGCTAAAAAAAATCGAGATTCGAGAGTCATTGCATGGGCTTTGTATGTACTTGAGCCTCATTCTGACGCTGATATGTGTATGCACATGCAATCATACAGATGCATTCATGTTGACGCGATCATGTGGACGCACCTCTTTTCCTCCTCGTGGTGATTCTTTGTGGCAGTTCATTGACAGTAACATGTTCATAGCATGTATATCATTATTTTATATACAATATTTTACCTGAAGGGATTAAGTCTAGAAGCTGTCGTACTATGTCTCGTAGTTCAGAAATATTGTTTTCAATACCAAGATCAGCCAGATGAATAAGGTACTGGAGGAACGTGTGTCGTTTGGACATTATCTGTAGAAAATTTTAGTAATTTAATTAAAATACTGACTGTGAATAGCAGCACTGGATGAATTAGAAAATCACAAGTCATTTAATTGTGCCAGTTTTCATAGGGTCTTAGTTGATTTTCTGGAACAGCTAAGTGTCACTAGACATGAAATGTCCATTGCATTAGATATTCCAAACTTGGGGGTAGCCCACATGTACCTACTGGCACATGTTCTACATATTACATGTAGGTGTAGTAGTTTCAAAAGAAGCTACAATCTCAGACAGGATTGGTTGGGACACTCCAGAAATCTGATTGCAAATTTTTGGCCATGCTTGCCTTTCATCTTCCTCTCCTTACTCAATGTTGGGACTCTAGGCCCAATCATTCTCCCAACATTGGGGAGGGAAAAGGCAAAAGTGTCTCAACACTTGTGTCTTGGATTGTAGCTACTGCCGAAGCTCTGACAGCTTCTTGAACTTGTACTGCAGCTGGCTACTACTTCAATTATTCATGGTTGTTGCCAGGATTTTTGGGGTAAAGCCAGACAAAATCAGAAATGGGGAAAAATATTTTTAAAAATGTGAGAAATATTCAGGGTCAGGCTTATTCAGAAAATAATTGGAAAAAGTGGTTGAGGCTCCGAGGAGACTGTGTTTATTTTGTAAGCCAGTGAGTTACATCCAAGTGGCTAAATTTAGTTGACACTTGCTGTGAGAGTGGAGGAGGGCCCACTGGCAACCACCATGTACATGTCTAGTAATTGCGTACTGCTTACTTTCAATATCTGTTTAAAAAAACGACAGTATGTGCATTCTATTGAAACAGCTGCATAATTATAAGCATCTCAGTAAAAAAATATTCATGATGGCTGCTAATTAAGGCAAAATAAATAAGAAAAAGCAAAGCATGGCAATATAAAAAGTGTGTGCCCTACCACTCCTGGTAAGCAGTTCTCAGCATCCAGGTTAGGCCCATCTAGAGTGGCTGCCGTAGAACCTGTCGACGACTCTGATGATGAATCAGGGGAGGATGGCATAGAGCTATTGATGGGACCAATCTTGGCAGTTATTAGCTGCAATGTGACATAAAATGGCATTAATATTTGGTTGAACAGGGATGCAATGATTGTTGCTTCAATGGCTTTACTCACTGTTCTATCCCTAAGGGGTACTTGAAAGACGAGTCTTCTGTCATCAGAGGGACAGAGTATCTCGCCATTGACATAAAGATCGACTTTAGTGGCCTGAGCTGCTGTCTTTACTCTGTAAATTGAACAAAAAACAAAACGTTATTTTACTGGCCAATATCCTTGCACGTGCATAAGTTTTTAAATTTGCAGACTGCTTCTATGCTTGGTTACTTTTAACTGCTCAGGACATGTACATTGTATCCTACCTGATGCTAGTGATTGATTACTGTATTTCCTAATGTACATGTATAAGCCACACCTCACGTATAAGCCACACCCCTAACTTTGGCCTGACAAGTGAGAACTGCTGTTGCAAACTGCGGTTGCAAAAAAAGGATAAGGAACAACTCATGTATAAGCCACACCCCAAACTCAGGAAGAATGATATTTTGTTTGAGTTCATAAATGCTTGTACTTGAAGCAAAACTTCTCCAGAAGAGATTGTTGTCATTCCAAGTCATGCCATCAGCCAAACTGCTGTTGCAACTTTGCACATGGTTACAACTTTCCTTGTCATTTCTCTTGTGTATATTTTAACCTGATGTCTTTAAATCAATTCAGAATTATTCTGCTTTTAATCCTCCATTAACTCATTAACAACATATTTAAGGAACTTCATTGTCTGAATTCTCTGAATTTCTAACGAGACCTGAAACAACCATGGGGGCTGATCAAAGCCAGGTCCCGGCTAATCCACAGATCGAATTGGAATTTAGCATGTTGGTTTTTGCGGAGGGAGGAAAACCGGAGAACCCGGAGAAAAACCCTCGGAGCAAGGGCGAGATACCAACGAACTCAACTCACATATGGTGCCGTGTCCAGGATTTGAACCTGGACCACAGAGGTGAGAGTCAAAGCGCTTAACCACTGCACCACCTGAGCTCTCCTCATTCCTCAAGTCAATGGTCTGCCATCTTGGATTTTCAAGGGAGGGGCCTGGGGCGAGTGTTTTCTCAAATGTCCAATCGAACTGGATTGAATGCACTGTGTAGCGTGAGCTCCAAACTTGACGAGAATTATACTTTATTTTGAAGTTTGAAGGCTTAATTCTAAGACCAAAATTTTTTATGGGCCTTAACAACACAAGGAACCATTTGAGGAATTAGCAGAGAAGATGACAAGCAAATGGACAGCTAGTTTTCTTTGGAAAGCAAAGGAGAGGAGCTTGAGTAGAAAATCTTGCTGGCACTTGTGTTCTGTGAATGTACCATTTCTATTGTTCATATGGCTTTGTTTATGGTCATTGCAAAAAACGTTTTTGAAAAGCAGCACACCCAACTTTGAGGAATTTTTGGTTACTTGCAAAATCTGAAAGGTTGAAAAAGGTGCAGCTTATACATGAGGAAATACAGTAATATGTGACTGCAAAACATACTCACACATTCAGTGCTCTATAAGAAATATTTATCGGCTTAAATTACAGTTACCTGCTAAGAATATGTCTCCTGACAGATGCTAGTGATTCATTAGTATGTGACCAAACTTCAAACTCTTCCCCCTGTCGGCCATGGGAAGGAAACCGTACTATCAATGACACATGCCTTCCACGACAGGATCTATACGAAGAAGTACATTCAAGGTATGAACACAAACAACTCTTATGTTTCTTTCATGCTCAGCACACTACCATATTATGTGTCTATAAGTCATGTATACCAGGGAGTGGTTGTTCAAAGGAAGGGTAACTTTATTCCTAGGATATATAGCACTTAATCTGTAATTATTGTAATCTATACCAAGTTTAAACTTGGGTTAGTGATTTAATGCCACAGTAGTGCATGCATCATTTCTTTAATACTGACCAATAGTTTACCCTAAGATGCCATATCTGCTTTTGTTGAAACTGATATAAGTTCATTATCATATAACCTGTATGGCCATGCACACGCTCTCCTTTCAAAACCATTTACAAAAGTCCCATGATGGGGACTGTACGTGTTTGACAATGAGTGGGCCGGAAAAAGACATCTGACCCTGCTTTACGTTTTGAGTGTTGTTTTGCCATTTGAAAGTAGTCATAAGAAACTTATTGACAGAGTTAGGTCAGGCCAGACGGTCATTTTGTCCGCATGTCAGGACCTCGAGCCAAATACTTTCCGTCCGGCCCTCTCAGTCAATACGTACCTAATATCTTACCTGCCATGGGGAAGGATTGCTCTTTCCTCCATATGGTCATCATCACATTCAGCGACATACTCCTTGAGCACAGTCAGGCAGCGCACTACTTTGGTGGCTTCCGGTAGTAGGTTTACTCTGCTGACATCCACCTTGTGGTCTTCCTCCTCACTTGGAGCATTTGTTGTAAATACTTTAGCTGATTCTTGAATACGATCCGTACAGCTCTGGATAAATTTGTCATGAATTTCAACCTGATTGGTAACAGGAGGAAAAAAGTTAATTTACTTCATACCGGTATCTGTATTCCTGTTCGCACTCTTCTGGGCTCAAAACTACAACCACATCGGTCATCAATGTGACTAAAACATTGTTTGCCAACTAAAACGTACAGATTAATTACCAACTCTGCTTCTAACATAAAATGTGCTGGCTGGCAACTAGATTTTAGGTGACTAAAGATTTTTTTTATTTGAGGCCTGTTCTTAGAACAGCAACAACAGTAACTTTATTTGTCCTCTAAATTAAATAAATTATAAGATATTAAATACATTAAATAGGTAGATGAGATGTTGACTACTGGGAGGCCTGAAGCACTGTATAAGACTAATTGAGTCAGTCAAACATTCTTGTTGGGTCAAGCAAAGCACACACTAGTTACATGTTAAATAGATTACAAAATACCACTAAATACAGATACATGCGCAACAAAAGTAACAATTGGACTATGAATTTCATGATGATAATCCTGTACAGCTACACAAAATAAGAACATGCAAACCTGATTGACCCTCAGACTTGGCCCTAGGTTGGTGAAAGTCTCTTTGATAAGTTCAATGGCCCGGGTAGCTATCTCATCAGAACTGTGAAGTACAACCTTTTAAAAATAAAAACAGATATCTTATCTTACTGCTCTGTGTAAGTTTTCAAAAGCTAATAGTACGAAGGGAATCAGGCTTGACTGGACTTTGAGTCCTCTCTATTCCTGCAAAAGGTTTACAAATAAAATTATACGCAATGTGCAATACCAGGTATGTTTGGATACACAATACTTGTTTTTCATGTGTTTCTTAGAGAAAGTGAGGTTTTCTTAAATCTTCTCAAATCCCTGCAATTTATAGGTGAAGAAACACAAAGGATAGATAATGGTACATGTAGTTTACGAAGGTTAGTTTCTGAACTGTTTATCCAGACTCATCCTAGTCATGCACATTTTGCTCATTATCCTGCTTGAATCTCCAAACACACTTATCATAACAGTGCCACACATGTAATAACATGCAAAATACAGTTTTTAATGTTACTGTAAAATTCATAACAAGCTTTACATTGGGTACATGTATTTGTTTCAGATCAGACTGTTTTCACTATTTTATAGTGAAACCTCCTGACCATCATGTAATATAAAACAATTTCCACCATTGACTTTACAGGGTCTGAAATTGTGCTTTATTTGGTGCCAATGCAACTAAATTTTGAGTCTTGGCGACCAAAATTTCAGAGTTAGTTGCCAGCTGGTGACTTAAGTAAAGTCTTCATAATGTCCTGAAGTCACACAATGTTCTTAGTAAATTTAGGCAATAAAACATGCCAGCAAATGTTCTTTGTCGCGTGTCGCTTAGAACTCGAAATGTGGCGACCACAATTGGTCATTTGGAGACTAAAACATTTTGGCTAGTCGCCAGTTGGTGCCTACGTAAAAAAAGTCGGCCCCTGCCTTATTTATGAAAGCATCAAACAAGGCCAGTTGACCCAGCTTGTCATAGGAAGAGAAAAAAATCTACATTTGATGACAAAAAATATCAACAAAAGTAATAAATGATCAAGTAATTCATCGGACTATGCGATTCAAGAAAAATCGCATGCCTGAGAAGGTAATTCCATGGAAAATTGCACTTGAAAAACCAAGACTTGGGCAAAATCAATTGTCTCATGCTATTTTACATAATAATTATTATTACCTCGTCAGGCATGTGATTTCCTATTACGTTAATCAGCTCACCTGCCACAGGTAGTCCACACCAACCAAGTCCAGATCCTCTATCATGTAGGCCCTGCGTTTGGCCACTAACTTGCGTTCCTTGATATTAACACCCCTGAAAAACCTCTCAAAACATCTGTAAAAAAAAACCAGGCAGACAAACATTGTTTATTAAAAGCTGGAATTTTATTACATTTCCAAGACAATCTGATTTATTTTAATTAATAGGATAACATAAAACTTTTGTCAAGAGTCACAAAAATGTGCACCAAATTAGCACTGTTTCCATTGCTATGTGCACGTGATGGCATGAGACCAAAGTTGCGACGTGAAGTTGGCAATAGACTTCCATCAATCATACACAGCAGGATGTGAAAATGTACCTGTGTTTATTGTTTCTTTTATTATTCACCTTTTATTGTTCTTCTTGCTCAGGTTTTCTATAAAACAGTAGGATAAACACAGAGTTCCATTCAGGACGAATGAAAAACCTTGAGTTTTCATGTTGTGTAGTTTCTCAAATAACAGCCAAAATATGTCATGAGTGCATGCATTTTCCCATGCAGTTATTGTATTTTGTAATTAACTCTTGTTGTCTTTGTGCTGTTGCCCTAGACGTTTGGGGCTAGCCCCTCCCACTTTGTATGCTTGCTGGAAGTCTATTGCCAACTTCACGTCGTGACTTTGGTCTCGCGCCATCGTGTAGCAATGAAAATGGTGGTAAATGGACCACAACTAATCAAGACAACAAAATTCTGAAAATTGACAAAAAATATAATAACACTAATAAATTATGTAATTTCCTCTACTAGAGAAGCTGTGTCATGGTGAGAGACCTTACCAGTCTGGGCAGGACACATTAATTTTCAGCAATTTCTAATGGTTAAAATCAATGTAGAAATGACTAACAAACTGTTTGTAGATTGAGGATGTATCCAAATATGGAATATTAAAACAGATTTATTATGCAGATTTTGAATCCAAAAAATCCACATTGAGGATCGACTTCCTTGGATTAATCCAAATCGATTTCCCCAAAGAAACACACCCTGAGATTATATTGCATTATATCAATTGAGCATTGAGGGAGGACTTTAATAATAAGTACAACAACAACAACAACAGAATTAATCAGTGGCATATCCACAAGGTGGCTCTTCATCCACTGATGGGCCTACATTGTATGATTTAAGGGTGCGTTTACCAATTTCGTTGCTAAGCAGCGACGTTGCTATGAAGGGTCGGCGCGCGCGCGCTTATGCAATGGCGGGAAAAACTTACTTCCGGTTTAGTGAAAAAGCAATGCGCGTGCTTTGCAATGCTCCACTCCTTCAGTTTTGTTTACATTTCGTAAAAGTTACAATGAAGTTGTTTTTGCTACTTGAACCCGGTTTTTTTTTACTTCCCATGCTTCAAGTTTACTTAATATAATGCCGAAAAAGAGCGAGAAAACCGAGAAAACCATTCTAGCTGCGGAGGGTCACTGGACGAGGGAAAATTCCGATGTCAGTACGTGGAATTCGGGTGTCAAGTGCAAACTAATTTTCGTTCGGATTTCGACAACGAAAGTTTGGAAAGTGCTCGGAAAGAGCTTGTTGATAACGAGGGAAGTCAGAATGTACTTACAAGTGAGCAGCTATACGTGAGAGGAGTCTTCGAAGAGTTTGGTTTTGAGCCACTTTCACAAGAAAGTAGCGAAGAAAAATACAGTGCCAACGAAAGAGAAATCAACTCCATTTTTACGGCGGCTCGTCACGATACTAGGGACTTCACTGGAAGTAATCGGTTAATAATGACCAAAACGTTTTCATATATTCTGATACCAGAGTGTTCTGATACCCTGGACACTATTTCTAACTATAAAGAAGCAAAGAGCGATACAACGTAGAACGTAGATTGTCGTTCACGGTTGCTTGCTTGAACAATTCGTCAACTATTTCCAAGGCCGGAAATGTCTGTGAAAAATGCGAAAGTTAAACATAAATACGGAAACGAACGATGGCAAGTTCCTATTAATTTGCGACCATTCCTTTAGGGCGAACAAAGCCTAAGGCCTACTTGCCGAATTTTGTAATTATTTCTTTATTGATCAATGGGGAATATTATAAGGATTACGAACATGTGCGATTGATATTACACATTATAGCAAGATATTCCTCTAGGATTGACATATTTAGCAGTGTTTTTGATTGCTATAGGATAGAAAACTGAGTCAGATTTTGATGTAAGCTTACCGTAAGTTGAATCGGGTTGTTTCTCCTCGACGCGACGTAAAGTATAAAAGTGAGTGACTTTATTTTAGTGTCCATGTATTATAATTTAGCTTTGCAGCTAATTGGGGACACGTCACTAGTCCTACGATTTTTATACGTCCTTATCCGAGAAGACGTGAAGGTCTAACCGTTTACTGTATTATGTAAAGGCAACACCTTCTACTCAGTTATTTTAAGACCCTGAGTGTTGGTCCGGCCGGGGTTTGAACCTGCAACCTCACGCTCGACAGACCGGCGCTTATTACAACCGGAAGGCGGTTAGACATGTGACTGATTATGGTGCAAATCGACTTCTTTGCGTGAATAAACCACTGGAATTAGATGTCTGATAATGCAGCTCTGTTTCAATTTCACTGATTTCATTTTCTTGTCCAATGCCTTTAGCTTTGCCCTCGCAAATTCCATCGGTACACGAGAATCCATGTATGTAAAGATAATTGCTTTGTAACCACCCAAACGCGCCCCGTGGATCGCGCCGTGGGCCCTGGTAACAATATTATACTTCCGGTTTCACAAAAAATGAAACTGAGTTCGTGAAACAAAGAAAAGTCAATCCTTTTTTACATAAAAATTGTCCTGAAGTCGCATTGCACAGAGCCAAGCATGGGTTTAGCGAAAAAAAATAAAACACGGAAGTTATGACCATCTTACTGTTAAAATTCACGGGAAAAAATTCTAAAACGATCAATTTTCGGTATATCGTAAAACGCATGCTACACCTTTTGTGCCTAACCCAGACCAATGATATATGCAAATATGAAAGCACTATCCCAAAGCAATCATGAGTTGATTGAATTTTTCTGCCTTGATGACGTAATAATGACGTCATACAATGACGTCATCAAAATAAAAAGGTCCGTCTCCCAGGAGTTCCTGAGTGATTTATTAATTATTTTACTCAAATTGTTGGCGTTTTATGGCGTTTTAAATTCTACTTAGCAACGGCCCAAAACAATTGGTAAACGCACCCTTAACGTCTTTATCCCAGAAGATGTGAAGGTCTAACCATTTGCAGCATGTGAACAAAATAGACCTAGGGCATTTTCCATTTAAGAAAACTGACTGGTCTGACCAGCCAGTTCTTAAATGGAACATGTCCATTCTGAGAACTAGTCCAGTGAGTTCCAAGAACTGTATCGTTCCATTAAGAAATGACCCATCAGCCCAGTTAGTTCTCGTAAATGTAAAGTGCCCTCAGTCTTTATCCGAGAAGACGTGAAGGTCTAACCATTTGCAGCATGTGAACGAAATAGACCTATTCAGCTTGCCTGTTTGTTGCCCCATTTCCGACCATGTGTACATGTACATGTAGTTCTTTGTTTTCCAGTTATAGAAATTAGTACAGTCATTTGCTCTTGGGATACAGAAAAACAAAAAAGCATTACTCAACGTAAAAGTCAGTGGTCTGAAATGGGACAACAAACAGGCAAGCTGACTAGGTCTATTGTTTCATAAAGGCAGCACCTTCCACTTAGTTTTTTAAGACCCTGAGCGTTGGTCCGGCCGGGGTTTGTGAACCGTCAACCTACCGCACAACAGACCGCCACTTAACCACTGAGCTAACCAGGAGGTGATTGCAACCACTATTATTAACCACCACCAATGTACATTAATTACACATAATTATCAACCTAACAAGACTCTAACCTTAGCATTTTAAGAACTGTCTCAAAACAAAATTCTCTTGATTATAATTTGATCCTGGTTTCATTTAGAAGTGGTTGATAACATTGTTGTCTTAACTGACCTGATTCCATTCTCGGTTAATAAGGCAGGGTCCAACTTGAGAACATTTCCCTCAAAGAATGACAAGCTAATCTCTGGATCAAGGTCTGGTTCGTCACCCATCAACTTTGGAATAATAAAGTTTATAACCCATCAAATATATTTTCTCCCACATGATTGGTAGAATGCATCACATGACCCAATATTTACTCTATGCTAGAAGACAAATAAAAAATTATGCGTAGAAAATATCAGAAGGCAGCTTTGCTGAAATGTTGGAGAAAATAATAAAACAGCAAAGTTTTCTACATTAGATAATTATCATGATGCACCTGACAGACCTAGGTGGGTTCCCTAGGGGTAGTACTGTAGGTGGGTTCCCTAGGGGTAGTACTGTAGGTGGGTTCCCTAGGGGTAGTACTGTAGGTGGGTTCCCTAGGGGTAGTACTGTAGGTGGGTTCCCTATGGCCTCCGGTAGTTTAACTCAGACGGTAAAGCGATCACCAATTGGGTGAGGTTAGTAACTGGATGTGTGACCACCTGGGAATGCCTTGTGCTGTAGCGATTTCTTTTTAGTTCTTTCTTCTTCTTTTTTTCGCCAGGTTTTTTTTTGGATAGTGTGCACCAACACCTTAAAAAAGGGAATTCAAAGTCCTCAATTTTAATCAGTTAGGATAATTAAAATCATAATCCCTGGCCTTGCACAAAGAAGAAACACAGGATAAATTAGAATACACAAAAACTCAAAGTACTGCTGAAATAATATCTAAGCAAGCAAACATATTTTCACTCCTGTCATAGCTTTGTACACAGCAGCAAAGCTCTTTTTGACCATGGAAACTATAAACCATTTCAAAATCTTGGCACTGGCCAGCCATCTGCATCAGTGCATGTAGCGGAGCGAGATGCCCTCAGTTGATGTGATGTAGTCAATACATTTAGAAAAACAATCAAGAAGTTTAGCAATAAAATAAGACTTGATCGCTGGAGGAGGAAAGGAGTAAGAGAAGGATATGCAGAGAAGCTTGTGTACTTGTGCGGCTCAAAAAAAATAATTTCTATAATTGTATTATTGTCTTTGTTTCTTACAAATAGTTATTAATCATGAAGATTTTGTAAAATTTCTGACATTTAATCTATAATTTTGAATACTTGTCGTGGATCCTATGACGTCATAAGATGAATCAACTCCCTCCCACAAGAAAACTACTACAATAAATCCTGTAACTTTCAATTGTGACATCATAAGATGAATCAATCCTCCAATTCGGGTAACTTTTATTCTAGTTTAACTGCTGCTTGAGTCTCTTTAAGAAAATTAATTTAGACAACTGAAGTACAATGTATATTAGAAATAGAATTTGGGGCAAAAAGAGTTCATATTGTTTTATGGCACTACTTGCACTTTAAGGGGTCAGTGTGAATTACCATAATTATAAACAATCACTGATAACCCACTCACAGAAGAGAGGTGGAAAATCAAATAAATAAATTTCAGGTGGTACTGTAGTTGTTGAAGGTTTTACCTTGGAGAACCACTTGAAACAGCACTCTCTGTCTGAAGGAAAGGCTGCCTTTTCTGCAAGGCACTGCCAAATCTGTTGGATAATTTGTAAAAGTTAGTCAAATTTTTAACAGCAACTAAAGATTGAGGAATAATGTACGTAATAAACTTAGTTCCCATTACTCACCAATTTTGCTTGAGGTTCACATAGCCAGAGCTGGCCATCTTTTAAAAGGAATCTAACAAATAAAATATCAGGAAGAAAAGCAATATTCAAGGTATAATAATATGCAGGGGCTTTCATTAGAAGCCAGAAGGGGATGAAAATGCCAACTGTGGTTCACTTCAAGGAGCTGTGGGTGACACAGTGGTTAATAAGCACTTCGCCTCTCACCTCTGTGGCCCAGGTTCGATTTCCGGACGCAGTAGCCATATGTGAGTTGAGTTTGTTGGGATCTCACCCTTGCTCAAAGGGTTTTTCTCCGGGTTCTCCGGTTTTTCTCCCTCCACAAAAAACAACACCCTAAATTTCAATTCGATCTGTGGATTAGATGGGACCTGGCTTTAATCAGCCCCCATGGGGCTGGATCCAAAAAAAAAATAGAAGTATGCATACATCTATGTAAGAACCTACAGCTGATATTACCTGAGAAATGTCAACCTTTCTTGGACCTGTTGAAAGTGGTTGTATCGATCATCTGGAAGAAACTCACTTACTTCAATGTCACCTTTTCCTGCCAAAATAAACATAGAGTCAGACATAATCAAACTGTTCTCTAAGAAATTGGAACATCAAATGGAAGCTGTAGAGTCAAGCAACTAGTAGCTAAACTCTTACCTTCTATCAAGGAATATACTTTTTCCATGTACTTAGCAAGATTGTCTGCCACTACGGTAACTAAAGAATGTGTCTGTTGCAGCTGGTTGATGACCTCGTGGCGATAGAATACGTGGGGATTTCTTTGCATGTGAGAGTAGTTCTGGGGAGCCTGGGAAAAAAAGGATTCTTAGTATACAGTCAGTCAAATATACACAATAAGCAGACACCCTTGGGAATGCTCTTGTGTCCAACTTAATAGAGGTTCCAATAAAATATTGTAATAACCAACATTAGTCTGTTGGTTCAGTTTCAGATGTCAGTACCTTTAAAGCATTTGAAATGAAAATGATAATTTCATATGCTTTGAAGGTATTTCCATCCACTTCAAGTGCCACTACAATAAAACTTTTCAATTTACCACTTTTTCAGTGACAATAGGTCAATCAGTGTTAGAAATATCCAAATTAGAAAAAAATAGAGGCTAATTACCAGTAAAATCATGTCCACCATTACTGGAAGGCCTTCTAATTATTCAGCGGAAGTGATGTCATCCATGCAACACAACAACGACATCACACGAAATAGTGTGCATAAAAAAGAAGCCAACCTGTAACTTTCTTCTTGTGTACACATTTTTAGTAGAATTATATGTTTTGTTGTGTAGGTGAGTGTTGTGTAGGTGAGTGTCATCCATATCACATCACCGGGGGGTAGGTGGGGATATATGGGGGATTTGATGGTGATTTGATGGTGATTGACCAGTTGTTGTGGCCCCAGTGGGTCGGGGATTTTACTTAGTTTGCTTCAAGTACATGTACTTTCAAAGTTTGTGGGAGGGGTGGGGATTTGACTGGAGCCCAGTTCATCTGTGTTGATGATTGTCAGGTAACATTTTAGCTGTGTTTTTTTTCATTTCTATACAAAAATGCCATATACCATGGAGAAATACAGAATATATTTTACTCAGCAACTCGACCATCAAAGTTCCAGAGTGGCTTGCTAAAAAAATCCAGGTGTACTGTTTGTGCCATACACCAGATGAAGTAAGTGCAATGATTGCATGTGACAATCCAGGATGCAAAATAGAGTGGCTTCGGACACTTTCAGTGTGTTGGACTTGCAGGAGGGAGAGCAGCTTCAGGTAAAGTGGTTCTGCCCCACCTGCAAGCAAACTAGTTGAACAGTCTTTGAAATGTCCATCCACGCTAGCCTGTTTGCAAGCCTGTTTGCAGGCCTGTTCGCAGGTTACATGTACATCCAACACCAGTATTTTGTGTTATGTTTCATTAAACACGATAACTACCAACAATAAAGGCTCACATAGGATAATTTGGTTTAAATAATGAACTCCATTCCTAAAATTAAATGTCAGTTTCAAGAAATTGACAACAAAAAATATTGGATAAAACTAATTTTAATTTAATTGTCTTAAATTTCATGAAATCAACATGCCAATTCTAAATGTACACAAGTACGCAAAACATACAACAATTTCAAAAGCAATTTTTTATGTTGTCCGGGTCTTTTCTCGCAACACAGCCCATATATGTACATGTAATACTTCCCATAAGTACTATCACGAACCTCATAGAATAGCATACAGATTTCCTTTATGTGTTTGAGGGCAGGAAGGACCCATGTGTCATTACGTAGCTCTTCGATACACCTATCGATCCACTGAGTCTTCTGAGAGTCTCGATCCTGCAGTGGGAATGGTATTTACAAGTGATCAATTAAACGATAAGATGTCAATTTTTTGCACGAATCCATCCTCTTCTGATGCACATTCAGATAACATCACAACATAAAGAGAAGTGCACCACAACAAGCAGGTGAGTAGTGTAACTGATGTCCTCTTTACATTCTGACATCATTTGTGCATTGATGAGAGGACAGACCCTCTGTAAAATGAAATATATATATTTTTTTATACAACTGACAAACTTTCCCAACAAAATTGACCGACTTCATAATAGCCACCTCCTTATTTGCATAATTTGGTCTAGATAAATCTTTAGAGGGAAACTAATGCTACCAGTTAAAAGATCACGTTAAAACTAATAATTGTGTTCAGTTTTAGAGCAACGTGGATAATTGCCATTGAGTTATAGCTATTCTAATAGCAGAAAAAACATGAAAGTGAGGCTAGAAAGGCCTCCGTTGTTTTTCTCATACAAATCTCTCTGTTCAAATGGCTGTAACTTCACTGCTTTTAAACTACAGCACTCAACTTTCACAAGATTACTAACAACAGGGCTCGAAATTGCGCCCGATACAGGCGTAAATACAACTAGATTTTTTTCATTTTACGCCTAACGTTTTCCACTTAGGCGTAATTTTATGCCTAGATCCTCTTACAAATTATCGGAAGACAAGTCTTATTTCCAAATCTCTAAAACTATCTGATTTTTTTGAAAATAATTACTACCATTTGCAAGCAGGCATTTAGTGTAAACTTTTTTGTCTGCTGTTTCAAGTTTGAAATGCATAGTTTACTAATTACGCATCGACGTTTGGCATGTGAAGTCTGAACTTTTAACTGCAAAATGTCAAAGTTTGACAGCTCCATCATTCTATAGCTTTTGTCATGCAAAACATAGCCTTTTGTCATGCAAAACAACTTGTTTCTCGAAGGAAAATAGTTTACATTACAGGAGCTGTCAAACTTTGACATTTTGCGGTTAAAAGTTCAGACTTCACACACCAAACGTCGCCGCGTAATTAGTAAACTATGCGTTTCAAACTTGAAACAACAGACAAAAAAGTTTACACTAAAACACTTGCTTGCAAATGGTAGTAAAATGCAAACAATTTTTTGTAGAAAGATGAGAGAAATCGTCTCTGCTTGCCACTCTATTTGTCTCAAAGCCGACGCGATAGATACATTGTATGTTTTAACAGCCTAGCTCAGCCTAGACCTGTATGTTATACTTAAACACTTGCATGGCTTCCTGCGAAACTTTGCGTGACCACATGGAAAAAAGGCTGCCACGCCTTTGTCTTTCTCTGTCTTGTTTAAAAAAGCGATATTGAACTCAATGAGTTTCAAGTCGAATGTTTATTACAAAAAAAGCAAATGATTTGCAACATAATTTTTTTTACCCTTTTCCTATGACACAAATTTCAGTTACTAATGCACAATTATTTACGCCTAAATTTTGTAGAAATTTGCCTAAAAATTTTAAGCTGGGCGTAAAATTATGCCTCCTTTTTTTCTTAATTTCGAGCCCTGAACAATTATTTTAACATGCTCTTTCTCATGATAATGATACTGTTTTCTGTACATGTTGATAAACTATTGAAACAGATGTATGCATTTATGAATAGGGCTATAGAGCATATACATTAATATTTTATATTTAATATCTTAGTCTAATAAATCATGGCTATTTACCAATTAAAGTGCATCCTGTTCATTGTATAATCTAAATGAAATAACAATCTGGCCAAACAACTATCACACAAATTATTTAATAATGGTCACCATATCAAAACATTACCTACAAGTATTTAGTTAAGCCAAAACCTATCAACCATAATTATTAACTACCGGTCCCCCGTAAATACCTGGGAACAGCTGTAATCCAGTATTTTGATGTGTGCACTTAGAGCCAAGTCCATAATATCTGTTGGGACATCATCACTATGTGCCAAACTCCACAGTAAACCAAGAACCTAGAGATAAGACACACAGAATTTAGGGTAAAACAGAGTCAAGCCATTACAACGAATATGCCCAAGCCAGAGTTCCTTGAAGTCCAATTAGTGTTAATCCTGGATTAAATCCTAACCGTGGATTTTGGTTCTCTTGGTAAAAGGTGTTTCCTTATTCTAGGGTTACAAGTAGAAAGGCACTACTTATTCCTCAGCAAGCAATAAGTTTTTGATCCCAAGTCAGTAGTCCACGAGTTAGCAAATTGAACTAAAATGTTACCCTTAATCATGGATTAGCTTAATCTGGCTTTGAGGAACTGGCCCAGGAATACAGATTTCTTGCTAACAAATTGTTCATCTGCAATAATAATAATAATAATGGCCATATTTATATAGCGCCATATCAACCACAGTTTCATGGCGCTTTACATATGACCGACAAATCCCATCAGTGAATTATTTCGGACTGCTTCACGCCGCTAATAGCTGCCACGCAGTTTACAATGTTGAGTGTGGTTAGTGCAATGGCCAGGCTGCTGTACCAGGTGACAATCCCCTGCTCTTTTTCGAGTAGTACAACAGGTTCTTTCACGTCCCCTTCAAATACTGATTAGAAGTAGAAGGACACAAGGCCAACGGCTTATAAACGTCCCTGCCCAAGGACGCGGCCGGGATTGGAACCCCCGACCTCCCGCACTCTAGACCGTGCTCTACCAACTGAGCTAACCAGTGATGTATGACATCACGCTTCCTTCCTTTTGAACTACAAAGATGGCGGGTTTGTGAAAATCACAGAAGATGTAAACAGTTTAAATGAGCAGAAACAAAAGGAACATTCAAGTCAGAAAAATCAAAATAAGATCTAAAACTCTCTAAGGATTTTCTTGACTGCAAGGAAGAGACTTGAGAACCAGACAAAATTCTCCCAGAAGAGCTAAGAAAAATCATGAAGAAGTTTGTACTGACAGTAAGTAAAATGAATACCAGTAGATAAGAGCACTTTAATATAATAATATAATAATATAATAATACAAGTCATATAATAAAAAGAAAATTACATGGTGGTTTATCCTCTTCAGTCCAAAACATTACACTCGTGAAATATTTAGACTCTTGATTTATATAGACTTGATATCTTCGTACCACTGTGTAATATCTTCTACTTATTATTAATATTAAAATGAGTTTAATGTCTATAATCTTCAGTTGGTAGTGAAGCTTTATGTATAATAATTAATGAGATCAACAGCCAATTGGGTCATTTTGGCCAGGTGTATGTACATGTATCTTGATACTCTTTCTCCATTCAGCTGCAAACATGATTCACATGCATACCTTATGAGCCATGACTCCTTCCTTGTCATCCTCTGCTAATCTTCTGATCAGTTCTAAGAGTTTCTCTCTCTGCTTCTTGCTGGCACAGGCCCAACTTTCCTGGAAAAGGGAACAGAATTGCACACACAGGAAAACTGCTGAATATACTGCCGATTCAAGTTGAGAATTTAACAGTGTCTGATTTGTCCATTGCAATGATTGATCGGTCACATTGCTAAAGTAGAAACTGACATGTTGCTAACCAATTTGTCATCTGTTGGTGGCTTGGCTTTGTACGTTAGGGCGGGCACGCAAGTAAGCAAATATGATTTGAAGTGAAACACCCAATATTAATTTTTAAAACTTTCTCACCATTAAAAACAATGACATTATTTGGACACAATAGTACAAGTATTCTACCAACTTGAATTTCAGATAAAGACAGATTAAATGAAAGAATTAACAAGTGCAGGAAACTGAGAACTCCTACATTTTTGGTTACCAACATGTCAAATTGTGTCTAGAAACGTGAACGATCAACCTTTGCAGCCGTTAAATGTTCAACCTGAATCCACAGTACTTGCATTCTGCTCGCACATCCACTGCTTTTCAAGACATTGAATGTACTGTACATTACTTTTTATAGGACATAGAGAGCCATATTCTATATGTTACAGAGATTCCACAAGACAGGCATAATTGATGCCAGGTTTTACTAATAAAAAATGTACCGAAAAAAAACTGAGGCTGCTGTTTTTTTCATGTGGCTCTGTACAAAAAAACACACATTTAAATTGTACTGGTTCAGAGTACTGGCTGATAGAATAGGCTAGTGGGATCTCTGGCTAAATGAATAAATCAAACAAGACTGTATTCATACTGTGATAATACCATAGACCCAATCAAAATAATTATGGTGTTAATTTAATATGAATCATCTTGGACCGACTAACCTCATACTGATATGAAAGCATTTTCACGAAGATAGTTAGTACTAAACAATAGTTATAAATTGGACTGCCACTTTTCGAATGGGTCCATGATTCTGTTGAACCCAAACTCTATAATTTGATTGGATTGAAAGGGCAAAAACATGAATAATGAAGCCCACTTTTTGTGTCACAGCATGTGATAACATAGAGGTCTATTGTTTTTTAATACCATTACAAGATTTTCTCCAATGGGAGCTAGCTAAGGGTAGTGCAAGTACTTTGGCTCACCACCATAGCCAGGGTTTGAACACTGTATCTCACCCTTGCTTCAAGGATTTTTCTCAGGGTTCTCCAGTTTTCCTCTCTCCGCAAATACCAATATGCTAAAATCCAATTTCATCTGTGGTTCAGCTGGGTCCTGACTTTTATCAGCCCTATGGTTGTTTCAGGACCATTAAAATTCAATATCTTTTTAAAGTACACAATTCACTGTGAGCAGTGTTAATACCTGAAAGCAGGAGAATAGGTGATCCAGCTGTTCTGCCGAGAAGTCCCAGGCCAACTTGGCCAGTAGATCATGAATGTTCTTGATAATTGCATCATGTTTGCCAATCTGAATGGACAAGCAAGCAATGGCATAACTATAATGGTTGCTCAGTTGAAAAGGAGAGGAGATAATAAAAGTAACAGGATTTATTTAGAGATTAGAAAAGAAAAGAAAACTTTTGAATATAAACAATGTACAAGCAACTTCAAATTGAAAACCTGATTTTTTTTCAAAAGTTAATGTTTTATTAGAAAAAAATGAAAAGACATTTGACACTTAACAAATTTGTGATGGTAAGTCCTCTTATTTACCATGTTTGCATAATCGCATGGTCAAAATTGTACAAGTGTATTTCACAAGGCGCCGAGTGAATCCACAACAAATTTGACCATGAGATTAAGAAAATGTGGTCAATAAGAGGACATACCACAGTAAACTATTGTTAAATAATAGTCAAGCGGAAAAGCTTTGAAAACAATGGAAATATTTTGGGAAAGTGATTCTAGCACACGCTATCACGCAAGCAGTGATGCAAGCAATGACGCAATCCATGGTATGTCCCCTTATTTCCAATGGCAATAAGCCAATCATAAAGATGAAAATAAAATAATAAAATACAAAAGCCAATCAGAAAACAAAAACTGAGCAGTTGTTGTAAAAAGGACAATGTTCTACCTGTGCAGCCCATATGCTGTCTAGATCCTGAAGAGACAGCGCTTTCTCTTTTATCACAAAGCGAATTATCTTCTCCAGCTTTTCAACATACTAGAAATAAGGAAAACATCCAAAGTTAGCAACAATGATATTGCTGTCGTTATTGCAAAGCACCAAACTTAATGAGGCTTCTGATTGAGTGTACTTGGGCTTCCCGCTTGGGTTCCCTGTGGAGTAGTTTGAGATTTGGTGAATATGTAGGTATGTTTGGTTAAACATCGGAAACCTTCGAGGATTTCTGGAAATCTCTAGTTCGTTAATCTTGAAATCAGGGTGTTCTGATTGGACAGTCAATTATCGGGAAGCCTTTCAAGCGCTCCAAGCAGCACCTTTTTGATGTGCTCTGATTAGATTGTTTGCTCGACATTACATCATAATCAAGGTGTGTACATGTCATCTGTGTGCAAGGACGATGTTATGTATTTTACTAAGTAGCAACCTCACTTGGGTTTCTTGTGTTTGCAAAGCCACTGCACTGGAATGATAATCAAACTGACAATATAATATAATTTATTCCATCATTATCTGGGGTAAAGTTGGCCAAACCCTGATCAAAATTTAAATCAACAACATGAAAATGGTTGTAAAGCTTCTGCATTCAATGTATCGCAAGTTTAAAAATACAATGCACATGTTAGCATACACATCAAAAACTGAAGGGCTGTGTTGTAAGTGACTCCTGATCACATTCTAAATTCTCCTCCAAATTCTTTGTTTTCAAAGGGAGAATATAAAATGTGGTCAAGAGTCACTTATGCCCTTTTTCCACACAGCTCTTCGATTGCAATTAAAGAAATGTGTAGGCTGGTATTCAGAACACCAGAAATTACATGTATAAGAATACAATGTACATTCTATAAATTAAATATTAAGACAATTGTTACCTGTGGCTGGTGAAGATTATCCTTCAGCACTATTGACAGGACATTGTTTTTGTGAATCCACTCCTAAAAAGAAATGTTTTATACTGCTGGGTACAACGCAACAATAAAAGTCGACTGATCTTTTATAATTAGGAAGTGATTACCCATATGACTTAAAGTACATATAAGCCCTGGCGAAAAAATTTTTTTTTAAAGCTTACCGTATTTGACCGCGTATAAGCCGCGGGTATTTTCGTTTTCATTTTGAAAAAAAGTAAAAAATTCCTCCCTGAAGTCCGGGTGCGGCTTATAAGCGGGCTTTTTCAGATTTAAGTTCGAGTAAACGAACGTGATTTGCTATAAAACATGAATGCGGCTACGACCTCGACCTCATTCGTTGAAAAATCTAACTTCTTGCTTCATTGATCACGCTACTGCAGTTTTGATCCGAACGCTTCACTGCCTTCTAAAGACCTGTTCCCTAAGACGGAAAACCGTGTTAATCTGTAAGTTTTTGTCTAAGGACATTGTTCCATAAGACGGAATGCTTATTTCTTTGAGTTTGTTTGATTTGACTTGTGATCAATAAATCCAATACTCTGACATTTTAACGTTCCAGAGAAATATTCCCACGAGACTACGCAGTACCGGGAGACAGAAACCGACATGACTCGCAATCTCATCTACCTCGGCTGTTTTAATTGCTTTACAGTAGAATAGTTTTAAGATCCTAACAATCTAAAAAACATAACTTTTAAAAGATTTTATAAAACTTGTTCAACAGAGACATGTTTTTAATATTCTACCAAGCTTAACTGAGCAGGATCGAATGAGAATTCTGAATCTACGTCAATTCATGATGTCAACAAATGCACAAGATGTAAATTAGCATATTACGATCGGCTCACATTTGCGCGGTCAGTAAGCCAAACATTCCATAGAAATGTTTTTGAAACTTCCCGAGCCTTTTTTGGACCATGTATATCTATCTTAAACCACGTATAAAACCGATGAAATCGATTATTA
This sequence comes from Actinernus sp. WN-2022, assembly GCA_030867875.1. NCBI lineage: Eukaryota > Metazoa > Cnidaria > Anthozoa > Actiniaria > Actinernidae > Actinernus > Actinernus sp. WN-2022. The sequence goes on from JAOWCC010000064.1 coordinate 32,349,696, forward strand.
TAGTATAACAGGTAAGCATTTTCCTTGAACATTCTTTGTGAATTTAGATAGTTTGAATTACGCTTTAGCAAAAAGACATGTAGAATTACTCATTTTGTTTACTGATTGAGCAATTAAAATTACGGTTTCTTCAGATATATTCTGATCACCATTTCGAGAAGTTTATTTGAAGTGTTCACGTTTGTCTTAGGCCCGTTTAAAACACTGTGCTACTGCCGTGTCGAACACAATTAAATTCAGTGGTTTCAAATGTCGAACTGAAGTCGCACTTTATACTATAAATCAACTTGATACCACAGCAGCAATAACTGTTACAGCGATAACTGTTACAAATCTAAAGTGTCAGAATAAACTTTGTTTTGAATTCGACACGGCGATAGCATGACGTTTGAAACGGGCCTTAGATCACACGAATGGCAGCTGCGTTCGATGAAGACAAAGTGTGATTGCAATACAGTCGGGCCAAGTTTCGAGGAGTTTATTTTAACAACATTTGTATTTTAGATAAAAAGAATCAGTCGTTTGAAGTTTTGAGAGAAACTCGGATAATATATTTTGCTGTGATGTTCTAAACTCGGGGTGCGCCTTATACGCGGTATATTTCATTTAAGTTTTCAATTTGAACTTGAGGTTAGATTGAAACCAAAAAGTGGGGGTGCGGCTTCTACGCAGGGTGCGGCTTCTACGCGGTCAAATACGGTAGACCTTAAAAGGTAGAGAAAAAAAATTCCGATTTTTTAAAATAAAAATGTTTTCATTATGTTTTTAGCGACTGAACTTCCAAATGTAGAATAATTTCCGCGAACCTTTGGGGACTAGGACGAGAATAAAACGTGACGTTATGAACAGAACTCATCTCTTCGCAGGTTTAAAACGTTGGCTTATTTGCAAAATAATTGAATAAATAACCGAGAAAGATGATAATATCGTGCTAAACGTTTCGTAGAGCTTAATTCGGCAAGGCCTTTCATGCAATGGTGCATCGAGTGTGTTCTGTTGATGACGTCAAACTAGATCCAGTGCCAATTTTGTAAAGTGCTCTGGTGCGCTTGATTTTCATCCACAGGCAACCCAAGACACATTTTTTGGCAACTTTAAATGGCCAATACACCATGACAAATAAATCAAATCAACTTTTCATTCCGGAATCCTTTGTCTATGGCCTCCAGTCTCTTTGTAAGAAATATAATTTATATACACTTTAAACAAGGACCCACACCATAAAAGGGTCTCTGCACGCTCACACCTTCAGTTATCACTCAGGCTTTGTCAAGTAAACATCTCTATTCAAAGCTCTGTATACAACATGTGATGCTCTGCTTGAGTGACCCTGAATTTTGTCATCATGCAAAATTCAAATCAAACACTTGAATGTTTAATGTATAAACATTGAGGTTTGTCAGTTCATATGAACATTGCTGAAAACAACTGTGGCCAGCCCAGACTGCAAATATAAAGACCGCTCACTGTGATATACATTTGAAGGGCTGTGTGCAAAAAGGGCATAAGTGACTCCTGATCACATTCTAAATTCTCCTTCAAATTATAAATTTAGAATGTGATCAGGAGTCACTTATGCCCTTTTTGCACACAGCCATTTACTTGTACATGTACAAGACACCCAACAGCACAAGCTGTCCACCTATACTTACTGCCATCCGCTCTGCTGTCAGCCACTCCTCCTCATCCACAGTAGGATGCCGATGTGTGTAGTATGACACGCTACTTATCACTTTGTTAATCTATTTAAAAGAAAAATATATTGGTTAGTTGTACCTGTACAACATATATGAATATCCCTGTGTTCAAACTACAGTCCAGCTCAAAAACTTTGCAACATCTGCCAAATGCCAGACAAAATTGATGTTTCCCAGCAGTGTCATTGTCACCTGCCATTTGCATCAACCGGTGACGGCAAGCCACCAAACGTCTTGAGCAGTTGATGGCTATCTGCCAGGTGGTGTCAACTGTCAATGGCTTGTCACCCTGCATTTACTGTCATGTCACACCAAGCTGCCCAGTATATAGCCGTCAAATTTTGGCGGCTCTGGTGCTGCCGACGGTAAACGAGCGGGACTGTATGTTTGTGTATGTTTAGCAAAATGATAAAAAGAGTTGTTTATTATATAAATCTGCACTACGTGGGCAACCAGGAAGCCATCTTATTTTTACTACCCAATACAGTCTCATATTTCTTTCAGTCTTGGGCACATTCGTTGTCCCTTTATATAATAACAAAGAGACATTATTCTTACCTCATTGAGAGCATTCATCTTTCCATTGAATGAGGATATCTGTAAAAGTCTTTGATTTTAAATAAAATACAAATTAATACACATCAATGGTTCTTTTGACAACCTGTTAATAATGCTAAAATTCTTTATACAGGATGCTCAGGTAATCCAGAAAGTGAAATTTTGAAATGGGAAACATGTCACAGCTATGCAATGTCATGCATGAGCAGTAATGCTAAAACTTACAAAAACCTTTTGAAGACTTGACATGAAATTGACGGTTTGGCTGGGAAAATTTGAATACAACTATTCATATCAAAATACTCCAACAGTATATCAAATCTTAGACAATGAAATTAAATGACATACATGTCCTGGTTGACAATATTTTTTTTTCAATTTGCTAATTTAGTGCTGAAAATGGCAAGGCTTTTGAGCCTGCCGTGGGTCTAAGTTCGAAATCTTAAAATGAAACTTCAAGACTCCAAGACAGCTTTATGTCTACATTAGGTTACTGTAATTACTGATCATGTGTGACATCACATACATGTACCTGTAAAGGAATAATACAAGAAAAGTGATCATGCAAGTGGTTAGAAATACAAATTCATCAATACACCACTAAAAGGCACTGTGTTGTGGTTTTGTGCATGCCTGGAATTAACGTTCAATTGGTGGCTGTTAATTGACTTCAAACAGTCCCCTTTAAAGTGCCACTTCGATGAAAATTTACCATTTCGATTTGCCACTTTTTCAGTGTCAGTAGGTCAATCAGTATTAGAAATATCCAAAATAGTAAAAAATATTCCCAAATGGGCAAGTTAAACCACAAAATTTTAGTAAAGTTTACCAGTAAAATCATGTCCGCCATTACTGAAAGCCGTTCTCATTATTCAGCAGAAGTGATGTCATACACTTAACACAACAACCACGTCGCGTGGAATAGTGTGCATAAAAAAGTAGCCAACCTCTCAAATATAAATATAACTTTCTTTTTGTGTATGTGAAGTAGTTATTAGTAGAAATATGCCTCCAAGGCGGTGTTGTGCAGGTGAGCATTGAGTGTAACATTGACATCGATTCCACTGAATAACCCTTTGTATAAAGCTGAACAAAGGGAACAGTCTCCAGTAATGGCGAACGTTTAGATTCAATATTAGGAGTTCAAAAAATAAGACTTGCTGTCGTTGGATCGAATAACGATGTGAACTGGTAATAACATACCAATTCTGAATATTTAAAAACATTGATACATGTACATGTATGTCAAAATTTGATCGTAGTGGCACTTTAACACTTGATTGAAAGGGTCGAGCGGTATGCACAGGGTCCGAAATTGCGCCTTATTTGGTGCCAATACAACTAAATTTTGAGTGTTGGTAAGTTCAGTAAGTAAATTTAGGCAATAAAACATGCCAGCAATTTGTTTTCTCTCATGAAACTCGAAATGTGGCGACCACAATTGGCCATTTGGTGACTAAAAATTTTGGCTAGTCACCAGTTGGCGCCAACGTGAAAAAGTTTATTTCGGACCCTGATGCAATATTTTCCTTGAAGACTAGATCTACGCACAGTTTGTCAGTCATTTTTGCACATTTACTTTGATTTAAACCATCCCACATGTGCTAGGGTTGTCAGATTATATGAAATTACTGAAAATATTTCTTTTCCGGCCTGAAACATAAAGGTGTGTTCCTCACTGTAACACAGCTCCTTTAATTCCCTATAAGCTTCCAGAATGTATAGATTCAAATTTATAGCTACAAACACGCATAGGGTCTAAGTAGGAAACTGACCACAAACCTTAGAATCATTTTCAGTCTAAACGTTTCCAGCTGCTTGGGAATGTCTTCCCTAGAAGTCACTCTAGCTGCCAGGTTTTTGAGTGCCTGAAGAGTAATGAGAAAACACAATTAGATATTAAATAGCATTTATTATGTTATTATATGCATGTGTCCTCACACTGAGTGGTCTGTCAGAGTTAAATGCCAGGGAGTGCATTGAAGTGTTTGCCCCTTAAAGACCCTGTGTCCAAGCCCATGAATTGTGCCAATGTTTTTATTAGTTTGTTTATCAACAGTTGCCTAGCTAGAAGGCTAGCTTTTAGTCTACATGTGACTCAAATTATTTTCAGTTGATTGTTTATTAGTTCTTTCATAAAAGAAGTACACATAGGCTTAGGGTAGCATATTTCATAATTTCTAGCAGATTGAGGACCCAATCGAACCCATGAATTATTGCTGGATGCTTAAAATATTATTTAAAGAGTACTCAGTTAGGGAGCCTTGAGATTAGAGTACCGTATTTCCCTGTGTATAATATGCGCCCATGTATAATACGCACCCCAGATTTCGGGCTCGTTTTGGAGAATTTATATTAAATGACTTCAAAATCGAAAAAAGTAAAAAAAATCCAAATCTTTGCGAATGCAGACGTACAAAATTAAAATCATTAGACAATACATCGCCAGAGTGTCAATGAAACACCGACTTCCGAGTGTGAGGAAAAAGACAACAGGAAATAAATTCTACTTTAAATTGATTTATTTACATCATTTACCGATATTTACACTTAAGGTAAACTATTTATTCTTTTCTCAAAAATATGCTGTTAATTCATTACAGATCTATTTACAGTTAGCTGAGACTTTTCTTCAATCAAATGTTTGAAGTGATCAAAAACCTTCAAAAATCAAAAACCTTCAAATTCTGATTCAGATGCAAACAGTTATGGCCCGGGTGTGACTTTTCACAATCAACAGGCAAACAAATACTCTTGCAACATGTACATGTAGCTTGTTTTCATGTCTCCAGCATTGTTTAGCTGTATTTGAAGATCTATACTTTCCCTATGAATGAAATATTTTGAGTGCAAATGCCATACTTGCACTTGAGTCACAGCGAAGAAACAGTTGTACTTACATGTAGATAATGCAGTTGTATTTTTTGAAGTAGGACTTTCTGGACTAACTGGAGATAACATAGCGGTGAAGGGCATTACTTTCTTTGTATCATGGTCCCAGAGGTTTTTTTAATAGTTTCATATATAAGAGGATAACACATCTGGAGCCATACATGTGTACAAAACTATGAATCTTCTGCGCCAATTGGTTGCTTTGTCTTTCCAGCAAAGCTGGCTGGTCACCACAAGTGTTCTCTTGTGGACATAAAGAAAGCAAAGGGTGGCCTGCTTAAGGATTATTTGTTGAGTCGTTTTGCCTAGTCTTGTTTCAGCCTTCCTCTACTTGCTGCTCTTGACCAGGATTCGACGAAAGTTTTGTTTTAAAAGATAAAAGGAAGTCAGTTAAACATATACAGTACCGCCTGAAACTATAGGTACATTTATCGCAAGCAAATCGCGATCAATGACTGCGGTCTGCTCACAGATCTGCTCGCAATCTGAATGCACCTTGCTCGCAATCTGCTCGCACCTTGCTCGCAATCTGAACGCACCTTGCTCGCAATCTGAACGCACCTTGCTCACGATCTGCTCGCACCTTGCTCGCGATGTGACTGCGATCAACTGTGTTCGAGATGGACATGATCGCAGTCACATTCATCGGGCATTAGATTTTACGTATACATTTAACCGAGCCCTTGCAAAACGTTTTACAAGTTCTTCCCTTGACAAAAAACGCATTAAGGTAAAAATGAAAAGCTCAATATTACAATTATATGAAGAAGTACTTGAGAGACTGTAAACTGTTGCTGGTTAGAACGAATCATAAAAGTTTTGACAACCATTTTTGGTCGATCAAGGACACATATTTGAAAACAAACACGAGCACTGAGACTTGTTTGTTTCACATCTGACATCAGACCAATCGCTGCAGACCGGTCTCACGGCAATTATAAACAGCAATGCCAATCACAAACTGACGAAGTGATGAAGTAAAAAAGCTGAAATCGAAACTCCAGAAGATTTGGTGCGATCTCATGGCAAATTAACGAATAACGATTTAAAATATCCAAAATGTATTCACCTGGGTGTTTTTATTTGACAGAATGGACTTAAAACAGTTTTCGCATCAGGTGAAAACTGTTCAGACCGTAAAAAAATGCAAACTTTCAAAGCATTTGATTTGGTAGGAAGATAATTTTTGGTGTGATCTCAAAGCAAAACAAACAATGCTGTCGGAGCTCATTGATTATTCAAAAATGTCACACTTCTATTCGTGCAATTTGAGACTCGGACCTCATCACCTATCAATTCAAAATGACTGATCCCACATTAAATAAAAACAACTCCGGAATATTCTATTTGGTAGGCGTTTATCACTTGCCAGTATTAAAAGTTAAGAAACTTTCCTGCATTATTTAACTCTGCATATTCTGCAATAAAATCACATGTCCCGCAAAGTTGTGTCAAAAACCAGACAATCAGTCTCCACGGCTGAAAGCACATGTAAACACCGATAAGCTGGCTTCTTGAATTGAAAACATACAGCGTACGCAATGACTTTTAAAGAATCACGAAGGGATTGACAAATCTATTAAAGTATGAAAGTACAGAAGTCCTTTCTTTTGGTGACCCTTCGATATTTATATTTCTAACAGGACCTGAAACAACCATGTATGTGGCTGATAAAATAATCTGCAGATCGAACTGGAATTTAGCGTGTTGGTTTTTGAGAAGGGAGGAAAACCAGAGGACCTCGGAACAAGGGCGAGATTACAACAAACTCAACTCACATGTGGCACCGCGTGATATAGAATATTTTGGCTAACCATAAGAGAGTTAGTCAAGACCATCCATTCTAACGTTTTGATGAACCATTAGATAGTCAAGACCACCAAGGAACATTCGTTGCGGATGTAGCTTCAAAAGCTTCATTTAATTGCTACATGTACGTAATGGCGTGATCGAGACACCCTGCCACTTGCCTGGAATTTTGCCGTTCATCGTATGATAACCTGTATCTCGAATTAATACTTTTCCCCTGCATTGGGTTTAGGATCCTGGATTTACACTCTTTCACTAATAAAAAGTTCAGCCCGTGTTCAAGTGGAACGTACACATAAATTTTATAAACCCAAAAGGTTTGTGGAAATGTTCATAAGCAGGCATTTTGTTTCCCTGTAGACTGCGACTGAGCGATCATCCATAGTGAATGCAGTCAGATCGCAAGCAAGGTGCGAGCATATCGCGAGCAAGGTGCGAGCAGATCGAGGTCAGTACATGCGATTTGATCGCGACTTGATCGTGATCAAATCTACCTATAGTTCCAGGCGGTACTGTATATCTGGAATAATTACACAATGGCCTAAAATAGAGTTGGGTTTTGAATAATTAGAGTTATGCAACAACGCTAATCTTTCTGATTTTCGTGAACCACGAAATTGATGTGTATGCACATGTATAGATTCATGGGCTCGGACACAGGCACTGTTAATTGAATAGAACTTTTGGGTTTCTTTAAAACAAAACTACAAAAATAACAGCCTGAGATAAAAGAGAAATACTACACAACTTTTTTTGATAGATGTTTCTAGAAACTTGATTTTGTTTACAGTGAACCAATTCCAAGTTGCTCTAAATTTCTATTAAAAGCAGTATTTTTCATCCACTCGATTCTTCAACATCCATCATCAAAATTGTCTCAAATTTAACGATGGTTGGCAGCTAGCCATCAACGGCTCAAGACGTTTGCCAGCAAGCTGTTGATGGTTGACTCCACCTGGTGGCTAGCCATAGACGGCTGACCTTTTATTTACCTTGATGATGGAGGAAAGAGCATCATTTTTGGCTTCATTTTTAGCCTCCTTTTTAAGCTCGTCATCTGATAAGCCTTCCAAGAAACCAGGAACAAAATCCTGCAACACAATGGTCAACATTGAGAAATGTATTCATACATTTTAAGGTTTAAATTTTGCACTTATCCAAATATTCTTTAACACCCAAGTGTAGTCTATCCCCAAGACATGTTTCATACAAAATTCAGAACGTTTTCTTAAAGGACTTTTCTAGGACTTTTCAAGGACAATCCACCATTTTCAAGGACTTGTTTTCTACAGTTTCACACTTTAATGACCTCAAAACTCTACTGATGTGTTTACACAACGAATCATTCACTGCTGCTCTATCGATCTTTTGGAGGCAAACACGAGGCTGTTTCGATGTCTTCTCAAACTTCTAAGGAGGTTTCAAGAAAGTTCAAGGAGTTTTGTTGAAAATTCAAGGACTTTCCAAGGATAAAACTTAATCGCCAGTATTTCAAGGACTTTTCAAGGCCTGTGCGAACCATGCAAGATAACTGACATTCTGAGATATGAACTCAGGAACACTTACAAATTTAGACCACAACATAAATAGCATAAAATAATGAGGGGATATTTATCCTCCATGCTCATGCTATTTCAAGCGAATTGAACCTTTCTTTAAAGTGCCTATAACCCTTCTTGCAATTTTTATAGCTATGAACCTCCAAAACGTTTTGAGTACTGCTGTAAAAAAAGTTTTGGTTTACAGTGTATACTTTATGTTCTATGCTTGTTTGAAATCGTGTAAATTTGACCTTTCCTGATCCATGACCATGTAAGTAAAAGCCTGGGTCAATTCCTGGGTAGACGTCATCTTGATATTATATAAATTAATTAATTCAACTTTGCAATAATTTAAAGAAATACTTTAAATGTTGACTAAAATGACTTTTTTCTTTACTAACAACTCACAAACTGTGTATATTTTTTATGCATTGTTATTGTTGTGATAGAAAGGCACCAGGGAGAATGCGTTAATCAGATGACGTCTACCCAGGTATCCTGGGCTAGACATCACTAATTCCGAAGTAACTGATAAATCCAAAAAGTCACTGACAGCATTTTGCACTACTCACATGAACTGCCAAATCTGAAGATACATCCCAACTGTGATATGCTGATCAATGGCCATTTTCATGGATGTTACTTCTTTTAACCTGACTACAGTAGTAAGGGTATCACGAAAAACCCTCCAAAAATTGTTTTTCGACAGAGAGGGGAGGGCCACCAAAAGTTAAGATATTTACAGTAGTACAGATCCCCCAGCCCACCCCCCTGATAAAAAACGTACCTTCCCCAATGACGAGAAAGTTTATCATAAGGGGGTTGACAGTGACAGGGAGGGCCACCAAAGATTTTACAATATTTATGATAATACAGATACCCTACCCCACCCCTGATAAAAAAACGTACCTTCCCCAATGACAAGAAAGTTTATCATAAGGGGGTTGACAGTGACAATTGCAAAAGGCTTCATGCATGTTTATCAACATTGTAGGTACTCACTATTATTGGCAGAAAGTACTTTTCCACTGTCTGTGTTGTTAAGACTTCTGCACAACTTCCAAAAGGCCTATCAGTGAAATACTAGATTACTGTCTATATAGTAATTACATGTTTAATTAATTGTGCATATAATCACTGTATCTGTAAGTACCAGAAATATAAACACAAGCACAAACACATTATTTTCATAAATTGAAGCAACAAGAGTGCAAGTGACTCCTGATCACATTCTAAATTCTCCTTCAACTTCTTGTTTTTTTAGAACATGAGCAGGAGTCACTTATGCCCTTGTTGCACACATCTCTGAACTTACTTGAGTAATGCCGACAGTAAAGGTACAGTCAAATTGTCTTTACTGCATATTCTATCTCTGAGAATACTAAACCCATCCAAAGACCCAAATTTGTTGACCAGATCTACTAGCCACCCCTAGGAAAATAAAAACAATGAATGGAAATTTCAGGTTTGGCCCTGGATAGGATCAGTTACATCAGAAAAGTTTGGCAAAATATTAGAACAGCATGGCATAATTACTAGCTTGCAAACAACAAAGGTGTTCTACATGTACCTTCTGGTTAAATTAAAACACAAGTCTCTCAAATGAGTCTCTTAGTTTAATTCCAGTTTAATTTATGATAATGTACGAGACTTTCTGTTAATTAATTGATAATTTTGAAGTGTTGGAGACTTACCTTTGGTGATCTAGCATCTGGTGGTTTTGCATAAATTGTGATGTTCTCTGCTACTTGAGTTCCCTGGGGAACAGACTCAGATGGCCGAGCACCATTATATATGTTAAACCTGGCAAAGAGAGTGGTTTAAATACTCCATTACAAAACACAACAATAATATTACAGTACTTACTCATGCATGAATTTAAATAGAAGTCAGCTACTGTCAGAGCTTCTGCAACTACTTCACCTTACACCACAAGATACTTTTCCAGGTGTTGCCTTACTTCAGTGCACTATACTTCTAGTATGGGTATGGCAACTTTAATGTCTTTGACCCCTACTTTCAAAATTATATGCAACTTGCGGGCCAAGTTTGGATGGATTTAAGTGTAGCAAGAAAGGTCAATGGGTTATTAAATGGATTCTCTACCTCTTGACTTAAGGCAAAGTCCTATATCTTTAAATCCATCCAATCACTATCATTCAATTATGTCATTTTAGTTGAATTATAACTATTTGTAGCCAAAATATTGTTGAAAATAAAAAATAATAAAAAATAATGAAACCCCAAGAACTCTTTTTCATCTTCCTACAATGTAAGGTCCCTCATTTTTCCATAACACCCTCTTTATTTGTCTAGCACCCTTTATTGTAACATAAAATATATAATTTAAACACCCTGAAAAGGAATGACTACAACTGTCAGAGGTATATTCAGTATGTTCTTGCATTCTGGGATGAAAAACAAAAATCACATCCTTGTAGACACTCATAATTTCTGGTACGCAGACTCCCGGTTTGCTCAGTGGTTAAGCTCCGGTCTGTTGAGCGGGAGGTCGCGAGTTCAAACCCCAGCTGGACCAACACTCAGGGTCTTAAAATAACCGAGGAGAAGGTGCTGCCTTTGTGAAACAACTGCAAATGGTTAGACCTTCACATCTTCTCGGATAAGGACGTAAAATCGTAGGACTCCCGTCTGCCTCAAGTTTATCAGTTTCACCAGACTGTCACGAGTTACTGACATTAAATAAAGTTGCTTTACTTTACTTTATTATATGTACATGTACACTGTAACTTATAATGAAAATGCATCACAACAATACGTCACTGGAAAAAATCACCAAGAACCAAACATGGAATTATTTTTAGTTATTAATGCATTGATCTGTGACATCAATAAAAAAATATTATCGGAAGCCGAGTGGACGAGAACCCTAAAAATATAAATATACATACCTAGACATTGGGTTAAAGACTAGTGCAAGTAGATCAAGAAGAGGGAACCAATCCTGAGATAATTTGGTTACACATAATTCAACTAGTTTCTCTGTGTTCTTGAGAATGCATCTCTGAAAAGTGCAAAAAATAAATCTTAGGTTTAATTCAACTATTTTTCATAAACTGTGGAAAATACTTATTCCAATTAAAGGGCTGTGTCACAAGTGACTCCTGATCACATTCTAAATTCTCCTTCAAATGTTGTTTTCTAAGGGAGAATTTAGAACATGATCAGGAGTCACTTAGGCGCCGACCATTTAACGTTTGAGGGGGTGGGTGTTTTTGAAGAAAAAAATATCCTGCAAGCCAACAGTGTTGAAAAAAAATATCCTGCAAGTGGAAAAGCTGTGTGTTTGTGCAACAACACTGCTAAAGAAAAAAATCGAGCACAGACAAGAACACCCATCCCCCCCCCTCAAAAGTCAAATGGTCGGCCCCTTATGTCCTTGTTGCACACAGCCCTTCAATTCATTACAATTTCATTTGAAATCTCTATTTCAGCAAACTAGATTTACTTTTAACAGGGGAAATAAGTTGTGGTATGATTTTTACCACTGGTTTGATTGTAAGTTTAGGTTAGTTTGGGTTTTCATGTTGGGTGATTATGTTTAAAATTTAAAATTAAAATAAAGAACTTTATTTACATGTCAAGTCTTCTAGAAGTATATTAACTCTTTGTCGTCCGATCGTGTGTGAGCTCAATTGGTGAAATCCTGAGTGCTAACTCAACCCCCCCTCAGTTCAAGTTTAGCTAGCCCGGGCTAGTTAAATACTGCTGACTTTTTAAGCCGAGGGCTCAAACTTTTCCCACAATGCCATTTGGGAGAATTCTGTTCACTCGTTGACGGTAGGTATGGCTGCTTCGGTAGGGTTTCTAATGAAATGTGCTCTAATTTTGGAGAAATATGCCACTGTCAGAGAGCTTGAAGACATCATTAAGTCTGAGGATGGCTGAAAAGTACTTGGTTTGCTTCTAGTAGGCTTTGTGAGGGGATTTCACAGGGTTTTTCCGTTGTGTTTGTGCTTTGAGACACAGGAAAAAATTCTTCATGAAATCCTTGGAATCCTCCAGTTGGCAGTCTTTTACCCCTGCTCAACCTATTAGGATGTGTTTTTGTCACTTTAAAGCAACGGCTTGAGTCCAAATCACCACTCTTGGTTGTAGGGGTCCCAGAGGGGGGAACCCCTTGCGATTTTTGTGTCCATTACCCAGCATGCAATTGGAGGTGGGAGCAGGAAAATGTGGTCGAGTGAAATACAGTGCAAACATCGGTGTGGTTCACCATCGCCTGGTGTGTTTTGTGAAAACAAACCTGCTGGTTGGAAAGATTAAACAAGGTACTGTAACGACTGACGGGTTATTTTGTGTTTGCTCTTGATTTCAAGTGCGAATGGGAAGGTTTTTTTGAGTTGATTTTTAGCTCCTTAAAATTCGTGAAAATCGAAGAAACAAAACAATCGCCAAAACAAATGAGCTTTTCTCCATAGTGAAAGAGTCGAGTGATCCCTGTTATAGCTCGGACTTTGAAGCCATACATCCCTTCGCATAATATTGCAACATCGTCTTTCCAGCATGTCTAGATGTGATGCAATAATTTTTCTAGTAACGGACTTATACGTCTCCTATTTACAGGCTCGGACGGTAAAGAGTTAAGTTATTAATTAGTCCTTTTAAAGGAATTGTTGTTACACCAATAATTATTATTTGTCATGCATTTTTACATGCGTCTTTGGCTTGGGATACTGGGTAACTACTCCCTACATCAATGACACTAAATAAATTATTGTATTGTAACCATGAGGTAACTCCAAATCAAAACATACACCCATTTCAAAACAGGTTGTCATGGAAAAACCACAAATGACAAAGGATTATGGTTATAATTCTCCAGCTATGCGAAACGAATAAACTACGGTGTAATAGTCCAGTTTTGTATTCGAAAATTACTGATGAATGCTATGACTACAGACACATGTACGCAGGGTTAGCCTCATTCTGAAGTTAAACATTCTTAAATATCAGTGAGAAGGTGCAAAACGTGAAACTATAACAATACAGTGTTGTGAATAGCCCACCTTCTCGCTGGTATTTATGAATGTTTGACTTCAGAATGAGGCTAACGCTATGTACATGCATCTGTAGTCATTGCATTCAGCGGTAATTTTCGAATACGAAACTGGACTATTCTAAAATCAATTTTAAAGGAAACAACAAATGAATTCACCAGACTTAGTAGCCTGAATTTCAGCCGTCTCCTCTGGTTCGTTCCTCCCGAGAGAGACGTCTGAATCCAATAGCTGATAATGCCGTCCAGTGACGTCACTACCAGAAAACCTGGTAGTGATTTTTGATTGGTTCATATTCTATAATTTCGCATAATTATCATAATTATCAGCCGAGAAGACGGCAGGATTCACTTTGAACTCGCGATTGTTGATCGTTGAGTTTCAGTGGAGTGATTGTATTTGGCAAAGACCTGGAATTAGTAAGGAAAACATCTGGAAATGGATTGAAAGTGTCCTGCACAATAACCGGCCGACTAACTGTAAACATGTACATTTTATCGCATCGCCTCCGCGGGGTTGTTGACAATCGATTATTTGTTCACACTCGCAGTGGTAAAGAATGTCGCTACTCTCTTCAAGGAACTGTTCTTTCCCATAAAAGAGTCTTCGAATTTCTTCTAAAATTCGCCATTATCCTTTCAGGTTTTTCTACTTTTCTGTTGCATCATTTACATAGGTAATATCTCGTAGCTGTGTCGATTCAAACGGCAGATCATGTACAAAGATCAACGGAAAGACAAAGATCAACTGTACTTCGCCTCCAAATATAATATAACGATTTGTTGCTTCGGAAACGCTTTCACAACACAACACAGCACTTGAGAAGCAAATGGGATGGAGATATATAATATAGGTAAGGCTTTTATTTTGGTTGGCATAATCTCAAATAAATATTTTTCACGAACTCTTACTACCGCCGTGACAGTTTTATTTGCATAAATTAAATTGTTAATCCGCCTTGACGTCACTGGACGGCATTATCGGCTATTGGATTCAGACGTCTCTCTCTGGAGGAACGAACCAGAGGAGACGGCTGAAATTCAGGCTACAGACTTAGCTTCAACCACAATACATTTCCATCTGGGAATGTTCTTTGTCATTTGCCCTTGTCAGTGACAACCTTTTTGAAATAGATGTATACATGACTTGTGTAGAGTATCTCTCTCTCTAACTTCCTTTTTTCTTTGAAAACTTACATGAATTTCATACTTCCATCCATTGACTGCCTCGTCATTTAGAATTTTATGAAAAGAAGTTGTCAATCCATCTCGGAAGAACCTCTGACACTCTTCACTCTTTGTATCATAGCCTGTCATTAAAAATACATAATTTAGAATCATTTCCATGACTCAAACACACTTAAAGAAGGCAAGAGGATTTGCTTCAAAATACAAAATGTAACATCTGTGAAAAAGAACAATACTATATAAATATTGCATGCCGCTAAATGCTTAAGTAATGCTCCGGCTAAGAACACGAATGGCAAAGGAATGTAAAACATGCTAATTTTCTATTCTTCTTTCTAATAATTTCATTGGTCAATACTCATAAATTCAACAGAAACCCACATAGCATAAAAAAAATATTAATTTTCTGGGTGTAGTTTGGATTGTAGACATCTCATACAGCACTACAGGCATATTCCAGCAAAATCGTATGTGGGGATATGAGTTCTCAGCTGAATCATTACTTAAAGTGCCAATGACATGAAAAAATCGATCCCATTTTTATTTGATTTTATTAAATTATAGGCTTCCGTTAGCCATTTTGTGCAATGATAAATCAATTTGGAGAGCGCAAACATAATTTTATTTCGTATCGAAGTCAGGCATAATTGCCAAAATTAGGCGACAATTTTTATGCCATTAAAGATATGCTAATCACATGCGTGACTTCACTAGGTCCTACATTAATATTCACAAAAGTAAAAATATGGCTGACTGCAAGGATTCTATTAGAACAATTATGGCCATCGTCAAGGTTTCTCAAAGTATTACATATTTAAATTGAAAACTGGCCAAAAATGCACTTATTTTGTAGTATTTATGCAGACGAATATAAATGCGCAGACCTAGTGACGTCACGCATGTGATTACCATATCTTTAACAACAGAAAAATTGTCGCCTGATTTTGGCAATTCCGCCTGACTTCGATACGGAAAAAAATTTGGTTCACGCTCTCCAAATTGATTTATCATTGCACAAAATGGGAATAAAATAAAAATGGGATTGATTTTTTCATGTCATTGGCACTTTAATGTCCACTTTACAAAATGATCACTATTCTACATGTTGTGTAGGAGTCATTTTCGTTTGTATCATGTTCACGGTCTCTAATTCTCCCAAATATCAATCATAGACAAAATAATGCAAACCCTGTATGTATAGAGAGGTTAATTATTACAAACGTCTGAAAGGTGAGAAAAAATGAAATTGATGAGTAACAATTCCCTGCCATATTACACAGCTTTCCATGTAATAAATTGTTTATTATACGACAGCTAACACAAACAAAAAGGTTTGCTTTCGCTTATCTTACTGCTCTGTTTGAAGAAAATCTGAAATCCTGAGAGAAGAAACCTCTCAGCCTCAGCTGAAGTCAAATGTTGGGGGTGGGTGTGCACTGAAAAACGTATTTTAGAGCACTGAAAGCTGATTGGGTGTTACTCAAACAACCCCATTTCGATTGGCTTGCATGCTTACAAAACCTTCTACGAGTTGAATAAACGTGGGCAAACCTGTTTGTGAGATGTGTAATATGCTCTCATATTTGCACTCATTTTATCCCATATTTGCACTCAAAAACACCAAGTCATATAATAAGTAGCAATATTTAATAGTCACCAAGACAACACTTTAATACTAATACACTGGTTAGCTCAGTTGGTAGAGCACGGTCTAGAGTGCAGAAGGTCGGGGTTTCGAACCCCGATGCGTCCTTGGGCAGGGACATTTATAAGCTGTTGACCTTGTCTCCTACTTCTAATCAGTATTTGAAGGGGATGTTAAAGAACCTGTTACACAAGTACTACTTGAAAAAGAGAAGGGGATTGTCACCCAGTACAGCAGCCTGGCCATTGCACTAACCACACAACATTGTAAACTGTGTGGCAGCCATTGGTGCCATAATAGCAGTCCGAAAAATTCACTGACGGCATATGTCAGTAAAATGTAAAGCGCCATGAGACTGGTATATGACGCTATATAAACATGGCCTGTTATTATTATTATACTACTTCAGTGACTTTGTTACACATTGCATTTGAGGAGTTCTTAGTACTCACTTCATAAGCACCAGACCAAAACCACTGAGTTCCTGGATACTAATAAATAAATACTATATTTTTTTAAATAGCTTTACAGGCAGAGACAAAGACTCGAAGTCCGAACAAGCTAAGCCTGTTACTTAAAACACATTAAGAATATGTAAATATAAATAGTACATGTTAAATGTAGATGATGATGTGGATAATGTATAATCTTTACTAATGAAAAGTAGCACAGAAAATCACAGGATAGTGAGAATAAAATAACAATCATACCCAGTTTATGACAGCAGCTGTCAATCATTTCACACCCAGCTATTAAAAGAGTATAGGACTACAAACAGTAGTACATACATGCACACATTCTTCCTTGTCGTTTACACAACAGAATTGACACAGCTACATGTAGCAAGATCCAAGGATCATCAAAATATGCTTCAGTACATATGGCAATACAAATCCCTCAAAACATTACTTACCAACTCTGCAAAGCTTAATAGAAGCCTCTAGTAACACCTCTAGCTCTCCTTTTGGTAGAACAGGTACAACCCATCTGGATCTATTTATCATTTCATCAAGCTTAGAAAGTTCAGCCAAGGGAAAAATAGGTTCTCCACTTGGCAAAAGCAGTTCATTGTCCTCTGAAGCTGGGTTTGATTCTTCATTCTGTGACTCCACTTGGTTCTCACTTTGTTGATTGTCTTCTTCAGGGTTTGTTGTAGCTGTATTAGGCTGAGTAGCGGGTGGGTTGGGTATGGTTGTGGGTGGGTTGGGTGTGGTCGCTGGGGGATTTGCAGGAGGTTGCTCCCCTTGGCCACCTCCTCGCACAGATAGAGTCATTTTTATATATACAAGAGTTTCTCAATGGGGGTTCTTTTATATTTCCACACATAAATAACACATAAACTGTATCTTGGATCAGAAATTGCTTGAAGGATAGAAGCCAGGGCTTATTTTGTGCTGATATTTGTTGCTCTTCTGGTCTCTGCGTGCCAAATAATGTACCTTTACCTGTGAGAAATGACAAATAAATTTATTTATCTTTAGATGAGTAAATGAGGTTAGCGAAGTACACAAAAGAAAAGAGAAATTACTTCCTAATCCATATGCAATACTGTCTAATGTATTGTGTTAAAGTGCATTTTAAGTGAAAAACCCAACCCCATTTTTATTTTATTTTATTAAATTTTAGTCTTCCCAAACATTTTTTTGTGTCAAAGTGAGGCATATTTGCCAAAATCATGTGCATGCAGGAGTTTGGAATTGACTGATACAAAAGACATTTAGAATGAAAATTAGACAAAACACACTGTATTTTGTAGTATTTACCAAGATTTGTTGGTCTATGGCTTTTTAATGGCAATGTTTTTGCAATAGTAAAATATATGCAATAACGATGAAGTATCATCTATAATAATATTATTATTAATAACAAGGTAAACAATAATAAACTTATAGCCCTCAATTACAAAATATCTAAAGATTGAAAATAGGACAGTACAGTACAGTACAGTACATACAGCTGAACAATTGATTCGTAATAAACATAAAAGAAGCTAAAAAAAACCTGAGATGATTGAGATAAAAGATGCAATAAATTGACAATCGGGAAAACATTGAATTGAATTAACAGGTGACAACCACTTGGTAAACTTAACAAAAAACTAAGAAAGTTAGTTTGAAGTAGGCGACAAGAAAGGTTGTTGATATCCTGGTCGAACGCTCTATCAGGTTGTGGCTGGTCTTAACGTAACAACACCTAGAGTAAAAAAAACCAGAGTGATGTCAATTGCATTTAAAATTTACTGTAGAGTTTTATAGATTCATATTTGAGTACTTTGAAGCAATTTGGATCAGTCCAAGGACTGAATTAATTTTGTTCCAGTCCAAGGACTGGATCAAAATAAATTCAGTCCTTGGACAGGAAAAAATTGGGTGAATGTACTCCTGGGAGTATTTTCCGGGGTTTCAAGGATCGTCATGTGATTGAATTATGGGCACGTGATTGGTTGGTTACCTCGTGAATAATTAATGAGGATAAGGTGTAATACTTCACTGACCTCCAGCGCATGCTCATATTTTTTCCAAATATTCAAACGTTATTTTGGGACAGCAACATTGAACAGAACAGCCCAAAAATAAGTATGCGAAGCCTTAAATACAAATTTACAGACTTTTCATTGAAACTTCATGGTATTTCCCTGACAATTGCCCAACCTTGAAAAAAAAAAAAAAATCCTGACTATTCGCCGACTGTGGGAAGCCTGCAAAATCTGCTATTACAACTTTGAATATGTTCACAATCACAACATTTCTTGACAATTATTTTGTATCTTTTAACTTGTCATCTTTATCACCCCATTAACCAACAATGGTCATTGCATATTATATTTTTTGAAAACACCCACGTATAAGCTACACCCTCAAACCCCCAACTTTGAGGCAAATTTTTTTTACTTTCATTTTAAAGACCCTGTGTCCGAGCCCATGGTGCTTTGCGCCAATGTTATGATTAGTTTGTTTATCAACGGCCGCATAAATTAAAGGCCAGCTTTTAGGCGAACTAAAATGCTCTCGATTGTTTATAAGTTTCATAAAAGAAGTACACATACACTTTGGATAACGAATTTCATAATTTCTACCGGATTAAAAACCCAATCAAGCCCACAAATTTCCCCCTGGATGCTTCGAATATGATTTTAACAGTACTCGGCAGGAAGCCAGTTGTTCTGTCTTTAGATTCTAATTCGGTTTACAAGTGCGACTTTTCACAACTCTACAAGCAAACACATACTCTTGCTACCTTGTTTTCATCTCTCCAGTATTGCTTAGCTGTATTTGAAGATCTCTACTTTCCTTGCGAATGATATATTTTGAGTGCAAAATGAAATGTCATACTCGCACTTGAGTGAAACTCACAGCGAAGTAACAGCTGAACTCGGCAGATTGGAGTTTGACCCGCAATCGTAGTTTTGGTAGCAAGACTTTCTGGACGTACTGGAGGATGTAAAAAAAGGTTAAGGACATTGCTTTCTCTGCTAATAAAAATGCAAAACATATACAGGTACAGATAAGTCGTAACACCTCAGTGGAGCTTAGCCGTGCAAAATTATAATTACGAATGATCTTGATGCCAGAAGTGGTTGCTTTGTGCTTTGTATTTCCAACGAAGCCTGCCGGTCCCTTAGTGCAGCAAATCCCCGGGAAACTCTTGTAGTAGTCCTTTTGAACCACAAGTGTTCTCTCGTAGACCTAGAGAAAGTAAAATGTGGACTGCTAAAGGATTATTTGTCGAGTCGCTTCGCTGTCTCGGTCCTTTCTCCGGCATTCCTCTACTCGCCACTCTAGACCGGGATTCGAAGAAATATTCGAACTAAAGTTTCATTTAAAAAAGTATGTATACAAAAGTTAAGATAAAAGAAAGTCAGTTAAGCATGTATACCTATGAATAATTACACGATGGCCCAAACTAGCGATGGATTTCGAAAGATTCGAGAGTCACATAACAACAACAACGATCTTTCTGATTTTCGTAGCCTACGAAAATGATTTGCATGCGCAAAGCACCATGTCTCGGACACAGGGTCTTTAAGCAGGATTTTCAGTATGTGTAAATTGCATAATGAAGCAGGAAAGCCCTTTCTTCTGTCAATAAAAATGATTAATATGCAAATGAATTAGCAACTATCCTTCATAGTTAACTATAACAATCACTTAATATGTAGAGGATATTACACAGTGGTACAGTCAAAGCATTTCACGAGTGAGTTTTGCACCCAAGAGGATAAAATTTGTATCTTCAAACCACCATGTACATTTTCTTGTTATTATAATTATGAACAATAATGTTCTCTAAGAACTCATCTCTATTCCTTGTACTTGCAGTCAGCACAAAAAAGTTGAGAAATGAATTATTAATGAACCAAAGGAGGGGGTATTCTGCAATTACTCCTCTTTCCAAGCTCCTCTGGAGGAATTTCTTTGGCTTCTCTTGTCCCTTCATTGCATTCAAGAAAATCCTTAAAGAGTTTAGATAGTATATTGCTTTTCACTCCATAATTTTCATTTTCTTCCTGCTCATTCAAGCTGTTTACATCTTTGTAATTCAAATTTGTAGTGGCAAAGGTGGCGAACGTGAAGTCATCAATAGTTTCTCTAGTGAAGACATGGAAAATACACCAAGTGCTCAAGACCGAGATGTACATACTATTAAAATACTCCCATCCATATGATAATTTACTTTTCAAGACCCTAAAATAGTATTGGGTAGCTCTTGATTGGCTCACAATCCAAACACACTAATTAGTTTCCAAAGACAGACCTAACTTTTATGAATGACAACATATTCAAATTATATAATTATGATAAAGAGGATTTCTGTAAGACTGTGTTCAAATGTTATGTAATTTCTTGTATGTAGTAATTCCTTGTGAGAATAAATTCAGCAAATTTTAGATATACATATTTTGCTGCCTATATTGCATTATCTGAGGTCAGACAAAGTGAAAGCAAAATTCTGCTGCAATAAATCCATTTACAGGTTTATACAGACACATGTAACATATACTTTTCTACTGCCTAGACTCGTATTATAAAAAGCAAATAAATCTTTATCTAACCAACAATACGGGGAAAAAAATATGTAAACTAAAGCGTTTCTTATAGAACATTGAGGAATTTAATCGCTCTCCTTTTAAATCGGACCAATCATCCCAAACTGAGAACCGCACACATTTGAGTTTGACAGAAGATTATAAACTTGAATTTCGAAAGCTCGCACCAAGTTAGTCGAAATTGAATTACTCCAACTTTCTAAACTGACTAAAGTCAAGTAACGAAGAGTAGAACAATTCAATGACTAGATTTTGCTAAGTTATTGTAAAGAGACTGCGAAAAGGGGCCATAAGTTTGAACTTGCAGACTCTTGATTTTTGGTTCAGTTTTCTTCGAGCGCAGCACGACTTCCAACGTTTAACAGCAACAGATTTGTGTAAAATCTTGTCCGACATAGCAAAGCCGAAGCCCCATACAAAGCTTTAAAGGAATTACCACTGTATTACTTCACGATTTAACACTACGACCGGCACTTTTCATCATTTCCTTAATATGCAGTCGAGTCTACCGGCTTCCTAAACGTGCTTCCCGGTAGAAAATTAACGGCCATCTTCCAGTTCTGAATACCGGAAGAGGGTGAACACAGTCAGAAGAGAAAATGAAGTTGACTTGCCGAGATTCTGTAGCCCGTAAGTGGCATGTATTATTGGAATAAACTACAGAAATGTATCTTCTGGTTATCTATGGATATGATCGGGCATTTCGTCAATTGCAAACTACGCATTTCATGGAAATATTGCTCTACATCTGAAAACCTTTGACATGACATCTAGCGAATAGCAAAGCAAAATGGCTTCAACTAGTGCAAGAGAAGTAGATTATAAAATCAAATAGAGATGGCATGAACCTACCATAAACGACAACAGAAGTCCACCATAACTTAGTATTATCGTGAAGGGCTCTTCAAGTGTATGTGGCTTTTTAAAAGCACTGTAGCCCAACAAATTCAACCTGGAAAATTCTCCATGTTATTGCATGTGGAACAGAGCAGACCCTCGAGCATGCGCGTAAGGACCGTACTGAGTAACCCTGGCATAACATCACGTGCTCCCCGCGGATCGCTCTGTTGGAGAACTAAGTAACAGTCGAAATTATTTCCGATATCGATAGATCATAAAGAGTTTTGCAATGTTAACTGTGATCAACCATTTGGATTTCACTTTGGATTTCCTACAGCTGTTCACTTCAAGATGGAGCAGATACAGGTAGCAAAATTATAATAATAATTTAGTATTCATAATGCGCTTTTTAACATAAAATGATCAAAATCGCAGTACAATAGTAATTACAAAAAATAAACACTAACTAAATAATAAATAAGTCATACAAATATAAAAATATACATATGGACATCTAATACTAAGTATGCACGATGCAATAATGCTATAAAAGTTAAAATGTAACTTTGGACACCAGCCACGTTGCTGAATGGGCCACCCTGTTAAAATAGAGTTCATCATCATCATAATTGAGTAACCCTAAAAATTGAAAGCTAGCTTTAAAGAAATGTGTTTTTAGACTACTTTTAAAACCACTAAGTGTGGAAATATTACGCAGTGCTGGTGGGAGTACAAATACAAATTTATATACATCAGAGTTGATAGGACCTGAAAAACTGAAGCCCATATGGGTTCCTGCTTAGGGTTATCACAGATAGATTGATAAGGGGAATACCCTCCATAGTTGTACCATAAGGGATATATTCGGGGATATGAAATTACAAACAAAAAATAAATTAAAATATATGATTTAAAAAAAAGAAGAAAACGCAAAACTTGTTTCAGTAGTAACAAACCGCTCTTTAAACATAACGGTTTTAGTACCGTTTTCTTGGCCTTGATAGCAACTAACATAGTTTTAAAAATTCTTCCATGCACATATTTAAAATACCAATATTTTAGCAATCACCACAGATCTAGTAAAACGTTTCTCAACCAATCGCAAAATCCAGGATCAAAAACCAACGCGCTCATTATATATACTTTATCCCATTTTCGCCCACCCGGTTTTCAGAAAAACTCCTCGCCCCATTTTGACCGCGCGCCACAGGTAGCCCAATCCGAAAACCAATGAGCGAAAAAAACATCCAGAAGAGCCGCTCGCAGGCTAATAACTTCGTTACTAACAGAGTAAGGCAATCCCAATAAAATGAGCCGTTTATCAGGGTTGGTCGTTACGGTCGGGATAAAAAAAAAAAGAGAATTGACGAACCTGAAAGGGCTCCTGGCGTCCTGCTGAAGTTTGAAGGAACCTAAACGAACGGTCAAGTTTAAGTCAGAATGTTGGCAATATAGTTAACCAATGAGGAAAGTCATAAGTAGAAGATAAGGAAACGATCAACTAGAGTAAAAAAAAAAAAATTAAGTGGAGATACGGGGTATCGAACCCCGGGCCTTCCGCATGCAAAGCGGACGCTCTACCACTGAGCTACATCCCCGTCACGGTAGAAGTCCAACGCTTAATTAAATAGTTAATAGATTGAATAATAATTTAACTTCTTATTGCAGTCAAAACACGAGGGGAGGGGGATTACTCCCCTATATAAGGTATACGGGTATGTGCCACGCTATAGGGTATGGTTTTCGAGCGCCGCGGTCTGGGATAGGGTATCTATTTCGGTCAATTTCGGTTGATCTGGATCAGGGCTATCGATTTTCGAGCTCTGGTCTGGGATTAGGGTATGGAAAATCTGGGATAGGGTCAGACTTTTTTTAGGTCACCGCGGCCCACCCCTACCTAAAAAATCACCCCCCCCCCCTCCCCCCCCCCCCCCCCCCCCCCCCCCTCCTCCGAGATTCAAAACATGTCAAGCGTTCCTCTGTAGAGCAAGAATTCATTCTTTGTTCCAAACTTCGGCTAAACTATAAAATGAAACTTGCAAAATTCAAATTGAGCCCGAATCAATTTTTTTCGTGTATTTATGTGTAAAAGGTTTAATTTGTACCGTCTCCCCCACGGGCCTACGTGGGAGAGGGGTGGGGCATTTACAACGTTAGGCTTCCTAACCTGCTCTCGTCTGCAGATCAACAGCAACTGTTCTTAGAAATGTTTACTAATTACGAGCAACGTAAGAATACTTTTCTGTTAACGAGTGATCGAGTTCTCCAAATAAATTATAAGCAAAATGGTAGGCTAACGATATCAAAGGCTGCCCGTCCAAACCAAGATTTTTAGGGCTTGGTATATAACGTGTTACAAGATACAATGATACGGAGATACCAAGATACAGTGATACGGTGATACAGTGATACGGTGATACAGTGATACGGTGATACGGTGATACAGTGATACGGTGATACAGTGATACGGTGATACAGCGATACGAATTTCTCAAATTTCTTTTTTTAAGCGGACGCGAAATGGCCCCGCTAAATACAGGTTTCTGTATGAAACGGACTGTTGTATGGGTCACTTGAGCTCTTGCAGCCGTGGAGTGACGCTAATTTAACGGTATTATCTTTCAGCATGACTGCTTTGTCTGACTATTTTGTTATTTAATTTTAACTTTTGAACGTTACGCATTTAACATTGAACCACTTTATTGCCCTTGTTGAAGAAAGGCTTTTGCAACACAAATACGAAATTAACGCTTAAAGCTTTGTTTTCATTGGCAACTAGACTTAGGGACGGACCATTTGAAAATTGATGGAGAATTTTTTTACGACTTCTCAGTTGCTGCAATATTTTTTTCTGCCATCAGAACCTTGCACGGTTTCGCCCTTGCATGATTTTTTTTCTGGGTGATATTGCAATTGGCTCGCTCGATTATTTTCTGTGCAAATTCGGCTTGCTCGTTTTTGTTTTTTGTTATTTATTATTTTTTGGGGGTGGGCCAACAACCCATGGATCTAGGCCCTTATCGATTGTGCTAGCATAAGTTTTGGCATAATTTGGAAAAACGAGCATATTTTTGCACTTTTGATAAAAGTAGCACTGCTAGCATAGTCGGCATATTTTTAGTTTTTTTGAAGGGAACGTTACCAGAGTCATGACTTACTTGGTCTCTAAGATTGATTATTTTCAAGTTCTTTACCATGGTTCAGTCTAATTCGTCTTGGGGAGGGGGAAGAAGGTTACCGCAATACTGCGTCGTTGGTCGTCTGGACTCTAGAGGACTGGGCACACCGGAAGTAAAGGTTGCGTCGGTCCCAGTTCCCGCTTTCACAGGCAACAAAATGGCGTCGAGCAACTTACAGATACGAGAAGAACAGCTGCCTGATAGGCCAGAACCCGCGCTCAAATTGCTAGAGATCGGAGCCTGAAGCAAACCAAAAGCAAATACACATTAAGTCACCGCTTCTAGTCTGGAATGAAGTGCAGTAGTTAGTTGTGCTTTATCAGAGCAAGTGTGTAACTCAAGATAAAGAAAATATTAACAACAAATATATCATTTTGGACTCGTTTTGTGTTTTTGTAAAAGCATACTTTAAGAAAAAGTAGCATAATTTTCAAAAACGAGCATAATTTTGAGCATAATTTGGAAAAAAATCGGGCACTGCTAGTAGCATAACATGCTACTTTTACTAGCACAATCGATAAGGGCCTACATGGATCGGGGCTGGAAAAACGTTTCTCAATAAACATGAAATGAATTTATGCTAGCTTTCGTTACGGGCGAGTGAGCACATGTCATGTGTTAATTGACCTGCTGTCAATCAAACAGAACTTTTTACTTCCGGTTAAAAACTCCTTTTGCGTACAGATTTTGGTGTGTGAAAAATTGCTGCCAAAACTTAGCTTGAATTTCAGCCGTCTCCTCCGGTTCAGAGGAACGAACGAACCGGAGACGGCTGAAATTCAGGCTAGCAAAACTACATTTCTGTGGGAAAGTATTTTTCCCCAAACACAGGATGACCACACGCATAGCTTTTCGCACGTATACATTTCCATGAAAAATATTTTGGGTCGGTGATCGCCTCGCTTTGACGCCTGGGCTCGGAGGATATGTCCCGGATGTACCATTTTCGTGCTGGGTACTGAAGTACCATTTTCAGGAACACCCAACGGTAAAACTTCATAAAAACAAACATTCTGATGTTTTTATAACAAATCAGATGTATTTAAACATATTTAAGGGAATTGTTTTTCAGCTGGCAGAACAGCTGTTCTGCAGCGCCAGCCAGCCTAAAGTTCATGAAGAATTTCTAAATTTCCCAGCTGAAATATTTAAGTGCAGAATTTGCCAGCAGCAAAAATATTGTTTTGAATATATTCCCAGCTGAAATATTTAACCCTAACCTGAGCTAACCTGCAGAATTCGGTATTTTTAAAAACCTGTGAAACAACAGGTACGTGCAGAATTTGCCAGCTGAGAAATATCGCTCTGTTATATTATTATTATGTAATTATATCGGACTGCAGAATTTACCAGCTGACAAATATCGCTCCGTTATATTATTATTTAGTATCAGACTGCAGAATTTGCCAGCCAAGAAATTCCAAAGTGCAGAATTTGTCAGCCGAGTGGCCCAGAAGAACAGTTATTTTGCAGAACAGTTCGTTGGGTGTTCCTGCATTTTATCAAATTTTCATGTCAAACTCCGCCGTTATTCATAGCTGGAAGTATTCACCAGGGTCACAAACGTTTTAGTGATGTATCGAGAGGAAGACAACATTCTTTTATGAGATTTTCAGCGCTGTCGTAGACCTCTGACACAAATCGATACAAATAATTTACCCTTATTAGGAGACTGATCTCGTTTCGCTTGGCAATCGACTCATCCCAGATGCAGAGACAATATCGCTGAACAGTCTGCCCTTTGAGGCATGTTGATCTATGGAGAGTAGACTAACACTTACAAATCGTCCTTCGGGACAGCAAACGAACCCTTCCGAGTACGGTACTAATTCGGTAGAACTGCAAGGCGGAAAGGACGGTTAATGCGAAATGTTCCAACTTTAAAGGTTAAAACTAAAATGAGAGAACAATATGAACACTTAAAAAAAACACTAACGTATCATATATTGGCGTATAACATATGAATGAAAAAAGATAAAATGTGAAAGTGGAATGGTGTATAACATATTCCTAAGAAAGAAAGCAAAGTGAAGATGTGATGGTGTATAAGATATTCATGGAAAAGAAATCGAAGTGAAACTGTAATGGTGTATAGCGTCAACAGAAAGAAAAAAAGCTAATACCAGGTAGCATGGTGTATATCCAATGTGTTGAAAAAAAGTTGTTACATGTGTATCGAAAGTTAGGATTTCTGTTCCACACGACGACTGTGGCTTGTCATGAATCCGTTCTCCTTCAATTTTGTATGTTTACTTCCGTTGAGGCTAACTATGTTTTTGCTTTCAATTCTTGCTATACCCCAGTTATTCATTACTCCTAGCGATTTCTGAATCAGCTTACTCATTTCACACCAGGGATCCGTCCCAAATATGTAGTAGCTCAGCAGGCACGTCGATTTCCCAAGGTTTCTCTTTCTCGTGTATCGTTTGTTTCTAGCTTCTTCCTCTTCGTCACTGCTACCTCCCACGATTAAGGGTGATTAAAATGACCCAAACTATTATTATTTACACTCTGAAATTCTGAGAATGGCTGAAATCGCCATGTGTCATAAATCTGTAGATAAATGTTGGAATGATATGAAAGTTCTGGTATGGCTATATCTCTGTAATAGCTATACACACTAGCGTTGATATTGAGATTTCCAGTAAAACAAAAAAAAAAAAAAAAAAAAAAAAAAAAGAGGATATTTAAAAAAATTCCAAAGATATCAGAAACTGGGGTATAACGTAGAAATGAATATGTCATTTAAATGTATGGTGATTAGAAATCTCAATGATATCTATATCTCATAGGTAGGTAGACATACTCATAGTCATATTGTCATTTCGAAGCCTTTCTTATTTTTCGATTTTTCGAAATACAGTGTTTGACTGAGATATCTTGATCTTGTGAAACGCCATTAGCTCTAACTTTTCTTTATAACGTTCAATTGACTTTACCGTTTCGGTATCACTATACCTCATGCCTATGTACACACACTAACTACGATATTCGTATTTGCAGAACTTTGAAATTTTGGATTTTCTCGAAATACAGTGTTTGACTGGAATTTCTCGTTTTTCAAACGCTGATATTGTTCACACATTTCAATAAAATATCTATACTAATTTACTCGTCTATATTTCCGTTATCGATGTTGTTATTTTCTGTCCAAAATGCACAGTCATTGTCTAATAACCCAACACATCAGTCCCTGATTGAGCAAAGTATGATTTGCAAGTTTCTGTAGTTTTAATCGACTAGGAGTAATTATAGATTATGGCAAGTGCGTTGGACAAATTTGAATATGATTGTGGAACATAACACTAGTTGATAATTTTCGATTAAAAAATGAAACAAAGATAATAAAATAAATAAAGTCAGGAACAATATAGAGCCATAGAGATTTTTAGTTTACCCAACTCACACTCGAACTAATATCACTAGACAGTAGCTCTATGCATCCCCTCGCAGCACTTCACTTTCTATTAGAAACTTCTAGTTTAAATTTTAAAGGAAATTTGAGATCTTCGTATCACCGTATCACTGTATCACTGTATCACCGTATCACTGTATCACTGTATCACTGTATCTCCGTATCATTGTATCTTGTAGCACGTCATATACCAAGCCAGGGACCTTACGCAACTCAGGACGGCAACGTCTAGGACGACGGCACAAAACAATACCCTTAATTACAAAATCAATAACTGCACGTGAAAATGCACGCAGTCGCCTACATTTCAACTGTTGTCTGGAAAAACACAACGTGAAAACCCCAAAGTTTACGTTTACAACAGAACGCAAACGTAAGAAAGTGAATCACTCTGTTTTTCGTTCGGCGTGTGCAAAACTTTATGCTTAGCATATTTTTCGAAGACCTGGATGTGAAACGTAATTAAAAGCGAATAAAAGAACTAGTAAACACCAGATTTCAGGAGAAAACACTTTTCTACCTCCCGTCGTCACTGCCGTCGCCGTCCTGATTGCGTAAGGTCCGGTACCTAATAATAGGCACTGGTTCGACGTAGAGTGCAATCAGGACAAAGAACATTTAAAATCACTTGGACGTAAGGCGTGCAAGGACCCAAATAATCAACCGCTTAGGGGCATGCTCCACAATAGAAAAAATAATTTTCGGAAATTATGCAGAAGGAAAAAATATCTTACAGCGCTTCTCATTCACGTGTGCCGGGTTGGGAAGTAATTTCCTGTGTTCAGGGTCGTTTTTCGTGGATGTCAATCATGTGTTTCTATGGCAACTTAGGCAGCTTTCCCGCAGCTGCAGTTGTGCTGTCGCGTCGAGGTGTTTTAACAAAACACTGACCCCCGGTCCATGGACCCCCTCGTGGACTCGGTCCATGGACCCCCTATAAAATTTTCTCAAATTCTAAAAAAACATAAATTTTGCGAAATGTTTCCGCTTCGGCCAGGAAATTACTCTGGGTGCCAGAGGTTCTACTGCCCTCTCTAAGCCAAAGTTTAGGGTCGACGAGAAGGCCCAGCTTTAATAAAGAGGGCAGTAGAACCTCTGGCGCCCAGGGTACCAGGAAATAAGGTCATGCTGAGAAATTAGTCTGATGCTGAGGTGTTAAAAGTCACGAAATTTTTTCATAGTATCATCATAACTGATACGGCTAAAGAAACCCTTACGGGCTTTTACAAAGTACTGTAACGTAGCTACATTCAATAATATAATATACAAGCTTTATATACAGGCAATCAAGTCATGGCAGATCAAGACTACATAGTATTAAATAAATCACACGTGTTTTTTTATTCAGCAGCATCAGATGACTGGAGCAACAAAACCAATATCCAATATATAAAAATATATTGCTGGTTTTCACTCAATCCCCAGAGATTCAAATGACAAAGGGCATGGCGGCCATGTTGGTGTACCTAACAAAAGAAGCTAACGAAGAATCTATTGTAAAGGTACACCGACATGGCGGTTATGACGTCACGTGCAAACCAGCAATAGAAGATGAGAATATATGAAACATCGACCGACATCGCACATTTCATTTCAGTGGCGTAAAATTAGACTTGTAAATAAAATCATTTCACAATTATGCTCCCAAGGAGGGAGCAGCGAAACTCAATGACGAATAAACCAGATAAACAGTATGCAGACGCGACTTTACTGACCTGTCCTCTGTCGACATGTCACTTTGCTTTATAATATGGCAGCTCAATGGAAGAATAACAACGTTTCTATTTTGGGGGGGGGGGGGGCAAACGTCCTGACTCGATAAGGACAATTAGGTTACAATGGGAACTTTTTGAAGCTTAGTTTTCCTCTATAATTTATCGTGAAAATGTCTAAAACGCAATGTATCGCAATGCAAAATTGAAACTGATGCCCAAAATTACGGCTATCACCGAGTCGAGTCCGATTCAAACGTCGTGCTATCCATGAGCTACGGTAGCCCACAAGTTCACGGCAGACGTTTGTGGTGTCACGGCAAATTTTTATATATACGCACTTCAGCCCAAATCCCATAGTCGAGTGTTGCGTGACAGCCGCAATGATTTAGTGAATAATTACTAGTAAGTGAAGTATGTAAGAAGCACCGCTCCGTTGTCAATCAAAATAACATGTTCTCACGATCACATCATCCCTTGTGCAAAAGAAACGCTTATCGCACTTCATCATTCGACTTATGTATCAGCATGACATTAGTTGTTGTTCGAAACATTTTTACCGAAGCGAAAATCGTAAGGAAAGGATAATTAACGTACATTTCGCAAAATTATGTTTTTTTAGAATTTGAGAAAATTTTAGAGGGAGTCCATGGACAGGTGGTCCATGGACCGGGTCCACGAGGGGGTCCATGGACGGGAGGTAAGTGTTTTGGGGGCAGTGTAATTGACTCAATGAGAGATATTGTGGAAGAAGAAGCGACTATGGTTGAAGTGACAATTGCCGACTGACTTAGCTTTTATAAACCAACTTCGACAATTAACCTCGACATATCCGTTTTCAATAATGAGTGTTTATTGAGAATATATACAGAGGAATGAAATAGCGCTCAAAACACATCGTCCAACAAAGGAATGAATGTATGCGCGCATCTGTCCCAATTAATCTGAAATATTCTTAATGGTTCAGCGGGTCACCGTGAACGAACTCACGCACGTGAGGTGGGCTGGCCCAGTTTGGAGAGACCGGGCCAGTCCGGCAAACCAGGCTAAGCCCGGCTTGGCGAGCAATGCATTGTCCAAAAGGCAACCATTTCGAAAAACAACGCCACTTCCCGGCGCTAAAAAACGGTCGTGCCAAAGGCCACCATTTTGCCCAGCTTCCGGTCTATTTTGTCGCATCTAAGAGGTGTTGAAATTTTTGAAAAAGCATTACGCGAATCTCTTCAAGGCTTTACTTTCCAGTCTCTGAAACCAGAGCAGAAAGAGTGTATAGGAGACTAATCTGTTGTAGGGAAGAAGTGTTGGCAATTCTGCCTACGGGCTATGGAAAGAGCCTGATCTACCAGCTGCTTCCGAAAGTATGCGAACATAATAAGACAGGCAAAAGCGAGCTGTGTGTTGTCGTTGTTGTCAGTACCTAAATTCAATTGTGCAAACACCATTCAGTGTGTCTAGTTTTGATGTTCCGGCACTAAATTTTGATTGGCTCAAGCTGACAGGGCTTAGTTATTTGACATGATTCGTGACGAGGGGCGGAAAGCGAATCGACCAGTATTTGTATCAGGCATTCCTTTCCCTTTTTCTCTCATTTATTTAAGGGAAGGAGCGCCTAAAACTCAGGTTAGGGTGACCCACACCGCGGCAAAACGGTATGCTCCGCTGGCCAAAAGAACGAAGGCTCTGCTATCAAATACAAATTACCGAGGGTTTCAACTTTTTTAGTAAATAATTTTATAACTTAGTAAACTCACAGTGAATTTTAAATTAAGAAAACTTCAACCTGTTAAAGTCTTAGGCTTATCTTTTAAGTAGTTTTCTTATTTTTTGACAAAACAGTTCACAAATATTACTTTTACGCAGAAATTTTAAAATCACGGGTATGTGCCTGTTGTTTCATTTCAGTTTCGCGGGAAACTGGGGGCGGCCGCGCGCCGATAAGAAATAGCAAATACGCATGCGCGTAACGTTTTGCCGCGGTGTGAGGGTGACCCGGGTTACCGAGCCAACTTTTCTTCTCGCCATTGGCATGATTTGGCTAGACAAGCCGCCGTCTATTGACAAACTCGCCATCTGATTGGCCAGCCAGCCGCCGCTATTGACAAACTCGCCATCTGATTTGCCAGCCAGCTGCCGTCTATTGACAATCTTGTGATGAAATAAATTTGATTGATTGAAGGAAGTCAAACATTTACGGCATGGAAACGAGGCCGATGTAAGCTGTAGCTTCCGCCATGCTCTGAAAACTGGACAAAATCGTCTAAAACGTAACTCCTGAAACTAAAATAGCCCGAGCAATTCACAGACAACAGTGTTGTGAGCAATTCACATACGTTTGAAGCTATAAAAGTGATTATCCGCTGCGTGAGATCCGATAGAACAAGCAGTTTACGAAAGCGCTAGAAACTTGAACGGCTTTGCGTAAATACGCTAAAATGTCATTTGGCTGAGGTCACACTGGGACGTTAACTATAGTAAACCAGCTAAACTATGGTTAAGAATTTTTTACTATAGTTAAAATAGTAACCTGGCGAAAACCAGACTGAAATCAGGGAAATGACAAATGATGCATTCCGACGTGAGTGTTGACAATTCAGAAACCACAAACTAGGATTTAATTACATCAAACATCAAAATAGCTGACAAGCTGTCAACTAAGTCAATAAGTTTAGATTAACTTAGCGATAAACCCATCTTTTCAGGTCGGCTAACTATAGTTAACTTTTCTTTCTTCCTGCCGCCGTTGTCGGAGCAACTAACCACAGTTGAGTTTACTACGGTAAACCGTAAAATGCAGGTCACACTCGGGATGCCGTTAACTATAGTTAAATTCGCTTAACTATAGTAAACTTCATCCAGTGTGACCTCAGCCAATGTTCAAGGGCACCCAACGAAGTTTTCGGTTAAAAAGCTGTTCGGGAGAGTAAGTTAGCCTAAAACTTTCGGATTTGAAAAAATTGTCCCTAGAAAATTGTTTTCTGAAATACTGGCTAGAAAAATTGTTTTCAATCCCTAGAAAATTATAGAAGAAAAGGGAGACTAAAAGGTTTCCCCTAAAATGTTCGTACGTCCCAATTCGTCTGACCAATAGAGTCAGAACAACACATTTTTATTCCCTAAGAATTGCCTAAAGGAAAAAAGAATCCCTAAAAAATTCGTACCTCCACAAATCTTTGCAACATCAGCAACATGAAGTTACTTGGGCTAGAAAATTCTGGTTTATGTTCTAGACTACTAACAAATTCGTAGGCCGGGAATATTTTGCCATAGTATTTTCGGTTGACGCGATTTCCACCTAGAAAATCCGAACAGCTAATAGCTTTCTATAATACGTCAAAAGACATAGTAGGCGCCTTAAAATGGCTAGATAAGCTGCAGACAACTGGTTTCAAACGAATTTCAAAAACTGCACTCGTTGGGTGCCCTTGAATGTTGGACATTTTGCAGTGAGAAAAGTCAGTACCAGTTAGTTTTCTGAATTTTTAGAGCTGAAATTATTTATCAAACACCTCCATTTGCTCACATAGTCGAACATATAGGTATTGAACACGCCGGTTTGAAGCTATAAAAGTATCCTGCGTGAGAGGGGATAGACTGCACATTAAGAATCATGCACTTTCCGCCATTATGTCTCTATCAATTCCAAGCCCGCCCATCCCCCCCCCCCCCCCCTCCGGGGCAAGATGGGGCATTTGACAACCTATCTGTCCCTGGGGTGGGGCATTTGTTTTGCGTCAGCCCGGGCCCGGGACATTTGTCAAAAAAATATCCCACCCCTCCCTTGTGTTTGAATTTGTTTTGCTCAACTGATCAACACGTGCTTGCTTCATCGATCAACATGGCGGCGGAAAAGTCATCCGTGAACATGACGTTAGGAATTTCCCAGTTTCGAGGTGAAGTGTGCGGTTTGTTGGGAACTGGCTAGTGAATGTGGGATTTGGGGGCACTTACGAAAGTGTTTGAAGGTGAGTACTGCATTACTTTAATAAAGAAAAGCGGTGAAATGTGGCTTTGCAACGGCGAAGAAATTTGGCGCGTTCGCTATACTTACCCCGGGGTGGGGCATTTGCATAACTTAGCTGGCCCCACGGTGGGGCATTTGCAACGTTCTGATTCCAAAATGACAAAATCCCCACAAATGCCCGGGGGGAGGGGCATGGGCGGGCTTGGAA
Organism: Actinernus sp. WN-2022; assembly: GCA_030867875.1. Taxonomy (NCBI): domain Eukaryota; kingdom Metazoa; phylum Cnidaria; class Anthozoa; order Actiniaria; family Actinernidae; genus Actinernus; species Actinernus sp. WN-2022. Next base: position 32,384,408 of record JAOWCC010000064.1, read on the forward strand.
TTGATTGAGACATGACGCTAATATCTCTATGTATATGCTCTGAAAACTGAACGAAATCTCCTAACAACAACTATCAGCGAGACATCATGGGCGAGACATCATCCCTAAACCTTGAAAAACTGAAAGGTCGAGAATTCCTTTCAAACACTGAAAGAGATGTCTTTAATAATTGATGATTTTTATGACATGCCAAATCAAAACATGCAACAAGCACATGCGATACTGTAGGCTCAACAAAAATAACGATAAAGAAGCAAAGACCGATACAACGTAGAATTTTGAAATTTAAAAAAAAAAAAATCAACGTCGTATCGGTCTTTGCTTCTTTATAGTTATTTTATATTTTATAGCCGATTAGATCACTAGTTTGATCCAACCTACACCAGCAGGATTGTCGTTCACGGTTGCTTGCTTGAACAATTCGTCAACACAAATGCCAGTCTTGTGGTAGTAATAGATATTAGGTTTGCGGGCTCCTCTCGGGTCGCCCGCAATTATTATATTTGTAAACATTCTCGGAGACCCAGGGGCAATTAATTAGTGAATGACGGGCAGCCCTGTAAAGCGAAACCGCACTAAAATGGCGGCTTCGACCTTATGGAAATACTTGACCATTATTTTGCTGGTTGTAAGTAGTATAGCTTTGCTTATTGCTTTGATAGTCGTGACTACTAATCAGACGGTTAAAGAAGACGCCACTACAGCCGACCCAGCCACTCAGGAGTGCAAGAGCAGGTTATCGCAAACACCAGACTCGGAGCCCGGGCTGTTCGACGATCTGAACACTGATGAAATAATTGCAGTTCGTGATTATTTACTAGCGGTGGAGTCGCTCCACTTGACGCCTTTAAATGAAGCCACTGTCAGCTCGAATCACATCGCATCCATACAGTTCTACCCTCCTTCAAAGAAAGATGCGCTGGGTTATTTGGATGATAACCAATCCAAGCCAGACCGTGAAGCAATCGTAGTGATCTTCAAAGGAGCAGCGAAGCCTCCAGTTGTGGAAGAATACATTGTTGGTCCAACTTCAAAGCCAGTTAAACACCGTGAGAGAAGAGTTCCCGGTCGAGATTATCCGATAGCATTTAATGCACGACCGTACACTCCTATTGAAGAGAAAACTTTGGATATATTACTCATCCGCAATTTAACAGCCACGGCATACCGACTGCTGAAAGAAAGCTACGATGGATACACCTATCATAATTGCACCGACCGATGTCTGGTGCTGCAGTTCAGTGCGCCGATGGGGTACACACATAATACCAGAGAGAACTGGTACGGTTTCTGGCGCAAACAAGTCTCCTTCTTCTGTCATCCAATTAATTTCGAAGTCTACGTCAATCACGCTGGCGCTGATCCTTCTAAGTGGTATGTAGAGAACGTTTTCTACAATGATCAGATTTTTGGGTCCGTGGAGGAATTAATGAAGGCTTACGATGATGGAACACTAAAACAAATTAAACTCCCGGCACCCGCGGGGACCGAGAAATTGTTTTCGACTTACGAACGCAGAGGACAGGCACAGCCTCCAAAGCTAACGCGAGGACCCGAGTTTTACGAGCCGGATGGCAAGCGTTACACCATCAGAAGTCGACATATAGAGTACATGAACTGGGCATTTGATTTTCGAGTCGACACTTCTACAGGGTTTCAAGTTTACGATGCTCGATTTAATGGAACGAGGGTCATCTATGAGCTTAGCCTTCAGGAAGCTATTGCTACGTATACTGGTTACTCCCCGACACAATCGTCTAATAACTTTGTAGACAGTAACTGGGATATGGGAGCGAATAGCCATGATCTTGTACAAGGTATGTGGTAATTAAGGTATACACACGGAATGATTCCTTTAACCCTTTGGAGCCCAAATTATTTTTTTAGAGATATATAATTTATCGACATGGTCTCAATAAAAAATCATATCATCTTTATTACTAGGGCTGCCTGTGGCAGCACCGAGTCTTAAAATGCAAGCCGTTATTATTACTCGGGCCAGCGTAGGCTGGGCCCGAGTCAAGTTTCGCAAGTGTTTATTACTCGGGCCAGGCCTTCGGCCGAGGCACGAGTCAGAATTCGCAAGCCGTTTATGTGTCGACTTCCGGGCCCGTCAACCAATCAGAATCGATTCCCCACGGGATGAACACGCGGGACAGGTTTCTCTCTGAAAAATCCAAGATGGCGGCTACAAAGGACTTATGCCTTGTTATGGCAAAATCACCTAGTTTTTGGGCCATTTTTGCTGAAACCAAAGGCTTCTTGGACAGAAATACCAAGATGTTCAGTTTTCCTAGGGCGGACAGGAGTTTTACGGGCCGTTTGCATGGAAAATTTTTATATACGAAAGGAGTCTGAGAATGAGATTGCGTCCGCGTCCAAATTTGTGTATCTGACATATTTGGTAAGTAAACACAAATGTTTAATACCAGGTTGCAGTGTTGATATTTACTATTTCCTCTTAAAGTTTAAATGGCTTCTAATAGACTAGAAAATGGGCTCCAGAAATTGGCCCAATTTATCAGTTCTTTCGGTAAAATTAAGGAATACGGATCCACTTCTAAACGAGCGGGAAGATCTACAACTGCAATTAATTATTTGGTGTGAAGACAGATGGCTCCAATAATCCAAAAACCGAGTGGAAATCGCATGTTTATTTCTGAAATGGACTCATGCAGTCTACAATTTATTTGAGAACTAATAATTTATTCTAAATTTCAAAGTTAATCATCTATAAGATATGTATTTATAATTTCATTACAATTGGATTAATTTTATCTGAACTAAGTTTGGGCCTACAATGTATAACAGAAAGATGGTAGCCTCCAGTTTGCTTAAACTGCATTCCAGTAAGCTCAGTGGTTAAGTGTCAGTCAGTTGTGCAGGAGGTAGTGGGTTCAAATCCCGGTGGGACCTTTAAATAAGTGGGAGAACTCATGGTACTGCCTTTGCTCTGACATCTGCAAATGGTTAGACCTTCATGTCTTCTTGGATCAGAATGTTAAATTGTAGGCCGACACTGAGAATACAACCAAATCTCTGGTAGTGACCACCCTCAAGTGTAGTAGATATAGTTGTATACATAGAGTAAATGAGTTTGTCCCCAATTTAATAGCAATACCATGATGCTAACTACATTGACATTCTCCTCTGTTATAGTCTTCAGTCTTGTTCCAGTACTCGCTATTAGTTCCATTGGACTACTGGCTGTTATACATATTAATTAGAGGTCTCATTAACAGTAGCCCGGCACTAATCCAGCAAGACCTCTTGCTGGCACTATGGGTGGTCACGGCCAGGGTTTATTGCGTCCACAGTGGTTCTTTTACGTCCCCAATATTTGGAGATGGGACTGCCATTTACATGGTCATCCGAGCCACAGCGAAGGTCTAACCATTTGCAGATGTTAGAGTGTTGGTCCGACCGGGGTTTGAACCCATGATCTCCCGCACAACAGACCGGTGCTCTAACAACTGAGCTATCCGGGAGGCGGTAGTAGTAGTACTAGTTCCCTTGTTGCCACTATGTACATTTTATATATTGGCTAAAGTGAACAAGTTGCACCGTAAATACGTTGTCGGTAAGTGGTCGGTAAGTGGTCGGTAAGTGGTTGGTAAGTGGTCGGTAAGTGGTCGGTAAGTGGTTGGTAAGTGGTCGGTAAGTGGTTGGTAAGTGGTCGGTAAGCTGTCGGTAAGTGGTTGGTAAGTGGTCGGTAAGCTGTCGGTAAGTGGTTCAATGGTAAGCTGTCGGTAAAATTGTGTCGGTAAGTGGTTGGTAAGCTGTTGGTAAGCTGTTGGTCAGCTGTCGGTAAGCTGTTGGTAAGCTGTCGGTAAGCTGTCGGCCGACCACTTACCGACAACAAATTTACGGTGCAACTTGTTCACTTTAGCCTTATATATTAATATACAGGCTAAATCTAGTAGATTACATACATAATCATGACTGCTGCCTTAAATTCTTTTGTTGTTGTTGTAAATGGATGGGTAAATAATGCATGTATTAGCAACTTCCCCCAGGGGTGGATGCATGGAAACCTGTCAGAATTAATTGTTTGTTGCCCATCGGTGAGGGGAAAAAGCTCACTTTGGTTCATAGATCGGGATCCTTGTATGAATTTTTACTAATTGCTGTGTTCCATACCAGGGGATATGATACAACGAGTTTGATTGGGTATTTGTGCAAATCCCCAGGGTACCTGGGGGTTGACCCCTGGTGTAGTAGCTGCCAGTAAATATGCAAAGCTACTGATACAGTGCAAAACTGAATGCTAAATCACTGGAAGGAAGTTCAAAGGAACATTGCATGTGTTATTTTAAAGACTTGTTGTTGAGGTTCAGTACTTGGCCACTTGTATAGGCGAATCCTCGTTTATGTTTTTTCCTTATTAGCATACATCAAACTTCAAGCAACGTACATATAAACAAACAGAGTCCATAAATCGAAAGAGATTGACACACTTGATAATCACCGAAAATTTTAGAATGATAAAATAAATTTATTTTGAGGAAAAGTATTTAAAAATAGCAAAATTTACAAAGAATGTATGGCTGTCAGCAACTTTTGCCCCCCAGCCCATTTTACAGTTTTGAAAAGTCAATTTCTCTGTAAATATTTAAAGGGATACCCGAGTGGAAAACACATTGGGGCTCAAAAGAATCTTCAACATGTTCTTTGTTCAGAAAATGTATTAAAATTTGATCAAAGCTTTTTAGTATTAAGAACGAGCACCTCAAAGTTGGCCTCACGAAGACATGGGCGCCGCCATCTTTGTTTGCATTTACGGAAGTGACGTCACTTCGTCCCACCAGCGTTCTACTCTCTCACTTATTAGGTGTTTTTAGGATGATAAACGCCTTAACTGTACCTCACATACATTGTAGTTCTTATACTTATTCAGAAGTCACTCGAGTCTTTTAAGCCATGTTGTTTTGCTGTTATTAAATGGCAGTTACGAGACCTTGTTGTTCGTCTGATAATTTCTCGCCTTCCCAATGCTTTTCTTCCTCCTCCCAGTCTTCTGAACTTTTCTCATAATGTCGTCTTCATCATAATTCCGGTTTCTGTAAGAATTCCTCTGCAATCTCGATGAAAATATATCCACTTTAATTCCGAGCGTGTGAAAATCATACAAAGACAAGTAGCCGCGATACGCTGGTGGGACGAAGTGACGTCACTTCCGTAAATGCAAACAAAGATGGCGGCGCCCATGTCTTCGCGGGGCCAACTTTGAGGTGCTCGTTCTTAATACTAAAAACGTTTGATCAAATTTTAATACATTTTCTGAACAAAGAACATGTTGAAGATTCTTTTGAGCCCCAATGTGTTTTTCACTCGGGTATCCCTTTAACATATCAATCTTACATTTTCGGTGATTACTAAGTTTAAAATTCTCTTTCAACTGATGTACTCTGTTTGTTTGTAGCTTGAAGTTTCATTTATGCTAATGAGGCAAAATGTAAACAATGACGTCAGCAAGGATTCACCTATTCTTCCCTGAAAACCATGCAAAACCATGTGAAATCAAACTTGTTTGATAAAGAGTTGTAAGTCTCAGCAGAGCAGGACAGAATTAACCATTCGTGTTCACTATATTATAACTGGTCTTGTGTTGCTACATGTATATTGTGTCAAACATATGTAGCTACTGTTATAAACATGGCTGCAATTTGCTTTCTGTTTTCCATGGCAGTTATCATCCCAGGCACTCTAAAATAGGATTATTTTTACATAACTAATATTTTTTTTTTTTATTATATGGCTTCTCTGGAGACAGAATCACAATTCTTCTTAAAAAGAATTTATATATGTAACTCTTGTAAAAATAATTCAAAATAATTTATTATTCTCCCAAAGGCTAAAACAATTGCAAGTGTAAAATACTTTTTTAATCAAACCTGCAAAGAATACCAACTATTCCTTGTTGAAATTCCATATGGCCCGAGTAAAGGCTAGTACAGCCTCTTGTTATTTTTATTGTTTTTTTTATTATTATTTTCTGTGTCGAGCTTTCGCGCGGTCAACCAATCACACTGCACGCGTTGACTCAACACGTGACAGGATGAACAAATCAGATTCGATATCGCTCGGGATACTTAATTTAACACAGTTAAAACAAGATCGCGGAAACCCGGGATTCGGTAGCCTGATTTTCAGTTGGTACGAGGTCTTCCGCTCTCACTTCTCTCAAATATAAACAGCTTAATGTTTTATTTAACTTCATTCGTGGGAAATATTTAAATTCATTCGTGGGAAAGCCTTCCAACAGGCTCAGGATATTGCAACTGGTGCCCTTGTCGGAGCCGACGAACACACAACTTAGAGTCAAGAGTGTTTCTTCGATGGATAATTTCAGTTTCAGTTTTTCTAGAAGAACATTGGATGGAAACTTCTCACATTTTACGAAAGGATTAGGGATTATAGGTGGCGCTCCTGATCGCATGTGGCCTGACGTTGTGAAATATTTGTACCGAAATGTAAGTAAAACAACAAAACTTACCAGTTTACATTGTTGTTATTTAATATTCGTTTCTGTTAAAAGTAATGGCATCAAATATAGCAGTAAATGACCCGATTCCTGTTGTTCTAGGCCAGCGTCGGCATCTCGGTGATAGAAAAAACGAGTGGATCGAAGCCGTTTATATTTTTGTCGTCACGCAGTTTTATGTTTGCCGACGATTGATACGATCGAACGGGCTTGAAACTCCGGCTTTGACTTCTTATTATTTTGCTAAACTGCACAGAAGACCTTGAAATTACCGTTCAATAAATCTACCTTAATTTATCCAAAAGAAAGTTTTGATTTATATCCCCGAAGAAGGAAATTTATTTTATTTTCTCTTCTTGCTGTTAACAATAGGAAATGGACAACATGAAATGGACAATCTGAAATCTAGAACGTGTACCGTCTCGTTTTTCTCGGAGAATGGAAATCGAGATACCGTGGCGCATGTAATCGTTTCGTGGGCAGAGGTTTCTCTCGGCGGCAGGAAAGAGGTCGGGTGGAACTAACACCCTAACCTTTAGAAAGTGCAGTACAAAAACCATAGGAGTATAGTATTATGGGTGCAATCAGAATACAGGTCTCGAGAGGTTCAGTGCTACCGATCGGAGGAAAGGCTTGCAGGGTAGGAGGGCCACACATTTCTCTGTGTATACTAGTTTAATAGTGTTACCCTCTTTAAATAGTTATTTTCCAAGTGGTATACATGCATGAAATCAATGCACACAGTATTTTATTAAACATTAGGGACTATGCAGGGGGGTCGATAATGAAATCAAAAAATCGAAAATTTATATAACCATCCCTTTTTCAGTTCCCCATGATTTATGACCCTCCATTTTGGGGGATTCAAAACAATTTTACCCTCCATCTCAACCCCCTCCCCCCTGCTAATTTCTGACCAGTCCCTTCAGCGACAACCCTCATGAAACCCCGATTTAGTTATCAGTAAAACTTTGTAATTAGAAGCTCCCGTAAGGGACCGTGACCACCTTTGGGGGTTGAGAATTGGAAGGTGGAAAATAGCATTTACAAAACAGGTTTTGTTAACAACACTACCGATCTCATACAAGTGCCTTTAAATATATGAATTAAGATTTGTTTGCCATCTAGTACACCCATGTGATAGCAATCATGTAAATTATCACAAGCATGAGTAGTGAATCAATTATCATGCTCTCCTAGCACAAACCATTAGGGCACCCAACAAAGTTTTCGGTTAAAAAGCTGTTCGGGAGAGTAAGTTAGCCTAAAACTTTCGGATTTGAAAAAAATGTCCCTATCAATTTTTTTCTGAAATACTGGCTAGAAAATTTGTTTTCAATCCCTAGAAAATTATAGAAGACAAGCATACATGTGTGCAGAACTCGCACTCTGGCATGATCGAAAAGTGCTTCGATACTGTATACAAAGCTATGACAAGAGTTAAACTAGAAGTAATCATAGATTATCAAAGTGCGTTCAACATATTTTTATAAGAGAAAGGACTGGGCTTCCTGTGGTAACACAAAAGGCTGAAAGATTGCTGCAATGATGTGGACAGTGTAAATAATCGTGATCAAAAATGCTTGTTTTTAACTAATTTTGAATGTATTGACATGTGTGTTTCATGTGGTTATCATTCATTTGAGCATTCGTAGCACATTTTGCAGTGTAGTATACAGTGTAAAGCAATAGTTGGAGTTAGTGTAGAACACAATCAACCCTATAGCTAGCTACAGCTATTCAGATGTGTATAAACTGCATTCAATTAATCATTCGTGTTCACTATTTATCACTGGTCTTGTGTTGCCACATGTATATTTTCTCAAACACATGTAGCTACTGTTAATGTTACAAACATGGCTGCAATTTGCTTTCTGCTTTCCATGGAAGTTCGCATCACAGGCACCATGTAAAATAGGATTCTTTTTACATGACTAATATAATATTCTTTTTATATGGCTTCTCTGGAGACAAAGAATCACAATTCTTCTTCAAAATAATTTATATATGTAACTCTTGTAAAAAGAATCTAAAGTAATTTATTCTTCTCTCAAAGCCAGGCTAAAAATATTAGGGACTTAAGTCAAACATTTGCAGGGGAGATGCAAGGGGGGGGGGGGGGGGGGGGTGTGGGTAGAGAATGAAATAAAAAAATAACCCTCCCTGGACAATGAGTATGAAATATTTTGACCCTTTCTCCCCTATTATCACCCCTTTTTTCAGTTCCCATGATTTATGACCCTCCATTTTTGGGGATTCAAAAAAATCTCAACCTCCTCCCCATGCTAATTTCTGACCAGTCCCTTCAGTGACAACCCTCATGAAGCCTCTATTTAATTATCAGTAAAACTTTGTAATTAGAAGCTCCCATCTGTGATTGCAATGTAAATTATCACAAGCATGAGTAGTGAAACAATTATCCTGCTCCCCTAGCACAAACCATGTATGACACAAAAATATGCTAGAACTCCATGTATTAATTAAAAGTGGCCCAAGTTAAGGTTGTATTTATTCGTTATGCTCTTTTGACATTAAGAATAATTCTTCAAATGGCACCATTTTTTTATTTCTACTACATGTTTAATAACACAATTGTCTGCTGTACAAAAATTATTAGAACATTGTATTGACGATTTCCTGTCTTAAAGTTTGGAAACGTAACACATGCATTTAATGCTAGAAAATAATTTCAAGTGCCATTTTTAATGTTTTCACAAAGTCATCAATTCTTTACATGAATTGTTTTAGAAAATTTTGCCTCCTCCCTAACTGAAAGCCCGAGTATAATGCCCAACGGGCGTCTTGTTATTATTTTTTTATTTTTTTATTTTTTATGTTGGGTGTCGCAAAATTTCTGCGCATGCGTTAAAGGTCAAGTTCACCACCAATCAGATTGCACTGTGCTGGTCACGCAACAAATGCCAGGTTAATTTATTTACATAATTTAATACAGTAAATCAAGATGGCGGAGGACCCGCGAGGAACTTTCTCTCTAATTTGGAGTCCCATCTCTCAAATGTAAGCAGTTTAATGTTTTATTTAACTTCACTCGTGCGAAAGCCTTCCAACAGGCTCAGGATATTTCAACTGACGCTATTGTCGGAGCCGAAGGACCGCGTTTTTTACCCAGATGGCCAGTGATTTTATATACGACACGTACGACGACCTGAAGCCAGTGAACGGGCCAGGATCCGGAAAGCTAAAATTCGAAGAAATAGATATTGGAATCTATAAGCCATCGGCTCGCTGTGCTGCATTTAAAACATCCGAGGAAAACATATTATTTTGGGTGAAGGCCCTTCAAGACCAATATTATGAGTCTCTTAAAAACTGTCAGAGATTTAAATTTACCGTAAGTTGGATCGACCACTTAAATGAGGCAGAGACACAGTCAGCCGAGAGTATTGAGATCAAATTATTTCGTTCCAGCGAGGATATTGACCTAGCGGAAACATACAAGCTGTCGAAGGAATAGTTATGTGCCAAGGCATGGGCAAAGATTGAGTTTCCCAGATTACAGATGGAAGTAGAGAACTTAATGAATGAAGAAACAGAGGTCACGCGCGACATGCTTGAGAACATGTTCAACACTTTATGTTATACTAAGAAAACAAAACAAGTTACAGAGCCTGCAAGTTCACAAGTCAATGAAAAACCAAGGGCACCCAACGAATACTTTTTGAAATTCGTTTGAAACCAGTTGTCTGCAGCTTATCTAGCCATTTTAAGGCGCCTACTATGTCTTTTGACGTATTCTAGAAAGCTGTGATCTGTTCGGATTTTCTAGGTGGAAATCGCGTCAACCGAAAATACTATGGCAAAATATTCCCGGCCTACGAATTTGTTAGTAGTCTAGAAAATAACAAGAATTTTCTAGCCCAAGTAACTTCATGTTGCAAAGTTTTGAGGAGGTACGAATTTTTTAGGGATTCGTTTTTCCTGTTCTGACTCTATTGATCAGACGAATTGGGACGTACGAATATTTTAGGGGAAACCTTTTAGTCTCCCTTTTCTTCTATAATTTTCTAGGGATTGAAAACAAATTTTCTAGCCAGTATTTCAGAAAACAATTTTCTAGGGACAATTTTTTCAAATCCGAAAGTTTTAGGCTAACTTACTCTTCGTTGGGTGCCCTTGAAAAACCCCAAGAGCCTGTAGTTTTGGATCAACATATCCTTGAAACTCCAAAAGCAACATTCACATGAGTCAAATTCAAACCGGAAGAGACGGAATTCTTGAGATTCTTCACGAGGATTGTTAGCCCGCAATAAGAACACTCTCGCTGATTTAATGACCTTGATTTGTAACATGGAGGCTGCTGACCTAACTGATATGCGTAATGAATTCTTACTCTCGTCACATCAAAACACAAACGAAACTCAGTCATTTGGAAGACAAATTAGTGCAGCAAGATAATATATACAAGACCGAAATCAAGATGCTGTCATCACGTATTATTGACCTAGAAGTTGAAAATCGCGAGTTGAAAGCGGATATAATAAAGCTGAGATCCGACTTTCAACCTTTAAAAACAATATCAAGAATACAAAAAAGAAGACAATGAAAGACCAAGGTCTCCAGTGTTCCGAGACTACCCAACCTACTGAAGCTTTAGCAATGAATCAGTTTGTTCAAGAGCCATCTTTCTTACATGACAACCCGATCCCTATTCATCCGGAATACATTTTCTGTGCTAAATGACGAGAGTTTACAATCATCTGACCGACAACCCACTACTAAAGAAAGGGACCATGAAGTACGGTAGTACGGTTAATTCTCAGGTTCAAAACAATGAATATATGCCTGCTCAAATGCAGTGTGTTAAACGAGTAAGTAGTGTTTAAATTAAAAGGTCAACATACGAGAAAAACAAAAATATTAAATTACACTATACTAGGGGAGCAGAGAATGAAAGTCACCGCGCTACCGGCCACTCCTAAAGACTGCTAAATTCAGCTAATAATTCTTCCCTTTGGTTATTACTAAGAGGATTTCAAATGAAAGTGTATTTCATCTTCAATCTCATGTGGCCCGAGTGAAAGCCCAGATGGGCTCTTGTTAGTATTAATTTACTCAATAATATACTGATATGAACACCCCCCGTAATGCTCATATGGGTTGTAGTAATTGGATTATTTTCCGAGGTGTCCGCTTACCGGAGGGTAAAAACAAAAGAAAAATCCAAATCATAACCCTGAAAAGTGTCCGCGTCCGCCTACGGGAACGTATAAATACAGAGTTTGACTGAGAGTTCAAACGGGGTTTTGGAAAGGTGTCCGTAACTGGAGCTGTCCGCTTACGGGAGTGTCCGCACAGAGAGAGTCGACTGTATAATGTGGTTGGCAAAAAAAACCATGTGTTTGTATCTAGCGATTTGGCCATGGGCCTCACGAAATACATCTAAAGTCTCAATTCTGCTTCCATATCCTAATTCTTGTATAAGACTTATAAGTTAAGAGCATATAAGCTTCGATGAAAGGGCTTGCTTGCATTTTGGAAGAACAAGAAAGTAATTTGGCGATGAATAAGCACGGACTTGTGATATTTTATAAGCAACTGACTGCGTTCACGCTTCTGCCAACCACAAACAAATGTGGCGTGACTGGCCTGTGTGACGTCACAGTAAGTATCGCTAAGCCCGAGTGAAAGCCCAGATGGCTCTTGTTATTTATAATATTCAAAATCTTTAAGCAGTATGGCGATACTTACTGTGACGTCACACAGGCCAGTCACGCCACATGTTGTACTCTCAGGTATTCTGTGGTTGGCAGAAACGAAGCGTGAACGCAGTCAGTTGCTTATAAAATATCACAGGTCAGTGCTTATTCATCGCTAAATTACTCTTCTTGTTCTTCCAAAATGCAAGCAAGCCCTTTCATCGAAGCTTATATGCTCTTAACTTATAAGTCTTATAAAAGAATTAGGATATGGAAGCAAATTTGAGACTTTAGATGTATTTCGTGAGGCCCAAATCCCCGGGCCCAAATCGCTAAATGCCATACAAGTCATACAAACACGCGGTTTTTTTTGCCAACCACGTTATATATGCTAATATATAAATGACGTCAGGGTTTACAGACAGTAAGTATTGAATAGTTGAGCTGTTTTTATGTGTTAATTAATCAAACGTGTGATGTAATTTGATACCCCAAATGTAACTACTAATCCCATGTAATATATTACACTTTTCTGGTGATAAACATGTTTATGGTCGATTGATGTACATGCAACATAAGTTGAAAATGCTATCCGGTTCATACGGCAGTTATTCATTGACCAGGGGATACGTTTTTAAAGTAAATTATCAATTTGGTTTAAAAAAATGGTCATGTAGGAATAAAGTTATTTGATTTGATTGTCTTTCTTGGAATGTGACGTAAGAGGGAGGGTTTAGTCCTCGGTTCTATGTCGCTAGTACAAAAGAGGACATGAACCACAAGTTATCAGTTGAGCTGTACCATTTTTATCGACATGACCATGAATCGATTGACCATTGAGAGAACTGATCTGGTAGAAATTGATGATCTACGAACTATGTGGTGGTATGAGATTCAGGAGACGGGAAAGGTTTTTTGCAGCGTCACACATGATATTTCACGAGCCTACGCCGGATATGTAAAAGATAAGGAAATGGAAGAAGATATGTTACATTTGAACTAATGAAGAACCATGTAACTCACCTTTAAGGCTTGACATCCCTGATAGTAACTCGAGGGTTGCCGAGGAACTTCCATCTTTGAGTCCAAGACAAGAGGCTATTGAGAAGTGTATCTTGGAAGCCTACTGTGTTACCACGGCTAAGATTATAGAAAAGATGGTGATGGATGACTGTGAAGCCTGTGAAATCAACGACCCTTCCCAGTGGCACCATGAATGTTTGATGCTGGAAAACGACATCAGGGTTTACAGATACTTTGCAAATGCCATAGAGAACATTCACGAAGAGGAAGTGACAAAGATCATTACGAAAAAACTTTGAACGGTTGAACCCAACACTGAATGTAGAACTGATCTAGTACACATGTTGTGACTGTAGACTAGAAATAATTTTCAGAAAAAGGGACCAGGTAGAAGAAATGATTATCAGTAAACTCAATGACACAACCGATGTTCTAGACTACTGAAGATCTGTGTAATACTTGTGTCAGTTTTTTTAAATATACTTCCAAGGTAATGTAACTATATACTTCTGTGTGAATTCTTAGTAATTGATGGTGAAATAAATGATGCCGTGTGTTTGTACTTAATTTTGGCATTGATCATGACGGATTGTCGATTCAAGGTTCCAACTACTATCATGATTTGTGGACCTACCCAAAGTGGGAAAACGGTTTTTACGAAAAAGCTTTTACTCAATATAGAGGACATGATACGTGGAGAAATTGACAAGATAGTGTACTGCTACGGAGCATTTCAAAATTCATTTTTAGAGCTTCAAGGAAAAAATACCAAACATTGTTTTATTGAAGGTTTTCCAGAGAACGTACTGAACGTTTTTGAAGGCAAACCAGGAATACTGGTCACAGATGATTTGATGGCCAGTTGTTCAAACGATGAAAGACGAAACATTCACATCATTTGAACATCACCGTTAAGTTGCGTACATCGTACAAAACCCCTTCCCACCTGGAAAACAATCGAGAACCGTTCCCTAAATAGTCCAGTTTCGTATTCAAAAATTACCGCTGAATGCAATGACTACAGACGCATGTACGCAGGGTTAGCCTCATTCTGAAGTTAAACATTTATAAATACCAGCGAGAAGGTGGGCTATTCACAACTCTGTGTATTGTCGCGTTTTGCACCTTCTCGCTGGTATTTTAAAATGTTTAACTTCAGAATGAGACTAACCCTGCGTACATGCGTCTGTAGTCATTGCATTCAGCGGTAATTTGCGAATACGAAACTGGAGTATTCACACTATTTCGTTGTATTTCGTAACAAGCGTGATTCTTTAGGGGTGTCTACACTCATACGACAAGTGTTTTCAGGAAAAGGAGAATACAATTACGCGCTCGAAAGTTTTGAGGATGCTGTGTCGAAACCGTACGGTTATTTGATGTTTGACATGCATCCAGGAACACCAGAAGAGTTCAAACTACAAACGAACATCTTCCCCGGGGAAAGACATGTGGCCGGCTATGACAAACGTACATAAGCGTTCGGCAGCTACTATTTATTTCATTTATAATCAGTTCACCGTGTCACAACGTATACGAAAACACATGGACTTCTTGTCAGTTTTGAACAAATGTAATCCCAAACAACGCACAGCATTGCTCGAACATTGCAATAAAGATTTGTTGTTATGTATATGTGAAGTTGCAGTTATCTCAGGTTCAGAACAACCGTTTGCGTCGCTACAGGAAACATATCTATACTCTAGAGAACAAGGAAACATCACTAAAAAGGAAGATCTATCTGGTTCAAACTGGTGGCTCCATCAGTTTTGTTATCACTTTTACCTCCAGTACTTGCTACCCTAGCCAGTCTATTTAAAAAACAATAATGAAGTATGCGAAACGAATGGTTCACTTGTTCCCGAGGAACTCATGAACATGATTGAACGTAAACAAAAACAGGAATTGTCTCCTCAAACCAAGCGGGCTCGTATTAGACTCGACAAAAAAATGGATGACACTTTGCAAGATCCTGGAATAAACACGGACGAAAAGGTTTAACTATACAACCAGGACTTGCAGAGGTACTTGGATATTCAACAGCAAAAGAAACAATACGTTCCTACCGTAAAAAATATCAGTGATGGAACTACGGCATCAGGTGATCCAGGTGAAGTACGTGTAGAACAAGAACTACGGCAGTACAAACAGATGACAAGACAAACAACGATGTTCCTTTGAATGATGGTGAGATCATAGAATCTGTACCAAAATCGTCTCGTAATTTGGCCCGCTCTATTATCACCAGGTTGAAAGCTAACCCTGATGAAGTGACATGGGATAAGTCAGGTCAAGTGACTATCAACGGTAACGTTGTTCAAGGATCTTCGATCATAGACTTACTGAATGATCAGCTCAGGTCAAGACGTAATTTTAATCCGAGAGGATGGGAACAATTTACTCAAAGTCTTGCAAAGATAAATGTGCCTGAATACCTCTTGCCTAATGAGCAAAGGCGAAAATTAGTGGATCAGTACAAGTCTGGTCAACTCTCAACTCCGCAGCAAAAACACACTCCTACTGTCTCGTACAATTTTCCACCTACGCCTCCATCAACACCAAAAACAAAACATAATAGTGCAAAAGTCAGACGTCATCAAACGAAAATTAAGCGGTTATCACCCAACTGGGTTTCCTATTGATGGTAATATGACCGTTCGTTCTTTTCACTGAGAGCTCATTTGCAAAGTTTGGAAAGTGCTTTAAGCGCAATCTTTTTCAACTCTTGTTTGGCTAAGGTAAAGTTACCGAAAGCACTAAACATTTGTCCAATGTATTTATACGCAGTCACATTTTCTAGGATTATATTGTTAAAATTAAAACTGTAGTTGTTCATACTTTTCCCTGTATTATTGAAAATCATGATTTTAGGTTTTTCAAAATTTACTACAAGATTGTTAAGGTTACAGTAGTCATTTAGTTTGTTCAGATATTGCTGCATGTCCTTTTCAGTCCAGTCAATACCCGAGGGGAGGACTGCTAAGAAACACAGTCATCATACTGGAAAAATGAGAAAATGAAACCACAAAAATGGTACGATAAATCATGCTGGGACTTAAAAAAAGAAATAATACAAATGAGTAACCTGATCCAAAAGTTTCCTACATGCCCGTTCTTGAGAGGTAAATTTCACACTCTAAAGAAATCATACAAAAAACTAACAAAATTCAAGAAAAATAGTTCCAAGAACGACATTCTTACCAAAATTCAAACACTTGAATCAAACAATCCGAAAGAATATTGGAATCTAGTGAAATCTTTACGATCACAATCAGATCCCAAAAAACAAGGAACATCGACAATAGATAGGGAAGAATGGTTTTCCTATTTTAAGAACCTAAACAGTGCCAAACGTTCCGAAAACGTTCCTTTTGACAAAGGGGTGGACGTTTTCGTCTCAAATATGGATACGGTCGCTACTCAGTTCATTGGAGTTTTAGATAAACCATTTACTGCTAGTGAATTACTGCAAATAAGTAAGAAATTAAAAAATAACAAAGCTTCAGGCGTAGATTCTATAAGTAATGAAATGAGCAAATGTTGCATCAATTTTCATTCTAACCATTTCGTCAAATTATTTAATTTGGTTTTTCAATCTAAATGCTATCCTCAGTGTTGGAATGGTGGTTATATCTCCCCAATTTTTAAATCAGGTACAGTCGATGATCCTAACAATTATCGTGGAATCACTGTTAATAGTTGTTTAGGCAATTTTTTTACACTTGTTTTAAATTCACGGCTTACTAGCTTCTTAGAGGGAAATGGTATCATAAAACCAAATCAGATTGGTTTTCGCAAATCCTATAGAACAGCAGATCACATTTTTGTTCTAAAAACTATTTTGGACTCTTACTTCAGACAGGGACTGAGAACGTTTACGCTTGTTTCGTTGACTTCAGTAAAGCGTACGACTCTGTCTGGAGAAACGGTCTGTTTTACAAATTAATTAAAATTGGAATGAGCAAGTCTTTTTTAGCTATTATCATTAATATGTACGACCATATAAGAGCTTGTGTTAAGACAAACGCTGGTTTAACCGATTACTTCCAGTCGTTTGTCGGAGTGAAACAAGGTTGCAATTTAAGCCCAAACCTTTTTAACATTTTTATCAATGACATATATACCTGACATTTTTACACATGGTTCTGAGCCTGTGTCTTTAGAGAAGTTAAAGTTAAATTGTGTCTTATATGCTGACGATCTTCTACTATTATCAGAAAGTGAGAGTGGTTTACAAAACTGTCTAGATAATCTTCATTCTTATTCCAAAAAATGGAAACTTAATATAAACTTGAAGAAAACAAAGGTCATGGTTTTTAACAAATCTGGACGCAAACTGAATATCAACTGTATTTTTGGTGGAAATAATGTTCCAGTGGCTCAGTCCAATACATACCTAGGTACAGTTTTAACACCGTCTGGTTCTTTTAAAGTAAATGAGGTAAATTTATATAATAAGGGCTTAAGAGTTCTATTCAGCTTATTGAAAGATTTTCATCCACATCATAGAACACCCTTAAAAACTTTTCTTAAACTTTTTAACACTTTGATACGCCCTATTTTGACATATAATTGTGAAATTTGGGGAGCATATACGAAACGTTATTCGTCATTTATAAAGTTCAAAGAGAAACTATTTTATGCTGAATTAATATGTGAAAAGTTACATCTTAAAATGTGTAAAATGATACTTGGAGTTAATTCAAAATCAACTACTTCTGCAGTAAGATCTGAACTTGGCATTCTTCCCTTACATATTCCTATGTACGTAACATTACTTAATATCTCTTCCACCTACTTGAACACGATGACAATCCTTTTCTTATCAAAGCGTTGGAAGTTTCTAGTAATTTAAGTAATAATGGTGTATCTTCTTGGTTTACTACCGTATCTTACTTACTAAAGTTGCTAGATTTTACGTTTACTACTCCCTCATCTCTAGATCCCAAGGAAACCGTTAAAGCTCTAGCAATTAAGCTAAAACAATTATATATAAGCAAATGGAATGAAGAGAGAGATGAAATAATTAAGGGCAATAAAAAAAATCAAAATTAGAATTATATTCAAGAATTAAGTACCTTATTGGTACTAATTTTCGCGTCGCTTTAATTTCGCGATTTTCGCGATTTAAAAAAAATCGCGAACTTAAAGCGACGCGAAAAAAAATTCCCGCGAAGTTTAATGCCGCGAAATTTAATACCCTCCTATATTTCTTGTTTTCTCAATTTAATGAAGAAACACATGTCTACGTATTGTGTATAATGTGTAAAAGCTCTATGGCATACCTACAGATGATAAACAACAGTTTAACAATCAAATTATTATACAATTGCAAATAACGTTAAGCATAAGGATAATGTCTTTGAATTTGCCTATGGTACAGATGCGGTTTCTATAGTTTGGTTTTGTTATGAGTTGATGATTTTCAGCAATAAGAAGTGTAAAATAATAATAAAATTCTCGAAATAAAATGTGTTTTTTTTCATTTTCGCGAAAATTAATTCCCTAAGAAAATAATTTTGCACACAAATCGCGAAAATAAAGACCCGCGAAATATGCCGACCTTTTTTTCGCGAAATTAAGTGCCCGCGAAAATTAGTACCAATAAGGTACATTTACAACTATGAGGATTATCTAAACCAAATTAACGACTTTAAAACGCGCAAATCTGTTACTAAATTAAGATTATCGGCACACACATTTCCAATTGAATATGGTCGGTACAGCAACATCCCAAGAGAACAAAGACTATGCAACATCTGTAGTGCTAATGAAGTTGGAGATGAATTCCACTACCTATTTCAGTGTAGCCATCCTAAATTGGCCCAAGCTAGATCTCTATTTTCGAATAATTTATTTCTCATAAATCCATCTTTCTCTTCATTTGATCCTACTAGTCTTTATTATTATATCGTCTCCATGAATGATAGAACTATATTAACTACAAGTTGTAATTACATCAGACAAATAATGGAGTTATATGAAGAAATTAGTAGTACGGTAACCTAATATATCTACATCTACATATATATGTTTTTTGTTTTTATATTCTCTAGTTAGTTTTTTTTAGTAACATTGTTGTAATCATTGTTGTATACTTATGTCTCAACCAAGAGATAAGGTGAATAAACATATTATTACATACAAAGGAATCAATACGAGGCTCTGTGCATAATGCTCAGTCGTTCGTGACAAGTCTACAGCACTTTCTTTAGTTTGTCATGAACGACTGAGCATTATACACGGAGCCTCGTTTTGATTCCTTTGTACGTAGGAAGTGAGGCATATCTCGGAAGTGGGCTATTATACAACATTTAGGGTGTCATTTTACCTCCAAGTGATTGATAAGTTAAAGTGTAGTTTGCTTTCTTCTTGTGGTTATAAAATAGCGCAGCTAATATTTTCATTTGTCAACGAGGTTTTTAAATTTAAAAGAGGTCTAGTGATCGTACCTTTTAGGAGTCAGAATCATCAAGACTCTCTTGATTCCGTTAATTTATGCGTATCTTTTAGGGGTCAATTTCAGGGCCACGGCCGAGCACTCCTGAGACAAAGACTCGAAGTCCAAACAAACTAAGCCTGTTACTTACAACACATTTTAAAAAAGTATCAGAAAAATATTAATGTAAATATGAAATGTAAAATGGTTAGCGGTGCGCGCCAGTATTTAATATTGTTTCTGTAGATGCCAGAATTAAAAGAAGAAGCTGCACGCAGCTTTAACTCGGATCGGGTTTTTCTAAACAACTTTGATGTTTTTTGAAAGATGAATCCTTGTTTGTTGAAGCTATTTGCATTTATGAATACTAGCTTCTATGTATGTGGTTTCATCCGGAATCGGGCTGACTGTCTATGACTTATGTATAGTACGGGATTTGACGGTAAAAATATTACTTACGGAGGGTAGAGTAGTTTCAGTTGTCAAGAGAGAATGATAGGTGAAACGAGGATTTTTGGATTGGTCAGTGATATTATAAACTTTGTGCTCCCTACGATCCTGCAAACCAATACATCACTATAGAGAACGAAAAAGGCTCGATCAATATAAAATATTTTCGAACCGCAAATTTCGACCTTGTCAGTCTATCACAGAAACAACCAAACCTACCAAAGCAACCCAAATGAACTCAAACAACAACAAAATTAGAGCCTACTCCGCAGGCAACTCTCTCGGCTCGGTCACTCTCAATATATCCCTGTGGAGAATTTGATACGTGGACTCCTATTGGCGTCTTCTCTATTGCCACGAAGCCATAAAACGCAGCCAATGAGCGACTCGTAACCAATGCGATAAGCGTGATTCAAAGGTTAACTCGTATTGCCAGTTTTTAAATTATTTCAATCAAAAATATCGACGGACTAAGTCATTCTCTAAAGCTGTACGGTACACCAACGTCATTTTAAAACAGGCAACTTAGTCCATGGAGAGACTCTCCAAGCGGGGAAGAAAATCGTCTAGTCTTGTCTAATAGATTTGACCTCCGTTATCTGAATCGAACGTGCCTGAATACATCTAACCCGAGATTGTATTTTGAACATTTACATTAGATATGTTTAAGCACATCATGGTTCGAATGTCGTCACTGTTCGAATGTTCCTTTAAAGATTCATGTATTTTAACAGTTCCTTTACATATTAAGGTTAGAAAGTAGTTAAAAGGAACTGATAGCATCTGAAAGTCTCACGTGTTGCTAATTTCATATGCCCTCTTTTGTAATTATTAGATATCATGCCAAAAGTGATGTAAAGAGTGTGAAATAAATCCACTGATAACGTTACTGCGCATGCCTACTGGTTTATCGCTCGATCAAAGCGTCTCCGACCCAGTATTTAATCTTTTTTTGTGTAGAAGACAAAATAGAAAAATAAATACAGAGGCAACCCGCTTACGCAGTCCGAGTAATAAAAAAGACATACGAAAAAAACCCAAATCGCTATCTGTTGTCCTTTGTCGTTTATCAAGTTAGAGCAAGGGTATGTTTATTTAATTTAATTTTAACCTATCAATAACGGTAAAATTTGTATTTTTTCCCCACTTATAGTTGTTCTCATACGAAGCCTATATTACTGACATACATGTATAAACACACCAACAACTCGAAATTAGAGCTTGGATTGCCTGTGCTTATATGAGTTGAATTTGTTGGTATGTCGCCTTTTTTCCGAGGGTCTTCTCCAGGTTCTCCGGTTTTCCTCCATCAAATAAAACCAGCACGCGCAATTTAATTTAATTCGATATGTGGTTTAGCTGGGTCCTGATCAACCTCTGTCGGTTTCAAAGCACAATTCTTCCGCTGCCGCTGCGTGTGCTTTTCCATCAGTGCAAACAACTTGCTGATTGGTTGCGTTTTGAGGCTTCATATAAGCGTGTTTCTGATTGGTTGCATGTGGAATCATCGGACCCCCTACGCTTACGCTCTGGCAGCAATTAATACGAATTAAACCATCCACCCAGGTTTCCTTTCAACAGCTTCCGTAGTCTGCTTGTCGCCGGGCTCTTCTGTAAAACATTATAAGTTAAGTTTTTTTTCGGATTGGACTACCTGCGACGCGCGGTCAACTAGGGTTGGGGCTTCAACTGCAAACATTCTAACAATAAACACTTAAGAGGGAAACGAGACGGAGTCGAGGGGAACATCGAGGATCGAGGGGAAACAAAACTCACTGATTCCCGAGGGGACAGTCATTACGTGATTTGTTATATAGCCATAAGTTTTACAAGAGGCAAAGCGAGGTTTATCTTCTTCTCTTCGAGAAGCTGCAACACGAAACGCTGCCAGCATCGCTACGGCATTTTTAGTATCGTTTTATGCCTTTCTTGGATCCAATTTCTCACTCTCGCGCTTGATAAAGATGTAAATTGTTTTTTGGAGCTGGTTCCATTTTTAACACTTTCTTTCGACGAAAAATGGTCAGCTTTTGATGAAGATCTAGACATTTTGGTAAACAAATATTTCCCGCCTTTAGCTAGCCAGTGGCGCGCGCGACACATCACACCATCTTCTGTCACGATGTGGTCACGTGGCGGGGAACATTGGATTTTGTTGACTGCCACGTGACCCTGAATCAGCCAATGAGAGCGTGCGTTGTGTCTGGAAATGGCTATGTTAACAATAAAAAATGTTGCTCTGCTGTCTCATCCGATGTTTTTTTTTTATGCTGTCTGCTGTCTCACCCGATGTTTGTTTTTTATGCTGTCTGCTGTCTTGATTTTTATCATATCTAATATCGTTTCTTCAAGGTGTTGATTGTCCAGGTACTGCCTCATACTTCAACCTCGTCCACATGATCATGATGTTTGTTTTTTATGATGTTTGTTTTTTATGCTGTCTGCTGTCTTGATTTTTATCATATCTAATATCGTTTCTTCAAGGTGTTGATTGTCCAGGTACTGCCTCATACTTCAACCTCGTCCACATGATCAATACTGCTGGTCCATACACTGTCAAGAATGCAGTGTGCCTATTCGAACTCAACACCGGGATACCTCTGAGGCGACATTATGATAACAACTTTAGTGGAGGCTATGTATTCTACGGCGGAATGGCCAATCAGGTAAGCTGTCAAACAAAAAGAATGGGCCGGGATTACTGTGATAAACATTAGCCTCTGATCCAGGCCTTCAAGGACACTGTCAATCAAACTGAACTGTTCAAGGTTTTTTTAGCGCAAAACTACAAAATAACACCCTGAGATAGAAGAGAAATTCCATGTGAATATCCTGATATGCTTTTCAAACTTTTTCGATAGAGGATGGCAAAGATAAAAGTGGATTACAAAAGCTTTTCCTAGAAGCTTGATTTCAGTTACATGCATGGGACCGATTTCAAGTCGCTCTACTTTTTTAAAAGCAATAATTTTAATCCACTCGAATCTTTACCATCCTTCATGAAAATGTTCATGAAAGCATACTCTGCTAATCTGAGTGAAAAAGTTTATCATTTGGTGTTTGACAGTGTCGTTTAGGCTAACAGTTAGTCTGTATGACGGAGGTTAGACGCTGTTCAGTCAGGTCATTTTCGTCTGTACTCGCAGTGCATGCTCAGTGTCAGTGTTTGGCCTATAAAAGTTTACAATTTTGAATGAAATTTCTAAACATCAGGCTTTGCGTTTACGCGCAGCTGGATATTGTGACGTCGCTGCTTCGGTTTAGCCCCCGCACGCCAAGAAACCTGGCCAAACCGTCTCCGCCGTCGCAATGCACTATGGGATGGATATCTCAGTTTTCCATTGTGTCGTTGGGCGGCCATCTTGGATTTAACAATGGCAACTGAGATATCCATCCCAGAGTGCACTGCGACGGCGGAATTGTGATATAGCCTATGGTAGATTTTGAGAGGTCTATGAAATATACGTGTAGTTTGAGTTTGAGCGCCGTTCTAAAAATATATACCATAAACTGATAGGCCGCATTTCATTGCTCATCGAGACTTCTGGTTATTTTAACAACAATAACAATGATTTATTGTACCCAGCAATAAGGAAAATATAATTATTACAATCATAAATTTAAATATTTAAAGGCACTGGGTTCCCGAAATAACCAGAAAAGCTAAAAATGCCAGGAATCCAGTTACATGCAGTAATTTACAATACTAGGTCGGAGGTACTCAAATGAATACACACATATAAGATCATATAAGCACACGCGCACACACACAAATACTAAATCTATCAAAGCTTATTAATATATTACATAATACAGTTTACAGAAGATAAATGTGTTAATAATTATAGCTTAGTATTTTGAGAATGAAAGAAGCAGCAATCAGTCTTATTAGCTTTTTAATGAAACTTAATGAACAACAGAATGATACTAGGAGACTAATATTTGCATAGGAATTCTGTGTTTAGGTTTTCTTTAAATTTCTTGAGGGAGGTGGATTTGACATGTAAATCAAATGAATTCCACACTTTGGGCCCTTGAAACCTTATATTGAATTTGCCATAATTTGTTTTTGCTCTAGGAAGATAATAAGACTGTCTAGCTGCAGATCTTGTGTTATAATTGTGAATTTTTCCAACTGAGGTAAAAAATGCATTAAAGACTGAAGTTAGCATTTGATTGTGGAACTTGAACATAAAAACTGCAATATGTAGTGTAACAAGATCACGCAACTTGAGTGCTCATCAAATTTTGAAAAGGTCATTATTGACTTCTGGATGACGTGTGCCGTTGATTTGTTTTTAAATTCCTTCCAGGCTCTCGTCCTCCGAACCATAGCAACGGTTGGTAACTATGACTACGTACATGACGTCATTTTCTATCAGAATGGCGTTATCGAGGTCAAAGTTTCAGCCTCTGGTTATGCGTTCGGTACGTTCTACACCTCGAACGTGGAACCATACGGCTACCCCATCCACACAACACACCTCACGAGCACAACCCATGACCATCTGTTGAACTACAAGGTAGATTTAGACATAGATGGAACAGCGAACTCTTACGAGACCATAGAAATTGGCATTGAGAACGTTACAAATAAATGGCTTCCAAACAAGAAAAGGTATCTCATTCAGAAAGTTCTGAAGCGAAGCACGAAGACTACCGAGCAAGAAGCTGTTTATAAGTTTAATTTTGACCGCCCAAAGTACCTGAACTTTTTCAACGAGGGAAGTAAGAACAAGATGGGGATCAACAAAGGCTACAGGATTCAGCACAGTGGAATTATGAAGCAGTTGTATCCAGAGGATTGGGTGATGGTACCGATGATAAGTTGGTCTCTTTATCAACTGGCGGTTACAAAGTTAGTCTGTTATATACCTTATGCAAAAATGGCGATTTCCTTAAAATAGGATCGGTAATATCGTTGGTCTATTTGAATGCTTTCATATTAAAGAGTACACCAAGAGCAGTGATCGTGAACTGAGAAGTTGTGATAATGTAAAATGGCATCTAAATTTACAGAACTAAACGTGGTGACTAGCCTCGTTTTCATGATGTTTTCTAGTTTTTAACTCGTGGATACGCACAGGTGTTTGTAAGCAAATCCAGAATTCGTTATGAAATCGTACGATGTTGAGTCGGGATATGAGAAGGACTGGGGCGAGTGCAAAGCACCTGAACATGCCAGCGAGTTGGAGCCAGCGAGTTTTTGGTCGCTGCGACTGCGAGGAAACAAACTTTTATCGGAGAAAAATTAACTGCAAAGAAATATATGGACGCGTCCAAGCAGTCAAAAGGATTTGTTCATACCGGACGATATGCCGCTTTCTGAGCTAAAGTAAACATTCCGAAATAATTTACTGCTGTGAAGTTTCTCTATGTCTATCTTACAACACTGTCTAATTCAAACCGCTTGTACATTGTAAAAGTTATTTTTATGCTTTACTTAACAAATAAAGAAGCCTTAGCCATGTTTTATACTATCATAAAACACGATGGGCATTTGAGAACATGAGAGAAATGTTGAAAGCACGCGCCTTCGGCTTGTGCTTTCAACATTTCTAGAGTGTTCTCAAATGACCAGAGTGTTTTATGATAGTATAAAACATGCATTTAAGGCTTCTTTATCTGTTTTATAATATAGATTTACGCGCGCGATGAAAGGAAACCGCCAGTTGAAAACTATATAACACGGCTAACCATGTTATATACTCTGATAAAACATGGCTTCTTAGCCAATCAGAGCGCGCGTACTATCGTATCTATATTATAAATTGATATAATCGATAAGACTGAGTCAGTTGCATAAATAAAAGTATTAGTTCAAGTATTTATAGTACAACTACAAAATCCATGTTGTATATGCAAGAACTAGAATGGTGATTGATTCCAATTGTAAATTTATTTCCTCGTTCTCAAGATAAATAAAGCCATTTTTGCATAAGGTCTATTAAAAAGTAGATTTCGCATATGAAGTGAAAAATCACTGTCTGATCGAATGCAATATGGTTGCAGTACGGGATGCACGGATTAAAAATTAGCTGTACAATGAAAATTGTTTTTGGTCGAGCTATAATGACTACGAGAAATAAGAGACACTTCAGGAAATTACGCTATCGCATAATTAGTAAAATAGAATTGACAATGTAAGAGAAAACACATCAGACACTATTGTGTCCGACATGTTTTACGTTTTTTAATTTTTTTTATTTCTTTATACAATAAACAGCAAAGCGCGCGCTCTGATTGGTCAATATCCATGTGTTATTAAAGTATAGATGCACAGATGACGTCAACATCCCTTTATCGCTGATTATTGTATAAAACAAATAGAAGTCATTTTGCCGTGGGTCTGTACTCTTATAGATGAACAGATGACGTCACAACGTGACGAGTATAAGTCACGCGACTCGGCTGCGTGTCGTGGTGTACTTCTTTGTTCTCTTCACATTTTGACGTCATCTGTGCGTCAATTAGAGGACATTACCACATCAAAATGATTCTATTTGTTAAATGTAACACGTAATCAAAACAAGTATGTATTAGAACAGTAACGATCAAATTCTAACCGTTGGTGTTGATCAATTTTCCAACAGACAAAAAGACAGCGAGAGAAAGAGTACCTCAATGTACAATCAGAACGCTCCCGCCAATCCGCATGTTGATTTCAGAAACTTCATTAAAGACAACGAGAACATTGTCAATAAGGATCTCGTTGCCTGGGTAACCACGGGAATGATGCACGTGCCTCACTCCGAAGACATCCCAAACACGGCCACAGTAGGAAATTCAGCTGGGTTCTTCATTAAGCCCTTTAATTACTTCGATGAGGATCCGTCCATTGGTTCGACGAATGCTGTCCTCATCAAGCCCACGTATAAGGATCTCAGTAGAAACACAATTAATAGGTTTGGCACTCCAACAGGCCCCGTTTGCCTCCCGAGGAATTACAGTATTAATTTTGACGGACGTTATGGGTAATTATATTTGTGTAAAACTTACCATACGTACAAGAAAATATTACCTTGCATCACAATTTCTATCTAAGTGCCTATGAAGTGAAAAAAACGACTCCGTTTTTAAGGCACTGTATTTTGTCGTATTTACGGAGACGAACATAGATGTGCATATCAATGACGTCACGCATGTGATTAGCATGTTGTTGCACGATTTTTGGCAATTATGCCTGACTTCGAGAAAAAAAATTATGTTCGCGCTCTCCAAATATATTTTTAATTGCACAAAATGGGCAGCGGAAGACTAAAATTTAATATGTAGTAGATAAAATAAAAACGGGATCGAATTTTTCACTTCATAGGCAACAACAGAGACCGAGCGCGCGAAGGGGAATGGATTTTATCTTCGAGTGTTTAACTCGATGGCGAACGAGTGAATTATCAAGTTAAACATGAGAAGATAAATTCTGGATCTCCAAGCAGCCATGTAATGTACTTTTTATTACATGAAAACCACGGTTGCTGAGCAGTTCCATGTATAATTTTGTAGATCAGAAAAATGCCTTTACAAGCCTGTCAAACCAAGTAAAAATCAAACAAATTTGCTCAAGATTACGTTGACGCTATTTAAAAGTAATGTTTTTCACATTTTAGGTACAGTGGTAAACAAAGAGCAAATCAGACAAAACAAGTTTTGTTCTGTGAAGTGATATCCCACGCGTGTTGATAACAATGACGTCATCTCCACTGGTGGCAGTGTGATATCATTTTGACGATTTTGCTATCAGCCGGTATACCACTGACTATCATGTAATAAGGTTTTTTTATTATACGACTTGGCGTTTTCGAGTGCAAATACGGGCTAAAACGAGTGCAAATATGATACCGTATTACACGGGTCGCGAACAGGTTTGCACAGGTTTGTTCAACACTTAAAAGGTTTGGTAAGCGCGCGAGCCAATCGAAATGGGGCTGTTTGAGTAACAGCCAATCAGCTTTTAGCGCGCGAAAAAAACTGTTTTCAGTGCGCGCCCGCCCCCGACATTGGACCTTCAATTGAGGCTGAGAGGTTTCTTCTCTCGAGTTTTTCTTCAAACAGAGCAGGTAAGCGAAAACATTTTTTTTTTTTCGTGTTAGCTGTCGTATAATAAACAATTTATTACATGAAAAGTTGTGTAATACGGCTGGGAATTTTAACTCGCCTTTCAGGCTCGAAAAAAATAAAACTGACTCGTAAAAATACCCAACCGTATTACACAACTCTCCGTGTAATAATCTCTTTCTATTAGCTCGTGTTTATTCAGCTAACGAGCGGATGAAGGATGAACAAGTCAGCATTAGCCTCGTTTCCAGGCTACTACTCAGGCATCCCATCATGCAAAGCGTTTTTTCCCCCGTTTTCACAATATCCAACCGCGCGTGAACGACTAGCCTGGGAACGAGGCTAAGTCAGCATTACTGCCGAGCTATTGGCTCTATCAATTCCAAACTTGCCCATCCCCCCCGGGCATATGTGGGGCATTCGACTGAGCTTTTGTCCCGGGTGTGGGGCATTTGCCAGCAAAGAAAAGTTGGGTTGTGGGGAAATGGTCTAAGAGAGTCAAAATAGCGAATTTTCTAAGAGATTTGTACTCGTTCCAAAGCCCCACGGTGGGGCATTCGCAACGCTCCGATTCAAAAATCTCAAATGCCCCACAAATGCCCGAAAGGGACAGGTTTAGAATTGATAGAGCCATGTCTATCGCGTTGACGCAATCCGAGGGTAAACAATCGATAAAAATAACTTGAAAATTCATATCCTGTAGGTTAGGTGGTAGATCTTTACCGCCGATTTTTTTTTCTCAGCTGAAAAGCACGGAACAAACATTAATTTTACTGTGAATTTAGTTGTCGCTAAGTTTTGGTTAGATGTTTGTTGCAGCTTAAAGCCAGCTTAAGGATTATATCAGTCGTAAGTACAGTGTAGTCAAGAAAAAATATTCATTAATCATTGCATGGACTCAAACAAAAATATTAAAAAATGAATTGAACAAAGCGTTGCTAATCTTGTAAATGAAAAAACCGCTGGTAAAATATAAATATGCGTTATTTTTCTGGTTTGTTTGAAGATGTCTGCCATTTCTAACTCATTTTTCGTTCTCTGTCTCATTGTTTACCATTTCGCTCGTTATAAATGACCTTAAGTTTACTTAAAGAGAATTAAATAACCATCAGGTTTAGGATAAAAGTAATAATCACAAACAATTAAATACCAACGACAACACTTTCAATATAATACTATCACGCATGCGATAACGATCCTATTTTATAGAAGAGATGTTAAGAAAGAGCAAAACATTGTTGCGTCAGAATTGTGCTGTTGTTGTTCCAAGACGAATTTACCTCTACGAGTGTGACTGGGCTTTCGATCCAGCAGCATCACCAGCCGTAGGTGTTCATCTAAACATTGCTGTATTTCTGCCATGTCATATCCTAGCTTTAATCAAACATAATTAATTTACCGCGAGTGAAAGACGCAGGTGCGCTGAACATGACAATCTTAAGATCCATTTCCTCGGAGTTATTAGCACGGTAAATATATTCTTTAAATCCAAGTATAAATAAAGTGTTGTTGGGTGTATATATTAATCGCATATTACTCTAACAAGTATGGTTTTGCTTTGTCATAGCCGGTTCTTTGTCATGCATACATTGGTTCATGTTCAGTTTATTAATCGTAAGCGTCCCGAGAAGCTGCACGTATTATGTTGAGCACTTTTACATTTAGCATACAAAGAGCACTACTTAAAACAAACAGATGTTGCTGTATTCCACGATATGCCCAACATAGGACTTTACCTCACATTAAGTCTTGCATCATGTACTCAAGTTATCTATAAAATGCCCTTGTACTCTAGTGAACGTTCAGTTTAACGAGTTTAACACACTGGCCAATGGTTTGTCCCTATTTAACTTCTATCCACGGCCAAGACAGTCGCGAGATTTTTATGGTATTTAAACCGTCGCTGATTAGTCGCATCTTGAAGAAATCGGTCACATTTATTGATGGTAAGTTTGATCAGCAATTCTTGTCGAGGAAAAGAGATTGGTAATTCAAGAGGGCTTGAAAAGAAGAA
Organism: Actinernus sp. WN-2022; assembly: GCA_030867875.1. Lineage (NCBI taxonomy): Eukaryota > Metazoa > Cnidaria > Anthozoa > Actiniaria > Actinernidae > Actinernus > Actinernus sp. WN-2022. The sequence goes on from JAOWCC010000064.1 coordinate 32,414,530, forward strand.
AAGCATATTAGGCTTCATTTTGAAAATTATAAATTACCACAATTCCAAGAATACGAGTCAGTTCAGTGAACTTGCATTAACCTACCAGATCAACGAACACCTGGAACACTGACTTAATTGTCCTAGCCGAGTCAGTTTAGGCGGTTTGCAAAGCTGTTTCTGAGTTGTGTGGCAATGTTAGCACTGGTCATTCGGTAAATGTGATTTGTCGCCATCGCTTCCTTATTTAGGAAGCAACTGACTCATTGGAACTAAGTTTCAACTTGACAAAGGATAAGAGAAAACATATATTCAGGTCACGACGGAATAAGTTCCGCCGCGAAGAGGAGAATCGAGTACTTTGGACGGTAGAAAGATAAAACTGGCTCACCGACCTTGCGAAAACTGTCGAAAAACTGCATTGGTCGTCAATAGCTTGAAGCTAAATCAATTTACGTCCTTTGCCGTCTCTATACTGAGAACTGCGAGTTTTGTAACTCTGATCAGTTAAGAAGTCTACAGTCGCTCTGAAGCTGGCATTGACTGGGCTGAAGTCAAGTTATCCATTTAGCAGCGAATTTTATCTTTGTAACTACAGCTGAAGACGACAACACCGTTATTGTTTTAACTGGTAAGGTCGCTGTTGTCTCTGCAAACCTGATTTACAATGGCCGCAATGTATGGTACTTACAACTCAAGTATTTGGCTGCTGAGTGGAGAGAGGGCTCTAGAAACTGCGAGAAAGACATTTGGCGAAGAATATCCCCTGCTAAATCTCGCTGCGGGAATAATAATTCTGCTTATTATGCCATTTACAGTAGTCGGCAATGGATTTGTCATAGCTGCCGTGTGGAAGGATCCCCTAAGGGAACTTTGCGCTCTACCAAGTACGACATTAATTACTAGTATGGCAGTCAGTGACTTTATGGTTGGGCTGCTCTTCACTCCTATAGAAGCCTTCATGTATTTCAATCTCTCTAACAAATCAATGTTCTATATCGTTAGTATTTCAAATGCTTTTGGTTTATGGCTTATAACGAGCTCCGTTTTTCACATCCTCGCTTTGGGTGTGGATCGTATCATGGCTGTAGCAACACCGCTTAAATATGCAACACGAGTGACGAAACCGCGGGCTCGTGTGACAGCGACGGTGATCTGGGTTTACTCCTCCTGCTTCGCCATCGTAGCAGGTTCACTAAACATGTATTATATCACAGCTATCGTTTTTACCCTCCAAATTCTACTTGTTTTGATAATAGTTCACATTCTCTACTGCGTAACCGTTTTCTTTGTGCACCGCCAAGCCAAACGAATGCAGAGTAACGAAGAGTCGGCGCAGACGGCGCGCATTGTTGCTGAACGTGAGCGAAAGGTGACTCGGGCTGTAATGACCATTTCAGCAGCGTTCAAGGCCTGTTTCATGCCATGGACCTTAACTCATATTGTATTTTATAGCTGTGTTTCGTGTCATTCTCAATTGAAAGTACTCTTGGTGTTTTTTCACGTATCGGGTATCTTGATGAACATTAATTCATGCATAAACCCATATCTATACGCCTGGCGGCTGCGCAAATTCCGAAGTGCCATCGAGATATTAATTGAAAAGTGCGCGGCTTTTTTCTTGAAAATCTCCACAAGGAGAGCTTATCAAGTCGAAGATGTTTCTATGGGGCCATTGGGAGCTCGTGAAGTGTTCGCGGTTCCGGAAGTTCCGGAACGTTATTAAGGGCATAGTTGAGAACCTAGTCGATAAGTGCTCGGCTAGCTAGCTTCTTTAAATTTTCATCACGGAGCGGAAATTATCAAGTCGTAGATGTTTCTACGGACTCTGTGCGGTGTTCACGGTTGCTCAAGAACTAGTTGCAAGCGTCATCAAGCATAATCGAGAAACTAATCGATAATTGCTCGTACAAAGAGAGCCAACCGAAGCACAGACGTGTATGGACATCGTGCGAAGACCACAAAACGCTTTTAAGTGTACTTGTTGGGAATCGGATGTATCTGAGAGAATCTTTTGAGAGGCCACTTGTGCAGAGAGCAAACCGGATCTGTAAAGGTCCAAGCGGCTGGAGAATCCTCTGATATTTTGAAAGGTTTTTTAAAAGTTGCGTAAATATCTGTTTCCTGATTTTATCCTGATAATGGAACCTAGCTTACTACACAGCGTTTTCACAAGTTGGGCTATTTTTAGATTATTTTTGCCGCCAATTAGTAGGTTGCATCAGTGGCGGAACAAAAGATGCCTCATTAGTTACTTTGTTAGAGTGATTTTACTTAACCGTGAAATAGATACTAGCGTATTACACTCTAATTCTTTTGTTCTCTTTTGTGTTTATCTTGGTATTACACACTAATTAATAGTTTCTGTTTCCGCGGGTCAAGTAAAATCACTCCATACCAACAACATGGCTGCTACGCTTTTGTGATTTTATTCTCTTAGGAATTATTGCAACCCAAGTATAGCGGAAAACCGTTCTAAAAAGAACCTAACTTTTGAAAACGCTGTGACATAGGCCTAGTATGCGGGATGGACGCTCCTGGTTATCAATCAAACTTTATTTATACACGGAAATATCCTGACAGACTATATCTGATTTCCACAGAAGCCGTGTTATCTATACTAAGCTAATTATGCTCCTAAAAATTACATCGAATTCATAAAAACATCTTAATAAAATAACTACTATAATATAAAAATACTGTTCTATTAATATATTATTGGAATAAAAGTATAGGTCTAAGTCATTTGTTGAGCAGAGTGATTTCTGCGATTTGTTTTTTGAACGAAATAAGAGACTTTGTTTCACGTACCGCAGTGGGAAGCTCATTCCACAACTTTGCTCCGCTGTATGACAAACTCTTTTTCAGGAACTCAGTTTTTGGTTGAGGGAGACAAAACTTTGTCTCACAACCTCTTAAGTTGTAGTGAAGTGAGCTTCCCATTGTTTTAAATAAGTCGACGAGGCTGCATGGCGCGCAATTATTATGTAATTTATGCATGAGCGTCGCCTTTCGCTTTGCCCTTTTCAGTTTCATCCAATCTTTCCCACCCTAAAGATGCTAGGAGTACATTGGAGCTGGTATTGTAATCCGCTGATAAAATCAACCTAGCGGCCCTATTTTGGAGAACTTGCAATTTATCGGAAAGGACTTTACCCAATGTGTCCCAAACTTCGCAGCAATAGGTAATGTGCGACTCAATGAGAGAGTTGTAAACCTTTATAAGTATTTCTTGGGACACATATGGTCTTATCCTTTTCATAGCCCCTAGACCAGAAATTATCTTTTTGGTTATGTAATTAATGTGCTCAGTCCATGTTAAATGCTCATCTATCATAACACCTACTGATTTGCTATTTGCGACTCCTCTAATTGCCACGTTCCCTATTTTTATTACAGGCGAATTGTCTAAGAGTGACAGACGTTGTCTAGAGCCGACTAGCATGTATTCTGTTTTGGCAACATTGAGATGTAACTTGTTAGCTAAAAGCCATTGATTGATATTTTGGAGTTCATGGTTTGCTCTGGACTCAACGTCCGTTATGTCTGAGCCACATATAGTAATATTGGTATCATCAGCAAAGAGGCAAGCATCTGGTATACCTAAACAATTTGGCAAATCGTTTATATATGCGAGAAAAAGTAGTGGCCCTAATATTGTGCTTTAAGGCACACCACATGTAATTGTTTTTTCACTCGATCTAATATTATGGATGGAGCATGATTGCGTTCTATCTGACAGGTAAGAATGTAATAAACTAACTGAGCTGTGACTGAGACCATAAAGCTTTAGTTTTTCTAATAGCAATTCGTGATTGACGGTATCAAAGGCCTTTTTGAGGTCTAGAAAGATCACGATGTTGAAAAGGCCTCGGTCCATATTAACAAGCCATGAGTTCGTAGATTTCAATAAGGCTGTCATCGTTGAATGCATTCTCCTGAATCCAAACTGTTTATTCGTTAACAGATTCTCGTTAGAAAAATAATTATATAATTGATCATATAGTATTCTTTCGAATACTTTACTAATGACCGGGAGGATAGATATGGGCCTATAGTTGTTCATGTCATTGCGTGGTCCATTTTTATGCAACGGGTTCACTCGAGCTCTCTTCCATTCGGAAGGAAATAGACCTGATTCGATAATTGCATTGAAAAGAGAGGTTAAGGATTCGGAGATAACTGGCCCAGCGGCTTTTAATATTTTGGCGGATATTCCGTCAAGCCCCGTTGCCTTTGTTGACAATAGTTTATTTATGAGTCTGAGTACTTTCTCCTCGTTTATTAGTGTAAAGTCGAATGTACAATGGGCTTTTTTAATGTAGTCTTTGAAATCAGTTGAGCCAGCTTCTACATTTTTAGCAAGATTAGGACCGATCCCAACAAAGTGATTATTAAAAAGTTCTGAAATTTCGGCGGGATCTCGAGATGTAAATGATTGATCATTGCATTTAATTTCATTTATAGCTGTATGTTGAGACTGCCTACCCAATAAATGATTAATTGTTCTCCACGTGCCTTTAGGATCTCCCTTGCTTTTGTCTATTTCTGCGTTGTAGTAATTTCGCTTAGCTATTCTTAGTGTGTTGTTTACATCATTTCTTAATGCCTTGTACGCATTCCAAAAGTCTTTGTTTTTTGTGACAACATATTTCCGCTTCATTCTATCTCTTTCACGTATTGTCTCTCTGATTTCTTTTGTTATCCAAGGTAAATTGCACGCCCGAATTCTTTTTGTTTTCAAGGGGACATGTTTATCAATGACTTGCATGAACATTGTTTTCCATGCTTCCCATATCTGATTCGGATTTTCAAGGTACAAAAGGCTGGACCATTGTTGATTTTGTAAGTCGCGGCGGAAATTATGTAAATCAATTTTTTTTAAACTTCTGGTGTTAATTATTCTCGCCTTATTTTTAACTATTCTATTTATTTTTCGTATCCCAAATATCATGCTATGATCACTTATCCCGAGATGGATGACTCCGGAGGAAATAACTTTCTCAGGATTACTAGTGATCAGAACATCTATTAGTGAGGAAGAATTTTCAGTAATGCGCGTAGGCTGTGTAATGACCTGACTGAGCTGATACAAATCGCAGAATGATTTCAATCGGCTGGTGTTCATATCTGTGGTATTCATCCAACCACAGTTCAGATCACCAATCACATATTGTTCCTTCTGTTCGCCATCTACAGTTGCTATGAATTGTTCAATTAAAGTAAAATATTCAGATGACGAGCTTGGTGGTCTGTAAATGTTAGACAAAATAAACGATTTACTCTGGGGCTTTAAAATTTCAACACACAAAGCCTCTAGATCGGGTGGAACTAATTCGTCTCTCTTAATATAGTTAACCGTATTTTTTAGGTAGAGACAAACACCTCCCCCCCATTCTATTACGGTCGCGGCAAATCAACTCATACCCGACTATGTTCATTTCTGTATTCGGTATAGACCAGTCAAGCCTCGTTTCATTTAGCGCTAATACATCTAATGGTTGATTAGATAATAAAATACGTAATTCATCAATATGCTTAGGTACACCATACACTGGCGATATTTAGCAAGGCTATTTTGAAGCCTCTTGTTTGACTCAAAACTGATAGGTCGCTGTTGTTTATATTATCACCGGACTCATTCGATAATTCACTGAGATTCGTATCAGTTTGGGTCAAATTGTATGCATCGCAACTTTCACTCTGCTCAATGTTGAATCACTTAGACTTAATGTAATTATCGAAATTCGTCACCATAATTTCTAGACCTGATCCATTTGGATGCAGACCTCTAGAATTCAGACAAGAACTAGTAATGTTCCTATGAGTGATTACTTTCCAGTTGCGAGATTTACTAAATGCATATAGATCCTTATTTACATCACGAACCTTAGCGTTGAGTGCTTCATTATCGGCTCGAGTGACATTTTCAGAGATTGCTATGCATGTATGAGGAAGATGAGTTTCAATATCGGTACATAAATCGACAATACTATTTGCAATGTCACTTGAAGACTTTGATTGTAAGTCATTTGTACCTACATGGAGTATTAGATCGTCGGGAGCCTCTCGTAGCGTTGGTTTGATGTAGTCGCATAAGTCCCTGACTGTAGCTCCAGGAAACGCTCTGACTTGAGTCTTCACATTAGTATCTGACAGCCTCCAACTGTTGAGTTTAGAGACCATAGAATCTCCCAAAATCATGACATTACGCCGCTGATGGGGTTGATTTGTTTTATCTACAGCTACTCTACGGTCTTCTGCAGGAGGCTGTCGATTTTGATCCTTCCCGGCTGACTTTTTATTTTTACCAGATCTAGTTTTCTTCATTTTCTCTACAAGTTGCCACTCCGCCGTTTTATTTGACGTAGAAGGAGCAGCGCTCGGCTCTTCATTGATGTAAATGGCTTCGCGTTGTGGAGGCTTGTTGTTTTTGCTATCGAATTCTCCTGGATCAAGTTAATGTCATGGGCTCCTGTTAATATTCAAGATTATTTCATACTTGACACGGTTTTCTTTCTTCTTCATGAGGCTTTATTTGCCATACATACCCCATTATAAATGCAAGGGATGTATGAGAAAAGTTCCCGGGATGTACGGGAACTTTTCTTATACATCCCTTGCATTTATAACGAGCAATTCAATACAATTCAACACTATTTTGTTGTTTCTAGCTTATTATTTTCTCCAAGGAATTCATTCACCTTGGCTTCAGCCAAACTTACTAAATATTCCTATAATGATTTAGAACCTTTTCTCCGTCTTGGTACTCGCCCAAAATCTACCTAAAAAGAGCTACATCAATGAAAATTTTGCGAAAACCTCGTCAAGTATGAAATAAGTCAGTTAAATACCTCGAACCTCAGCTTTTATCCAGATACATCCCTCGGGGCCTACGGCCCCTCGGGATGTATCTGGCTAAAAACCTCGGTTCTCGGTATTTAACTCTTCCATATTCACTGTTTGAGTAGCCAATCAGAGCGCGCGAAAAGTGATATTCACTGGTGTGGTATATACTAATGATTAATATACTCTGTTCCAGACTAAGAAATGTCAAAAACCATACCCTGTCGAGCGGCACGTACCCGTATAGCCTATATATGGGATTCCCCCCCCCCCCCCCCCCCACCCCCCGTAGGTTTCTGGGGGATGGGAAATTGATACTGACATTCACAAGTAAATATTTAGTGCTTTTTAAAAATTCCTGAAAACTGCTTCCCTTAAATTTATTTGCGTATTATCGGGCCTTTGTTCTAATGTTAACGTATGGCTATTAATGAACCCCCAATAAATCCCTATCCAGTAGATAAGCTTAACGTAACTTAACTAGTTTTAAATCCGGGATTTATCTGTTCAACAACATAACTATTCACTCTTTGAATATATAACTGAGACCAGCCATTATTTTCCTCTTGTCAAAAATTAACTTACCATTCTTAACTTACCATTCCAACTTGAGGATAAACCTTTCATGACCTTTGGCCATTGGGTATCAAGGTAGAGCAAGATATTCTCCGGTTCATATTCCTGATGAAGAAATTAAAAACAATTGCTAACGACAGCGACAGCTTCATACATGCGTACATGCATGTCCTTCTGTCAAGATTCGATCGTGTTTATTCAATTACGAGTTTGATTTTTTTCACCTCTGGATACTCGAAGTTATACTGCATTTGCCCGTACGGCTCTTTGAAGCAGAAACTCGTGATGAAAGACCAGTCCTAGAACGAGATATGTGTGAACTCATGAACGAAGTTGGACACGAAGTTAACAATGTCTCCTTCACTGCACTTCACTCAACCATAAACGATTATCGACTAACTAAAGCTGTTTTAAAAACAACACGTCTTCGTTACCTCTCGGGTATTTATCTCTCCTAACTATTTTTGGTTGTGTCAAGTCGATGTGCATCGTCCTCGTTAATTTCGCCATGTTTTTGTAATAATCATGCATATAGCGATGTTTCGTGTGTCGTCCTCTATTGTCATTAATGTGCCAACCAGAGATCCATTGGTTCCTAACACAAAGCGGGCTTTACAAATCATGGTTGGACATTAGCATAACAATTGCAATGTTTATCAACACGAAACATCGCTATACACTGTATATAGCTATGTCTATCAGCGTATTTACACCTTGGGCTATTTATAGACCAGGTTTCATTGTTTGACAGACAATGTACCTTCTTGCAAACACTGAACGCATGAACGAACGATACAGACTATTATCTTCGCCGTTATTGCTTTTCTTTCGAACAAAGAAAAACATTTATTCATGGTAAAAAAAATTAATAAACAAAATCTAAAAATAGTGTAAATGCGCTAAGTTACCTATATGTCACAAATGGACGCTGCTGGTAATGGGTTCCAGCAAGAAAACAGGCCGGTAGTTAAGGTTTAGTTAAAACAAATGTTTTTCAATCTTTTTTTTTTTACTTTTTCCAAAAAATTGGGTCGGCCATTTGTTTTTTTTTTTGCGATAGTAAACGAAACATGTTATTGGGATGGCCCTCCTGGATGGCCTCAATTGCAAAATAAAGCGAAAACCAGAGAGCATTTTGTTTTTTTCCCGGTGAAGTTGAAAAGCAAATCCCGGCCATGCTTTCCGATTTTTGTTTTATTTTGTCCCTTTATAAAGGATATCGCATGCACCAGGAGCCCATTACCCGGAACGTCCATCTCCCATACTACGTCTATGATGCAGCGTCCATCTCCCATACTACGTCTATGATGCAGCGTCCATCTCCCATACTACGTCTATGATGCAGCCTCACTGGTTAGCTCAGTTGGTAGAGCACGGTCTAGCCAGTGCGGGAGGTCGGGGGTTCGAATCCCGGCCGCGTCCTTGGGCAGGGACGTTTATAAGCCGTTGGCCTTGTCTCCTTCTACTTCTAATCAGTATTTGAAGGGGACGTGAAAGAACCTGTTGTACTACTCGAAAAAGAGCAGGGGATTGTCACCCGGTACAGCAGCCTGGCCATTGCACTAACCACACTCAACATCGTAAACTGCGTGGCAGCTATTAGCGCCGTGAAGCAGTCCGAAATAGTCAGTCAGTCATATGTAAAGCGCCATGAAACTGTGGTTGATATGGCGCTATATAAATGTGGCCATTAAATGTGGCCATTATGCAGCGTCCATCTCCCATACTGACGTCTATGGTGCAGCGTAAATACTTACAAAATCGCGTTTACGTTTTCTCTTGTTTTCTTCACAGGAAACCCAAGCTCTGTTTATGGCTATTTTATAAGGGTTTGTATGAGAATTTAAAAATCTAGCTTTTCGATAAATATACTGTAATAACATGAATAAAACTTACCTGGTGTCTATGATAGGTGTCTTGTAGAGTAAGGGATTTAACAAAATGTCACCCAAATTCGCTGAAACGACGTACAGACACAGCCAAGACACAGATCATAGACACCAGGTAAGTTATATTCATGTTATTACAGTATATTTATCGAAAAGCTAGATTTTAAAATTCCCATACAAACACTTATAAACAGCCATAAACAGAGCTTGGGTTTCCTGTGTTTTCTTGAAGCAAGAAGAAGAATTAGTCTGCGTAGTGTCTTCTGGGTAATATTGACCTCGTTCCCAGCAGCACGAAAACGAGGCATTTTGCACGAAAACCATCCAAGGCCAGCTAGAAAGATCCTGGATTTTTTAACACAGGAAGCAGAGAGTTGTAAAGATCATCCAGCCTATCGGGATCCGAAGAGTGGTAGAAATCACGTGACAAGGAATAATTCATAATATCTAGTTTCAGTGCGTCCATGTCAATATCTCGGAGACGGCGTTGCCTAAGGGGTGGACCATTAGAAATCCTGGGAGGGGGGGTGGGTAGTCCAAAAAAAAAATTCGTGCAAGGCTAAATGTCTCAAAAAAATATTCCTGCACAGCACTAAGGCACAAAAAAAAATTATTGCAAAGGAACCGATACATTGTTCAATTTTTATTTTGAAAAAATACTAAGCAATTCAGTTTTGCCAATTCAAAATATACGGTTCTAAAGATTACCCACAGTCTGTGTAACTGATTTTCAGGTATTTCCAGATGAAAACAACCTCCCCAACCTTCACAAAATTAGTTTAGTCATGGAAATATCAACTGGCCTTAATTACTGAAGCCTCAAATTATTCGTCTAAGCAGTTTTTGCAACCGCGTTTAACGTCCGGTTTCATTGAGTAAACTTCAATGTCCACATTCTCAAAGAGTCTGTGCCAGTAATTTCGAGCACATAGAAATATTTTCATGTATTGTCTTGTGCAAAACATCATGGATAATGAAATATTGGGGTATGCATTTTTGATTTGGCCTGAATCGGAGCCAAGCAATGAAAGACTGGGACTATATGCATTCTAAGGCGATCAAATTAAATTCCTCACATCACTGGGCTCGTTACAAAAAAACTGCGGCTCAAGTAAATAAACAAGTCAAGGAATGTAAAGCAAATTACTATAAAGATCTGATTAGACAAAACAAAGAAATTCAGGTGCTCTATGGAAAACTATAAATGATTGACTTGCCATAATAAGATCTAATAATGGCTCTCAGTCGACCTTTATACAATCTGAATCTGATGGAGTACAGTTAACAGAGCCAGCGTCGATCGATCAGACCAGTTTCAATCTCTGGTCGGCGCCATTGACATCATTACTCCAGCCAGGACAAATAACAGTGAAATTGTCTTTCGCTTTTCGAACATTTCCGAGAGCTTTGTTTTTAAACAATTACTGAAGAGGTTTGAAAACAAACAAAGCTATTGGTTTAGACCGAATCAGCTCGAGGCTACTAGTGACTCGGCTGTGTGTATGACTCCTGACCCGCAGTTTTAACCAAACTGTTTAATCGTTTTCTGGACTCAAGTATTTTCCCAGCCATCTGGAAACAAGGAAAAGTTACCGCCCTGTTTAAATCCGGCGATCGCTCTGATTTTAACAATTACAGGACTATCACAATTATATTCTACCTGCTGTAAGTAAGATTCTTGAAAGGGCTGTACATCGACAACTCTACAACTCTCTACAACTCTCTACAACTCTCTACAACTCTCTACAACTCTCACACCTAATCAGTTTGGTTTCCGCCCGAGGTTATCTACTGAAATTGGCTTAGCACACTTCACTGACAACATTCTACAACACGTGGACAATGGCAAGGTGACTGGTGCAGTATTCGTAGACCTGTCCAAGGCTTTTGTGACTGTGGACCACAACCTTTTGCTGACAAAGCTCAAGGCCATTGGTGCTTGCAGTAAAGTTGTAAATTGGTTTACCTCCTACCTTGATAACCGACACCAGATATCTGCAATAGGCGACTGAGTATCAGTCCTTTTCGTGCTCAGTGGGAGTTGGCGTGCCACAAGGGAGTATTCTCGGTCCTCTCTTGTTCTTGGTTTACGTCAATGACCTTCCTATTACTGTAGATCATTGCCAAGTGACCATGTACGCTGATGACACCGTGATATACTGTAGCCGTCCTTCTATCAATGACATCGAACATTGCTTAAATCGCTGATGACTTGGCAAAATTGGCCTCTTGGTTTCGTATACATCGCCTGACTTTGAATACTTCTATGTTAATAGGTAGTCCACATAAACTGAAATCTTGCTCTAGCATCGATGTCATTATAGACAACGTGCCCCTCGAACGCTCTGACAATATCAAGTACCTCGGTATTATAATTAATAAGCATATGACTTCGCATGACCTGGTAGAGGCCTTATCTATTAAAGTAAACCCAAGGATTGGTCTGGTCAAGCGTATCAGGCACTTATTGCCCCTCGAGACACGCCTTACTTTGTATAATAGTTTAGTATGTCCACTTTTTGACTACCGCTGATGCAATATGGGGTGAGAAATACAACTCAACCCTCATAGACGATCTTCAGATTTTGCAAAATAAGGCGGCCAAGATAATTCTTGAATTTACCTGGTTAAAGTTCTTCAGCACAAGCCTTGTCAAATGTCAATTGGCCTACTCGTTCCAAACGTCGTCTTGTACATCGTCATATTTTAATATATAAGTATGTTAATGAACTCATTGATTATGAATTTAATATCTTAAAGAACAGTGACATTCACATGTATAATACAAGAAGAAAGAACGATTTTAGACTTCCAATAATCAAGCTTAATTATGGCAAACAACATTTATTGCACCAAGGTTTTAGTGAATGGAATACTTTAGATAATCCGTTGCAGGAAATCGATTCCCTAACTCTTTTTAAACAAAATGTCAAAAGACATGTTTTTGAATTGCCTCATAAATTTTAGCTCTAGTCACTCTATAAATGTATTTTTAGCCTAGTTTTTAACTCTAGATTATTAATGTATTTTTATTTTTGTTTCTTATTTATGTTATGCAGGGCTCTATTGAAAAACTCTTCAGAGACAGATTCTCTGCTATAAATAACATTATTATTATTATATTATGGTTGTATTCACAGGCTATAAATCTATATAGGATGTACACTGAAAAATCTCTATAGAATGTGCACTGAAAAAAAAAATCGTGCAGAGCTATCGCCTTAAAAAAAAAATTCTTGCAGAACTCGCACTACTAAAAAAAAATTCGTGCACAAAATGTTTTCCACCCCCCCCCCCCCCGTGCACAAAATGTTTTCCACCCCCCCCCCCCCCCCCCCCCCCTCCCAGGATTTCTAATGGTCCACCCCTAAAGAGAGATTTTGCAGCTTCAGGTCTGGGATAGTAATTAGTAATGCTAGTGATGATTACAAATATCGGTATTTATTAACCCAGTTAACGTATGGGAGTCATATCTGGATAAAACAAGAAAGGTAGATGTATTCATTTATATATGTTTTGTTTTAAAATAAGTTCTTTAAAGAGATTCTTTTTAAGACATTTGATTGATATGCTAGTTTGAAGCCAGTAGTGGATAATTGATTCCAGTCGCGAATGGAACTACTGTTGAAGCTTTGAGACTTCCTTCAATTGTTTTGAGTGCCATCGGTTGAGGTTTCACTGCCGCTGAAGTGAATGTTATTTTTGGACAACTCAGTCCAGCTAGTGTCTTAATTAACACCTTTCTTCAATCATTCTTTCGCAAAGCCACAAAATCCTCCCAAACAACTTTGCGGGCAATCTTCACAGTCAGAGTTGAAAAGATGAGAACCTTATTATAGATTGTGTCATTTTAGAAATTATTTATGGCGTTTTCAGTCAAAAATGGAAATATAATAGTGAGGTATCTTTTAAAATGCCCCTAACTAGGCCTGAGCGGATTGTGCTCCTAAAAGTGGCATATTATGTCGCTAGCACTGCTCCAAATTTTGTCGAATTATGCCCAAATTATGCCAAAGTTAAAAAATTATGCTCGTAGATTACACAATTATGCTCACAAAAAACGTTTATCGAAGACGGCGGGCATTAGTTGATGCGCGGCATTTTTAGTTGTTCACACAACATTTTATTAGGTGACCTATTTTTCAAAGGTTAAGTCACACTTATAAAGTCAAAACCAGAATAGATAACTAGAAAGTGAAATTCAGGTATTTGCTTTGGAAAAATTTAGAATCTAAGCAAAATATACCAGCTAATAATTAGGAAAGGCACTATAAAAGCAATAATAGCATTGCTTTTGGCTTTAATGCTTCAAATTATGCTACAATCTGGTAATTATGCTCGAGCAGTGCTTCTTTGAAAAATTATGCTCGTTTGCTCCAATTATGCCAAAAATTATGCTAGCACAATCCGCTCAGGCCTACCCCTAACCCCATTTTAGTTTTATGATTGGTATTTCATATTATTGATATTTTATAAAAAAATAAAGATCATAGCACCTACGTGAATTGCAATCTTTTTACAATATAATACAAAAATAGAAGAAATAAAAAATTTACAAGGTATATGAGAACTACATGCAATAACATAGAAAAACTACTTATAAAGGTAAAATTATTACAATCACGTATATCCACTTATAATTAATAATGTAAACGTCCAAACGCTATGTGTATACCTAGCTAATTGTTTGAGAAACACTGGAATCCTAAGAAATACAAAATACGCATATTACATACTATGGATGTTGGCCAGCAGCCCTTCACCTCTCAAAACCTTGCATTTTATTGGATCCCATTTGGACTGCACTGACAAAGAATTCCATTGTTTTATGGTTAGGGTTTGTATTGTTTCAGGGTTAGGCATTGTTTGGATAGCCAGTAATATTCCACGTTCCGAGGAGATGAAGGCCGCCCCATGTTGGCGCACATCGCCGGGAAAAAAAACTACGCTTTATAGCGCTCGGTATTGCACCTAAATAGTGAAGGACGGCTACTGTTGCGGAGCATACGGCCGTAGGCGCTAGCCCTGGTCGGTGGTATGAGATGGTTCAGAGCTGTAGGAACTTGTTAAATAGCTTGCCGCACAAGTGATCCCGTCTTGCCGCTAGGCGGTGACAGCCAGAGATAGAAAGGGCCTTGGGATAAAGCAAACCCGGATATAGAATGCCGAGGGCACGCTTCTGGATGAACTCGATTTTGTTCGAAAGGTAGACAGGAAGGGTGGTATGCCACACCGGACAACAATTCTCCAACACAGAACGAACAAGTGCAAAATAGTCTAGATGAAAATTAAGGACGAAAGAAAAAGAAAAAAAGTTAAATCGATATAATTCCTGATTTTTAAATCGTGATTAAAGTCCCATGCATGTTGTTTCTTTGAGGTCTTGGTCGAGTGACGTAAGGTCAAGCAAAAACCGTGATTCTACTGTTATGGAGTCACACACAATGCATGATGTACTAATTTCTGTACTGTGGCTCGGTCGTGAAAAGAGCCGGGTCGCTTTTCGCAAGCTTCAACGGGTTGTAGACAATCTAGGATTCAAGCAAACACAAAACATTATTCGCAGAGTTACGTATACTCTAAATATTATAAGAATTTATTTGAAAAATTGGATTTTGCTAAAGTCTCGCCAATGTACAAAGACGGCTCGCTCTTTGACCGCTACAATTTTCGTCCGATATCCATCCTCGCCGTGGTCTCTAAAGTCCTAGAGCGCCACGTACACTTATCTTTTTACGACTTTCTTGCTCAGCACAAGCTCCTAACAGACTCACAGTTCGGCTTTAGAAGGTTCTGTTCATGTGAGCTGGCCATCGCTGATCTCTCGGACAATATACTGAGCAATATAGATAACAAACTCCTAAATGGAATTCTCTTCATCGATCTGAAAAAGGCATTTGACCTGGTCGATCACAATAGTTACACTACTCTACAAGCTCCGTGTCTATGGCTGTTCCCCCTCGACTATCGTGTGGTTCTGTTCCTATCTGTCAGGGCGTACGCAGAGAACCCTATTCTGGGGCACTCTGTCGGACGCACTTCCAGTGTCTGTAGGTGTGCCACAAGGCAGCATCCTCGGGCCGCGTTTCTTTCTTATATTTATTAATGACCTACCTTTTCAGCTATCCTCTAACACCTACCAGACAATGTTTGCCGACGACACTACTATATTCACTTGTGGCCACTCTATCTCCACTGTCAGTTCTCAATTGAATGAAATCGCCTTAGCTGTGTCTTCATGGACAAGGCAAAACAAAATGCCACTCAACATATCTAAGACCAAGTCTCTACTTGTAACTTCCTCTCAGAAATTCCGTACGCTACCTTGCTCTACATTAAATGTGGTAATCGACGGTAACAGTATCGAGCAGGTCGACCACGCCAAGATACTAGGCGTCACTTTAGACAGTTTCATGTCATGGGAACACCACGTCGACAACATCTGCGCCATCATCAGCAGTAGACTGTCTCTTCTCCGTCGCATTAAGCCTTTCCTCACCTATGAATGTGCATTGCGCTTCTATAATTCATGCATCCATAACCATTTCATCTATTGTTCTGCTGCTTGGGGCAACTGCTCCCACCTCCACATGCTGCGGCTTCTTCGCCTTCAAAAACGCGCTGCCCGCATACTCTTGGATGCCGAATTTTGTCAACCCTCTGTTCATCTGTTCTCCCAGCTTCAGTGGATTCCGATCACCGACCTGATTAAATGTAGGAAACTTCTACTTCTCTTCAGCACATTTCTTAATCCTGATGCACCAACATGTTTTAAGAACATGTTCCATTTCAATTCCTCTCTATATAATGCTCGTAGAGCTTCTGACCGCTGCACCATGCAGAGCCACATCATGCATAACCTCGCTGTACCTTACCCTCGCAGTAATTATGGCAAGCGCACTCTGGCTTATATAGCCCCTTCCATTGCGCATAGTCTTCTAGTAAGTATATTTGTTTTTGATTTTATTTCATATTAATTCTCTTTATATTGATTCCAATTATTAAATATCTTGTAATGTTGTAGCTCGTGTGTGTAACATAGAGGGCCGCATGTTAGATAACTATGTAAGGTTAATGTGTCTTCCCTCTGTAAATAAGGAATATTGTATTGTATGAAGAAATAAAAAAAGTGGTTAGGGGCACTTGAAAGGGGGGACTTTAACACGATCGTCTGTGTGGTGGCAGTCTACAAATGTTTGTAGTTTTGGTAACAAGTGAATATAATCCGTTGCAATATTTTAGCCTTTGCCTGCGTATTTTGAATATGTTAAAGAGTTAGTTATGTTACCTGTGTGTATCGTTATTTATTTCTCTCTCTAAAAACTAATAACGTTTCGTAGCTGTTTTAAACAACAACTTTATTTAACTCGTGACAGTCTGGTGAGACTGATCAACTTGTGGCCGACATGGGACCTACGATTTTACATCCTTATCCGAGAAGAGGGGAAGGTCTAAGTCTAAACTCTCCAAGGATTTTTAAACTACTAGTAATTTATGAATATTTTCCGAACCTACGAATTAATGCGCATAAAACCGAGCATGCGTTTGCCATTACGACAAAAAAATAAAGATTTTACGACACTTTTCAGTCCAATATTTAGCTTTTTTGGCGAATGAAAAGCCATAACTTTGGCATTTATTGTCGGTTTCCAAAATTCATGCTAGGTTTTGTGGAGAACGTGGTCAACAACATATTAACGGGAAAAAGTTTGGTATTTAGTGAAAGTGCGCGAAATGTTTATGTGGCTGCCCAATGGCGACCACTCCAAGTTTGATGGCTTGCTCGCACAATAAACACTTTCAACGTTCGGTTGGCTCGATAAGTTTACTAGAAGCTCCAATAGCTTAACGACCACTGTTAAACTTGTACATACAAACGAAATCCTGTTTGTTACTTGTAAGTAAACGAACCAATAACGATATAAAGAGAGAGAGGTTGAAAAATCGTTTGTTCCCCAGTTGGTGCAGAGCGAGCGAAACTGGAATTTTCAATACCTCGTGTCCGCACCGAACCGAGGCACACGCGTGACGTAACAGGAAGTAAAAAATGTGACCTGAACCGGAAATGAACAAAGGCAAGCGATTCGGCCGTTACATACCGGCCCCTAATTGTCTACGCAGTTCCTGTGACAATTACTAACAATATAAACCTTAACGGACGAAATTGTTAACGTCTTAATATGGTGTAGCTGTTCGCTGGTACACATTCTTACAATATATAAGCTCCCAAGACTTCGTAAGTTCCCAATGTCTAAAATTGAATAGCATTACAAATTATGCTTAGTTCCTGGAGTAAGACACCTTGCCCTAATCTCGTCTAGCCACCGTTTTCAGATTCTAACAGAAGACAGAGCTTTGTGATAGGTCGCTCTAGCGTGCTCGTCTTGGTCTTTACTTTCACACGGCGCACGAACCCGTTCCTATCCGGCATGGTAACCGTCACTCTGCCCATCTGCCATGAGTTTCTAGGTGCTGCGTCATCCACAAGAAGAACGATATCTCCTTCAGACAGATTCCTCCTAGGTCTGACCCACTTCTGTCTCTCCTGGAGCTGGGTAAGGTACTCTCTGGACCATCGTTTCCAGAAAATATCTGCCATATATTGGACTTGTCTCCATCTGCGTCGAACGTACATATCCTTGCGATCGAAGACGCCGGGAGGTAGACTGGGCTTGGTTTTTAACAGCAATAAGCAATTAGGCGTCAAGGCTTCTAAGTCATTAGGATCGCTGGAGACTGGAGTAATAGGACGATCATTAATCGTTGCTTCTATCTCACAAAGTAAGGCGTGGAGTCCCTCATCTTCTAGTGTCTGTTCCTTCAGTATGGCGGCCAGGATCTTCCTAACAGTCCTTATCTGGCGTTCCCATACGCCACCGTGGTGAGATCCTGTTGGCGGATTGAATTTCCAGTTGATACTTCTTGGTAGCATTGCCTCACGAATTGAAGACTCGTCTAACTCGATGATAGACTCCCTGAGTTCGCGTTCTGTTGCCTTCAAGTTAGTTCCGTTGTCCGAGATCATCTCTCTGACTTGACCTCTTCTACTAATGAAGCGACGTAGTGCATTAACGCACGAATCAGTGTCTAGGGTATGAGCTACTTCAATATGGACAGCCCTTATAGCTAAGCATGTGAAGAGTACGCCATATCTCTTTACTATGCTGCGGCCGCGTTTCACTTCTATGGGGCCAAAGTAGTCGATACCCACTCTTGTAAAGGGTGGTTCATCTGGTATGAGGCGCTCCGGTGGAAGGTCTGCCATCATCTGTTCTCCCACCTTTGCTCTCTGTTTTTGGCATTTTAAGCACTCCTTGATTATCTTCCTCGAGGCGGAATTTGCGTTTACAATCCAAAACTTCTCACGTAGACGAGATAGCATGTGGTTTCGCCCTTCGTGGTTTACGTCTTGAAGGATTTGACGCAATATTAGCTTCGATACATGGGTGCCTTTAGGTACGATAATGGGTTTCGGGCATGTCCCCTTGACTTATTCTGCCTCCAACTCTAAGAAGGCCACCAACTAGCAATGGTGCTAACTTGGCGATGTGGCTCGATTTCTTAACTTGGGCTCTATTGGCTTGCTCTTCTCCTTTCACTTCTTTCTTGGTTAAGCCGTCTAATTCTTCCTTGTATATCTGCCGCTGAATGAAGAAGAGGATTTGTTTCTCTGCATCTCTTATGTCTTCCACAGTCAAGTAGGGCTTCCCCTGGACATCTCTGGGTTTCTTGTCCATTCCAGTAGATGCCGCTGCGTCTCCGACTTTGCAGGCGCTCACTTGCTTCTTCTGTATGGTACTTCTCTGCAGGAGCACAGCGCGTACCTTGAGGATCCAAGCTGTGCACCTCTTGAGCTTCGTCCAGCTGGAAAAGTGAGTGATGAACCGGTTCACAGTGTTCACATCATCTACATTTATTGCATTGACAACAGCGATTTCCTTTACCTCTGGATCCTCTGCTGCCAGCTTCAATGTATCGTTAAGTCTCGGCCAAGCTTTCTCTTCCTTGAGAAGGAACTCGGGTCCGTGACTCCACCGATAATTGCTTAGGAGTGTTTCTGCAGCCAATCCCCTAGACGCTTCATCGGCTGGGTTCAAAGCTGACTCTATGTATCTCCATTGCTTTGGTTGCGAACCTTCACGGATAACTGAAACTCGATTGGCGAGGAAGGTATGGAATCTGGTCGTTTCATTCTGAATGTACTTTAGTACCGACGTGCTATCGGTCCAGAACACACTCCTATCAATAGGTATCTCTAATTCCTTTCTCATCATCTTATCGATTCGAACGAGGACTGTTGCTGCGGTGAGCTCCAATCTTGGAATTGTTACTTGTTTTAGCGGCGCTACGCGGGACTTCCCCATGACCAAGGCAACGTGTACTTTGCCAGTCTCACTTGTCATTCTGATGTACGATGCAGTGCCGTAGCCAGACTCGCTAGCGTCAGCAAAGTGAATCCTGCTGGTTTCAAGCACCTATCAACCTTAAACTTCTCAATCCTCTGGAGGTCCGACATCCAATTTCGCCACTGCGCGAGGTACTTATCTGGGATAGGATCGTCCCAGCCTATCTTAAGACGACACAAATGTTGTAGAATTATTCTGGCTGGTAGGATGAACGGAGCAAGCAAGCCCAAAGGGTCATAAACAGAGCTGGTAATGGACAGGATACCTCTCCTGGTAGCAGGACGCTCTTGAACTGCTATTTCAAATTCAAACTTATCTGAATCGACGCTCCATTGCATTCCTAATGCTCTTTCAATGGGGAGCGAGTCTTGATCCAGGTCGAGGTCCTTGACTTCCTTTGCTCGTCTTTCTTCCGGGATCGACGACAAGACCGTGCGATCGTTAGAGATCCATTTAGTCAGGTTGAATCCTCCCTTGGCGCAAGCTGCTTGGAGATCGCTTGCTAGGGATACAGCTTGACCTTCAGTTGGGACTGACTTTAGTAGGTCGTCTACGTAAAAATTGCTTAAGATGGTATTTGCGACGTCCGATCCGAACTCGTCTCTGCAGTCTTCAGCAGTCTGCCTAAGTGCCAGGTTTGCGCAGCTTGGGGATGATACCGAGCCAAACAAGTGCACGACCATTCTGTACTCCTGGATGTCCTGGGTGAGATCTCCCTCTGGCCACCAGAGGAAACGAAGCAGATCACAATCCTCAGACGGCACCTTTACCTGATAGAACATCGACTCAATGTCGGCCATCATAGCAACTTGCTCCTGGCGAAATTTGGTAAGCACTCCTATAAGAGAATTCGTCATGTTTGGACCTTGGAGAAGGCATCCGTTCAGCGAGGAGCCCTGGTAACTGGCTGCACAGTCGAAGACAACTCTTATCTTGCCTTTGCGTGGGTGGTATACACCATGGTGGGGTATGTACCACACCCTACCGTCATCTCTCGTCAACTCGTCTTGGGGGACCCGTTCGGCGTACCCTTTCTCGATTACGTTGCTCATAAAGGTTAGGTATTCCTCGTAGAACTTCGCGTCCTTATCGAACTTACGCTTCAAGTGGCGCACACGCTGTTCCGCCATTGCACGGTTATCCGGCATGGACACTTCCCTGTTTCTAAGTGGCAGCCCTATGCTGTAGTGTCCGTCTTTCTGGGTAAGAGTACCGTTTGCATATTCCATAAACTGATGGTCCTCTCTTGACCTTTCTGGTTCGTCGTCTATCGCGCGCTCACTACCTCGGTAGCATCTAAGCTGCTTACTTCCATGTTGGAAATCACAGAAGTTTCGACGTGTTTTTCTTGACTCATTGTATGCAGTAGTATCCTTTTCCTTCTTCCGTTAGCATTAAGGCGTCGGGCCAGGTTCTCAGTGCAAAACGTTGCGCAGCTTCCGTTGTCTAGGAAGGCGTATGTTTCTATGAATTTATCGCTGTTCTTGAGCTTCACCCTAACTGGGACTATACTTAAGGCGTTGTCTTGGTCTCCGGCCCCAGTACTAGCACACGCAGTCGGATGTACGCCTTCGTGGCCGGCACTTCCGTTTGTTTTAGTTTGACTCGACGCTTCATCAGTACTAGACCTTTCCTTCCTTGCGTTATCTTTTTGGCGCTTGAAGTGGAGTACCGTTGGGTGAGAGAGCGAGCACGCTTCACACTTGAGTCGCTGGGTGCATTCGCGTGAAGTATGACCACGTTTCAGACAACCAAAACAAAGACCTTTAGATTTTAGAAAATTAAGCTTCTCAGTGTTCTTCTTGCCTTTAAGGCGCCGACATTCTTCCATCGTATGGTCTCCTGAACAGTAAGCGCATGGTTTCGCGAATGCATTGCACCGATCCTTTTCTGACGCATCACGCTTCGAAGGACTAGCCAGCTTTGCGTCCGCTGCGTCAGAAACCTTTGAGGCGTTGACATTGGTAACAGAATTATCTCGCTTGTTACCTTTATTAGAATGGCGCGGGCATTTCTCGTTGCGCTCACCGTCCGATATCGATCCAAACACCGGGTCTGCTGTTATCTTAGCCTGTCTATTTACGAAGTGAGTCAGATCACTGAAATTAGCTCTGCGCTGTTGCCTATCCTGAATGTCATACGCTAGGGTTCGCCACTTATCCCTCAATTTATATGGAAGCCTGGAAAGGATGATCTGCAAGTTTTTGGGATGGTCAAGTTGCTCCATAAGCTTAATATCGCTCATCGCATTGCAGCATTCGATTAGAAAAAGCGAGTAGCTAGAGAGCGCGGCGGCGTCTTCAGATTTAATCACGGGCCAATTCAGCGCCTTGTCCACCTGAGCAGTTGCAATTTTGTATTCGTTGCCAAACTCCCTCTCGAGTAACCTTCGTGCAGTTTCGTAGCCCTTTCTGGGTTCCATATACATACAGATTCTAACAATACCCTGTGCCTCCCCCCTAGTGTATTGCTCCAAGTAATAAAGTTTGTCCTTGAAGCTGTCAGTTTTATCCACAATAACGTGCTCAAAGGCGCGCTCAAATAACTTGTATTCCAATGGATTCCCACCAAAAACAGGTACTTCACTCTTTGGAAGTGCAGATTTTACATGCTGCTAGCTTAACTAGCATTTCAGTTATGTCATTTTGGCGCCGTATAAGGTCATTAAATCCTTCCTCGCTGGCTGATGAGCGTTGTACATTTGTATCGTACGTGGTATTTGCCTTATTGTGCTCTGTAAGTGGGCTTTCCATACAAGGTCCATGCTTGCTTGTAACGTGCGAAGGCTGCTGCGCTTGCGATACACTTATTGTGGGAGGGGAAAGCAGTGTAGGAGGAGAAAATATTGTGTCCAATGTCTGCGGAGTTGGCATAACTGGGACTTGTTACTCTTTATTATTATCACGGGAGCAAATACCTTCAACGATTTGTTGAATCGGAGATGGAGTGTAATCCTGGGCAAATGGGTTTAGGTATTTTGGGGCAGGAGCACTGGGTGTGGAGTGTGCTTGGGGCATCTCAGGCTTAGCAAGGCTTTGCATACCTAGCTGTTCATAGACAGATGCTCTTGCCTTAGCTGCTGCTAATTCAGTTTTAATTTTAAGTGCCCTTTGTTTCATTAGCATTTGAACTTTAAGGGCCTTTTCCCTGGCTTCGAGCTCTAACTTCTCAATTTCCAACGCTTCAGTTTGGTATAAAGCAGCTACACGAGCGCCGAGTTCAGCTAGTTTGAGCTCTTCTTTCAGCCTGGCAGACACAACAGACACATTTGAATGGTGCCGACTAGCGACAGAGGACGATGGCTTTCCAATAGAAAGGCAACTAAGTCCGATTTGCGAGACGCTATCGCTCGGTTCTACTATAATTTCTTCGGCCTTCTACTCTACTATAATTATTTGGGCCCTTTGCCCCTCTTCGACGGCATTAATACTGCTTTGAGCCTGATCAGATGCCATTTTGATTCAAACAGACAGAAATAGCTTGCGACAACAACAGTACAATCAACTGATGTTTATAAGCAACGACTTATCTGGTACTTCGAGGTTCTGGGCTTGTAAAATTTCTTCTTTGTCTTCCAGGATAACTTCTGGGTCTTCTGGTTGGTTGTGAACTTCCTTCCAATTAGGAGTTGAGATTTTTCAACTAAAATGTGGCTGCCCCAATGGCGACCACTCCAAGTTTGATGGCTTGCTCGCACAATAAACACTTTCAACGCTCGGTTGGCTCGATAAGTTTACTAGAAGCTCCAATAGCTTAACGACCACTGTAAACTTGTACATACAAACGAAATCCTGTTTGTTACTTGTAAGTAAACGAACCAATAACGATATAAAGAGAGAGAGGTTGAAAAATCGTTTGTTCCCCAGCTGGTGCAGAGCGAGCGAAACTGGAATTTTCAATACCTCGTGTCTGCACCGAACCGAGGCAGACGCGTGACGTAACAGGAAGTAAAAAATGTGACCTGAACCGGAAATGAACAAAGGCAAGCGATTCGGCCGTTACAGTTTAGGATTTTTAGAAACCGGAAGTGAAGAAATTGACGCATGCGCAAAAGTGCCTGTTTTGTGGTCGTGAAATAGTCGCAAAACTGTTGATGCAGTAAAGTCTACAATAATTGGTCGAACAGGATGTGCATTTTCTCCTATTTCTTCCAACGATGGCCAGTTTTGGGGCTTGGCTGAATACCCCAGTCTGTAATGAGCTAGCTTGATTGTCTGCAATGTGTGGAGCACATGCCAGGAACCCATTTCGCGGCAAAACGAAGAGCCAATAGAAATCGAGCTAACATTAGACAAATATTCGACAACTTTTATTTCACTTGTTGAATCTCGTGGCGTTAACAACAGTTTGTTTTCTGACATCAAAAATACTTTTTTAAGGATGAAAACTCTGAAAACTGACCTTTATTTTAATTAGTTGCACTGCGGTTCAATCACAACTTTATCAGGAACCCGAAAGCATTATCTGGAGACAAATGAGTGTATGTTTGTGGAAGATTTGAGGTGAAAACCTGCCGATCGAAAATCACTTGACTTCTTGAGTGGTCGTACATTTCTTCGTGTTTTTAGAAGCCATCTTCTCGCTGGAAGCAGCCATTTCAATCTTAGACAACTATAGATACTATTTACAAGATGTTCTTTCAATCTATCAACAGCGGGAAGAGCTCGGCTACGTTTGAGAATCCAATACAAGTTTGCTTTCCCTTTCATCGGCGATTTCCTGACTGATTTCACTCAGCTTTTGTCGCTGGAAAATGAAAAGCTTGGTTTATCGTGTGAAAGAAAATAATACTTGACAAGAAACTCAATCCGATAATTTTGATAGAATCGTTCATGAATGACTCGAAAGGCGCCTAACTGTACTTGAACCTAGAGAAAGGGAAATAATTAATAATTTGTACCGAGAACAAAAACATCGATTTTGCCACGCTTACCGTCATTGTGACGTTAAGAGTAGGTGGGTGGGTTTAGGCTTGAGTTCGTGACGCTAAAATTTTAAAAATACCAAACATTTATTCCATCGATATTTTATAATATTATTTGAACCAAAATCACACTTTACGTACGATGACTTATCCGAGAAGCTGGTATCAAAGTTGTGACAAAACAAAATGGCGTCTCGCGACTTTGTTTGTGTTTTATATAAACATCTACTTTTTTTGAAGAAATCTTTGGTCTTATGAAGATAACATGTTTTACTAAAGCTTATAGAATATTAGCCGTAAGATTTGCTTTAAATGTTATTGTTGACCCAGAGTTGAGCAAAATATAGTGTATTGCAATCTGCCGTTCCGCTAACGAGTTCCTACCGCGTGACTTTAAGAGGGGGTGGGTGGGTGGGTATTGACCCTAACGTCACAATGATAATCGATATGTGAACGTTCCCTAACATATAACGCAAGCGTACGGCGGCGCCAACACAGTGATACCCGCTACGGCTTGCTCCGACTTTTGAACACTTTACTTCATTCATTCATGAAAACCTTTCAGGTAAACCACGAATAAAACTTACAAACATGTGTAAGTATTAAAACTATCGGGTGGCCGGTGGACACGCATAAAACTAGCCTGAGAAAACAGCCGACTCATAATCGCCTCTCAGGCTAGCGTAAACCGGAAGTCAAAATCGCATCTGCTCCTGCGAGCATAGCAACGGTGTTGCGTAGCAACGGAATATGTCAATGGGTCCTTAACCACTGAGCTCACCGGGAGACGGAGTTAATAAAAGTAAATTTACAGTTCAGTTTTAGCATCGTATTCAAATGCGTACGTTTGTCATATTTCCCCTACTCTGGGTTCCAGAAGCTCGAAGAAATAAGAGGTGAGAAAGAGGAGAGGAGAAGGCATATCAAACAACGAGTGTCGATTTAGAGGTCTGGAACCTAGAAACCGCCATTTTGAATGTCGTGGCAGCTCTTCCAAATGTGGAATATGGAATTTTCCTAATATGGAAGAGGCAGCGGGAAGTTCAAAACGACACTTTTGCTTGCTATTTTATTGATATGAAGAGAAAGAAGAGCCTCTGTTGTTATCCGTTGAAAATCTCAATTCCATGCGAACATTAGGTTTAGAATTTGAACCTCGTCCCTGATTGGACAATCTACTCAGTACCAAGCATGGATGGATGTATAACGGAGATTTTCATTGGCCGTACCAATGGCCCAGCAAAACCAGTTTGACGTGTTTTCTTGATTTGACACTCTCCTCTCCTCTCCTCTCCTCTCCTCTCCTCTCCTCTCCTCTCCTCTCCTCTCCTCTCCTCTCCTCTCCTCTCCTCTCTCGACTCTTCACGTTTTATTTCTTCGAGCCTCTGGCACCCAGGGCTTCCCCCTACCTTTACTCCCATAAAATTTACTTGTACAAACAATTTCCCACCAAATTTAGTCCTCCCTCCCTCCCCTCCCTTCTCTAGGAAACAGTCCCTGTGAAAGGAAGCTATATCACGAAACACGAAGTGGAAACTTGAAGAAACATATTCACGATACTGTTCTTAATAAACGTAAAAGTTGCAGTCAAAAGGAAAACCACTCAGTGACTCAATAGAGATTTGTGGAACTGATGTTTGACGAATATCATTTACTGTGTGAATCTGACAAGGTGTGTATGTGTTCACCTGCAATAATTGTGTAGTACTTGGTATAATTATATAGTTGCATAAAATATGGCTTGATCCAGATTCCCTTAGTTTTCATTCAGAAACTAGTCGAGAAATATTTAGGACTAAAAATGTATGTCATTTCAATCTAGATTCCCTACCTTGTGTCCTTTGTCGTGACACCGATTACTATGAATGTAAATTAGAATGAGGTCAGACTTGATGGAGTTTACAGTTCCTATCATTTTTCTATTTTTGAACTTACGGTAATGTGGTCAAAATTACAATTGTAAAGGTTTCTAGATTTGGAAAAACAGCTATAGTTAGGCGATTTACCTTCAGTGGAAGGAAGCCGCGAAGAACGTTTAGCGTTTTGAAAACAGGCGTGAAACAAAAGAAAGAAAATTGAAAACCTCTGGAAACATCCTGTAAATATTACGGATGTTCTTGGCCAGAAAAATGATGAGACGAAGACGTAAATTGAGGCGAAGTAGAAAGAAAACAAATTGGAAATAAACACATTTATTTTGCAAGGAAACGTTCTTAGTTAATATATAATATGAAAAAAGTCGCCGCAGATGAATGTTTCACTTGTGGGTGAAAAAGGTTGAAGGGGAGTGGGTCTTTTAGGCCAGTAAGATACAAACAAACCCCACCGGCAACCAAGTAACCTTCCCGCTTAAATTATGTTAATATTACTATCCTTTCTTACTATATTTATTGTTGTGAATTACGACATCCCCGGTGGCGGAGATCACAAAAACAATTATAGTGGGGTTTTAGTTAAAGACAAAAAATACTATACACAAAGGTTTGCAATATTGTTTTGAAGCGAAGATGTCGAGTACATCATTATCTACCAAACTCTCCCGCCTGACAGGTGAGAAGTGGCGAATTAAACTTTAATGAATAAACACTTCAACCTAATTGGCAATGTTTTGTTTGAGAAACCAATGTTTAGAAAAAGCTACGCTTCATTCAGAGCAGTTGCTTTCGCCGGTTCGAGGTTATCTACTTTCTTTTAGCATCGACGCGGAAGCTTTTGTAATAGTGTTCAGTTGTGACATGAAAATCAGCACACAAAAAAAAACAGATTGAGAGAGAAAACCGCGTGGCTACCTTGTCTTTGCAAGATTAGATTACGAAACCAAAAACAAAAATAGTTGAGATAACAAAACTTTATGTAAACTCGATTTGTGACATCTGCAGAAGTATTTCAGGATAATATTTTCCGATAAAAATGCCTTTCATTTCGTCTCAACTCGTACACGAAACAAGCAAAGCGAAGTTTCAGTTATAACCACTGGAGCCGAGTACTGTGCGACATGCTCAAATATTTATGATATAAAGAACATAATACGTTTGTTTCAAGCAATGGGAAAGCAAGAGCGAAGACTTGACTGAACCCGATACCCGATTGACATGGGGGAATTCAACGATGATTGTTCCGGCGATAATAAATACAGGTATGAACTATCAGCTCCCATGGAGCTCTCAACTAAAAAGTTTGATGAGGAATGCGAAGAGCTGAATTTTATTGTTGGGAATTTATCATCGAGTTTAGGAAAGTCTGAACAACTTATCTTGAAAGCAATTCAGTACACATCCAAGCTTGTTACGGCATTGTCTCCACAAGAACTCCGTTCCAGGGATAAAGTATCATCAAGAAGTGATAAGGAAATCGAGTTGAAAATTCAACATGAATCCTTCCCGGATGTAGGAAATCCTGGGGAATATGAGAAACATAAGCCATGTGAGATGCCATGTGAAAGTAATCAAACAATTACAAAGAAATCGTCCAATTTGCCATTTGAAAACACAGTCGGACAAAACTCAGGCGACGTGGACGACATCACTGACAAGACAACAGTAAAAGAGACGTCAAACTTCGCTTTTCGACAATATTCAAATACAGAAAGTAGATATCATTCTGTGAGTCTTGACATATTTGCAGAGGTGACTGAAGAATCACAGGATGCATCGTCTTCAAAGGACACATGCCGACACAGCCTTAACAACGACACTAATTCACAGGGAAATATATCAGATGGAGAACGAGACAGTAGTGGAGAGAAAGCATCAAAAATTCCTACTATAAAAGTTTACCTAAGTAAAGGCTGCACTAAGCCCTCAAAGGAACCACAAGTTGGTAACTATATTTCGGACTGTTTGGGAGAAAGGCTTGCCATACGCCATCGAGATGTTAATCAAGAAAGAAGAAGCAACTACCCTCAAACAAGACCGCAAACAGTTCAGATAACACAAGGAATACAAACCAATGAAACCAAATTAGGAACCGAGAGTGAGAATCTAGATCACAGGTCACAGCAAACGAGTATTCAAAATCTCTTCACCGTCTTGAAGGCTGTAATGGATGGTTTGGCAACGTGTTCGCGCATGGCGGAAAAACTCAAATCTAACGTCATCATTCATTCCCAGTGCTTTGAAAATGCCACAGTCAAAGCTGACAAATCGACTCAAGTCCCTCTGGTATTAATTACGGACTGTGGCATATCAGTGGGTGATGTTAGCGCCTTGGCGTCTTGCCAAAGTCTTCTGGACGTCCCAGAAAAAGTGGACAAAGCGGTCCAAGTCTATATGCCTCCTATCAATGACAGTTCTAAGTCAGCGGCTGAACTCAGCCGTGACGTCAAAGGCTATCGCCACATTTATGAAGACGTCCAGTTGGCTGGAAAAATGCCATTGGCCAAAGTGGTCGATGCTCGAAATGATGATTCCGAGCTTGGAGGTGAAAGAGATATTCTTAACAGTGGTGGCCAGTGTAGCGATGAGACCAAGACCAAGAAACAAAAACAGAAACGTGGTCTTTTGAGGAACAAATCTTCTGTTGCAGAACGTGGTATCGTGCTATTTTCCAAAAGGCTGTTTTCAAGGAGCACCAAAAGTTCGAAACTGAATAAGACTTTAGTTGCAAGTAAAAGCGAAGAGGAGCTATCTACATGTACCTCTACTGAGCAATTGCAATTGACCTACGCGACTGGGAACAGTTCTAACCAAGGTTTCTTGACTGATGACGTCAGTATGATTAGCGACGTAAGTTGCCATACGTTTCGCCAAAGCATTGAACTTGCAGAGACACTGAAACAGGTAGAGCGGGAGAACAATGTCTTGATGGAGGATAAAAGACGATTGATGGATAATTTATGTCGTCTGGAAGAAGAGTTAATGAACTTGAAAGATGGAAAATGGACACCTCGTAAAATCCTACCCAATGCCGACGTACAGAGGGGAGTGAGAGAAATGGAGTCTGATGTAAAAAATGATAGGACTGTGACTAACTTCAGTCAGATGGGTACACAGCAAGAAAACAGTATGGGAAACGGTAAAGGATGTCTAAGATCTGATGAAAGAGGAGTGAAAGAGACAGGTCACAAGCAAAAGCAAGAATCGCACATCGAAGCTTACTTAAAACACAGTTGTATCTGGGATGATACGTTTAAAACAAAGCGTGATACAACCAGAAAAGAACTCCTGGTCCCTGTAATTGAACTCACAAATGCGAGTGATGAAAAAGAAATGCTAAACGATACAGTGTCATCGTCACGATTAAAGCTGGACCTCCTTTCGGAAGACAAGAAATACCTGTCGTGCAAGCTAGATAAGATGTTTAAAGAAAACGAAGCACACGAGGAAAAGAATAGGCATTTGCGTTTGGAAAACGAAGCTCATGTAGCGAAGTTGAAGGAAGAGATCTTCGGCCTTCGGTCGCGGTTGGATAATCTTCTCAACGCCAAACTTTTGTTGGAAAGAAACCAACAGAAGCTAAGGCTAGCGAACAAAAGACATAAAGTGCTTGAACAGCAAGTACAGGAGAGATGTCATAACCTTGTGTGCAAACTAGATGAACAACTCAAGATAATTGATATAGATGGCTTCATTTGGGATGTAAGAGAAAATGAAGACCTGAGTCCCGTTAGTAAGTTCAACCAATCAGAGAGGAAGTTGTCGGACAGTATCTTACAATGTTTTGAGTTTTCTCCAGAACAGACGGCTTCAGTAAATCCCCCTGCAATGGCATTGACAAGTTTTGCCAACAAAAACACTTACTGGGGTTCCCATAATCCAGGTAAGATAACAAGCGAAGCTTCAGAAGACAAACTAAGCAAGCCTGTCAACTACGGAGTAAATCAGAGGTGCAATCCAAAGAAAAACCAGGACAAAAAGAGTAGAGTAAACTCAGAGATTCTTTTGTCATCTACAGATCGGGTTTCGATCTTTTTGGGTACAATGCACTCACAACAGAAATGTACGGGTAGCAAATTGAGAGAAAACAAAGTTTGTCGTTTCCCACCCTCCCGAACCCATTCGGCGATGGCGTCAATGGGGAGACGACAAGAACACGTAGAAACTACCAGAGACTGTTTGGGTTTCCTTCAGTCAGGCAACTCCAGTCAAAACCTGGATAACGTTATCCTTCTTGTGAATCCGCAGCTGGATATATTCAACACCTTGGAAGACAAATGTCTGCTTATTCTGAAAAGCTACAGAGAGACGAAAGACAGTAACCTTCAACTACAAGAAGAGCAAAATAAACTGGATGGTGAGCTGGAGAACTGGAAGAAAGACAAAGAACAACAAGACGTTCTCATTGTCTGTCTTAAAAGCCTTCAGAAGGAGAACGACAGAATGAAATTAGACAATTTGGAATTAAGGAACTCACTTGACCAAATACAAGGAGATTGGACTGAGCAACGGCTTCGGCTCACGAACGAGAATACTGGGGTGGAAGAACACAATCCAAGGTTTAAAAAGGGAAATCGTAATAAGCTTACAAGCGAAAAGGACATTGATCTGAGGGAACAGGCTAAAACCGATGACAAAAACCGTGAATATGAAATGTTTGGAGACCAAGCTAAAAATGACATTTTCGTCTATCCAGTGGATACTGAAATGGAATGCTGGTTTGAGGAAGAAGATTTTGTTACAGGAACATACCGCCAGCATACAGATAATTCCAATGATAAAAAGGAACATGAGTTGGATGAAATGGATGCACCCATCCAGGAAAAACAGATGGCCGGGTTTTCTCAGAGCTTTTTGAATGCAGAGATGGATAGGCAAGTTCACGAAAGGGTACATAACAAAGAAAATGCCTTTACAATCGAGAAATCAGGAGACAAAGAAACAGACATTCCGAGAACAGGGCTAGGTCAGAAAAGGAGCAATCTGAAGGCAAGAAGGGTTACGTCAACAGGAGGATGCAATAAAGCTCTTCTTCAGCGTTTAGAGGAAGACGCCCCTTTGGTGATGGACAAGAAGTTTCGAAAAGGGTCAGTAAAGAGTAGAAAAGAAAGTTGTTACACATGTCACGCGGTGGGGAATCGCCATCGCCACTGTAGTTCCATCTTAGCAGTGCTGGCAACGCCCGTCAGGAAGGCTTCTTTGAAGCGTCGCGACAGAGAGAGGGATAAAGGAAGTCTGAGGAAGGCCATGTCCACGTGCAGAAGTCGTGATCGCCTGTATAAAGTCCATTATGTATGAGAATGGAGACGGAGGGTATACTGAAAGAAATGGGAGCACAAGTTAAAGCTTGATGCTAGAGGAAAATAGCAATAGGATACATATTGTAAACTGCATGGCAGCAAAATGCTCCACAGCTGCAGTCCGTTTGTGAAGCGCATTTGATTATATACCATATATATTCATCTTATTTATTACTATTCGACTTGAGCATCTTATTAGTTAGCTAGTTTAAACTTTAGTTAGTTATGATTGTTCACTATATCGCGGGTTAGCAGTTTGTACTATTATTAGCATATGTACCATCTTTCATACTCTATATGTAACAATTATTAGACCACTTTTTTCTCCATTTTAATTTCTGTAGATAGTTAACAGGTGAAGAGCTATATACTTTGTGGATACACTATTATTAAACCATGCATTATTATTATTATTAAACCATGCATTATTATTATTATACCATGCATTATTATTATTATTATACCATGCATTATTATTATTATACCATGCATTATTATTATTATTATACCATGCATTATTATTATTATTATACCATGCATTATTATTATTATACCATGCATTATTATTATTATTATACCATGCATTATTATTATTAAACCATGCATTATTATTATTATACCATGCATTATTATTATTATTATACCATGCATTATTATTATTAAACCATGCATTATTATTATTATACCATGCATTATTATTATTATTAAACCATGCATTATTATTATTATTATTATTAAACCATGCATTATTATTATTATACCATGCATTATTATTATTATTATACCATGCATTATTATTATTAAACCATGCATTATTATTATTATACCATGCATTATTATTATTATTATACCATGCATTATTATTATTAAACCATGCATTATTATTATTATACCATGCATTATTATTATTATTAAACCATGCATTATTATTATTATACCATGCATTATTATTATTATTAAACCATGCATTATTATTATTATTATTATTATTAAACCATGCATTATTATTATTATTATACCATTAGAACTTGCGTTATATAAATGAATAACTTTACTGTACTTGATAGACATCAGCAAATTAAATTAAAGTTATGTGACAGGCGGAGGCGTGTTTTGCCGGATGCTCAGCTAGTGGAGGTGACGTCACTGGCAAGAAAATTGGCTGCCATGTAATAAGTGACGTCACACATACCTAAACTATTTTAAGTTTAAGTAGGAACTTATGTGCATGCAATCTAAATCCCTGATCAAACGAGCATGAGAGTGCATCAGAGTTGAGGGACGAGAGTTTTCTTCAAATCGAGGGGAGTTGGAGAAAATTCTCGTCGACCGTCATGACAATTTGATCAGGTTCAAATTCGATGAGAGCGTTTGAGAGTCGATGAGAGCGCACGAGTCAACCGAGAGTGAGAGTTTGAACTCTCATGCGCTTTCACGCTCATTTGATCGGGCTTATTGCTATCACCATAGAAAATGTCTTTATCTCGATCAGCTGGAAGTGGAGCAATTAGACAATTCACAGCGAATCAACTTTGATGTTTTTAATGAATAAGTACAGGCCTGTTGGCCTTTTTACAAAGTGAATGCACGTACCCACGGTATGGAAGGCAGCATCTGTCACGAGAAATACTTTATCAACTAGAGTAGATTTCGTATGAGTGGGACAAACTACGGCATGTCCGTAGCCTTACCGTAACTGTACTGTAACCGTGATGTACCGTAACTATATAACCTGATTGGATCAGCAGGACATAAACAATATGGAAACCATTTCAATGTCACGGCATGCCGTACAGTAACGGTGCCGTAGTCATTGCTGTAGTTTGTCCCACTCATACGAAATCTGCTCTAATGTAAAAAAATAGTAATAGAACTAAGTAGAGTGCGATTTGGTCTGAAATGAGTGAATGAGTGAATACAAAAGTACACAACCCCGTAGTGTGAGTGCAATTTGAAATCAAGAGTATACTGACTATCAGACCAAAATTGCATGACACTAAGTTAATTATATCCATTTAGAAATCTAAACTCATCCAGGATTATGCTCTGAGATATTTAAGTCTTGAAAAAGACGACGTGCAATAATTAGTATTTTTTTTTAAACAGCCAATGAAGAGGAAATCCTCTCGAACCCGTTCCCCTTCTCTTTTGCGCATACTTGAGAAAAAGAAGAGAAGGCTTTGGGCTCAAGAATGCTGGTACGGTTTTTTCGCTTCCGTTGAGCATGCGCAGTCATGAAAGAGAAGAATCTGACGCGCCAACAATGGCGCGAAAATATTATGCCGCCGTGGGACTGCTGTCGTGCGCTTGCGCACTTGCTCCGCTGCTTCCGATAACTAAAAATTAGACTTTATCATTGCACATGCGCGCGTATTGGATATTCCCTCTTACTTATGCTCTCTTATTCGTATCCAATTTTTTCAAAAAACATTTTTTTTTTCAACCAATTTCCAACTTAGATCATATTGCCAACAATTTAACGGCAATTTTTTCTAACAGCGAACACGAACGCTTAAAAATACCTGTGTGCGTAGATTCAAGATCAGGGGACCTAATATACATACAGACATTCAGAGAAACAAATACACACACATTTAGCTTACCTGTATTTGTAGATGCACCGTGCAGATGTATACACATTATATGCATATTCATTGTATGTAACGCATACAATGCTTACGTTTGATGTGTGCATGGGATAATAAAGGTTTCCTGATCAATTAATCAGGGTCGTCGGTCAGGGGTTTTGGGTATACTGATATCCAATGGTTTTTATATTAAGTATACGGTATTTTTATTACATCAACATTCAATCAACCGTAGATTTGGTTTAGTAGTGACTGGGGGTTAGTCGGAGGGGGGGGGGAGGAGGAGGAGTAGGAGGAGGAGGGAGGGAGGGAGGAGGAGGAGGAGGAGGAGGAGGGAGGGAGGGTACACCTAGAAATTTCGATTGGGAGTGTGCCAGGGTCTCAAACCCCTGACCTGTATTCGATCTCATAACAAGTAAAATATATGAAAATGTGCGGTCTCATACTTCCCTGTCAAGATTATACCCTATTCCAGTCTAAAAAATGCTAAATTTATGACTCGTAGTACTTCAGCTCGAAATCCAAACCCTTTGGGGCGGCACATACCCGTATAGCTTATATATTGGGGGGTGGGGGGGGGGGGGGTTGGTAAAGCAAGAGGCACCAAGACTCTTCTGTTCTGTTTCAGCCGATATCTTCTTGCGATTTATTTCTTCCTACAGATTTACACTTACTTTGCTCTAATTTTATACACTAGATGGTACAGTCGTACATGTTTTGGTGTACAGCATTCCGTTTTCATAAACACACTTTTTAACTATGTTGGCTCAAAGAATTTCTACATAATTTCGTCGCGTTTGTTAAAATAATAAGTTGATCGAGTCCCTAATGAGTTGTCCAACTTGGGGGAGGTTTTGCCTTGGCCCTTTACAGGATCAAAATATATCGCACAAGACGTTAACTTAAGTGTGGAAAGACCAACTTGGTGAAGTTCCCACCAAAACACATCTATGCAAAATGAAGAGTCGTGTGCAACAAGGGAGTAAGTGTTTCCTGGTCACATTCTAAATTCTCCTTCGATTCCTTTGTTTTCTAAGGGAGAATTTAGAACATGATCAAGAGTTACTTACGCCCTTTTGCACACAGCCCTTCAAATGTTTTACTAATTAGCGTGTTGATTACAATCTGCAACCATTGTATGAACATATCAACGAAGTTACACCCAAACTACAATTTAGCCACAAAGTTAAATTACTTCGACACAAAGATTCAGCAGTCATGTAGTACTTGGAATTGACACATTTGAAGCACTTTTATAACTGGCCAGTTTAAATTCAAAGCTCTTAAGGCGCTAAGGAGGCTCTAATAAATTTATGTTTGGATTAGTTTTGGTTTTCAGACACTAGCTAAATTTCTGCGGAAGTCCAATATAAAACAAAATGATCAACCATGCCTAGAGTCCTGGCCTCTTTAACCACTCCGTAAACTGGAAGGTCGCGGGCCGGAAAGAGAGTCCAGTAGATATTGCATGTGCATGTTCAAAATTGTCCAATCAGGAATAAGGTCAAATTCGCCGAAATATTCGCGGGGTTTATACCGAATACACTTTTGTTTCAATTGAAGGTTTGAAATGGCCGATAATATCGTATCGTATAAACTTGAGACTTGAGACTTGAGACTTGAGATCAGTGCCGAATTTCTCGCAACTATGTCCTCCCGCAGTACAAACACAAATAATTTATTGCTTTAGAGGCCTTTAATATTGCTTCTCGTGTGGACCACTAGGACTAAATCCTTCAGGTGAGAGCTTTAACAATTTGTATTTACACATAGAATTTAGATCGAAGGTTTCAAGTCCATTCATTTCGTTTTCACTGAGATCAGTCAGCTAGACATTTGATCATCCATGAGAGATACGAGTGAAGAAATCAAGCGACGAGTGGCGAAAAATAATCGAACGAATTGACCTATATCACTATGACGTCATATCAAAACAATCTATTGTTTAAACGCTAAGGATCACGGTCGTGGGAGGGGGACAAAACAGGAACCAAACAGCAACAACACAAAGGAAATCGCTATCAAATGCATTTTGTAGAACGTAGAATAGCGGTAACAGCCACCAAATACGGTAAATATTGTGGGATAAACATTGATACAGCTGATATCTGGAAACCAGACAATTCGAAGTTAAATTTTCCTCAGCAGAGCAGATTTAGTTCAAAATTCTATTGTTCAAGTCGATTCTGTTCCCCTCATAAACAAGCCGTGACGTCATAATGATATAGGGTAATTACAAGTCTGTTGTGGTGAAGATCTTAAAGAATCGCATACGAAAGGAAATAAAGTACAAACTTGACCAGCGACTTGCCAAACTCAGTGCTGAAGTTGACGAAGACATCTTCCCTTTGCATAGATTAAATAATGCTTCCAGTTGTTCAAACCTTGGTACAAATTTATAATTGCACACTTTCAAGGCATAATAAACGTTGATACAATTCAGTAAACACCACACTCGACTCGCACTCCTGGTTCGCCGCCATGATTAGGAGCTATGTAGCCAGGCCACCACATTTTTAATTTGTGGCCTGGTTACATTTCTGACATGCGCAAGCAATATCTACTGGACTCTTTTTCCCGCGACGAGCGGTCGAAAGAGCATTCTCGTTCCCAGTGCCTCCTCAACTAACTGAATAATCGGAGGCTCTGGTAAGACACGAAACCGGATGTCCTAGATTCTAGGACATTGAAACTGCGCATGCTCTTAGCATTCTCAGTAATGGCGAACTTCATCGAAGCTATTCAGTTCGCACTTACAAAGCTAAATACAGTTTTCTTTAAAAAGTAAGCAGTTGGAAGCTATTCGTGTAATTAGTTTAGATAAGGACTAATTCTGTGTTCTTCAGACCGGTTATGGAAGTCGTTTATTCACCAAAGTTTACCGTTTGTGTTTGATGCACTTCAAGGATCATCCAACTCAATCAAGGAGGATTGGAAGGCCTTCCCACAATCCTTTGCGTAGCAACTATATTATCAATTTTCCCGGTCACGTGAGCAATTCATTCTGCGTTGAATTTCGTGGAGATCGGACCTCAGCAGCACAAATTTTCACAAAGTATCTCAAAACCAAAGTTTTTCCTGGGATTTTGACGTATGTTTAGGCTAGCTTCGACTTCCCCGTATTTCCGGCCATTATTTTACAATGAAAGCCTACGAAAAATGGGAAAATGTGCAGGGAATTACATGTGATTTGAGTGAAAAGTTTTCAATTTGAGAGGTTCGCGCGCGCTGCTGACGCAATCTGATCACGCCATTTTCGAACAATGAGCGCGCGCGCTCAAAGCTGTTTTTGTACCCGAGCGCGACTGAATAAACCAAAGTATTACTTATTTCTGCCCTTTATCTTTTCAGGTAATCATAATTGCATGCCAAGCCGCAAGCCTGTTTTTACTGCACGCAACAGGGATCCACATTTACAATAGAATCCTGTACGCAGCGCCGTCAGATTATTCGCCTGATCTAATTATCATTACGTCGTCGAACACCTTTGGTGCGAAGGTTGTCTTTAGATTCAGTTAAAGAAAACCATACTTTTTGGTTAAATATGAGCTGCACAAAATTGGATCAGGACATATATGGCAAAGAACCATTTGCGTAATAGATATGAATTTCGGAAAGGTGAACTTTGTATATTTATTAGTCTCGCAATCGTCGTACCGAGCTCCACTCTCGAGTATGCTGTTTTGTGATGTTTTATCGAGTATTCTCACCATATTTAGATCCTTGCAAGACATGGTATGCCCTGAACTTTGAAGTATGCGGTACAGCACCGAGAAAGTTTTGCTGCAACAACATTTTCGAGTTGCTTCCAGATGAAATATCGAAGATCTCCAAGTTGGAAATGGCGTGCCATTCAGTGTCGTCGAAGTTGTTTATCAGTGGCTACAAAACAACAAATAACGTATATGCTGCGGGCAGGGCATTTGCGGTAATCGCTGTGGATCTTCGTCGAAAAAACCCACAAGAAGCATTGCTATTGAAATCTCAGATATTTTCTGAGATACAAGGCCTGATTAACGGGGAATTATATCCGAGAAAGAAAAGCTGGGGAAGTCACCAATGGATTTGACCTGAATGGCTCAATCAATGACCTACCGAGCAGAACAATCAGCTTAAAACGAAACTTGTTTCATGTTGCTGTGAAATTGCTGATTTAAAGGCTCGTTTAGTGGCTTCAAGTCGTTCCAGAGAAAGCCCGCCAAAAAGCGTTGGAAGCCCGCCAACAGAAATGAGCAAAATCCCGCTAAATTCTCCCAGGCTCCAATTACGACTTTGTTATCCAACTTCGCCCGCAAGTACCACGGGATCACCATCTACAAACTTGTCCTTAAATTCTTCGTGCTCTTCCGTCGGGGATATAGAGAATGATCCCGATTACGCGCCTGAGACGAAGATCAGGAGGATCCGAAGCAAAGTAAAGGCAGTCATGAACGAGTGATGTAGATGATGTGTGCACGGGCAATGGTGAGAAACTATCCGACCTGATCGTTCAGTGCTGCCTTATTAAACGGGGAGAAAACTTCGAATCCAAGAAGTTAATCAATGAAGTTCTTTCCAGAGTAGAGCAAGAATGTGGGGTAAAGAAAGCCTTC
The DNA here is from genome assembly GCA_030867875.1 of Actinernus sp. WN-2022. NCBI lineage: Eukaryota > Metazoa > Cnidaria > Anthozoa > Actiniaria > Actinernidae > Actinernus > Actinernus sp. WN-2022. Next base: position 32,453,504 of record JAOWCC010000064.1, read on the forward strand.
GAATAACTTATCTCAGCAGACTTTTAGAACAAGCGGGTTGAAGAAATGTGTGTGCCAGATTGGATGCTTTTGCTTTGTAAGCTAGAGGTACTTTTATATCTGACGATGGTTGGCAGACCCTTTTGAACAGAACTAAGATTGGAAAAACAGGGGTAAGTATTTATATGCAAATAATGAGGCGGCTCAATGATTTTGAAAAGAGATCGAGTTTTACTCTGACACGTAAAGGAGCTCGAGCTTTCGACTTTTGTAGTTGTAAGTTAACTATGTTTTATACAAAACTTTTTTATACAAAACATACAAAACTTGCATGAGTTTACATTAATTATATTTGTACCTGAAGCTTTCTCTTTTTTTTGTATCATTTAGATCTACGACTTTTTGTCAGCTGCTGCATTATTTTATCCAAGATTCATTTTGTCCAAGATTCATTGGGTTTTATTTATTTAATAATTTCAAGGGTACAGTTATCAGTTCACTATCCTTTGGCCCACGATTCATTGTTTTTTTAATTATTAATTAATTTGAATCTTTCAGGCGTCCCGCCCAAGATTCATTTGTTTTTAATTATTAATTAATTTGAATCTTTCAGGCGTCCCGCCCAAGATTCATTTGTTTTTTTGTTTCTTAATTAATTTGAATCTTTCAGGCGTCCCGCCCAAGATTCATTAGTTTTTATTTCTTAATTAGTTTGAATCTTTCAGGCGTCTCGCCCAAGATTCATTGTTTTTTTATTTCTTAATTAGTTTGAATCTTTCAGGCGTCCCGCCCAAGATTCATTGTTTTTTTATTTCTTAATTAGTTTGAATCTTTCAGGCGTCCCGCCCAAGATTCATTATTTTTTATTTCTTAATTAGTTTGAATCTTTCAGGCGTCCCGCCCAAGATTCATTAGTTTTTATTTCTTAATTAGTTTGAATCTTTCAGGCGTCCCGCCCAAGATTCATTAGTTTTTATTTCTTAATTAGTTTGAATCTTTCAGGCGTCTCGCCCAAGATTCATTGTTTTTTTTATTTCTTAATTAGATTTGAATCTTTCAGGCGTCCCGCCCAAGATTCATTAGTTTTTATTTCTTAATTAGTTTGAATCTTTCAGGCGTCCCGCCCAAGATTCATTGTTTTTTATTTCTTAATTAGTTTGAATCTTTCAGGCGTCCCGCCCAAGATTCATTAGTTTTTATTTCTTAATTAGTTTGAATCTTTCAGGCGTCTCGCCCAAGATTCATTGTTTTTTTATTTCTTAATTAGTTTGAATCTTTCAGGCGTCCCGCCCAAGATTCATAAGTTTTTATTTCTTAATTAGTTTGAATCTTTCAGGCGTCCCGCCCAAGATTCATTAGTTTTTATTTCTTAATTAATTTCAAGGATGCAGTTATCAGTTCACTACTCTTTCAATCTTTCAGTACACCGTTCCGTTAAGGAAATCAAACAGTACGATTCATCTGACAGAGAAAAGAGGTCTCGGTGCGAACAGTAGTTAATAGAGTGCACTCTATTAACTATGGTGCGAAGCACTATAAATGGGAAGCTCAAGTTATTGCATCCTTAGGAGACCATCCTGGCTTACCGCATTTATTTGGAGTGTGTTCTGAGCACACACCGTATATCGAATCGTTCTTCAGTTTGACAATGTGGACAATGAAAGTCTCACCATGAGCAAGGTATCGAGCTCTAACCCGGCTCTCGACTTCCAGGCTCGTCTAAATATTTCGAAAGAACTCTGTGGAACAATGATTTGTATGTATGAACAAGGCTTTTTACACAAATATATTAAAGGCAACAATGTTGTGCTGGAGAAGAGAAACGAGGAGAATCAGTAACACCCAGTGATGATAGACTTTGGAAAAAGTCGTCGAATCGAGAAGTCCCGCTTCGTAAAAAACTAAAGAGAATGTGGAGAAGCCCGCTAAACTGTACCCGCACTTCGCGACAGAGATTTTGCGAAAAGGAAAGCAGACGAAAGCCAGTGACACGTACTCGTTTCGAAAGCTAGTTGAAAGTGTTACCTTAGATTTTGTTGAGCAATTAATGTACACGGCTGAACCCACTTCGTCGATCTACTCTTCTTCAAGTAGCTACCTTGCTCGATTCGCTCTAATTTTTGATGATTTTTTTTGCTGATTTAACCTATAACATATATCGTATTTGAAACGGTTACTTAACATTCTTTGCTAAGACATTTTCAGTGTACAATTTAATGTAGAGTATGGTACGTATTTAGATATTTCGTAGCATTATTTACAGTCATAGTTCTTGTTAAACCGCTACTAGAACCCGCGGTCAATTTGATGGTTTTCTCGGCCGACTTCCGAAAAGTGTGCGTTATTGTATCACTTTCGTTGTTGTAACGAAGTGATAATTGGCTTACTGAAATATCTGTTGGCGATTACTAATAAAAAAAGTTTGAAGACCGATTAAGCGTTGGCTCCCTACAGTTCGCCGAACAAAAGATTCACACCTACGTATCCCACGAATATGCAAAACATGCAACTTTGAAAGTTGCATTCCACTCTTATTTAAGGCTTGCGGCTTGGCATGTTTTTAAGTAAAATGATCAACAAAGAATCGTCTGGTTTTTTTGGGTATAATTAACAATAAACACCACTCGTACTGTTCGCGAAATGCTTCACGAAAGATCGGCGTGAGTACTGTATATCCAGTGAGCGCGACATTTTGTGAATGGTATCGAAACACCGTAAACAATACGCATTTTCAACGGCTTCGTAAACCTCTTAAACCTGGAGCCCTTTGGAGCCCTTTGCACAAATTAGACACTTAATTTATTTATGTCACTGCTCATGCTAATTTCCAGGTAAGGTTAGTTGTCTAAAAGGTTTGTAGTTAATTTCTTTCAGGGTAAGATTTACGACTTGAGTTCGCGGGAAATTTCTCCCAAACAACCTCTCGAGAAAAGTGTCCAATAAATATGCTCAGATTGTATGAAAAGATAAAAAATTGAAGATGTTTAGCGAGTAGTAAAGTTAGAAAGTATATTTCTGACTTCGTTGAATCCATCTCTAGTTTCTAGAGTTAAAAAACTTCAAGGAGAAATTTAGTTGGAAATAACAAAACTCGCGGGAAACTCCAAGTTTCTTGCCTTCTTGACAAATTTTCAAGCGCAAGTGTTCATGGGAAGGCCTTCCAATCCTCCTTGAACTCAATCGTGGTCGTTGTATCTCCGCTGAACGCAATTACCGAGGGCACATTTCTAAACATAGAGCGAAAGGACTTCAGTGTGCAACCTCGTTCCCAGGGTCTTCTCGGTCAGATCCAAGATGGCGGCTACTCAGAGAGAAGACCCTGGTAAAGGCTGGATCACGTGATCAAATACTCCCACATTTTGGGTAATAAGTTCATGTCCTAGATACACCAATACGTTACTGACGTTCTATGACCGAAACATAATAGAACGTAATTAACCTATTGTTGTATCTAGGACATGAACTTATTACCAGATTTTGGGAGTATTTTGTCACGTGATTTGGCGATCTAGGTCGATCTAAGATGGCGGCCAAGCTAAATATGGGAATAGTTCATGACGTGTACAAACCATAGGTATCCCAATCCGGAGTGAGCGAGAAGCGATTAACGGTATTTCCACGCGGCGAACGATGCAGTGAAAACAGGTCTACTAAATGGCTCGAAATGGAGTTTACTTGGATAAAGAACCAGTGAAAAGGTATCACAAAGCTACCAGGATGTATCTAAGCTAGAAGAGAATCCTAAAAAGCCGTTCATTTTCCGTTAGCGTTGAAGCGAAGCGATCGATAGCACATGTTCAGGTTTAACGGCTTCTCCTGGCTTTCCCACTGATGAACCTAACCAGAAAACTACCCAGTAATGCACTTCATCTATTGCTCTAGCTACACAACATGTTTTAAGGTTATTTAAAATCGTTTTATTGATAAAATTTGAGCAATCTAAACTATATACAAGTTCATCTCTCTGGACTCAGTCCATTTGGCCAATAAAAAGCATTGTTAGTAAACCGTTGCGTCATAATCGAAGAGCCAATCAGAATACGTGACAGTTCAGCATTTACCAGGGTCTTCTCTCTGAGTAGCTACCATCTTGGATCTGACCGAGAAGACCCTGGGGACGAGGTTGTTCAGTGTGCTGTGTTGAGGATTGCTGAGGACTTTAAAGTTACGGTAATTTGGAACACCCTGAGAATATGTGCCTTATCGGCTTATGGCCTTGCCATTGATTTAACAGCAATTTATTTTACAAATAAAGAAGCCTTAGCCAGGCATGTTTTATACTTTCATAAAACACGATGGGCATTTGAGAACATGAGAGAAATGTTAAAGCACAAGCCGAAGGCGCGTGCTTTCGACGTTTGTCGAGTGTTCTCAAATGACCAGAGTGTTTTATGATAGTATAAAACATGGATTTAAGGCTTCTTTATCTGTTTTATAATATAGATTTACGCGCGCGATGAAAGGAAACCGCCAGTTGAAAACAATAAAACACGACAAACCGTGTAATATACTCTGATAAAACATGGCCTTTTAGCCAATCAGAGCGCGCGTACTATCGTATCTATATTATAAAACAATATATGAGGCTGAAGTTGCCATAATTCAAGCTGAGTGCAAAGTGGATTTGTATTGTACTGGGATTGCTGTACCATTATTTTGTATAATTGCCATTGTCTTATTTTTCTACTTTATACAACAAGCAAATTAGCCAGAGGTTTGTGTAGATAAAAATAGTTTTCTTGAAATGAGGAAATTGTCTTTGCCCCAGTGATGCGGTGATGGTCAGACTACATTGTATAGCATTTTATAAATTCGATCAAATGTTAAACGCAATTTGTGAACAAGACTTTGAATAACTATTTAAAGTATACATGCTCCAAATAGAAGTATCTCCTGCTGGTCCTCAGTGGTTGAATGTTATCAAGACATTTGAAACAGTTTGAAATATGGGTTCAGAAATCAAAGTAAGTGTGTTCTGCATTTACCATTAAACTAGTAAACTCGCGGTGGCCATAAACCATTTTAACCCACTTATTTTTTAATTATGGCCTCTAAATAATTATTTAACCAAAAAATAGGACTAAATTGCATTGTTTTAATTTTGACAAATAGATTCTGACTCAGGTTTTTCATCATCAACAGGCTTTTAAGTGTCATTATAATTACATTAAGTCCACTGTCCATAACTTCCATATATGTAAAAAGTGACAGCATTTATAAGAAAAGGATACTTTGCAGTAAATCTGGTAGATCTGCTATTTAGTATAGACAGAGACCTTTTTATCGTATGCCGGATGGACTTGACTGACCTGCACTGATACCCTCTTTCTATGAATAGCTTTTGATTATCATGCTAAATAGATACTAACTAAGCTGACTCCTGTCCATACATACTATGTAAACTTAAACTATCTTGGGAATTCTTCTTCCTTGAATACTGATAATGATGGAAACTTTATGGGGGGGGGGGGTGTGTGAATATATTGAGTGGGCTCTTTACTGCGTTCGACGAAGGAGAACGCATACTAATCTTGCAGTGGACTCCCTGTGGTCATGTGTGGGCTACCTGTGTTTCCCCAGGCGAAAGAAATCGAGATATTGTCCTCATGTCCTTATGTTTGTACTTTTTAGAATAAATTATCTCGGCCGGGGAACTGGTAATCACACGTACACGATGCCGGCATTTTAACAAAATGGCCGCTCGTATGGTTTCTGTTTTGCTCGCGATCGGTAAGTTACTTGCCTTATTTTCCGACAATCCAATGCAATGATGTTTCAAACGTTCACAAATACAATTGAGCAAAGCCTGAGGAAAGTGTGTAGTATCTGGAGGACTGACAACGTCCAATATGGTCTGTTTTGTACCTTGAACATTCAACTCGGCCATAATTATTTATTTGTGCTGAACCCGAGTGAATCTGCGATCGAAAAATATGCTGTTGGCTTGCTCGCTGCATTGAATTATGCTGTTCGCTTTGCCGATACTAAAACTGCAAATGGTCAAGATGCTATAAGTCATACCTGAAGGCTGAAAAGAAATACATGGATATGAATATTTCAGTGTGAGTTGCGAAGAAGCTTTTTAAATACTACACACGTGTGCATCGTGGTGGTTTCATCGTGGTTATACAAATTAACACTGCATTCAGGATATAAACAGCCTTGGATATGTCAAGGAACTTAAATATAAAAACAAGGCGAGCCCTAATATGATCAGAAATTATTCTGCAAATTATAACAATCGACACTCAATATTCTGCAGCCAGCCTTGGTCTCACTTGAAGAATAATTTGAATCCGTCTGAAGGTGTAGTTTATATGCACATATATTTTATGTTCTACACTGGAGTGTAATGACTCAGTGACACTTAGTCAGTATTATGGAGACAGCCTTGGTCATGAAAACTGGGATGCAGTTTATACACATCCAGGCATTGAGCCAGAAATTGAGCCAGAAGGGACAATTTGGCCCTTTTTCAAGTGATCTGGCATTTAATTTCCTTTGGAAGCGGGCTTGGGTTGTTCAATGCTATAGGGGTGGGGGTGCTTAAAACGTTGAAGAGATGGAAAGGGGATGCAACAATAATTTGTACACTCCCAATGTCAATAACTTCATCACCCTCCCCGCTCTCCATGTCATATAAATAAACTTTCATGTAAGCTTCAAATTCTTGCTCATATGGGAGAAGATTCATGATTTGAGATTCTATTATGGTAGATTGATTTGTACCAGCCTTTCAAACCCATGTTTTAATTTATTTCCTGCAAAGATCTCTGCACTGCTAATGCATTTGTCATAGGTTCACAGGGATGGCATAGCCTAAAAAAATATTTTGCCTAGTTACTTCTCAGTCAGTTTAAGATTATATCTTGGTCACACTGGCTCAATGTCAATTTTTAGCCCCCCCCCCCCCCCCCCCCTCAACTTGAAATTTTGCTCTGCCGTCCCTGGTTCACGCCTGTGCTTGATGAAGGCCAGGGCAAAGGGAAACTGTCTCATATTTGGCCAATTTCATGTATTAATTTAACTGGCTTGTTTATCACACTAAGACATCTGTTTACTACTGGTCCTCAATAAAATTGCTATAAGACTTGCTTTGTACTATAAATCAATGGTACATAATCCATCATTAGTAAAAAGGAGAGGTTGGGTCGATCATTGGCTGCGATGAAGTATGAAGAATAGATTAATTGGCACTGATTACAAGACAACTTTATATATTTTTAAAAACACTGGATGTACCTGTTTTGTTGTGCCTTTCAATGTCATCCAGCTACACTAAACCTTGAATCCCCGTAACCGTTTCACAGACTTTTCAAACACTTTTTAAATTATTTATACTGTTTAACTGATCGTTATATCCCTATAAAGTTACACCTTATCATGAAGAGCACAAGACTTGGATGAATTACAGAGTGGGCTAGTGCTTGAAAAAGATATAATCAATTATGTTGGCTAGCACTTACGTGTTAGCAATTCAACTCCCAGTTCCCTTTGCTTTTGCAATGGATCGTTTGCAAAGTGATTTGCTGTCTCGGGAGAGTTCTTGATCAGAAAACGTTCGGTTGGCCATATGCATCAAAGGGGGATCAAAGGCAACGTACCTTGGCTCCACGAGTGTGTTATCAGTTTCGTTCGGATAGTAGGCAAAGAAAATCTTTATCTCTTGACTTTTGAATAAAATCGTTCTTCTGTTCAGTGATATATTTAAACACATAACTTCTATATTTACTACAAAATACCCGTTCTCATGCCGGAGAATCAGTTTATGCTGGAAGGAATTCTTTTCGTAAAACCGGAAGAAAGCGCTATGCGCAGCAACCGTTTTATTTTTCTTCATCGAGCATGCCGATTTGGCTAGCCTATCAAATTACAACCTGGTTTGTGTCGTACCGGAGCCACCGATTATTCAGTTAGTTGAGGAGGCACTGGGAACGAGAATGTCGAAAGAGAGGAAAGGTTAGGACTACCACAGGCAGCCCAGACTCGATATATGTTTCCCGCTTATTAGTCTGTTGGGTTACCTGTGGTATGTTTCATAAGCGATCTCGGAAGAGTTTATATAATTGCTCCTTGTGACTTCTCTTTTCCAATTCCTACGAAATAAATCTTCAAAAATAAAAGATTGATACTTAATGAAGTTGTGTGAGTGGTTTTGGGGCGATTTTGGGACTTCTAAAGCAGTTTATTAGGCCTCGAAGTTTTGACGGTTGGCCGCGTGTCTACCTCATATACACAAATATACACAAGGTATGCAGCTTCGAGGCGCTTTTCATCGATGTGACCTCACTCGCCGCCGAAATTCGACAAGAAATTCAAATCGATTTCGCCTCTGCTTTCGGCACACAAATCCAGAGATGTGTAAGCACTTCTCATCCACGTTTCAGGCCAAACGACGTGAAAACGGCCTGGAAAATAAATCCCGAATTCAAAATCACAGGGAAAAAAATGAGATTCCAATTTGATATATCATTGGTAAATCAGACATTTAGGATTCCAACATTGGTATATTGTTGGTAAATCTACAGTATTCCAATAATATTCCAATATGGGAACGTAATGCCAACCAATATTGGATCATTATTGGTTCTTTATTGGAAATGTATACAGATTGACCAATGATAATCCAATGTTCCCCAGCCTGGTTATCTATTGCCAACCAACATTGGATCATTATTGGTTCTTTATTGGAAATGTATACAGATTGTCCAATGATAATCCAATGTTCCCCGGCCTGGTTATCTATTGCCAACCAACATTGGATCATTATTGGATCATTATTGGTTCTTTATTGGAAATGTATACAGATTGTCCAATGATAATCCAATGTTCCCCAGCCTGGTTATCCTATTGCCAACCAACATTGGATCATTATTGGTTCTTTATTGGAAATGTATACAGATTGTCCAATGATAATCCAATGTTCCCCAGCCTGGCTATCTATTGCCAACCAACATTGGATCATTATTGGTTCTTTATTGGAAATGTATACAGATTGTCCAATGATAATCCAATGTTCCCCGGCCTGGTTATCTATTGCCAACCAACATTGGATCAATATTGGAAATGTATACAGATTGTCCAATGATAATCCAATGTTCCCCAGCCTGGCTATCTATTGCCAACCAACATTGGATCATTATTGGTTGTTCATTGGAAATGTATACAGATTGTCCAATGATAATCCAATGTTCCCCAGCCCAGTTATCTATTGTTATCCAAAATTGGATCATTATTGGTTCTTTTTTGGATTTTATTGGGAGGTCAAACGATGATACCAATGATGGTCCAATGACGTACCAAACTGAATCACTATTGGATCCCAATATTGGAATTTTATTGGGAGGTCACACGATGATACCAATGATGGTCCAATGACGTATCAAACTGGATCACTATTGGAACCCATGCTTATAACTGTTATAACATTGGTATACTAGTCATCAGGTATACCAACACTGGCTTTTGTTTGGAATGGTATTGGATAACTATGTACTAAACTTCAAATTGTAGAAATCCAATGAATTTCCAACACAGGAATAGCATTGGTATACTTAAACGCAGTTCCCTGAGTTACTAGCTAATTTAAACAAAGTTAAAACTGACGGAAAACGTTACCTAATGGGAAACGTCAAAATAAATCTATTGAAAAGATTGAAATGAATTCCAGAATTCGCAACAAATGCGAAACTACTCAACTTATGCGTACGGAATTCGAACGCACGCTGACAGAAGTCTGGTAACGAGTGGACATACTCTTCCCATGAGGCCACGCGGGCTCCCACAAGGCCAGTTTTTCAGTTGACCAGTACTTTCGTGGCCATCTTGGATTGAAAGCGAGGCTTCCGGGTTGTCGGTTACGTAGCGCTTACTATTCTTGGGTTGCACGTGACGTCATCACGCCGATTCACGGTGTCTTCAAAAACCTAAATTTTAAACTATAAATCCTATAAAGCTGTTTCTTTAGCATTTTGTAGATGTTCATGGTATAAGTCCTTACACGAAATTTAAGGTCTGTACGATGTTTTGCTTCCGAGTTATGAGGTTTATGTGTATCCAAACCGAAAGCTTCACGTATTTCAGATGAGTCGTGAAAATCAACTATTTGTGCCAAATTAAAGGTTTTTGGCTTAATAAATGTTTAGAAGTTCGATTTAATGGGACTCTTAGTGAAACCGAATGAAATGTTTGCTTTATTAAAGACTGTGAAGTTTTGGCGGCCATCTTGGTGGTTCAAGGCTAACCACCAAGATGGCCGCCCCATACATTTTACAGTAACAACTTGTCATATTTGTTTGCCCATAACTCTGAAACGAAATGCTCTTCTACTTCAAAATTTGGCCCAGGGATTAAGTTTTGATATCTCTTCAAGTTCAAAAACATTTTATTTCATTTTGAAATAAAAATATTTAAAGATATTCTTTTGTCACGTGGTTGCAACCGAAGAATTTGCTCTGTTGTTGGTCGCGAGTTTGGATGAAAAAGCTACTTCATCTCCACTTCTGTAAATCCAATTGTACAAATAATAGCCAGAAAAGAAGATCTAGGGATTCTTTTCACATAGTTGATTCCAATAAACAGTTCAGAAAGCGATGGAGTTTGAAAATACGCCGAGATGTCGACCCACACTTCAGACTTCGATAAATATCCAGAGGTAGAGTGAAAAAAAAAAGTAATACTTCTTCGGTTAAAGTGTCACAGGTTCCCTCAGACTCACAGCTAGCACCGGTCTCTACAGGTAAAATAAGAAGAGAGAAACCTCACCTAGCTTAGCAGGGCGAATGGAACATGTTAAGTTATTGTTCTCAATAAATATATATATATACACGTGCACCAGCCACCCTCTATTATTATATTTTGATAATTGTTAATGCACATGGGACTATTTTCACGTTGATCGTTATTTTTCATTTTACGAATAAGACTTGTGTACTTTGCACACCACTAATAATAAATTGGCACTAATTTTGAAAGTGTCATGGCCATCATATTAAAGTTTTAATGTGTGAATAATACTTTTTATATAAAATATATTATATATCATATGTATTTGTACTGAATCAAAGGGAAATATTTGGGAGGTTTTATTAGAATGGTCATGGGTGTTATGCAATGATATTTATCACTGTCAAATTTCTGGTATGAAATGAAGGTTTATTTATTAGTTAATCTGGGATTTTCATGTGTGATTTTCTTAGTAATATAATATTACCACGATCACCTCAGCTTTCTTTGTTTGTTCAGGGACATTTAAACTCTAAATTCCCTCATCAGCATGGATACTTGTTCTAATTTTCTCTCGTTGACATGCAAGAATGAAAATTAGAAGGGCATGCATGCTGATGAGGGTTATGGCAGGTCATTATAAAAATTAGTCCCTAGCAGGGTGCATGAATGCCTGTCAACCCTGTACCCTACCTATTTTATGGCTCATTAGAAAGGTCTTCCCTTCATTTGTCAAACCCGCTTCTTCCATACATGTGAGATAATTATACTTAAAACCACAAACATGACATGATTAAATTCTATGCGTGCTCCTGGAATATTTAGTCAGCCACATATTACATTTTATTTTTACATTTTACTTGACATTTTATTTATTCTTCACAAAATCAACACACTTGCAGGGTCCAGTTCAACAAATGGTGCTCAATCAAGCATAACAAAACGTTAAAAAAACTCAACTATGGTAACTTTAGTTTATGCAGAGAAAAACTAAAGTCCTCTGAGATTAGTTTCATTAGTCAGTGATAATAGTATTACAAAGTAATAGCATGAAATTAGGTAGTGATTAAATTTCCCCTTGACCCTTGCATGGGAGGATTTATGCAAATTCTCCCTAATCCCCCTCAGCCATAAATCCTCCTTCAGCTCTCGGGGGAAATTTGATAACTAATTTACCTTATGCCATGCCATTACTTATAATAATAATATTTTGGGAGTTTGGACTGATTTTACTTACCAGGTCTATCTGTAAATAAATTCAAATCAAGCTATCCTCCATAATTTCTGTGGCTTGGCTTGGGAAATAAATAAATGATGTAAATGATGCTGGAGTACCCATCCAGCTAGCAGCTACATGTAGGTTATAAAAAAACATAGTTGCATCATTGCAATGATTATGGCAGAAGAAAATATATTGTACAAATTGTTGTAATATACCAAAACAGACAACTGAGACAGTGTTGGGGTCTGGCAGTATTTATTAACATAATAGAAATTATTATTACAATATATTTTAATATGTTACAATTTATTTACATGATTGAAATATAATATTAATAGTGATACAAAAGCTGGATGGTATATTGTTAGTATGGCTGCTCCCCTATAGCTAAAGCACGAGATAGTTGGTTTACAAAATAGTTACTACCGAGACATACAAGGCCTAACCCATTGGATATATCCAGCCTGATGATAATTTTACAGTATTGCTCAACTAAAAGTAGGCTGTACCCTGCCAGACTCCAACCTGATCAGCTGATTCTGAATATCTAGATTAATATTCACTTCAATTATAAATTATGGAAATTAAAATAATTGTACGAAGTTTGAAAACTAAAGTTAGGTGATTTAAAAACAATTAGGTAGTCATTGTTGCAATTTTTATTGCCATTATTAGCACTGTCATCAACATCAATATTGTTTTGCATTAATACCATCACCAGTACCATTTCCATTGTCATGCACTATCATCATTATACATGCATGGTCAAATGACCCATATCTCAGTTTCTCTACAGGTAATTTTGGTCAATTTCCAAGTAGCCATTTGTTGATAATGGCCCAACATTGCAAGTCAGTAATACTGTCATTATCATCATCTTAACATACACTACCTGGTATACATATGATATATGTATCAGGAGCCATATTATGTATATATGATATAGTTACAGTACCAATGCAATGTTATCAGCCATCCATGCAAGTGAACCATTTTGGTTCATTGATAATGCATTTTCTCAAATCCTCATACAAACCTAACCCAAAATTTGCCAAAAACCCGAACTATTTCCAACCCAAATCTTCCCTAGAACGAGTAAGTGGCAGGGTATACTGCAGTGAGGTTTCTCTCTTGTTTTTTACGTGTAGAAAATGGACTTCTGCTATCTGTTAGTCTGGGGAAACCTGTCACACTTATTTAAGCGAAGAAGTATTTTATAATCAGCTGTTTTTTACTCACTGGATATTTTATCGATGTCTGAAGTTAAGTATGGGTCGACATCTCCGCGTATTTTCAAACTCCATCGCTTTTAGAGCTGTTCATTGGAATCAAATATGTGAAAAGAATCCCTAGATCTTCTTTTCTGACTATTATTTGTACAATTGGAATTACAGAAGTGGAGATGAAATAGCTTTTTCATCCAAACTCGCGACCAACAACAGAGCAAATAGTAACCCTTACCAAAATCGGGTACACAAAAGTATACCTCACCTGTACCTAAGGTATACCCCAAATGTACCTATGTGAGATTAGGTACAATCTAGGTATACCAAGAATGGACCTCAATGTTTTAGTGGAGTGTTTGAGGTATACTTAAGGCACACTCCACTGTACTCCAAATGTACCTTAAATACTCTTGGATAAACCTCAAGGAATGGGGTACACTTGAGGTACACTTTACATGTACCCCAAATGTAAATCTCCATACTCCTGCATAAACCTCAAGGAATGGGTACACTTGAGGTACACTTCACATGTACCCCAAATGTACCTCTCCATAGTCCTGCATAAACCTCAAGGAATGGGTACACTTGAGGTACACTTCACATGTACCCCAAATGTACCTCTCCATAGTCCTGCATAAACCTCAAGGAATGGATACACTTCAGGTACACTTCACATGTACCCCAAATGTACCTCTCCATAGTCCTGCATAAACCTCAAGGAATGGGTACACTTCAGGTACACTTCACATGTACTTTAATTACTTCTGGAGAATCAGATAATTTTATATATTTTTACATGGCTAAAGTGAAAAATCTGAACCGAAAAAAAGTGGTCGGTAAAACTGTGTCGGTAAGTGGTTGGTAAGTGGTTGGTAACATAATTGCCACTAAAATACGCATGACAAAACATATGACAAAAAGCCACTAAAACATATGACAGACAAACCACTGAAACGTATATGACAGAAAAACATATGATCATGGTGTTTATAAATTCACTTATTCAGTGCATAAATTACGACACAACATATTTCAGACAGATAAGTAATATTTATTAATCAAAATTAAATTGATTTCATAATATTCTTTCTTTAAATTAATTTATTCATGACTGCATGAGTTAAAGCAGGGTTAAAGAATGAAAATATTTCACGATTGAGATATCGATTTTAGCCATCATCGACCACAGGCTACTCAAGCGTAAGGTTTTGATTAACCGTTTATTTTACAAGATGACTGGGAATTTATAGTTTTTAGAAATTGCAATAATTCTGTAAATATTGAAATAAAAGAAATTAGACTTTACTTGTGTGTTTGTCAGTTAATATGCTGTGTCTGTGTGCAATTTCAGCGCATTCGGGTGATTATTTCTTCCTAATCAAAAACCTTACGCTCGGGTAGCCTGTGTATCAACAATAACTTGGATGTGCCCGCATGTTTCAACAGTTGGTCAGCAGTAACCACATCAAAACAAGATGGCGGACCCTAAACGTAGCGAACTGGCGTCTTGAAGTTAAACCATTTGATGACTAGTTCTTCTTATTCTCGTGCCATCAAAACCTTTTCCTTTCTGGATAAGCAGGCATTTAGGAAAAGAGGAGTGCTTTCCCGACTTTTTTAATCAAGGAAACCGTTCAAAGGTGGCTCAAAGATGCATCCGAGAATTTTTGGAATGTCACTGTCAGCATCATAACCAATCAGATTACCGGAACAGTTCTGGCGCTCAAAATGTGAAGTCGTTAAATTTCCAACGGTCTTTGCTCAGGAGGGATATGTTCAACAAATACCCGCAACCATATCAGACGTGCGTTCTTCTTCTTTATTGGAATCCTCAGCCTCAGGATATTACTCGCATATTTAAGGTAAATTGCTTGTGAATTAATTGTGTTTTGTGATCATGGATGTAGAGCAAAACCTTTGGACTTTGGTAATTTTTACATCATAATTTCTTGTACATGTTCATCGCCTAGTTGTACCTCTGATCTGTGCATGATCACGAGCTAGTCTCGATCAGTTGCTTTGGATTAAGTACATGTACCATGATGTACCATGTAGTGATATACACACGCACTTAATTTATATATAATTTTGTGTTATCATGCAGTTGATTAAAAGAAATTTCGGAGCCGTATTATTTCTACCTCAAATCTGATCTGCACTCGATCTGATTGATTTTTTACTGCCACTTAGAAACACATACATGTAGGTCTACCATACATGCAATAACACCATGGCAAACTAGATATACATTTCATGTTTATTTAGCTTTTTCAAATTAAGGAGCAACTAGCAAATACAACACCACTTATATAATTAGTTCTAAAAACCTAACCCCCATGGCCAAATAAAAAACCCTAACCATTTAAAACCTAAAATTGTTCATATAACGAGTGTAAATAAACCTGAACTATAATGGAGAATTTAACAAAGTTTTCAAGTCATCTTTTTAAGTGGCACTGAAGTGGCATTGTGTTCTGCAGTTTAGCCATTACATGTATAGGGCTGGAATCATTCAACATAGATATGTACTCATTCGACACAACCATTCAACATGCTTTGTAACCAGGCTCACTGGTTTATGATGGTTTTGAGGTACCAAATCAAATTATTTAGTTTCTTATTTTTATTCCAAGTATCTTACAGACTGCCAACATATTGCGTTGCAGAACAGAAGCATAATTTTTCTAAGAATGATTGTGTCGAATCAGTATGTCAAATAATAATTATTATTATCTATCTCTATGCATGTCATACTGAAATCAGTTGCAAGACAATGGTATGGTTTTAGTTTTTCAATACAATTTGAACCATGTTATTTTTTTTGTATTGATGAATTTCAGCACAAAGTAACCGGTTATTTTCTAGTGTATAAAATATATATAATGCACTTATCAATTGAAACCCATGCCTGGTTGGTAATCTATAGAGTATACATTTGTTTCTTGTAGAACAATAAAGCAAACAGATGAAACTGAAGAATGCTGATTCCATGGAGAGCAAGACAATGCACTATTATGCAGCTGAGTCCAATGTTACTGAAACATCCAAAAACAAAAGTTAAAGTCAATATTATTACAAATCAAATTGTGGTTATAGTTTCAGTTGGACTATTTGTGAATCAGACTAAATTTTTATACTGCAAATGGCATTTCTGGCCATGTACCTTGTAGCATTTGCTTAATGATCAGTTCAAGTAATAAAAAATATATCTATGATTTACGAGTTTCAACATCATTGGTGGAACTTTTTAAGTACACCTTGAATGCCTGCAAAAGTTATATACCCTACCTGCAGGTGTACATGCAGTATTTCGGAGTACAGTCTAGTTGAAGAGGTACATTTGTGGTATACCTCAAGTGTACCCAAAATGCAGGTTCCCAAAAGTGTGATACTTTGGATATACCTAGTATGTACCTATTTTGGGTACGTTTGGGGTATAATTTAGGTACAAATGAGGTATACCCCACATTTTTTTGAATATTATTTGTAGTACTGTCTTTAGTTAAAGAGGTACATTTGAGGTATACCTCAGATGTACCCATAATGGTTCCAAAAGTGCGCTACTTTAGGTATACCTATTTTGTACCTATTTCGGGTACGTTTGGGGTATAATTTAGGTACAAATGAGGTATACCCCACATTTTTTTGAATATTATTTGTAGTACTGTCTTTAGTTAAAGAGGTACATTTGAGGTATACCTCAGATGTACCCATAATGGTTCCAAAAGTGCGCTACTTTAGGTATACCTATTTTGTACCTATTTCGGGTAGGTTTGGGGTATACTTTAGGTACAAATGAAGTATACCCCAAATGTACTCAATTTTGGTAAGGGAAGCGCTACGTAACCGACAACCCGGAAGCCTCGCTTTCAATCCAAGATGGCCAAAGTGCGATAATAGCGAATTCGAGCGAAATCCTTCATAAAAGAAAGAAAACAGCTTCACTAATGGCTTCAAATTACAGTCCGCCTACAGCGGATAATGTATTACCTAGTTCAGGTATGAACAACTTCCCAAACCATGACAGTTTGCAATTCTGCTTAACAAAATGGTGACCAAATAATTTTCTTTTCAATAACAGATTGGAGTTCTGTTCAATTCAAGTTTGTGCTTGGCTCTTTCTCGATATATCAACCACTGAAATAGGGTGTGTCTATATATCACTGAAATATATATATACCACAGGGTCTACAGGGTCTACGCTATATATAGTCTCTACAGTATCCGCTATGCTCTCTACAGTATCTATGCTCTCTACACGATCTACGCTCTCTATAGTCTCTACAGTATCTATGCTCTCTACAGGGTCTTGAGTCTTGAGTCTTGAGCCTTGTGCTTGGCTTCGTATTAAAGGATCAAACAGATTTAGAGGAAGATTGAGCAAGACTTATTCTTGAAGGTGAACGTATTTATAACGTATTTGTAAAACCCTAAGATGGGGGCCCCATTGCTGCAAAATTGCTAGTAAGGCGAACAAAACCCTTGGGCTGATAAGACGATCCCTCAAACCCTGTAATATCGCAGTTAAAGAAAGAGCCTACCAGTCTCTTGTCAGGCCTATCCTGGAATATGCTGCTCCTGTATGGAATCCCCACACAGACACTGACGTAAATCGCCTTGAACAAGTTCAAAAAAAACGCTGCCAGATTTGTTTCGAACAATTATAATCCTACTGTAAGCACATCTAATTTAGTCAGGTCATTAGGTTGGGACACTCTAGAACAAAGACGCCTCCTTAATCAATCAGTGCTGTTTTTTTAAATTAGAAATGGGCTGGTAAACATCCCTTTCCCTGAGTGTGTTACTACTTCCTCCAGATCTAGTAGACGCCATCAGTTTAAGTTATACACACAACTTCCAGTTAATGTATTAGCATATAGCTATTCTTTTTTTCCTAGGGCTATAAGAGTATGGAACCTGCTTCCGTATGAAGCAGTTTCTGCTAACAGTCTAGCCAGTTGCAAGTCAGCCGCCCTGCCTGCCATTCGATCTATGCAGGTGCCTAGCCACCTGCGCAGGCTATAGATCGCTCGTATATATGTTTAGTTATTATTCTTATCTATTTAATATTTACTTAATATTTTGGTATGTGTCACGATTTAAATCGCGTAGTTTATTATTATTATTATTAGTATTATTATTATTAGTATTAGTAGTAGTAGTAGTAGTATTATTATTATCATTACTATTATGTTACTTAGTTTATTATTATTATTCTAATTTATATATTATTTAAACTCCCAGTATTAGTGAAAACTATCCCAGGGAGTATAACCATCTAAGTATCTAAGTATAACAATGCACATGCCGTTGAGTTTGGCGCGAACATTACTGAATTTACTTCAAATATTCTATGAAACATTTACAGTGTATGTACTTCCTCATATTGTTATATTTGAGTGTAAATAAATGTATTACTGTTGTTGTTAATGGTACGGGTAGCAGGACCTGGCTATAAACCACAGATCGAGCAACTTGGTGTTTATCGACACAAAGTATTTTTTCAGGCTTCAGTACTTTTTATATTGCCTTAATTAATTTGGGAAAGGGCTTTTAAAATTTAAAGGTACAACCTTTTAATATCTTCATACCTCTTCCCCCTTGTCATATTAAAGTGAACTTTCCCTTTTGTTACATTTTTAGGATCAAGGTGATGAGAACTGAATCAGTGTTCAAAGCAATGGACAGCTAGATACCAGAACATCTATTTTCAAAGCAACGATGTAAATAGCCTAAGTGTGATCAGATCTGGTAACAGCTAGCTGTTGAAGCAGTCTACACAGTAGAAGAGATTGGCTTCGGATAAAGTAAGAGAAATTTAATAATTATATACATGTATGAACCTGAATATCAGTTGCTCAATGTGCTCATGCACTGACTTGATTTCTCTTTTTTGCAAAAGTTAAATGTATGTTGGTTAACAGACATCCTCATGTGATATTCTGACTTTTGTTTAATATAATGAGCCACTTACTCTAATAATATACTGCCTCCAAGAAAATCAACTACATTGAATTGAACTGGCACTCAAGCACACTTTAGCTATGCTCCTTTTTATTCTTTTCAGACATATTGTTTTTTTCAACAGTCACTTGCTTGTTGACCTTTTTGCAAATATTTTGAGAATTTATTTATAAATGTTAGGGTGCATAGGAGTTCCATTTATGTGCCTTGTACAATAATGGTCATTCACTCTACTGTTATATTTATTTTCCTTTGCTATATTGTTTCAGGTGCAATAAGAAGTCATATCTTACAGTTGGTATCAGAAAAAAATCAGTGATGGATGTGACTTTGAGGTAGATAATTATGAGAGACTACATGTAATTCAGATGTGACTGCATTTCTGAGTAAATAAAACTATGTACTTGACTTATTATCTACTGTTTAATGATATATTTCAGCCATAGAAATATGCCATAATTATGTTTATTCATTGCAGAAAACACATGTTCCTGCAATTAAAGAAGGCATTAACTGCCCTGCCCTGAAGACATCAGTCAGAGTTTTGGTAAGTTCAGTACATCTTAGAAACAATTACACAAGGTAGTAAGTAAACCTGTACTGTACATTTACTTTGAAAGTGAATTAAAACTGATAGTTAACTCTTCTCTTTGCCGAAATTGCCAATAAAAAATACCTTTGTTGTTGCTGATATGAGTACTAATTAAGTCATCCCATCAAGCTAGTTATAAAGCAACTTCCATGTAACATTAAAGAGAACCTGAAGTATACATCAGCTTTGTATTTTCAAGACAGAGCAAATGCTGTTTGAGACACGCTTTAGATTCATAGAAATGCTCACTGAGCTTTAACTGACTGTCAACTTAGCACAATTAATGTATATTATCACACTGCTTGACATATACTAGCTAGTGTATTACAGCTAAATTTGTTGATGAGTCGATCACATAGTCAACTGGGCCCACCAAAACACAGTTGATAAGTAAAATTATTAGGCTGTACGTACGTATTACAATTAACTGTCTAGTAATTATTAGAAGTGTACTGGTAGTTATTATGCAACGGCTAATCATATACCTATTTTGGGGGCATAATTAGCAGTTAGTCATTTACTTAAATTCAGCATATTAGGTTTTCTTGACAAAAGTGGTACAAAGGCCATCTTTGGCATAAATGGTCAGCCATTTTCACTTTGCCTAATTGATTTCCTCTGCTTAATAGGCTATCACAGATGTCCCAAAGCATAACTGATGGCGAAGAACCATGTATATGTTGCTGTCCATGTCCTGCATTCAGGAAATAAGGAATAAAATAACATAAATAATTAGAGTATATAAATTATGTATGTTGTGACAATCACGTAAAGAAAACCTGGCTGAAACAGGCAAAGACGAAGTTTAATTCATGCAATCTTGGTTCTTAAGTTCTAGTACTGTAAATAGCTCACCCGACCTTAATTTCCACATTGATGTGTTAGTGCAATTTGTTCTTTTTCATATTATCATGTAACAATAATATTCATTGATAATTGTTTTCTAATGTTGGATCATGCATGATTTCATGCAATTAAAATTACAATATTGGCATTAAGGGTTCCAACATTGGGAATAATAAAGATACCAATATTAGTATTCAGAGTTCCGCCATCATTGGGACTATAAAATGATACCAATATTGGTAGTAATTAAGACTGCCAACATTGGGACTATAAAAATATACCAATATTGGAAACAAGAGTTCCAACATTGTAACTATAAAAATATAACAATATTGGTAGCAAGACTTCCAACATTGAGACTATAAAATTATACCAATATTGGTAGCAAGAGTTCCAACATTGGGACTATAAAAAGGTAACAATATCGGTAGCAAGAGTTCCAACATTGGGACTATAAAAAGATACCAATATTGGTAGCAAGACTTCCAACGTTGGAATTATAAAAATTAAGATACCAATATTGGAAATGTAAACACTTTTCCAACGTTGGTAAATCATCAAGGTTACCAATGATATACCATGATATACCACTAATATACCTATGATATTCCAGTGTTGAAATATCTTCTTTTTTTTTGCGAATATAGTCAGTCGGTATACGATCTGCAACTTGATCAGTCCACAAATCAGCGGTAGACATCGCAGGCGACGCTTTCAAGATGGGCATGGCAACTGAAACTTTTTGAAAATACCCTTCCCCACTAAGAAGTGTTGTCATGTACTTCAAGCAGAACGGAGGTACATAACAATTCTCCTTTGTGGGGTGGGGTAGTTTCAAAAGGCATCGCCTGCGATGTCTACCGCTGATCTGTGGGACTACTATGCCTAATACTCAAAACAATCTAAATTCTATATATACCGTGACAAGAGCTCCATAATAGAATTTTCCAAACAAATCCCGATATCTGAGGCCGAGGTCATAAACCACATTTATTGTGTGCCGTGGCCCAAATGAAACGTGAATCTTTATTCATTTTATCTCATCAACTCGCCTCGTGGATCCACAGCTATTTTGGCCATGTTATGACGAAAATCATTGTCAATATTAGGACAGACACATAAAAAACTAACTTCAATTTGTTTTTTACAACAAACTAATGTAGTCAATTTTACAAAAACAAAACACGTTTAGCTTCAAACTAAAGCCGCACGCGCACTCCTTGACAAATGACGTCAGCTTTTGTTGTCTGTCCAAATAAAGCCAATCAGATTGCGAGAAATTTGGCGGTGGTTGTAAAAAATATGATGATACAGGGTCTTAAAAATGACATTATAGTTTCTTCGTATCATTCCATAATTTTTCTAACAAAAACACTACTTGGCGGCTTTTAATTAATGTGGTCCTATCCTTCAGGGCATAGACAACCACAATAATGAAGTGAAAACTAGAATAAAATGTGTTTCAGACATTGTTTGTGAAGTGAAAACAAGAATAAAACATGTTTTATGTAATTTGTCATTTTTTACGTACCCTCCCTCCCCTCTCCCTTCTTTTAAGACTGCTCAATTCACATTCAAATATGAATGTGAGATAAATTGTTAATGAGCAATGATCTGGCTTGTATCAACCAGTACGATGATTACCATGGAAAAGGCAATGGCATTCACCTCCGACTTCATAGAATTTCAAATGTTCCCTGTTAGTAGAGGTTCCTTTTCCTCCCTTTATTTTGTAATCGATTACAAAAGAAAGAGAAGAAAAGGAACCTCTGCTAGCAGGGAATTTCAAATGGTGCAGTCTTTATTATTACTCGGGCCAGGCCTTTGGCCGGCACGAGTCTTAAATCGCAAGTGTTCTTTTCCAAGTCGAGCTTTTTCGCCGCCAACCAATCAGATCACACGGCAGTCCATTGTTCGATGGACAACACGTGACAGGATCAACCAATCAGATTCGACAACCGCGGGATCTAGGTTCTCAAAGATACTGATGGAAATTTCTCACATTTACGAAAGGAGTGTGACAACCCAACATTTGGCCGAGTCAAACACTATAACCGAATTGTGAGTAAACAAACTTTTAATACAAGCTTGCAGTGTTGTCATTTATTAGGATAATGGCTTCAAATAGAGTAGAAACTGGCCCGGTTTCTCAGTTCTTGGATCTTACAGGAGGCCAGCACTTAAATTCTACAGGTTAGGAGTACTTTTAGTGACTCCAATGGCAAATGTCACCGAGACTGGAAATCGCATGTTTATTTCTGAAATACGAGACATCGTTTGGGATCAGTTAGTCTATTATTTATTTGATAACTTATAATTTACTTTACATTTCATATATGTGTATAATTTTATGTACTATTTCACTCATTTTATTTGAACTTAGTTTGGCCCACAGCCTCGCTGGCTCCAGCTTGCTAACTACATTGTAAGCTCAGTGCCAGTGGTTAAGTGTTAGTGGTGTAGCCTCCTTTGCATCCGCTCTTAGTGTCGGTCCCTTCCCTCTCCACGTTTGGTGAGACCTTAAAATTAGCAATACCTAGTGGTAGTCTTTCTTTTCCTCTCCTCCCTTGGTGCTGCTATATATATATTATACTAGAAGTAATCATAGATTATTAAAGTCCGTTCGACATGTTTTTTGTAAGAGAAAGGACTGGGCTTCCTGTGATAACACAAAACTGACTGAAAGATTCTGCAATGATGTTGGTGTATTAATTGTAAATAATCCTGATCAAAAATGCTTGTTTTTAACTAATGTGCAAATTTTGAATGTCTTGACTTATAAATTAATATACAAGCTAGGGATGCATATGGGTATAAAACTTTAAATATTTATATTGTGTAACATTAAATCATTGGATGCATGTGGTGCTTATACATGTGGTTTATATGGTTATCATTCATTTGAGCATTTGTAGCACATTTTGCTGTGTGGTATACAGTATACATGTAAAGTAATAATTGGAGTTAGTGTAGAACACAATCAACCCTAAAGTTATAGAACATAAAAGGGCAATTCACGTTGCGGACATTACATTCAGAGACCAAAAATCAGATTACAAATGCTTCCCAAACTCAATTTAAAATAGCTGTGCTGCTTAGATTTATACATAGCACACCTTAGGTGGGCCTCTATTTTCAATTTAAAAAATTATAATTTCCTATCATTACTCTTTTTTAATTAATATCTAAATGTCTGTTGCGGACATTACAGCAAAAACAACCACTTATTTGAGTCAACTTTTTAAATTCTTAATTCCTGTGAGTTGTGAGGAGTTCCAAGAAAACAAATGGACTTCCTGAACTTGTTAATAACCAGAGTTCCGAACTATAATGATAAAGTTCAACAAAGCTCACTGTAGTAGTTTTTATTTGCTTTAAATATGCGTTGCGGACATTACACAAAAATTTGTTGCGGACATTACATTTTGGGAATGTGCTTAAACAAGGCCCTCACGGAGCGGGTGTGGCTAACATTCACAATATCTCACTTGCATCTGATAGACCAAGACGTCTGCTCTTAACTAAAATAAAGTTTGCTAAATAATAATAGATTTGAAAATTTTCATTTTCATCATGTCTCGTGTGGAATTGCCCAAAAGGATATATATGCTTGTGTATAAAGTACACCCCAGTTCCTTCAGAGCATTGAAATTATTTTTCAAGTGAGAACATGGTGGTTGGCTGCAGAATATTGAGTGGTGGTGTTAGTTGCAGAATAATTTATGATCAATGTTGGTAGCCGGGTCCTGGCCTCTTATGGTTGTTTCAGGTCCCGTTAGAAATTCAGTGTAGATTAATTGATTAGGGAATTGAACACAGCAATGAACTCAGTACTTTGATCATGAATTTCCCTCACCTTGTACTGTGTTGATATTTAAGTTCCTTGGCATATCAAAGTGTCATTATAGATTAACTCTTTGCCTGGATGTAGTGTTAATTTGTATAACCAAGATGCACACAAGCATGTGTCACTGATGTGTAGTGTCACAACTCACACAAGATACAGGTGTTCAGAAAACTCAGGCCAGTTACTGTTTATAGTTTTGGTATCTGTATGTACAGCGAAAAGCAGAATCCAATACAGCGAGCAAGCCAACAGAATTTTCGATCGCAGATTCACTCGGTGGATATAGTTCAGCACAAATTATGGCCAACTTGAGTGTACTGCAGACCGCGCCGACAAAACAGACCATGTTTGACATCAGACTTTGTCTTATACTCCAGAGGTAGCACACACTTTCCGAATTTCCTCAGGCTTCGATAAATCGTAGCAAATTATTCGCAGATTCACTCGGTTTTTACTGGATCAACACATAAATAATTATGGCCGAGTTGAATGTTCAAGTATTTTACTTCTTCGGGCCCTTTCTTAGCCTGCGTAGCAAGCCCAGGGGGAATTGGGAAGAGGAGGGAATGAGAGGGGAATTGGAAGAGGGGGAAGGGGGAATGGGGAGAGGAAAGGGAAAGGAGGGCTTGCAACGAACCCCCCGTTTTTTCCCTTACGCCCCCAAATTATAAATTCATTTTCAGTGTCGTCTGACATGTCATCTGTCAAAATCAACCAATCAACTTCCTTGTTTCTGTCTGTTACAAATGTTTGACCTTCGGTGCGAAGGAAGTTCAAAATGACCCCTAGGAAAAACGAAGAACATCCGAGGTCAAACATTTGGGCTAGAAAATTGATTTCTGCATGGATTTTCACCAAATAAACACTCTGCAACTCCTGGGGTACCATACTAAATTTACAGCGGGAAATTGTGGCTTAAACATACGTTTTTCGGCACGAAAAAACACAATTACACTCGCGTTACTAAGTATTTATAAAACTCTCTAGAGTCTAATGCCTCAAAATAAAATACAACTTCGCAGCTTCTGGTCCTAAAACGTAGCTATCCTGAATCGCTTGACATCCTAATCGTAAATAATCTACTTCTTATGGCAACCTAAGGTAAATTAAGGCTACTAAATTGGCCTAGCCAAGACATCGCTGATGTGAAGACCATTTTGGTTTCTCTCTCTCAATCTGGCGAGCGTTTTGTACGCAAAAACACATTTCTGCACCGAATTGAGTGCAATAAAAGCTATTGACAGTCTCCTGGATAAATATTATCCAAGCGTAGTACAATATTTGGCCATACAAGTCCGTGTTTCTACATCAAAAGTTTGAAAATGTTATTCGTCCATTCACGACTTTCGCTTTCCAAACACTGGCGTAACAAAACACAACCCTTCTGACATTGGGCCATTCCATTTTATATGCACACCCCCCTATTGAGGGACTTGGGGGATATCCTTGGGGGGGGGGGGGGGGGGGGGAGGGGGTAAAACTGACAAACATCCAGATGGGGATGAGTAAAATATCCAAAGGGGTAGATATCCACACCAGGGATATCCTGGATGGTAACCAGGATATAATATCCAACAGCCCCACCCCTATTGAGGAACTTGGATATCCTTGGGGGAGAGGGGAAAATCCTAGAGGGCTGGAAAGGCTATCCAAGGGGGTCTGGGGAAACAGCGAAAAAAAAAAAAAAAAACACCCAGAGGGGGTTGACCAAAATTATATCCAAAGGGGTATAGAAGTGAATCCCTCAATAGGGGGGGTGTGCATATAAAATGGAATGGCCCATTTGCATCAAAATAAAATACAACTTCGCAGTTTCTGGTCCCAAGACGTAGCTATCCTGAATCACTTGACATCTTAGTCGTAAAGAATCTGCTTCTTAGGCAACTCAAGGCTGCTAAACTTGGCCTAGACTAAGTCTATAACTGTATACAGCACTGGTTGAACAAGGCGGGCCGCCATTTTGAACTGCCTTCTCCACGAAGCCGAAGATCAAACATTTGGGCTAGAAAATGGAGTTCTGTATGGATTTTCACCAAATAAAAACTCTCTGAAACCTCTAGGGTATCCGTACTAAATTTCCAGCAAAACATTTTGGCTTAAACATACGATTTTCGACAAGGAAAAATTCACAACAGACTTCAGTTCTTCTCCGGTCTTCGGTTTTTCGGGGTTCGTTTTTCCGCCTGGATCTCTGTTCGTTTTTCCGACAACCCTGAAGCTATCGCTGTACATCTACTAATAGCTCTATAAACTACAAGAAGTTGAAGATACTTTTTCCAAATCTGGTGGGTCAAATGGCCAACAAGTCCTTCGACTTCGTAAACACTTCTTCATTGCATCGCGCCATAACTGCTATTTTTATTACAAGTGTCAATCAAATGTCATTGAACACCACTTTAGCCAATCGGAATTTTGCGTCTAAAAAATGAACGTTGCAAGCCCTCCTTTCCCTTTTCCTCTCCCCATTCCTCCTCCCCTCCTCTTCCTCTCATCATTCCCTCTCCCCTCTTTCCCAATCTTCCCCATTCACCATGGGCTTGCTACGCAGGCTAGGCCCTTCTAAGTACTTCTTCAGGCCTCTGGAACCCAGGGTAATGTTCAAGGTGCAAAACAGACCATATTGGACTTTGTCAGTCCTCCAGATGTACTACACACTTTCCTCAGGCTTTGCTCAATTGTACTTGCGAACCTTTGAAACATCATTGCATTGGATTGTCGGAAAATAAGGCAAGTAACTTACCGATCGCGAGCAAAACAGAAACATGCGAGCGGCCATTTTGCCACGAGGCGGTAAATACCTGCGTGTGCATATGTGCCGCTGGGTACCCGATTGAAGATTCACAGACATACCCCAAACAATTTTGATTGCCTTCCGCCTGGAAACGCACAGGTAGCCCACACATCACCATAGAGAGCGCCATGCAAGATTAGTATGCGTTCTCCTTCGTCGAACTCAATTAATATGCAGGCTTAATCTAGTAGATGGTAGCATACATGTACATACTACATAAAATATAATCATGACTGCCTGTTGTAAATAGGTGGGTAAATATTGCATGTATCTGTGGCTTCCCCCAGGGGTCGACCCCTGGGAAACCCATGGGAACCCAAAGGCATTTGTCAGATGTTTGTTGCCCGTCGGTGAGGGGTAAAAGCTCACTTTGGTTATATACATACACAGGAGCTTGTGTACTGATGTGCTCTCAGATCTCACACTGGTACAGGCCATGTTGTTCAATACAATTGCACTCCAAGTTTTTAGGCAGCTATAATGAGACCCATTCGAAAAATGGCGTCCAATTTAAAAAGCTATTGTCCTGGTAACGTGAACACGAGGCTAGTCAGTCCACACAAAAGCTTTTGAACGTGTAAGCGAGGCTAGTCAGTCCTAAACAATAGTTAATTAAATTGGACACCATTTTTCGAATGGGTCAGTCTATAAAAGTGCCAAGATTTTGAAGTGGTTTTAGTTAACATGGTTGAAAAGAGCTTCGATACTGTAT
The DNA here is from genome assembly GCA_030867875.1 of Actinernus sp. WN-2022. NCBI lineage: Eukaryota > Metazoa > Cnidaria > Anthozoa > Actiniaria > Actinernidae > Actinernus > Actinernus sp. WN-2022. Next base: position 32,481,408 of record JAOWCC010000064.1, read on the forward strand.
ACAAAGCTATGAAAGGAGTGAACATATGTTTGCTAAGATATTATTTCAGCAGCACTTTGAGTTTTTGCGAATCCTATTTATCCTGTTTCTTATCCCTTGAGTAATGCTTTTTTGTTTTTTAGTATCCCAAGAGGAAATGTACCAATTTCTATAATTGGAAAACAAAGCACTGAATCCTTGGAGAACTATCACGTGGTCTGAAATGGGGCAACAAAAAGGCAAGCTGACTAGGTCTATTATCCGGCTCCCCTAGCACAAACCATGTATGACAAAAAAATATGCAAGCACTCCATGAACTAAATGTATTCACATATTCCTGGGTGGCCCGAGTTAAGGCCACTCAGGGCCTCTTGCTTGATAATAATTCTAATAACATGACTTTCAGTCGGGTCATCGATATTGTGTCTCTCCAGTCGGGCCGACAGTTTCACTGTCGTGTTGCCAGGCGTAAAAGTAAACTTGAAAAGCTTATAAAGAAATACAAAGAAACATAATGGAATATAAGGGAATATATACAAAACTGTTGTCAAACTCTGTGAACGAGACAAGCTATTGCTGAACCAAAATCTGGCATTCAAGTGAAGTGAAGTATTTTCTCAATGTTTTCTCGGTGTAAGAAACCCGAATTTGTAGGGTCCCTGAAAGTACAAACTAAAGCGACACTTAGACATTTTTTAAACGAAAATACTCAAAGTACGCCACCCTCAACTATATAAAAAATATTTAGCCTCTGAGAAGAATCGAAACCACAGGCAGCCCAAGCTAATGATTTGTACAAGGAATGTATGGGAATTTTTCGAAAAAATCTAAAACTATACTAAAATGATCAATAAAGTCATAAAATCTTACCTGTGTGTTGTGAAGTTGTTCCTCTTCATCACTAATGTGTTTATTTTTGGTTTGAGGCACTTCTGGGCTTTTTCCCCCTCCCCTATATAAATATTGAGAAGGCAGGAAACACGAAACGCCATTAGTCCACGTGGCGAACGGAAGCAGTGACGAACGAGTGCCGAAGGAATTAGACACCTCCTGTTTTTTCGAGGAGATTCGGAGAACGAAGTCATTGTGCTCAATCGACCAATCGCTGAACGGTGAAATATGCAGAACAGAAGGCATATCAGCCATTAGAAGAGCGTAATGGAATGGACAGTTTTCATTGAATCGTCAAATACAGTAGCGGAAATGCCACTAGAACACACCATTACAACATTTCGTCCAAGGCTTTTCAGACGCGTTACGGTTTCGTTTACTCAACAGGATATTAATAGGGACTTTAAGCAAAACACGACGGCAATGTCCGTCGACGACGGCATAAAACAATAGCCTTAATTACAAAATACAATAGCTGCACGTGAAAATGCACGCAGTCGCCTACATTTCCACCGTTCTCTGCAAAAACACAAATTGTACGTTTTAAGTAATGGTCCAGATAAGAACTGTAGTGTCTACGGCAAGGAATGTTAAAAGGTGTTAATTTTCTATTATTCTTTCTCGTAATTTCATTGGTTAATACTTATAAATTCAATAGAAACCCATCGAAATAATGCATTTCCATTCCATATTTTTTTGTGGTTTGAATTTATTTTTGATCAAACTAACTATGGTTTAATTTCGAAGAATATCGTATGTGGGGAAAGTTCTCAAATTTGCGCTTGAAAAATCCTTTGTTTTCTCTATATCCGATTGGCTGGATGGTGGCTTCTGCGTTTTCACAGTAAAAAGAGCCAATAGCATAAAAAATACTTTATTTTCGAGATGTAGTTTGGACTGTAGATACGTCCTAAAGCACTTAAGGCATATTCAAGCAAAATCGTATCTGGGGGAGGCTCATTGCCGCAGAACAATGGATTCCACTATAGTTCTTATCTGGACCATTACTTAAAGAGAACGCGAACGTATAAGAAAGTAAATCAATCCGTTTTTCGTTCGGCGTGAACGGAACTCTATACTCGGTCATATTTTTCGAAAATCTGGTTGTGAAAAACAATTCAAGGTGAACGAGGGAAATAGTAGACACCAAATTTCGGGAGAAAGGCACTTTTCTACGTCCCGTCGTCATTGCCGTCGGCTGGTTGCTTAAAGTCCCTAATATGTCCTGCTTCGGCAGTTCTAACTGCTCTTTGCTCATCTGTTAGGCTCCAGGAAAGATAAGGGTCAATACGAGTTCTCGCTGACCTATTCTAGCCGCTACACGGACGTATTTTTTCACTCTCATATTGCAGACAGTTCAACAGAATTGTCTATAACAAATTATTGTACAACTTACCTTTGTCAGTTCCGTTTTTGGTTATTTTACATTTGAAACAGCTTTTGAAGAAAACTAAATCAAGAAATCGATTACATTTCTATTTGACTTTTACTTCACCTATTGTTTGCTGAAAAGTTCCTGGATCTCCCCAGCAGATTTCACCGTTCAGCGATTGGTCGATTGAGCACAATGACTTCGTTCTCCGAATCTCTTCGAAAAAACACGAGGTGTCTAATTCCTTCGGCACTCGTTCGTCACAGCTTCCGAAGAAAAGCCACGTTCAACCACAGGCTGTAAAAATCATTAGCTTGGGCTGCCTGTGATCGAAACGAACCCTAACCCTGGTTTTAAACCAAACCCTAACCGTCACTAATCCCTCACCATTACGCCATGCCACGAGGGCCAGATTTCGCTGCCGATGATCGCTTTTTTAGAACTTTTATCGTGAATGTTTTAAGGGAAAGTTTTGGAGTATACCATGTTGTTATTGTTTTACATACGAGTGAAGCTGAATATATGCAGTCATACAATGAACTACTGAAATCGAACCGACATGTGAAATCTCTAAACCTCATAAAAACCGTGAAAGAGCCGCTTAATCAGAATATTTGTAGCTTATTTCTAGTAAAATGTTGATCGTTCAAACAGACAAACGGCGCTGTTGTGATAAAATGGGCAACACATTGAAGTGTGAATAACGTTTGAAGTAAACATGCCAGCGAGCCTTTGAGAACTTTAGTTTAGTAGCTGATCGTTAAAAGAGAAACGGCACTGTTGCAGTAAAGCCGAACACATTGAAGTGTGAATACCGTGAATAAAGTTTGAAGTAAACGTGTCAGCGAAGGAAAGGGAAACACATCGAAGGCCAGGAGTACTCTGTAGCAATTAAATAATAGAAGTTAGAGCTTGTGAATCGAAAGTAGAAGGGGAGGAGTGACCAATAGAAATTAAATAATACAACTGAAGGGGTGGGCTGTATCGAATCAAAAATAAAAGGGAGGGGGTAGACCGCATAGTAATTCAAAAATCAATGGGTAGGAGTTGCCTATAGCAATTAAATAATAGAACAGCAGGGGTATCTATAGTAATTAAATAATAGCAGGGGAGTGGTAGACTATAGTTATTCAAAATCAATGGGGTGTGGCCTAAAGTATTGAAATAATAGAACAGCAGGGGTACCCTATAGTAATTAAAAAATAGAAGGGGAGTGGTAGACTATAGTGACTCAAAATCAATGGAGTGTGGCGTATAGTAATTAAATAATAGAACAGCAGGTAGTAATTAATAGTAATTTAATAAAAGAAGGGAGGTTTTGCCTATAGTGAATAAAAAAATTGAAGGCAAGGCGTGGCCTATAGTAATTAAATAATAGAAGTTAGAGGGTGGACTAGTGAATCAAAAATAGAAGGGGAAAGTGGGCATTAGAAATTAAATAATAGAAGTAGACAGGTAGGCTATATCGAATTAAAAATATACCGAGAGGGGTAGACTATAGTAATTCCAAACTCAATGGGTTGTGGCCTATAATAATTAAATAATACAACAGGCGGGGTACCCTATAATAATAAATTAACGACGGGGAGGTTTGCCAGAATTTATATTCTCATGGTCGCCGATGTTCGCATTGCGGACCTATTTTTGTCTTTTATCTTCACACTGATCCAAGACACCCATCCAAGACTCCAATACAAAAATATACAAAAACTGCTCAGTTTCCTTTCACTTCTCGAAATCTGAGATATTGAATCGCTTGTTGTTTTTCTCTATGTACTGTGGCCGGTACAAAATTCCAAATGGGATAATTTTAAGAAAAACTATTTTAACTTGTCGTGACAATGTGTTCATTAGACTTTCTCAAAGTGCTCCGTCCGCTTTTATTTTTACGATTTGGGTTGACGAGGGTCGACCACTCGCGACTTGTTCGCTTTCCTGTCGCCCGGAGAAAAAGCGTGGTCGACTTGCGAGTCTATGTGTTCATTATTTAACAAATAGAAGATGGTTCTCCATGTACTATAACAAAATAATGCACGCTCGAGGTCTTGAAAAACTGTGGATGCACGAGTGGAAAGCGAGTCCATTTAGCAGCTTTTCACTGAAGACCTCGAAAGTGCCATATTTTGTTATAGGACATAGGAGAATCATCTTCTATTTGTTTTATAATATAAAAATCGATCTACTCGGAAAGAAATTCTTGAGCGTGCATTATAAGAAAATCAAGCACGCTGAGCAGCCAATAAAATCGCGCGTTCTTAGGACCCTCCCGTCATTGATATTATAAAATAGGATAAGTTGTTCAATACAAAAACCGATATGAAAAAGAACACAGCACAAAGTACATCATGACACGTTAGTACAATATGAAACAACGAATAAAGGCATTATAAGATTCGATCTAAGAGGGACAATTAAACTGTCACTCAGTTAAATGACCATTTTAATGTTTTTGAGTTTTGGTTGGCGATGGAAGAAAATGTAACCAATCATAGATGGGGAAAGCACTTCAGAATTGAATGCGTTTTTTCACTACTAGCTATTTTAGACAAGACAAGTACAGAACATTAAACGAACCACTTTTAGTACGGAGCACCTGCAAATGTTATCGAGTTCTGCCTACACTTTTCTGTCAAAAAAACGAACCCAGAGTTCATCAAATGTCGCAAACAAAGATGGCAGTTACATACTATTTATTTCCAAAACACGACAGTATGCCAAAGAGATATTTCAGGCTTTTCCGTCGTCAAGATAACAGTATTCAATCCCCTGTATACGACTTGAAAAATGTATTCTATGGTATGGGTTTGATAATCGCATGATCGTAACCGAGGACAATTGGCGCGCGCTGAATTTTGGTATGGTAATTTTTGAGGGAATACTACAGGTTACCCAAAATAATAATATCATTGTTTGACATTCTTGTCGCAAATAGAGAGGAAGCAATTTAAGAAAGCTTTATATTTCTCAGGCAAAGATGAAGTTGAAAATACTATCAGAATACTCTGCTAGGCTTTCGAGAACATTATTTTTCGCAACTCTCCCCGGCTCCCGCTTGAATTTTGTAAGACCCCACCTTGTACTGAGCTCTCTCTCTCTGAGCTCTCTTCTCTCTCTCTCTCCCTCTCTCCTGTTGGACTCTAGTTCTTTGGTGTATATGGTTATTTGCAGCTGTTAATCTAATAAATTGTATGACGCGTGTATGTTTTTCCCTAGGCATCCAGAATGAATAGCCGCTCAAACCACGATGGCAGCTGCTTACACAAGCAAAACAACATCAGTATCGACACAAATGCACAGCGTGGAAGACCAATGGAGGGCAATTCATTCCTGCAATAAATGTTGAAATAGTTACCACGAAATATAAATTAAATAGAAAATTATTTATGCCCTGTTTACAACAAGATGGCCATTTTGCAGACTTTTAATAGTAGTTATGTAATATGCCGCGGATTTTATTCTGTCTGAGCACTTACGACTCCAACCATGCGTTGGTCAGTTTGACGGTCCATCGATGTTTTTTCCGGTACGTGGTGATATATCACACAAGAAATGAACCTTTTGAATAAGCAAGAAATATCTTAGAATGCCATATGTTAAACAAACAACAACCCGCCTGTGAGATTGAAATCAACAACTTGTCGTAAGTGGTCGTAAAGAAATAAACTACATGAGTTAAACCAAAGTATAAAGAATAAAATGAATTCCATCTTCAAAAGCTGGTAGAACTCGCACTGCAGGTACCATATGTCTGTTGGATAAAAAGAAATCATTAGTGTGCTAGCTTGGATTAAACGGTATCTGAATGAAAAAGTTTGTTGAAAGCGGAAAGGATTTTAATGTTATGCCTTATATTAAGAGCTAATCGTTCTCGAAATTAAAATGTACAGTTTCTCTACTTTATCGCTTCAAAATTGACTACGTCACTGATACTTGTTGACGGCTCAGTATTTTGCTCTTGGAGATATATCAGTCTCTGCTGTACGACATACACATTGTTTATTGAATTATGATGTTCCTTGCACCTAAGGACACTGAGAACTAAAGCATTGGATATACCGAAACATTCAGTGCCTGTCTCTAGAAATAAACTTCAAAAACGTGTGCACAAAGTTGTCTATCAACAATCCGTTTTTCTTTAGATTTCCATGTTTTGGACATGAACCAGGCGTACAACGAGCGTTGTTAGCATAGTCAGTATTTTTTTATGATGTAATGCTTCCAATGTATGTTTGGTGAAGTACAAACTTAACTTAATTTATTTAAGTCTTATTTATTTTTCTCTTTTTGAGTAAGTTTTGTTTGGAAGTCGAGGGGAATGTCGTTGCAATGTGAGATTTTTAATTTTTAATTGACCAGACTGACCACCATGATTAAAATCAACCCAAATAACGCTAGCAATGAAAACTTTCTTTACTCAGCCATCATGGAAAATATGCTCTTTTTTTAATCTAATACAAAGAAACCAAAACATCCTAAAAATTCTAAAAATTCTCATATCACCGACTTTCTCGAAGCTTCCAACAACCATTAATTACCGGCCTCTATCAAATTGTTTTATTAATAATATTATGGACCTGTGGCGAGCCTTTCAAGCAGATCTTCACAATGTTCGATTAGAATTAATTGATTTTCTGCGTGTGGCCAAGATTCGACACTTCGCAGATGCCACACCTGCGCCTTGTTATTCACTCTTGCAAAACAAGAATTATTTTGTTAGAGCGGGCCATTAGTCGCTAACCAGCTAATGGAGCAGTGTATTTTTACGAGTCATGTATTTTTGGCGAGCTTAGGCGAGCAAAATGCACAGTTGTATTAGCTGGTTAGTCGACAAGTAAGTTGTTTATTATAGAAATCTGAAAAAACTCACTATGCGAGTAACGGGGAATCAATTATTTTTTTACTTTCCCAATAACCTCTCATATTTCTTTCGTTCCTGTGCATATTGCATGTGTTTGTTTCTAGATAATAAAGAGTCATATTGGCTTCGACACTGCAGAATGATAATTATTCTGTTATCTCAGAAAACAGCTTCGAGACCAGTTTTGGGAGCCAAAGCGGCGGATATGAGAATATTTCAGTTAATATAAAAATCTGTGCAATTGACTTAGATTCTTGACCACTGGGCACCATCATCTTTTATGGGTCAAGAATTGACACGAAATTAGATTATGGTACCGAAGAAAAGCAAATTGTCACAATGTACTTTTGAAAGTAGAAGCCTACGCTTCAATAAGGGGAAAGATTACAGAGAAGACTAATTTTCCTCTTTATGTAGTCTAAAAACAACAAAACAGCATAAAACCGGTTGCTCATCAACTAAATGGTTTTATTGTTTTGGCAGCCGGTTTTCTTTCACTCATTTTGCAATCATGATGATGGTTGGTATATTCTCTTCCGTTCACTTGTCTTCGATTACCTTCTGATTGAGTTCTATAATTCTCGACGACTAATTTATCTATTTACAACCACTCAAACACAGTTTAAGATTTCGGTTAAAATTTTAACTTCATGGCTAGTTTTTTATTGTTTTTACCGCGCGGTTTTTAAAGACACACCAGCCGAGAGAAGATACACACCTGAGCAAAACGACTCCCCACACCAACAAACGCGTGCCTCATTAAAGCAGTACCACCCCCTAGGGTACCAGGTGGGTCATAGCTATAAGAGCAGAACATATCACGCTATGATATTAGTATCAGTATTCTCTTCTGACGGTTGGGAACATCCGTATGCAAGCTCCCACTTTCTCACTCGCCTTCAAAACTTTATAACTTCAAGAACGGATATCCAGATGCATGGAAGCAATTCTGAGTTTCTAACGTCAGATTTTTCTTCTGTGATTTCGATGATGACAGCTTGTGATGCGTAGTTAATGTCGGTCTACAGTCTGGATGAGAGAGAGACGGAATTGAATTAATATTCTATTAAGACATCCAAGCATTGCATATATATAAATTATAGACAACACGCTCACTAAGCCGACGCCAAAGTATTGAACGCTGAGATGTCTCCAAACACGACAGAGAATGTAGACTTGCGCGTGAATGTCGCTTTGAGCCAAAATAACTCGTCACCGAAAACTAATTTGACCTTACCAAGTTATTTGCACGAAACGTTAGCTATAACTATCACAAAGTTCTTTATTCTCTGTGTTATCGCCCTGTTTGGATTCGCCGGGAACATTGTCGTCGTGGTCGTATCGACGAAGCGAAAAGCCTTCAAATCCTCACTGGATCTCTACCTCAAGAATCTGGCCATCGCAGACCTCGGATTCCTGTTACTTATAATCCCGCCCGGGGTTCTTAAAGCAGAGATTCCTTTCCATTGGCCTTTGGGGGAAAACGTTTGTCGGTATATCTACCCAATGGTGGAGATTTTTCACGGCGCGTCTGTTTGGACAATAGTAGCTGTAGCCATCGAACGATATCGTAACATCGTTGGGCTGGCTCGGGTTCGACGGAAGGGCGAATCCAGGAGATCGGCAATGATAGCCATGGTGTTCGTGTGGGCTTTCTCGTTCATCGTTTTCAGTGTTCCTGAGTACTTAATGATACGGTACATAGAGACTGCAAACAATACGATCTGCACCATAGATCCGCCTGATCCAGACGGAAAAGAAATCGCACTCCAGTTTTATATCATATTCTTGTTAGTATTCGGCTCGTATTTATTGCCCCTCTCAGTGGTAATCTGGACCTATGTGGCAATTTCAAGGCAGCTGATGAGAAGTAATGCGTTCCTAAAGGGAATTAAGGGTGACATCTCACATAAAAACAGGAAAGAACCATGCAAGAACAAGGAACCTAAGCGCTCGAACAACGACTCTTTACTATTCCGTGAAACGAAAAAGAAACGTGACGAAGATCTCAGAATTTCAGAGAGAGATGGACGGCGTCTGACACAAAACAAACGAGCGAAAAAAATACTAACACCCGTTGCAATTACATTTGCAGTATCAATGCTGCCAATAAACGTCATGCGAATAGTGATTATGTACTGGCGGGAAATCGTGCTTCAGAAATACTACCGGATTCTGTTTTTTATCACAATTATTTTCGTCACCGCCAACTCCTCTCTTAATCCTTTGGTTTATTCAATAGTAAGTCGTGACTTTCGACAAGCATTGAAATCGCTTTTTAAAAAATCTTTACCGAGAAAAAAGAGTACGACTTCGAACTCGTATTTGAACTGCAAAGCGCCTGCGTTTGTGGACCCGGTGACGCGGCCGCGCTCTCAAACGACTTCATCTATGATGACCACGAATCAGTCACGCCTGCTTCGCGGGAAACAACTTCCAGCTTCGAATGATACGAAGCTTTAAATAAGTTCCACTATAAAAAGCAAAACAATAGATCACAGTTTCCGTCTCTGTATAATGAATTCAAACACGTAGATCTACGTAAAGTTAATAATCACTTCTTACGATTTTCAACAAAATCGTTTTGTAATTAACAATTTTACCTTACCGCCTTTTAGAACTTGATGGTTGAAATAAAAGAAATTAGCACCAGTGTAGCTTACGTGTCGCTTATATTAAAGTTTCGTCGTGATACTGGTTGAAAAAGACATTTCAAAACCCGGCATTTTACATGAAAATTATTCAAAATTCACTGCGCATTTTTCATTTCTTCATAATAATGGGGTTTATGTGTCAAACTTTGCCGACAATAACTCTTAAAATACGACCACATCTCAGATTTCCTGTCAATGTCAAATTGCTAGGAAAATGACTCACGGAATACCACAAGTACCCTTTTATAACATGAAAATAGGATCGGCTAATACCAGAAAGGAAATATATACTAGATGAACATGTTTTATTTTCGAAGCAGTTATCCGACTGATCAACACCGGGAGTCTTTCCTGTAAAAAGGGACTACAAAATGGTAAATAAGTCTTTCGGAAATTTGCAGTCGGAAGCAGATGATGTATTTAAAAACCAAAACCCTAAATCGCCGGTAATCGCCCATTAATGTGGACGCCTAACATGAATTTGACGCCAAGCCCAACTAAAATATAATCACTGCTGCCGTATTTCTACTATAATTTCAGACATTTTCCGCTAGTCAAACAACAAATTTAGTATCTTGCCAGAAGTTCAAGTGCTTGTTTAATGCGTTGCCACGGGGAAAAACAAAATGAACTTAGCTTCAATGAGGTAAACAACCCTAGGGCATCTTTGAAAGAGTTAGAATATTCAAATGCTTGCACTAAAAAGTTGTTTTGCTTCGATTCGGATAGATGTGGTTTCTCGCACTGTACTGGCTTTTTCAATTTACTACCCCAGGTAACTTAACCCCAATAAGAATATCTGAACCGAATAAAAATAAACTTAGTTTCAATGAGATAAACAGCCCTATGGCACTTTGAAAGAGCTAGAATATTCAAATTCTTGCACTTAAAACTTGTTTTGCTTCGATTCGGGTAGATGCGGTTTCTCGCACTCTACTGGTTTTTTTGATATTTCAGTATCTATAGTTGTAAACTTCTCCTACTGTGTTTTAATTATCGGAAGGGACGGAGGGTAGAAAAGAAGGTGAGACTAAAGTTCACGATCATTTAGTTACAACAAATATAGGAGACAATATTGTGTTGAACTTTTTAGAAACGAAGACCGATACGGATCAAAATCATTTTGTTCCATCTTAGGCACAAAAGGTTGTATTCGATTCATGCCGGAATCATCTATATACTTCTGTAAACATTATGGCCTAGCCAGTCATTGAGTCGGAGCGAAGCTGACTCCCTAAGTTTCGACTTAAATAATGTTTGCGGCTTTTTGTTTCATATCTCGTCTTTGAATACAAAGTAGTCACGCAACCGCAAATATAGCAGGGAAAAATAGCAAAACATGGAAAAGAATTAGTTGGTATACCTCACTGTTCTTGTCGATATGTCATTGCCTACACTACAGTCATCGTATTCAGTTGAAACTTGAGACTGAGTTTTGGATCAATTTTCGCCGTGCGCTGGAACTGAATAAGGGAACAAGGTTTATAACGTTTATAATGACTAAACCAAGCGATCTTTAAGGAGAGAGCAAAGGACGGAAAAGTATCTAGATTCGTATTTTATGTCAGGTCTGTTGACCCAACTTAAATAGACCTTATATAATATCACCATTCCCCGTTATGTGGAGCGGCACTTTAATTTGTTTGTTTGTTTGTTGGATTCTCGCAATTTTCACGAAAATGGTCTACTGCTAATGTACTGTGATCGCAAAAGGGAACATTCCAGTTATATTAAAATGCTTCCGATTTAATACTTAGAGGTAACATCAGTCACCGACAAAGTAAAGTTTCTAGAAGGTTAAGGAGGCGACTCAGACAAGCCTTAATTATCAGAAACATTGGAGACGAACAACAGAACTAAGAGTAACTTAGAGGCGCAGGGAAAGGGGGGGGGGGGGGGGGGGGGCGGAGTGGCTAAGGGGGCAGTTGCCTCCCTCCCCCCGCTCAGTCCCTGAAGAGAAATTGACAGAAATCATCAATGAAAATGTCCCAGAATTCATCATTTTGCCCCCCCCCCCCCCCAATTTTCAGGACCTCCCTACGCCCTGACAAGCACTGCCAATTTCGAATTCGGTTGTTGCGCCAGCATTTTTCTGCTATACTCAATTTTGCAAATTCCGTCCAAAACTGAAAACATGACGCATGTATTTACCCGGCTCTCTATAATCTTCTTCCTTTAGCTAAACCTATCTTTAAAAACATTAGTTCTGTCGATCCTTGTTGATGTAGATGTATATCTTGACGTCACTCAAATCAGTCTTGCAAAAAGTTTCCCAATACTCTGATAATTTTGGATAAAACATCAAGTACAATTAAAACTGATTCAGTCCAATTGTATATATTTGTAATAGTTCTTTTTCAAATAATTTACTTCAACGACATAACGTGCTATTAAGCTTGGTAATTTATGTTGTATTGTTTCTGTAATAATGAATAATAATAAAGTGTAAAAATATGAAATGTTTCTTTTTCTTTTTATGCCTTTTCTCAATTGTTCTAGTTTTTTGTCGCACTGCTTGGATTTAAAAATCTTGGATTCAATCTTGTGAAGAAGCTTTACATGCATATATTTTGCATGCCCTGTCAATATACTCTTACAGTTGATTAATGCATCTTATATAATTCCTAATATCTAAGTACTTTCCTTTGTCTCGTTGTGTTCATATTCATAGTTGCTTTGCAATCGTGTCTCAGGAAAGTATGACTGTAGTGCTCAATATCTTTCTTCTTTCGAGTTGCGTGGAAAGTAATAGTTGCTTTAACCGATGCGCCCTCGTTTTGTCGTAATTTCTTCCCCACCCCAATCTTCATTTCAACGGTTCCTTATAGAAACGAGAGACTGATTGAAAAAGCGGACAAATGATATCGATACATCCAACACATGGCTTGTACACACGTTTTTTGACACTTAGTTACCCCCATGTACCTATAATATACCTGTGCCTTGAAAAACATTGCGGCCTATACAGCCGCGATCACAATGATTCCAGTAACGCGTACGGTTCGAGACTTCTTGTACACGAACCCTAGTCCATAGAATGAAGATGTATTATATTCAGTTCGCATTAGAAATCCAAAAGCGACATATGAAACCTAAATTCGAGTTTTGGGAGTCCATTTTAGTCGGTATCGAGACAAATCAAGTCAATATTTGGAAATTCCCTCCACCATAAATTATACTGATTTTCACCCATAAACTCATCCAGCAGCAAGCTTTCCTATCTCTTCTACAAAACCAGTTTTGTATTGTATTGTATTTTATTCGCCACTAATAGAATTTACAAAGTAGATAATACAAAGTAATATATAAAGGTTAGTGGCGAGGAAGCCTAAAAAGAAACCATTAAGGGCTTATGTGAATTTAGGCTTCCTCATAGGACAACAGCAAGTGGATAGATATAGCAAGTAACTATGACGAACTGGCGTTTTTTTCCTTGTTATTGTTTGTGTTACCTGTATTCTTAATAATAATTAATCATGATTAATATTTACGAAAGAGATAGGATTTAAAATTTACTTTGAAAAGAGATATTGACTGGATAAGAAAGAATCTTCCTATTTTTTAACTGAAAGATTTAGATTTTTTCGGAACCTCAGTTCAGTTGAAATCAGTCACATAATATATGTTAATATATTTGAAGCGATCACAGTGACTTCAGTATCTTTTGTCTCCTGTATTGGTTTATTTTTATATTGAGCTTCAGGTTTCGGCAAGATTATACATACATAAGACCTTCTCTTTTTATAAAAAAGTCAATATTTTAGATGCACTCAGTTTTTAGTTTCAAATATAAAACAAACTTGTGTTCCGTTGTATTGTTCGCGCTTTGTGATTTCCTAGCGCTGTTATTGTTATTTTATCCTGTTTCCTGTTTGAGTCTGACCGCATAGTTTTCTGTTATCAAAACTTCAATGTTATTCCCAGCACTTCTGTAGTAATTTCTACTGATTGCAAGATGTCGTCATGACTGAAAATTTAAACTTAAGCCTGAAATGGTTCAGCTGCGTGGAGATTTCTTAATGAAAATATCGCGGGGGAAAATGTAGCCTGGGAAACCAGCCGACTCTTATAGAGTCGGCTGGTTTCCCAGGCTAGGGAAAATGTTACTACAAATCAAACACATCCCTTTAACTAGCCCGTCGTTATTTTTTTTTTTAACTAGCTATACATGTTTCATTCGAAGCAAGAGATTACGAATTAATAGGAATTATAATATAGATACGATAGTACGCGCGCTCTGATTGGCTAAAAAGCCATGTTTTATCCGAGTATATAACATGGTTTGCCGTGTTTTATTGTTTTCAACTGGCGGTTTCCTTTCATCGCGCGTGTAAATCTATATTATAAAACAAATGAAGAAGCCTTAAATCCATGTTTTATACTATCATAAAACACTCTGGTCATTTGAGAACACTCGACAAATGTCGAAAGCACGCGCCTTCGGCTTGTGCTTTAACATTTCTCTCATGTTCTCAAATGCCCATCGTGTTTTATGATAGTATAAAACATGGCTAAGGCTTCTTTATTTGTTAAGTATATTTCATTAAACTTAACAAAAATAAGGTCCGTAGATCATTGTCCTGACTTGGCTGCAGTCCAAGCAGATATTTTCACACAGTTGCACCTTTTAAGGATTAGGGAAAATACGCTGACCGTCCAGATTATTTACAACAATTATCGTATGGGTTTTGACCCCATATATCCATATAATGTAGGGATAATAAGGGGTAGAGTTTCCGACTTTAATTTAAAAAAATGATGTTGCTCAGGACTGAAAATACTAAGAGAAATTCAATATTTAATTAATGAGAAACGGGCCTCAAATTCACAACTAAATGTTTCTGGTCAGTTTTCAGAAGAGAGATGTTTCGATACAAGGAGAATAACGAGATGTTTCGTTACAAGGAGAATAACTAAAATTCTCATTCTGTTCCGCTAAACCTAGATGTGAGAATTTCGCAAAAAAACAACGTTCGGGACTGTTTGTATTCAACCGAAAACTCAATAGAAGTGTCAGCTTCCAAAACAGGTGGCTACAAAACTTCATGCACTGAAGAAAAACATAATAAGCTCCGTTGTATTTACTCAAGGATGCATCCCCGGCAACTTTACATAATTTTGACAAATTGAAAGCCCTTTACGCCGCTTCGCAGGCTAAAAATTAAAAGCCTTTTAGCATTCGATTTTGAAAATAAACCGATCAAGTGTAAATCATATTCACCCGTCAAATTTAATTTGCCATTTAAAAAATAAATTCACTGAAGCGGTTAAAACGTTAATGAATGAATACCCTATAAATTTTAAAAACAAGTATAAATTACTTGACATCATTTTTTCACTCTTTCTTGTTTTGTTTTTTAATTCAACGGTTAAGTCTTTAATTTTATTATTTTACCAATTTACTCAGGTTTTTTGAAACCGGACTCGCGCAATGGGTAATCTGTCGCCCACGATTTTTCCAGTAGCAGTTCTCGAGACTGTTTTGCCGCAAGTCCTTTAGAACATTAGTGTCAGTCAAATAGGTGACAAATAACCCTTTATCAAGCCTCAGGTTTAGAGAACACACATTCATCAAGTGAAGATAAAATAACGTCTACTAAAAGGAAAGTAAAAGGAAAGATAAGGAATACTGGCCACGATATAATTAATTATTAAATGACTTAAATGTAATCAGTTCCAAGCCAAGCTTTCGAAAGCGTGTACAAAACGCGAACTGTTATAAAAGCCATCGATGAATGGGAGTCATATAGATAAGAAGTCGCCTCTAGGTCTGACAAAGTTCTTGATTTTTTGTGTACTTCTTCCTTAAAGGGCCTCGGGGTTTTTCTAATATATCGATGCTTGGCAGCTGACTCAGTCTCATATTCCCCCTTGCTGTGCATTCCAGGTTCGCGATGAAAAGTTGCAATGTTTGAGTTCAGGATTGCCACTTAATAAATCTTTCCACAAGAGGGCTGTTTCAAAACAAAATTGTGGCATCGATAGTAAGCCACAATCTACAGAAAAACATACCAAAGGCACATTTATACTACACTGGGATTTTGGTTCGTCTTGTATGAAAGCCGGTGGTACGCGTTGCGTTCTGCTTGGCTTAAGTTTGAACTCTTTTCTTTTCATTAACTCCTCTGACAATGTTTTTTCAGTTCTTTAGTGAATATTGTTTGACTTTGTCATGACTTACTTTCAGAGCAAACGACCCAACTTAGATAACAAAATCTTATTTTTTTGCAAATTATCGAGGTCGCTGTGTGGTATACGCGTCGCAAAATACTAATCATTCAATGACACGATATCCAGGTGAGTCAAAGCCAACAGTTCCAATTGATAACCTTAGTCGGCGCTGTTTGGCTAATTCAGATCGGAAGCTGCAAAGGGGCAGAATCAGCTGGAGCGTTTTGCTTCTCTAGAGAAATATGACTTTCATGGGAAAATCGAAAAGAACGTTTTGAGGCCTGTCATATGTGACCTGTTCTCCATTCTAGTAAGAAATCAGTAGGATCTGGGGTAGGGAAGCTAGAGAATGACTCGTTCTCTCGTTGTGGCTTGCGCATGCACCAATCGCTGTCCACATTGAGGTCAGGGAAGGAGGTGAGCCCGCGACGGCTGTTTTCTCAGGCTAAAGGTGTACAGTAAATGAAAAAATACAAAAATACAATTCATTATCTCGGTTGAATGACGCACTTGACCTCGAAAGGGTTCTATACATCAATATTTATTCCAAACCTGCCTATCCCCCCGGGCATATGTGGGGCATTTGACAACTCAGTCTGACCTAGGGGTAGAGCATTTGCCGGCAAAGAAAAGTTGGGGTGGGGAATTCGTCAAAGAGTGTCACAGAAAGCGAATTTAACATCAGTGTTTATAAGAGATATGCACTCGTTCGAAGGCCTTACGGTGGGGCATTTGCATGGCTTGGCTGACTCCACGGTGGGGCATTTGCATGGCTTGGCTGACTCCACGGTGGGGCATTTGCATGGCTTGGCTGACTCCACGGTAGGGCATTTGCATGACTTGGCTGACTCCACGGTCTCGCATTTGCATGGCTTGGCTGCCTCCACGGTGGGGCATTTGAATGGCTTGGCTGACTCCACGGTGGAGAATTTGCATAGCTTGGCTGACTCCACGGTGGGGCATTTGCATGGCTTGGCTGACTCCACGGTGGGGCATTTGTATAGCTTAGCTGACGCCAGGGTTGGGCATTTGCATAGCTTCGCTGATCTCAGGGTGGGGCATTTGCAAGGCAGGCTCGAGCTCCATCTACCCGGGCTTCCTTCTTTCTCTCCATAGGAAGCCCGGTCACACGGTCAAATGGTTTTTTACGAGTTGTCTGCGGAGGAGGCTATAGTTGCGTCGATGTGTTACAAAACAAGTTTGTCATTTATATTAGATCATAATCAAATGCGCTTCACAAAGGAGTTCTTGTACTTTATAGATCCGGCTGCTATTGTGGCGCAATGTATTGTAGTTTACAATCATGAGCGTTTCTTAGTATACGTCCAGAATACAGGCTATAGTGACGGAAGACAACTCCTACTCTTTTAGCCAACAGGTCAGGGGAACTGAAGTTATATATTTCAAAAACAAGTCCAAGTGTTTGACCGTGTATCAAAAATGATACCGAGAAAACAAATGAATCTTGCCGAGCGCAGCATTTATTGCTTTCGCTGTGTTTTGACAGCACGGGCAAACACGCAGAACGAGTTCTATTCTCTTTCGCTACGCTCACTGAAAGGCAGCCGAATAGAAAATATTTCCTTTCTATATAACACAATTACGTAAAGGTGAGGAGTAGTCGCTCAGCCGTCATCACCGAGACACAAACGTGGGGGAACAATTTGGTTAAATATACATAGACTGGACTAAAGCGCCAAGATACCTAAGAACATGGAGTAACTACAGAATACCCTACCACTTCAGGAATGTACTTATTAATAATTCATTTTCCATTGTTTTCCACTGTTTCCATACAAACTCCTTACCCAACCATTTTAACAAACTCTAATTACACATTCCTGGAGTGGCAGTGTAAAAACAGAAATAAATAAAATAAAATGTATTTAAATAAAATAAACATTTTATTTGTTATAGCAGGCTGATTATCGTATCGTAGCTTACAGCTGATACTGTTGATACTGTTGTGCTATTATTTGAGGTCTAGTTGATGTTCGAGTGATTGGCATCGAGAAATGGCCGTTGCGTCCGTCCTTGCCTTCTTTCTTAGTTGGAGAGGTCGAGGGGTAAAATTTCAACAGAATTTGCTGAAATTGCATACAGAGCCCAATGAAGAACAGATAAAGACTTCAGGGGAGTTTTCATTGATTTTATTTCAGTATTTCTGGCCTAACGGATACAACCAAATACTCTTTAAAATCTCATACAAACCCTTATAATTTAAAACACAAACAGAGCTTGGGTTTCCTGTGGTTTCTCATCATATTGTCGCTATAAAGCGTAACATTATCATCATGTTTCTCATCGTATTGTCGCTATAAAGCGTAACAATGTTATCATGTTTATCATCGCATTGTCGCTATAAAGCGTAACATTGTCATCATGTTTCCTATCATATTGTCGCTATAAAGCGTAACATTGTCATCATGTTTCTCATCATATTGTCGCTATAAAGCGTAACATTGTCATCATGTTTCTCATCATGCTTCCTATCATATTGTCGCTATAAAGGATGGTGTCACTTTAGATATTTTTAGAATATCTGGAACAATTCCCTTTTAGAAGAGACTGGGTTATATATCATTGTTAAACTTTCACTTATATGGTTACATGCTAATTTAATGCATTTAGGAGGGACAACTGTTGAAGACTTGTTTTGATTCAGACCAATAATAAAATCCTGAACTTCATGGACAGACCACAGAACATGAAGCTACTTTGGAATGTTCTGTTTTTGTATTTAGCAGGATTAGGGTTATCATAAGTGGGTATTTGGGTGCACAAATTAGGGCCAACGTTTATGAATTACGTCGATGTTTATAAGAGATATGCACTCGTTCCAAAGCCTTACGGTGTGGCATTTGAATAGCTTAGCTGACCCCAGGGTGGGGCATGCACATTTACAAGGCTCGAGCTCCATCTACCTGGGCTTCCTTCTTTCTCTCCACAGGAAGCCCGGTCACACGGTCCAATTTTATTATTTTGTTTTTACGAGTTGCCTGCAGAGGAGGCTATGGTTGCGTTGATGTGTTACAAAACAAATTTGTCATTTACATAGCGCAAATTCTATTAGATCATAATCAAATGCACTTCACAATGGAGTTCTTGTACTTAGATCAGGCACCGGCTAACCATCCTCTCATTTTGTGTTAATCCATTATTTTTTAGCAAATTGTGAAAATCTCTGGCTTTACGTATTGAGTATTGAGTATATTATTTCTAGACGGATAAGTTGCATGTCGGTGTAAGAGTGGTTAGGTCTAGAAAGATACAGTAGTAGGTTTATATTTAATGTTAGGTTGATCATCAGTAATGGAACACATTATCTGCAGCTCCATGGCAAACCACTTTGATAAGTATAGCATCCTTACACCTCTTCAACATGGATTCGGCAGAGGCTTCTCCACTGAGACCCAATTGATCTCGGTCCTTGATGACTGGTTTACTTCACTGGATAAACATATAAGAACTGATGTGTTGCTGTTAGACTTTTCTAAAGCGTTTGACTCAGTACCTCACTACAGACTTCTAAGTAAATTAAGTTATTATGGTATTTCTACTAAAACTCTATCTTGGATTAAGGGGTTCCTTCTAAACCGCTCCCAATGTGTCCAAGTGTCTGGTGCTAAATCTTATTGGACACACGTCTCTTCTGGCGTTCCCCTGCGCACTGTTTTGGGCCCCCTCCTGTTCTTGGCTTACATAAACGATATAACATGTAATCTAAATTCACATATTAAGTTGTTTGCCGATGATGCTGTTATGTACCGTGAGATATTAGATATACATGACATGAACCTACTTCAACAAGACATTAATACCATCTCAGACTGGGCGCAAACCTAGCAAATGGAATTTAATCTAACTAAATATATTATTTTGTCAGTTACTAGATCTAAGCAAAATCTGCCTGCTCAGTACCAGATGCTAGGTCATGATTTAGAAATAGTCTCATGCCACAAATATATTGGCATATTTATTCAAGATGACTTACGATGGGACACTCAGGTTAAACAGGTTAAATCTAAAGTCATGAAGCTACTAGGCCTATTACGTAGAAACGTATCACATTGCAGCTAGTGTGTTAAGCAGCAAGCATACAATTCTTTAGTTAGACCCCAGGCTGAATATGCCTCTGCTGCGTGGAATCCAGCTCCCCCGCACTCTCTTTCATTGTCTCTCCTTTGTAATGTATGTATATGGTAATTTATAAGATAATTTTTCTTTTATTTTTGTAAAATTCTAAATAGTGGTGCAAATAAAGAGTATTATTATCCTTTTGAAAAACAGCATCGGTAGCTTCTTTACAGGCAGTACAGCGCAGTGCAATAAGATTCGTGTCATCTGACTACTCTAGATATTCGAGTGTATCAGTAATGCGTCAGTCTCTTGGCTGGGACACCTTAGAAACACGTAGATACTTAGATGCCACTACTATGATGTACAAAAGTGTAAATAATATAGTTAACTCATCATTCCCTAGTTCTGTACAATATTCTGATTATAGAACTCGCTCATACCATCCGTACAAGTTTAGACATATTTCTACCCATGTATATGCTTATAAGTTCTCTTTTTTCCTCGTATAATACCTTTATGGAATGCATTACCACCATCTGCTGTCACGGCCGCAGCAAACGCAGCCATCTTCCAAAGGGAAGCTTTTGCTTTTCCAGTGGTCAGAATCTACTAACTTCTATCTATTTAATACGAAACAAGTAATATATATATATATTATAGACTTGAACTTTGGAGTGACTTCGCTTAACCCATGAAATTGATGGCGAAATAGTGGATGGTTTAGATTTTATCCAACCGTTCCTTGTTTTCAATAAAAGTAGATGCTGGTTGTTGGATATCTTTCAGGGATTAAGTGAAACCACTTCATTGTGCTACGTTTACTCGAAGTTATATTAATAATTTATCTGTTGTTATTTGAAGTACTATAATATTTATTTATTATTTATGTATTTATTTTGCCATCGACCGCTTTTAATATCCTGCATAGTGTTATACTAAAAGGATTAATAAATATGAGATGAGATGAGATCATCATCAACAACTTTATTATACACGGTATCCATCATTATACAGAAATAAATGCTCTTCCAGGGAGCCGTGTGAAAATATGTAAGTAATATAATATAAGTTAATAGTAATAAATACATTATCTGCAATTATAAATTTCGACTCTAAATATTAATACATGTAATTGATAAAAATGGGCTCTGTTTTTCTGAGAAAATTCGTCTAAACAGGCTAAAATCGTTAGAAAACCAAAGATCAATCAACTTCACAGCACACAGGTAATATTTCATGACTTTATTGTCCATTTCAGTACAGTTTCTGATTTTTTTAAAAATTCCCATACATTCCTTGTGCAAATCATTAGCTTGGGCTGCCTGTGGTTTCAGTAAGAGTGAAGCATAAGCAATTGCCACCTTGGATGAATGCAGACATTTTAGATCATATGCGTCAAAGAGATCAGTTTAAGGCACGTGCAAAAACAAACATGCTCGCTAGTACAATGTATAAAAGGCTTAGGAACCAGGTTGTTAAAATGATCACCAATGCTAAGTCAGCTCACATGAAAGACGAAATCATGAAAAGCATGAACAATCCTAAAAAGCTGTGGAAAATACTCAAGCGTGTAGTACCCACTGTAATAAGAGTGCTTAGCGTAATAAAGGTGTGTTAGGAACCGCCATGTTGTTTCCTGCCTCGTGTATGTCAACCTAAACTAAAGGACTAAATACTACATTTTGGCGACGAGGATCGGACGATCTTCCACGGAAATCGACAGTGCAAGGTTTTGAGACAACACTGTGTGTGTGTTGTGGTATACAAGATGACCAGCACTGGTGCGAGTGGACTGTTTGGGCGCGTTGGCGAGTTCAATGCCGAACGCGAAACATTCGATGCTTATACGTAGAGAGGATGGAGATGTTTTTCACCGTCAACAACATTGTTGAGACAACGGGAGAGGGAAGTGATCAAACCAATCTAATAGTAGCACGGACAGGAAACATGTAATTCTCCTTACCGAAGTGGGACCGGAGGTTTACTCGACCCATAGGCCAACGACAATAATGAAGTGAAAACTATAGTAAAACATGTTTACATATGTTTGTGAAGTGAAAGCAAGAATAAAACGTGTTTTACGTACTTTTTGTGAATTTGTCATTTTTTTACCTCCCTCCCCCCTACTTTTAAGACTGCTCAATTCAAATTCAAACTATAACGGATAACAAGGTCGGCAACTTCAAGCTAGTCTGGTAACAAAACAGAAAACGAAATTGTCAATATCGGAAACTAAATGAAACTCAAGCACAATTTCAACACCACACAAAGATAAACCAATGACGAAACTACCTTCGTAGCAAAAAATATGAGTCGAATATCACAAGAAGCGATTGTTTTGGACGAAGTTTTCGATTACAGAACGGCTTCGCAGATGTGTCTTGAGTTAAGGTTCGACCAGCGAGGTTACTGCGAGTCCTGGGCACGAGACCAAACGCTCTCCCTACCCTACAGTCGACAAACAAATAAACAGACCTCAGGGGATGCAGTTATGTTTTGAAAAGTTTCTTACGATCTAAAACTAAAACCAAAAGAGTTGGAAACTCGATGGCTAGGAAAGCGACTTACCTAAATCTAGGGCGAGAGCCGTGACTGAACTAAGACAGTGAGAAAACTTGCAATTGTTGCAATACGAGTTGACACACGGCATCGCCGAACAAAGTAACCTTGGTAAAGCTGACGGGACAGAGTATTGTGTGCAACTGCAGATCGACTTTTTAAAGAGGTCCTTCGTGGTAAGTGGTGGAGCAAACAAGTTATCTAAATTTTATGTCGATTTGCAGTCCGATGAAAGTGACGTAAACATCAACAACTTGGAACTTATATTTTTACACTCGATTATCTAAACAGTTTTGGAATTTGTAGCGTCAGGCTTTCAGTTTGATCCAGCTAATCTTCCCACTCTTATTTTAAATCGTAAGAAACTTTTCAAAACATAACTGCATCCCCTGAGCACGGAGGTCTGTTTATTTGTTTGTCGACTGTAGGGTAGGGAGAGCGTTTGGTCTCGTGCCTAGGACTCACAGTAACCGCGCTGGTCGAACCTCTCAAGACACATCCGCGAAGCCGTTCTGTACTCGAAAACTTCGTCCAAAACAATCGCTTCTTGTGATATTCGACTCATATTTTTCGCTACAAAGGTAGTTTGGTCATTGGTTTATCTTTGTGTGGTGTTGAAATGACAAATTCACAAAAAGTACGTAAAACACGTTTTATTCTTGTTTCCACTTCACAAACAATATGTACACACGTTTTACTATAGTTTTCACTTCATTATTGGTGTTGGCCTATGCTCAACCCTTAGCAGCTTGGTGGCGCCTGCAAAACCCAAGGACAAGCCATTCACTGACATTGTACGGGTCTTAGAGAAACACTACAATCCGAAACAGCTTGAAATTGCATAGAGCTTCCATTTCGGGACCCGGAACCAAAAATCCGGAGAATCAGTCAGTGATTATGTGTTGGCTCTGAAAAAATCGGTGGTTTATTGTAACTATGGCGAATTTTTGAATCGGGCGCTGCGAGACCGGTTCGTGTGTGGGTTGAACAATCCAAAGATACAAAACAAACTGCTGAAGACCTCACGTTTGAAAGAGCCTGCAGCATGCATAGCCAAGACCATGGAGATGGCGGATAGGAACACCCAGGAGTTTCACCCTTCAAGCAACGAAACCAATCAAGTAAACAAGCTAACAGAACAAGGCAGTAAGAACACTGAACAATCAGTATGTCCTAGGTGTGGGGGTAATCATTCAGGTCAGTCTTGTAGATTTAAGTCAGCAAAATGCTACAAATGTTCAAAAATCAGGCATATAGCATCTGTCTGCCGCAGTAAAGAGGGAAAAGGCAAAAAGGCAAAGTCCATAATGTACAAGCCTCGGAATTAGGAAATGATGCGCATGAGAATGATGACGAATTAGGCATTTATTCCCTGTATTCGCTTGACACAAACAAGCCTAATCGCAACAATTACACAGTGGAAATGAAAATCAACGGGAAGCCGTGTAAGATGGAGCTGGAGAAATTTGCAGACAGATCCCTGACTCCTTCAAAAGTAACACTGAAAACGTACACAGGCGAAGTGCTTAATGTGTCAGGGGAAATGCAGTGTAATATTGTACATAAGGGCAAACAGTATCTTTTGCCAATTCTGATAGCCAATTACAATGCCAAGCCCACCTTACTTGGTAAAAACTGACTGGGTCAAATCAAGTTAGAGTGGGGAGAGATATTTAGTGTCTCTAATCGAGACCCAGTCAGTACTAAGAGTCAACTGAATGATTTGTTGTCTAAACAGCGAATTGTTTACAGAGAGTTATGAAGGCATGAAGGGCCTTGAGGCACGTATTACCATGAGAGACGATGCAAAACCTATATTTGTGAAAGCGCGTATAGAATCCCGTATGCTTTAAAGGTAAAAGTTGAGAAAGAACTAGATAAACTGGAAAAGCACGGGGTGATTAAGGAAACTGACAAGTCGTGTTGGGCTAGCCCAATTGTGATTGTGCCGAAGGCTGATGACACCATTAGAATTTGTGGAGATTACAAATCAACTATTAATCAGTCAGTTGAAGATGAGCAAAATGTCCTGCAAATATACAGCACTAGTTGGCTCCAAGGTATTTAGCAAACTCGATCTGTCACATGCATATGCTCAATTGAATGTTGACAAAGAAAGTCAGGAATATTTGACAATCAGTACTCACAAAGGTCTCTATTCCTACTTAAAACTGCCCTATGGGGCCGTAAAGTCATCACCCAAAATATTCCAGGCAAAAATGGATCAAATTCTTCAAGGAATTGAGAAATGTGTATGCAAACAAGATGATATCTTAATAGGGGGAAATGACTGGCAAGAGAATATTAAGAATACTCGCTGAAGTTTTGGACAGGCTACACAAATACAATTTGCATTTGAAATTGACCAAATGCGAATTCTTGAAACCTGAAGTGGTTTATCTAGGCCTGAGAATAAGTGCTGAAGGGTTGCAACCAGTGGAGGAGAAGATCGATGCAGTAAAGTGAGCTCCAGCCCCACAAAATGTGAGCGAACTAAGGTCCTTCTTGGGCATGGTCCAATATTATCATTCCTTCTTGCCAGGGCTAGCCACAACACTAACTGAAAGATCAGTGAGAGTAGTAAAGGAGGCACTAGGCAAACAGGTTTTAGAACTGGGAAACAAGAGTAGGTCTATGAAACAGATTAGCAGATTTTATTTTAATATATCGCACCAACCCACACAGCACCACAGGAGCGATGCCAGCCGAGTTGTTAATGAGGCGGCGCCTACGTACGCGTTTAAGTCTAGTGAAACCTGATCTAGCCCAGGTGATAGAGTAAACAGAATAAACAGAAGGAATATAAGGATTTGAAGTGTCATAAAGACAGACTGTTCTCAGAGAATGACACAGTTTGAGTAAGAAACACTAAAGCCAGTAGTAATACTGAGAAGTGGATTCTAGGAAGGATAGCTAAGGTCTGCGGACCCAGAACTTATCTGGTTAAGACAGGATATATAACTAGGTATGTTCATGCTGATCATTTGATTAGAGGTCATGATAAAGTGCCAAATGTAACTAGAGAGTTGGAGATAACTGTCCCTGGGATATGTGAGCTATCCCTGGGATATGAGAGTATAAGTGCTATCCCAGTTTCAGACAGTGTACCACAGCCGCCAGTCGGTTTCTCAGATGAAAATAAGGATCCTAGTCTTAACGAGGATAAAGTGTAATATATTAAGTACCCATAATGCTTAAGGAACTGTGCCAGTACCCAGAGTGCTTAGCGTAATAAAGGTGTGTTAGGAACCGCCATGTTGTTTCCTGCCTCGTGTATTGTCAACCTAAACTAAAGGACTAAATACTACACCCACAAAGCCAATCTCGTCGGCACCTCCATTCATTCTAGTAGATCAACAACAAGTTACTGACCCCGTGGCAATGGCCAACGCTTTTAATTAACATTTCATGCACATACAATCCTCATTACAGCCGATACTCCTCCTAATGAACACATTCAAGCTGATATAAACAAGCGCCTAGCGGACTTTATCAACTCCCGCATTGATGACTCCATACAATTTGACATTCCGCCGATCACTATTCGCCATGTCGAAGACGATTTGAAACACATAGCTGTCAATACAGCCACCGGCTTAGCCCGGGGGGGCTAAATTGATAACAGCTTTTTTGTTCAATTGACACCCGACCCCTAAAAGGTACCGCTTTGCATAGAAATGTCTGTGTTTGATGGTGGATACCCTAAGTGGTACCAAACTCCTGATTTTGACCCCTATACCGGCGATAGCCCAAAGCCTGACTCACATCTATAACGCTAGCATTGCAAATGGTATCTTCCCAAATAACTTCAAAAAAGCAAAATTATCACCTGTCTACAAAAAAGAATCCTCCCATGACAGAAATAATTATAGGCCAATTTCAGTCCTGCCTATTATTTCAAAACCTTTGGAAATGCATGTTGCATCCCGCTCTTACCTCAACTACCTGTGTTCCCACGGGCTCCTATACAGTAACCAGTCTGCATACCGTCCTCACCATTCCTGTGAAACAGCTCTTTTAATCCTTACGGACAATTGGCTCAAGGCTATGGACAATAGTAATTTAGGTGGAACCGTGTTGTTAGATCTGAGTAAGGCTTTTGACTTAGTGAATCACGATATTTTGTTATCCAAGATCTCGAAATACAACATGAATGTCACTGCGCTTGAGTGGTTCAAGTCTTATCTCTATCATCGTTCACAGAGATGCTCCATCATTGGGTCGTTATCTGACCCATTAACACTGTCCCAAGGCATCCCATAGAGATCAATCCTAGGTCCGTCCTTTTCTCTCTCTACATGAACGATCTACCCGTGTTTGGGGTGCCAAATGTCCGGAAATTATATATCAAATTATATGGTTATTATGTCAAAATTATCTCATATAATTGTTTTTATATCATATAATCTGTGAAATGCAAATCACTATTATATGAAATAATTAGATGACAAAATTACATTATATCTAAAAATTTGAAACCATCTAATCGTATGGTTTCCCAATTATATGAAATAATATATCCCCCATTACAACATTATTTGAAACAATTATTTTATTTTCAGATCATTGTTTCACATAAATGTTTTGCCAATTACTTCATTATGTAACATAAGTTGCACATAATTTATTATATCACATAATATATGTTGTATCATATAATTCATGTTATGCAAAGTACGACACTGAATTATGTGACATAATATGCACATAATGAATTATGTGACATAATGTGCACATAATGAATTATGTGACATAATGTTGTGCACATAACGAATTATGTGACATAATGTGCACATAATGAATTATGTCATGATGAATTATATGCGCAAATTATGTGCGCAACAGTAGAAACCGTATTTAGCCTCGTCTCCGTGCGAAGCCTCGATCCTGTGTTAACTCATGACGGTTGTAACGGTAACGCTGACCGCGTGTACCGCATGTAAATTCCCGTTGTCGTGCTTCTAGACTCTAGAGTCTAGTAGTAGTACAGTTAGGTTTTTCTAATCTCCATATTTCCCTGTATTCAAATGAATAACAATCACGACTTTGCTGAACAACTTGCGGCAGCAGTGAGCCAGACGATCGTAAGAACATTTGCCCTGAATCATAACCCTTCGCCTCGCTCTTCCCCAACGGCAACGGCGGGAATTATCTTCCCGCCTCCGAGACCCGCGGCTCTAAATCTGACTCCTGGCCCTGTTCAAGCTGCTCAGTCTGCCAGTGCCAGCTCATCTGCAACTGAACAACCCAGTTCTTCAAGATCAGTAAGTTCATCGTTTTGAATTGATATCGAGTATACACGCATGTACGTAAGTTAAGTCTTTTTAAAGACTGCTCAAAGAAAGCATTATATTTATACTCTACCCCCTCCTACACGTATAATACATTAATAGTATATATATATAAATGTTATTTAATTACCATCCCTACAACTTTTGAAACTTATCGAGTTATCCCCATTTATACATATATTATGGTGGCATTAAATACATGTGTATATCTATTTACTGATCTGGAAGCATTCACCAGTACAAACAATGAATATTCCCAATGCAGATATTCATCAATTTGTTTGCTGTGACAAATCCTACGTACACCACTACACGTGTGAATATAATGGCTCCAGTAAAATGTTTAATACTTTCAAACGGTTCATCTAAGCCTTGAGGGGGTAGAGTATAAATATAATGCTTTCTTTGAGCAGTCTTTAAAAAGACTTAACTTACGTACATGCGTGTATACTCGATATCAATTCAAAACGATGAACTTACTGATCTTGAAGAACTGGGTTGTTCAGTTGCAGATGAGCTGGCACTGGCAGACTGAGCAGCTTGAACAGGGCCAGGAGTCAGATTTAGAGCCGCGGGTCTCGGAGGCGGGAAGATAATTCCCGCCGTTGCCGTTGGGGAAGAGCGAGGCGAAGGGTTATGATTCAGGGCAAATGTTCTTACGATCGTCTGGCTCACTGCTGCCGCAAGTTGTTCAGCAAAGTCGTGATTGTTATTCATTTGAATACAGGGAAATATGGAGATTAGAAAAACCTAACTGTACTAGACTCTAGAGTCTGGAAGCACGACAACGGGAATTTAACATGCGGTACACGCGGTCAGCGTTACCGTTACAACCGTCATGAGTTAACACAGGATCGAGGCTTCGCACGGAGACGAGGCTAAATACGGTTTCTACTGTTGCGCACATAATTTGCGCATATAATTCATCATGACATAATTCATTATGTGCACATTATGTCACATAATTCATTATGTCATCTAATTCATTATGTGCACATTATGTCACATAATTCATTATGTGCACATTATTCATTATGTGCACATTATGTCACATAATTCATTATGTGCACATTATGTCACATAATTCATTATGTGCACATTATGTCACATAATTCATTGTCGTACTTTGCATAACATGAATTATATGATACAACATATATTATGTGATATAATAAATTATGTGCAACTTATGTTATATAATGAAGTAATTGGCAAAACATTTATGTGAAACAATGATCTGAAAATAAAATAATTGTTTCAAATAATGTTGTAATGGGGGATATATTATTTCATATAATTGGGAAACCATACGATTAGATGGTTTCAAATTTTTAGAAATAATATAATTTTGTCATCTAATTATTTCATATAATAGTGATTTGCATTTCACAGATTATATGATATAAAAACAATTATATGAGATAATTTTGACATAATAACCATATAATTTGATGATATAATTTCCGGACATTTGGCACCCCATACCCGTGCCTCACCCAGTACTAACGCTGAGATATACGCTGATGACACGACACTGTGGACGGCTGATGGTAGCACCGATATCATCCAACGTGACCTACAAGTGAGCCTTGATAGTGCGAGCAGATGGTTTGCGTTAAATAAGATGATCCCCAACACAAAAGACGAAGCAAATACTCATTGCTACCAGACAAAAACTGCAGCACATAAACAAATCCCATCTCGATCTGTACCTTAATGGAAAACTAATAGAGGGAGTTGATGATGAAAAACTCTTAGGTGTTAAGATTGACAAGCACCTTAGTTGGGTCAATCATACGGACTATGTAATTCACAAGTTGAACTCTAGAGTTTCTTTACTGAGTAGAGCAAAGGGCTACCTTACCCACTCCTGCAGAAAATTGCTATTCAATGCAATTGTTAAGCCCATATTTGAATATTGTTGTACAGTTTGGGGCAACACTGTTATTGCAAATGGCAACGATTACATTGTATCATGTATAGGAGATTTTTAGTATCACAGGTTGTGTGAATTAAAAAAGCGAGACTCAACAGTGGAATGAAATTGATCGAGGCCATTAGTAATGTAGGGACAAATTGCACAGTCTTGTCCGCAGCGAAAGGAGCCTGGCGGAGCTTTAGATTGATTAGATGTGTTACGAGCAAGGTTAGAGCAACGTCGATATAAAATGAAATACCCTTCGACTCGATTCTGCTGTGCGTGTGTTGATTTAGCGCGCGCTCATAATACAGCTCGGGCTCAGGTTTGTTTACATATAGCTTGGGCTTCCTGTGGCTCATCTCGCTCACTACATAAACATACACAAGCGAAATTATTTTGTCCACCTCTACCTAAAATATCAAGGGTACACACTCGTCCACTAGACAGGCCGACGAAAAAACAGCATAAATCAGCTTTAATGGCTCCCAGTCGCTGCAAAACCTCACTCGAGCGTAGATTGCTTTTCCCAGGTTGCGTGCTTTCCTTCCGTAGAATTTCTCCATCGCTTCAATAAGACGGAAAATAGTATCAAAGTTTCGCTTCCAACAAGTCGCAACACCCAACCGCCATGGCATGTAAACGTTTTCCTTGCACTTCTCCCCCCCCCCCCCCCCGTCCCCCTTAATTTCTAATGGTCTTAGATGTACGCCGATTTCAAAATGAGAAAATGACAAATGGAAGCTTCAAATTCTTTATTCTCACAGTTGGGTATTAACCGCGAAATGTTTACGTAGGAAACGTACGACCTCGTCACTTTCCCTTCCCATCCCTTCATGTTCTTCCAACCAAGCTCATTCAATTTAGAATGAAAACGAAGAAGAGAAAGGACCAAACATGGAAGGCAGGGCATCCCAATGCTTTATTGTGCTGTTGTACAGTACTTGGATGCCTGCTGATAGTTGTACACTACCAGCTCTCAGAGCGCGTTCTTTCGGGACTATTACGGAATACGAATTAGCCGTATTAGACTGTAATCGTGTTCTTTTGGGACCTAAACAGGTTTTGGAATAAACAGAATAGCATATTGTTCATTCTGCTCCCGACAGAACGAACAGAGCAGCGGTTCATTGGGAATTTTTGGCGGGAAACCGCGTCCGGCTGGAAAAAAAATTCACTTTAATTCTACGTTAGTTCTTAGGTCATCTCCGTCAAGATCATTCCGTTTCGAAATACGACATTTTGACGACGTTGCGCGCAACTAGAATGGCTATCTGTTTGGCTGGCGAACCAGAGCTCGCGTCTGGTGAGCCAGAACGAGTCTTAGCAGCTCTATTGTTCTACTGATACGTGCGCAACATCGTCAAAATGGCCTAGTCAGAATAGACCCAAAAGAATGCGTCCTCGTTATGTATTTCATTATTTCGCAGACACAGTCCATTAAGTTATCGTAATCTAGATTTAAAAAAAACTAAAAATGATAAAGTACAAACAGAAACACCCATGCAAAGATGAGGCAACGTAAGAGTAAAATAAAAACAATATTTAGTAACCCTATTTATCACGGGAAAACCACAGAAGTAGAGCAATCTTTTGCCCTGGTGCTTGGGTTGCATGGATGAATGAAAGCAAATTCATCGAAGACAAGAACTTGGTTAGAAAGAGCACCATAACCCACAAATGATTAACTTTCTCATGACGAAAGGCAGAAATAACTACTCGGATTAGCAGAGTATGCTTTCGTGAAGAAAATTGGAGACAATTTGATAAACGGGATGGCAAAGTTCCGCGTGGATGAAAAATACTGCTTTTGAAGTGCTCATAATCCCAAATAAGTGAATAGGTGAAACTATTTATTGGTTTGAGTGTTGCATCTATTAGTTATAAAGGTTTCTACACTAGTACTTTCAATATGCTAATTTTGTGATATCGTAGGAGGCTTCATTTATTATACAAAAACATGCTGGCATAGATAAATGACCTTCTATATACATCCATGTCAGGTCCATGTTCATTCACATATCAGGCAGTCGCTGGGCTGGGTCACCTGGTGCCCGTGCGCAGTAAGTATGCTCTTGAGGTAATTAGCATATCATAAATATTCAAAAATCTTCTGCGATCGCAATGGTTTCTTTCGCAACAACAGTAGCATTGTATCTGATTGGTCAGTTCAATGAGAGCTCATTTCTGATTGGTTGAGGGTAAGATTGAAACCCTTTCAATGTTAGCGGGTAGATTTTGTGTAAGAAAGTAAAATTCAGTTAGGGAAGTTCACCTCGATTTATCCGAAAATACAGCAATGAAAGTCCGGCTAAATGTGTACAAAAACTATTCACCTCGTCAAGTGTAATACTAGGGATTGTTTACTTGTCATCGCTTAGGACAATCTGGCGCCATTTCTTGTGAAAATCGACAACATTTTGCGAAACATGGTTTTGGTCCCGTGTTGACTTGAACGCTGAACGGACGGTTTTCAAATTTAGTCGTCGTTCCTTGCCTTGCTGAACGGAAAACTCCCATCGTTTGGAGTTCTAAAGACTTGTAAAGAGAGTTGCAATTCGCCTCCTTTCATGATAATTGTTGTGAAGCCTTGGTTCGTTCGTGAAGTGTTTATAAATGCTTCGCTGGAATAAAGTCAGTGAGATAGCTTGGCTCGAACTTCGCCGTTTCCTAAATAATAATTTTTGAATAGCCGACAAAGTAGCAGGTTCAGCTAAATTCAGGTATGTTTTATTACCTTGTTTTGATTCTGGAAAACGTTTTCAGGTGAGTTCGGGTCGTCCTTTGTCTTGGCTTTGGTGTGTTTTGGCTGGTGAGTTTGTCTTGGCTTTGGTGTGTTTTGGCTTGTGCTCAGAAAAGTCGCAAAATAAACTCTTTCTTTTCTTTCATTTTGTCCGTTTTATAAAACATTGCTTTTTAGCAAAAGGTTTTTGGCAATGTTATTTATCTTCTGGCGTTACTTTTTGTTATACCTTGAGTCAAACACTAAACGTTTCATGTGGCAACAATCTCAATCAACTACTCTTGAAGTGACTCGGCCGCGAAGGCCGAGTCACTACCAAAAGTTCCTTGGCCTTTAGCTCCCGCCAGGTTTTGAATATTTGTTTGCTTAAGTATATAGCAGCATGTTGGCTTTTCCAGTGTCGGTCATTAATTTTTTTCGTCAATTTCCTCAAGGCAGGCGTTTTCTTTCTTCTTGCTCCGACTCGTTTACCTCCCCTTCCTCCAGAGCCTTCATTCATCAGAATTTCAAACAAAAAATGTAAAAATGAAATACTCTACATTTAGAATGAATGCTAAACAAAACGTTCCTGCAAAAACAAATGTTTTAGAGGTTCGAAATAAGAGCGATGGAAATGGATTCCTGAAAGGTTCCTTCGGAGGGAGGTTTGATTTCGTACTCCGGGAGTCGGAAATCAAATTTTGCCTTTGGCCGTGCGATAGACTGGTAACGAATGAGCGCTGACCCAACCCCTTTAAAGTCGAGGGGTCCAATGGTATTCAGTACTTCACCAGTGAGCTTACAAGAGTTACAAAGCTATGGCCACTAGTTACGAGCCTCGTTCTGGCGTTCTTTCCCGCCATTTACTGTCGACATTTTCTTTGGTTTGCTCGCCATTTTAGTCATTTTCATTTTAGTGCCACGGTAAATATTATGGTCTGACTACGGGCCTGCATATGACATCATAAATTAGCATATTAAAATAATGACTTATATAACTCTTATAGACCTTTCCCACGCGGCGGCCATCTTGGAATAAACCTATTGTTCATGCTTAACCAGCCTCGGTCTCAAACGTGTTCAACCGAGGTTGGGTAGGTTTATTCCAAGATGGCCGCCGCGTGGGAAAGGTCGATATTTCACAATTGCCCCATATCATTATGACGTCAAATCAAAACAATCCATTGTTTAAACGCTAAGGATCACGGTCGTGGGAGGGGTACAAAACAGCAACAACACAAAGGAAAGCGCTATCAAATGCATTTTGTAGAACGTAGAATAGCGGTAACATACGGTAAATATTGTGGGATAAACATTGATACAGCTGATATCTGGAAACCAGACAATTCCAAGTTAAATTTTCCTCAGCAGAGCAGATTTAGTTAAAAATTCTAATGTTCATGTCGATTCTGTCCCCCTCATAAACAAGCCGTGACGTCATAATGATATAGGGCAATTCACCTATCACTTGATGTAGAATAGAAATTTATAGGAACTGGAAATTGGTTCACTGTAACCGACATAATTCTAGAATAAGGTTTCGTAATTCACTTTAATCTTTGCCATCCTCTATCGAAAACGTTTGAAAAGAAACGTTTGATTTGGGATTTTGACAGTGCTTCTTAAAATACACAACCATGCATAGAATGTTTTGAATATATATTCGGGATAAATATACGGGCATGCAAAGTTAAAAAAGGTACAGATGAATGTATGGTGGTTGTACGCGTCACCTTCCTTCAAACACCTATCTGTAATGTTTTCAAACTTTGAAAAAATAATCCTTTATGAGGAAAAACATATTTTTTAAACATGGCATAGTAGTTTACTTTGAAAGACTCTTTCCAATAACAGTATATGTATTTCTATCCGTAGAGCTGTAAGTTTAGTCTTAGGATGTAGAGGTATTCACTTGATTAAGCAAGTTAACGTTCGTCCCATACACTGAAAGTCTCTTTTACCCTATGGGTTGTAGTTTATGCAATTTTGAGTGTGTCGCTTTTTGGAGGCAATGTAAGAGTGCTTTCTTCCGGAAAAGTGCCAAATTCCTGCGATAATTTGCACTTGCACGGCTCTATACTAAAAAGCTCACTTAACAAATACGAACATGAGACTGGCCCAAATATATCTCGAGGACTGAGTTTTGAGTATCCAGTAGCAGAACGATAAAGAGAAAACGAGGGGGGTCATACTACTTACATATGTACATACTACTTACATATGTACATACTTTAAGTTAAAACGCAGCAAGACATGGAAAGTGCTTGCTGGGAGGTGCTTTGAAAGTCTCTCTTATCAAAGAAAGTCAAATAATGTCTGTCAACACCCTGCTAGATCAATGCCCACGTGTTTGTTGTGGTAAGGTATGTTGGTGTGGTTACAGAGATTACAGTATAACGATGATGCGCTCCTGGACGGCAGTCAATCCGAAGTGGACTTAGCCTGCGTAGCGGCGCAAGGGGAGGATGGAAAAGGCAGAGGGGAAGGGGAGAAGGGAAAGGAGCTTCTGTCTCTTCTCCAACTCCCCCTGTCTCTTCTCCAACTCCCCCTGTGCCTTCCCCCTCTCCTTGCGCCGCTACACAGGCTAAAGTGGACGCACGACCTTGTTGCCAGGTGCCTTTACACACCTAGTCTGTAAAGGTCCTGGTGGACTGGGTCTTTTTGCTGTCGTCCACGATGTATGTATCGAGTTTCTTTTTTCCTTCCGGTTGCCGTCCAAGAGCACGCCATCGTGACGTCATCGCAAGGCAAAAGTTTCACGACCACCATGGTCAAAAAAGAGGAATATTTTTTTTACGACGGCAAATCTCGAGACGATTAAAAAATCTAAGACGTCCTGGAATATTCTCAAGATTAGTAATTTGTTCTGCACTTGCGCATCTGTGTCTTAAGTTCTTCTCAGACAGATTTTGAAAACATGATTTAGTCTGCTCGCGCCTCTTCCAATT
Source organism: Actinernus sp. WN-2022 (assembly GCA_030867875.1). Lineage (NCBI taxonomy): Eukaryota > Metazoa > Cnidaria > Anthozoa > Actiniaria > Actinernidae > Actinernus > Actinernus sp. WN-2022. The sequence goes on from JAOWCC010000064.1 coordinate 32,516,851, forward strand.
TCAGAAGGTCCCCCCCCCCCCCCCCCCCCCCCTCCCCCCAGGAACTTTGATTTTGAATTTCCTGTGAAGCGCGATCGAGATTACGGGGATTGGGTCGACCCCACCACAGGTAATCCAAAATAAAAACACCCAGAACAAGCTGCAGGCATTCACCATCCCAGCCGATCTTAGGGTCGTCACACAACGCTAGCGTAGAGCCGACCGTGAGAATGGCTGCGAAGGAGACTAATTATTCTCCGGTAGAAAAAAAATGACATTATTACGCAAGATCCGGTAAAATCTCAAACCAGCATGTTTTCAAAATCACTCTGTGATATGTTATGTTCAATCAGTAATAAAAACTGAAAATGATCGTAGTTCGAAACAGAGCGTGTGGCGGAGAGAGCTATTTCTTGATCCCGTACGCACTGTCGATATAATGCGTTATGTTGTCACTCCTCAGTGTAACTCTCGCGCGGTCGCTCTACGCGTGCTTTCAACTCAGTTTTGACATGTTGAATTAAAATGAACGGAATGCTTTGAGCCTCGATGGTGCATATTTGAGTTCTGTGTCATTGAGGAGTTAAGGTTGGTACCACGAGGTTTAGTAACAAACAAACGCATGTATGTAATCTGTATGTTCAGCAGTGTTGTCGATAGGGCTCTTGGAATTCTGTTAATAACGATACCGCCGACGTTACGTGTCTTGCTGCCATGACTGTGATGGTCCTGCTATAGTGTCCGTACGTCTAACACAATGAGCTGAAGACAAATTGGAGATTAAAAATGATTTTAAGAGCAATTGACAAAACCCTTAAATATGTAATAAGAGGTCAGTCAACGAGATTTATGTGAGCATTCCTTAGTTATTTCACTTACCCAGTATTCCGCATTCTAGAAAGCAAATGAGACATGTGTCCCATTGCGTTATAAATTTGAGGACATTTATCGTGTCATAGGAGGCAATTTTCCCCCAAACTTGAATGAAACAGAGCACGAAATATATGTCTAATCTATGAACACAATAATAGCGTGCGCATTCTAGAAAATAGTCACATTCTTAACAATTGCAAGTGCTTACCCGGCTCCGCAGCGTTTTTTCCACGAAAACAAATATCACGAGAACGAAATTCCTTATACAGCAACACATAGCATATGAGCATACTTCCATGATACATCATATCATGGAGGTTACAAATATAATGAATGCGCTGGATGCGAAAAAGTGACCCACGTAAACAAAGTTTTCGGTAACGAAAACTGTTAAAGCGCAAAAATATCATAAAACCTCGCCTTCATATAAACACTGCCTACCGTATTGTTAGAAAAACAAGCGGCTAGTTTGTCTCCTCTCGGGCTCCACTGTACTTCAAATATTCCTCCATTGCCTTGAAATGTATGGACTAGAGTGCCAGTCTGAAAACAAAGATGCGATGTATGTTTAGTTTAACATTCAAAGGACCTGATACCAGCCACAAAATGTACAAAACAGCTATCAAAACAGGTATCCCTAAAGGGAAACTGAACCCTAAAATCCACCCGTCATCGGGCAATTATACGTAGAGGTTATAATATACTCAACAAAATATCTGGATTCTGATTGGTCAATAACGAGTGCATAAAAAGGTTATTGAGTGCACAGTCGCATGCTCTCAGCAAATGTTTGCACAGTATATAATAAACAAAAACATCGCATGAACTGCTCGTGCTTTACTCGATTTATAGGCACAGTGATAAATTGAAAGTTCTCAAATTACCCGAACTTTAGTACTTCATGTAGCAGCACATAATGTCCCAACACAATGTCCCAGAAAAAGAGACAACATGGTAAATTGCTGCTGTCCTCATACGCGTGTAACTGGCAAAATCTACTAGCACAAATGCTAAGTGCTTCTCAAGATTTACTAGCCCAACTCAAGTTTTTGTTAGTCCTTGTCTTGGATGTAACGCAGGCTATAGGCCCTTTGCACTGCATGGCAAAAACATCGGACTTCATTCACTTAAAGGCACTTGTACGCGATCGGTAGTGTTATAAGCAGAACCTGTTTGTAAATGCTATTTTCCATTTCCAATCCCAATCGATCTTTCTAAAACAGCGTTTTTAAAGATAGCTTGCCATGCAGCATCCATAGCAACGCCTTTCCCGTGGGGATCACGAGCTCAATTCATTTGTTAATGAAGTATTACCGGCTCACCGCCTCACTGGTTAGCTCAGTTGGTAGAGCATGGTCTAGAGTGCGGGAGGTCGGGGGTTCGAATCCCGGCCACGTCCTTGGACAGGGACGTATATAAGCCGTTGGCCAGGTCTCCTTCTACTTCTAATCAGGATTTGAAGGGTACGTAAAATAACCTGCTGTACTACTCGAAAAAGAGCAGGGGATTGTCACCCGGTACAGCAGCTTGGCCATTATACTAACCACACACTCAACATTGTAAACTGCGTGGCAGCTATTAACACCATAAGCAGTCCGAAAAAAATCACCGACGGGATATGTGAGTAATATGTAAAGCGCCATGAGACTGGTGATATGGCGCTATAGAAATATGGCCATTATTATTTATTATTATTATATCACCACGTGACTGTATCCTGCAAAGGCTACTTGCATAAATTATGCAAACCTTTTTCTTCGTTTGAAAAACCATATCAAACACTCGTACTTGTGTTTGATCACGAAATCAAAACACTTCGAACTGAGTTAAAAAAACTCCACTGTGCATCGTTTTTCAAATTCAGTTCTCAGTGTTTTGATCTCGTGATCAAACACTCGTATGAGTATTTGATATGTTATATTAAATTTGACTTCAATTCATCAGGTCTCATTAGTAATAGTTTAAGCATCATTACCTGCGTAGACCAGATATGTACATGTTTGTCAAAAGACCCTGATGCTAGGTATCTGCCATCAGGACTAAATGACAACGTGTAGACCGGCTCATTGTGTTTACATAGGGTCTGTACACAGCTACCCCGCTCCACGTCCCATAACCTTACTGTAGTGTCATACGAAGCACTGTCGACAATAAAAGGAGTTGGGAATCAGTATTAATAGTTACAAGGCCCATACTTACTGTAGCTATGTCAAACACACCTTCAGATTCTAGCAGAAAACGGCACAAAAAATATGTTAAAAGTATGTCTCGTTAAAAGTTTAGGTATGCTAATCATAGATCATCATCAAATGTGTGAAATGCTAAAAACCATTCTAAAAATAGCCAGTCTGTGTTTATGTTTGTGGGATGTGATATATTCCTGTAGGAAAACTGCTACATTCTGAAAACTAATCGCAAAATAGCACATAATCAACCAAGTGTTACATCTACTAGACCAATAATGTGCTCCAGTGGCAATATCTGCAAGTTACACCAATACTTTACTGGACAGGTATTTCTAAAGATATAAATACAGTTTGCAGAAGAATCTTGTTTCAAGCCCTGGATGAGGTAACAAAAAGGACAACATGTTCTTAATAATTATATACATGTAGTTTACACTTTTAATAATGTTGTCTACATTGTAGTGACACGGCTTTCATGTGTTTTTCAATAAAGTATTGATTGAGTGATTGGTTGATTACCTAGCCAATAGTAGTGGTGATCCTGGGTTTTGTGAAGTGGGACCAGTAGGACTCCATGTTATTGTGTAAATCTCCTTTTTATGGCCTTGAAGATCATGTAAACATACGTCATGTTTTAAACTCCAAATCTGTCGAGTTAGGAAATGCCATTAGTAATAACATTAGTTATGTTGTTAGTTTTTGTAAATCATTGTCTGGATTATTTCACAATTATTCCAAATTCGGAATATCTGTTCTTTTGGAATTAGTATTTTGCATATTCTGTTAGCTTCCAACTGACCTTAACCAAAACGAGTAAGAAACTTGGTACTAGCTTGTCGCGTGGGGCCTGGACAATGCGTTTGGATAGACAGGACTTGTCTGTCTGTCTGTTGTCAACATGGCGGCGAGTGCAGCGAGTGAGTAATCTTCTCAATGTTTTCATGTTTCTTTAGCTGAAGAGGACATTCCTGGTACAAGTTTGCCTCAGGAACTTCCAGAGGAACGCAGCAATTTACCGGCTTTGGTATGATTTCTCCTTAAATTCTTGGAACACATTCAAACACTCATCGCCATGTTCAAAGACAACAGACAAGTCCTGTCTACCCAAACGCGTTGCCCAAGCCCTGCGTGACTAGCTAGTACCTAGTCTCCTACTCGTGTTGGTTAAGGGCAATACCGGAATAGCAATATTCAGAATAGTTACAAAAGAATGCACCCTAAGTGAATCAAACTTTACATCAAATCTATAACCATTCTTATTATATACCATTGCTAAGTAAATTTTGCAAGCGATGACTGGTCAATTTGCAGTCCATAACTTCCTGTATAGACCTTCCAGTCTTAAAGACAACGAAGAAGCCATATAAGCATCTTATTGACCTCGTTTGCCATACCGTAAGTTACCGTAAGACCATACCGTAAGTTATGGATCCTCGTTGGTTTCCCCTTCTTACATGCTTCACGTTTGGGCCATAAAAATGGGGGAAAACTTCATCTGTAACTTATGGTATGGACTTGCACTTGGTTAATAAGAGGAATGTACTATACTGACCTTTGCTGACATGTCATCTGAACAGGAAGCTAACAGAGTCCCTGATGGATCCCATCTAATAGCATTTACTTCACTCTGTCAATTAACAGAGAGAAATTCAGGTGTAAAATATGTCCTAAATAAGCTAACATTAAGCTACATGTAACAGCCAATACCAGAACATGTGTCAACCTGTTAGTTCATAATACAGTGTACATAGTTGTATTTACAGCAATATTGTCTATAAAAGTAAATAGCTAAGTCACTGTATAATAAATGAATGGGTCCAGAACTGGAATTGGTTAAACAAGAATAAGTAACTCCAAAGCCTGGATTTCCAAGTAGAATTCCACATATTTTTCTACAAAACCAGGACTCTGAATTCTAAATTAGGTTTACGTACCCTGTACTGCTACATAACATGAGACCCCCTCCCCTCTCCCCCCATCCCCTCCCCCCCTCCCCCTCCCCTCAGCATGGGATGCAGGCACTGGCCTAACAAAAATGAGACACTGTATAAGTACTGTGAAAACATACTGCTTATGATTCTTACCGTGTGTCCCCTAAAACTTTTGAAAGGTTTATCTAATCCTAGTCTGCAAATATGGATGACTTTATCAGTAGAACAGGATGCAAAACTGTTGTTATTCTGCCAGTCAACATCCAGTGTAGGTGCTGGAAAAAGCAAGATCACATCAGCAACACATCACCACACAAGGGGCCAATAATGATAGGCTTATAACAATCTAGGTTAGAGAGACACTCGCACATGAATAATGTTTATGCTATTGCAAAAAGTTTCTGAATTTTTGCATTGGGCGTGGCTACGTTTAGAAAAACCTGAGCACTGTAAATATGTACATTGTATAGGTTTAATATCTAAATATTTGGGACTAGGGTGACACAAGTGACAAGGAGTGATAACACAAGTGATAACCCTTGTAACAATGAGTTAATTAATAATAATTATTGAAAGAGTGTTTTGCTAAAGCAACCCATTATTTAGTTGGAGCTGTGCCAAAATGCTCTTTGAGTAGAATTGAGTAGCGTAATCATAGCTACATGTATGAGCTGCTCCATAACCTGCACATTTTGCTCATTAAGCTAATTATTTAAAGGAAAATTTTAACTCAATTATTTGTATTCAAGTTTTTACTGCATACATGTATCTTCATATTTGTCTGATTCAACGTCTTGGGGAGTAAATAAATCATTCAAACGAAATTTTTGTTGGTGAATAGCAGCTTGTGTTGCCTCTCTCCAGCCATAGTCATCCGTGTACAATAGTTCTTATCTAGTTTTTACAATCTTACGGTAATACGGATCAACTCTTTTCAATGCATGCATCCATTCCAACTTTACATTACCACAATGCTCTGTTCTTTTTTATAAACTGGTCAAATTTGGTTGTGTACCTGTACTTCAGCACAAAAGCTTTGGTTTCACCTTTATTTATGTACTCCTCCACTAGGTTTTCTAGCTTGTCTTCATGACGATCTATGGCTTCATTTACCAGCACTGATTTGTTGGCTGATTGCTATCACAGTCCCAGTCTTCACCTTCGGTACCACTGGATTCCAATTCACTTTTCGAACTAGAGGTTTCCAAACTTTCCCCTTCACTACTATGATTGGTGCTTTCATCAGCACTGTTTTCTTCGTTTTGATCATATTCATCATCAGCCATTTTGCAAGTTTGATTTTCAAAATGACGCCAAGTTATAGGATCATGAAAATGCTTTACCACAGTAGGAGCACTGCTTTGAAAACAGGTGTATTTCTCTGATTTTCTTAAGAAACTGTTCTGAATACGAGTACTAAAATGCTTAATGAGCATAACTGCGCATTTTGCTCATAAGTGCTCAGAGCTGCCCCTATACCCATTAATTTTGCTAATTAGTGCTCATTTAATGTCTGGCAACCCTTGGCTACCCTTTTTAAAGGACTTTTAAAGGCATGAATTCATTTTTGAAGGCTGAAGAGAAAAACAATTCACCTATATTGTCAACTATCCATGTGGCATGCGTGGGAGCTTCCAAATTATAAAATAACATAACCGCTGGTCAATGTACCGGTACTTGCCTTAAATGAACCTCATTCCCAGGGACTTCTCGGTCAGTTTCAATATGTTAGGCAGGCCAACATCACAAGGTTTATATTTAATGCTGTGTATTTTCTACAGACTCTTACATATTCTATTATTATGGCCAAATTTAAGAACTAATCAAAGCCATACAAGAAATTCAATGACTTAAAAAAAAAAAGGACTTTCCAAGGACTCTCTAAAATTCACGGAATTATTAAGACTGTGCAAAGCTTGTGAATGTACTGACCTTGATGGAAGGCAAACAGTTGTTTAACATCCCATGTATTGGCATCCCAAATTATACAAGCCTATAAACCACAGAATTTGAAGACACATTAAAAAAATAAGTGCTATAATCATCATTTTGTTTGTCAGGAATGCTTGTGCCACAACACAATCACAGATGAATAATTTATTGCATTTGTTTTGGTTTACTGATCACAATATTCATAGTTGGCTCTCTACACGATTCACAGATTCAGAATAAGGGTTAACATCTTTGGGTTAACATGTATCAAGTTAAAAAACTAAGTTATGCATGCTACACTGATGTGGTAACAGATGACGAGGTCACAACTCTTGAACCCAGTTCTCCACATCTTAACAAATCATTCTCTGATGTCCAAACCACATTTACCAAGACTTGGATCACAAAGCATCATACCTTATCAACTCCAGCTCCTAGCAGGTGGTTCCCTTTCTTGTTCCATTTTATGGAAAATATAGGACCTTTGTGTTCCCTTAGAGTAGTTACTAGTTGACCTGCATTATTAATAATAATAATAATAATAATAATATAATAATAATAACGGATTAATCAGTGGTATTTCCACGAGGTGGTTCTTCATCCACTGATGGACCTATGATTTAACGTCCTTATCAGAGAAGACTTGAAGGTCTAACCATTTGCAGCTCGTGAACGAAATTGTTTCACAAAGGCAGCATCTTCTACTCAGTTATTTTAAGACCCTGAGTGTTGGTCCGGCCGGGGTTTGAACCCGCAACCTCCCGCACAACAGACCGGAGCTTAACCACCGAGCTAACCGGGAGGTGGTTCATTAACAACAGTATTGCCATTAGCAGTGTTCTCACCCGTCCGCACCATTGCAGAATTCTCACATTTTTTCAAAATGCCACACTAAAAATCTACTGAAGGACCCTAAGGGTGCAAATCAGAAAAACTAGCTGTTATAATTAGTTCTAAAAGGAAAACAATGGTAAAAGAATTTGTGAAATCAAATAAAAAGCTCTTCAATTGCCAATGAAAATGCTATTAACAGTGACCCACTAAATCTCTTAAATGTCCCAGATTTAAGTTTTGTCTTTGTGGGTCCTTGGATGTTATTTTTGCAGCCTCACCTTCAGGGTCCCATATCCTCGCACATCCATCGTAAGAACCTGTTGCTAAGTATGTGCCCTCGCTCTGAAAGGAAAACATAAAAAGTCCACTGTCAGATATTCATTAAACTATATATTTATAAGCATTTAATATAATAGACCCTATTCATAAATGGGCCATTCAACCGTGACAGACATTACACCCAGAGAACATAATTTTTTTAATTATACACAACTTGCGTAATTTTACATTTTATGTTTAAATACAACTGCCTTAGAGCCTTCTCTCTAACTAATTTTGTTGTTAAAATACATTTTACAGTAGCTATTCCTGGTTGCCTGTTTTTTTAACTGAAAGGACTGTGACGGACATTACAGCTCAAACTACCATCGATTTGGATTTTGAATTTTAAAGTTAAATTCCTGTGAATTGTGAGAAGTTTTAAGCAAACAAGTATTTTCTTATTGAAGACTTAGATTTCTCACAAATTTTTTCCATAAAAAAAAGGTATATATTTAGCGTGACGGACATTACAAAAAACGTGACGGACATTACACTCTGTGAATTGAACATTTATAAGTACAAATTTAAAATAATTTTAAACAATTTTTTTCTTTATTTGTGGTCATTATAAACTATCACTTGTCAAGTAATAGTAAACACCACATAAAATCAAATTTCTTCAGTTTATTCAGACTTCATTTTACCTGCATAAATTAGTAATGTTTCAAGTTGGTCAGCTGTTTTGCTTTCAAAGTATGCTCAGAGCATTCTGTAAAAACATAAACCATGACTGACCAGTTTTTTTTCTTTTCTGGCATTTCTCAGTGCTCTGTAAGTACATGCTTTACACTGCAGTGTTCAGTTAGTTGATTAGTTAAATTTAAATGGCCAAAACAGATGCTGAAAGGGAAAGAATGTGTTGAGCAAAGCTAAAGCTTGACACAGAAAGGTACAAATTATAAAGAAAAAGAAAGAGGAGACAATTTCAAAGGAAAAGCAAATTCAAAGCCATTGATCCATCTGAATGACTATGACTGTGGAGTTTTCACTTGCATGTATGCAAGGTGCCTTGTTGGCCACAGTCCAATTATAAGTCAAATCTGTATCTCTGCATACAGAAAGATCATGTTCCTAGATTTACATCTTCGTATTCTGCACCCATTGCCACCAAATGTCATACAACCAGAGAAGTACTACGCTGTAGACTACAGAGAATTATTACATCGGTAGAGCACTCTGCAGTCAGGCTAGTGATTATAGCCAGTTCAAGTTCCTGCACAGAGTTGGTGCAAACCATTTCGATTGGCCCAGACGTGATGACATTGACAATGTCCACAACTTGTGTGTGTTCTATGGGCCAATTACTCTGCTGAACATTGGTCCTTTTGTTGTTCCAAAGCAAACTGAAATCGAGAAGTTGTTCAAAGAACTCAAAAAGCAAAGAAAAGTTTAGAATTCTATAAAGTTACATGCACTCCCAGTAATCTTTTAGTCACATAACATTATCTGAACATAAAGCGGATTAATTTTCTTACATTCCATTCTAAGGATGTGACATCAAAAGAGTTGTTTTTATGATTTTCCTGGTCCTTTACTTGATGTGCCAGGACTACAGGAGTACCAAGCCCATTATCAGTCATGGGCCACAGTCTTGCTGTACCATCTCCTGAACTAATACAACAAACAAAGACTTATTACACAACCCACATAACTTGGGATATAGGCTTTTTACAGCTAGTTCAGTCACATGTTGATATATCACTTCAATAACCAATGAATTGCACTCGTGATCCCATGGGAAAGGCTTTACTGGACGGCAAACAAACTTCTAAACACTGTTTTAGACTGGAGGTGGAAAATAGCATTTACAAACAGGTTTTTCTAATAACACTATTGATCTCGTACAAGTGCCTTTAAATATATGAAGTCAGAATTTTTTTGCTGTCCAGTACAACCATGTGATTGCATTCCTGCAAAAGGCCCATACACAACTTTCATAATGGCCGCCTCCTAATTTGCATAATTCGGAAGATTAATCTGTAGAGGGCAACCAATGCTACCATATGAAAGATCACATTATAACTAGTAATTGTTTTGAGTTTTAGAGCAATGTAGAGAATTGCTGTTGAGTTATGAGCATAAAATGCATGAAAAACTTGAAGGAGAGGCTAGAAAGGCCTCTGTTGTTATTCTCATACAAATCTCTCTAAGTTGAAATAGCTGTAACTTCATTGCAACACTCAACTTTCACAAATTTACTAATTTTGACATGCTCTTTCACGTGGCAATGTTCATGTTTTCTGTACATGTGGATAAACTACCGAAGTGGGAAATCACATTTATGAAAGTCTTAAAGAGGCTATGTCCTGGTCACTGTTGCATACATGTATGTATGGACTGAGTCAATGTTCGATTGGTGGCTGTTAAATATTAGCTACAAACTGTAAAAGTTTCTTCCATCAATGAAAATAAAAGATATAAAAAGATATGATTCAGGGCACATACTTACCCAGATGCTAAAAGGTCTTGAGTAGGATTCCAGGAACAAACAAATACCTGAAAATAACCACATTAGCAATAATTTTATATTGCTTATAAAATATTACAATGTAATTTTATGAGCTATTACTTGTCAATTTGCAGTCTCACCCACTTCTGGAGTAAGAAGAAGCCATATAATAAACATGTTATGAACCTTATATGCTTGGTCCATACTGCAAGTTATGGATCCTTATTTTATGGCCCACACACTTCGTGCTTGGGCCATAAAAAAGGGGACAAAACTTGGTCCATAAATTATGGTACGGACCTCACACTGGGTTAATAAGAAGTATTATCACTAACTGCCCCTATCTGGGTCAGTTGAAATGTCAAGGTAAAACTCCTGTATCGATGAATGTCTCACAAGTATGGGACCTAGCTGTTTTTTTTTGGCATACAGTATACCGGTATGTCTGAGATGCATACTATTGCTCTGGGCCGGGTTGTTCGAAGCAAGGTTAACTTTAACCCTAGGTTAGCGCTAAATCTGTAATTGTAATCTGTACAGTTTAACCCAGGGTTAGCGATTTAATGCTGGGTTAGCGCTTAACCTTGCTTCGAACAACCGGGCCCTGAACTCTAATTTTTACGTTTCCCATCAATTTCATAATTCTTTTAAACATTATTAAATATTATATAGTTTCATTTTACAAGATACCATACTTGAGATACTTTTATTTAAAACAGGGTAATCCCTTCAGTAAAATTACAAAGTTTCATTGTTTAGGAGCCCTATGATACAGTACTTGTGTCCAATCTGTATGGGATTTACAATGGTAATTAAATGCCCATACAGGTCGTCCACTCATATTGTACCCATTATGAAACAAACCTCAGATTGATGGCCCCTTAACACCAGAGCCTTCTGGTTACTGATATCATTTATTGACCCATCATACTCCAGGCCATCGGCATGGGATATGGAATTAAGATGGGCATACATTTCTTCAGGGCCATTGTCATTCTTGTATGAAGCATCAGGCTTGATTCCCTTACTTCCAATTAAAGAATGTCGGGAGGTGATTATGTCTGGTAAGACAGCATCTATCAGTGATAACTGGTCCAATTCACCATCGTCCAGAAGGCCACCATCCTGTTAAGATGGACAACAATAATTGTAGGTCTGTGTGCAAAAAGGGCATAAGTGACTCTTGATCATGTTCTAAATTCTCCCTTAGAAAACAAAGAAATTGAAGGAGAATTTAGAATGCGATCAGGAGACACTCAACACCTTTTTGCACACAGCCCTTTCATTATGCTGAATAATAGCTGGTTAGCTGACTAAAAATCTCTTAATGTATTTTACTTGGGTGCCTATAGTAATATTTTATGGTATTCATACGCTGTCATTGACTCACCAAGAAATAATAAAATTCTAACAATTAACTTCCAACAGTTCCACATTCTGGGGTGGATACAGTAGTGGTATTAATCCTGGACTGGCTGTGTACTCAGGGCTGAGGGGAGCCGTGGTGGCACAGTGGTTAAGTGCTTTGCCTCTCACCTCTGTGGCCCAGGTTCGATCGCCAGACATGGTGCCATATGTGAGTTGAGTATGTTGGTAATATCTCACCCTTGCCCCGAGGGTTTTTCTCCGGATTCTCCGGTTTTCCTCCCTCCACAAAATCCAACACACTAAATTCCAATTTGATCTGTGAATTAATCGGGTCCTGGCTTTGATCAGCCGGCTTTTGGTTAAATGTATTTCAGGTCCCGTTGGAAATTCAGTGGCTCCAGAGCCTGATATATGACCTAACCTATGTGTATTTGAGATGGCTTACATAAAGGATTGGGCTCATATTTTACATGTACCTCTGTGACAGTAGCCTCTGCCTCAACGTACTGAACACCTTTTTGCAAAATAGACACTAGGGCACCAGGAGGGACAACAGAACCATTAATGTTGGACTGGTCAATGTGGCTCTCAACTCCAAATGTGAAAGCAGAGTGCTGGAATCCTAGAAGAATACCAGAGTAAAATTAGCCATTATATTAAACCTATGGCAAGTGTACACATACAATATGTATATGCAGAGGTTGTATGGAATGCAAAATATTTTTTGTGTGTTTCACACAAAACGCTCTGCCTACATGTACTTGCAGATTCAGGTTGACACGCAAGTGTTTATTCAGGTGCAAAACAACGGTTTGTTGCAACGATTGATCAGTCACTTTGCTAAGTAGAAAATGACATGTTGCTAAGTAGAAAATGACATGTTGCTAACCAAGTTGGGATCAATCACGGTTTCTGGGAAACTATCCACTCACCCCTGGATGGGAGGGAAGGGGGTTTCCCAGAAATTTGTCATCTGTTGGTGCTTGGCTTTGTACAAGGTGGTGGTTGTGCCAGTCAAACACATGATATTTTACATGTGTATACTACCACCTCCCCATTAAGGTGGCCAATGGGTATTGTGACAGCTGAATAAGCACCATAAAGTTTATGGTCAATCATTAATACTTGGGCTGCATCAGGCAAAAAGGGCCTGGATGACATTCAAGTTAAATAATCCCTACAACAGTGTTCCTAAGAACAGGTTGAAGATTGTATTGTTTTCTTGAAGAGAAGCGCTACATTTCATTCCTAACAATAAATGTCAGTTTCAAGAAATTGACAATAAAAATCAGGGGTGAAATTTATGTGATTTTGATGCATGGGCCTGATCACAAATATGCCCACAAAAATTAGGAATCCTGTCAGAGGGGATGATTTTGATGTATGACAATCATTTATACCTGCTGGCATTAAAGAGTAAACTAGTATACCTAACAGGTAGTGAATGCTGCTCCGCTTAGTAAAGGAAGTATATTAGAAGAGAACCTACAGTAACACTTTGGCAGGAAAAATATATTACTGGGTGATAAAAATGCCAAGGTGTTAGATGAATATATTTTGTAGTTTTGGGGCTATTGTGCGACTGAATCCTGTTTAAGCTGTGGTGTGTATCTCAAAAGTTGTCCCGATTTATTTTCATTTTGTCCCGACATATCAACAATCTCCCAGTACATCTCCTGAGCCTACCAATTCCCAACATTTTCTTAAGATTCCCAGCACAAAAAAAACTGCTATTCTCTGTGAAGTTTAAACACCGGAAATCAACTGTAATTGAGAATGTAATTGAAAATGCTAATTGTGTTTTGAACCGGCTGCTTGACTTTTATATCGAAGGCCAATAGAAGAAAAAAAAATATTTGCTGCTCACCATCTTGATAACAGGAGAGATCTTGCTCTTTGGAAACTGATACATGTAGTTCACACAGAGTTCGCCTACATGTCAACAAATTCATGATTACACAAGGATCGCATACACAGAAATGCATTAAAGAACGGTTGAACGTAGTTAGCTCCAACAATGCAGATTCCACCTCATGTAATGTCATGTGACGATCAGATCTGTGCAAAGCATTGTGGTAAAAAAAGACAATAGAAGTGATGCATTGTGGTAAAAAAAGAAATATAGATTTGGACCCGCTTACAGATTAGAACTGCTGCCTTGCTCGCTCGCTTCAGGAAGATTAACAAGATGATGACTTTTTGGCCCCAAAAAATATTTTCTGCAGTCAATCTACTCTCCGTAGCTCATAATATGATCTTAGCAATAGTACAAGTTACACCTTGAAACAATCGTCTGATGATAAGGAATCATTTGCGTTGCTAAAATTGTGATCACACCCTCATGTAAAAATATCGTAAATTGTCTTTGATTTCACTGGTTAATTTCATGAAATCAACACTACTTGTTAGTAGCATTTGCGATGCATATTGTAATCGCACCACAAGTATAAAAAACATGGTGCAATTTCAAAATATATTTACATATGTCGTCCAGGCCCTTTTTGCCTGACATGGCCCATTTGTTAAACCATGTATTTCATTAGCCTCTTCTGCAGACAACTGCTTAGTAAACTGGAAAACATCCGAAACACCAGAATTGGGTTACCTGTGGTGACAGGTAACCCAACTCCAGTTTTTCGGTTATTTTCTGGTTTACTAAGCAGTTGCCTGCAGAGGAGTACTGGCTAAAGTGCTTTTGTCATGAACCCCTTGTTTTTTATACATATATTTTTTTACTTGAAACCCAGTGGGTTTTTTTCCCCAGAATCCCAGGTTTTAATTGAATCAATTAATCATTTCTATTGATTGCCAATAACAACCAATAGCAATCACTCATTGTTATCGATTGTTACTATGTATATGAATTGAATTCCGATATTGATTCCTACCAAGTGACTATACACCTGGTAACATTTTTCTCAGCAACATGTGAAATTTTGTCTAGAAACAAGACTAGTGATCAACCATTGCAATGAACACAAAATCAGACACCATTAAATGCTCAACATGAACCTGCAGTATGGTCTACATATAATCACAGGCAGCCCAAGCTCTATTTTTGTGTTATTTAAAAGCAACTCATTGTGAGATTTTACAGAAGTTAATAAAATGTACGAATCAATACAGTACTCAAATAAAGATTACAAAGTAGTGTTTTTGATTGGCCTGTGCACTTCCAATTCACCATCCCAACTGTAATAGAAAATGACAGGCTGGAGATTTTACCTCACATCCAATTATGGGGACTGCCAAAAATCCCCTTGTATCATTGGCCAAACAAACTACGAGATTTAAGCTTATAGATGTCGTTCTTACTTCTGGTATTGTAGTCGTGCATGTCTCTCTTAAAAGTAAAATCCCAGTCTATAAAACCATTTAAACATTTAAAAACAAATAAGATACAGTGCTTTCTGCGTCTCTCTAATAAGGAATCCCAGCCAAGTTCTTCCAAGGCCTCTGAAGCAGAGGAGTGCTTAGACTTATCTAAAATTAGCTTTGCTGCTCTGTTTTGAATTTTATTAACTTCTGTAAAATCTCACACTGAGTTGCTTTTAATGACACAAAAATAGAGCTTGGGCTGCCTGTGATATAATGAGCACATTGGTTTACAAACATCAATTTATTGACATATAAACTCTTGTGTTATACTTATCAATAAACTGGTATTAAACTTTATGTGTATGTAGTATATATAATTTGAGGACCTCATTCGTTCCAGTTTGCTATTAAAAAAACCCACATGCACTTTGATCACTGACATTGCAGTCATATACTCCATGTACTTAAATGTACCCACATATTACCATATATTACATAATTTTGTCTTCAGATTTCCCAGTGATTTGATGGCAGTGTACAGCAGGACGTGGTTAACATCAAACGTCGTAAATTACTTACCGAGAAGTGTTTTAAACCTTATTAATAGATCAACTTTCAACGCTCGAATAAAATAGAGGTTACAATTTTTAAATACTAAACGCACGTCAATGCACAAGATCATGCAAAAGACAGATCAACTCACCAGATTCTTGGAGGTATCTATACACCAGGAAATTCACTTCATCACTGCTCATAGACATGGTAAATATATCATAATATATAATCTAGTTGAGTCGAGTCTCAACAAAATTTACCACTCACTGGCCACGCGGACTATTTGAAAGCTCCGTTCAGCAAACAGGCGCGGTTTAAGATTTACTCACAAAGAACTTGTAGACTTCATAAATGTTTCTTCTACCACTCTAGACCTCCTGAGTATGTGTCGGAAATTCATTCATTTATAAACTCTCGTTGTTTTTCAACTACATGCAATAAAATCTGCACAACTAAATGGTGTCTCTGGACTCTAGTTACCACTTAGCCGCCATGTTTACTGGAGGCGCCAAAGATCACGTGGTACCCGTGACGTCATAGGAGCTCTTTTGAGTCTTTTGAAGACGTCCCTGGAAAGCTCAAATGTTCTTTCGTTACTTGAAATTCTCCAAAATGCGAAACAATTGCATGAGAAGCTAGCTTATGGCTTCATCTTCGTCTATAAAATGTAGTATTTTTTATACACACAAAAAAAAGGGAGGAATTTTCAATACGACAAGTTTCAAGTATTAGGGCCATAAACGTAACATCAATGAAGACACCGAATCAAAAAGGGTCACTTAGTGAGGAACCTGGGTCCGAGATTCACTTGGCTCTTCCTCTTCGCCAACCGTGGCCATATTGGTAAGAAGGAATGTGCTGTATTGCTTCCATCCTTGGTTATTCTGTACTTAGGAATTCCATCGGCTAAATATCTTACGGTATTAAGAAAGATATATTATCCTTCTACCTAGTACTCGTCTTATTTTTTCATCAAAGTAAAGTCTTGCCGAGGAATTTGCGACTTAATTTCACGTATTTATGTGAGACGATACTTATATTGATGGTTGTTTTAAAAACAATTCAGTGTGTCCCATATGTCATTGTTTCTTGTATTTTGTGCACAATTAGAGCTCTGTCAGTTCTTTCCATTTAGAATATTCAAAATTTGTTAATTTCCATGTACTTCCACGGTGGTATTAAACTTATTGTTTTTGCCGAACGATAAAACCATGCCACTGTATGGAAAAATATTTTATACTTAAGAGTCTGCCCATTGTGCTTGATTCATGTGTTTCAAGTACATTGATATTTGTAACATTAGTTAAGAATTTGGAAAAAAAAGTTTCTATAAAGAAGGCACATCTTTCTTGTGTATTTGAAATTAATTCATTTATGGAATAACTTGCACTTGCAGTAAATATGGGTCGAGTGATCCGAGGCCAACGTAAGGGTGCTGGAAGCATCTTCAAGTCCCACACCAAACACAGGAAAGGAGCTGCAAGATTAAGGGTGCAAGACTATGCCGAACGTCATGGTTACATCAAAGGTATTGTTAAGGAGATTATCCATGACCCTGGTCGGGGTGCTCCTCTGGCAGTGGTAGTGTTCCGTGATCCCTACAGGTACAAGCATCGCAAGGAGTTGTTCATTGCTACTGAAGGAATGTACACTGGTCAATTTATATACTGTGGAAAGAAAGGTAGGACCATATATTTGGCTTTTAATGACTGGATTCATCTGAATATCTGGCTAAAGGGGTAAGGGAGCAGGATATGAAAGGAATTCCACTGCTGGCTTTTCTCCTATCCTCCTTTCTAACTCTTATTTCTTCCTTCCATACACAGGGCTCGAAATTAAGAAAAAAAAGGAGGCATAATTTTACACCCAGCTTAAAAAATTTAGGCATAATTCTCCAAAATTTTACGCCTAAGTGGAAAACGTTAGCCGTAAAACGAAAAAATCTAGCCGTATTTACGCCCGTATCGGGCGCAATTTCGAGCCCTGATACATTATATATTTTATGGGATATGCAATGCAACTTGTCCTGGTGAATTGCTGGTTTGCAATCAATCTCCAGAGATTTGAATAACAGATATGGTGGCCATGTTAGTTGAGTCAAACAAAGAAATATTTTGGTTTCATGGTTGATTGAACGAGGAATCTTTTGTTAACGTCAACCAAGATGGCGACAATGACGTCATGTGAAAACGAGCAATTGATAGCTGTCAGTGTAATAAACAAGTTTCCTATAGACCAGTTCACGGTAAATTCCGACCTTTTTAAAGTGGTGCGAAAATGGTGCGAAATACAGTGTTTGTATGGGAATCCGATGCCAAATAAAATCCATAAAATCGAATTTCTGAAATATTCTTCAGATACAATGTACCAACTTAAGATACCAGGTTAAAGATTAACATATCGAAATTTGAGGGATATAGCTGTGCTGGGAGGCGTGCAATCGTGTTTTCAGTTTTCCATACATTGTCTGTAAAAACGAGTCAAATTCCATGTGAAAATTTACAGACAATGTATGGAAAACTGAAAACACGATTGCACGCTTCCCAGCACAGCTACATCCCTCAAATTTCATTATGTTAATCTTTTACCTGGTATCTTAAGTTTGTATCTGAAGAATATTTCAGAAATTCGATTTTACGGATTTTATTTGGCATCGGATTCGCATCAATTCCCATACAAACACTGTATTTCGCACCATGTTTGCACCCCTTTCAAAATGTCGGAATTTACCGCGAACTGGTCTATTCTCACGGAGAAGCACTAAATGGAAGCTAAATCAGGGATTATTTTCTAATGCTAAATAGCTTTTAGGGAATTCCCCTGCATTAGCCTCCATTGAGTACTTGTTCCAGCTTGTCCATGAGGATATGAAACTTACCTATTCTAATTGGCCTCTTGGCTCCTTAATCATTCAAATACTGAAAAAAACAATTCACAATTTTTCTTGTCTCTTCGCATTTTATCATGCAAGAACCGGGTTAGAGTATAAAAGCATGTTTATTACCATGGGCGTAGCTACGCATACGCCTGGATGCATGTGTGTTACTCGAAAAATTTTAAAAGAAAAAAAAGTAGCTTGTTTTAGGGGGTGGAGTGGGGGATATGGCCCTTTGAGTTGAAATTTCACAATTTATTGTGCGTCACTTGGCTACGCCCCTGATTACATGATAGTCAGTGGTATACCGGCTGATATGAAAATCATAAAAATGATAACACACCGCCTCCAGTGGGGATATAATGTATGTCAACACGTGTGGGATATTACTTCACACTGTCACCACAACTTGTTTTGTCTGATTTGCTCTTTTTTTACACCTTAAATTGTGAAAAAATATGTTTTAAATAGACACCGTAATTTTAATAATTTATTATTATTTTGACTTGGTTTGATGGTTTTCAAGGAATTTGAGTGACCTTCAAAATTAGGAATGAAAATGTTCACCAACTGGCTTTCATGTAATAAAAAGTAAATTACATGGCTGCTTGGAGATACAGAAATTATCTTCAAGTGTTTAACTTGATAAGTCACTTGTTCACTGTACTCACTCTTGAGTTATCAAGCTAAATTCTTGAAGATAAATTATGTATCTCCAAGCAGCCATGTAATCCTCTATGTGATTGATGGATGATAAAACTTCAACTAAAGAACTGGTTCGCATAAATATGAAATGTGCTGCAAGGGCCTGATATTCAAAAGAAAACCATTATCCCAGTATTTTAACAAAAGTGACATGTTCAACATTACTGACAGTGTTGTTGATATGCATTGTAAATTAGGATTATCTGCATGTATACAGTACATTGTACATGTAGACTCAGTTGTAGAAAAGATCCAGCAGTGGACAAACTTCACCTGATACACTGCCAAGTTTGCCAGTTGCTTATTTTATGTGACCATAACCGGCTTACACCCCTCCTTATCCATTTTAATTACCCACCTACTATTCAGAATTACCCATCTTCAAGTCTTATTGAAATCCTGTAGACTGTCTAAACTTGCAAGTTATAACACATTTTGTATCCTATCAGGTGACATTAATGCTTAACATCATAAAATTTACAAGAATTGGTATAATCAGATTCATCTCTTTTTATCTTGTTATGAAGCAACCCTTCAGATTGGTAACTGCCTCCCTGTTGGTGTAATGCCTGAGGGAACTATTATCAGCAGCGTGGAGGAGAAGACTGGTGACCGTGGTAAGTTGGCTCGCACATCAGGCAACTATGCTACAGTCATCTCTCACAACCCTGAAAAGAAACGTACACGTGTCAAGTTGCCATCTGGAATCAAGAAGGTTCTACCCTCTGCAAACCGTGCTCTTGTAGGTATCGTAGCAGGTGGTGGTCGTATTGACAAGCCCATGCTTAAGGCTGGACGTGCCTATCACAAGTACAAGGCCAAGAGGAACTGCTGGCCACGTGTCCGTGGTGTAGCTATGAACGTAAGTTACATTGTGTACACATTAACTTGTGTGTCTGTGACAACTGGCCTCTCTGGTGCCTTTATGAATATGCACGTCTCAAAATATCCTTCAATTGTCAATGTAGAACACAAGAACTGCTCACCCAATCTTTAATTGGTATAGAGTTTCAAGTGGTGTAGTGAATGTTGAAAAACACTCCCCTATAGATCTTATATAACCACCATCTTCTTAAAGTGCCTCCACCTACCACAACTACCAAGCTAACTGGGAGGGTTGAAACCTGGTTGGACCAACTCAAGGTCATAAAATAACTGAGTAGAAGGTGCTGCCTTTACATAATCCAAGAGTAAATGGTTAGACCTTCACATATTGGATAAGGATGTTAAACTGTAGTCGTGAACTAAATAAACAGTAGCAGTAAACATAAAGGGCTGTGTGCATCAAGGGCATAAGTGACTCTGATCACATTCTAAATTCTCCTTAAAATTCTAGGAGAATCTAGAATGTGATCAGGAGTTACTTACACCCTTGTTGCACACATGTTACCCTGTATAAATAGGGACTTCACTTTATAATTTATATTAAAAACATTAATAATTCATAAGGGTGCTAACCAATCCAAATGCAGCATTCGCATCTCATGTAAATCCCCAAAGTATCATGAGGGATGTCTCACACTCCTCACCATTGTAAATGCCCTTACAATTTGTCTGCTGAATTGTATCTATTACATACAGATGTCCAGCATTTCAAAAAAACTTTTGAAGTAGGGGGCATATCTCAAACAGTAGCAGGCATCCCATTTATATTTTGCACTTTTTAGCATTTTTGTTGTGAATTAATGAAAGCAAAATTCTTTCCTATCAATAAAAAAAACAGGTTTGATCAAACACATTAAAAGTTCACATGTTTTAAAAATTGTGTGTTTATTGTTTGAAAGCTATTTTAGCTCCTATAAAGTGCCTATATTTTGGGGAAAAAAATCCTATATTTTCCTATATTTAGAACTTGCACAGCCTATATTTCCTATCAAATTTGTCCAAAAAGTGGCTGGGATGTATGCAGTAGGCAACCGGATAAATGGTAGCCTCCGATGCAGACGTCTTGTGTGGTTTGTTTCCCTCCCTCCCACACCAACGTCTGCGAACTCGAGCCACATTTTGTGTTCCATGACTTACGAATTGTTTATTTTGACCAATTAAATTGCTAGTTAGGTTTTTCCCTTAGCCCAAACATTTATTAATTACTTTGTGGACCGTGGGAACACACACTTAGTCGCCTGAACAACAGAAAACAACTTCAAATCGCTCAGAGGTTGCCAAGTGGTAAAAAAAAACGATATTTCAGTGCATAAAATTTGGATTTTGGCTATGAATTTTTAAGCTTTCGAATGTCTCTAAAAGAAAGATCTTAACGTCTTTCCCGTCGCCACGTTGGTGTTGGTGGCAAGAATACTCAGTTCAGCGACTGTGAAGGTTTGTAGGGAATCTATTCATATCGACGATCTGTGCATTTTAATGAGCTCCTGGAAAATAAGAGCTCCTCTCTGATTGGCTGAACAAGAAACCTGGTTTGAGTTCAGACGTTGGTGTGGGAGGGAGGGAAACAATCCACACAAGACGTCTGCATCGGAGGCTAGATAAATGGTTTATTTTTATTTTTATCATCCTCTACCACAATTTATCAAAAAGGTAACCAACTTGGTTACAAGAAAGGTAACCAAGCTCGATGAACTTGCAGACTTCCTCCATCGGCCCTTATTGAAAGAAGTAGCTGCCAGAGCTCCTGCAGTAGCCAGCTTCTATTGAAACTCCTGCTCATGTAATAGACATCCAGCTCGTACTGCTGCCTACTTCCTCTGTGGGTTAACTACTTCATTTTACTAACTTCTAGTAAATGTGCAGCAACATTTAATGCCTCTGATGCCTATCTTGTAGTTGAAATTGACCATTCAGTTCAATTTGACCATGGGTCAAAACAAACTAGTTCAATTTGACCCGGTCAAAACGAATTAGTTCAAATTGACCATGGTCAAAGCAAACTAGTTTAATTTGACTCAAACAAATTAGTGAGCACATAATGTTGACGGTTAGGGTTTTTTTTAATGTAGGGGTAGCATTTGGATTAGTTCACGTGATTATTGATTGTTTGAAGCAAAATAAAGCTAACAAAAAAAATTGGAGTTTCATGACAGATTCCATTTGGGTTACTACTTCATGTAAGTGTTGACTTGTTGACCCGAGAGGATCTGGGTTCTGGTTTAAGTTATTTATATAATAAATGTTGCTTCCAAACCAACAAGCGCTTGTGTGGCGCAGTGTATTAAGTCAGAGCTGCTGAGTTCAAATCCCTCTGAGTTCAGTATACGGTATTACATTTGAATGAAAGGTAAGTGTGAGTATATGGGAGGGGAGAGAGAGGAGGGTAGGGATGTAAGGGAGGGGAGAGTGATTCTTTTTTAGAATCATTGATAGTGAAACCTGGGTCAATTTGACCTAGGTTGGTTTGACCGGGTCAAATTGAACTAGTTGGATATGACAGATGGTCAAATTGAACTAGTTTGTTTTGACTTGTACATGTACTTTCAAAACTAATGAAATCCCTGCATGAGGAGGACAATGTATTTGTATGTAGTACAATGTTGCTGTATTTGTATGTAGTGCATGGTTAAACATTCAACACTTATTCCAATTCAGTTAATGCAATTTGTCAACTTCTTTTTTCACAAATTCACAGCCTGTGGAACATCCTCACGGTGGTGGTAACCATCAACATATTGGTATGCCCTCAACTGTCAGAAGAGACACCCCTGCTGGTCGTAAGGTTGGTCTTATTGCCGCCAGACGTACTGGTATCCTGAGGGGAGGACAGAAGGTGTTCAAGGGGGAGAAGGAATCGGATTAAACTCCTAAGCAATGACATCAGTGTATGTCTCAAAAAAGCGCTACTGCGCTAAGAACATTAATCTGAAATAAAAACAATTCTGCTGATAATGTGGTTGCGTTTATTTGCTTTGTTTGATGAAGGTTGTAAATTCTTAGGTTGCAATCATTCCTAAGGGAATAAAAGCACAAAGGGTAACAGCCATGTTGGTTGGTAAAAAAAACTGAATTTCTAAGGGACCTGAAACAACCATAGGAGCTGATCAAAGCCAGGATCCGGCTAATCCACAGATCGAATTGGGATTTACATGTTCGTTTTTTAAGGCAAAACAAAAGTAGCTTATGAGATATCTACCAACGAACATGGCTGGCAATGCAATCCACTAATATGGGGTTCCTAATAGTTTACTAGAGTGTTGTCATTTACAAAGCAAGAAATTCTGTGTGCGTTTCAATAGAGTTGTGGTAACACTTGAAAGTTTGGAAGAGGCAAAATAGCCGTGGAAACACCACTCCCCTATATTTGGGTTTCCATAGCAATTTTTTCCCTCACAAACCCATTTGTCTTGATCCCATAATAATACTTTATTTATGTAGCGCATTTTCCACAAGTGCCCACACGCGCAGCTCGACACTAATAGTGGTCAACTGGTGACTGGCCAGCAAAGAAACGTCTTGACGTACATGACCTGAAGAAATTTGGAAAAACTAGCTGTTTTGGCTTGATTGTATCCGATTTGCACACTGCGTCGCTAGTGAACTTCACAAAATTAATTTCTGACACTTCAAATTGAAGATAAAAAAAAATTCTTAAATCGGACAAGTGAAATGCTGCATACATATTTACGAAGCCCTTGCCATTTTGGCCGCATATTTTGTCTTGGAACTGGTTTTAGTAGTGCCCAGTCAAATGGAAGAAATGATCAACATGTGACTCCCAGAGGCGGGTTTTGGAATTGCTTTTGTACCTGGCTAGTACAATAAATAATAATCATAAACTTTATTTACGTGTTAGCCTGCTTGCCGGCTCTCCTGTAATTTCTTTTCGGTCGTTTCTTTTCGGATTGGGTCACCTGTGGCACGCGGTCAAAATGGGGCGAGGACAAAAATGAAGGGAGGGGGAGGGGCCAGCCTTTCCCCCTCCCCCTCCCTTCATTTTTGTCCTCGCCCCATTTTGACCGCGTGCCACAGGTGACCCAATCCGAAAAGAAATTACAGGAGAGCCGGCAAGCAGGCTATTTACGTGTAAGTTATTTAGCTTTGACAAACTAATTGGGGACACTATGCTATCTAATGTACTAACTCGGCCAATTAGCTAAAAATATCAAAGTGTATAGTAAAAATATTAAAAATAGATATGAATAAAATATAATCTTAATTATAAATGCAGACTAAAAATATATATTGTGTAACATACATAGGTATTCCTAAAACAGTCCAGGTATTGATTGATGCTCAAAGTTAGTGCCGAGCCCAGCATCGTGAAAAACTAACTATACAAACAATTATAAAAAGATTAAAATTACAAAAAAGAAACCAATATCAAAAAGACGTGACAAGGTTCATAATCGTAGTCCGAAGCACAAATGGCTGACAATCGAAGTCTTCTTTTCATCACATCGTAATCATAGACTTAAAGTGCACCTAACCCCTTTTGCAATTTTTACACATGAATCTTTGAAAGGTTTTGAGTACTTCTGCGAAGAAATTTTTGGCTTACATAGAATACTTTATGTTCTAGGCTTGTTTGAAATGGTGAAAATTTGACCTTTCCTGACCCATGACCGCGTAAGTAAAAGCCTGGGTCGATTCTGGATCTTACGTCACCTCATTAATGCATTATTCTCCATGGCGCCTTTCTATCACAACAACATCGATATATAGAGAATTTATACGGTCTGCGAGTTGTTAGTAAAGAAAACAGTTATTTTAGACAAAATGCTAAACATTTATTCAACTTATTGCAAAGTCGAATGAATTAGATGACGTAAGATCCAGAATCGACCCAGGCTTTTACTTACGCGGTCAGGAAAGGTCAAATTTTCACCATTTCAAACAAGCCTAGAACATAAAGTATTCTTTGTAAGCCAAAATTTTCTTCGCAGAAGTACTCAAAACCTTTCAAAGATTCATATGTATAAAAATCGTAAAAGGGGTTAGGTGCACTTAATCATAAATACAAGAATGTTCCACCATTTTTGGGGCTTTGATTATGATATTTAAACAGGGAGCCCATGTCACCGAAATGTCAGTTTTCAATGGAGCACTATATACAAGTAAAATAATAAAAATATTGCCTTGTGCATAGGGTATAAAATAAGTTTAAAACATTGTTCCCATAGAGAATCGCAAATATGTGAAAGTGGTGGACCTGAAAACAACCATAGAGGCTGATCAAAGCCAGGAGAACCCGGGGGAAAAACCCTCGGAGCAAGGGCGAGATACCAAACAAAGAACCCGCATATGCCTTATGATATGGCCCCGCGCTGGGCCACATATATAGCTAGTCCCTCCCGATTTTTGCAGGGAGAGGATGTCTGCACGCATGCTAATTTCTTGCATTCCTGTCCATATTGGGGATCTTCCCACAGGCAGCCCAAGCTCAAGTTACGAAAATATTTGTATGGGAGCGTAGCGAACTCCATTTACTAGCCAGAAATACTGTATTTTTTTTGAATAAAAATGACTTACCTTGCCACTGTGATGTCTTCTGTCATGTTTCTCTCCTTGTTGGGTGGTTTAAGCTGATTTCAGCCGGATTTCGTTGATGTGAGAAAGGAGAAGCTAATGTGATCTAGGACCCTAAAAAGAGGGTTGCACACTCGATCTTGACAACACTCGCCATCCGGACCGATAAATCCCACTTCAAAATCATTCAGAGTTCACAGAACCTCTACGAATTCCCGGCTCAAAGGTGGTTCAAACGTCTGAATCAACAGTCGAACGTATGTCGATCTTATGTCTGCGGAAGCCCAGGAGGGCCAGGGAGCGAAAATAAAATCGAGTTTGTCGGAAAATTAAATTGAGTTTGGCGAAAATAAAGCTGAATTTGGCGAAAATAAAGTTGAGTTTGGCGAAAACTAAAGTTGAGTTTGGCGAAAATATTTTGACTTTGGCGAAAATAAAGTTGAGTTTGGCGAAAATAAAGTTGCTATTTGACGAAAATAAAGTTGAGTTTGGCGAAAATTATTTTGAGTTTTGGCCTTTTCAAACTCAAGCGACAAACTCCGTGATCCTTTGCGGTATTAGATAGTTTTAGAGCTTATCCTGACTGTATGAGAATTGTTCACAAGACTGTCTTTTGTCAATTGCTGGGGTTATTTCGGTTTCAGGAACTATATTCTAGAATAATTCTAGAGGGTGTTGTCCTACCCAGGGTAGGTATTTCGAGTTTTTCTGTCTTAAACAGGGTCAGGGTTTCAAACCTTCAGCGGCACCACTATACCCAAACATGGGTCAAGTATGTTTGGGTATAGTGGGAGCGATTTTGTAAACTGTTCGGTCTAGCGGCTCTCGCGCAGTGAAACAATACTTTCATAGCTTCAAACGTATGACAATTGTTCACAAGGGTATCCTCTCTCACTTCAACGGGATATTTTGGCTTCAGGAGTTACATTCTAATAGAATTCGTTTAGTTTTCAGAGTATAGTTGGAGCTGTGTTTGTTTAGCCTCGTTTGCCGTAAAAGTTTGTCTTCATGTCGCGTTAGTTTCTCATAAACTGTATGTCTAAATGTCACCAATGTTTTTCTTTTGCATGACCAGGATCTGTGTTCTCTTGTGTACGAAAATTAGAACATTTGGTAAAGTATATCCTTTCGAAAAATTCGGAAAACTAATTGATACCGTGACCCACAAGTGTCACGGCAAAAACAATTTGCTCACGGCAAAATCAATTTGCTCACGGCAAAATCAATTTGCTCACGGCAAAATCAATTTGCTCACGGCAAAATCCAACTTGCTCACGGCAAAATCAACTTGCTCACGGCAAAATCAATTTGCTCACGGCAAAATCAATTTGCTCACGGCAAAATCCAACTTGCTCACGGAAAAATCAACTTGCTCACGGCAAAATCAATTTGCTCAGCATTTGTCTTGTTTTGCTCGTGTATTTTATCAGTTTCATTCTGTTTGCTTGCTGTAGGCGCTATTGGGTGCTGGGTATGAACACGGCAGAGCTCGTAGTTGGATTTCGGGATGGCACGGCCGGTCCGCTGCAAGGTGTGTTACTGGCCGGGCTGTTCTTCTTCGCAAAGACTGCGTGTGCTCTTAACTGCATGAGTGTGCGTAGGATCTGTGACGTTTACTTTGAAAAAATTAGAGTGTTCAAAGCAGGCCAGCGCTTGACTACATAAGCATGCATGAGGAAGAATTTCTCAAGTCCTTCTTTTATAAAGGATACGGAATACAAAAATATCGTGTTTATGTTGAAAAAGGATGACAAATGGATGGATGGATCACAAATGGATGATGATGCCATTTGTTGAAATTATGGATGGACCAGGAGCTGTTGTTGGATATCGCTCCAGCTGCTGTCCAGAGGAAAGAGATGCAATGAGAGTACTTGGGCTGTTAGTTCAGGAACTGGTTCGTGAGTAGTGCCGGGTAGGAAGGCACACAGGCTTAGGAGACGCCAATATACCTGCCCAGGACCCAATAAGGTTTGGCATGCAGACGGTTACGACAAGCTAAAACCCTATGGATTCCCGTTTTAGTAGAAAAGTACTGTGGCTTTACGTAACACGTTATATGGGCTACGGGTATGTTCCGCGGGATAGGGTATGGTTTTAGAGCTGCCGAGGTCTGAGATAGGGTATCCTTTTTACGGTTTTGGTCTGGGAAAGGGTATGGATTTTGATATACTTGCAGTTGACGCCATGCTTAGCACTCTATCGACCACACTATAACTTAAAAAACATATTAAAACAAAACAACGGCTTTCGTAGTGTAATCTTAATTAAAAACTGTTCGGTATCTGGAATCTTTCATATCTAATGTCATGCTGTGTAAACATCTCAAGATCACGTCTGGGATAGGGTATAATTTTTTTGCTTAAAGTCTGGGATAGAATATGGTAAACGGAATTTTTAGGTCTGGGATAGGGTCAGGGTTTTGAGGTCTCCGCGGCACACCCCTACCCAAAAAAAATCTGAGTACCCAGGGCATACCCCTACCCAAAAAAAATCTGAGTACCCAGTGAACAATGGCAAGCCTTAGCTACTTTGTTCACTGCACACTAACACGAGCGCAGTCACGAGTAGTTCCAACTCTTGAGTCTTCCCGTCGACAACATCTGGTGCATTATGGGAATATTTCAAATCACTTCCACCGCGAAGATCGCTTCCGCCGGCTGAAATTGATTTTGACACTTGTGGGTCACCGTAGACTTGTGCAAAAGCAACCATAACCCGCTCCTTGTCCGCAAAGGATCACCGACCGGCCCAGGAGGGACACTGGAAAATTGTGAGTTTGAAGATGCCAAAACTCAACTTTATTTACGCCAAACTCAATTTAATTTTCGACAAACTCGATTTAATTTGCGAGAAACTCGATTTTATTTTCGCTCCGTGGCCCTCCTGGGCTTCCGTATTATGTCTATTTCGGCTCGGCTCATGAGAAGATCGACGTTTGAACTGGGCCTAAGAGAGCTAGAGGGGAGCCGGGAGGCACTAGGCGTGGACTGCGATGACTTGAATGTCGAATAAAATATATTTTTAGTAACCGGAATAAGCAGTTGAAGCAAGTGGGTGCACGCGCGCGACCAAATGCGTCAAATTAGACGTCGCACACGCGAGCGCACACTTTGCTTCAACTGCTTCCGGTTACTAAAAATAGATTTTAGCGGCACAAGCTTTCGTTTACTAGCCGGCAGAGATAATGTTTTGAATGAAATTGATCTGCCTTGCCACCGGTGATGTCTTGTATGATGTTTTTTTCTGCTTGTTGGGTGGATTTTTTTTCAGGGCCCCTCATCGGGCCCTGGTAGCTCCTGGTAAAAGGGTGAGAGGGAAAGAAGTGGAAAGATGGGGTTAAAATTCGTTGAAATCCCTTGAAATTGCCACCAGAGATCTAGAGCAAGAAGGACATCAACTACTCTTGACTTCAGGCAAGTTATATTTACTTTATTAAAATATTTACCGACATATTTCACAATCGCAAATTCCCATACAAAGCCTTATATATTTTGACCTGCTAGCCTTCGAACAGGCTCTCTTGGGGGTTCTTGGGGGTTAACAGGCAGCGCCAATCTATGGGTTTGTGAAAATACGGACTATGAGAATACGTATGGGGTTTTATAAATCCTTTCAAATTGTGTATAATGTATAAATAAATACCTGTTCGCTTCCACGTTGTTTCCTTTATGGTTTTTCTTCTCTTGGAACCATTTTTATAGGGTGTTTTATGAGTTTTCATCCGCCTCGGCTCAGTAGATGAAAAACTCCTAAAAATACCCTAAAATGATTCCAAGAGAAGAAAAACCACCAAGGAATCAACATGGAAGCGAAAATGTTTATTTATACATTATACCAGAAGTCTATGGACTTCTGTATTTACTTTTATAATATAGATACGATAGTACGCGCGCTCTGATTGGCTAAGAAGCCATGTTTTATCAGAGTAGTATAACATGGTTAGCCGTGTTATATAGTTTTCAACTGGCGGTTTCCTTTCATCGCGCGCATAAATCTATATTATAAAACAGATAAAGAAGCCTTAAATCTGGCTAAGGCTTCTTTATTTGTTAAATATCAGGAGCCATTACCTGCTTATATACCGCCGAGTATATTTATTGTTAAATTTACATGTTTCTTTTTCCCGCCACTATGGCTGTTTGACCTTTTTGTAACATCCTGTACAGTCTTTATGACTAAATGGATTCATTCAAGATGAGATGAATGTAAGTTTCGCGGGAAAATGTTTGACCAAGATAGGGGAGGGGGATTCGTAAGATTGTGATCTCATATGAGAGGGATTTTCTGTTAAGCCGAAAAACGTGACCCAGGCCTAGAGACTTTACCATTTGGGAAAATCGTAAAGTTTAATTGCTTGCATAAAATGCGGGACTGACTCCTGATCAAACTCGAGAAATTAATAATATCATCAATGTCTTTAATTTATGGATAGCCAGCGTATTCATGACCTAATAAGCTAAGCACGTGACCAGTTCCAAGCCCCTCCCTCGTCTTTATTATAGCTTTGAAAATGGCTTGACTCAAAGTCAAAGTGAACTGGATCACACTGCGCTTAGTATTTGGCTTTCCTGACGAGCTGACACTGCAGATGTTGTAGAACTGATAGCCCCCTTCTTTAACGCATTGACATTTAATAGGAAAACAACGCCGAAGAACCGAAATACATACCAATGTCTCTGTAAACTCGTCATTTCAGCGATCAGCATGAATCATGGGCCGAATTCCTGTTGTTGACTATCGGCTGTGAGTCGTCACAGGAAGTGCACGGCGTTCTTGAGTCCTGCTGGTAGAAAAGTCACTACGACAGCTCGACTGGCAGAAGGGATAACGACATTGCTTGGTTTTCTCAGAAAATGGCGTATGGTTTAGACGATATCGACCTGGCTTCGTTAAAGGTTTGTATAAATGAGCAACAAGTCTCTGTCAAGTGCGAAGCCGAAGGCGAAGGGTGTCTGGTTTTCGAATTCTTAAATTATTGCGTTCCACTCCTGCCCTGGTGACAGTGACTGTGGCAGTAAGAATTCGCTTTCCTTTTGAAGAAATTAAAAATTATTTAGGCTTTCGTTTGGTGATTGAACTCTTCATTGAGCTCCCCTGGCCCTGTGCACTATCAATTTATCAGGTTCGATTGTTGTGCGATCAGTTCAATGATGTGATGAAGTATAGTAGTCTTCACAAAACAATGCAAGCTCGACATTTTAGGATATAATATTGGTAGTTCTTATTGATCAAATGACGTATTAGATATGCATTGAAATAGTTCTAATTTTCTTTTCATTCTTCTTTGCAGGAGCCAGCAGGAATTTTTGATCTGATAGAAGTCGTTGGTAATGGCACTTATGGTCAAGTGCACAAGGTAGTGCATGTATTACATTTTGTAGGTCATCTGTGTGCCTTTACTGAGTTACATACTGCAGTGCCACCGAATTCAAAATCTTTGCTAGCTTGTTCGCTCCTGATTCTGCCGTCTGAGCCTTCACGAGACTCAACTTAATTTGTATTTTTAATGCCTTCCATTTTGCTTATCGAGAAGGCCCCAGGCTATACTACATAGACCGGCGTTTGCGCTATTTTTACACTGTTTGTGAGTTAGGTCGCTGGAGCTGTTGACATCTTTTTCAGCCTCTGTGTAAACATCAGTGTTTGCTTGTCTCCTCTGCACCTTTGATTTCTTTGAGATATTAGATTTACACATGTGGCTTTATTTTTATTTGAATGATTCATACTTGTAGTATGAGATCTTGATTTAATACTGATAAGATGCGGAACAGATATTAAAAGGCACTATAACGTGACTGAAACAGAGATGAGTTATTCAGTTTTGTATACAGGTTATGGTAAGACAAATCAGAACATAAGATGTAGAATCGTACTTTTGGACTTGGCAAATTCAGTTGCTCTTCTTGCATTACAAAATATTCACTAAAATTAAACCTCCCCAAAGCTATATCTTGAAAGTTGCATAATTATTATCAGTACGTACTAATTACTGGGTCGGTTTCACTGGGTCACCTAATTAAATGTTAGAGCAGTTGTGAACTGGAGCAACATAATGATATCACTTCGCTCTCTCCATTTTGAAGATCCGTGTACATATCTGGTTATTTATGAACAGTCTGAGCTACAGTTTGAATATGTGGAGTTTCTTTTTGTATTTAAGTATTCCATAATTTAATTTAATTTTGTGGTTTATTGTTGGTCAATTTGACATGGTTTGTTTAGATAAGAGCACTTGGAAGTAGGATATTGTAATAACAGGAAAATAAGGTTGATTTGCATATGTTGTGGTAGAGGATTAGGCTTGAACTTGAAACAACTTAAACAGCTGAGTGCTCTCAACAGCTATACAACAGGCATCAAGACCCACTCATTTAGAAAATATTATTTGCATTAGCAGTTCTAATAAACCCTCTTGCATACTTTGGTGATAGGCCATCCCAATAACATCTTATCATTGCCTGAGTAGTCTCCTTTGCAGCCATTCTTAGTGTTGGTCCCATACTCTGAGCTCTCTACGTTTCAGTTTCTTGTTTTTGTCCTGTGAATTATCAATCCATAATTAGTAGAGGAAAGTAGTTGAGGAATACATGAAAGTTTTAACTGAGTCTTCAAGCTGACTCAGTAACATCAACTTTTTTTCTTATTTGGAGGCTCAACTCACGAGAGAGAGGTTGATAGTAAATGAAACATTATATTTGGATAGCCATATTGATCTTGCTTGAATACACTTATGTACTTATGTAGACTACATGTACATGTATAGCAATATTTTGTGTTTATAAACATTACAATTGTTATGTAATATATAAAAACGAGAGCTAGTGTTTTACCAGGGGATCCAAACACTGTGAAAGATGAAAATACGAGGCTGCTTTGGCCAAGTGCTTTTATTATTTTGAGGTGTTTGGATTCCCTGGTGAAACACGAAGCTAGAGTTTTTATATGATTCTCAAGCGAAAACAATACCTGCATTCATAAATCATTAGAAAGTATTGTTTGCCTGGAATTTTATTGCATGCAGTTATAGACTACTTGGGTTGTGATTGTTATTTTGTCATGGTCATTTCAACAAACGGCCTGATAGCATAGTGGTGGGCAAGACAGCGGACTAGTAGTCAAGAGCAGCCATGAGGATGATGGTTCGAGTCACACTGGACACCAATTTTTATTTCCGTCTTCTCCTTCACTTCTCCATGTAAAGTCATACTTATGCTGTAATCCTTGTAGCTTAATTAGGTCCATCACATGCATGAATCTTGATACCCAATGAGAGCACAGATGAACATCACTAGTGATTTGGATGTCCAAATCACTAGTGACATTCATCTAGTGTTTCATTGGATATCCAAACTCATCCACCTGACCAAATGCAGTCTTCTGATTGACTAAAAAGCTCATGAATTATTAATGAGTTTGAGAAGCTAATTTACCAACCATGATTTGAAAAGACCACTTTGTTTCAGGAACCAATGACTGTCTAGTTGCCACATTAATAATAACAGATGACATGACACAAAACGTTGCTATTCCTAAGAATGCTGAATAATGTATAATATTATGACTACATGTATATAAACTGTTTTCATGCAAAGGGTGAATGATGCACAAGTTATAACTGGCAAGAGAAAATTATGTGATACAAGCATCAAACTTGCCTTTGAACCTTTAAATTAGCATTGAATTTGTATAATAATTATACATATCAATTATTGATATGCTCTTTACTTTGGACGTTCTAAAACAACAGGGAATTGTGAAGTGAATGTCTTAAAAGAGATCTGAGATAAATCTACAATGTACACCAGTAGATCTTGATTACACAGTGGCCATGTTTCATGTTTGTAGACAAAACAGCCACTGCGTGATACAGGTCTATTAGCAAACTTAGACTTTCAGTAGCCGATGAATAGTCATAGCAGTGTTGCCAGGGTTTGGGGATAAGGTCAGGCAAAATCAAAATGGGAACAAAATGGGGGAAATATTTAGGGGTGAGGTCAGAAAACAAATAGGGAAAAATATTTCAGACTCCACAGGTGAGGTTATTTATATCATAACCCAGTGAGTGACCATTCAGAGGCTAAAATAATAATCGTTACTTGATGCGAAAGTGAAGGAAAGGGGGAAGTCTGATGGAGGGAGAGGTCAATTCCTTGGGGAAGGGGGAGCCATTGGTCCCACTGCCCCTCTACTGGTAGGCTCGGTTTCCAGCGGTGGGGGTTTCGGTGAGCCCGCAATCCTCTCCCCACTCACGGCTGGGCGCGCGAGCTGAGACTGTTGGTTTTTAGCCAATCAAAAACTTGCCACTAAAATCCTGTCGCTGAATTTATTTGCATAATTTACATTGTAAACTTTTGAAAGCCGGACCAAAGGGTGTCGATTGCTGTTCCAAAATGGGTTTAAATTTGCTCTGGAAAAGTTTGGTTTCGAAGAACCTGAGGATTCACACATGTACAAAGAAGCACTAAGAGAGTTAGTTTTAAGGTGAAGACAATTTGTCAGTAAATGCACCGGCTCTGGAAAGTCACTTGGGAAACCGTCGGCTCAAAGGTTGCAAAACTCGTAAAATGTTGAGTCATTTCTCATTTAATTTACCTATGCAAGACCAGGTTGCCCTGCTATTCTTACTTCAAAGGAAATTAGTGCTGCCTTTGTTGGAGAAGAAAAGACGGACAACTCCATATTAAAAGAGTTTATAGAAGAGAGGAAATCACGTCTGATGCAGGCCATGTTTACGCGTTTAACTCTGCGATCACAATTTGCTGCATCAAAATCGCTGCATCAAATGAGTTTTAAAATTCTTCAAGTCCTATGTATACTAAGTTTGTACAATTTTTATGTCTCCAAAACATACTCTACACAAGTACAGAGTGGGAATACTCGACTTTAGCTCAGAATACTTCCGAGATAATATCTGAACTTCATCCCCGTATTTCAGCTTTTAATTTCTGTCAGCAAGGTCTCTTGAGTGGCACTAATATTACAGAGTAACAAATAATGCAGCCTAGTTTCTCAATAATTTTAAATGATGTTTGTTCTTGAGAATTCATTTCACACTTGGAGTTTTAGTTTAGAGTCCCAGTGTATTTTGAAAGTTTAGAGCCTACGCTACAGTCGTGAAAGGGTAAACGGCTTTTCTTGTCAAAACACGCAAATTGAATAATATTGAATTTTAATCAGCTGACGTGACGGACACAGTGTGTTGACCCTGCACCCAGCCGTTTTTTTGGGG
The DNA here is from genome assembly GCA_030867875.1 of Actinernus sp. WN-2022. NCBI lineage: Eukaryota > Metazoa > Cnidaria > Anthozoa > Actiniaria > Actinernidae > Actinernus > Actinernus sp. WN-2022. Next base: position 32,551,823 of record JAOWCC010000064.1, read on the forward strand.
ACGCTTTGGAGAAACGACACCCCAACCGCTGAAACCGAGCCTACTCTACTGGATGCTCTGGCAACAACTGTGTAGAAATTCTCTGTAAAGTTTTATTGATCTGCATTGGGAGTTACATTACAAATACAATAGAAACAGAATAGAAATATAATGATAATAATATAATGAAAATATATAATTATAAATATTGTTATATTAATATAAGGAAAAATTATTTTTATAATTTTTAGGAAATCTATGGTATGGAATATAATTACCAGTAATTAATTATTATAGTCAGTTATTATAATTATGAACCTTCGAATACACACAAATTAATAAACAGAGATTGCTAATTCTTCTCAGGGTCGTCACAAAAGAACAGGCCAGCTTGCAGCAATTAAAATAATGGACGTCACAGAGGTAGGTTAACCATCACAGAGTCTTAACATAATTTTTAAAATGTTTCATTAACAAAGAAAAATCCCTGGTGAGGGGATACTATATCTCCACAGGATTTTATGCTTAAAACCAATAAGAACCTTATTTTTGTGGCTGAAGACCTATATTTAATAATTAGACTGCGAGCTCAAGGTTTCTATTGGCAGATAGTATGTAGGTGAGCCCCGAGTCAACTATCAAAGTCTATAGAAACCAAGAGCGAGAAGTTTAATGGTTTTAGCATAACCAAGCCACTGTTATATCAACTTAGCGATCGAGAAAACTGAAAACACTCGCAAAAAGCATTTTTCTAAGTAATGTTTATCTGTAGCATGCACACGGTCAAGTATCGATCGCGAGACAGTATCTGGCTAGCCAATCAGATGGTGAGTTTCCCAATAGACAGTGGCTGGGTAATGCTATAAGTACATGTATGATTAGACCAGCTTCATATTCTAAATTATCACTGTATACAATTATGACTATAGAATGCATTTGCTCCATCTTAGTCTCATTCTGAAGTTAAACATTTATAAATACCAGGAAGTCACAACTCTGTGTATTGTTGGTGTTTCGAGTTTTACACCTGGTATTTATGAATAAAATTATTTAACTTCTGAATGAGATTAAGATTGAGCAAATGCATCTGTAGTTATTGTACTCGGCAATAATTATCTAATATGAAACTTTTCTATTACCAGGATGTTAAATTACATTTACCTACTATCTGGCATTGAGTTAAGTAAGGGAGGCACTTTTAAAATTTGAGTTGCCAATTCAAAATAGTTGGCCATCTTAGTAAGTGGGTGCAGTTTGGAGATTTGCCACATTTAACTGACATGAATTTTCCAGTTCACGGAATGTACATTGTAAAAGTCTATAGTTTACTTTTTTGGGTTTCATGAAACATTCTGTCATTATTTTTCAGTTATACATATTAGGTTTTACCCAGCTTCCGTTTTTCTAAAGTTCTGAATAGTTAAGATCTGATTTGGATTAACTAACCAGGGCTCTAAATTACAACCAATACAGTCGACTAAAACTTTTTTGGCTGTTGCTAATTTGGCAGCTATAGTTTTCACCTACATTTAACTATTGAATAAATAAATTTAAAAAAATTCCAAAAGTCTTGTGTGTTATGCTTCATTGGGATTTTACAATTTTTCAGCAAAATCATGCTGCTGCCTTTTACCTTCAGTTTACCTTTTTTTTCTTTAACAAAGTGACACAAATCTTCACTCAAATGCTATTTTAAAGCAGTCTCTTTTGAAAATATAATGTGGACACAGCTTTTTGTTGTAAGACCGGTGGATTCTGTTTATAGTGACTAAAAATTGTGATCTTGCGACCAAATTTTCATAGCTAGTCATAAAATGCAACTAGAACTTTTGTTTAATTTTGAGCCCTGCTAACAATATTGTTTGAATGCATGGTTAACTAGAATATTGATTATTACACGTGTAGGATGGAATTTATAAGAAAAGAAAAACAACAGGAAATTAATTTGTATTATTATATGGCTATAATAGACTATATCGCAACTCCGCCTTCGCAGTGCACTCTGGGATGGATATCTCAGTTTCCATTGTTAAATCCAAGATGGCCGCCCAACAACAACAATGGAAAACTGAGATATCCATCCCAGAGTGCACTGCGACGGCGGGGTTGCGATATGGTCTATGTTAACTCTGCAAGCTATGATTGGCCAGTTTGCCATAATATCTTCCCATAAGGACCGGTACTAAGCTGGTTTTTAATACTTTTGAGCCATATAAAAAACATCCTATTAAACAAGCACAAGGTCCATACCATAAGTTATTATAGGTCATCAGTTTTCCCCCCTTATTATGGCCTGCATACGTCATGCTTGGGCCAATAAAGCTTGGTCCATAACTTATGGTACAGACCTCAGCCTCTTTTAAAAAGAGGTACATGTAATACAATGTATATGAGTTGACATACATTTGTAACTTAAACCCTAGGGTTCTTCTTTTTAAACATTTTTCAGGATGAAGAAGAAGAAATCAAACTTGAGATTAATGTGCTTAGGAAGGTATACATTTGCCATTATAAAACACAATTTATTTAAAGTCAAGTTGTAAATGTATATATATTATAATGTAGTAAATAAAATGCTCATGAATACATGTACAGTACATATGTGAGGAATTTGAGGCCAGTTAAAAATCAAGAACAAGATTCAATGGGATTTGTTTTTATAGGATTGGGTGATGTATCTGTTCTGTTTTGAAAAGTTTGATCATAAAAGTGTGTGTAATTTTGTGTTTCAGTTCTCACATCATCGTAATATTGCCACTTATTATGGTGCTTTTATCAAGAAAGGATTACAAGGACAAGACGACCAACTGTGGGTGTGTGAGCATTCATACAGTTTTCATTATGTACAAGAATGCATATATTATGAAACTGCTCCCTTGTTAGCTAGTCACTGGTATTATAACCAACTAAAGTCGATCAAGGTATGCTAATCGCCGTGGGAAGTGAGTAGCAGCTGACATTTCGAGAGCTAGCCCTTTGTCAGAGTACTAGTCCTTCATCAGAGCCCTTCGTCTTTTGCTCTGATGAAGGGCTATAGCGCTCAAAACATCAGTTGCTACTTGCTTCCCACTGTGGTTAGCATACATTGCACCTCAATCAACTTTAGTTGATTATAACAGTGTTTATCTTCCCCACTGACGCAGGCCAACACTAGTTTTTACAGGAACTAGTTACCCATCGTACCACCAGGGGTCTAGCATACACCACCAGGGGTCTAGCATACACCACCAGGGGTCTAGCATACACCACCAGGGGTCTAGCATACACCACCAGGGGTCTAGCATACACCACCAGGGGTCTAGCATACACCACCAGGGGTCTAGCATACACCACCAGGGGTCTAGCATACACCACCAGGGGTCTAGCATACACCACCAGGGGTCTAGCATACACCACCAGGGGTCTAGCATACACCACCAGGGGTCTAGCATTAACACCACCAGGGGTCTAGCATACACCACCAGGGGTCTAGCATACACCACCAGGGGTCTAGCATACACCACCAGGGGTCTAGCATACACCACAAATGGGGGTCTAGCATACACCACAAATGGGGGTCTCTGATGTACAACATTATGTGGGAATGCATAATTTTTTTAATTTAAACTTATTATTTATGCATAATTGCATAATTTATTGTTTGGGGTCCCAGGATGCAGGGAAAACTTTAAAGAAACCAACGAGCTTGGAGAGGAAGCAGTTTGATTAACAGTAACCAGAATCAAATAAATTAATCAATCATACTTTCATGTTTCTATGTTTTTGTTTCAATCTTTTTCACTTTTAAACATAAGTTGTACTATGTGTTGACGATCAATTTATCATTGTTTAAATATAATAATTATTGTGGAGCAAGTGGAAGTACCTGTACAATGTTTGGATCCTTATAATATATTGAAAAGGGACACTTAAATTTTAAGGAGTTCCCTTGACCCTACTTTTCAAATCTTTGTGCAATTCCTGACTACACATACACAGGCCTCAAATTTAACATTTTCAGCAAGTGCCTAAAGAATCTACTTGCTAAACTCAAAAAGCACTTGCATTTTCAATTTATTTCTCTTGGCACAAGTACAAAATTAATGTAGCAATAACCTTTGCAAAGTTTTCATTTTTATTATAATTTTTCATGGTACATTTATCTGAAGTGTAGTGACCTAGTGCTTGTAAAATATTTGTATGACATGTATCTTCAATCATTTGTGCAATGTTCATGTAGTGTTGCAATGTTCATTGTTTGTAGTGTTTAATGACAATGCTGTAATTACTTGAATGAATATCTGATTACTGTAAAACATGGATGATCATGGATATAATGTTGTTCGAATCAATAATGATAGTCTAATGTTATATAATTAAATAAAACTTGCAGAAAACTTGCAATATTACAAAAAATCAACTTGCATTTAGCAAGTAAAACGGATGAAATTTGAGGCCTGATACATACTGTCTTTAATTTTTTTTGCCAGTTTAATCAGCAAAATGTTATTATATTGTAGTATGACATTTTCACTCATACCCAGATAGTTACATGTAGGCTAGGTCTACATGAATGTTTAATTATTTGGATAAACTATTCAAGACCTTTTAAAATCTTATCACTATTATTTTAAAATTCCTTTAAAGAAGTAAATTTATTTAGCAAAAGAAGTAATACTTTATTTCTGGAAAGTAGCAACAAATTAAGTACCTTCAGTGTGTTGTAATCGAAATATACTTTCAATGATTCACTTACATGTATATAATTATCTCAGACTCAATGGAATGATCTACCAGCCATATATGTAACTTTCCTTCTGTGCAGACTATAATCTAAGCACATCTATTTATTATATTTTATTTTATCCCTACATGTATATATACATGTAGCTTACCATTGTGCATTTTATTATGCTTAACTTAAGTCGTATTCTCATTTGTAATTATACGGTAAATATATGGTAAATCTAATGATTGATTGATTTAACTTGGAATGTGTTTTGATAAAGTTTGTGTACCTGCTTTAGCTTGTGATGGAATTCTGTGGTGCTGGATCAGTTACAGATCTCGTGAAAAGTAAGTATTAATTAATAATGTTTTGTTATCTTTGTCTAATTGATAGTAAGAGTATTTGTCACCACAGGCAAAGCCAGTCTTACCTACAGGTAATAATTATTTTCAAGGGAATAAAAATCAACTTTTATCTATATGCAGTGCCGTGCAAAAAGATTTCAATGCTAATTGGGGATGTATCCCGGGATATACATGTATCCTTTAAAAGAGATATATCCTTTTTTCGTGAAGTGAAATTTCCCTTTTCAAAAGGGATATATCCCTTTTGGGGAAATATCCCTTTAGGAAATATCCCTTGTGAAAGCTTCGAGAGTTTATCCTAGCACGGCCATTAATGAAAGCTTCTAGAATTTATAAAAGCTTCGAGAATTTATCCTGACAGGGCCATTAATAAATGCTTCGAGAATTTATCGTAACACAGCCGTGTAATGAAAGCTTCAAGAAGTCAACGCAAGCTGTTGTTGTTTGGCCTTTGCAACTGCCATTTATAAAAGCTAATAGAGAGTTTATCATTAACATAGCCGTTTATAAAAGCTTCGAGAGTTTATCCTACCACGGCCGTTTATAAAAGCTTCAAGAGTTTATCCTAGCACAGCCGTTAATAAAAGCCTTGAGAGCCAGTTTATCCTTAACACAGTCGTTTGTAACAGTCGTTTATAAAAGCTTCGAGAGTTTATCCTACCACGGCCATTAATAAAAGCTTTGAGAGCCGGTTTATCCTTAACACAGTCGTTTATAAAAGCTTCGAGAGTTTATCCTACCACGGCCGTTGATAAAAGCTTTGAGAGTTTATCCTACCACGGCCGTTAATAAAAGCTTTGAGAGTTTATCCTAACACAGCCGTTTATAAAAGCTTCGAGAGTTTATCCTACCATGGCCGTTGATAAAAGCTTCGAGAGTTTATCCTAACACAGCCGTTTATAAAAGCTTCGAGAGTTTATCCTACCATGGCTGTTGATAAAAGCTTCGAGAGTTTATCCTTAACACAGCCGTTTATAAAAGCTTCGAGAGTTTATCCTACCACGGTCGTTAATAAAAGCTTCGAGAGTTTATCCTACCACGTCCGTTGATAAAAGCTTTGAGAGCCGGTTTATCCTTAACACAGCTGTTTATGAAAGCTTCGAGAGTTTATCCTACCACAGCCGTTAATAAAAGCTTTGAGAGCCGGTTTATCCTAACACAGCCATTAAAAAAGCTTTAAGAGCCGGTTTATCCTTAACACAGCTGTTTATAAAAGCTTCGAGAGCCGGTTTATCCTAACACAGCCGTTTATAAAAGCTTTGAGAGCCGGTTTATCCTAACACAGCCGTTTATAAAAGCTTTGAGCTTTTATACAGTGCGATCTCACGGCAAATTAACAGATAACTACAGTATTGTGCTAAAGTCATGCAAACATATTACGACGAATTTCGCTCTTAATGTTCCTACGAATGCCAACGTGAATTCGAATTCATGACAAACAGTTTTACAAACGTACAGTTTGATGGTTTTGGTAAATACCCTGCGTGCCAGAGGCGTAAAAAAGTCAGGATTCTAAAATAATAGATTTGCCGCAGTTTGCCGCAGTTAAAGAACACGTGATATCATGTGGGAATCCAAGATGGCGCGGGTTCACTAATTTACGGAGTTGAATCGAGAATATGCTGCAAAGAAGAAAAGACAGATTATTGAGTACACTGTTTTCATCAATATCCAACTATCTACAACGTAGTACATTGTAAGAATACGCTATTGACAAATTCCATTCTAACATTGGAAAGCTACGTGGTATCAAGAGCGTAGCGAGTATGTACGCACATATGCACACTTTGAGTTTGAGACGAAAATTCCCTGTTTGTACTATCAGCTTTTATTATCGGCCGTGGTAGGATAAACTCTCGAAGCTTTTATAAACGGCCGTGGTAGGATAAACTCTTGAAGCTTTTATTATCGGCCGTGGTAGGATAAACTCTCGAAGCTTTTATCACCGGCCGTGGTAGGATAAACTCTTGAAGCTTTTATTAACGGCCGTACAGCTTGTGTTGGAAGTTTAACTTCTTGAAGGTTTCATTAAACGGCTGTGTTACGATACCGGATACCCTATTTCCGTTAGGGTACATTTCACTTCACTTCATCAAAAGGGAAATATCTCTTTTGAAGAAATATCTCCTAAGGGAAATATCTCTTTTCAAAAGAGAGATATCCTTTTTCAAAAAGGAAATGTCCCTTTTGAAGAAATATCCCCTAAGGGATTTATCTCTTTTGAAGAAAGGGATATATCCCCTAAAACTTCCCCCAAAAGGGAAATATCTTTTTTTCAGGGGATATATCACTTCCCCCGTTGAAATCTTTTTGCACGGCACTGTAACTATTTTTCAGTTCATGTTGAGTACACTTGTACAGTCAGTAGACACATGTATCTGAAGGTCTATTAGTACAATTGAATGTAAATAATGTTTTCATTACTAGATTCATATGAAAATAAATACAGAACTTTAGTTATTGATAAACTTGGCTAAAATGCTAAATGAAGCATCATTTTGTCTTTATCATTCTCTTGTTGCTAATTTCAAGGCAAATTATTCTGTCATGCATATTCATGTACATGTAGTTAGTGTATTTGTGGAAACCTACAGTATATACTGAAAGTCAGTCCAATCTGTACACCTCCATAGCGGCAAGAAATAAGGCACTCAAGGAGGAATGGATATCATACATCTGCAGAGAAGTACTCAATGTAAGGAACTGAAAAGTGTTAGATTAGATTGTATGTACTGCTGTTGTCTTGTTACAGTGTTGAATAGTGTACATTTATTGAATTTCTTTAAAAACAATGAAGTCCATTTTGTTGACAAAATCGATTGTTTCCAAATGTGAACAGAAAGCTGTACATGTGCATGTAGGTATGGTTTATAGCTTGGAGAATACACTGTTGTTCTTTGTTGTTGTTGTTATTGTTGCCTGCAAATAGTGAATTTGCTGAGAAACTGGTGGGGTCACTAGTCTCAATGAATGGAGGGCGGACTTTCGCAGTCAGGACAATTAAAGAATGGAACTCTATAGATATAAGTATACGTAAGAAAGAGTCAGTAGCTAGTTTTAAACATAGTTTATTTAAATCATTTTTGAGTAAACAGAAAGCCACCATGCTCATCAATATATAAATTTATATTACTTTTTAAGTAATTATCATAGTAGTTTTCTTTTTTTTGACTTTCGCAGTTAGGACAATTTAAAAAATGGAACTCTATAGATATTTAAAGTATACTTATAGTATACCTTTTAAGTAATTATTATAGTAGCTTTTCTCGTTATCTTTACAATTGTACATAATTATATCTTAGCATATTTTAATTGTTATTCTAAATTGTATTGTTTTATTCTTATCATAGTGAGGGCCACAGAGTCATCAGTGTTTTTACTACTGTAACGTGTTACCCTCTTGAAATAAAGCCTATTATTATTATTATTATTATTATTACTAGTCTTGTAATTTAAATGCCAGCTTCTGATAGAAAATTACTGAAAATAATAATGACAATACTTAATATATAAAATATACTACATGTACATGTGTTATATGTATAAGTTTGCAGTTTTCTATAATTAACATTAGATGCAACTTAAAATATTTTAATGTACATTTGTCGGAGATGAGACTGTCAGTATTGATAATAGCATAATTTATATTCAAACTTGTTTTACTATTATAGTTTTAAATATTCAACATTTGACAAAAAAAAAAAAAAATTATGATATTATGCAATCCTAAGTATGGCGTACTTTCACCTGCTTGGTGCAATTATTGTATTATTCTTGCAACTCCTATTTCAATGATTCCAACTTTTACATACAAAACTTGTGAAAACACTGCATAATAAAATTCATAATTTTAGATATTAAAATCAAAATATTGTGCAATTTCCACTGTCCTTGAAAATTGCTAGAATTTTCCAAATAATTAAATCACTGAATATTGATGTTGTAAAGGGATGTGGCTCAGTCCATTCTTTCACTTTCCTTAATGGGTTTCATCAGCTGCAATAAATGATTAATACTGATTATTGGCAGTTATTTTTACAACGATGTGTAACATCACTTGCAATGACAGTGTTTTAACTTGTTAATTAAGATCTAGTATGTAAACTTACGTATTGAGTAGTATTTGTGGGCATAAGAAGTTTTCAATGGAAGCAGTGTTAATGGCTTTTCTATTTTCATCTATTGCTTTTACCATCACAAGCTTCAGACTGAAATTTCCAGACAGTGTTCAGTTCCCTTTATGTTTGGATCTGTCACGAATGCATCAGTATCATAAAACTCTTCTCATAAAACCTTTCACAAACATTCTCAATTTCTACATGTATAAAGTTTAGAACCAACTGCATGCATTCTTTATTAGATTCTTTATTAGATTCTTTATTAGATTCTTTATTAGATTTATCGTACCCATTTTTCTTTTCACCATTATATAATTGTTATTCGTGGCTGGAATTGGTTTGTCAATACTTTTAATTAATTCTAATACATGTGCAAGTCCAGTATAAATTGACTAGCTGACCTTTACCTCCAGGATGTGAGTCATCAGTATTATAAAACTCTTCTCATAATACCTTCCACAAAAAACATTCTCAATTCCTACATGTGCATGTATAAAGTTTAGAGCCAACTGCTCACACAATAATACATGACTGATTCTATAATATCATTCTTTATTAGGTTTATCTTATCCCACACCATTTTTTCGCCATTATCATGATGTATGTTAATTGACTGGAGTTGGTTTGTCAATACTTTTAACGATCAATTCTAAATAAGACAATTAATTGGCTATTGTTTACTTCTAGGGTGTGAGTCATCTGCATTTAAACCATGTGATCCACAGGGACATTAAAGGACAGAATGTTCTTCTTACGGAAGGTGCTGAAGTAAAATTAGGTATGAACCTTTCAGTTGGCAATAATAATTTTTCTATTTCAAAGATATTCATGCATTAAGCTGAAATGTTGCTTATGACTACAGACATCGACTTTGGGATTTCTGGAAATTCTTTCATTGTAATGTTTAGGTAACAAATGGACACTATAATTTCTCTTTTCTCACTTGTTTTGTTTGGTAACTAAAGGCAAAAATGCTGTTCACTCTAAATGATGTATTTTGTCACAAGCTACCTTTATTTTTTGCTTGATGCAGCTCATGTTTCTTCCAATTTTTTTTAATCCTCCAACTGTTTCAATATTTCAGTTGACTTTGGTGTAAGTGCTCAGTTAGATAGGACTATTGGCAGGAGAAACACTTTTATTGGAACACCATACTGGTAAGCAATATCATGTTATTTTTAACATTAAAAAAAACAAACAAACAAAAAATAACAATAAGAATTCCTAACAATAATCATAGAAATAATACAATCATTAATTAATTAAATTAATTAAATTAATTAATATTAATTAATATTAATTAATATTAATTAATATTAATTAATATTAATTAATTAATTAATTAATCAATGATTGTATTATTTCTATGATTATTGTTAGGAATTCTTATTGTGAATAGGCCAACGGTATAATATTTCTTGATTTGGGTGTTGCGTCTACAAGATATAAAGGTTTTTATTTCCAATATGCTAATGATGTGATGTCATCACCAACATTTGCTGAATTTCTTTGTGCTTGTGAATAAGCTATTTTCTAATTTAGAGATTTTTTTGGTAAAATCACTTTGATAAGCTTCAAATATATAACATGGAATTTAAAAATAGGTAATTTGTCTCTACCAGCATGCTTTTGTATAATAAGTGATGTTGGTGATGACATCACATCATTAGCATATTTGAAATATAAACCTTTATATCTCTTAGACGCAACACCCAAATAATAAAAAAAAAATTGTTGGACTTAATCCACTTCATGTACAATTGATATCAAAGATAGAACTGCAATCACAGACATAATTGTTGAGACACTCAACAAAATAGTTATTATATGAGAAGAAAAACATACTGGACACAAAGCTAAGACAGCTGAAGCTTCACAAACCCCCCTTCCCCTTTCAATGTTGGTAATGAATGAATTTCAAATTAAACGTGCACCTAAACCAACATTAGAGAGGGAGAGAGGGTTTATTTAAAGAATGGTCTCTAAAAGTGAGCAGTGTCCCAAGACATTTTGTCTGTGATTGTGGCTAGGGCTTATACATGTATGCACTTTAAACTGACTGAGAAGTAGCTAGGCAAATTTTTTTTTGCCTGCACCGTCCCTGTGACACAGCTCCTTTAAGAAGTCTCATTTCCTGAATGCTTGTTGAACTTTATTTTCTTGCAGGATGGCTCCAGAGGTGATTGCTTGTGATGAACAGCCAGATGCCACCTATGACAACAGAGTGAGTTGAATCTGTCTTGATAGCTTTTATCATTTCTATCACTGAATTAAGAAAATAATGACATGAGCTGTTGTTTTTATTGTTGCAGTGTGACATGTGGTCAATTGGAATTACATCAATTGAGATGGCTGAGTCTCAACCTCGTGAGTAGAATCATTCTTTTGTTTGAGTGGTAATATTGTTTTCAAATGCTCATTAAGGCATCTGTACAGCCTGTGATCATTCTAAATTGAAGGTAGTAGACAGCAGTTTTCCACGATTGTGTTTATCATTGTTAATGACATTTTATTCAGTTGTTTCTATTTAATATGTATCTAGTATCAGAATTGCTACCAAATGAATGTTACAACCTATTTTCTTCACATTACTGTCAGAGAACTTTCGGGAGCATATATTGGTCCATTGGGTCAAACAAAATAACCTTGATTTTTTCATGCCAATCTCAAACTTTTTACTCAGGCCAAACCTTTGGCCACCCGAGTCAAGTTTTGCAAGTTTTTTTTTTGTGTGTGTGTTTTGAGTTGGCTCAACACGTGACAGAGTCAACCAATTAGATAGAACACCGCTTAGGACTCCCACAGGTCATCAGTAAGCAGTTGGATTTTCTGTTGGAATGCCTGCGTACAGACTCTTGTTATTGCTATTTTCCAAGACTTGAAACAAATAAAATATACAAATTAAAATATATATAACATTAAAACAATGAAAAGTATGTAAATGACGACTTCTCACTAAAGTGTGTCTTCAGCGCGATCTCATGAACATGACAACAACGTAAACACCGGATTAACTGAGTTGCAAAAAAAGCAAAAAATTCACAATACGTTAGGACCTACCTACCTGGATTTTGTTCAGCTCCTTACCGGAAACACAACATTTATTTTGCTTGGCCTTAAGCATGACATGATTTTTGCCCATGTTAAATATTAAACTGTATTTTTCAGCTTTGTGTGACATGCATCCCATGAGAGCCCTCTTCCTGATCCCAAGAAGTGATCCACCAAAACTGAAGTCTAAAAAGTCCTGGTCGAAAAGATTCCATAACTTTGTGAATACATGTTTAATAAAAGATTACCAGCACAGACCAACTGCTGATCAGCTTCTCCAGGTATAAACTATAACCTACTCATGGCATTGGAATATAAATACAATAACCTATATTTTGTGGCATTGAAATATGCCCTCACTGATATTTCGTCTGCAGACTGTGAGCTTCGAGGATCAGATAATGTCCAAGAACAAATACCAGGGCATATTTCAATGCCACAATGTAGGTTATTGTTGTTATCATCCTTCAAATAGTTTTTGATGCACGCTTATATGCTCACAGGGGGTGTATTCTCTGATATTTCCTGCTTGCAGAGAGAAAAATATTGGGTCACATGATACATTCAACCAATCATGTGGGAGAGAAATATTTGATGGATTATAAGCATTGATATTTGTCTGAGGATACTTTCAGTTCTGAGACATGAACAGTTTCAGAGATCAAAGCTCAAGGGAAACTGCTTTGCTCTCTGAAACTGTGAAGTTTGAGAAACAGATAATGCTGACGGATGAATATCAGTTCATACATGCCACAATGTAGGTTATTGTTTTTATAATCCTTCAAATATTTTCTTTAGAAGAGCCCTTGCACATATGTTCACAGGAGGTGTATTCACTGATATCTGTTGTCTGTTGGAGAGAGAATATCAAGTCACGTGATGCATTACATTACACTAATCACACGAGAGAGAAACTGATGATATTTTGACATATCTATTGCACAGTTAATGCATATACTTCCCAAGACTTCACTGTCTGATGACACTGTGCCGTAATATCCTTTGACAGTAGTCTGGGGTTGTGCTAGGTTTTGCGAAGTTTCATACAGTGCATGCAAATGACCCTCAATAATTTCATAATGCAGGAAAAAGCAACCTTTGGGGGGGGGGGGCATTAATTGTTTAAAAAAAAGCAGTCTGGGTCAACAACAGTTGTTCAAATTCTGAATGTTTATAGCATGTGGTATGTTATGCCATTGATTTGTTGTCACATAATAACGATGATAATTGTCTTCAGCACAAGTCTTAAGTACACAGTGGATAAAAATATGCATTTTTTTGCATAAGTGCGACCTCTGAATAGTGTGTATACATCAAAAACAATGCACACAAGGTTAATAATGACTGACAGGCCATATTTAAAAAGGAATGTGGCATATTGTATGATAGAAGGGCGCATAATGTCAAGGATAATATCACTAGAAATGGGCTGAGATATTCAATTTGGATAAGGCAAAAGAAATGCAGGAAGTCCTTTACAGTCGACATGTTATGCATGTAGCACCATTATACCATCACAATGTCAAATTTAGTGTCATTGCCATATTCTAATTAATTTTTTTCTTCAGCATGAATTCATCAAAGATGTCCGTTCCAGTGAAAGAAAGATTAGGATTGAACTTAAAGATTTCATTGATAGGATGAGGAAAAAGAAAGGTACGCATTATACAAGACAGTATCAAACCTCTGTAACTCTTGCTGGCCAGTATATACTTTAGCTACTATCTAGGATTGCTGCACAAGGGCATAGCTACTAAGGGATGTCTTTATTGTAAGCCCAAGGTGTTGCATTAACATATATACACATACATGTAGTGTTCTGGAGCCACATTAAGGTTATCGTATACCTTCAGGGTACTGTTCCGGATAAAATTAAGTAGCGTCTCGAATATTCGTCGTATTTAGATAAATTATACCTCATTTTAAAGCTTATAAAATTGGCTACAACGATATACATGTACCTAAGGTTTATAATTTTGATAAGCGAGCGAGTTGGTTTCCAAGAGCTTCAACTCTACGGCAATTTAATGAATTTAAGATCTGTTTGCTTTTCTGGACTCCCACAGACCTTGTTTACGAAACTGTGTCGGCGATTGTGGAAATTCGAAGCCGTTCTGACGATATTTTGGTCTTCGTGAAACTGCTAACCCGAAAACGCTCTGAAAAGTTTTAGCCAGCCGGCGAGACTGATTCTGGTGCCCCGCCTCTTTCACAGCAATCAAACACCTTCTATAAAAAGCAGCCAATGATGTTCAACCAGTGACTGGGAAATGTCACAGTCAAACTTCCCACCAGTGAAAGCAACACAATCAAAGGTCTTCGCGCTCAGTTGTGCTAGTTTCGCGTTTTCAATCACTTTTCATTATGGGTAAAAACAAGAATAAACTGGCAATTGCAATGGCAAAGGATAAACCTGCTAAAGACAAGAAGAAGGCAAAACCAAAGCAGACCAAACGGATGCAGAAGACGCGAAAGAAAAGCACAAGGACAGATAAATTACCCGAAGAATCAGCCCGTGAATGTACATGTATGCTCCAGAAAATGTCGGAGATTGGACGTGTTATTGTAGAAATACTTAAGAGGAATCAAGCGGCCTAATGTACAACGAAATAGTTTAGCCAGTGGTAATAAGAATATATAATTTCAAACATTTCTTTGATTTTTTCCTCTTTCTTGAACTCCAAGGACCAGATACTTGTTTTGAAGAAGACATCTACGGATAATTTTAGCGAATACGCTTCGAATTTACGATGACATATTTATGTGAGAAAAGATTTGATAGAATGCTGACAACAAGCCACAGAGCGAACTCCTAACTGAACGTTAAACCCGCGCTTAGCTACGGTTGAATGCTCATGACGATTGATGTGGTGTATGAGCTGTCAATCAAAATATGTAACGCAATCTTCCGGTAAAATGTTTCTTTTTTATATTTATCCGTCTAGATAAAAAAAAATTAAACCAATTTTTTTCTGTTGGATACTTAACACTCTAAACTTTGTTTTTACACGAACAAAATTTGGCTCTGACGCTCTACGATAATCTTAATCTAGGAAAAATAATTAAATCTAGTCCTCTTAAGGTTACCGGATACCTTCAAAACGAAAAAGATGGTGAAAATTTGTTTTCGCACAGAAATGTAGTTTTAGTAGTAGTCTCTCATATACCAAAAACTCCGTTATTTTTTTTTAATATTGACGGAGAAATACCAAAAGGAAGTTTTTAACCGGAAGTAAAAGGTTCTGTTTGATTGACAGCAGATCAATAAACACACATGACAAGTGCTCACTCGCCCGTAACAACAGTCATGGTTTTGTTTATTGAGAAAAGTTTTTCCACACACGATTCCATAATTCCATCGGTTGTTGGCCTTACGTCTTCCAAAAAGCAAGCAGGATGCCCTTAGCTTGGAAAACAAAGATAAAAGAAAAGCAAAACAAGGCCAAACAATGCATACGACTACGAGCCAAATAGATAAATAAATAGAAGTCCTCGCAGCGACAAGGGTTCGTATTTTCACTTTCAGACAGAGTGCCGAGTGGTCCACATCTGAACATAAAGAAGAATTGATAGGAGCCAGCCGAGAGAATATTTGTTTCCAAGAAACCCGGGCCAAAACTTAGATGGAAAGTCTGATTACGGTGACTCTGAATCGCTTGAAACAATCTCGCTATTGCCGTGCTGTTTCAGACGCCCGCAAATCGGTGTCTCCTCTACTAACTACATTGTATGCTGGCATTCGAGGCGTCTCTAGGTGTTCACCTTGGCTTTACAATTGTCCCTCCAGGTCTTTTTGTCTTTCCCATTTCTCAAGTCACACAAGAGAACTATATCGGCTATATTAACATTTTCTCGATGCGTCACGTAGCTTTGATCGGAAATCAACATTGGTGGGAAATCTTTACAGATTAGTTGAACTGTGATGAGAAATGATTGTACAAGAGCTCACTAATTGTTGGGGCTTCAGATTCACACACAATTTTTTGAAGTGCTATAAAATTTCTACGCTTTTGATTTTCAACCAAAATAGAGTTTTAATAAAGATCCCACTCAAGAGGAATTAATTCGATTTGTGTGAAATTTTCACAAAATGTCAATTGATATCGCAGCTGCAAAAGGGTGTCGGCGAATTGGGAAATTCTAAAAAGAGAGCTCTTGACGGCGTTTCTCACATATCTACTCGGCCTATGTTTTCGTCTTTTCACGAAGAGCATAACAACTTTTGAACTAAATCGAATTTTGACATTCCCCGACACCGTTTTGTAATACGATTCCTCTGAAATGCGACAAAGCAAACAGATTTTAAAACTTTAAAATATTTTCGGAGTCTCAGCTTGTGAAAGCCATCTGACTAGATCGGAGATTTTCAAAGAATTCAAAACTTTTTATTTATTCTTGTAGCCAACTTTATAAGCTTTAAAATGATCCATAATTTAGACTGGAAATGCACCCTGAAGGTATCCGGTAACCTTAATTGGTACATGTATTTCCTGTATTTTGAAAGTGCTTTCAAGTCTTAAGTGAAACATTGTAACTTACCTTTTGTAAATTGTTTTTTTACACATTACTTAGCCTGGGAAACCAGCCGACTCTTATCGCTCCCCCACTTGTGAAAGAGATGTCTGGGAAACGAGGCAGAAAATTCCATACTGATGACGTAGCAGATAGCCGTTTCATGATGCATAAATTAGTTGCAATTCTCAGAAGCCAAATGTTAACAACCGAGTTCTTTTCAAGGAATCTAACTACCAAGGCTGCTTGTTTGCTTGGTAGTGGATTACCATCATGAAGAACCATGAAATTCAAGCCTATTTAGCATGTGCGGTAGCTCGTTTGCTTGTCCTACGACTGTCAAAACATAATAGTTGTTCAGTTTCAAAACCTACACACAGCACAGCAGACAACTTTTCAAGCCAGCTCTTTTGCCAGGTACAGGTTAGCTACAGAATGCAGTTATTTTCAAGGGATACTACCGAGGCTGCCCGTTTGCTTGTGAACGGCCATCACGTTCGTGATTCATAGCGTACTTACATGTAATGTTTATCCATAGCCTAGATTCACGGCCTAGCAAAAAATCCAGCTTGAAAACTTAGTGGCCCTGAACGATTTATCCGGCAACAACAACTCATCCAGTGTTCTGTGATCAGTGTGTGATAGCTCAGTGTGTGTAGGTTTACTGATATGAAATTATAAACAACATTTACTATGACAGTACCTTTTTGAACGAGCCTTTTTGATCACTTACTTGTAAATGTTTTGACAGTACAACATTTCGCTTTACTATCCGCTGAAAGAACGAAGCAAACGAGCTACCGACACATCATTGCTAAATAGGCTTGAATTTCATGGTTCTTCATGACGGTAATCCACTGCCAAGCAAACGAGCAGCCTCTGTAGTTATTTTCCTTGAAAAGAACTCTGTTGTTCGCATTCGGCTTCTGAGAATTGTAACTAATTTATGCATTGTGAAACGGCTATCTGCTACGTCATCAGTATGGAATTTTCTGCCTCGTTTCCCAGACCTCTCTTTTGCGAGTGGGGAGCAATAAGAGTCGGCTGGTTTCCCAGGTTACACATTACTATAATGATTCAATCAAACAAAACTGAACTGAATGATGTCATAGAAAATTACATGCTGATACTGGTGCAAATACAGACAGATACATATTTAGGTAAATGGAGCATACATAAAACTCATTCAAATTCATAGCCTAGCAATCTGTTCTTCTTGGAACAAAATACACAGATCATGACTTCTACATCGATCGGCATAATCTGTGTGCATGCATCATAGCAAGAGCAGAGAGTTTTCAAAATGCTATTTTTAATGTATGTCTGCCTGCCAAGGCAAAAGTTAAACTAAAAGGATGACTTCTAAGCCTGTGCTTATTACCTTAAAGGTAGCTATGTGTACAATTCCCTACAGTACATGTTGATAGTAGTGGTGTGGGATAGGAGTAAGACTATGATGCATTTACTGCCTTCAAGTTGAATACCACAATAGTTGCCTGTCAGGACCTGGATATTTCATGTTAGTATAACTCTTTTATTTTATAAAGCATGTCAGTGGAAAAACTAGCGTGAAAATAGCTTTTTTTATGAAACTCCTAACCCACTTTCCATTACCTTTAATTTGTTGATTATGGTAGATTCTTTAGTGTAAATGGTTGATTCTGTCCATGTGATGCCATCATGTAGGTGGTGGTCTTGAACATGAAGGCCTAGAGTATCAGTTCTCTGGTAGCGATGAAGAGGATGAACAGCTTCTGGCTGGACTCATTGCTGAAGACATGGGGTAAGCCAACGATTGAATAATGTGCTAATCATGCACACAAATTAATAATTATTGTGTTAACCTGGGGCCAATTCAATAAAACATTTACACATGTACTTTACAAGTCTAGCCATTGTTTCAATGCTGAAAAACAAAGTTTTATTGAATTGTGTGGTTCCAGAAAATATCCATACCCTCCCCATGGAGGGAATTTTGGGTTGGACCAAAATTCCCCCCTCCCCTCCTCAGGATGTTCTGTTCCAAGGTTTTTTATCTGATGCCCATCCACCCCCTTCCTCCCTAACCCTCAGTAATTCCAACCTTTCTTATATCTTAGGTAATTATACTCCAAGTTAGTTTGCACCTGTACTGAAAGTTTAAACAATATTATAAATAAATAAATAATTAATGAAGAATTTTAATATATATCAAGTAAATTGATGAATGACAGTTATCCATTTGGGATTAATAATAATACTCAAGGTTCTTAAAATCCATACTGTCAATATTATTGTGCTAGTGTCAAGTGCCTTAATAATACACTTGTGCATGTATACATTGTAGGTACCAAGCCTATGTACATGTATGCAGGCAGTCTAAGAGCCTGTGCAAATACATGTAGTGCCTACATTGATCTTATAGCAGGCATGCCAGCTGATTTAGACATGGTGGCTGATTTAAAAGTTCTAGTTCTACTCAAATAAGATCTGCTTAAAGATTCTGGCAGCAGTTACTCAAGGGTCACTCTTTTACAGTAGTGTTAGAAAGATTGTTGTTTGAATTTGTTTTGTAGTTTGGACAATCCACGCTCCACTCTTAGAAGGAACCTCACCCTGATGCAGGGAGGGACCTACAAAGGTGAGACAGAAAAAAGTTCTTTTTTCCATTTTTTAATTTCATTTTGAGTGTTTAAATTTTATGTCACAGAACTGCCAGCACATAAGAAATCAAATTATTGTTCAACAAATCAGGCCTTGAAATAAAAATAAATAAAACCTTAGTGGTGACTAGCAAATAAAATATATGGTCACCAGTCAGCAAAATTTAATGTTATTACATGTAGCTGAGTTGGGTGAGACAGAAAAAAGTTATTTTTTCCATTTTAAAATTTTGAATGTTTACATTTTATGTGAAAGAACTGCCAGCACATAAGAAATCAAATTATTCTTCAACAAATTAGGCCTTGAAATAAAAATAAATAAAACCTTAGTGGAGATTAGCAAATACAATATATGGTCACCAGTCAGCAAATGTTAGTAGCTGAGTTGGTGACTAATCGGTAAGTTTTAGTCACCAAACACTGCAATGTTTTAGTTGCATTAGCGACCGTATCAGTTGCAATTTCGAGCCTTGCAAATATAAAATTAATGTTGATGAGAGTAAATCCTTGTTGAGTAATTTTGTGTTTTTCTAAACTACTCATGCACGTTTCACCTTCAAGTCTCAACATCTAATATTTAATTTTTATTTACCGGTAATCAAATTTTGTATTATGTAGTTTACCTAGTAAGCTATAATTACCAATATTTATTGAGATATTCATCCCAAATCTCCCTGCACTTGGTATGCAGTAACTACAGTGTATCTGCTTTATACTGACTGTCTTACATTAATTCGTTGTTTACTACCTATACTTCAGGGCCCGGTTGTTTGAAGCAAGCTACATGTACCTGGCCTAAACTACAGATTATAACTAGATTTAGCACCATCCTAGGGATAAAGTTACCCTTGCTTCAAACCACCGGGCCCATAACTTTTTCTGTCTGTATCAAAACCTTACTGTACATGATTGACATAAAATTGTGTACCTTGGTCAGTGGACTATGGTCAATCATTAAAATAAGCGAATAAGCATCCAGCAGCCTGGAAAATAATCCCTCTAAATTCTCTTTCTCATTATGGGGAGACATTTCTTTTCAGATGTGAGTATGATATGAAAGTCTTAGAATTGCCCCTCCTTCCTATGTTCCGTAAATTATCTTTGAGTTACTGGCGAGAGCTAAAGTGTGCATGGCACAGAAGACACCCGAGTCCACCAATACAAAGCGAAATAATATGGAATAATGTCAAATTTAAGATAGGAGGTTCTTCCGTTTTATATAAAGACTGGTTAGCAAAGGGTGTCACACACATTGGAGACTTGTTTGATGGAGAAGATCAACCACTTAATTTCTACTCCTTCCAAGAAAAGTGTGATATAAAAACTAATTTTCTACAGTATGCTGGCTTACATTGTAATAAATGCAATTAAGATTCATGTAAATGGTACACTTTAAGATCAAGCTAACATGGCTATAAACAAGTTATTTCAATTTAAGAGAAAATGTTCTCCAGTTTTGCTCTGACACTTACTTTTTTTTTTTTTCCACTACACATTATACATATACATTGTATACTTAGATCAAGTCGCCATGGAAACTACATATTGTACCTTTTCTGTTTTTAATTTTGTGTAACTGCACTGAAGCGAATAAAAAAAAAAGGATTGTCATTAGACATTTGCTACTCGCTATCTATCACATAATAGATAGTGAGTAGAGGACCAATCAGATTACTGCATTTGCAATGTATATTTATACTAAAAGCTTAGATACCAATAATAAGGACTGATAGAGCGTAAATTTGGGAATAAAATTGACTTGACAGTATAATTTTTTTTTTTTAAAAATACAAAAAAGATCAAGCGAACATTATAGTATCCCAGAATGGTTTATAGATTTCCAAACGGTTACAGCGAAAAAAGTTCGAAACAAACTTGTTGAACAGCAGTTTAATGCCCTATTTACAGCTGAACATGCAATCAAAGCTTGTGGTATTCCCGAGTGTGATTTAAAACAAATTTACAACCAGCCTTTTACCGTTACAAAAGAGATAAAAATTAGTATGTTTCAATACAAGATTGTCCACAACATTCTAGCAACAAACAACATTTTATTTAAAGCCAAAATAAAAACAAGTGATAAGTGCCCCTTTTGCAACGAAAAACACACATTGGAGCATTTCCTTTTACAATGCATAAAAGCTGTTAATTTTTGGGAATGCTTCATAAGTTGGTGGCAAAAATACACTTTGCAAAAGATTGCTGCATCTTATACGGCCAGGTTGGGCCAATGTCAAATAAGAAGCTCTTAAATTATACACTAATAATAGCAAAATACCACATGTGTACAGCATTTATTAAGAACACACCCTTTTCTTTTGATAACTTCCTTACCCTGTTGCACGAAAAAGCTTTACTCGAAAGAGAATGTGAGCATGAAGAGGTGAGGTACAGGAGAAGGTGGAAACCTTTAAGTAAGTGGCTAGAGGTAACACATTTCGATCATAATTAGTGGGTCATGCAATTTATATAATTTTATATGTAATGTAACGTGTAAAGTTTAAAAAATTAAAAAAATGTATTTAAAAAATAATAAGTGTGATAGATTTTCACCATGGCAGGATGCTGGTCCATTTGCTGTCTGTTTCCTTCTGTTTAAGGTTTTTGCAAAATTGCTGAACTGATTACTCTCCCACTAAATTATTGTCCTATTGATCTAACCACAGCTACATGTAGGATGATTGACAGATGGTATAAAATTCCAACATATTCCTGCTTAAATCTTGTGTTCAGCAGGTAACCATGGCCAGGAGGGCCCACGACGCAGCAGCAGTGGAAGCAGTCCTGTAAGTCACTAGCACTTCATTATTTAATTAACACAAAATAATAATAATAATATAATAATAAATTGTGTTATCGGCTTAGTTGTTCCGGGTTACCTGTGTTATCAGTGTGTTCCGTCTTTGTATTTTCAGGTTATCTGTGTTGTCCTATTGTTATCAATGCGGTACAGTACTATACTCTATGTATTTTCGGGCTACCAAGAATGAAAGGGCTAATGGTATAAAGTCAGATGCCGCTCACTTCCCATGGCTATTACCATACATTTATATGCTTGATCGACTTTGAGTTAATTATACCAGTGTTATCTTCCCCACCGATTCAGACATCTACACTGGTTTGTACAAGAACTAGTCATCCATTGTTTCATTATTGCTGTTTCGTTAGGAAATGCAGAGAAGGAAAGTATCAACATCCACTCCTTATGCAGGTGCTACAGGGGGCTATGACAATGAGGTATTTCCAGGTTATAGCATGGAAGCTAGTCAGGAGAGCTTCGGCGCACTGACATCAGATAACATCCAAGCAGTCCACAACGACAGAAGCGCGTAAGTGATAACATTAATGTTTCCTTATCTTCAACTACTTACTAGAACATTATTGCTGTTGTGAATTTGGGATTATTATGATATAAATTTCTAGACATTCTATAAACACACACCAAATTATATAATATTTTTTTATAAGACTTGAAAAGAACTATTTGGATACATGTATCTTTAAAATAACACTGAGAAACTGGTGGAAGAAGTTATTCAAAACTGAATTTTTACATGTACAATGTATTTGTTGTGTTCAGCAGCCAACAAATAATAATAAAAACACATTTATATAGCACCATTGATATACACTAACTGCCCTATGGCGCTTTACAATTCCTCTATATTAAAAACTTAACATTAAAAAGTTAAACCACATTAATAAGAAATATACAACAATATAATAAAAAATAAGTTTTCTTAAAAAGGTATGTTTTTAAGTGAGATTTAAAACCAAAACCGAGTCACTTAGCCTTATTTCTAAAGGAAGATTGTTCCAAAGTTTTGGGGCGGCCACCTAGAACATTCTATTGCCATAACTCTTTAAGCTCGATTTTGGTACTATAAGAAAGTGCTGACTACATGACCTAAGATTCCTTCTCGGAGAATAAATATTAAGAAGATCGCTAATGTATGACGGTGCAAGATTATTTAGAGACTTATAGGTCAAGAGGAGAATCTTAAATAAAATACGCTGCTCTATGGGAAGCCAGTGAAGTTCCCGAAGCACAGGCGTAATATGTGCGAACTTAAACGTACGAGTGACAAGACATGCTGCACAATTTTGGACCGATTGCAGCCTCTGAATGAGATATTTAGGCAGCCCATAGAGCAACGCATTACAATTGTCCAATCTGCAAGTTACGAAAGCATGGACAAGTGTTTCTACACAATCATTAGATAAATAATCCCTAATTTTAGTTAACTTTCTAAGGTGGAAATATGCAGATTTACATATTGACATAACGTGCTGTTCGAAAGATAAGCCATCATCAAATACTACACCAATATTCCTTGTTTTAGATGATTGCAAAACATCATGATTGCCTACTGAAATAGAATTCAGGCATGGCCGAGGACGATACGTTGAGCTGATTACAAGAAGCTCAGTTTTGTCTCTATTAAGCTTTAACTTATTTAACAACATCCACTTATCTATATCGCGAACGCATGCTTCGATTCTAGCAGTAGATAACATTTGGTCTTGACATCTTGACTTTGTTCTAACTTTGATCTTGACATCTTTGACTTTGATCTTGACTTTGATCTAACTGGTTGATATTTTTTATTCCATATTTCCATGTAGTTCACAGTCGGTGGATGGAATTGATGACAGGACATTAACAAGACACAATGACTGTAAGCACATGTTACAGTAACTCTAATGTTTTACTTAATATTTCCTACCTTTCAATGATTCTTTACATGTACATGTACATGTACACATGTCTACTAAATGTCCTACCAGTTAGTAGTTCCATGTCTGTTTTAGTGAAATATGGCATGCACTATCCAGTTAGAGCTTGCAGATGTTTTAGTGGTGGCCCTCATCTCTTCATTCTCTTCTCAGGCATTAGCCTTTAGCCATTTGAACAGAATGGCCATATATGTACATGCTTATACACCATGACCTTGAGAAATTGAACAGCTCCATGCAAGAACAGCATCAGTGGCTTCTGATCACATTCTATATTCTCCTTCATACACTGTATTCTTTGTTTTCTAAGGGAGAATTTAGAACTTCATTACAAGTGTGTTGTATGAGATGTCCACAATCAAAGTTACAAGTAGAACATATAGAGTGTTTACTGTGAAAGCGTAAAGAGAACACCATCCAGCCAACGGGAAAGGGAGAAAACCAAAGATCTTTGAATCACAAATTTGAGAATTTTCCTCACATAGGATATTCTTGGAAATCAAAACAGTTAATTTGATCAAAAATAAATTAAAACTTCAAAAATTATCTAGTGAAACTAAATAACGTCAATGGTTTTCTATTGAATTTATGAATATCAACCAATGAAATTACAAGAAAGATGAATATAAGATTAACACCTTTTCCATTCTTTGGCCATTCATGCTATCATTCTTAGCCGTAGCATTACTTAATTAGTCAATAATTTTACCATGTGAACATTTTGAAAATTAGCATTGTGCTTCAATAGTACCCAATAATTATTACGTCATGAATATGTTTTAGCTCCACCAGCAGATGAAGTGGAAGACTACAACACCCTGGTAGTAAGAGAAGAAGACAGTCACTCAGCGGTATGTACTACCAGTGGTATACTATGAGCTAGAATTCAGTGAATCATTAAAATGAAAAGAAAATAACATCTGGGTGAAAAACGTATGATTATTACAGTAGAACCTCGCGATCTGCTATCTCGAACAAGTTTTGATATCCATTTATTTTATTTTGTCACTGTTTTACTGTAAAATTTATCCCGCTTACTCGAACCCCCGCTAACGCGAGCTATTTTCCATTTCCCTTGGGAGTTCGAGATAGTGGGGTCCTACTGTATATGGCTAGGTAACTTGGTGACCTATGATTGGTCAGTTTGCAGCCTATAACTTCCCATATGGACCACAGAATTCCAGGGGGAGGGGGTACTCTAATATAAAAGCTATGTGCCGCTGGATGGGGTCAGGTTTTCTACCTTCTAGGTCTCCCTATAAGTCTGAGATGGGGCAAACTTTTTGCAATGTTCTGGCATTTTGTTTCACTTATGTTTGCCGGGTACTATTACAGCAGAAAGCTTATCTTATCAAAAGGCTGTGCTGCATCAGAGCTAATAATGCGAAGCTAAGAGCATATCTGTCATGTTATCCCTACTGTTAGCGCTTGTAAATGTAAAGGCCTTTTGGACTCGTTTCCCGTGTGAAATGGGGTACAGAATTTAACCCTTAAAGTATTTTTAAGCCCTACGAGGTTATTACTGATTTGCAATCTCTGAATTGACCTATATCACTATGACGTCATATCAAAACAATCTATTGTTTAAACGCTAAGGATCACGGTCGTGGGAGGGGGACAAAACAGGGACAAAACAGCAACAACACAAAGGAAATCGCTATCAAATGCATTTTGAAGAACGTAGAATAGCGGTAACAGCCACCAAATACGGTAAATATTGTGGGATAAACATTGATACAACTGATATCTGGAAACCAGACAATTCGAAGTTAAATTTTCCTCAGCAGAGCAGATTTAGTTCAAAATTCTATTGTTCAAGTCGATTCTGTCCCCCTCATAAACAAGCCGTGACGTCATAATGATATAGGGTAATTGAGTACGTATAGGTTTTAAAAAAATATTTTTGATTCGGTCTCGTATTCAACCGTAATCACGCCTTCGCAAATCCACTACACCCTTTCAATTTGGCCGGGCACTGGGAGAATGGTACTTTGTGACGTAAAACCGGGACTCGAATCCTGACGGTATTTTGCTTCTGTTTTGAGCTAACATATTCGAGTCTTGGGAGTTCGCTCTAACCTCGTAGGGCTTATACACACACACTTTAATTAAGTCTGAGATGGAGTAGGACAATTTAATACATATT
Source organism: Actinernus sp. WN-2022 (assembly GCA_030867875.1). Lineage (NCBI taxonomy): Eukaryota > Metazoa > Cnidaria > Anthozoa > Actiniaria > Actinernidae > Actinernus > Actinernus sp. WN-2022. The sequence continues at coordinate 32,578,081 of JAOWCC010000064.1, forward strand.
TTAGCTATTCCAAAAAAGGAATAAACCGACACAATGATTGAAATTAACGTTCGCAACAATGCTGGGCGATTTTTCAGTTTGCGAGTGAAAAACATTCCACTAGTCAATTTCTGCGAGGCGATGTTACAACTTGGAATCTGAAAACCTCGAACAATCGTGGCATATTTACAAGATAATAATAAAGGTCTTTATTTCAATCATAAGATAAAAATACATATCTTACGTTACAGTTAAAATTGAAATATATACATATAAAAAGCTAAGACTGAATAATTATAAGTTATAAAGCTATGTTATAGTTAAAAATCAATATATTTATATAAGAGTTCTTAAAACGGTTTGTATTCACTTTGGGCCGTAGGCTTGATTTGGATCGTAGTTTATATTGAGTGGCTTTTTGTTTTGGCATTAAATTATTGAGAGGATGCATATCTAAATTAGCTACTTTCTTAAAAATCTTTCTGTCCTGCTTCTCTAGCAATTCCTTTATCTTACTTGGTTTTGATATCTGATGTAGTAGCGGTGTACGTTATATAAGATACGTTCTTGTATTAAATAAATGTACTTCTTATGAATTACAGTGATAGGTGAATGTATAGAATATCAGTAATAATAGTCCGTCTATTTCTGTTTTTAAACGTAGACTTAAAACTCATCTTTTTAAGTTAGCTTTTTATTAATTAGGTTTCCAATTTGTTTTAATTTTCAGCTAGTTCTTTTCTTTTTAAGAAGCAGTTTTTAATCATTTATGTACTATGTACAGATGTGGACATAATTTTTTAGATGTATTTTTTAACCCTGTAAAGCGCATTTGGACACATCACAGGCAGCCCAATCTCATGATTTGTGTATTTATACGCTTACAAATATCGCTTGAATAGTTCATATGATAAATCCTTCCAAAACATGTATGTTAGACAAATAAATACACGACTTCTGCGACTTCACCCTACAATGTTTCAGTTGTGGTTATTCACACCTCTGAGCTCTTCTAGGCTTGTTTTCGCTGTTTTTTTCGAACCGAGGCTATTTGATGGTTGGTCCTAACCGGAAGGACTTGGAAATGGGCGACAAATTGTTCGATTTCTCCAGAATGTGGTATCGCTGGATCTTAAAATTCGGGTTGGAATTAGTTCATTTATCATTCTATGGCCTATCGTAGTTTCGAGTTATTTGGAGTGAGCGAGGTGTGATTTTCGTGGCAAAGATTACAGGTTATGTATCGTATATTTGTCGGTTATCTTCGCCAGACCGAGGCTATTTGATGGTTGGTCCTAACCGGAAATTCCCCCATCCAACTTCGTTGGCTGCCAACCTCGAAGGACTTGGAAATGTGCGACAAATTGTTCGATTTCTCCAGAATGTGGTATCGCTGGATCTTAAAATTCGGGTTGGGATGAGTTCATTTATCATTCTATGTCCTACCGTAGTTTCGAGTTATTTGGAGTGAGCGAAGTGTGATTTTCGTGGCAAAGATTACAGGTTATGCATCGTGTATTTGTCAGTTGTCTCCAGCCTTTATTAGGAGGTGAGGGAAAGAAGTTCGAAAAAAAACAGCGGAAACGGCCCTATAATATGAACTATTCAAGCGATATTTGTAAGCGTATAAATACACAAATCATGAGATTGGGCTGCCTGTGGACACACATGGAAAATTGCATTATTGTTATTATTGTTGTTGTTATTGTTATGTTCCATTGCATTGTGGCAGTACCATCCGAATTTTTGCTAGTGGATAAAATCTTACTAGCAGACATTTGCTCATGGATTTAGAAGTTAAGTTCGAGCCCTGCAATAAAACACTGTTGCTCATATTATCGAACAAATATATAATTCCCAAATGATACATGTGCTTTCTACATTTCGGGAGATGAATATCTGCAAGATTTCGAGGTATTCTGATTTTGGAATAGCCATAATATATCCCGAAAGAATGCACCCTAATATCTTACTTGTGTTCCTCGCTCACAGTCCAGTTCGTCGACTGCCAGCCTACATGATCCGGGCAGTCCGACTCGACCTGTGGGTAACAACTTACCTGATGTTTTACCAGCCACACAACAGCAGCCACCACAATTACCATCAGTCCAGGTACTTAACAGCACAAACACAGTCCACATTACCGAACAAGATGGTCCACCATCCCTTGCGAACCTAACGCGGTCAAATTAATATGTAGAACTCATCTATTCTCTTCAATGACAGTGGAATGGCAACAGCACTGGCGTGTTTTTAATTTAAGACCTCTCTACCGCGATTTCATAACTGATTTAAAGTTTTTCGCGCGCAACGGATTGTGGGTAAACTACAAGCCGCCATCTTTCCGATACGGTGGATTGGACTGCACACGTCAACCGGATATGAGCCATCGAGCTTTCTGATTGGCAGATGAGACAAGTTTACTGTAGTCCTCTAAAAATAAACATGATATTCAAGTCAAACGATATTCATGATATGATTGGTTGTTAAGTAATTAATTATCCCTACATATATTTATATCTAATTTTGTCATTTTTTGTGTAAAACAAAAACAATAGGCCCTTTGCAGCTAACAAATCACGTGGTTGTACTGGAGAGCAAAAAATAACTGACTTCATTTATTTACAGGCCTTGTACGAGATCGGTGTTGTTATTAGCAAAACCTGTTTGTAAATGCTGATCTTTCTAAAACTGCGTTTTTGAAGATAGCTTGCTCTCCAGTATTCATGGCAACGCCTTTCCCATGGGGATCACGAGCTCAATTCATTCGTTAATGAAGTATTATATTAGCACGTGACTGTTAGCTGCAAAGGGCCTATTACAAGGAACACTAAACCCCAAAATTAATAATGAAAATATTGAAGAAAGAAATTATACAAAATACTTAGTCTTTGACAGTTATTACCAACTTTGGAACTTCACATGTAGCAAAATGTACAAAATTGTATTAAACAAGGACCCGCACTAGAAAAGGGAAAAGACCCTCGTCCTTTGGGATTCTAAATTTGAATTTCAAATTCAGTACAATCAAGCAAGAAAGCAAGTAATTAGTATTCTCCTGTTAGAATACTAAATTGCTGAAGCGAAAATTAAAATAAGCCAAGAAAAAGTAAAGCGAATTCTGAACCTAATGTTCGCATGGAAGTGATATTCTCGACGGATAACACCAGAGGCGCTTGTCATTCTTCTCTCTCTCTCGCCTTTTATTTCTTAACTCAACAATCTTGCTCCAGTAATACGAACTTTGAATTCACAGAGCTCTCCTGATCAGCAGTCCTCAGACGAATCCATTGCGTCGTCATTTGTTGTTCATGACCTTCCCAGACAAGACAGGAAGTTCATAAAACAACGAAGTTTCGGGTTTGGTCGCCCGTCGCAGGCCCCATCAGAAGTGTCTGTTAACTTGGCTCCTGAAAGGACTTCAATTGCCAACCAGGAAGACTTCGCTGTAAGTTGCTACGTAGAATGGTTTTTGATTGAGTGTCGTAAAAACAAAGTAATTTTAGAGCCAGTCACGGGAGTAAGTAAAAAATAAAAACGCAATGAGCCAATTACGAACTGTAATTAAAGGGGGACGAAAGACAAACAAAACAAATCATGAATCCTCGTTGCATTGACACTAAACTTAATTGACACTCTCAAATCGTTATTCCTTTGCGTAAGATCAAGTAGACTGACATGTTGCTTTCCATAAATCTAGTGGCCTTATTTTACTCTAACAGATATGCCGGGATTCAAGTAATGTATCGAAAACGAGAGCTAGTGTTTCACCAGGGGATCCAAACACCGAGAACAGATGAAAGCACGAGGCCGCTTCGGCCAACTTTTATTGTTTCGAGGTGTTTGGATCCCCTGGTGAAACACGAAGCTCGAGTTTTTGATATGACTTCTCAAACATACCTGTATTCATAAATCATTAGGAAGTATTGTTTGCCTGGTATTTTGTTGCATACAATTTTAGGCTAGTACGGTCGTTTCAACAAACGGCCTGATAGTGTAGTAGACAAGACAGGACTAGCAGTCGGGAGCAGCGCCTGATAGTGTAGTAGACAAGACAGAGGACTAGCAGTCGGGAGCAGCGCCTGATAGTGTAGTAGACAAGACAGAGGACTAGCAGTCGGGAGCAGCGCCTGATAGTGTAGTAGACAAGACAGAGGACTAGCAGTCGGGAGCAGCGCCTGATAGTGTAGTAGACAAGACAGAGGACTATCAGTCGGGAGCAGCGCCTGATAGTGTAGTAGACAAGACAGAGGACTAGCAGTCGGGAGCAGCGCCTGATAGTGTAGTAGACAAGACAGAGGACTCGCAGTCGGGAGCAGCGCCTGATAGTGTAGTAGACAAGACAGAGGACTAGCAGTCGGGAGCAGCGCCTGATAGTGTAGTAGACAAGACAGAGGACTCGCAGTCGGGAGCAGCGCCTGATAGTGTAGTAGACAAGACAGAGGACTAGCAGTCGGGAGCAGCGCCTGATAGTGTAGTAGACAAGACAGAGGACTAGCAGTCGGGAGCAGCGCCTGATAGTGTAGTAGACAAGACAGAGGACTAGCAGTCGGGAGCAGCGCCTGATAGTGTAGTAGACAAGACAGAGGACTAGCAGTCGGGAGCAACCATGAGGACGATGGTTGAGCCACACTCCTGACGCCGATTTTTATTTCCATCTTTTCCTTCAGTTCTCTTCATGTAAAGTCATACTTATGATGTAACCTTGAAGCTTAACTAGGTCACATGCATGAATCTTGATGCCCGATAGAAAGCCAGAGGAAAATCACTAGTGATGTTCCTCTGGTGTTTCATTGTGTATCAAGCATGATTCATCCACCAGTGTTTAACCGGCGTATCAAAACCCATACACGTGACAGAATACAGTTCAATGATTGACTAAGCATCTAATGAATAATTCAGTTTGAGAAATTATTTTCCAACCCTGCACCATTTATTTTTACATTGTGTATTATTTACATGTTATTATTCTGTTTTGTTGTAAGAAAAAGTATTTCATTCTCATTTTCAAGATGCCACAAATTCGTAAATACAAGTACAAGTTCAGGAGTGAAATCTTGTGTGGCGCTTTATGGGGTAAGTTGTCCATTGGTGATATCAAAATCCAAAAAGATCGAATATTTTGTTTACCCTTGGATATTAAGGCTTATTAGGCCTTTAGCAGATTCTGCAAATGTCCGAGCATTCTGCACATATGCTTTTCACTAACGTTCAACTCACAACAACTCGACTCGCATGTTGATTCGCTCAGAGCATGGGTAAGTATCAACGATCTCAGCTCACATGTGACGTCACATCCAGGTGTCGAACCCAGATCACAGCGTTGAGAGGCGAGCGGTTACACAGTGCGCCACCCAGCTTCCCATTGAACGTTGTGAGGTGATCAACTGACACGCTTCGCTTCTCTCTAAGGTGTCAATCTTATTGTTGGAACAGAGACTGGTCTCCATCTACTCGATCGAAGTGGAAACGGCAAAGGTAGGCTACTGGCTTTTGAGCTTACAAGATACACCAGTCATCCAGAACTGCATTGTTCGCAGTCAATCAGTGATGTACATGAGACTCGTCTGCACAGTGCGGTTAACCTCATCTTGGTGTCAACCATTCATAATTAGGGACCTTAAGCAACCACGACGGCAACGTCTAGGACGACGTCATAAAACATTAGCCTTAATTACAAAATACAATAACTGCACGTGAAAATGCACTCAGTCGCCTACATTTTCACCGTTCTTTGCAAAAACACAACGTGAAAATCCCAAATTGTACGTTTTAAAGACAACGTGAACCATAGTTAATAGAGTGGAATGGTTATGAAACCTAGCGACCTTCTTTGTTATATGTCTTTGTTAGCTTTTTTCAACCGTGACCCTGCACAAAACACAATAGAAATTCCAATGTGTTAATCAATCAGCCAATAGAAACGCGTGAGTTCAGTCGTTCAGGGGACGCTAATGAACTATGACCCTGCACAATCTTTTGTCTTGCCCCCTTCCAACATAAATAGTAGCGCCTTTGTTAGCCCCTTTGAAGTTTGCCGGGTTTCATAACCATTCCACTCTATTAACTATGCGTGAACGTAGAAAGTAAATGAAATCATTTTTCGTTCGGCGTGAACGGAACTCTATAGTCATTCTATTTTTCGAAAATCTGTTTGTGAAAAACAATTCAAGGCGAACAAGGGAAATAATAAACACCAAATTTCGGAAGAATTGTTTTTCTACGTCCCGTCGTCACCGCCGTCGCCGTCCTGGTTGCTTTAGGTCCATATTACCAGCGAAGAGATGAGCTATTCACAGCTTTGTGTATTGTTATAGTTACGACTTCTACGCCTTCTCGCTGGTATTTTCGAATATATAGCTTCAGAATGAGACCAACAGGGCAACACTGCCCAGATTGAGTCTGTGGTCATCGCAAGCAGCGGTACATTGCGAATACGAAAGAGGTACATTCTAATTATGTTGTTGTGTTTTAATTACGTGGCTTCGTTTTAGTTTTCCAGCTAATATCGCGGCGGCGGTTCCAACAAATTGATGTCCTTGAAGGAATCAACGTTCTTATTTCTATAAGCGGTAAGTTACGAATAAAGATAGAGAGCAGATTTCGTATGAGTGGGACAAACTACAGCACTTTTAATATTATTGGAGATTTAAACTGTGATGTAGGAGCCACGCCACCAGACCATAAAACTCAAAAATTATTAGATATGTGCAATGTGTACCAATATGACCAATTAATTAACCAGCCTACACGTGTAACACGGGATACATCCTCTACGATTGATTTGTTCTTAACAAATGATCCCTTAAAATTTTCTCATGTTGGTGTTTCGGATATTGGTTTGAGTGATCACTGCCTTGTATATGCTATAAGGAAAATTTGTACACCTACATGTAAGTCCAGCCCTAAGGTAGTAACAAGCAGATTCTTCAAAAACTTTGACCCTGTCAGTTTCAGAAACGATCTTTTGATGGCCCCATGGCGTCTTGTTGAGACTGAAAATGAACCAAACAGGGCATGGGAAATATGGCAACGAATGTTTCTACACATTGCTAATATTCATGCTCCCCTAAAGAAAAAGAGAGTAAGGGGTAATTCGGCCCCCTGGATCACACCAGAACTTAAAAAGCTTATGTTTGAAAGGGATAAATATAAGAAAATTGCTTCAAAATTTCCAACTGATGCCAATTGGACTAATTATAAGTTTTTAAAAAAACAATGTAAATTATGCATTCAAAGCAGCTAAAATAGAATACTATAACAGCTATTTTAAAGAAAACTATGGCAATATCAAAAATACTTGGAAAGGAATAAACAAGATTTTGGAGAATGAATCAAAAACCACGATAATAAATAAACTTGAGGTAGGGGATAGCACATATAATACCCCAGGGATATTAGTGCTACCTTAAATAAACATTTCTCAGAAATCGGGCCATCTCTAGATTCAGAGATCCCAGACACGCCTTCCAAGTTCACAGATTATATCACTCCTACAGAACATACTTTCAATTTAGAACATATTTCGAGTGATGAAATATTGAGATTAATTAATAAACTAGCATCTAACAAAGCCAGCGGGCTTGACAATATATCATCACGTCTTCTGAAGGAGGCTGCGCCGGTAGTTACCCACTCTTTAACTTTTATAATCAATTATTCAATCACTAGTGGAATTTTTCCAAATGAATGGAAGCTTGCCAGAGTTTCCCCAATATTCAAAGATGATAGTAAGACCGATCCTAACAATTATAGACCAATTTCGGTTTTACCTATCGTGAGTAAACTAATTGAAAGAATTGTTTTTAATCAATTTTATACATACTTAAATGATAACAATCTATTAACTGAATCACAATCAGGTTTCAGACCCCTGTTCTCCACAGAAACTACTTTATTGGAAGCCACAAATGACTGGTTTAGAAATATTGATAATAATCTCTTAAATGGTGTAATATTCCTAGACCTAAAGAAGGCTTTCGACACCATGAACCACTCTATTCTACTACAAAAACTTGAGCTTTATGGTGTCAATTCTACATCTTTAGGTTGGTTTAGATCCTATCTCACTGAACGCAAGCAGAAAACCTTAGTTGATGGAGTGTTATCAGATTATTGTACCTTGAGCTATGGAATCCCACAGTGAACAATATTAGGTCCTCTATTATTTATCCTATATATTAATGATCTCCCGTCTTGTAATTTGTTCTCTAAAACAAGAATGTATGCTGATGATACCACCTTAACCACCACAGCTGAGGTTCCTAATCTCCTCCAACTTCAAATGAATCATGATATGAACATTATTCAATCATGGTTACAAGCAAATAAATTAACACTAAATATTAAGAAAACTAAATACATGCTAATAGGGAGTCATTCTAAACTTTCTCAAGTACAAAATAACTTTAAAGTTGAGATAAACAATATTCCGCTAAAAAGGGAGGTAGTCTATAAATCCCTTGGACTCCTTATAGATGAAAACCTAATCTGGGACTCGCATATTGATGCAGTTTCAAAGAAAATATCTGCGGGTCTTGCAGTTTTAAAGCGTATAGGTCCTACTATACCTTTTGAAACTCGATTAAGCATGTACAAGGCATTGATTTTACCATACTTTGATCATTGTAGCTCTGTTTGGGGAAATATTGGCAAAGGACTATCTAATAGACTCCAACAACTACATAACAGAGCAGCAAAGATTATTACGCTCTCAAATTACGAAACACGATCTAGTGACTTATTGGATGAGCTAGGCTGGGAAAAACTGGAACATAGGAGAACTAGACAACTTGCTATATTAATGTATAAAATCCACAACAATCTTTCTCCATTATATCTGAAAAATATTTTTAATAATACTTCTAATGTCCACTCCTACAATCTGAGAAATTCTGAAATTAACTTGCATATTCCAAGACCTAAGTCAGAAGCAGCAAAATGTGGCCTTCACTACAGGGGGTCTGTCCTCTGGAATAAAATCCCTGTGGAAGCAAGAGATCAAACTAGTCTAAATGGTTTTAAATCACGCCTATTAAATAAGACAATATTTGATAAATTACTGTAAATTAAGTTATTCTAGGAAATTTATTGTAGGAAATTTATTGTAGGACTAATAGTAGTAGGTTTTGAATGTATACATAGTAATAATTATAATGATTCTTATGTAAATTTTACTTTTTATTTCATTTAGTATTGTAATTAAGCTTAACTCACGGCTCTCTGGAAGACCATATTTGTGAAGTGACTCCGTGTTAAAATAAAGATTATGATGATGATGATGAGCACTGACTACAGCACGGTTACCGTACGGAATGCCGTGACGTTGAAATGGTTTCCCATTGTTTTTGTCCTGCTGATCCAAATCAAATTACAGAAATACGGTACAGCACGGTTACAGCACGGTTACAGACATGCCGTAGTTTGTCCCACTCGTACCAAATCTGCTCTACTAAACAAATCTGTCTCCAGTCCTACTACACAACTTGTAGGTTGGTGCATTATGGAAGTGCATTTAGGTACTTAATAAGAAATCGGTGACTTGACCACTTTCAGTAAAACGAATTCGGTGACTCAACCACCTTCGTATAGAGTTCACCGAACGAAACTGAATATTCGTTTACCGAACCACGTACAGTACCGCATACGGTTGAAAAACGTTTGACTGGGACTATAAGTCATGTAAAGACACTTAACGGAACCATAGAATCTGTCTAACAGACAATTTATTGCAAGTGTATTTCATGTGTTGATTTGTTCTGTTTACCGCTCAAACGTAGACAGAGAACCTCAATAGGGCAAAAGCCCCTTTACGGAGGTCTCCGGGGGCCTACGATTTATCGTCCCTATCCGAGAAGACGTGAAGGTCTAACCATTTGCAGTTCGATCTCGTCTGGTCCGGCCGGGGTTTAAACCGCGACTGAGCTGACCCGGCGGCGGTTCATACATGACGTACTCCTCTGTCTGTTTGTTTGTTTGGGTACTGATAGTGTGTCGCTGTATGTCAGGTAAACGCAACAAGCTGCGAGTCTACTACTTATCCTGGTTAAAAGCCAAGATCCTCAAGGGAGAAGAGGTAAGCAGCATTGATGCCTCATATTTATACCGCTTTATTAAGGGAAGGAGGAACGGCGGGGCGGGAGGGGAGAGAATATGATGGGGCTGTTTAGCCATGCATGCAAAGAACGTAAAACACAGGTATCATCAACTGTAAGACGAAGGGCTAACGCTCCAAACAGCTCTTAGCATACATTAATTGTCTTTCAGTTGATTATACCAGTGTTTATCCCACCGATGCAGACCAACACTAGTTTTATAGAGGAACTAGTCACCCATTGTATCGATAGATTGAGACAACGTTTGACATTCGTTTGGTACAAAAAAAACGGTAAAATCATAGAGAACAAGAAAGGTAAGACTGTGATTATAAGCTGCCGTCTTTTGCAAAAGCTGTTTTAACACTAAAGTCATTGTTACTGGATGAAATTTCTTCAAAAACTCCTCCAAGAACGCGAGCTACACAGGGTGCTAAATCATCTACATCTACCAATTACAGCCTACCCCCTCATAGTTGAGGATTATTGGTTGGGGAGTCAGCAAAAAAAAAACTTTTAAAAATTTACATTGCGCAAGGCATAATAATAATAAACGATAAATAAATAATTAAGCTGACAAGTCAATGTTTAGACAATAGATTTGTGTTGCACTGAGGAAACTCTCTGTTTAAATGTTAGTGGCGAGCAATCATCAGCGAAAAAAGAGTGAAGGAGATTGTTCCACTGAGTTATTGTTCTGGGGAAGAATGATAGGCGATGAAAAGCAGTGGACGTAGATAAAGGTATCAGACTTTCAGGATGAGTGTGCCCTGTCGTACGCTGAACAAGCCGTAGGTAATCTCTCGGGTTGACTAAGATAAGGCCTTGCTTTTATCTTGAACAGCATGTTGAGGCGAGCATCAGTTCTGCGGCGTAATTCCAGCGATCTTCAACCTAGTTGGTCCAGCATATCGGAGACGTTAGGCATATTATGGTATCTTTTGAATAAAAAAAAAACTCTGAATTTCTAACGAGACCTGAAACAACCATGGGGGCTGATGAAAGCCAGGTCCCGGCTAATCTACAGATCGAATTGGAATTTAGCGTGTTGGTTTTTGCGGCGGGAGAAAAACCGGAGAACCCGTAGATAAACCCTCAGAGCAAAGGTGAGATACCAACAAACTCAACTCAAATATGGCGCCGCGTCCGGGAATCGAACCTGGGCCACAGAGGTGAGAGGCGAAGCGTTTAATGCACTGCGCCACCCCGGCTCACGTAATGAATGACCGTGTGTTACGTGAACTCAGGCATTGACTTATTTCAAGAGAGCATAAGTAAGAGAGGGAATCTTGTAGCGCGCTCTTGCGATGATAATGTCTAATAAATCTATTGCAGCTGACGCGAAACTATTTTGCCGCCATTAGATTGCGCACGCGCACTTGCTTCAGCTCAGCTGCTTCTGAATACTAAAAATATATCTTATTCGACATTATCGTCGCACAGACGCGTGTATTGGAGGTTTCCTCTCTTACTTATTCTCTCTTGATTATTCGTAATGTTTTTTCCAGGCTGATCATCATCGAAAGCAAAGAGGGTACACAACCGTAGGCGATCTAGAGGGATGCGTACACTATAAAGTTGGTACGTCACCAATGTTATGTTACCAATGTTTCTGCTCATTGTTCCGCTGAAACTCTGAACTTGCTTATTTCAGCGCCCAAGGAAATCTAAACAGATCCCAAACAACCTCGTACCCAGGGGCCTTTGCGCGCTTAATCCAAGATGGCGCCGTAACCCCTGATGTACTCCTAATGACAGGAATCGCTCAATAGAAACCTAATCTCTGACACAAACCCTAATCCGATCCATAAAACATAGCCCAACCACTTCGAAAACAAGTTCCCAGGCACAGGACAAGGTTTTAGGGCTATGTTTACAGGAAACAGAAGAGAGAAAAAGTAGAGAAAAAGGTGTTATAGATTCCGAATCCATAATCTTCTGTCATGAAAGCCAACATGATCACCACTATACTAAGCGAACAAGGGCAGTTTGGGTATCTGATGAGCAGTTCCTGGCCTTAGGAACTCTAGAACCCCTGATTTGTGCCGCTTTTCCTGTTGTGGGAAAGTTGATTTATTATTTTCTTGCGACGATGATAACGTGGCTTGATTTGAGATAGTTTTGACGTGTGGTTGTTTTTGTGTTGTGTAGTGAACTTCCATCGGATCAAGTTCCTGGCGATCGCTACTCATGACAGAATCGAGGTATACGCCTGGGCACCCAAGCCGTACCATAAGTTCATGGCTTTCAAGGTGAGATATTGAGAGCAATGTCAACATGTATCACTGCTTTTCTATGATTTTATTCAGTCAGCATTTCAGAAATAGAGTTACAGAAACGCGAGTGGGAGTTTGGGATAACGAGAAATGGTAATAGGAACACGAGCCCTAAGGGCGAGTATGCATGGTCGAGTTTTTCCACTGCTATTTCGAGTTCTTGCAATCTTACATTTCCACGATCTTAAGTGTTTCTATAACTTTATAGGAATACGGGGGAAATGTTTTCTATAAACGAGTAAAAACACAGTAAAACGCTCGTTTTATTTTATCATCAAAACGTAAATTCTCCCAACGGCTTTCAGCTAATCCAGCTATTTTATATATACGCGACCCGTAATGTAACTTGTCCTGGTGGCTTGGTGACCACCCAACCCAGCGGCATGATTCTGATTGGTCGCATTGGTGCCAGGAAACCATTCTAATGTCGATTCTGCAATTTTTCTAGTCTCGATTCGCATCAGTTTATCAAATGGGACACGTGTGTTTCTGTATCTGTTTATTTGATCGGTAAAGCTATTTGCATACAACCAATATAAATTAATAAATCAGTAAATCAGTAAATCAGTAAATCGATTAACAACTAAATATAAGCTTATTGCAGAAAAGACAGGACTTGCCTACTAAAGCTTTCGGGGCTTTTTGTATTTACTACATGCTCTGGGAGATTATTCCAGGCAGGAATAGTGCGGGGAAAAAAAAGAGTACTTGAAGAAATCAGTGCGCACATTGAAGTGATTGTAATTTTTAGAGTGCTTCCGCCGTGTAATCCCAGTAGATAGGGCGGCATACTGGGTTGGCTCAATAGCGTTGAGGCCAAGGGTGGCTTTGTGAAAAAAGCTTAGGCGGAGGCACTCCCGCCGTTTAGAAAGGAGGGGCCAGTTCAGGTTAGACAACATGGAGCTGGCACTGGACTCCCTCGAGTAGTCCCGGTACACGAACCGTGCCGCACGTCTTTGCACCTTTTCCAACTGGTTTACATTACGCTGTTTGATGTAAGTCAAAACTCCTGCTGAAGAAAGTCTGTTCGCGTGAAAGTGCTGTAATATTGCAGAACGTGACAATACGTGGATTGTTGTCTCCTTTCAGTACATTTATTGTGGTGTTAATTGTTTCTACAGTCATTCCCAGATTTAAAGCAGAAACCCGTACTTCTAAGCATGACGATCGAGAAAGAGAACAGCAAGCTCAAAGTTTGTTATGCCTCTGAAAATGGTAAGTCAAAACAACTTTCCTCCAGTTTATGAAAAGTATCTGCCAGAGGCAAAATAAATGTGAAAAAAGTGCGTTTGACAACAACAAAATTGGTAATACGAGAAAATGTAAGGGGATGTGAAAAAAAAGACGTGCAGCCACCTCCCAAGAAACAAAATTTCCAAAAATTGGAATGCCACACCTCCCCTCTAAGAATCAAATGTTTCGCCCCTCAATTTATATAGACCTGGCGAACAAAAACAAAATAATTTTGCCTAATTTTCAAGACCACTGGCACTGAATGTTCGTCTGAAAAACTAAGGGAGGACCTGTGTGTTTGTATGTACTGCAGGTTTCCACGCGGTGGATCTGGACTCGGCGTCTGTGAACGACCTGTACGTTCCCACCAAGGTTAGCTCAAATTTCAAACACATATAAACGTTTTACAGCCTAAAATTAGACTTTTGTGCGTCTTCTGGGAACCTCCACTGAAAAACAATGTTTGCTCTCAAATGTTCCATATGGATGAATGAATGAATGAAACTTTGTTTAGCACAGAATTCATAAAGTTGACACTTATTTACAATGAAGCTGTACAATGGATGCCTAAATGGATTGATGTGTTTGTCTCCTCTAACTTGTACACTAGTTGTAACCAATGTAACGATATTCCTGTCCGTAAAACTCATTTGAATTTCCCGTGTGCCCGTGATGGCGGTCATGCAGTGTACCGTTTACAGGAGACAAACACAGTAATAGATTTAGGCAGCCATAGAAAACATTTGAGAGCAAACATTGTTTCTCGGTTCCCTTTAAGATGTGTTTGTAACCACGAGTGGTGCGCTAACTTTCTGCGTCTTCTTCATCTTAGTTGCAGGAAAGCTTTCAACCCCACGCCATAGTGCCATTACCTAGTAAGTGACTACACTTTCTGCGCTCTTGTGTTGGCTGGCGGATCTCCGTACACTGCGCACTACAAGTTGCTTCGTGCTTGGCAAATAATTTAAATGATGATAAGAAAGGCATGAAACGAGTGGGATTCCTTTGCTATTCCCGTGGTCCCTTGCGCTCCCATGCCCCCAACACGAATCGCAGACTTGTTTACCTCTGTTTCGTTGCGGCATGGAAATGTTATGGCATTTGAAAACCTGACGACAGTCGCTGATGCTTCGTTCAAACAAGAGCCCATCTGGGCTTTCACTCGGGCCACATGAGATTGAAGATGACATACACTTTCATTTGAAATCCTCTTAGTAATAACCAAAGGAAAGAATTATTAGCTGAATTTAGCAGTCTTTAGGAGTGGCCTGTAGCGCGGTGACATTCATTCTCTGCTCCCCTAGTATACTGATGTAATTTAATATTTTTGTATGTTGACCTTTTAATTTAAACACTACTTATTCGATTAACACACCGCATTTGAGCAGGCATATATTCATTGTTTTGAACCCGAGAATTAACCGTATTACCGTACTTCATGGTCCCTTTCTTTAGTAGTGGGTTGTCGGTCAGGTGATTGTAAACTCTCGTCATTTAGCACAGAAAATGTATTCTGATGAATAGGAATCGGGTTGTCATGTGAGAAAGATGGCTCTTAAACAAACTGATTCGTTGCTAAAGTTTCAGTAGGTTGGCTAGTCCCGGAACACTGGAGACCTTGGTCTTTCATTGTCTTCTTTTTTGTATTCTTGATTATTTTTTTTAAAGTTTGAAAGTGGGATCTCAGCTTTATTATATCCGCTTTCAACTCGCCATTTTCAACTTCTAGGTCAATAATACGTGATTACAGCATCTTGATTTCGGTCTTGTATATATTATCTTGCTGCACTAATTTGTCTTCCAAATGACTGAGTTACCTTTCTTGATTCGTGTTTTGATGTGACGAGAGTAAGAATTCATTACGCATATCAGTTAGGTGAGCGTCCATGTTACAAATTCTGGTCATTAAATCAGCGAGAGAGTTCTTATTGCGGGCTAACAATCTTCGTGAAGAATCTAAAGAATTCCGTCTCTTCCGGTTTGAATTTGTCTCATGTGTGTATGTTGCTTTTGGAGTTTCAAGGATATGTTGATCCAAAACTACAGGCACTTGGGCTTTTTCATTGACTTGTGAACTTGCAGGCTCTGTAACTTGTTTTGTTTTCTTAGTATAACATAAAGTGTTGAACATGTTCTCAAGCATGTCGCGCGTGACCTCTGTTTCTTCATTCATTAAGTTCTCTACTTTCATCTGTAATCTGGGAAACTCAATCTTTGCCCATGCCTTGGCACATAACTATTCCTGTTGTTAAGTAGACGTGGTTATAAGTAAAATCCTTCGACAGTTTGTACCGTCTTCGCTAGGTCAATATCCTCGCTGGAACGAAATAACTTGATCTCAATACTCTCTGACTGTGTCTCTGCCTCATTTAAGTGGTCGATCCAACTTACGGTAAATTTAAATCTCTGACAGTTTTTAAGAGACTCATAATATTGGTCTTGAAGTGCCTTTACCCAAAATAAGATGTTCTCCTCGGATGTTTTAAATGCAGCACAGCGAGCCGATGGCTTATAGATTCCAATATCTATTTATTCGAATTTTAGCTTTCCGGATTGGCTTCAGGTCGTCGTACGTGTCGTATATAAAATTACTGGCCATCTGGGTAAAAAACGCGGTCCTTCGGCTCCGACAATAGCGCCAGTTGAAATATCCTGAGCCTGTTGGAAGGCTTTCGCACGAGTGAAGTTAAATAAAACAATAAACTGCTTACATTTGAGAGATGGGACTCCAAATTAAAGAGAAAGTTCCTAGCGGGTTCTCCGCCATCTTGATTTACTGTATTAAATTATGTAAATAAATTAACCTGGCGATTGTTGCGTGACCAGCACAGTGCAATCTGATTGGTGGTGAACTTGACATTTAACGCATGCGCAGACATTTTGCGACACCCAACCAAAAAAAAAAGAACGGCTTGCATTTTAAGACTCGGTGCTGCCACAGGCAGCCCGAGTAATGAGTGGTACTCTGCGAAGTTATCGGTTGGTATGTCCTACGCACGAATGCTTCATGTTTCATCGTCACACTTGATCACCCTTTTCGCGGGTTATCGCCTCTTCTGATTTTTCAAGTTTTATTTTGGATTACCTGTGGCGCGCGGTCTAGGTGATTGGGCTTGGAACGAGAGAAATGATCCCAGTCTCTACCACATGCAGGAAACCCAAAGCACCTTCACCAGAAGAGCCGCTGGCCAGCTCCGTTCGTGGCCTGTGTTGGGTTTTAATGCCGTTTCCTCCATTGCTTTCTTTACAGATTCGAGCGGCAAAGAACTCCTCCTGTGTTTTAACAGTAAGTCCTTGAAAAATAATCTTCGTATGTTTAGTTTAAAAAAGTTATTATTAGTGATAGTCTTAAGCTGAAATAAGATTCCATATATATAGACTAGAGGAACTGATATGAGTACGTTTTGTATTGGATTTTGTATTATATTATTGACCTATGATTGGTCAGTTTGCGGCCTTCCCACACGATCAGCAACATTGAAGCACAGCTGGTTTTGAATACTTTTGAGCCATATAATGATAAACATCTTATTTAGGCCATACCCTAACTTCCTCCCCTTTATAGGGCCCATGCGCAAAGCGCTCTTGCCATGAAAGTTGGGAGAAAATCTCTGCCATAACTTAAAGTGCCTATGAACAAAAAAAATATATTTTAGATATCAATTCTAAATCAAGTGATAGAATAGAATGGTAAAATATATTTTGCTTTGAATGCTGTGCCGCTGAGTTAAGGAGGTTTTAATATCCAAAATGTTAATTACATGACGTCAGGGGAGGTATCTGCAATCACTTCTTAGTCGTTGTGAATGGGCGTTTCTACTGTTATAGGAAAACAAATTTGTAACATGATTTTATTTCAACCATGGGTATAACACTGATAATTTGAAAAATATGTTTAATTGTAACAAACAATTTTGTATAATAAGTGATGCCTCCCCTGACGTTGTGTAATTAGCATTTTGGATATTAAAACCTCCATAACTTAGCAGCACAGCATTCAAAGCAAGATATATTGTACCATTCTACTATACACGTGATGTAGAATTGATATCTAAAATAAAATAATAAGCTTCATAGGCACTTTAAGGTACGGACCGAGCAAAAGAGGTATTTATTAGCAAAGTTTGTTTGTCGTTTTGACATCAGATGCTGCAAACAATTGCCTGTTTATGGAGATGTTACTCCTGGTTTGCACTAGCGGCACAAGCAACATACGCAGTGCCGTACTTATCATTCGCAGTACTTGTTCTACTCACAGGTGTGAGACAAGAACAAGCAACGCACGCAGACGCAGTGCCGTATTTATCATTAGCGGCACTTGTTCTACTCACAGGTGTGAGATAAGAACAATCAACACACGCAGACTCAGTGCCGTATTTATCATTAGCGGCTTTTGTTATACTCACAGGTGTGAGATAAGAACAATCAACATACGCAGACGCAGTGCCGTATTTATCATTAGCGATACTTGTTCTACTCACAGGTGTGAGATAAGAAACTTCAACTTACGCAGACGCAGTGCCGTAGTTATCATTAGCGGTACTTGTTCTACTCATAGGTGTGAGATAAGAACAATCAACATACGCAGACGCAGTGCCGTATTTATCATTAGCGGCACTTGGTCCACTCACAGGTGTGCTTATACTTACGTCGCTAGTGATAAACAGTCTTTTATCCTGCTGGTAAGATACGGCGACACAAAATCTGTTGATTGTTCCCACCAGATGAGGGTGTCGTTTCTGTGTTGTATGGTTAGGTCTATTGCATTATAATAACGATGTTACTATGATTGTTCCCACCAGATGAGGGTGTCATTTCTGTGTTGTGTGGTTAGGTTTATTGCATTATTAACGATGTTACTATGATTGTTCCCATCAGATGAGGGTGTGTACGCCGATACGTTTGGAGAGCTGGTACGGCACGCCATGATGCAGTGGGGAGAGACTCCTTACGCCATAGGTAACTAGAAGCCATAATAAGAAATAGGACAGTAGGGCGGTAACTCAAGTCAACAAGCTTTGGTCATCGCCGTTGAGGGCGTGATACATTTCTGAATTCGAAAATAGCGGAACAACAATGAGGAATCAGTGGTTTTTCCTTTTGTGAACTCGGTTACATAAGAATTTTAACCATGTACGAGGCACTTTATAAAAGAAACCAGAAGACCAATGTGATGTGACAGCCTCGAGGCTGCGTCGGCTCCTGTCGTGGTTCGAGGAACAGAAAATGGGAATCTGTTAGAGGCAGGCGTTGTTTGGTGATGTGTTCATCATGCTTTCTGTAACACCAGGCTCAGAGATGACTCGTTCTCGTGTAACTAAAACAATACGAATAGAGGGGTAAAGTGTGACGTCATGAATTTGCAAAATTCTTAATTTTAACTTTTGGTCCATCGATATTGAAAGACCAACTCAAAAGAAAGTTGCACACCAAAAATGAAATGCGGCTGAGATACAGTGATTTGTTAAAGAAAATTATATATTCAGCTGCTCATATCTCAGTCGCATTTTAACCAATTTGCCTCATTTTTGGTGTGTAAAGTTATTTCACGGCGGTCTGTTCAAATATCGTTAAAGCGAAAATTTATGTTTTGTGACGTCATCACTCTATTGTATTGTGTTGGGAACCATTACAGTTCCCGTGTGTTTTAACTGTCGAGGGAGCGAAATTTTAATTAATTTTATTTACAAGTGTGCAGTGGCTATGAAATAACCAATTCATTATTTTGACCCAATTTCAAAATGGCCCAGGCTTTATCGAGATTTCTGGACTTTAACCTGAAACAACCATCGGGTTTGATCAGGACCCGGCTAAACCGCAGACGACAGAATAGATGGATCAAAGAACGTATTACGCTGCCTCAAGATTCCTCATATGCGAGATAATGGGCCTTTTGCAGGAATGTAATCACATTTTTGTATTGGAGGGTAAAAAGATCTTAATTTGTATATTTAAAGGCAATTGGCCTTTTGCAAGAACTGGTCACGTGACCTTGTCAATCAAAAATGTTGGTGCTAGTTCAAAATGGATGCCAGGAATGGAAAGAGCATACCAAAATTAGTAAACAATGCAAGTTTTAGGTTCATAACTTACAAACCGAAAGCATAATGATTTTCTAAAATCTCGAAATTAAACAGAGTTTGTGAGGCTGGAGGGCAAGCTTTTCCATGGGGATAACCAGCTCAATTCATTCGTTAACGAAGTATTATATCCGCACGTGACTGTTAGCTGCAAAAGGCCTATTACTCCAGTTCAATGAGCCTCTGGTTGTGCGTCACTTATCTCTCCATTGTTGTTTTGCAGCGAGCGTTGGTTGCGGCCAGATCATGGGCTGGGGTGAGAAGGCGATTGAAGTACGCGCTGTGGAGACCGGTCTACTGGATGGTGTATTCATGCACAAGAGAGCGCAGACCTTTAGATTCCTCTGTGAGAGAAATGAGAAGGTAGGACCAGACTTGTCTAGTTACACTGCACCATAAACACTCTTATCAAACGCATTAATAATTCATGAAGCAAAAACAAAGGAAATCACCGACCGATAAGTGATCTTTAAATCTGATACAGATTTCGTCCTGATTTACATAAACTTTGGCTTCGATTTTCTCGGCCAAAATAAGTCGTATCGCCAAAATAACTGAAAACACGACTCTCTGCATCTAGACGTTTGATAAGTAAGATAAAGAATTCGTGTCCGATCTTTATCCGATTTACAAACTCTCGCTTTCAGCTCGAGTTTGTAAATCGGATAAAGATCGGACACGAATTCTTTATCTATTACTTAAAAAACTCATGAAGCAAAAACAAAGGAAATCACCGAGCGAGAAGCGATCTTTAAATGTGATAAAGATTTCATCCTAATTTACATAAACTTTAACTTGAATTTTGGCCGTCCCTTCATGTAGGACGACACGAATTGCTACCAAATTGTATTCTATTGTATTGTGTTGCGTTCTATTGTTGTATTGAATTGTATTGTGTTGTATTCTATTGTATTTTTGGTAAAAATTCGTGTCGTCCTACATAAAGAGATTGCCAGAATTTTCTCCGCCGAAATAGTCATTACATGACTCTATAAATCTAGACGTTTTCATTTAAGCCGTTTAAAAAAACTCGCAGCACGTGTTTTATCAGGTCTAAAACTGATAAAACACTGCTGCTCGTTTATTAAACAGTATTTCGAAATTCGAGAAACACTGTTTCCTATGAGTGTGTGAAGTTGAAGCAAAGTTGTTGTATTGGGGAGGGGGTGTTAGAAGTTGAAGAAAGGGTGTTTTGTTTTTTTGGGTTTGGGGGGGGGGGGGGGGGGGGGGGTTACTACTTAAGTTGAGGTAATAAATTTTTCACCCTTAAAAATCGTTGGTTTCTATTGTGGACAGGCCTATATAAATATATACCTATATTTTTGAGAGGGGTTAATATTTAAATTAAGGTGATACATTTTTCACCGTTTGAAACAGTCTTAATTATGGACAAGCATGCCTTTTTGGGGGGAGGGGGTGTAACTACTTAAAATAAGATTGTTCAATTTACACTCGTTTCTGTTCATTTGCAGGTATTTTTTGCATCGAGGTCGACTGCGAGTGGTCAGATCTACTTCATGACGTTAAGTAAATCGTTCAAAAACTTCGGCTATTGATTTACCGCAAAGACATCAAAGACTAAAGCAGTAGAAAGTGAGCTACATTGCCCGTGCATTGAACACCAGGTGGCGGAAAACGGGATGTGTCCTCAAAGTATTGGCGATCATCATTAACGCTATGGTGTAACGAGTTTGTCATCGTTTGGGTCAGACTCGAATCCTTCGAGAATATTTCAGCGTCTTGAATAGTTTGAGCGCTGTAATCATTTTAACTGGAAAGGAAAAACTCGCTATTTTTAACGAACTTACGCATTTAAGAAAAGAAGCAAGTCAGATGTTCTCAATCACGAATCGTCGGCATTCTTTTTTTCTCCCGTTACTCTTTTTAGCGATTTGCGACGGGTTAAAGTAAAATGTTTTCGCAGTTAGTGATAGCTGTCAATCATCACACGCATAACGGACAGAGAAGAGAGGATCAAAATGGCTACCCCAATGATGACGCGTTGGGGTTAGAGAACTGTTCATTCTCCAACTGAAATGGTGTTCCTTTTTTACTGGTTACGACGATGACGAGGACTGTATTTCTGTATTTCCATGAGCTCCATATTCAGATACAACCATCAAAGACACAAGCAGCCCTCCTCCGTAGCTCTTTGTAGGGGTTCTCTCCTACGTAGAAGAGCTACGGTGGAGGCCAACAGTTAATAGCGATACTTCATGTTGATAAACATTACAATTGTTATGCTAATATGGAAACCAAAAGGCCACTTTGTGTCAGGAACCAATGGACCTCTGGTTGGCACATTAATGACATTGGATGACGTGGCGGTAAGAATTGCTATAGGCAAACTTCGTATTGTCACAAACGAGCGGGAATTTGTTAACTATTTACATTAGAAAAGAAGTGCTCTTTCCAGCTCGTCCGTGAGAATAGCGATGTTTCGCGTTTATAAACATTACAGTTGTTATGATAATGTGCCAACCATGATATCAAAAGGCCGCTTTGTGTCAGGAACCAATGCATAATGACATAGATGACGTTAACATCGCTTTACGAATCTTACCCATTCAGAACGCACGCTAAGGTCTAAGGAAACCAATTCTTGTTATTTACTTTAGACGTGTCCATCTCGAAAGTATACCACGTCTGCTATTCGAGTGGATTGTTTTTGTTATAAATCTTATAGGTTTACACAGACCTATCTCGGCGCACCGGTGATGTTGATTCCCAGGAGAATAAAAACCTTTGTTGTTGCCCGTCCAGTCTCGTCCTGTAACTGATCAGTGCGAGGCTGAACGAGAAAACGTGACTGTTGCGTGTGAAGGGTTTATTGTAAACGAGGCTGACTTGACTGTATAAGAGGTTCAAACGGAATAGTATTTCTTCCAATAATTTGGGACGTGGTTCTTGCTGTTATCTGTTTGTGGCGAAAGCTTGCAGTACTGTAAATAAACGCTTTAAACTGTATTAAAACCAGCTGAGCCTGTTATGCGGTTTGCACTATGACGTCATTGACAACAACTACCAGAAACCATTGCGCAGGCAGACCTTTTTGCTGCTGAGGACATTCTATTAGTTTAGGAGCTTTTAAACCTTTAGACCTTTTATATTTATTAGTGTAGTTATATTTACTCATGTTTCCATTTTTGTTACTTTCTTATTACATGTACTGTAGCTTCCTTAACATGGGGTTTGCCTTGTTGGGACTTCGGGTCCGTTCGCTAGCCCCTAATCTTACTTACCATGTTCTTGTCCTTTCATATTGTATTTTAAGTGTAGTGAGTATTGATGAAAGCCCCTAAATGAATAAATATAATCTCAATGAGAGAATTCGCAAAGGATTCTGGTAGTTGTAGTAGATGACGTAATAGGACATGTGCATGATGACGTCATTTGACTTCAACTACCAGAATCCTTTGCCCGGTTTCTTTTGTTCTTCAAATTTAGACCGTTGTCTTGGTAATCTCCCAAGAGGTGGAAAATCTGAATAAGAACAGGATTCTGGTAGTTGTATTCAACAGTCACCGTTGTGCGAATGTCCTATTAACATATAATATAGATAGGACTAAGAGAGATGCAATTAAAGGGGCTGTGTCACAGTGAGAGGCCTTCGCAGTCCGGGCCTGACAGTTATTTACAGCGATTTTCATATTTTAAAACTAACTAATCTCGCGCGCATGTAGGATGGTTAAATTCTGGGCCAGACTTCACAGTTTGCAACCTGAAACGTTATTGGTTACCCAAACAATAGCCTACCCCTAAAACAATACAAACCCTAACCCTAAAACGATGGGATTCTTTATCACTGAAGTCCAATAACCTTAAAACAGTGAAAGTCTAAGCAAATATGCACAGATGACTAACAAACTATGTTTAGACAGTCTTCAAGGGAAATATTGCACATCATTTCAATCAGGCATCGAGGGAGGAGACTTTAACTGTTTGTAGCCAATCAACAGCCACCAATTAAACATTGACTCCACATGCGCAACACCATGACATAGCCCTTTTATAATGTAAACCGAAATATTTTATATTAAGTATTAGCTCCTGGTATTAGGACCTGAAGTGTTATTTTAATAAGGCAGTAACGACTAATTTTATGTACACACTCAAACAAAACCGTGAATTCTTGTTAACTCGCAAAGTTTTTTTTTATGTCAGAGAAATTGTCTAGAAATAAAGCTTGGGTGAAACGACTTTTAAATAAATTACAATGTAACTAGTTTCTGTAAAAACTGGTGTTATCCTCGGTACCAGAAGTTCAGTCCCCTCTGACTGAAAGATAAGACGGGCAGCAGCGAAGCGACTCCGCGTTTCTGACTAGCTAGTGTCCACTCCTTCGCGGCCTTAACAACAATAAGCGCCTTCGCGGTTAAATCGATTTCAGAAGTACGCATGATCAGTGGTCTAACCTTGCTTGATGACTAATGTCTATAATGTCGCTGGCTCAAAACAATTTTGTTTAGTTTGTTAACAGTTGTCGTGACCAATACAAAACCTCCCTGCGTTTCTAATTAGGTAGCATGGCATTGTTTAGCCCCATTCTTCCAGGTGAGAAATCAAAAACCGCCCCCAGCTTGGGAATTGAGTCAGGAGTATATACTCCCCCGATAGAACAAAGAACTGAGGTGTGATGTGAAAATAACCCCTGATATTTGTCCTTGGACCTTATCTCGCTCTCGGGAACTGTTCTCTTCTCGGAACAGATGTCCGCGGACGAATACCAGGGCTAACATTGTCTCCGTGAACACGAGTTATTGGGGTTAGTGGTTATGTAGATCGGTTTTTCTGTGTACATCGGAGACTCTCCGTTGGCTGTCCGAATAGTATTCAATATAGAGTGGTAAAGCGATGACGTCACAAAACATAAATTTTCGCTTTAACAATATTTGAACATTGAATCTGAAAGATCGCCGTGAAATAACTTTACACACCAAAAACGAGGCAAATTGGTTAAAATGCGGCTGAGATATGAGCAGCTGAATACATAATTTTCTTTAACAAATCACTGTATTTTCAGCTCAGTTCTAAACTTTTAGAACTGAGCTGAAAATACAGTGATTTGTTAAAGAAAATTATGTATTCAGCTGCTCATATCTCAGCCGCATTTTAACCAATTCACCTCATTTTTGGTGTGCAACATTCTTTTGAGTTGGTCTTTCAATATCGATGGACCAAAAGTTAAAATTCAGAAATTTACAAATTCGTGACGTCACACTTTACCACTCTATTCCGAAGATACTTACGGATGTTTATGGTACGCGTCTAAGAATTGGGCAATCCCTTTATGTAGGACGACACGAATTTTTACCAAAAATACAATAGAATACAACTCAATACAATTCAATACAACAATAGAACGCAACACAATCAGGAGCCCATTACCAGGAACGTTCCTCTGTTATGGGTTGGGTCCCCAGGACAGTAGTAGATGAGGCTATTTTTAGATTCGAAATTCCCTTCAACAATATATTCCTCGTTAGCTTCTTTTGTTGGGGCACCAACATTTGAATCTCTGAGGATTGAGTGAAAACCAGCAATTCGAATTCCCGCGTTGAAAGTGAGAAGAATGATAATGAGAAGTGACGTTAGCTATCTGATTGGCTAAGAATAGCCTACCTTTGTTCTTTTTAGCGCGAAACGCAATGCTAAAAATAGCCTCATCTACCTCTGTGCTGGGGTACAGACACAGTGGGGAAGATGGACGCTCCTGACACAATACAATAGAATACAATTTGGTAGCAATTCGTGTCGTCCTACATGAAGGGATGGCCAAGAATTGAAAGATTTGGTCATGCAGGAGAATATGTATTGACAGTGCCCTCCTAATGCCAGACACTCTAAACCTGGACAGACATGGTAGTGGGTCCCTATCAATCACTTAGTGGTGATGACGTAACGATGACGTCGTCGGTGACGTGATTTTAAGTACATGCCCATATCTCCCTCATTTCTAATGCCAGACAGTTCAACCTTGGACAGGCATGGTATTGGGTCCCTATCAAGCACCTAGTGGTGATGACGTAACGATAACGTCATCGGTCACGTGATTTTAAGTACATGGCCATATCTCGCTCATATCTAATGCCAGCCGGCTCAAACCTGGGCAGATATGGTAGTGGTCCCTATCAAGCACCTAGTGGTGATGACGTAACGATGACGTCATCGGTTACGTATGTTAACTACATGCCCATATCTCTCATTTCTATTGCCACACAGTTTAAAGGTATTGTTTCCCCACGATTCACTTAGTGGTGAAGACGTAACGATGACGTTATCGGTCACGTGATTTTTAGTATACGAAATAATTTGCTTTTTGATTTGCAAAGAGTTGTCTTCATAAGCCACTCGTGTGGAAGCCAACGCCAAGACTTTTCATGAACATGAATGGGCGCGTTGTCTACAGCACGATGTTCATCCTCCTCAGCTTCAATCTCTTCTACATCATTTAAAAACTATTCATCGCTTTGAGGAGCATGATCTTCCTCTAGGCTGCGAATTTCATCGTCAAATATAGCTTAGGGAAGAATGTTTCTTCATCTCTTCAAGATATTCTATTCTGCTCAAAGAACAGCAACACCTCTGGCATGAATGGTTTTACATTCACAGTCATTTTAAATAAGTTTTCCTTTTTTTTTTCAGAACAAGACAGAATGTAGTTTAATATATCCAAATGTGACTTAGTATTTACCGAAATTTTGACATTACTATTTTACTTTATCGAACTGAACTGAAATAACGTAATATATTCACATAGGTTCCATCCTAAAAAAACGTGTTTTCTTTAATCTTCCAGCCAGTTGACCTCTGGGTCATGTACTGTGTATGTTTGATAAAACTCAATTCTGCGCCGATGTGGACCGGATAAAAACTCGTTTTAACATCTTCGATATGTGATTTCAAAGTTCAGCGGGGCATTTTGATTTAAAGATCAATTCGATTTAGCTACACAATAATAACTTTGTCACACAATCCTTGTTCAGACTGGAAGGGTTCCAGAACTATACGTAATCAAGCTATGAATAGGTCGTTTATTCCATACACAATAGTAATTTAACTCGTGGATGCACGAATGTGCAGAACGAGTTATTGGGTTCAGGTGGATACGAGATAATTTATTCGTCGTTTCTTTCTGTGACTCGACGACTCGCCGTTGACTTTCCGAATGACCGTCCAAGGTTTCGAAAAGATTTGGTCATGCTGGAGAAGAGGTATTGACGGTGCCCATCTAATGCGAGACGGCTTCAAACCTGGACAGACTTGGAGTGGGTCCCCACAAATCACTTAGTGGTGATGACGTAACGATGACGTCATCGGTCACGTGATTTTAAGTACATGCCCATATCTCCCTCATTTCTAATGCCAGACAGTTCAAACTTGGACAGGTATGGTATTATTTTCCCACGATTCATTTAGTGATGACGACGTAACGATGACGTCATCGGTCACGTGATGTTTAGTATTTACCAAAATAGCTCACTGACCATCCACGAGTTGCCCTTAGGGGCCCTATGTTCTTTGTTCTTTGACGGGGGAATATATCTAGTACCCCCTCAAATGAATATTTTCAAGTGACATTACGTGTGGCAAAAAGCCAAAAACCAAGCAGATATGATGCTTTGGCGAAAAATATAGTTATGCTGGCCAACAATCGGACCTAAAAAAGACCTACGCCTACGGTACAAAAATATATATTGAGCTCCCATCATCAGCTAATAAACAGCTAATTGGCATTGTTAAAATGCAGGGGCAATATATACAAAAATGCAGGAGGAATAAATGTTGGGCCCGAACCAGGGCACAGATATTTCAACTCGTCGCACTATAAAGGTCCGTACACACGAAGGGACAAGTCCCAGGGACAAATCCCTTGTTGCGTACACACGAAGGGACAATTACCCCCCGGGATTTGTCTCTTCAATTCAAACCAAAAATGTGCTCAAAATAGTGCTAATTGTTTTTTAAATAGTGCTTTCACTTCTGAACAATTAAATTTAAGGTTTTCATCAATATGCCTAGTTTTACTGACCAAATTAACCTTTCATGTTAAGAAATGTTGAAAGAAATAGAACAACAATATTTTTCGAACTTAACAAAGCTTTATTAGGAGTTTGAAGCATGACATAAGTTTCAAGTTGCTTTACCATCGAACGCAAGAGACGCAGGCTAACGTTCTCAGCCGTGTCACTTCACAGTTTCCGTCTAGCAGTTTCAGACTCGTGTAACAGTACCGCTATCTTTTGTACCAGTGTTATACTCTTTTTGCCTTGTTATATCGAAGCATTACAGAAGCTTCAAGATAATCTTGTAGGGCAGAGTATTGCTGAGATGTGAAGGCACTGGTAAGAAGGATGAAAACTCGTTCAGCGCTAGCCGAGCTTGGTTGTATTAGCAGTAGCTTTTTAACAATCGCAGACCAGTGTGGAAGCGTATCCCTGTGAGCAGCCCACCAAGTGACATTGTCTTCCTCGCAGGTGACTGTGACGCCATCCGCTGCAGCAATATACAGAGAAAGCTCTCGCTAGATTCGCTATTGTGGCATCATTGTTAGCGAAAGGGAAATTCCTTAGATCTTCCAGTGAAGCAGCTGTGGGACGTAACCCTTGCACTTGTACCGGGCAACAGAGTCGTGCAGCTTTAAAAGCTCTTACTGCATGTGTCACGAAACTGCACGCTAAAGTTTTGCTGGTAAAAGTTCAGTCCAGGTCGAATGCAGGCCTTTGCTTATGCCATGAGCCGATTGTAGACAGCGACGTTCACGAGTAACCGCCTCGGTGTTTGGGTAGTGATCGACTGCAACAGCATGCGCTACAGCTTGAAGACGCTCATAGCAAGAAAAAATCAAAGGGCCGTCACCCTCTAGAAAGTAAGTGGCATTTACAAAATGCACTCCGGCATCGATTAGAACAGCCAGCTCCAAGCGTAGGTCTTGCAGGCTTTGAGGATCGTTAAATATTTTACACTTTCGGTTGTCCAGATATTTTCTGTAACATAAGGAAGCTTTGGACTAGCGATGAGGAGGAGAGGGAGGAGGGGGGAGGAGGAGGAGGCAGAGGCGGGAGGAGGAGAAGGAGGAGGAGGAGGAGGAGGAGGAGGAGGAGGGTGTTGCGGGCGTTGGCGGGCGTTGACGGGCGTCAGCGGGCGTTGACGTGAGTCCCGAGTCGTGAGCTACGTTGTCGATGTGAGCTAGGAGAAGCGGATTTCCAACCTCTGATCCAGGGTACTTTTGTTTCGTTTTTTAATCGAAAATTATCAACTATTGGCTGCACAATCATATTCAAATTTGTCCAACGCACTTTCCATAAACTATAAGTACTCCTTGTTGATTATTATAAATATAGAAACTTGCAAATCATTACTAACTTATATTACTGGACAGTAGCTCTATGCATCCACTCGCAGCACTTCACTTTCTATTAGAAACTTCTAGTATTAAAGACTAAAGTTGTCACACTAATTGTGAGACTGACCAAATTTTCCGAATTCCTGTGAGTTCGTCAACTACAATAGATGCTTGTTAGCGCAGTTCTGGTCGGTAGTGAAGTGTCACCGATGCCCGTGTTGTTTGCTATGCCATACTGACGAGTTCTAATAAGAACGAAACAGCTGTCTATGGCTGCAATCTGGTCCAAGCGCTTTTCGTGTCAGGCCTAGCTAACCGTTGTGCTTTGTGTTCGATTTTTACGTTGTATATCAGCTTTGCTGTAGTCTTCGGACTTTTCATTCGTTATTGTTTATATTTTTGGCTGGATAGGTCCTCACTTCGGATCCAACGTATTTTTACAGGATTTTTGTCCACGGTATTTGCTTATGTGTTTTCTACTATAACATCAAAGTCAAGCGATTAACCAAGAGTTGAACAAGACCCTAGACAATCTCAGTGGTCAAATAACATGTTCATCAACACAGACAAAACTAAAGCTATGCTAGTAAAAGGGAAATGGCTCCGGAAACGTATCTTCAACGAAAATATCCAGTTGAATGGGTCTCCCATAGAGTGTGTCAATAGCCACAAGGTACTGGGCGTGGTTCTCGATGATGACCTCAGTTTTACTAATCATACAGAGGAACTTTGCAAGAAATTAGCCAAACGAATCGGACTCCTGCGTCACATGCATAAGCCTGTTTCTGAAGCAAAGCCAAAAAGAAACATATTATAATGCAGTAATTAAACCCATTTTTCTATTCGGCAGTACTGTATGGTCATCTTGTAGTAAAGAAAATCTAAACTCTGTACTGAAGCTTCAGAAAAGAGCTGCCCGTGTCATCTCAGGCGCAGAACGCAGAGCCCCCTATGTGACGCTTTTTAATAATCTGGGTTGGCTCCCATTCTATGTTCAGGAATATATAAACCGTTGTGCCATTATATTGAATAGGATTAATGATAGAATGCCTGAATATCTAAATAGCCTCCTAACTAGAAACTCTGAAAGACACCAAAGGAACACAAGATATGCTCAGCTAAACCTTTGTTGCCCGTTATTTAAAAACAATACCGAGGGAGGCCGAACCTTCACTGTACGTTCCCGTTCGCGACTGGAACCAATTATCTACTACTCTTAAAACTAGCATATCAATCAAATGTCTTAAAAAGAATCTCTTTTAAGAACTTATTTTAAAATAGAAAAAAACAACTTAGATTTGAAGATCCATAGCTACCACCCTTTATGCAAACACTTTTAGTGATTTTATGAATTTGGGTATTTTTAATTATTCTATCTTATTGTATTAAATAGTTTTTACAATCTTTTTATAGTCTGATAAGAATTTGAGCATTTTAATCGTAGAATCGTAGCCTTTTGTAGATAGATGTATTTATTATTGTAAATAGAGGGCCACGGGGTCATCTGTTACCCTCTGAAAATAAAGTCTATTGTATTGTATTGTATAAGTATTGACCATATATATACAAATTTGCCTGAACATTTACACATTTTAGAAACATATTTGTCTGACCATAAATCAATATGTACATTAATTAATTGTTTTCATGCCGAAATATGAATTAATTACCTCAGCAACAGCAATTTATACTCTGCCAACGCAGACAAACTCATTCTGAAACCTGACTCTAGCTCCGTCGAGCCGGGTTTCTTTTCTCGTCCAGTAGACCGATCTAGTACTTGAAAGAAGCTTTGAAAACCTTTCATTCGACTGATTTGACACATCCTTTGAATACTTTGGTAAGTAATATTCGTAAATTCAGTAAAATTCATTGTCAAAGTACTTACCAAAACGAATCTTTTCCGATCCAATATGGCTACTCCCTACTGACAACATGGCAAAACCAGTCAATAAGGCAGCGATAGGGCATTAGTTCGTAAGATGTCGACTCTATATTGCTCAGTGTGTTGTGATTGGATGTCGACACTCGAGTTTTGTACGAATTAATCTTGTTAGCTTCCATTGGTTCAGAACATGAGCTGAACATTTCCATTGTTACTTAATAACTTAACATCGGAAGCGTAGTAGACACAAACATGAATTTCGCTTGGATTTCAACCCCTAAAAAATACGACGATCATCCCTACCAGCCGAATATTAATAGTAAAATTATACATTTTACTATCTGAAAGGAAAAAAATAGAAATGTCCAGCAATACAAATATATCGGCCTAACATTTAGCACATTCGGAAATTTTAGTCTTGCGAAACACGAAGGCTTAAAAACGTAGTCATGAAGGCCTAAACTACGCCGAAAAGAAATGGGTGACAATTTCAAATCGAACGTCAAGTTCACACTCAAACTCAGTATGACGCACTGATAATATGGAAGTGAAATATGGGAAACTGATCAGAACAAAACCAAAATAGATAATGACCATTAGAGTTGGTACACTGAGTCAAATTTTGCCGTAAGATGCTACTCGGAGTAACTAGAAATGCAGCAAACAATGCTTTTCAAGCGGAACTCGGATGTTTGAAAGGTAAAGGTATTCATTTTTATATAGCGCAAATATTCGATATGTAATTGATACAAATGCGCTTCACAAGACACAAGGTTATTTTTGTGATGCGGACTGCTATTGTGGCGCAATGTGCTGCCCTGCAGTTGAATTACAATCGTGAGTGAAACAAAATGAAAGAAACGAATTTAATACCGGCTATAGGATATTCAAAGTAAATTATATTCTGGAGAACTATCTCAGCAAATTAACTATTGTAGAACACAGACAAGCTCTTACCCGAATATTAAGAATAAGTAACCACCTGCTACAAATTGAAAAAGGCAGATATCTGAAACCCTATACCTGGAACCCGAAGAAAATGGGATAGAAGGTAAAAAGTACTTTATTATAAAATGTAAAAATACCATGTAAGTAGGAGAAAATTAATTCAGTTCTTACTCAGTTCGAAGATATATTCAATGTAAACAGCCGGCACATGAATGAAATATAGAAAAATACATGCGCGCGCGGAGATATGGATTTATCTTCGAGTGTTCAACTCGATAGTGAGCGCAGCGAACGAGTGAACACGAGAAGATAAATTCATATCTCCAAGAGGAAGTACTACAACGCACTGGATGGGACACCCTGGAGACCGTGTAAAAGAGACAGCTTACAGAATTCGTATTTCAATGTAAGAACAGTTATATCACTGAAGAATTCGATGATTTATTTCTACAAAAACAATCAAACCGTAGTATGAGAAGCAATAATAGTGTAACTTTGCCAAGACCAGAGACAAACATCATTAGAAACTCAATACGGTGATACCGTGGCGCTATTGTGTGGATAGCCTTCCTAGCAATAGGCGAATCCTTGTTTACGTTTTTTCCTCATTAGCATACATCAAACTTCAAGCGACGTACATACAAACAAACAGAGTCCATAAATCGAAAGAGATTGTCACACTTGATAATAACCGAAAATTTGAGAGTGATATGATAAATATATTTTGAGGAATGAGCGTTTAAAAAGCTCAAAATTTACAATGAATGTATGGCTGTCAGCAACTCTTGCCCCCCAGCCCATTTTATAGTTTTGAAAAGTCAATTTCTCCGTAAATATTTAACATATCAATCTCAAATTTTCGGTGGTTACTCAGTTTAAAATCCTCTTTCAACTGATATAGTCTGTTTGTTCGTAGCTTGAAGTTTAATTTATGCTAATGAGGCAAAAACGTAAACAATGACGTCAGCAAGGATTCGCCTATACAAGACCATAACAATGCTAGATACCCGCTAAAGAGTCTAAATACCATTTCTCTAACTCTAAATGTAGTTTTCTAAAACAAGAGTCTAATTCTTAAAAACCCGTCCTGAGGTAAGAGCTGTGAAATTCTTATGCATCAGTCAATTCCAGCAATGCCCATCCCCCTCCCGGGACATGGTGGGGCATTTGCATACTTTGAGATCCCGAGAGTGGGGCATTTGTAACCTTATATCGGCCCGGGGGTCGGGCATTATTCTACCCCAGGGCGTTTGACACCTGCCGAAAATAATTCTGGGAAAGACTGCTGGTCTTGTGGTAACGACGCCATACTGTATCAAGTAAAAAAAACAATAAATCTGAGTTGTTGTAATTATTCCGGCTGCCTGTGGATTCTATCTATTTCTCTAAACCTAGAAACCTGCAGTTGATACCGTCTTATCCACGTTATTTGTATACGCTAGGACACGAAAAGCCGGGAAACCTATGGATGTTTAATTTTTACAATATAGCTAGAAAATAGCAGTTCCCGTACGTTCACCGCCCATCTACCACTGATCAGCAATCCTGTATTCTTAACGCTACGCTACGCTAAAATTTTAATTCAGGAGGCACTCGGGGCCCAAGCTCTGCCGGTCCGAGTTGGAAACGATATCAAGTAGATTGTTTACAAATATACACTGTTTGCTGCTGTCTACCGGACGAACAGAAGTCACGCTATTATTATAAAAGTCTGTCATGTGGTTTTAATAAGCGTTTATTGTATAACGTTAACCGCGGTGCGAATGATTATTTATAGGAATGAAATATAAACTATGTATTAATACCATTTTGCTCCAGGCAGCTCAATAGTATAATCACTGATACAGCAGTATAAATACAAATACAAAACAAGATGGCGGATCTACAAAATGAACGGAAACTATCAATGAATAGATAGAGAAGTAGCACTTCTTTGCGCCTTGTGTATTTGCATGGAATTAAACTTGGGCAGTATATCATTATGGATGTGCCCGGGGGTGGGGCATTTTCCTTACTTCTTTGGCTCCACTGTGGGGCATTTGAATACCTTGTTTGTCCCCACCGTGGGGAATTTGAAAAAAAAACACGAAAATGACTAATGCCCGGGGGTTGTCCCGGGGAGGGGATGGGCATTGCTGGAATTGACTGATGCATTATTTCAAGAATGAAAGAACTTATTTTGAGAATCGTGATTCTCAAAATGATTAACATACTTTTCTTAAAACAAGAAAACCCGTCCGACTTAAATTAAGACGCTTTTTTCTTATTAAGAGGAGAATCTTAAGTTCTTGATTTCAGCATGCTCTTAATTCTTGTGGACTTTTTTTGCGTTTTGCCGTTGGACTTTGAGATACATTTTGAAGAGAGAAAATACCATAGACAACCGCCTCAAACCTATTCTACGGGACACCAGGCATCCCCAGGAGTGCATTAGGAACACTTTGCTGCAATTTCTCTCTCTAATTATATTCATTTTGAAATCACTGGTGTTTCCTGCAATAATTGCAATAATCAGCAGTAATTGCATCATTTTGTGTGATCGCTCACGCATGCTCCGACTTAGATTTTCATTTCCCTCTTCAAAGCTCTACCCACTTGACTTTTCTAGTCGACATCCTTAATGCTAAGGAATGAGCCCTCTATTATAAGCTAACT
This sequence comes from Actinernus sp. WN-2022, assembly GCA_030867875.1. Taxonomy (NCBI): domain Eukaryota; kingdom Metazoa; phylum Cnidaria; class Anthozoa; order Actiniaria; family Actinernidae; genus Actinernus; species Actinernus sp. WN-2022. Next base: position 32,612,577 of record JAOWCC010000064.1, read on the forward strand.
GTGGGCCTTCTGTTATATACCACTTGTGAAACCTTTTATTATAGGCCACCTGTAGGCACTCAGTTATAGGCTACCTGTGAGCCCTCTGTTATAAACTACATTTTACTTGTGAGCAATTATGATACTAGATACAATTGTTGCACATATATACCTTCAGGAGACATACAGGATTCTCTATTTACCTTTCTCTCTTGGCCATGTCGGCAGTTTACATATACTGCTATTAGTTTAAACGTTAGTTGTGATCCTTTGAATAGAGTATTGTAAGTTTTACCTACTACAGTGGCCGCACAATTGTATTCTGGGATACCCACCCATCTCCGATCATACGACAGGCAGCCCAAGCTCTAATATCTAGCTAATACTTACAGCGTTTGTATGGGAATTTTAACGAGCTAGAAATACGAAAGAATTAATGAATAAAATGCCTTACCTTGCTTCCATAGTGTATTACTTGCTGTCTGTGTGGTCACAGGGTTGATATGAAGCGATTTTAGCGAGTTTTCATTTTCTCTGCTCTCCTTCCTAAGAGAAAGACAAGGCAGCACACTAGTTTCGCGAGGGCCCACCACTTCAACCGAAATATTTCAGTTCAAAATATTGTGGCCGCCACAGTTCCTCCATAGAATCCCAGCGGACAACAACAAAATTTACTGCCAGGGTCCCCACGAAGTGCATTTTCAGAGCGAATCAAGATGGCTGCCAAGCAGGAGTTTTCAGGTTTTCGGTCGAAGTTTAGAGCGTTCTTTCTGTGAACTGGATATGTGTTACTTGGGCTCGGAGAAGTCACGAAAGAATATCAGTCCATGGTGTGAAGTAACTCACTAAAGTATAAATCCTGAAAACTCCCGCTCGGCGGCCATCTTGATTCGCTCTGAACATGCACTTCGTGGGGACCCTGGTAGTAAATTTTGTTGTTGTCGACAATCGCCGGTCAGGTACCCCGCGGTGCTGAACTTTAGGTCGAAGGCTCGGTTACCCCAGGAGCCTTTCGACGGTTACCCAGCAGCCTTTGACGCTGGGTAACCGTGGACTTTTTTTGCGTTTTGCCGTTGGACTTTGAGATACATTTTGAAGAGAGAAAATACCATAGACAACCGCCTCAAACCTATTCTACGGGACACCAGGCATCCCCAGGAGTGCATTAGGAACACTTTGCTGCAATTTCTCTCTCTAATTATATTCATTTTGAAATCACTGGTGTTTCCTGCAATAATTGCAATAATCAGCAGTAATTGCATCATTTTGTGTGATCGCTCACGCATGCTCCGACTTAGATTTTCATTTCCCTCTTCAAAGCTCTACCCACTTGACTTTTCTAGTCGACATCCTTAATGCTAAGGAATGAGCCCTCTATTATAAGCTAACTGTGGGCCTTCTGTTATATACCACTTGTGAAACCTTTTATTATAGGCCACCTGTAGGCACTCAGTTATAGGCTACCTGTGAGCCCTCTGTTATAAACTACATTTTACTTGTGAGCAATTATGATACTAGATACAATTGTTGCACATATATACCTTCAGGAGACATACAGGATTCTCTATTTACCTTTCTCTCTTGGCCATGTCGGCAGTTTACATATACTGCTATTAGTTTAAACGTTAGTTGTGATCCTTTGAATAGAGTATTGTAAGTTTTACCTACTACAGTGGCCGCACAATTGTATTCTGGGATACCCACCCATCTCCGATCATACGACAGGCAGCCCAAGCTCTAATATCTAGCTAATACTTACAGCGTTTGTATGGGAATTTTAACGAGCTAGAAATACGAAAGAATTAATGAATAAAATGCCTTACCTTGCTTCCATAGTGTATTACTTGCTGTCTGTGTGGTCACAGGGTTGATATGAAGCGATTTTAGCGAGTTTTCATTTTCTCTGCTCTCCTTCCTAAGAGAAAGACAAGGCAGCACACTAGTTTCGCGAGGGCCCACCACTTCAACCGAAATATTTCAGTTCAAAATATTGTGGCCGCCACAGTTCCTCCATAGAATCCCAGCGGACAACAACAAAATTTACTGCCAGGGTCCCCACGAAGTGCATTTTCAGAGCGAATCAAGATGGCTGCCGAGCAGGAGTTTTCAGGTTTTCGGTCGAAGTTTAGAGCGTTCTTTCTGTGAACTGGATATGTGTTACTTGGGCTCGGAGAAGTCACGAAAGAATATCAGTCCATGGTGTGAAGTAACTCACTAAAGTATAAATCCTGAAAACTCCCGCTCGGCGGCCATCTTGATTCGCTCTGAACATGCACTTCGTGGGGACCCTGGTAGTAAATTTTGTTGTTGTCGACAATCGCCGGTCAGGTACCCCGCGGTGCTGAACTTTAGGTCGAAGGCTCGGTTACCCCAGGAGCCTTTCGACGGTTACCCAGCAGCCTTTGACGGCCGGGCAGGTGACCCCAGCTGGTTCAAGGCTCTCTACTTTGGAGAAACAAAATGCTTCGTTGTGCTCGTCGCAAGGCTGGAATTGCGTGGCAATCGCATTCAAAAGAAAGAACAACCTTTCCGCTGGGATTCTATGGAGGAATTGTGGCGGCCACAATATTTTGAACTGAAATATTTCGGTTGAAGTGGTGGGCCCTCGCGAAACTAGTGTGCTGCCTTGTCTTTCTCTTAGGAAGGAGAGCAGAGAAAATGAAAACTCGCTAAAATCGCTTCATATCAACCCTGTGACCACACAGACAGCAAGTAATACACTATGGAAGCAAGGTAAGGCATTTTATTCATTAATTCTTTCGTATTTCTAGCTCGTTAAAATTCCCATACAAACGCTGTAAGTATTAGCTAGATATTAGAGCTTGGGCTGCCTGTGATCATACATGCTAGTGACAGAAAATACTATTTTAATAACAAGTTCATGATCGATTTCAGTTGCAAATGTGACTAATTTTGGCATGTTTCGTAATAAAACCGTGGCTCGCATAACTCGCATCGGCTCGAACTGAACCGGGCCCAGGTCCAAGTATTGTATATAAAATAAATAAAACTAGGTATACCTTTCGGTAAAGTGCCAACGAGTAATGTTTTAGAATGGTGTTTTACCGAATATTAATAGTCATGAGGTTTTTGCTCCCTGTGCTCTGATTAATGCAACTGTAAGGCCAGATAAAAAAATATGCTTGTTTAGCGTCCCCGCCCGACCTGAGAAATGTCCCCGACCTCTAATTTATTTTATTTTTTATTTTTCATAAAAAACTTTAGAAAGTGTAGATGCGCCCGCGAACACCAATTCTTGTACCCAGACCCCTACATGTACCACTTAAAATATGCGCCGGCGCGTTAAATATTTTAACATCGACGCCATTTTGTTTCTACAACACGAGGTCATGAACACGAGGTGAGTGAATAATGTCTAGCCAAGACAAAATAAGCTTCACATAGAAAAAAAAAAAAAAAAAAACTCCCTCCGGCTACCTGGAAAAATTGAAAGGGGTGGACGCTAAACAAGTAATTTTTTTTATCTGGCCTAAATGTACTTGTGAATTTGACAGGCGCAAAATGAGGTAAATCAATTGAAATACAGTCGAACCCCGCTATTTCAAAGTCCCAGGGGGAATGAAAAAAAGTTCGAAATAGCGGGGGTTCGAAATAACCGGTTAATGTCGAGTGATCAGAGATATAGGGACAGCAGAGTTCGTATTTGAGGGGAGAACAGTTTACTACAGTCCATATTGTTTATTTGGACTTCGAATTAACCGAGTTCGAAATAGCGGGGTTCGACTGTACATTAATTTAATCGAGTTCTCAGGAAAGGTAAGGGTATTTGACATGTTTTGATCAATGAAGGCCTTGTGAGCAATTGACATACATATGAAGCTATAGAAGTTGTTACCGACTGCATAAGAGCGAACTGCTATGATAAAGCAAGCTAGTCACTTCACAGGCAGCTCAATCTATGGGTCTATGGGTTTCTGAAAATAGGAGATATATGTATGTGGTTTTATAAATCCTTTCAAATTGCCGTACAATGTATAAATAAACATACCTTTTCGCTTCCATGTTGTTTCCTTTGTGGTTTTTCTTCTCATGGAACCATTTTAGGCTGTTTTTAGAATTTAGGAGTTTTTCACTCCTGAGCCGAGGTGGATGAAAAACAGCCTAAAATAGTTCCAAGAGAAGAAAAACCACAAAGAAAGCAACGTGGAAGCCAAAAGGTATGTTTATTTATACATTGTATGGCAATTTGAAATGATTTATAAAACTTTATACATATCCTCTATTTTCAGAACCCATAGATTGGGCTGCCTGTGGTCACTTTACGCACTTCCGTGACAAGCGAACTTTCCTAGTCATATCTTCGTTAAAAATTGTACGAAATCTCCCAGAATAAATCCCTGATGTCAGTCCAATATAACTGGGGGAACTCAAACAGGATATCCTTGTGACCAATCGAAATACATATGAAGCTGTAAAACAAATTATTCAGTACATGACAGCCGAAGTTCGAACTACTTCAAACCGGCGCTAAATTCATGACTGCTGAACTTTCTCGGTGAAGCTCGTTACACTATGTCTTAGTTTTCGAAACTTTTCGACCAGAAATATTTATTGGAATTCCCTAATAAGTTTACAGCAGTAAACGGGGATACTGGCTATACGAAAGAAAATAATTGGTAACATTTGGACGAATAGTTCTGTTCTTAGATGTGCAACATAAATTATGTTGACAATTTTGCGTAAAATCTGATATCGGCCAATCTCGTCCAAACACTACGAAAAGTAAGTTAAAAATACTTTCTGATGGCAAAAAAACCTCAGCATCACAAAGAACATAGACTTCTGACCAATCGACATATATATGAAGCTGTAAAAGTAACTTTTAGAATTCAGTCCATGACAGCCGTTAGTATGAACTACAAGAAACCCACCATAGTATCAAATTTTACGGTGTCAAGCGCGAAATACTCCCGTTAAAATATTCCTATGTGTACAGTCCAAAGGACCACAGCAGCTTAAAGAGAATAGCCTTCTGACCAATCATCATACATGTAAGCTGTAAAATAAATAATTCAGTCCATGACAGCTGATAGTTCGAACTACTTTAAACCCGCTAAATTCCGGATTGCTGAACTTTCTAGCGTGAAGCGCGCTACTGACTATGTCTTAGTTTTCGAAACTTTTGGACCAGAAATATATATTGGAATTCCCTAATAAGTTTACAGCAGTAAACAGGGATACTGGCTATACGAAAGAAAATAATTGGTAACATTTGGACGAATAGTTCTGTTCTTAGATGTGCAACATAAATTATGTTGACAATTTTGCGTAAAATATGATATCGGCCAATCTCGTCCAAACACTGTACGAAAAGTAAGTTAAAAATACTTTCTGATGGCAAAAAAACCTCAGCATCACAAAGAACATAGACTTCTGACCAATCGACATACATATGAAGCTGTAAAAGTAACTTTTAGAATTCAGTCCATGACAGCCGTTAGTATGAACTACAAGAAACCCACCATACATATCGACATACATATAAAGCTGTAAAACAAATTATTTAGTCCATGAAGGCCCAATCACGTGTACCTCAATCCACACGCATGTGGAATTACGCAGTGAGATAGCAAAATCTTAAATCTCCCTGCATACACGACTATGCAGTGTCGATATCCAGTCCACTGGAAGAAGGGGCAGGTGACGCCTTTATTTAAAAAGGATGACGAAATGTCTAAAGTTAATTATAGGCCTGTGACTGTCCTTCCGTGTTTTAATAGTATATTTGAAAAACTATTAGCGTCTCAACTTGACGATTTCTATAGAGAACTACTATCGGATTTTATCTCTGCGAGGCCTACTCTGGGATCTAAACACGCCTTAACTCGCCTTAACTCGCCTTAACTCGCCCTAACTCGCAAAGCCAAAAAATGGAAATTTCCTTAAATCGCCTTAACCCGCCCTAACTCGCCCTAACTCGCCTTAACCCGCCCTAACTCGCAAAGCCAGAAAATGGATTTTTTTCTTAAATAACCTTAACCCACCCTAAATCGCCTTAACCCGCCTTAACCCACCCTAACTCACAAAGCCAGAAAATGGACATTCTCCTTAAATCGCCTTAACCCACCCTAAATCGCCTTAACCCGCCCTAACTCGCAAAGTCCCCCACCCCCCAAGTTTTCCTTAAATTGCCTTCATTGGCAAAGCTAAAAATGATAATCACTAAACATGACTTACAATTTGAGCCCCATTCACTGAAATACATGTCTACAAAGATGTTGATACATGTGATTTGTGTTCACACGTGTCAAAAATACACTAGTACTGTAGTCTGTGGCTGAAGTCAATGTACACTTTGTCACAAATGTAGTAACACCTAATTGTTTTATGATGTCCAACTATTGGATTTATCTGAGTCCAGTATGGCAAAATGTTTAAGTATAGAGATGGCGGGACAGAAGGTTGAGCCTAATATTTATAAAAGTTTTTTTTATTTTTATGCACCAGTCAATGTAAATCCCCACCTTCCCCAGGCTACAGATTAGTGGGACTTGGATTTTGAACCTGGCAAAATATGTTTTAGCCCTTGCCCACCAGGGTGTTTATATGAAGAAAATCCCTACTTTTGCTGTAAAATGCCTTGAACACATACTATCATACAATTTTGAGCCCCAATACTGAGGGGCAGAGATGATAAAACATAGATGATACTCAACACCCCAAGGTGTTACATTGGTCCTAAAGTAGAAACTTGTCCCTCGCAACCGGCAATGTCTTTGCTATCCCCACTAATCCAAGGCCTGGGAGGTATATACTTCATGGTAGTGTTTCATTCCATATAGCTCCCTGCATAATTATTTTCTCTACTGTTTTACAGTATTATGCAGGGAGACTATATGGAACGAAACACTACCATGAAGTATATACCGCCTGGCATGGGGTGAGGAGGTATTTATATTATTGACTAATGCATAACGAACAAATATTATCATCCAATCAATAAACACAATAATATAAACAGCTTGGGGGAACTATATTGGGCTTGCACGTGGCCCTAATACACACATCTGATTGGATGATTATTTGCAAGGACTATAATAAAAATAAATAAATAAAACGAATTGGTTATCTTCTCGTGTCAAAATCAACATTTATTTTCGCACTGTTCAATTGTGGTCACGTCACTCGGGAAATAAGTTCAAGTTTAAGCTTATTGCTACTGACCAAAGATCAGCAATAACTTTTCGGTTTAAATGTTTAAGTTTTTATAAACATATCATATATCGTCGAGCCAAATCCATTGTTTGCTAAAATCCCCGAGTATACTAATTGATGCTAATCAAAATAATGTTTCTTTAAATTGCTTACTTACCAGAAATGATGCAAATTTTCTGTTCCTTTTCGTATAAAACCAAAACCAAGCATGTACGTGCTACCAACACGCGCTTCACGTTCACCCGCCATCTTGAATACACGAAGCTGATCTAATTATCAATTTTATATTGATTGGAGTTTGATTGATTATTGATTGCCCGGATCCAAGATGGCTGCTATCGAAGTAGGAAGCGATAAAATTGTTTGTTCTCATATAAACGTTTCGGAAGAAAGGTTAGTCAATATACACGTAACAATATAACCTAGCTAATCTGCATAAAATAGTAGAGTGAAGAGGGGACACTAAATCTGGCCTCTGGGCAACACCAGAACATGCAAAACTATGTTTTTGTATGGTCCACAAAATGTTAAGATTATTTTTACAATTTTATACATGGAATTAATGATTGTGAATGAAAGTTAGTTGAAGTTAATTGGTTAAAAAATGTGAATCACAAGCAGCTGTTATTTTATTTGTTATTTTGCTTTGAAATTACGTAATCTGTTTCATGATTCTATAACAATATTACCTATGCTTGTTGAAACCAAACTGTCATGCAATGTCAAAGCTATAATTTTAATTAAAATAATTGTTGAGCTATTGATTTGTCATTTCCTTTAAAGCTAAAGGTGTGCTTCTTTATTATTAGCATGTGAGTGAGTTGAGTCACTGATAGTTCTTTAACTGAGCCATCATTTTGAATATAGATGTGTTAAGTTTATGCATGTGTGTATGTTAATGTTGTATATATGTATGGCTTGATTGGTGGAATTGGATGATTATGGATGGCTGCATGGATTGAATGATGAACACAGTTATGTATTCACTGAGTATGTGTTATATATTGTGTATTATGTATGCACATATATATTTACTAGTATATGTCATTAGAATGTATGTGCAGGTAGCCATGCAGTGTGCGCAAGTAGGATAGGTGTATGTCTATTAATCAATAATAAATATCGACTGACTATTTCAATATTAACCACTCAATTGTCTAACAGATAAATGACAAGGATATTTTTCTGACTTACCCTTAATTTTATAATTCATATAATAGTTAATATATATATTCATAAATATGTAGATATATACATGGGATGAATACAGATGTATATGTTTGCAGATGTGTTTTGCAGATGTTTTTGTAGATGTTACAGAAAATTGTTGGCTAGGTCATATATCATTTCTGTATTCCCTAACACAAATGAATTGTACATGTATTTATGATTTGGAGACCAATATGGCAATGGTGTAAAACAATAGATTGTGTTGGGGAATGCAGAATTAACCAGACAGCTTTTCTAAATTGCTGCTGTATAGGGTATTTATTTATAACGACTATACTGACTTACCATATAAGTTTAATAATTATTTAATTGGATCTGTATTTCATGTATATATTAATTATAATTGCAATTTTTATATTATTATGGCAGTGGTGAATTTCCTAAACCTGCCTTAACTCACCTTAGCTCACCACATACACTAAATAGTGTGAGGAGTTTCCCTAAACACCCTTAACCCACCCTAATTCGCCACATACAAATTTAAGTATTTTTCCTTATACTGCCTTAAATCGCCTTAACTCGCCTTAACTCGCCACAACTCGCCTTAACTCGCCACATACAAATTTAAGTATTTTTCTTTAAATCGCCTTAACTCGCCTTAACTCGCACAACCTCGCCTTAACTCGCTGCGAGTTTAGATCCCAGAGTAGGCCTTCTGCGTACAGAAAATGCTACAGCTGCGAAACTTCTCTTCTGCGACTTACGGAGGATTGGAAAACGAGTCGAGACAACAAGGAAATAGTGGCTGTAGTATTAATGGATTTGTCTAAGGCCTTCGACACCATCTCACATGCGTTACTGATAGCTAAACTGAGGGCCTATGGCCTTAATGATAACAGCTGTGAACTCCTCAGAGACTACCTCACAGACAGGCAGCAGAGAGTGAAGGTCGGGGACGCGTATTCTGGTTGGCAGGTAGTCAGAAGAGGCGTGCCTCAGGAAGCGTATTGGGACCGATGTTTTTTAATATCTTTATTAATGATTTGTTCTATCATATTAAAACTACAAAATTGAACGCATACGCGGACGATGAACAGATATATGATTCTGACAAGGATCCTGCTGCCCTAGATAGACGCATACAGAACGATGTTAGCATTGCGAATAATTGGTATAATAACAACGGTATGATTGTAAATCCCACAAAACATCAAGCTATGGTGCTGGGCAAGACTGACCATGAATTCTCTTTTCCGGTCAAACGTTCGATAGACTTGCTTGGCATGACCATAGATAATGAGCTTAGCTTTGACGATCACATAACCTCAATTTGTAAAAAGGTTAATAATCAATTTAATGTGATGATTAGATTTCGCAAGCTTATTTCTAAAAGTACATTGCTTCGCCTATATAAGGCATTTATCCTACCGCACTTCCATTATTGTTCCACGGTTTGGCATTTTTGTAGTTGTAGAAACACTGATAAATTAGAAGCCTTAAATAAGCGTATTCTGAGATTTATGTTCGATGACAGGAATTCTAACTACAACCAGCTATTATATAAAGCTAAAACACCTTCACTATATAATAGAAGAATACAGAATATGCTAATTATACTTTTTAAATCTCTGAAATTTTCAAACTATCCAGGCTACCTAAAAGATATGTTTACTCTAAGATCTGTAATCTATTCCTTAAGAGGCACTGATATTTTGAACCTACCTAAACCTCAAACAACAACTTATGGCCTGCACTCTTTCAAATATTCGACTGCAAAATTCTGGAACTCCCTACCTGATAATCTTCGATCTTTAACAACTATCACTGATTTTAAGAGAGAAATCCGTAAATACAATCTAATCTAATTTTACAGTAATGTCTATTTGTTAATAATTTCTAGGTTTCATTGTAAATATTTTTAGTATTAGTAATATAACAATAGTATTAGTATTAGTAACAGTAGTTTTCTCGAAGATATTAGCATGTATTTGCTACTCTGAAAATTCGAGTTGAAATAAAGTTTATGTATGTATGTATGTATGTATGCTCTGCCGCCTCGCCTTTGGGCTCGGTTGGCTCGTTGGCAATAACACATGGACGCTTGGAGATATGGAATTGATCTTCTCGTATTCAACTCGATATCTTGCGCTCACTCGTGAGTTATCGAGTTGAACACTCGAAGATAAATTCCATATCTCCAAGCGTCCATGTATTATTCTCCATTTCTAGTTTTACGTAATAAAGACTTCACACATGTTAGAGTAATAAGTACTAGTTATTGTTCCTGACATAGATGCCACATGCACGCACAAAAGCGATAATCTTGATGCTAATGTATTCCATGCGGTCGAGAGACCTGTTAATAATAAATAAATAAATTTAGTATTTATATTGCGCGTGTTCCATTGGCAGATGCTCACATGCGCATTACAAATGCCTATAGGCTTACGTATATACTAATCCTAACTAAGTAATGTGTATAGTATATCTAAATCTATCATAATTGAATATATATAGACGTGTTGTATAACAATGGTAATACGATACTATTGTTGAAATGCTTTGCCAAAAAGATAGGTTTTTAGCAACTTCTTAAAAGTCGTAACACTAGAAGCACTACGAATTTTAGCGGGCAGGACATTCCACAGTGTGGGTGCCGTTACTGTTCTCGTTATATACTACAGAGCCCTTCGGCTGAAACCTGGCTCTGACAACGACAGCTTGAAGACGGAGAGAAGAGTCAGCATTAACAGACATATATACCTTTCTATTTGCTACCCAGATCGCATCAGACTAATTTACACAGTTGAATCCTACACGTCAACTGGATCAGTGACGCCTGGATGAAAAGGCCGTGATGAATAAAACCAAGAAAGCCGACTTGAACAGACCTTAAACTTGCAGTTCTCACCGCAACACGTAAACTGGACAAATAATGGGTACAAGCAGGAGGCACTAGCACAGTGCAGCACAAGTACGAGTTCATCTCTAGTTTTATTTCTGACTCAGTGTGACGGCTCGCGTACTCCTCTCCTTGACCGGGAAGACCTGGTAAACACATAAGGTACGCTGATCAGTTGGGGTAATTTAGTATGCATATCATACCACAGGCAACCCAAGCTCTAATTGTGTGTGTCAGTATAATATAGGGAACTACTAAACGGCGAAAGAGACATTAGGGAGAGGAGATCCGAAAAGGAAAATAGGCCCAAATCGCTAATAAACGACAAAAGACAACATATAGAGCAAAGGTACGTTTATTTCAGTTGATTTTAACCTATCAATAGTAGTAAAATTCGTGATTTTCGCCGTTTAGTAGTTCCCCTATATTATACTGACAAATACACACAATTAGAGCTTGGGTTGCCTGTGATCATACTCACCTTGTTTTTTCTTTCTTTCGTTATTTCTTTCGTTCTTTCGTTCGTTCTTTCTGTCAATTTTGAATGACTGCACTAGCTCTCGCCTACGGAAAAATAGAAAAGATCCGCCGGGTCTATAAAACCTTCAGTTCACTGACCTGAAGAACTTGTCATGAACATTTGTTGAATTTCATCTCTATTTTGGGCATCTCTACTTCAGGCATCTCTATTTCAGGCATCTCTACGTGTAACGACGTGTGACCCGATGACCAAGCTTTTCTGTGAGCTCGCCACTGACGCTTGTTAGCGCAATATAGGTCGGTAGTCGGAAGAGTCGCCGAAGCCGTATTGTTTGCTATGCCATACTGACGAGTTCTAATATGAACGAAACAGCTGTCTATGGCTGCAATCTTGTCCGAGCACTTTTCGTGTCAGGTCTAGCTAACCGTATTAGCTTTGATGTAGTCCTCGGGCTTATCTATTTTGGGCTTCCTGTAGGAAAAGAGAATAAGAGGGGGATTGGGGGGAGAAAGGGATCACTCGGCTCCAATCTCCCTCTTCTCTTTTCTTCAACTGCCACAGGAACTGCCCACAACCTATCCGAGTTCGAAAACGGATGCCTCTGGAGGAGGCTGGGGAAGCACCTCAATGTGAGCGATGGGGATTAGCTTTAGAAGTAGAGCATTCGCTAGCCTGCGTGCAGACGTCCTCTCTCCCTGCAAAAATCGGGAAATCTTTCCCGATTTTTGCAGGGAGAGAGGACGTGACTGGCCGTCTGCACGCCGCGGGCTAAGCATTCGCTTGGTGCGGGAGATCTCTTGTGACTTTGAAACACTGGTACGACAACACTGAGCAACGAAGCTGTTTCTTTGTTGATTTAATTAATTTAACTGTGTAATCAGTAAGGTTTTTCATAGAACAGTAACCAAGGAACACACTAGTGCATCATACCGCAGCAAACGTTGTGCTCCGCTGGCCGAAAGAACAAAGGCTCTGGTTTCAAAATCTAATTTCCGAGGGCTTAAGCTTTTTTTGTAAATAATATTATAACTTAGTACACTCACATTGGATTACAAATTAAGAAAACTTCAACCAGTTGAAGTCTTAGGCTTAGCTTTTAAGTAGTTTTCTTGTTGTTTTTTTGCGAAACATTCGTACCAAAACCTAGAAACACGGGTGATTACCTCTGTTTTGGCGGGAAACTGGGGAGACGCGCGGGCGCTGGGCTCATCCAAAGCGCATGCGCATGACGTTTTGCCGCGGTACTAGTACGTTGGGTTGGCATTCTCGTTCCCAGTGTTAGTTGAGGAGGCACTGGGAACGAGAATGATTGGGATGGCAGATCAGTGGAGTTCCAAACCGTGCGGCAACCAAATCTACAGCCGCCCGCCTCTGTTACAAGTACTTCTACCTTCTGCTTCGTCAAGTAATCAAGTCGGAATCGAATGGTGAATAAAATAGGCGTTCCTAACTTTGGCACGGTGCTCTTAACTTGGAACGGTGCTTCTAACTTGGGTACGGCGTTCCTAAACCTGGGCACGGAGCTCCTAACTTGGGCACGGCGATCCTAAACTTGGGTACGGTGCTGGAGGACATCATTAAGTCTGATGAAAGCTTGAATCACCACTTTTCGAAGAACTGAGTCTGTGCATGTTATTGTGACGGCCGGAAGGACCTTCATTTCTCACTTGTAAGATGGGCCAGGATTTCTTCCGTCACTTTATTTAGCGTGAGCTTTTTAAATGGAATCTGGAGCCACCTATCATAGCTTGTTTGGAACATTGGACATCATTTGCTTGCCATTGATTCCAATATGAAGGTATTAAGTCGAAACGGGTATGGCGCCAATTGGCTGGATTTCCCAGCATGCTTTGCGGTCAGAGTGGCCGAATTTAGCTTACGCCTGAAGTGCTTACGGAATGGATGGCTTGGTGCTGGGTAAGTTTAAGTGTTCAGGGACAGAAAGTGAGGTTAGCGCAAATTCGAAAGCCTATATTTGATTTAAAACATGCATTTTTGTTAGAAAATTTAGTGTGATGAGAAATATTTTGTTCTGTAGGTGTCATTTTAGTCTTTTTTAATGAAACAATGTTAACTGTAGTTGACCTATGCAAAGATAGGAGGATTTAGATGAAATTATTCATTTTTAATATACCTAATGCAGTTCAATAGGATCATTTGTCTATACATTATGCGGAGTGTGGCAATCTCAGGGCCTTGCTTTTTAAACTTAGCAAGCCTGAAACCCTCAAAGCAAGCAACCAGTAAAATACGTCAAATGACGTCTACAGGGCCATGGCCAGGCCAGGCCACTCAGCCTTAATTTGCCGTGAGCACATATCTGTGATGCTCCGCTTGAGTGCTCCCTAAACAGATAAATGTTAAACCTACAGAGTTCGTAAACAGTCCTAAAATACTGCCTAAATCTATCTTCCCTCTGTTTGCTTTTTGATGGCTTGTTGCTGCCGCAGCGAGCGAGCCTGAAGCGAGCGAGCAAGGCAGCAGTTCTAAACTGTAAGCGGGTCCAAATCTCGATTCTTTTTTTACCACAATGCATCACTTCTATTGCCTTTTTTTTACCACAATGCTTTGCACAGATCTGATCGTCACGAGACATTACACGAGGTGGAATCTGCATTGTTTAAGCTAACTACGTTCAACCGTTCTTTAATGCTGCATTTCTGTGTATGCGATCCTTGTGTAATCATGAATTTGTTGACGTCTAGACGTGTAGGCGAACTCTGTGTGAACTATCAGTTTCCAAAGAGCAAGATCTCTCCTGTTATCAAGATGGTTAGCACCCGCGGGTGAGCAGCAAATAAAAACTTCACCGGAGAGAACAGCAGGATTTTAATACCGGGAGATCGTTGATATGTCGGGACAAAATGAAAACAAATCGGTTTTGAGATACACACCACAGCTTAAACAGGATTCAGTCGCACTTATACTGAGTCCCAAAACTACCAAATATATCATACACCTTGGCATTTTTATCACCCAGTAATATATTTTCCTGCCAAAGTGCTACTGTAGGTTCTCTTCTAATACACTTCCTTAACTGAGCGGAGCAGCATCCACTACCTGTTAGGTATACTAGTTTGGTATTTTAAGCATTTTAACAGCAGAGGCTGATTCACTCGCCTACGTTCTTCGTAGGCGAGTAATTCGAGTTCACCATGCAAGAAAATAGGAGGGGCTTATTCTTTTATACCGGAACTAGTGTACTTCCTGTTTAACTATTAATGGTGCCGTATGCTGCACGTCGGTCGGTGTGTCCGTACCCGGGGGGGGGGGGACTCCCATATAAAAGGGGTAGGGATGGTCGTCGGACATTTTCGATTTGATCCCTAAGAGGTACTAAAATGGGCGTGGCTCAAGCTTATTTTGACCCCTAAAAGATAATAAAAATGTAAATTGGTAACAGCCTTTTTGTTCAATTGACACCCGACCCCTAAAAGGTACCGCTTTACATAGAAATGTCTGTGTTTGATGGTGGATACCCTAAGTGGTACCAAACTCCTGATTTTGACCCCTAAAAGGTACGACGGGCATCCATGTACCCCTCACATAAGGGAGTCCCCCCCCGGGGGTCCGTACTGCACGAAGAGTTGAGAGTTCCCAGTCTCTAAACAACTGAGAAAAACGAGGATAGAATCCATTCCAAATTAGACTGCCTTCCCAGCAAGCAACTAATATTTTGAGGTGAGTCGATTTGATAACAAGCTTTCATAGCCTGCGAAAACAGTCGTCTCTATTCTGGATTTCGCAAGCTATCCGCATTATCGTTGTCATCGTGCGTGTCGCGTTCCCAGCTCATCAAACACGGGGTGTTGTGGGCTGGAGCTCGCTCCAGGTTCAACCAGGCACGAGGGACAACGGAATGATTCAAGGCGATTCTTTAATCAAGTCGTCTAACGTACACACGGTAAAAACTAAATGAATGTACAGGATTACCGATTAATATAAGAGCAAAATTTACAAGGTCATGCAAAGGAATACAAAAGAGATAACAAGGCTGAAACTATTTAAATGACTTGCGTCTGATCTTCTTCCGCGAGCTGAACAAGCTCCAAAGGATAACTCCAGATTGGTAAGAACTCCTACTCCAAGTAAACTTTGAAAATCGCTCCTAACTCCAGGGTAATACGATGAACAACTAATATGGGCTATGGTTACATTCTAGCTTAGAGAAAAATGTGAAACTAAATACGCTGGCTCATTTAAACTAAAAATAACATCACGCAACGTCAATTACACTATAGTCCAGTCAATCTGTGGATTAAGTTCAAACTAATTGCAACAAAAGCTTTTTCAGCGAAATATGAAGCATCTAAATGACCTTTTTAACATATCAAAAGTTCCACAAGATTCCATGGTCGGAACACCTTGATATTCGGAATTATTTATTTTTGCTATTTTACCACAGGGTTCCCGCGTATCGCACTATAGAAAAAACGCATAAATTGAACAATTTAAAGTTTTTTCTTCGTGTAACTAAACCTAGAGGCGCTGAATTCGCTTGGATTTCATTCGGGATACGATTAATGGCTACTATTTAGATTTTTAGTAGATAATTTTACTATTGTAGACTAACCACAGGGAGCCCAACCCAAGAAATAATAAAATACTGCAAAATTCTTACTGTTGTTTCATATTTACTGCTACTTTATACTTAAAAGCCTTTTTATCATACAAGTATGGTTAACTTTATTCTCTTTAAATGTTGGATGTCCTGGATTCATTAAAGCTTCGCGCTATTCAGCTAAATATTCATCAAAACGGGTCAAAGATTATACTTCAATAGTTTCTAAAAAATCCTCTTCCTCGGTCAGATCAGACTCTGGTGCGTTTGTGCAGTTAGCTCCTTTGCACCCGCTACATGCTGCAGAGCACTTCAAGTTGTTCTTCCGACAAGAGCATCTGTTGTTCCTGCAGTCACCCTTGCAGCCACAACGAATCATCTCCAGTAAAGAGGCGTGTGCTGGAGGCAAACTGGTGCGCTCTGGGGTGAATTTTCCATTTTTCAGCTGCCAGCCCCATTCGAGAGGTGGCAAATCTATGCCTTTCCATTGTTGGACTTGGAGGAACACTCGCTGGCTGTGGTAACTGGCAGCAGCTGATGTTGGTGGAAGGTTCTCTGGCTGCAAAACAGCATTGCCCGTTGAAACTTTCTGGCAAAATCGCGAATAACGTAGCGTATTTAAGCTCTCATCTTTTTCGCCGCTGTACAGACACACCAGTGCCCTTTCTCCTGCTGCAATCACGTCCTCTTTGCTAACAGCATTTGCATCCCCGGAGAACAATATTGCCTGGTCTTTGAAATACGCACTTGCCTTGAACTTCTTCAGTCCGGTCGCCTTCCCAAGACCATGAATGCGCGATGTTGTGTCGCATCCTAGCAGGGCATGTATGAAGAGAATGTTGCTGCAGATATCAGGACCTAATGCTGACTTTGTTTCCCTCACATTCCACACCCTGCTGGTCTTGCTGCGTTGTCTGGGCTCCGGTCTGAAGAAGAGGTCTTTACCATCGATGTCACCATGGTAAATCATAAGGTGACTAGAAGGTCAGTGTCATCCCCAACTAAGACTGTGCTGTTCGACTTTGCTGATTCGACCGCGGTTTTAACAATCAGGAGGTCAGCATCATCAGGAGCCTGGATTACATTGCAGCCAGCGTTCAGGAGCTTCTCTGACAAGAGATTGATGAACTTTTGTTTGTTTTCCTCATTTGCTAGGAAATCTTTCTTCTTCAATGGTATACTATCATGTCACTCTGGAATAACACAGGTGGCGAGCACGAACTTCCCCGTCTCTGGTGCGTGCAGTCCTTCGTGCTGGGACCATTTCCATACCCATCAAAAACAACCGTGGGCGATCCGTACCTCCTCTGGATGTACTGGATATAGAGTGAGCACACGTCGTCGTAGATTGTACCACGTGGCCAAGTTACTCGGTGGATAAGAGCGCCGCCATCAAGAACATAGTGGGCTTCCCTGAGGCATGGAGTTTGCACGCTTTCAGTCATCTTCCAGAGAGCGTCGGCTAATGCTGGCTTGTCAGCTTTTCTCAGTAGCAAAGAAGTGTCAAACAACGCTGCAGGGTAGCTAGACATTTCATGTTCAAAAAATGAACCAGGGTTGTCATACTGGCCGCTTGTCGCCAACACACTGAGCATTTGGAAAAGCAGCTGTGGGTCAATTTGAATGCTGCCATCTTTGAGGTGAACGGATGTTTTGCATGCAAGGGTTTTCACCTGATATTTCTTCTGAAATGAGTGTTCATGTACATCTTTACCCGCCATTTTCTTGATTATCGAGTCGCCCACTTCTTTTGCCTTCTCGCAATTCACTCCGTCTTCGGCTACGACACCAGTTGCAATGTTTCGCAATGATGGGTCTGCGCAGAACGGGTCTCTTTGGGTGAAGAAACCAACTATCTTCTGAAGGTCGCTGTGGTCGCGTTCCATTCTTGCGCGGGTAGCTTCCTTATGAAGTCCACTACTGGTATGTTGGTCGCTTGTATGGAAAGAACTTCCGGTAAGATTTTGCATTGACTGATTTATATCTGCGCAGGCTGGCATTGACATGACCCAAGTCAAACGTTGAGTTTCACTCCAGACGACCCCGCACCGCTATCGCCCAATCGTCGTTCCGTTCCTTGCACAGTCTACCAATGGATTCTTGGAACTCTATTGTTCTCACGCTTATCATGACGTCGAGCCCTTTTTTCTTGCCATCGTACTTTGCAGGCTGACCGCAAAATAAACAATGCTCTGAAGAGCTGAAGGATAGGTGGGTTGAGCGCCGCCTGACTGAGCTTGCATTTTCCTCGCATTTCGTATCAGATGATTTCCCACGTGGTCTCAGCAGATCGAGCCGGCATTTCTTGTGAACTTTTAGGCCAAGCTTTGCATTAACTGCAGGATTGATTTGATTAATTTTTAGGCATCCCTTCTCAGTTAGCTTGGAAAATAAGCTCTCATCCTTCCCCACGTCTTCACCACAGATGCAGCAGCTGGATTCTATTCCCAAACGGGACAACTTCCAAACTTCAACTAAAAGTGACCGAACAAAGATGTGATTTTGCCGCTTTAAATACATTATCACTCAAAATTGTGCATGGAAAAATACAGAAAAGCTTAAATGAACTTACCTTCAGCAATTACATGCCCAATTAACAAAGAAAGAAGGAAAAAACGCCATAAAAAGTAATAATATGCTGTTGGAATTTCCATTCATAGCTATCAAGCCAGTACCTCGTTCGATTGTGTAAGGCGTTCCTCGCAGAAACGAACAGTCCTGGATATCAATTTTAGATAGTTTTAGCACCTTATTCACTAGATTTTGTGCTGCTTTAGAACATATTTTGACTGTGATAGCTTTGTTTCACAATTTCAATCGTGAATACTAAAAAATCCTTTTTTAAAATAGTGATAAACAAATTAACTTAATTTCCGACGGATGGGATACCTGTGGATAAATCGTTTTTTGCTTTAAAAAGCTCAAATTGTGCAAAACGCGCGAGGAAAAGAGTAACAAGTTTACAGGACAGTACAAACAATGTTTTCAACATGATAAAAACTATTTCTATTTCCACGTAATAATAGAAACCCGTTATTTGTTATTTTTACAATGCGCGGGTACCCTGTGGTACACGGGAAAAAATTAAACGCCATTTTAACCTTGTTCCGACACGAGAATTTTGTGGAACTTTTAGTATGATGTTTATGAAGGTAAAAGTAAGCCAAAACCGCCTTAAAAGCTTTTGTTGCAATTAGTTTGAACTTGGGCTACAAAAATTCATAGATTGACTGGACTACTAAACAAGAGCCCATTTGGGCTTTCACTCGGGCCACATGAGATTGAAGATGAAATACACTTTCATTTGAAATCCTCTTAGTATCAAGTCGTGCTTTAATTCGCCAGTGAGAACGTCAAAAAAACAGACTGGTCTATTAATCGCTTTTATGGCATGACTATGAGAACGCAGGATTCGAACAACAGAATACTGGCAATTCAAGTGTATAAATGCAATACAATGACATATTCAGACTTTGAATTTGATTGAAAATAGATCAAAAACTCGGGGAAATGTCCGGCTAAAACTGTATGAATAAATGTGAAATGAAACATAAATTTCATAGCAAGAAAAACAATTGTAATTCCTATAAATGAGAAAGCTCTTCTATTAAGCCGCTTCTCATATACACAGACTGTTTCACAAAAAACATTTGCGCTTATCGACACAAGAATTCGAGTGTGGACAACATGCGAGCCAGCGAGCCATGCGAGCCATGCGAGCCAACGATGCGAGCCATGCGAGCCATGCGAGCCATGAAAATAAAACATGCGAGCCATGCGAGCCATGAAAAAAAAACTCACATACAAATTTTTTTTTAAATACTCACATACAATTGCTGCGAATTCCTATCAAAGCTAGTAGTTGATGAAGATCTGGTGAAATCCCAGTCTGGACACAAATAGCGACAGGTTTGAATTAACATATTGCCGCGCCGCTTTAGTGATGGAAGATGTTTGATTTATCTCATTTTAAATGAACACTGTTCACTTTTGAACACCTTTTTGCTTAGGCTTTCCTCTTGTTAGATTTCATGCCTAAATACAACGATACTCTCGATCGTTTTGAAAATCCCAAGCGTAGTGTCTTGTATTCAGTAAAAGTACTGGAGAAGCCATTTGAGTGTTACACGCACGCTGTAGCAGTGCAAATTTAAAAGAAATTTCCTGCCTTTATCTTCAAAATAGGCATATAATAAAACTCTAATTAACCGACATATACCTTTGTTATATTTGAAAAGCTTTATTTGAGGTAATAATTATTGTATAGACTTGGTATAATTCTCAAGCACGGCTCTCCAACCAGGCGCACCGAGATTTATGGGTCCGCGGACCCAGAAATGTTAATATGTATACACGACAAAAATAGGTTGTTGTGCCGAAAACTTTTGGGTCCGCGGACCAAATTTAGGGGTGTAGACACTCGGCCAAAATGCTTGGTACAGGCACGGCAATCGCATTCACACGACACGTTGTACAATGTAACTCCCAACTGTTGCAAAAAGCTTTGCTAGCGCTATTGATATTTATACCTGTTAGCTGTTTGCTCATCATCAGTGGCTCGAGTTACCATGTGTTTTCAGGTTTTGGTTGCAAATGAATGCGAGAAGGTAAGTAATTCAGCTTCCGCCAGTGTGTGCTTTGCTTACCGGTTGTCGGTCAATGTACTGGAGAAGTTGAAAAATGCGAGTTGCAAGAAAAAGTAAGAAAACTGAGATTAGAGTTCCTGCAATGGTAAATGCTTTTTGAGATGGAAAAAATCAATTTTTCCGTATACAGGAACTCCGAGTCAGTCGACGAAACGTGGACTTCCCCTTCTGGATCCCTAGAAAAATTAACCAGCGTATACCTCGCTGGACGTTTATTTTGTTCACTTTACCCTCACAGTTATTCAGAGCTAAGTCCTTTCTAATTCTAATTTACAATATTTCGATTGCAATCACAATTCAGTTCAATCTATTACTTAGTTTAACTATTCCCTTTCTTCTATCTCTGATTCTTCCAGCGACGAAAGCAATGTGCATCTTGAGGAAGTCCTACCTCCCCCCTCCACATTTCTAATGGTGCCTCCCTTGGACACTGAAAACAATTTCTTTATGGGAGTACCCCTTCCTCCATAAAGGTGGGACATACACTACGGGGACATGCAAAATGTCTCCTGGTGTGTGATCACCTTAAAGAGTGTCTGGCTGCATTAATATATATATAGTGGCCCGAGTGAAAGCCCAGTGGGCTTTCGGCAGGTTTAAAGTACAGGTCACAATTCACAGGTCAGGTTGTTAATTCTAAGACAAATCCTAACCCAAACCACAAACCTAAACCTAACCATCGGACGAGTTCACAGGTAAACGACGGGTTCTCACTCACCTAGAGCTAGGGTTCACAGGTAAACAAGAAGTGACTGATCTGTGACCTGACCTGTGAATTGCGACCTGTACTTTAAACCTGCCCGTGGGCTTTTGTTCCAACTGTGATACATTCGATATAGCCGCTCTACGTAGCTGTATCGTAGCCGTATTTCAGTGCGTTCCCGAATCCATAGCGCTAAACCCATGAAACGTTAACATCAGGCAGTTCTGTATCACACATGCGACTTCTAAATAAACTAAAACCTATAACAATCATCATTTCCGTGACAACCGTTGTTTCCATCGATTTTCCAGCGAGAATCGAAAAAAGTCACCCTTTGTTGATGTTTCCACAAGGGTCCGGCCAATTATATAATTAATTTCCTCTCAGAGTTCAGTTTCGCTCGTTTTTCTTGTTCTATCATTTTTTTTTGGTTTAGTACTTTTCTTCTTTATCCTACTAGTTCGTTCATGTCATTTGCAGTTCGATAAATTGTTTTTGCAATCCGAAAAGTAGTTTATTCAGTTCTGTATATTCGATTCATATCCGTAAGCCAATTGTTTTGTTCGGTTTCGGTCAGTTCAATTTTCTCAATTTCTTTGTGTATGGGCGTCAAACAGTTTCAACATCGGGTTCGGTTTCCAGTTCTATTTATTCTATTCATGCACTCAGCTCAGTTTTCTTGGTTCATATCTAATCATGTCCATGTCCACTCTAGTCCGGGTTCAGTTCAGACTCTGTTCTCCAGTTCGCTTAGTTCTAAACTTCTCGGCTCTTTAAATTTCTATTCTGTTTATTTCGGTCTGTTCATCTCGGTTCTGTATCTGGAGAATACTGATTCCAAAAGGTCGTCAAAAAAAATACTTGCTTTATATCGTTAATCGGAAAGAAAGTCAAATTCTCTTGGACTTGGCTCAGCCGATCTTCGAAATTTCCACTCTGCACTGCGATAGATCGTCTTTTTCCCGCCATTTTTTCCTGTAACATTTC
Organism: Actinernus sp. WN-2022; assembly: GCA_030867875.1. Taxonomy (NCBI): domain Eukaryota; kingdom Metazoa; phylum Cnidaria; class Anthozoa; order Actiniaria; family Actinernidae; genus Actinernus; species Actinernus sp. WN-2022. Next base: position 32,635,182 of record JAOWCC010000064.1, read on the forward strand.
AACTCGCAACACGCACTTTTCAACTCGCACTTTCCCTATCCCCGGTCATCTGAATAAGGATTTATATGAGTGTTTCATCATCAGTACTGGAAAGAATCGATTGAACTTTAATTTGCCTGGCTAAATTTTGTTTTTGATAAAAAAAAATTTTTTTGCATGGCTCGCATGGCTCGCATTGCTGGCTCGCATGCCTCGCATGGCTCGCATGGCTCGCTGGCTCGCACATTGTACAGACCCCAAGAATTCAGTTGACCTTTCAAATAATTTATTCTGAGGTACGCATACTCTAAATCAGATGTTAAATAAAGCGATAATTAGAAGGAAAAGTGCATTAACAGACAAACTGAGAGGAAATTTATTCAAATCAAAAAGAGTTTACTTACAGTACTTACGTAACTGAACTTTCGTTTTGGATCTTTTGGTTGTGCACCCACCTTCGTGCACATATGCACTGAATCGGAATGAAAGTCGAAGCCTACCTCGAACTTAACTTTCAGCTAACCTGTTTCCTTTCATTCCACAATGAATAATAATCTCATAAAGTAAGCCCGTAGCTTTCAATAAATTTGCCAGTGTCTGAATGAAACAGCTAGATCTTTTCCAATTTCTCTCACGAGTCACGGCAGAAGACAGTCTGAAGCTACAAAACTTGAATTTTGATCCTCTTCACAGTAACGTAATTTAACGTCTCAGATATTATATATATGCCCTATTTCAGCTAGCGCTGCTTGGCTCAATTGAGGGTTTCTGCCGTCAAAGTTCATTTTTTGTTTCAGTTTTCCCCATATTAGCCGACATGTATAATGTCTCGAGCTCTCAATCCAGTAGAAAGACTCTTATTCTGTCGTAAAACATGCCTTAGCTGTACAAGACCGCCCACGATGGAATAGATTTCTGACAATGACTCGTTGAAAGTGATATCTCCTTGTCTCGCCTTGTCTGAGAGCTTTGAACTTTCTTATCTGAGCGCGCCTGACGAGATCTAACCTTTGATTATAATTCGATACCCGTTGATATCCAAACGTGTTTGGATATTGTATTTCGATTACGTTTCTAAATGTACATTGGATCTGTCCAAACAGCGCTGATCGAATGTATTACGGCTCCTGGTTGTTCACGTATTTTTATGGTCAACAAGAGCGCCAGTTGAAATATCCTGAGCCTGTTGGAAGGCTTTCGCCCTCGCGGGTCGACCATTTTGATTTACTGTATTCACTTATGTAAATACATTTAACCTGGCGATTGTTGCGTGACCAGCACAGTGCAATCTGATTGGTTTGAATTTGACCTTTAACGCATGCGCAGAAGCCGTCTGACACCAATTAAAAATAATAATAATAACGACTTGCATTTTAAGACTCGGCGCTGCCACAGGCAGCCCGAGTAATAAACGAATTAGTTGATCACCCAATCAGTTAGTCTTTAGATTGCTGATCACTAGTCCAGTTCCTAATATGATAATAATTATAGTCCGTAATCTTGACAGTGCGTACCCTCTATATTTTATATAGCATTCAGAAATTTTCCTTTACAACTAACTAGACTTGTCAGAGTCTAATAATTTACCCACGTATAGCAAAGGTGCTTCGAGTAGCTCGTTTTAAATTCGATATCGAATTGGAATTTAGCCGTTGAATTTTGTAGAGGGAGAAAAACCAGAGAACTCGAAGAAAATGAACCATGGCCGGTATCCCGTCTGAGACCTAAATACCAGAACCCATCCAGCGCACATAGACATATTTTACTGATTAGCTCTTTCTACTAGTAGGTACACCAGATTGCCTTGCTAATAAACTTTTAATTTAAGGTAAACACGTTCCAAAGTTTAAATATTTGGGACAAATGGTTTTAAAACAGCTACCATTTTACATACATAGATTAACTCAGTTCAGTAGTATTCTGTGCTTTCCAACAAACGTTTACTTCTATCCCTTACTACTAGTAATACTACAATGGAATCAAGTGGTATGTAACATATTTTTTTTGGCTTTCCTCAGATCTTACCCTACGTGTTTGGTATTTACCAAACTCAGACCTGTGTGTTCGGTAATTACCAAACTCAGACCTGCGTGTTCGGCGGTAATTACCAAAGTTCGGTAATTATCAAACTCGGACCTGTGTGTTCGGTAATTACCAAAGTTCGGTAATTATCAAACTCGGACCTGTGTGTTCGGTAATTATCAAATCAGACCTGCGTGTTCGGTAATTACCAAAGTTCGGTAATTATCAAACTCGGACCTGTGTGTTCGGTAATTATCAAATCAGACCTGCGTGTTCAGTAATTACCAAAGTTCGGTAATTATCAAACTCAGACCTGTGTGTTCGGTAATTACCAAAGTTCGGTAATTACCAGACTCAGACCTGTGTGTTCGGTAATTATCAAACTCAGACCTGCGTGTTCGGTAATTACCAAAGTTCGGTAATTATCAAACTCGGACCTGTGTGTTCAGTAATTATCAAACTCAGACCTGCGTGTTCGGTAATTATCAAATCAGACCTGTGTGTTCGGTAATTACCAAAGTTCGGTAATTATCAAACTCGGACCTGTGTGTTCGGTAATTATCAAATCAGACCTGCGTGTTCGGTAATTACCAAAGTTCGGTAATTATCAAACTCAGACCTGTGTGTTCGGTAATTACCAAAGTTCGGTAATTACCAGACTCAGACCTGTGTGTTCGGTAATTACCAAAGTTCGGTAATTACCAGACTCAGACCTGTGTGTTCGGTAATTATCAAACTCAGACCTGCGTGTTCGGTAATTACCAAAGTTCGGTAATTATCAAACTCGGACCTGTGTGTTCAGTAATTATCAAACTCAGACCTGCGTGTTCGGTAATTACCAAAGTTCGGTAATTATCAAACTCGGACCTGTGTGTTCGGTAATTATCAAACTCAGACCTGCGTGTTCGGTAATTACCAAAGTTCGGTAATTATCAAACTCAGACCTGTGTGTTCGGTAATTATCAAACTCAGACCTGCGTGTTCGGTAATTACCAAAGTTCGGTAATTATCAAACTCAGACCTGTATGTTCGTTAATTACCAAAGTTCGGTAATTATCAAACTCAGACCTGTGTGTTCGGTAATTACCAAACTCAGACCTGCGTGTTCGGTAATTACCAAAGTTCGGTAATTATCAAACTCGGACCTGTGTGTTCGGTAATTTCAAACTCAGACCTGCGTGTTCGGTAATTACCAGACTCAGACCTGTGTGTTCGGTAATTATCAAACTCAGACCTGTGTGTTCGGTAATTACCAAAGTTCGGTAATTATCAAACTCGGACCTGTGTGTTCGGTAATTATCAAACTCGGACCTGTGTTTCGGTAATTACCAAACAATTTACAATGAGATAATGGCGAATTATTGATTTAAGTGGTCGAAAAGTTGTTGAAGCTTGTGTATGAAAGCGGTACCTTTGCTGGACGTTTGTAATCTCTGAGGTCTGTGGTATATGAATTATGAAGAAAGGTTCAACACCGAAAGGTTTTCCTTTACTCTTGATGAATCAACTTCTTGCTCAGTTTTGTAATACATTAAACTCATGGGACTGTACGGTTACACTAGCGGTTATTGTTTTGGTTGTTCAGTCAGTAATGTTCCTTCGAATTAACCAGTTGACAGTTGGCGCTGACACTCAATTATGCAACACAACATATCGCAGGAATCTTCACAATGGCCGTTTTCACACTAGAAGACGGACAAAGTCATCTGACGCCTTGTTCGTCTAATGTGAATTCTAGACGGCAACTCACCTTGTGTTCATACGCAAGAGGCCTGGCACTAGCACGGCCACTACACTAGCGTGGTTACCTTTCTAGTGTTTGGCGTAGAAAAATGGCTGCCATCAGGTATTTCTTGATCTCTATCATTTGATGCCAAAATACCGGCAAACTTAAGTAGTTCAGGTTCAGACCATGACTTGATTTTCCGCTTGTTCGTATTCGTCTTTCTGTTATCTCCCGCCATCTTGATTATTACCCATAATCCGTCACCCCTTTCTAAAGTCGTCCAAAGTCCGACTTTTCCGTCTAGACGAACAAATCGACCTCCAAAAATCGTCTTTATAGACGAACAAATCGACGGGCAAAATCAGATGATTTGTACGTCCAAAATGTTGTCCGTCCCGTTTTCACACCAGACGACTTGTCCGTCTAAGACGACTTGTCCGTCCAGACAATTTGTCCGTCTTCTAGTGTGAAAACGGTCAATATCTCTCACTGATACTTGATTTACCGGTAGAATTTGTCGTAGAAACATGATCAAACAGTCGGCTGGGCCATGGGGGAGTCACATAGCTATAGACGGCTGGGAGATCAGCAGGGGAGTCACGCTCTAAGACCACAGAAACATCACTCCCTCAATCAATCGGCAATCAATCAATCAATGACCTTTATTTATCCACGATAGAGTTTAAAGCTTGGAGCTTGTGGGGTCGTGACTTAACATAAATGTAATTAATTAACGAGCTAAGATAAGTAATTTGTAAAACTAAGATACTAATACTTATATTAAATAATGCTAGTATATAACAATAACAACTGGAATTATAATAATGGTAATTGATACCAATAAATAGAGCTGATGGTGCTAAATCTAAGCCTAAAACCTGAAATCTTAAATATCTCTTACGTTTCTATTAGTTTGCACAGATATATCCGTGAAGTCAAAATTTCTTATCAGATCATATTTAGAGGCGGTTTCGGCGGTGAAGGCTAAAATAGTGGTCGTTTGGTGGCAGTTACGTGGGAGGGCGTTCCACAGCACAGATTCCCTGGAATACGATTTCTCGTTATTGTTCTCTGGCCATCTGATAAATATTGCTTTCGGAGGTTTATAAGCCTTGATCACGCGGCGGCCGTGTTGAGTCGCAGGAGAATAAAAACCTTTGTTTTCGTCCGGTAAACTCGTTCTGAAACCCACCAGTGTGAGGCTAACGGGGCCAAAACTATTGTTTTATCCAAGATGGCCGAACTGTGATAATAGCCCATAGGTTGCCTTGAATATCCACAGTTTGCCCGATGGCTCCAGACTCCGTCACTAACATGTAGATGTGAAAACACCTCACAGCCGAAATTTAATATCCGCTGATGCGAAGTGTCAACTTTAACCAGCTCCACTCGCTAGTGTTGTTGAAAGCGGACAAAATTTGAATACTGACAAAAGACAGATCTACCTGAAACGGAAGTCCCCGCGGGGGGTCTGCATCTACCGTGAATATAATGTCAAGCGCATGACGGCTAAACCTTGGTCTTTATAGGAATCGCCGTCAGATTGCATACACACATCGAAGGTAAGTTTTCGTAGCTTTTGTCCTATGACAGAGATTTGAGGTTGCAAATTACCTAGAGGAAAGCGGTATAGTTTAATAGATCAACTGTACCGCGGTGTGAGGTCACTCAACCGCGGTGTGAGTTCATTTCATTCGTATTATCAACCGCTATCTTACAAGAAAGCAAGCAAAAGCAACTGAAGTCTGACGATATATTTCGAGGACCGATCATGATCAGTTGTTTACTGAGTTCGGTAATTACCAAACACACAGGTCTGAGTTCGGTAATTACCAAACACACAGGTCTGAGTTCGGTAATTACCAAACACACAGGTCTGAGTTCGGTAATTACCAAACACACAGGTCTGAGTTCGGTAATTACCAAACACACAGGCCGGTCTGAGTTCGGTAACATGAGAGGACGCAAGTGGGTGTGTACTGTAAGTACGTCGGCTAAATCCTTTGTACCTTATCCAGGATTCCATTCATACTTCCCATTACCCACGCTGTGTTTCAAGTTTCGTGGTGTCTAACCAATAATCCTATTAGACGATTCTATACGCTTTTACGTCAAAGGATAAACCAGATCAAATTGCTGAAACAATCCATGACCGTCAGTAGATGACAAACAAAACCGGAATACATTTTTCTCATGGTTTTCCAAATGCTTAGAATTAGATTTTGACTACAAAATGACCAATAATGGTGAGTACATCGGTAGATAGTCATCGATTTAGTTGGAAGCCGGTTGAGATAGAAAACCGGCAAGGCATCCCCGGCCGACTTCGAATTGAAAGATACTGGATCGGCACTGGGCTGTTTTTTTTCTTCATGTATCCAGCCATATTCACCAGGATAACCCGGCTTGGCCGACTATAGTCTGCAATTTTATTTTATTTCTCACACAATGAGTAAGGAATTGTTATTTTTTCATTTAGTTTTCTATCACTGAGTGTGTTATAGATATAATTAGAATAGTCGAAGGGGTAAATACTTTGTTTTTCGTTAGATTAGAGTACTTCAGCCGGAAGGAAATCAATATCAAGTCATTATTTTAAAACTGTTTTTATTGTAACATTTATGAGCCAATTTTATTTTATTCCATTATTTACTGTTCATGATTTCTACGGTTTATCTCTAGCAGTAGCACACTCCGACGGAACGTCTGGATGCTACTGGCCTGACCTAAGTTACTGCGTAGGCATTTTAAAATGTTTGCAAACTAAGAATACAGTTTATCTCTAGCAGTAGCACGCTCCGACGAAACATCTGGGTGCCACTGGTCTGACCTAAAGTTACTCCGTACGCATTTAAAATGTTTACATACGAAAATATTGGTTAATATTTGAAGAAAAAAAACGTAAAATAACAAGCATAGTTGGTACCTCAAGGCGTTCCTGACAGAGAGATATTCTGTTTAACAGGAGTTTTTACGCAGTTAGAATAGCACCAATATTGTGCCCTCTTTAAGTTTTCTTTAGGTAATACACAGATCAAGAGAATATATGATAAATTTCAGGAAATATTATTAATTTAGAAAATGGTAATTGTACAGTATACAATAATTATTGTTTTAAAACGGAAACGCCGAATGGCCGCATTACAATACAAAGCTGGGTTAATTTGGAAAAAAACCTGCGTAAAATAACAAGCGTTCCTGACAGAGAGATATTCTGTTTAACAGGAGTTTTTACGCAGTTATAATAGCACCAATATTGTGCCCTCTTTAGGTTTTCTTTAGGTAATACACAGATCAAGAGAATATATGATAAATTTCAGGAAATATTATTAATTTAGAAAATGGTAATTGTACAGTATACAATAATTATTGTTTTAAAACGGAAACGCCGAATGGCCGCATTACAATACAAAGCTGGGTTAATTAGGTACGGATACTAGACCTAGGGCCCTTGCACATGCTACGTATTGAATTCAATAAAATACAAATTAACAAATATTACCTCCGTCTTTCCAAGTTTTGTGATCTGCGAGTTACTCGCCGCCTGCCGGTCATGTGTTTCCAAATACCCTTTCCGCAGTTTTAAAATTTAGGCCAGCCCACCCAGGGCCCGCATCATCTCCTTTTCTTCACATCCTAGGCTTGAGATAGCTAGGTAACTGATAGCGCACCTCACGTTTACAAAGATCAGTTAGTGTTCTTAAACCATGGCTGTATAGCATTGATTGGCTCATACATATCGTTACCAGAAATGTCTTCTCAGAGAGTAGAGTATCCTGTCTGTATTATGGCAAATATCTTTCGTATTTAGAGATTGTGACGATGACGAGTCGACTGATCTCACTGGTTTCCCGCCAGAATAATTCTTTGTTGAGGTCAAAGGAAAGCACACCGTTTCATAGCCATATCCGAAACAAGTATTTGTCGAAATTGAACGAGACATTTGATGCTGTAGTAGAATTACTCCAATCAGACCAAAGAATGAGACTAAAATGTCATGTTCTTCATACGGACGGCCATTTTCCAAATTGAATGGAATTACTTTTCCACTTTGGAATTATGTCCACCGGAAAACTCAAAGTGAGCTTGCACGTACCGAAGTATATATGGGGTTTAATCCACAGATTCTGAAGCTGAGGATATATCCGTGACCGTCTGCCGCTAGTATCGAGCAGTTGTAAACTACAAACAGTGCGGAAGGGCAAAAGGCCCTTCTTTGGCACCATGTCTAGAACGGTGATCTCGGGTTGTGAGAACCGGATTATGAATTTTAATACTGAATACATCACACTAAAATGAGTTTGAAATATAAAGACTATCATGACAGCTTTAGTCAGTTTCATTGACAGAACATAACACCTAACCTGACCACAACTTAATCCTCGGGTGTACTTACAGTACACAGTTCGGTAATTACCGAACACGCAGGTATAAGTCTGATAAACCGAGTTGGAGAATACTGTGATTTAAAAACGTGTGCTTTGAAGTTTAGTGATTCACAAAAATAATACTTTAAAAAGTTCCTAGTGGTGCAATGCTAGGACTGAACCAAAATACAATCCACCGAATATCTTACTTTGGTAAGAAACTTATGAATTCATCAGATGATTGTGAAGCATATGGTGTTGATGACACAATTGAAATTTGAGAAGTGAATACGTACTGGCGGAAAAAAATATTCAGAGATATTTGGGTCTTAAGGTTGGTTTACACTTGCGACATAAGTATAAAAACATACGCAAGCGCAGATTGTACTTCATGGTTTAATAGTTACCCCCTTTATACTTGAGTAGAACAATGTATTCGTTTCATCCAACCTTAAAGTACAATCTGCGCTTGCGTATGTTCTTATGCTTATGCATATGTCGTAAGTGTGAACCAGCATTTACCGTATAGTAGGAGTGTACCAGAAAAATCCAATATTATGTCAAAGTTATTGTAAACTCTCATGCATTATACCATAATTTACAATTTGGAATATTGCAACCTTTTTTGGAACGTGTTGGTAGTGTTAATTAAAATATTAATTAAAATATCACCGCCTCCCGCTTAGCTCAGTGGTTAAGCTCCAGTCTGTCGAGCGGAAGGTTGCGGATTCAAACCCCAGCCGGACCAACACTCAAGGTCTTAAAATTACTGAGTAGAAGGTGCTACCTTTGTGAAACAACTTCAAATGGTTAGACCTTCACGTCTTCTCGGATAAGGACGTAAAATCGTAGTTCCACTGACGGGGGCCTTGAGCCCTTGATTGTTTGTACTCCTGTGATCAGGCTCTGATCAGGTTCTTATCCGAATGTCTCAAATCAAAATCAAATCAATTTAAGGAATCATGAAATTAGATAAAGCCAGATATAAATAGTCATGAATATGATCCTTTATATCAATTTGTATTAATAGTAGTACCTAAATGTGATGAAGTCTTCAGAGCTCTTGGTTCTACATCTCTTTCTTCATGGTCTGGTAGTAATTCAAGGGCACCCAACGAGTACTTTTTGAAATTCGTTTGAAACCAGTTGTATGCAGCTCCTATATATAACAATTTTAAGGCGCCTACTATGTCTTTTGGCGTATTCTAGAAAGCTATTAGCTGTTCGGATTCTCTAGGTGGAAATCGCGTCAACCGAAAACACTATGGCAAAATATTCCCGGCCTACGAATTTGTTAGAAGTCTAGAACATAAACAATAATTTTCTAGCCCAAGTAACTTCATGTTGCAAAGTTTTGTGGAGGTACGAGTTTTTTAGGGGTTCTTTTTTCCTTTAGGCAATTCTTTTAGGTGACCTCCATTTGCTAAAGGTATATTCTTTCGGAGTTTAGATGTCAGAATTTCTTAGAGAATGAAAATGTGTTCTCAAAAACTTTAGGTGGCCGCTTCACTAAATGATTTGTGATAATATGTGGTTTTTTCCCCATTCCAACCAATGTTTTTCCAGGATCGCCTGACTCTATTAATCAGACGAAAACGTACGAATATTTTAGGGGAAACCTTTCAGTCTCCCTTTTCTTCTTTAATTTTCTAGGGATTGAAATTTTCTAGCCAGTATTTCAGAAAACAATTTTGCTAGGGACAATTTTTTCAAATCCGAAAGTTTTAGGCTAACTTACTCTCCCGAACAGCTTTTTAACGAAATATATAAGCGCCCTGAGCTCTCATTAAAAAAAATTGTGGCCAAGGGTGCGCTGAATCGAGGGGGGCGCTTAATATATAACCCTTATGAGCCAAAAATAACTTTAGTTATACGTATAGGGGCATGACATAACGCGACATGACATAATGTGCAGTGCAATATAATATTCGATCGTACTATTATAAAACAGAAATCACTCGCTTACCCCTTTTCCTCCACATTTCTCTGACGTACCTTTTTGCTAGACATCTCAATCAACAGGCATCAAATGAACTGATCTTTATAAGATCTAGAAATAATTCATTACTGATTCTTACTGATTAGAGTTTAGTTAATCCCACGCGGCGGCCATCTTGGAATAAACCTATTTGTTAATGCTTACGTTAAACACATTTGAGACCGAGGCTGGGTAAGCATTAACGATAGGTTTATTCCAAGATGGCCGCCGCGTGGGATAGACCATGATCGTTCATAAGAGACATTTAAGTAATGGTCCAGATAAGAACTGTAGTAGAATCCATTGTTCTGCGGCAACGAGCCTCCCCCACATACGATTTTGCTTGAATACGCCTTAAGTGCTTTAGGAGGTATCTACAGTCCAAACTACATCTCGAAAATAAAGTATTTGTTATGCTATTGGATCTTTTTTCTGTGAAAACGCAGAGAAGCCACCATCCAGCCAATCGGATGTAGAGAAAACAAAGGATTTTTAAATCGCAAATTTGAGAACTTTCCCCACATACGATATTCTTCGACATTAAACCATAGTTAGTTCGATCAAAAATAAATTCAACCACAAAAAAATATCGAACGATAATGTATTATTTCGATGGGTTTCTATTGAATTTATAAGTATCAACCAATGAAATTACGAGAAAGAATAATAGAAAATTAACACCTTTTAACATTCCTTGCCGTAGACACTACAGTTCTTATTTGGACCATTACTTAATCTCTAAATTCCCTCATCAGCATGCATACTTGTTCTAATGTATTTCCCTGCCTTTTTCATGCGCAGAGTAGAATCACGAAACGACGAAAGAATGGAGGAATGTAAATCAACGCTTCCAAGAAATCCTAAAGGAACAGCAAACATGATCTCTTTGGCTTTGATGAATTGGATGAATGGATTCATGAAACTTGGTAGCAAACGCGCAATAACCGGAGACGACCTGTTTCCTCTACTCGACCAAGACAAGACGGAGACGATTGTCAACGAACTGGAAGAAAAGTGGGTCGAAGAACGACGTAAGGCGGCCACGCTTCGAAGGAGACCACGTCTATGGAGGGCTATGCTTAGAACGTTTTCGCCAAGATTTGTCTTTATGGTCATCGCACTCAAATTCCTGGACTCGTTTTCGATTATGACTATTTCAGTAATGTTGTGGTCTTATCTCAAGATTTTGAATCAAGGCTCCCACATGGACGACAAGTCAGCTATATTATTTATCTGTGGTATCAGCCTTGCTTCCTTCCTGAAAATGTTCTCCTATCATCAACACGACTACCAGGCATCGCTTAAAGGAATGCGGCTAAAAGTAGCAACAATAGGAATAATTTATAACAGGGTAGGTTATATGTTCCCTAGTGCATGGCAGTATTCTCTTCATTCCCAAGATGAAGGGGGAGAACTCTACCGGTGCAGGACGCTCTATTTGTCGCGCATGCGTTAGAGTTACCTAGAATCCTGTCATAATCCTCCACATGACTTTGAGACCCGACGTAAATCTCGGGTGCAGCCTGGGTCTCAGAATGGCTGCCGGCAAATCAAGAGGGGTAGTCTATCTTTTTCTCATTTTAATCTTTTTTCTTCAAACTTTGACGAACATGATATTACGATCTTGGCATTTACACATGACAGTTTCCATTGAAGCATGGAATGTGACCTTTGAACTCTAATTTAAAAATATATATTTAAAAGCCTCCTGCATTATGGTAAAGTGTTTTCATATACGGGGGATATTTATGCATGTGAATCCGAGATAGTCCATAGTTTATAAATCCAACTAGGACACGAGAGCAAAATATTATTAAACGGTCGTAAATTTGGATGTATCAAATTTCACATTAGCCTAAATGAGTCTTCCCCATAATATTTTCAATTGTCCTCGTTGGATTTATAAACTATGGACTATCTCTGATTCACACGCATAAAAATCCCCAGCATATGAAAACACTTTACCATAATGCAAGACGCTATTAAATAAATTGTTTTCTTTAGAGTTCAAAGGTCACATTTCATGTTTCGATGGGAACTGTCATGGTAAAATTGTTAAGGTAGTGACAACATCATATTTGTAAAAATTATATGTAAAAATATTACAAAGAGAAAGAGATAGACTACCCCCTCTTGATTTGGGATAGCCACCTTGAGACTCAGGCTTAATGTAACGTACTGAGATCAACTAACGTGGGTTAAACTAGTGTAAGCAGCGTACTTTGTTTTACCATACGCATCACGGATTTCTGGTAAGAACCGTTGTTTTGTTTGCTCGTGGCAGAATTTTCTTTCGTTTCTCTCTCCCTTCAATTTAGGAAGGAAGCGAGCTCTGCCACGGCAGGGAAGTTAATTTGTTTTTTGTGATTGAGTTAGTTTACTATTATTAATATTATTATTCATTATTATTATTATTATTATTATTATTATACATTTCTTATTTGATGTATCAGATATAACGCGCTCAAATTTGCAGGGGCAAGAAAAAGGCGAGTAATGAGTAGAGCATCATCGTGTTATACCTAGAAACATGACATTTATTAAACGACGGCTTTTTCAGTATTCTACAGGGTATTACGGCATTAGCGGTATTTTACAGGGCAAGGTTGTTAGAAGAAAGGACAATTTAAACCCTATGATAGCGCTAAATCTGTAACTGTAGTCTGTTAATTTTAACCTCGGATTAGCGATTTAAATTCGGGGTAGCGCTTATAGAGAAACTGACGTACGAAGACCTGACAATGGACCAAATTAGAAGTACAAAAGGATCCGCGCAAGGACTTGGGTTTAAATATATCCGTTGACCTTAAATGGAATGTTCACTTATCGGAAATTATAAAGAAAGTCTCGTCGAGGCTTTATTTTTTCAGGCAGCTTAAGCGCGCGCATATATAGTCAGTAAGGATTTATTTAATTTTTACAACATTTGCGTTCGAACAGTCACTGAATACGCCTGCCAGGTGTTTCACAACGAGCTCCCCAATTTTTGTCGAAGGATCTAGAGAGTCTGAAGAAGCATGTTCTTCGTATTATGTTTCCTGAGATGTCTTACAGACATCGGGTCTTACTACATTGTATAGTAGAAGGCAGGCTCTGACGGAGCGTTTCTTTGACGTAAGTGTAAATAATAATAATAGAGCATTTATATAGCGCTAAGCTCCACTAATTGTCCGTGGCGCTTTACAATATTACAAGTTAATAACTAAATATGACTAAAAATGACTAAAAATATTTACAGTTCGCTAAAATAATTTAAAAGGAAAGTAATAATAAGAACAAGAGCCCATCTGGGCTTCCACTCGGGCCACATGAGATTGAAGATGAAATACACTTTCATTTGAAATCCTCTTAGTAATAACCAAAGGGAAGAATTATTAGCTGAATTTAGCAGTCTTAATGTCGTGGCCGGTAGCAATTAGTAAATATTATAAAAATTCATACAAGGTCGGTCCCCTTGGTTCCTAATCCATGAACCAAAGTGAGCTTCCCACCCCCCCCCCCCCCCCCCCAACCAATGGGCAACAAACAATTAATTCTGACACTTAGGTTCCCATGGATCCACCCCTGATGGAAGCTGCTGATACATGCATTATTTACCCATCCATTTACAACAACAATAAAAAAGATTTTTTAAGGCAGCAGTCATGATTAGGTTTTATGTAGTATGTAATCTACTAGATTTAGCCTGTATATTTATAATATATAAAATGTATATAGTGGCACCAAGGGAACTAGTATTACTACTACTAACAGAGGAGAGAGTCAATGTATTTAGCATGGTATTGCTATAATCGGGGACAAATTCATTTACTCTATATCTATATGACTATATAATTCCACTACACTTGAGGGTGGTCACTACCAGAGATTTGGTTGCATTCTCAGTGTTGGCCTACAATTTAACATTGTGATCCAAGAAGACACAAAGCTTTTAGAACCATTTGCAGATGTCAGAGCAAAGGCATGCAGTACCAGTTCTCCCAGTTATTTTAAGGTCCTACCTGGATTTGAACTCTGACTACCTCCTGCACAACAGACTGACACTTAACCACTGAGCTTACTGGTTCTGTGATGGGCCAAATTTTGTTCAGATAAAATTAATCCAATTCTATTAAAATAAAATTATAAATACATCTGAGACATTGAATAAGACAGCATGATTTTGCAGTGATTCTTTTTATGATTCAGATTTTTGGAGAGAACTGCTCGGGTATGTGAAATGATTGGAGATACTGTAGCATGAAATTTACATTTTCCTCTGGTTGGCTTTTAGTTATCCTACAGACTTTTCGACGTGATTTTACAAACAAATTATTTCTCCATTAAAAAAATATATCTCTGATTTCTCTCTTCTCCGTCCTTGCGGCTTTGTTTTCTAACTCGCCTCACTTTTCTGCTTTTTCCTAAAATTCGTTTAAGTAATTAAGATGTGCTTGCGACTAGTTTTATGACAATGAGTGTTTGCAGCACGTCTCTGTGTACATGTGATTATGTACGCGTACATGTCTGGTTCTTCGACTTAATAAAATTTGCAGATATCTTCTACTGGCATGTCTGCATTCTTCCAGAGATTGACGTATATAATCATGATCAGAAGGATAACACTGGATATAAATAGACTTGGCAAAAAAGTACACTGACTATCGCAAACAATCGACAAAGAAATGCAGATATAAACACGCAATGATTTCAACCTCACCGTACCTTCATGACCTGACAAGACACTGTTCAGTTTCACTTTCCCTCTCAGCTTTGCTCTTGAGTTGAAGTTGAGTTTGGCTTTGTTAAAGACTTCTTATTCAGTTGTATAGTATTGTGCAGTATATTTGAGTATACCAATCCACAGAGATTCAAATAACAAAGCCGTGGCGAAAGAGAAGCTTAAACGAGAAATAATTTGTCCTCCTAGAAAAACACAACATCTTGCCATTTCTATCGAAGAAGACTTTGGTTTCAGCAGCAAAGCAACACGCTAAATTCCAATTCGATATGTGTGGATTAGCTGGATCCTGGCTTTGAGTTTGATCATGCAGCCCCTTCAGGTCCGGCGTCGTGTCGTATATAAAATCACTGGCCATCTGGGTAAAAAACGCGGTCCTTCGGCTCCGACAAGAGCGCCAGTTGAAATATCCTGAGCCTGTTGGAAGGCTTTCGCACGAGTGAAGTTAAATAAAACATTAAACTGTTACATTTGAGAGATGCGACTCCAAATTTGAGAGAAATTTCCTCGCGGGTCAACCATCTTGATTTACTGTATTAAATTATGTAAATAAATTAACCTGGAGGTGTTACGTGACCAGCACAGTGCAATCTGATTGGTGGTGAACTTGAAACTTAAGGTCAAAAGTCAAAATTTTGCTGCATGAAACAAAAATAATAATAACCGCTTGCAGATTAAGACTCAGTGCTGCCACAGGCAGCCCGAGTAATAACTATAAGTTAAAAGCTTCTTGAAATAGATGTGTTTTGAGTCTAGACTTAAACAAACTAACTGAAGCCGATTCCCTGATATTAGTCGGTAGCTTATTCCAAAGTCTGGGTCCGGCGACTGAATACGCTCTATCTCCATACGTCTTTAGGTTGGCAGTGGGTTCATTGAGTAATTTCTTCGAAGATGATCTTAGACAGCGTGAAGAGGTGTTATAACTAATCAATTCCCTGATGTAATGTGGCGCGAGTCCATTCAAAGCCTTATAAGTCAATAACAGTACTTTAAAAACAATTCTAAAATGTACAGGGAGCCAATGTAACTTGACTAGTATGGGTTTGATATGATCATGCTTTGTGGATGAAGTAATGTTGCTGGCAGCCGAATTCTGAACGTGCTGTAGCCTATCAACAAGATAGTTAGGGAGACCATGAAGCAAAGCATTGCAATTATCTAGCCTAGAGGATACAAAGGCATGCACCATTATCTCAGCAGTCTCCTGGGTCAAGTATTTCCTTATCTTAGCTAAGTTACTAATATAAAAATATGAGCATTTACAGATCTTTTTGACATGCTCCTTAAGATCAAAACATTGGTCAAATATAACTCCTAAATTACGAGCTTTTTCACTTGGCTTAACCTCCTCCTCGCCAACTTGAATAATATTAATATAGGGGCGTGGACGGTTCTTTGAGCTAATAAGTACGAGTTCAGACTTATCCTGGTTTAGTTTTAGTTTGTTACGTAGCGCATAAATGACACAAACCATAAGCTACATCGGGTCTTACTACATTGTATAGTAGAAGGCAGGCTCTGACGGAGTGTCTCTTTGACGAAATTGTAAATGACACAAACCATAAGCTGTACCGTCTTTTACCTTGCACGAACGCAAGTATCGTATCTTTAAGGAATAATCGTAAATTCCACGTTCCTATTTGCAAGAGAAACAGATACAAGAACAGGTTCATCATGTTTAATGCATCTAGATGCTTTTTATATTAATGACTCTGTATTTCAAGTTAACGTAATTTTTACATCCTAGAGGCCTTTGTCTTAGGACACTTTCCAATTACACGAACTGACTGGTCTGACCGGTAACGTGTCAGTTCTGAGAACTGGTTCAGTCAGTTCCTAGAACTGACGCGTTCTATTTATGAACATACCAGTCAGTTCGTCTAAATAGCATTCCAATTTTATATTTTCATTTACCATTATTATTATTCTAAAGTTTATCGTAATTCAGCCGGCCCGGGGACTGCAAGATGTAAACTGAATAACTCAAATAGATCTACCTACCTACCTACCTACCTACCTATCTATCTCTCTATGTAACAGGGGTGGGGTGGGTACAGGGACATTAATACGAGAGCAAATAAGACGTGTCTTATATGCTAGACGTGAACGCGTCTTATTTAAGAACATGTTTGTTAGCTGCTCGTTCGCGTCGAAGATAAGACCTCAAAACTCTGGTATAGAAGGCACTTCGCTTGCCTAAGGCGCGGCGAGCCCAACAAGAACGATCCTGTTCCCCAATTTATACATGGTCTTCGCGACTTGTGTTAGACGCGAACAGTGAGGGTCGTATAAGTGGACCAGTTCGCGTTTTATTTAAGACGCGTCTTATTTGCTCTCGTATAAATGGCGCCATTGTCGTCTGTGATTCTTTTAGATTCTTGGTGCGAGTCGCAGTAGTCTTTCAAAAGCAACGACAGGCCACATCATCAACCTTGCATCAAACGACGCCAAGAGATTAGAAGAAGTTGTATTTGCCTGTGTTTGTTGTCTTCTGGGACTGTTCCAATTAATTGTAGCCACAATCCTACTGTGTATCCTAGTGGGCTGGCAGGCATTATCGGGAGTGTTGGTCTTCCTGGTCTTAATAGCGTACACTTCTATCATGTCCAATCAGTTCGGAAAGCTTCGCGCCAAAGCTGCTTCAGTTACTGACCAGCGTCTGTCGACTATGTCTGAGATTATCTCAGGTATACGAGCCGTAAAGATGTTTGCTTGGGAATGGAACTACAGAGACAGAGTTAAGGCATTGAGAAGGTAAGGGTAAGGAATGGGTAATGATGGAGATGTGGTTAAGGTATTGAGTGAAATAAGGAATGGGTAAGGTATTGAGATAAGGACAGGGGTAAAGAATCGGTAAGGTATTGAGATAAGGGATAAGGAATGGGTAGGGTATTGAGATAAGGAATGGGTAAGGTATTGAGAAAAGGGATAAGGAATGGGTAGGGTATTGAGATAAGGGATAAGGAATGGGTAAGGTATTGAGAAAAGGGATAAGGAATGGGTAAGGTATTGAGATAAGGACAGGGGTAAAGAATCGGTAAGGTATTGAGATAAGGGGTAAGGAATGGTTAAGGTATTGAGACAAGCGATAAGGAATGGTTAAGGTATTGAGGTAAGGGATAAGGAATGGGTAAGGTATTGAGATAAGAGATAAGGAATGGTTAAGGTGTTGAGATAAGGCCAGGGGTAAGGAATGGGTAAGGTATTGAGAAAAGGGATAAGGAATGGGTAAGGTATTGAGATAAGGCCAGGGGTAAGGAATGGTTAAGGTATTGAGACAAGCGATAAGGAATGGTTAAGGTATTGAGGTAAGGGATAAGGAATGGGTAAGGTATTGAGATAAGGGATAAGGAATGGGTAAGGTATTGAGATAAGGCCAGGGGTAAGGAATGGGTAAGGTATTGAGAAAAGGGATAAGGAATGGGTAAGGTATTGAGATAAAGCCAGGGGTAAGGAATGGTTAAGGTATTGAGACAAGCGATAAGGAATGGTTAATGTATTGAGATAAGGGATAAGGAATGGGTAAGGTATTGAGATAAGGGATAAGGAGTGGTTAAGGTATTGAGATAAGGCCAGGGGTAAGGAATGGGTAAGGTATTGATATAAGGCCAGGGGTAAGGAATGGGCAAGGTATTGAGATAAGGGATAAGGAATGGTTAAGGTATTGAGATAAGGCCAGGGGTAAGGAATGGGTAAGGTATTGAGACAAGGGATAAGGAATGGTTAAGGTATTGAGATAAGGAATAAGGAATGGTTAAGGTATTGAGATAAGGAATGGGTAAGGTATTGAGATAAGGCCAGGGGTAAGGAATGGGTAAGGTATTGAGATAAGGGATAAGGAATGGTTAAGGTATTGAGATAAGGCCAGGGGTAAGGAATGGGTAAGGTATTGAGATAAGGGTTAAGGAATGGTTAAGGTTTGAATGAGGATAAAGTACTGAGGTAATGGGTAAGGAATGTGTAGGGTATATCTTGACTGGAGATAAACAGTTAGGTTATGATAGATCTCGACACTTCCGTTTTTAGGCATTAAGTGGGTATAAGAAGAAACGATATTAGAAATATACTTCAGGGATGGAGACCACGAAATTACAGAGAAGACACAATTAAGGCATTAAAATGGTCCTGCGGTTGTAATAGAGACATGAGGCATTTTGAGGCATTGGAGAAGGGTAAAAACGGAAGAAATAGGTATGGTATTGAGTGGGCATAAAACTACAAGATTACAGAGTGGACGTGGATAAGGCTTTAAGATAATAAGCGGGGTATCAAAGAGGTATGGTTAAATCATAGGGGACACAAGGTTACAAACAAGGCGTCTGTGAATAGGAAAGCCGTTTATTAATCGTTTGAGGTTTAATTCAAACTATTTCTTTTAACAGTAAGGAAATTGGTTTGATTCGCCTGAAAAGTCTCATCCTATCCACCTTCTCGTCCATCTTCTTCACAAGTGCTTCGATCGGCCTGTTCATCTCTATCATCACACTGCAGTACTCTGGAATCCCACTCAACGCTTTTAATATCTTTACTGTAGCACTGCTATTGAACATCATAAGATCTGCTGTATTTGCAGACTTGTTACGGCGTATATTTGATGCAAAAGTCGCTCTTGATCGGGTGGAAAAGTTTTTGCTAGCTGTTACAAGCGATAACATCGGGCAAATCAGTAGGAATGCAAGGGACGCCATTATAAGTGACACATCCCGACACACTGATGATCGTAATGATGTCGATGATGTCGAGTCTGGCGTAAATAATGTTGACGATGTTCGCATAAGTTTCTTGTCAGCCAATGAGGCTAGGAAGGCACAAACAAATAATAAAGGATCGCTATATCAAACCTTAGACCTCTCTGCATCACCGAAACTCCATTATTCTATGAATAATGACAAGTTGTTAGGAGACAAATATGTAGCAATATATGATATGTCAGCAGGATGGAGTGAAGATGATGATCGATGTGTCTTGCATGATATATCTCTTCGCGTTTCTTCGAACCAGCTTGTTATAGTGACTGGAGAAGTTGGTAGCGGCAAGACGTCGTTGTTGATGGCTATTCAAGGTGAGATTCCCATTAAAACGGGAAGTATTTCTTGTCATGGAAAGATCGCTTATGTAAGCCAAGTACCCTGGGTGTTTTCTGGAACCATACGCGAGAACATCATTTTTGGTAAAACATTTGATGAAGAAAAGTACCAAAGAATCATAGATACTTGTGATCTTCCATCTGATCTGAAACAATTTCCTAAAGGTGACTCCAGTTTGATTGGACAGCGCGGTGTCAGCCTAAGTGGTGGTCAGCGGACACGTGTCAGTCTGGCACGCGCAGTTTACTCGGATGCGGATATCTTTCTGTTAGACGATCCCATGAGTGCTATCGACGCCAAAGTTGGCCAGCACATCTTTAGTAAGTGCATCTGTGGGGAGCTCTCAGGAAAACTGAAAATCCTCGTCACTCATCAGTTACAATTTCTTTAAAAGGCAGACACGATTGTGATTTTAAAGGAAGGCAGAATACAAAACGAGAATTCCTACGAAGAGCTTAACACTACAGGCTTGCTAAGGAACGGAATGAATTGCAGCAACAAGGGTGAAAGAATATGTAGCAAAAGAGAAGAAGATGTTTGGGTAAAAAGAAGGAGCTGTCTTTTTTCCTCACAAGAGGAACTAATCTCTGGTCGTGATCTAGAAGAGGAAGATGAGGAGAAGGTCACTGGAAGTATTACATGGCGTGTGTATATGGCGTATTTTAGGGCAGGTCTACCCACAGTTGCAATTCTCGCAATCATAATGTTTTATATCGCAGTACAGGGTAAGTACTACTTAATTCAAAGAAGCTGTCAATAATAGCTGTCAAAACCCTATTATTTTTACTATTCAAACAACAAGTTTCACATTAAAGCAAGTGGCTGGCAAAGCTTACTTAGCCTAATTATATCAAATAGTTCAAACGAGTTTCGTGTTAAAACACGTAATTGGAGAAACCTGTTTAGTTTTGTATTCAAACGATTTTCGTGTTAAAAGAAGTAACACGGTTTTAATGAAATGATCATTGCTTTTTTAGTTTCTCTTTTAGCGCCGAGCTGGTGGTTGTCACGAATAGCTACCATGTCATACAACGAGCAAAGGAGTGGTATGACACTCGGGATCTACGGTACTCTGGTTGGAAGCGCTCTAGTTCTAACAACAGCCAGAGCATTCGTATTTTTCACCTCCGTTCTCAGGTCATCAGAGAAGTTACACGACAGAATGGCACTGGCTGTTATCAAGTCTCCAGTTCTCTTCTTTGATACCAATCCAGTAGGGCGGATAATGAATCGCTTCTCTAAAGATGTTGGTTGTATGGATGATTTGCTGCCCCTGCAGTTTGACTGGGCTATTACCTTGTGCTTCTATTTTGTTGGAGTCACCGTTCTTGCTGCCACGATTAACGTCTGGCTTCTGATTGCCATTATTCCTATGGTCGTCGTCTTTGCCTTCCTCTGTCGGTATTATGTACGTACAGCGCGTGAGCTCAAGAGACTCGAGGCTATACGATGCAGCCCCGTGTATTCACACATCACAGATACGATAACGGGACTCGAAATCATTCGATCGTCAGACATGCTGGAGAACTTCCTTGAGCGGTTCATAAGGTAGGTTAAGTAAGATGGAATCCAAACCGGTGAAATCAGAGAATCTTCATACTTCATTATTGATCTGTGATAATACGCAGATGATTCCTGTAACCTCGTATCACCGCCAACCTTGTTGCGGGCGGAATCCGAGGTGAAGAAATCCCATACCTCCGAGCGTAAAGCCGTTTCACAGTGGCGAGGTTTTATCGTTGTGCGCAATAACAATATCATAAATCATTAGGAAGCATTGTTTTCCTAGTACAGAGTTGCATAAAATTACTGTTCACTTTCTGTCTCGGACCTTTCAAGCAACGTAGTTTGTAGTGTAGTGGATCGGAAAGAGGATTAGATATGCTGAGAGAGTAACACATGCCGTTTTTTCCATCTTCCAAGTTATTTCTCCGTTGGTAAAAAGTAAGTCAGTAGTTCTGAGTACCGAGAGGAATACACATTAAATGGAAGGGGAATATATATTCCCCCGCAAAGAACAAAGATTCTGATGTGTGATGTGAAAATATGAGATATATTCCCCAGAAAGAACAAAGAAAACAGCGCCATGTGGAAAATAAGTAAGGGTTATTAACTTGCTCCGAGGATCTCAGTGATATAGATGTATCACTAAGATCTGACGAGCTAGTTAATAACTGACTTAGTATCCATTTGAATGAGGTGGGGCTGATTTAGTTGAGGAGGTCTATACATATAGACAACCCGCTACCGTTTGTCTATAAAGTGATGGATACTATTAATTTAGTAGTTAGGAATACCCAACGAAAACAAAGAAAACCGAATCAAATGGGCATCAAGGTATCGTAAAAGCCTTATATGTTACTAGCACATTTATCGAGACAACTGGCTCTTATGTACCCTGCGAGCAGAGGTTTCTCATCTCTCTGCCTTTCCTGTCGCCGAAAGAAACCTCTGCCACGAAACGATTGCTTTTCGCGTTGAACATGCGCACTTGCAACCTCCAAAATCTTGCAGGTAAACCACGTGATAAACCAGTTACAAAACCGGTTTTACCTGTTTGATATCACTCGGGCATGACTTTTTGGCGATCTTCGCTGGTTTTGCAAGAGCCCACAGTGTCCTTTGCAGTCGTTATTTATGTCGTCACGCGTTTGTTGTTTGCCGACGATTGATACGAACGGGCTTCAAACTCCGGCTTTGTCTTCGTCTTACTTTGCTGAACTGTACAGAAGACCTTGAAATTACCGTTCAATAAATCTACCTTAATTTATCCTAAAGAAAGCTTTGATTTATACCTTCGAAGAAGGACATTAATTGTATTTTCTCCACTGCCGTTTATAACAATAGGAAATGGACAATCTGAAATCTACAATGAATCTACAATTGTTTATCGTCTCGTTTATTTCGGCCAATGGCAATCCAGATACCGTGGCGCATGCTCAACGCGAAAAGCAATCGTTTCGTGGCAGAGGTTTCTTTCGGCGACAGGAAAGGCAGAGAGATGAGAAACCTCAGCTCGCATGGTAGCTCTTATTATGAAAACAATGCTTTAGTTGATGTTTTCATTGTTTTTAGAGTAGGCGATGAATTTTACAAAAGATGAAGTGGGGCTCAGCCTTGCATGGCGTTTACAATAAAGGAGCCAAGACTGGGTTTCAAGCATTTTTGTAGATCAGTACGCGGTTATCACTCATTGTATGCTTACTAAAAGTGTGCATTCGCACCTGTACCTTTGCACATGTGTAGTGCAGTCCTAGGCTCTTAATGGGTACCATTGCACATGTCGAAGAACCGCTGTAGTCGACTACGATAAAAAGGGATTTGAATGCATAGGCACTGTTTACCAGATTATTTTATTATTTGAATTTAATGGAATATAGAATCACGAAAGAGTTTCTTTGATAGTGTGTCCACGACTACTTGAGTGTTTACATAACGTTATTTGAAGCTCTTTTCTATTTGTTTAAAGTGCACCTAACCTCTTTTGCAATTGTTATAGTTATGAATATTTGAAAGGTTTTGAGTACTTCTGCGAATAAATTTTTGGCTTACAAAGAATACTCGATGTTTTATGCTTGCTTGAAATGGTGAAAATTTGACCTTTCCTGACCCATGACCGCGTAAGGAAAAGCCTGGGTCTATTCTGTATCTTACGTCATCTAATTCATTCGACTTTGCAATAAGTTGAATAAATATTTAGCATTTTGTCTAAAAAGACTATTTTCTTTACTAACAACTCACAGACTGTGTATATTCTCTATATATCTATGTTGTTGTGATAGAAAGGCGCCATGGAGAATAATGCATTAATGAGGTGACGTAAGATCCAGAATCGACCCAGTCTTTTTCTTACGCGGTCATGGGTCAGGAAAGGTCAAATTTTCACCATTTCAAACAAGTGTAAAACATAGAGTATTATCTGTAAGCCAAAAATTTCTTCGCAGAAGTACTCAACCTTTCAAACATTCATATGTATAAAAAATGCAAAAGGGGTTAGGTGCACTTTAATGAAATAGAAACGAGAACAGTTTTATTTGAAGAAAATCTCAATTTTACTTCCAGACCCGCCCGCATCCCCCCACTGGGCATACTTGGGGCATTTGACAACTCAGTATGTCCCGGGGATGGGACATTTGCCAGCAAAAAAATGTTCGGTGTGGGCAATTCGAGTCAAAAGACTGAGCCAAAGAAAGCGAATTTTACCTCAATGTTTATGAGATTTGCACTCGTTCCAAAGCTCCACGGTGGGGTATTTGCATAGTTTAGCTGACCCACTGTGGGAATTTGCAAGGCTCTGATTCAAAAATGTCAAATGCCCCACAAATGCCCAGAGGGGTGTGTGGTGTGTGTGTTTGTGTGTTTGGGGGGGGGGGGGGGGGAAGGGTGGGATGGGCAGGTTTGGAATTAATACAGACATGCTATATTTACAGTGCAATCGCGGTTAACAGCCAATCAGAGGGCACATACCATTGAATCTATTTTATAAAACTGAGTAGAGCTAAGAGATTCTTTACTCGTTCGATCTACAACACCAGGTATCAAGACGAACACACCAAGGCGTTTTTCCTGGTGACGTCATCATCTCGTTGGCTGGGCATTCATCTCGATTTGTTGTGCGGCTTCTTCATCGCGTCAGTGGCTGTCGGAACTTTTGTCATTAGTCAAGATCCAGGTAAGATTGATAGGAATAAGTGAATTGGAGATAGGTTAGGGTCAGTTTGATGGGAATGAGTAAATTGGGGTTAGGTTAGGGTCAGTTTGATGGGAATGAGTAAATTGGGGTTAGGTTAGGGTCAGTTTGATGGGAATGAGTAAATTGGGGTTAGGTTAGGGTCAGTTTGATGGGAATGAGTAAATTGGGGTTAGGTTTGATGGGAATGAGTAAATTGGGGTTAGGTTAGGGTCAGTTTGACGGAAATGAGTAAATTGGGGTTAGGTTAGGGTCAGTTTGATAGGAATGAGTGAATTGGGGTTAGGTTAGGGTCAGTTTCATGGGAATGTGTAAGTTGCAATTAAGGTTAGGGTTAGTTTGACACTTAACCTTAGTGTGTTTCCTATTTACGCAACCCAGACTTTCTTTATTTTGACTTTTGTCGTCCATCAATCAAAATGCCTTTATGCTCTACCTCGAATCTTATTGGATAAAATGTGGATCGAGACGAGACAAATTGTAGTCTTCTTCAGTACCTGAATGGTTTAGGCGCCAAAGCGGCCAATTAGAATCAAGCTGGGTTGCATGATGGCAGTCATCGCGTAAATATAAAAAGCGCTGCAAGAATAGAGTTCTAAAGTGGCGACACCACAATACTATGCAAAAATTAAATTTTACGATATATTTACCGCATTGCGGTTTAACTTCACGCTGTAACGGCAACCTCAGTCGTCATTATCGATCATTAGCTCAGTACGCAAAACTCCATCTAACTACTTTTCAACACTATCGGAAACCGCTCTATGTTCACTCTTGTTAGATTACGCTCAAATGAACAAGTCCCACGGTACCTTTAAAATATCACGGAAAAGCTTTCCTGTTTACCCAAAGTGATGTTTCGATCTTTCAGGTGTTGCTGGAATGTTGCTCACACTCACAATAGATGTCCTGGGTATTACCCAGTATGGCATCCGTATGTGTTCCGAGGTCGAAAACCAGATGACGTCAGTAGAAAGAGTGATGACGTATACCAAACTACCACCCGAACCAGGCTACACAAGGCGAATCCTACCGCCTGAGGACTGGCCCTATAGAGGAGCCCTAAGTATTCAAGACTTATCTCTAACGTATTTGGAAGGAGGACCTCGTGTGTTGGTCAACATCAACTTTGATGTTAAAGCGAAAGAAAAAGTGGGTATTGTTGGCCGTACAGGAGCGGGCAAATCCTCCCTTATTGCGGCCCTATTCCGTATGCCAGACCCAATGGGAAAGGTGCTAATTGACGGGTTAGACCTCGGCACTCTCGATATTCAGGCCTCTCGTAAGGCCATCGCGGTCATAACTCAGGACCCTATTCTTTTTGAAGGTAATCTAAGAAAGAGCCTTGATCCATTCAATTGCTTCTCGGACACGGAAATCTGGACAGCACTGGACCAGGTACAGCTGAAAAACACGGTTGAGAACCTGAGTGGGAAACTCCAGTACCGCGTGGGAGAGTCTGGGTCCGGCTTTAGTGTTGGTGAGCGACAGCTGCTCTGCCTTGCGCGCGCATTACTGCTGCGGTGTAGGGTCCTGGTAATGGACGAAGCTACGGCCAATGTGGATTTCAGGACAGACCATCTCATTCAGAAGGTCATTCGACAAGAGTTCGCTAACTGTACAGTGCTGACCATAGCACATCGACTGGACACAATTATGGACTACGACAAGGTGGTGGTCCTGGATCGAGGTCACGTGGTTGAGTTCGACAAGCCCCAGGTGCTTTCTGGGAAGGCGAACGGGGTCTTTGCGAGTTTGATAAGAAGTAGAGAAAAAGGTTTTAAAGAAAAGTGAATATTTTCCAACCTTTCTAGTTGCTGTGTTGTTATTAATTTGATAAGATATGTAAAATGTATTTTCCAGTCATTCAAGACTACAAGGCTCCGGCTGAGAATTTCAGTTGAAGGCACAATGTACACTAATAAATGCGATTTATTCAACTTCCAATGTTATTCATAGCGTCAATACCGTTTACGGCACCACAACCATATCCCGTGTTTACCTCTGAGAGGATTTCCGTCGATGTAGTCAGTCATCACTTCAAATGAAATCTATGTTATGTCCACAATAGCCAGGCTCTCAGACAGTGGATAGGGGCGAGCTAAAGATTTTAAATCACTTTATTCACACAGATGGGTAAATAAAGTTAGAAAGTAATAGACATTATGCAAAAACGTGTACTATATTTTTATAACAATTAATTTGTTTGGAAAAACATGCAAGCGATGCTGGTAGGGTCATGACCGACTGATATCATACATATCTTAACTCAGCTAATTGATATTCTGATTACTCTGTAGCAGTGAAAGCTATGACAGGACAATACTTATTATAGCATGCCCTTTTATCTGACGAGGTTGATTTTATCACGTGATCATTGCTGGCGAACAGCATTTTTGCTATAATACAATAGACGAGTTTATGGTTCATGCGCAGTTTACTAATCCTTTGTTTGTTTGGCAGGCCACCAGATGTTAGCCAATGGTGGCCCGCAAGTTAAAACAAAAGACTTGAACAACTGCGCATGAACCGTAAACTGGTCTATAATAATAGGAAATTTATACTATGGCATCGTTTTACTACAACTACCAGAATCCTTTTTCAAATTCTTTTTCTCATTCAAATTTATCAAGTCCTTTGACAATTCCCAGACAATGTACATTAGAGGAACAAAAGGATCCGCGCAAAGAGTTCTGGTAGTAGTAATGTCATTGCAAAACTGATCAGAATAAGCTATTTACAAGACTAGTTTACAATCATATGACAATCTAATGTAGCGAAAACTACGAATTGCTGAATAACATTCAGTCTATAATCCGAATTTCTAGTAAACAATGGCCAGCACACCATAATCTGCATACATGAAGTACTTACCCTCTAGTGCTTGTCGATATACAGGCAGCCCAAGCCAATGATTTTTACAAGAAATGTATGGGAATTTTTAGAAAAAATCTAAAACAGTACTAAAATGATCAACAAAGTCATAAAATCTTACCTGTGTGTTGTGAAGTTGTTCCTCTTCATCACTGATGTGTTTATTTCTGGTGTGAGGCACTTCTCGGCTTTTTTTTCTCTCCCCTATATAAATATTGAGAAGGCAGGAAACACGAGACGCCATTAGTCCACTGGCGACTCTTCGAGGCCTCGTAATTCTTCGAAAATCCACTTTCAGCATTTCACCTCCAGAAACCATTTCTTACATTCCTCTAGCACTCATTTAATCGATCCATCGCTTATTTCCTCGCGTTCTAAGTACTCAAATTAGACGGTTTCTGCACCCAACCTAGCATGCATGTAACGATCCGGGGTACCGTCAACTTGACCATTTTTCATGGGCTGCCTGTGCTAGTTGAACCACAGGCAGCCTGTGGTTGAACGTGGCTTTTCTTCGGAAGCAGTGACGAACGAGTGCCGAAGGAATCCAACACCTCCGTGTTTTTTTCGAGGAGATTTGGAGAACGAAGTCATTGTGCTCAATCGACCAATCGCTGAACGGTGAAATATGCAGGGCAGACCCACGAACTTTTCAGCAGACAATAGGTGAAGTAAATGTCAAATAGAAACGTAGTCGATTTCTTGATTTAGTTTTCTTCAAAAGCTGTTTCAAATGTAAAATAACCAAAAACGGAACTGACCAAGGTAAGTTGTACAAGAATTTGTTATAGACGATTCTGTTGAACTGATTGCAATATGAGAGTGAAAAAATACGTCCGTGTAGCGGCTAGAATATGGTGTGACAAATAGGTAAGTGAGAAGTCGTATTAACCCTTATCTTTCCTGGAGCCTAACAGATGAGCAAAGAGCAGTTAGAACTGCCGAAGTAGGACATATTAGGGACTTTAAGCAACCAGCCGATGGCGACGGCAATGACGACGGGACGTAGAAAAGTGCCTTTCTCCCGAAATTTGGTGTCTACTATTTCCCTCGTTCACCTTGAATTGTTTTTCACAACCAGATTTTCGAAAAATATGACCGAGTATAGAGTTCCGTTCAAGCCGAACGAAAAACGAATTGATTTACTTTCTTATACGTTCGCGTTCTCTTTAAAACGTACAATTTGGGGTTTTCACGTTGTGTTTTTGCAGAGAACGGTGGAAATGTAGGCGACTGCGTGCATTTTCACGTGCAGCTATTGTATTTTGTAATTAAGAGGGCATCCATGTGAAAACCATGCACCCTGAAAATATGAGTCTACATGGTACATCTCAGATTTTGTTCATATTTTGCACATATGTTACTATTGGCCTGGCATTAGACTTGGTAGAATATTTTGGAAAAATTCCAAAAACTGTAAGAGATATGGGGGTCAGTACGAACTGCCTCGGTTTGAGGGGTATTTCCACTATGTATTTTTAGTCATGTTTACAGAATATTTTTGAACAAACCATATAAGCTATATACACAAAACGTTTCTACAGCATAAACACGACCAATTGCAATTTAATTATGATATAAGTGCCAACAAATATTCAGTATTCAAGGAGTAAGGCTTTCATGTACAAGTGACTTCCGAAATTATTTTTCAAAAAGTCAAATTTTAGGGTAAAATGACATTCGAATACTATCGATGCGGCGAAATTGTAGAAGATGAGAGAGTTATTATTTTGTAGATCAGTCATTTGGAAATACAACTGGGGACTAAAAAGTTTGTAAAGTTTATTCAGCTTTGGAGCAGTGAGGCCAAAGTAACATACTCCCAACGCCCGGGTCCAACGTAAATAAACAATCAACGCCAGATGCAATCTGTATCGTGTGCAGAATAACGGGACAAATAACGGACAGGAATGAGAAACATAGCCCTAAAATAACTGGGTGATAAATTTATTTGTCACTTATGCCTATGGTTTTGCAATAAACAACAACTAATTAACAATCAACTTCAAAATAAGAGAAATTAGTAATACGAAGGATGAATCAGCGATAAATGCATACCTGATTCTAGCCTTATTTGTGCTCTCCTCCCCAGCTCTATCATGGTCTCGAAGCCACAACTTACGATAATTATCTTCTTGTCGATTTTACACCGAAAGAACATTTACCCATTATAGTTTATACAGATGGTTTTGTAGCATCCGCCATTTTATTTAGGACTAGAACCCAGTCTGCTGTTGTGCACCACAGGTAGCCCGAACACATATGTGTACATTCCATGTGGAATATTGGAAGAAAAAACTCTCTACCGTTGAATCAGCCTTTCCTTTCTTGTCTATTTATATATATATATTGCTGATCAGATCCCTACACGCTAGGATATCCGGTGTTTTATCATTTCGTCTGTGGTGCCCAACATATATACCAGAGTGGGTAATTTATATTGAAATATTTATGAATCTCATGAAACAGAACTGAAAATAATCATAATGCACTACTTAATACATCTACATAATTTTGTTTGCAAAACTTTAATTTTTTCAAGCTGATTATAGGTTAAAATTACCCATGATGCACCTGATATATGTAACTGTTATGGGGTCAAATGTTTGCATACATTCATACACAAGGTCACAACAATGAATTATAAATGATTTCTAACATCCCGTGCATATATCCTGTATATTCACACGACCCACATACGGCCATCCCAATAAAATGTTCCGTTTCCAATCGCCAGACCGACCCAATTTTTTTTGGAAAAGTTAACAAAAATACAAAGCTTGACATTGACCCAATTTTTGGGAAAAGTTAAAAAATTTTTTTTAAGAACATACTTTCATACTACACCTCTTTTCCTAGCTCTCGACGTATTTGCATTTTATTGGGATGGCCTAATCAGCTGTGTCGGTGCCGAACTGGAGCGCAGTGCCATCCTGGAAAGCGAAGTTCAGAAATGTCTGACGTATGTTGCTATTGCTACAAACTATCTTAGAAAAGGGTTCAGAAAACATCTGGGTGAACGATGAAACATATTGTGTGGATCGTGACAGACTTTATCCAGACCTGAATTACGCTGGATTTACATATACATGTATGTGCGGGGCGCTTGTTCAGACACACGGTAAGCCACGCAGTTTACAAGCATGAGTAGTTATGTTAGTTATCTTCCCATTAATGCGGCTGACCAACAAGCACTGAGGGTGGTCACTGCCAGATATTTGTTTAATGTCCAAAGTGGTTCCTTAGCGTCCTGTGATACACAGCTGCTGATGAATACGAGCGTCGTGAAAAAAAACTAACGAATGGCACTGTCAAATTGTCTTGCCGGTGGGGTCTGGGTTTGTGTTGCTAAGAAACACATATGCTGTGTGTCACTGGAGCCTAGTAAACATTGTTTTCCTCTATAGCCAACGTGAAAACATTGTTGCGGAAGCAAATTTTGCCTCATCGAAACAAAAAAATGTCTTTGAAATGCTTCAGAAAAATGTTTTCCTTCCTGGAAGATTGATTTTTTTTGCGCAAATTTTCCCGCGGACTTTGACTCGTTTTTACAGACAAATGTATGGAAAACTAAATCCACGATTGCATGTTTCCCAGCACAGCTACATCCCTCAAATTTCGATCAATTAATCTTTTACCTGGTATCTTAAGTTTGTATCTGAAGAATATTTCAGAAATTCGATTTTACGGATTTTATTTGTCATCGGATTCCCATACAAACACTGTATTTCGCGCCATGTTTACACCCCTTTCAAAATGTCGGAATTATAATAAACCGCGAACTGGTCTATTACCTTAAAACTGTAAAGAAATACGTTATTCTTTGTGTACGAGGTTTGTAGTTTCTCAGCTGTAGGATGTCCGGTGTCCGCGGGGAACAGGATATCAGGACACGTGACTTGTCCCTTCGTGTGTACCGACCTTTACGTCTGCGAGCGGGCGAGGCGCGCGGCGTGATTTTTTTTTCACTTGTGTGGGTTGTTCTTTTATCTTTTGTTTTCCATATTGATTTTCTTTGTATTTTTATGCAACGAGCTCCGCTATAAAGAGATACGAGGACGACAGTAACAAATCGCATACAAGTGTATCACAGGCAGCTTTAAGCAGAGAGTGAGCCATTATGCACTAGTCCCGGGTTGGGGGAGGAGGAGGGGGGGGGGGGGGGGGGGGGGGGGGGGGGGTTACTTTGACTAGTGCATTACCTAAAATCAAAAATGAATAAAATACCCTGTCTAGACAGTACAGTACAGGTGAAAATATTTATAGATTTTATGATAATTTTACTTGACACGCGCCATCAACAACATCCGCGCCAAGTGCCAAGGCATTTCATACAATTCTTCGTAAGGGGGTCGGAACATGCCTTCAACGGTAATATAGTTGTTTTTCCCTGGTAACGCCGAGAAGATATGCCACATTCCCTCGTTGAATATACACAAAATGAGCACTTGATCAAGTCCAAATCCATCTCTTGGATAGGGCGGGAAATACACGTGCAGACGTTACACGCAGTTCCTGTCACGCAATTCTTGAGATATCATTTTATCACTGAAGTGATTTCATCTATTTCGGTGATACCACATTTGATTTCATGGATTATACACACATTTTGGTATTTCAACGGAACGAACAGAATATTATGCACAAGATTGAAACAAATTGAGTCCGTAACAAGGTAGTAACGACATCAGAATGGCTTCCCGTTGCTGAATCTAAACGGTTCTAACTTGGCCAACTATTCGATGAGC
This sequence comes from Actinernus sp. WN-2022, assembly GCA_030867875.1. NCBI lineage: Eukaryota > Metazoa > Cnidaria > Anthozoa > Actiniaria > Actinernidae > Actinernus > Actinernus sp. WN-2022. The sequence continues at coordinate 32,667,376 of JAOWCC010000064.1, forward strand.
ATATAATAAAGGGCTTCCAAGAAAACGAAACCATTAGGGTTTTTTTTATTATGAAAAGAAAACATCGTTTCTTTACAGAATAAAAACTAAAAACTTGAATAGAGAATCGGCTGAAGAACCTAAATACGACTGTACGTGCATTTCTACTTGTCACTCATTAACCCCGCTACAGAGGCTCGCAAAATTCAGAGTGACTCGCCGGATTAGAAGCTGTATTTAAAGCGTAGCGTAGTTTGAAATCCTCTATATATCATATTCAAAGAAAATTCATTGTCTTTGATCCAATCAAACAATTTTAAACGAAGATACTGCCATAAACTATGAGTACCTATTTTTCAGCTTTGACTCCGTCAAACTCGACAATAATTCAGTCACTTTAGACATCTGCATATCGGGTGATGGACTTGGTCACCCTTCAAAACTAAAATAATATTGAAAATGAATGTGCATTCGAATTCTTAAAGCAATTATTGGCAGAAAATCTGTGAAGTTCACCGTATTTTCGATTTTAATCGAAAAAAAATCGCCGTGTCGCCATATCGTCGTTTGTTTAATAACTGAACATTGCGGATTTTGAGAGTGCGTAATCTCTAACCCAGCATTAACTTTACAGAGATTTTTTTTAACAGATGCAAAGATCTATTGTAAGTCAATCTAGGAATATTTCTAAATTCAAAGAAAAGAAGGCCGCAACTCTGCAAACGGCCATTGCCAGACAGCATTTATCGGGTTTTAAAAAGACCTATTAAAGTAGCGTTAAATAAAAATTCGACAGAAGCGACAAAATATAAATAAAATTAGTTGATTTTGGTTTTAATATGCTGATGGGACTTAGTACTAAAGCAGGTAAAAATATTATCTTTCTACTTAAAATCATTTGCGATTGCGACATGTTACAACATAAGGTATATTTTGCTCTGATTTTGAGCATTTCAGGGGGTCAAACAGTTTGATTGTCATATCTCAAAGGCCTTTTACATTTCAGCCAAACTATTTCACATGGGACATTAGCTAGTTAAGATATAAATGTGTGCCAAGTTTAAAGGAAATCGGAGAGGTGCACTGTAGACTCGTCTGCATGGTTTTCACATGGACCCTCTCTTAAGGCTATTGTTTTATGCCGTCGTGTTTTGCTTAAAGTCCCTATTAATATCCTGTTGAGTAAACGAAACCGTAAGCGCCTGAAAAGCCTTGGACGAAACTTGTAGTGGTGTGTTCTAGTGGCATTTCCGCTACTGTATTTGACGATTCAATGAAAAGTAAAAATGTCCATTCCCATGACGCTCTTCTAATGACTGATATGCCTTTTGTTCTGCATATTTCACCGTTCAGCGATTGGTCGATTGAGCACAATGACTTCGTTCTCCAAATCTCCTCGAAAAAACACGGAGGTGTTGGATTCCTTCGGCACTCGTTCGTCACTGCTTCCGAAGAAAAGCCACGTTTAACCACAGGCTGCCTGTGGTTCAACTAGCACAGGCAGCCCATGAAAAAAGGTCAAGCTGACGGTACCCCGGATCGTTACATGCTAGGTTGGGTGCAGCAACCGTCGAATTTGAGTACTTACAAAGCGAGGAAATAAGCGATGGATCGATTAAATGAGTGCTAGAGGAATGTAAGAAAGGGTTTCTGAAGGTCAAATGCTGAAATTTTGGATTTTCGAAGAATTACGAGGCCTCGAAGAGGCGCCACGTGGACTAATGGCGTCTCGTGTTTCCTGCCTTCTCAATATTTATATAGGGGAGGGGAAAAAAAGCCGAGAAGTGCCTCAAACCAGAAATAAACACATCAGTGACGAAGAGAAACAACTTCACAACACACAGGTAAGATTTTATGACTTTATTGATCATTTTAGTACTGTTTTCGATTTTTTTCTAAAAATTCCCATACATTCCTTGTAAAAATCATTAGCTTGGGTTGCCTGTGGTCGATACATAACTGTCGCAGGCAAGACATCATCTCGCTCTAAGCTTTATTACATGAAGAAAACAACTAGTAATAATAATAATTTTATTTCAGTGTCAGATAAAAATAGCAGTTACAATCACTAAGTGGAGACACTATAACTTAAAAGGAAAATAACGAGCGAATAATTTATAGGCATTTTCCCCAATTTTTTTAATTCCCGGCAACACTTGAGTTGAGACATAGCTTATAAGCTATGTGTCAACTCAAGTGTTTGCGGGAATTAAAAAAAAATGGGGAAAATATCGAGTGTGTTCCCGGTAAATAACAGCTCTCGGTCCTCGATAAAATTGTCATTCCTTAGCTAGCTCATTCCATGATGTCAGAAATTCTGCAATACTTGCCTGAATATGTAGTGAATGGGTGGCAAAAACTAAAGCGCGAGACAGCCTCAGAAATAGTGATTTATGATTGACAGGCGCTATTGCATAATTTTACGCCCCGCCCACAATGGAATAGATTTCTGGCAATGATCGAAGCCCTTACAAAGGCTGACATGATTACTCTTTCAACGAGAAGACAATCTCTATGCCATAATTTTATTAACTCAATGAAGAATAAGAGTGATCCTTTGACTTTCCTATACCCAGAATCAGAATATATTTCCCTAAAACAAAAGATGTGGCTCTACTAGACCATCATGAAAGAGATGTAGGACTTCATCACATTTAGATACTAGATATTAATACAAATTGATATAAAGGATTCATGACTATTTATATCTGGTCTTATCTAATTTCGTGATTCCTCAAATTGATTTGATTTTGATTTGAGGCATTCGGATCAGAACCTGATCACAGGAGTACAAACAATAGGTCTCAAGGCCTCCGTCAGTAGACCTACGATTTGACGTCCTTATCCGAGACGACGTGAATGTCTAACCATTTGAAGTTGTTTCACAAAGGCAGCACCTTCTACTCAGTTATTTTAAGACTCTGAGTGTTGGTCCGGCTGGGGTTTGAACCCGAGACCTTCCGCTCGACAGACCGGAGCTTAACCACTGAGCTAACCGCGGGAGGCGGTTTTACTCAATTACTCAACCAACAAGATTTTCAGATCATGCTAACCACACCCTGATTAACCATTTTTAAAATAAACGTCCTGAATTCAAATACTGTCTGGTAATTTAATACCTCACTTTTAATACAAATGGTAATATTTATAAAAGGAACTACTCAAATTTTAATTCTGATGATTCTGTTAGTGATGTCAGAAAAGTCAACTTTATGAATGATTTATCTAAATTACCAAGCACCACTGATAAATATATCTTTTTTTCACAACTCACTCCTTGAAAGTATTAATAGCCATGCTCCTTTGACCAACATATCTAAGATACTCACAGTAACTTGTGGTGTTCCTAAACTATCTGTTCTAGGTCCTATTATTTTCCTTCTATATATTAATGACATTGTAAATTCATCCAAAAATGTATTCCTTTCTCGTTTGCTGATGACATTGACTAGTCTCCTTTACTCATGCAAAAAATCAATGAACTAGAATGTATCACTAATGGTGAACTTCTTAAAATCCAGGAATGGCTTTTATGTAATAAGCTTTCTCTCAATATAACGAAATCAAATGTCATCCTCTTTCACTCTTCTAAAAATAAAAATTGATAATGGTCTCTTGCTTTATATTAGAAAAGGATAGTACCAAATATTTAGGTATTATTGATAAACATCTGACACGGAAAGACCAATTAGCCGCAATCAAAATGAAGCTGTAATGATCAGAGGAGCAAATCTGGATAGTGAACTGTATTTAATGATCGATTATTAAACCCGCAGTTATTACATGAACATGTCGTGTTGAGTGCGTCGTAGTCATTCCACGACTGACATAGATGTCCAAAATCTGGGATCAGATAACACCGATAACATAGTGTAGTTTGTGACACCGGATGTCACAAACACGTACGACAGTATATCGTTACATCTTTCCTCTCAACAAAACAAATGATTATATAAGTACTATTTACAATATGCAGTCGATATGCTGTTCCGATGATACTCCCGCAGTGTATCATATTAGATCGTAATATAATCACTCTGCCAGGCTGGCGCCTTGTGGCTGTGTTCAGACCTGCGGAGACCTGCATGAGGAAGTGTGTCAACAGTTAACGGCACAACAGGTACCTCCTTAGTACGATCGGCTGTCTGTGTCGGTGCTGTCTCAACCAGTTCCGGTATGTTAGGGATGGGCGGCTCACCTGCTTGAATCAGCTGTTTGTGTTTACGCCTGTACTCGGTGTCACCGACTTTGACCACATAACTCCTGGAGTCTAGTTGCTCCATACAGGTGCCAGCGATCCTGACCTGGCAACCTCATGCGCACAGTCTCACCGGGAGTGATAGGTTTCAGTGGTTTCTTGTGCCTATCATAGTAATACTGCTGACGCTGCTTCATGACGGTGATCGCCCGAGCATCTTCTTCAGTCGCACTCTTGGGCCGCAGCAGAGTGCCCGCAATGGGAAGGAGTGTGCATGTCTTGCACCGACGTCCCATAAGCCGTTGCGCCGGACTTGTGCCTACTAGTGCCAAGAACTCTGACTGGCCAGAGTCTTTGCATTTTTTTAACAAACGCTTCACGGTCTTCACCGCATTCTCTACCTTGCCGTTCGATTGAGGGTGATACGGCGAGGATGTAACGTGATCAAATCCCCAGGTTCTCGCAAACACAGAGAACTCAGCCGATGCGAATTGAGGACCATTGTCCGTCATAAGGATGTCAGGAACGCCATATCGGGCAAACACTGCTTTCAGTTCCTTAATGATGCTCCTCGAGGTGGTTGTTGTTAGGCGTGCAACCTCAATGAAGTTACTGTAGTAATCGACGACGACTAACAGTGTGCGCCCATTTACTTCACAGAGATCTGCCCCGACTTTCGACCAAGGTCTAGCCACGACCTCGTGTTGTAGGAGTGGCTCCTTGCCTGGCGAACTGCGATATTTTTTTTGTGTATTTTATTCACATCAATCTGATACTCTATTTTACAATTTTTTTTACAGGTAGTATAGACATAGACATAACTTTATTTGGACCTTGTAGATTGAACTACATCCATTCGGTAAATATCCAAATAACAATAATATTTATATTAACTTAAGTAAGTTAAGTTAAAATAGCTATATGATATGTACAACACGGGTTCAATTATTTGTTCCTAACTTCGAGACATTCGTAAATATATTTTGCCATCATTTTTTGCACCGTATTTGGGGGATTGATCATTAGTAAGAATACCTCGTCATCACTCAAGTATTTTAAGTTTCTTTTTAGGGCTTTTTCTAGGTCTTTAAAAAAAGAATTGCGTCTTGTGACGTAGAACTGGCATCTTATTAAGACATGTTTTTCGTCTTCTGGTTCTTTAAAACATTTTGGACAAATTCTTTCTTCTGGTTTTTGGTAGGGCCTTTGATGTCCACCCGTTTCAATTTGAAGACAATGATTACTGATACGAAGTTTTGTTAGTGCTATTCTGTGTTTAATGTTAGAGATATTGACCAGGTATTCTTCTTGATTGTGGTCTGTTTTGAATATTCTATACGTTCTAAGTTTATTACTTTGTGCCGAATCTCTGCGTTGATCATTGTGAATTTCCTCAGTCCAAGTTTGAAATTCAATATCGCAGAGTCTTTGTTTCATTTGTCTAAGTGTTAGTTTCCAATCAGTACTCGTTTGAATTGCATGGTTTTCATACCAAATATAGCCATATCCCATTCTCTCAATTACATATTTGAGTTTTTCTGTCCAGCTGAGCGGGTGATTACAATAAAGACCGTCAAGTATCACCTGATCCGAAAGCTTTGTTTTATCTGACATCCTGAATTTTGACCAGAATTTGATACTTCTATGAATTGCGTCAATTTTTATAGGTAATCTGCCTAATTCCGCTCTGCGTGCGTTATTTGTAGCTGTCTTATTAACTTCAAGTAATATTTTACAGAATTTAAGGTGCACCAGTTCGGCTGGGTCTTTGTCAGCTTTTTTCTTTATATCTACTGCCCATATTTCACTGCCGTAAAGTAATATGGGTTTAATAAGTGTGTCAAATAATTTGATCGTTAACGTAATATCAGATCTAAAATATCTACCCATATCTCTGCGTAATTTAAACAATGCTTTGAGTGCTATTTTCTTCAATTCTTGCCTTGCTAAATCGAAGGTCCCGAGTGTGGTGAACATCAAACCTAGATATTTATATGATTTTACATTTTCCAGTTTCGTGTTATTATAATAAAATTGGTAATTATTCATTCTTTTACCATTGTTGTTAAATATCAGTATCTTAGTTTTTTCTAAGTTTACACTAATCTTGGACATATTACAATAGTTATATAAGTACTGTAGCTGATTCTGTAGCCCTTTTTCAGTTTTTGACAATATGACTAAATCATCAGCATAAGAGGCAGCTGATTGGTTGATTATGTATTTCTACTAAATCTGAATCTGGTCTATTAAATGAATCTGGTAAGTCACATACAAATAAATTAAAAAGTGTGGGCGACAGCATGCATCCTTGTTTGACGCTCACAAGGCACTGAAAACTCTGTGTTACCGAATTGTCGATCTTTACTGCCGATTCGTCGTTAGAGTACATAGAAACGAGAATTGAAAAGAAATTGCCTGTGATTCCTACATTTTTTACTTTTTCAAATAATTTAACTCTTGGTATGCTATCGAATGCTTTTCTGAGGTCTACAAAGCAGGAAAACAGCAAGTTTCTTTTTTTCTTAGGTTTACTTTTAACGTATTTGTCAATCAATGCCTTAAGGATCAGCATATTGTCTATGGTACTGTTTTTTTTTCTAAAACCGCCTTGTTCGGGTTTAAGTATTCCCTTTGTTACTAGGTATTCATATAGTCTTCTATTTAGTATTGAGGTGAATAATTTTCCTAACGATGACAATAAAGTTATACCTCTATAGTTTTCAACGTATATGAACCTTGTCATCCGGGGCCAGTACAAACTGTCGCGCGCTCACCGAAGGCAACCCTCGATACCGATGTGGGAGAAGTGTACTACTGCCATGAGCTCCTTGCGAGGGGAGGCTTGAACACAGGATCATCTGCTGATGCATGTTTAATCTGATGCCATCGCGCATCACTGACTGGGAGCGAAGATCTGTGATCAACTTCCTCAAGCTCGTGAATGTGTTCGCTCTACTCAGAGTGTCAGCCAGGAACATCTCCTTCCCTTTCTTATACTGATTTAAATTCAAGTCTGTACTTCTGCAGTCTAAGCAGCATTCTCTGTAAGTGTTGTGGTACGGAGTTCAGTGGCTTGAGGACGATAGACTCTAATGGCTTGTGGTCAGTTTCGACTTTGATCAGGTCACGCCCATAGATGTAAGTCTCAAATCTCTCACACGCAAAGACAATAGCTAGTAACTCTTTCTCTATTTGCGCGTAGCGTGTCTCTGCTGACGTAAGTGCTCGGGAGGCGTAGGCGACTGGCTGCCCGTTCTGTAGCAGCGCAGCCCCTAGCCCTGACTGCGATGCATCGCATTGGAGGGTCACTTCCTCCTCGAGGTTGTAGTACCTGAGTACGGGTGTGCTGGTGACGGCATCCTTCAGGTTGTTTAGTGCTGTTGTTTGGGCCTCACCCCAGGCCCACTCCACATCCTGTTGTGTGAGCTCGCGTAGTTGTTTTGTCAGGTCCGACAGATGAGGCAGGAACTTGCTCAAATACTGGGCTAGCCCCAGCAATCGTTGTACTCCCGCTTTATCTGTCGGGGGCGGCATTTCCTGTATGGCTCTAACTTTAGCTGGGTCCACACGCAGACCCTGACCCGTAGCTAAATGTACAATGAAAGACACTTCCGGTAGTCGTAGCTTCAGCTTGTCCGTGTTAAGATTGAGCCCTCGCTGCTCACAGAGCTGTAAGAACGCCGTTAGGTTCTTGTCATGATCCTCATTAGATTCCTGAAGTGTGCTTCCGTAACCAACAACGACAAAATCGTCGGCCACCACTTCGACATGTGGCATCCCCTCGATCAGTTCGTGTATTTTCCGTTGGAAAACTTCAGGCGCCGATCGGATGCCGAACAGCATACGCCTCCAGCGGTACCTGCATGCCGAAAGGCGTGTTGAAAGTGGTGAGATACGAGGATTCCTCGTCCAGTTTCACATGCCAGAAGCCGTTTCTGACATCAAGCTTTGTGAACACCTTGGCTCCATGTAGACGCGTAGCTACGTCCTCGATGGTCGGCAGGGGGTAGTGTTCACGCTGGATCGCCTAGTTGAGGTCTTTCGGATCCAGACATATCCGAAGTTTCCCGTTCTTCTTAGGTACGACTACTATCGAGCTGACCCATGCTATGGGTTGTAACCGAGGCGATGATTCCCTGCTGTTTCATATTCTCCAGCTCGGTCTTCAGTCTGGCCCTCAGTGCGACTGGCACGCGGTGCATGCTGGACAGGATTAATGGCGGCGTCGAGTTTAATGTGGTACTCGCCCTCTAACTCTCCGCCCTCCTCTGCGAAGACTTTCGAAAACTTTCCCACCAGCCTTTCTTTCGACAAACGGGTAGCGTTTTCCGTGTTGTTTACTGCATTCTCTACGGCGTAGACCGGAAAGTTTCCTGTTTGCGGCTGCTTGTTTATCGCGTCATTATCCGTATATTTAATTATGTACATACCGATGCACGCTTTCCTGCCTAAACTTGGTCGCATGCCAGTGCAATCGACGAGTTTGCAATCCAATCGACATGGCAACAATTATATGAGTTAAGGTATGTATGAATATTTCTCTATTCATATTTATTGCAATACTATTGGTTCCCAGGAAAATATTGTGACCCTCAGTTGAATTAGTTTATGTAGTAATGCATTAGACCCTTATAGGGCCCTTATAGGCCCTCCGGCATTTATATTAATCAAACGAGTTATATTGCCATGATGTGATATATCAGTAAACTTAGCCAGTCCTATACGCAGGCAACTTAAACAACCAGAAATATTCCAGAAATTGGGATTTTTCTTTCTGCTTCTATTCTTCCACAGTGGAGTTTCCTGTGGAGGAGGCTAACTTAGATTGGTATTACCTGAAGCTACGGTACCTATGATTTACTGTCGATACGGCCGATAAACCCATACTCACTCAGCTATGCCGCGAAGCAGAACCATAAATTACTAATACAGTTTTCAGATCAACTTCTGCATGGATCTCACAGAAAGTAAGGAGCCACAGTGGTCTAAAGGTTTCTCTGAATCGCTCCTCGTTATTTCCAGTGATTTTTTCACCAAGTACTCATAAAAGTGACAAAGTGAAAAATGGTTGTTGTCTCCACTGTAATTAGCTGTGCTACTTTGGGTCTACAATTAATCTTCAACAAACTTCGAGACGCAGCGGCGAAGTGTCTGAGTGAAAGAGATGTAGCAGACCAGAAGATAGGCAAGCTGATCAGCCGCGAGCTGAACGACATCAAATCTAAACTCGAGGCACAGAGTAGAGTAAGTTTACTGGCGAGTATTGAGTTCTTAAAAGGAGGAGTGGTGTACTTGTATCACTTCTTCGAGCAGCTAGAGTCCACGTCAGACGATAGTCATGAAGAGCGTAAGACAGAAGTAGCTTCAGCAGCTTCGCAGCCGCTTGAAATGAGTTCAGGGCGAATGGAAGAATTGCTATCTCGTTTAGGAGATCTTCAACTCGACGATTTAAGCTCCGAAGTTTTACATAACCTCAAAGAATGCAAGAAACGATTTGAAGACTCGAGGAGGGAAGCAACTAAAGCCTACAGCGATGAAAGTCTCTCTCCTCCCGATCGAGTTTTAGCTCTAAAGATTAGAGTCATCGCTACTATCTTAGAGAACATAGACACAATGAGTGTTGCAGTTGCTGAAGAATGTAAGCTTTGTGTTGTAAACCTCAACAGTCTACCGCAAGTAGCCAAAGCTCTTAAACGGGTTGGACCACTGGGGAAGGTAAAGAACTGGTTCTTTAATGCAGACGAGGAACGAAGTGAGTTAATATCAAATGCAGCCGAAGTGAACTTTGTTGTGTGGAAATATGAGTGTTTGTGCCGAGGGAGAACAGTGCCTGTCCATGATCTAGACGCTTTTGCAAAAAGGAAACTTCCTCATCCCATTTCTTTAAGACATGAATATTCTAAAATCCTGGATCTCGGGAACAAAGAAAGGCCTGTTGAAGAGAGGCTTATTCGTGCAACCGACATGGCGGTGACAAGTGAAGGAAACATTGTCATTTGTGATGTCGGTGCTGGTGACGTAAAAGTATTCAGTAGGGATGGTGATTTCATGTTTTCTTTTGGTGCTCCACCTGATCAGGATATAAAGTTCAGGCCGTCAAGAATAGCTATCGACAAGGCCTCAGAGAAAATGTACGTCATCACAAATGCCGACAAGTACACAATAATTGTCTACAGTAAATCGGGCGAATACTTACAAACCATTAACACAGGGGTCAATATTTTAAATGAATTAATTCCGTGTGACATAGCTGTTGACAGTCGTGGAAATCTGCTGGTGATGGGGAACCAAATTAATTCAGGGTTCATCTATATTATATATGTCATCGAGCTTGAGGGTAATTCTTGTAAACTATTACGTGCGTTAGGGGACGCGATCGGCATACATTTATACCTGTCAACAACTGGCGATGGACGTGTGCTAATAAGCTGTATATTAAATAGCGTTATCTTGGTATACAGTGAGGGTGGTGATTTAATAAAAAAAATCAACGTGAACTATGGTTACTACCCACATGCAATAGCATACAACCCTTTAATACACAAAGCAGATAGTTGTCAGCAATACTCGTTATGACGGCTTTGACCAATTGGATATTTATACATCTGAGGGATTACATGTACGTTCAATTGAAATTTTGAAAGAACTACAGTCTGATTTTGATTCCTACAGTTTGGCAGTGACCCCTGATGATAGTGTCGCTGTTCTCAGTAGGTCTACAGGAATGCTAGTATTCATACCATTATAGAAGAAATTTAATTTCTTATAGTAACCATGTCAATATCAATAGTTGTTAAGAGAACGAAAGGATGATAATGTCTTTTTATGTTGTATGCATTTTGGGACGCAACATATTGAAAAGTTAACATTGTATATTTAAATGTAAAATATAATATTCACTACACTGCAACTATTGGGCGCCAAGTGTAAAAAATATTTAGCTTTTTTATACTGTTTTTTGTGCTATTTAGTAAATCACAATTTAAGTTGCTTTGCAATAAATATATCACAGAGAGTGAGCTATGTCATTTATAAATCGCAAGTGAAGTAACTGCGATTTATAAATCGAAAGGTAACGAGCTTTGCGAGTTATAAATCGCAAGCAACGTAACTTTGTCATTTATAAATCGCAAGCAACGTCAGACTTTGTCATTTATAAATCGCAAGCAACGCAACTTTGTCATTTATAAATTGCAAGCAACGTAACTTTGTCATTTATACTGAATCGCATGCAACGTAACTTTGACATTTATAAATCGCAAGCAAACTAACTTTGTCATTTATAAATCGCAAGTATGGCGTCACTTTGGATAGAAATAGACAATGGAAAAAAAACGCAATATACTTTGCGCTGTCATATACTGACATCCAAATTGCAAAATGAATGACTATTTTGAATATCTCTTTGAGGTTATTATAAGGTGGACAATGAAAATAAATATTGTATAATTATGGGAGATTTTAATATAAACTTGTTAAATTTTGAGACAAATTCTGCAACTGAAGAATTTCTTAATACCTTAGAGGCTTATCTTTTTTTCTCCCAAAATTTTGAAACCAACACGGATAACACATCATTCAGCTACTTTAATCGATAATATATTCTTTAATTCGCTGGAGTATCAAATGATAAGTGGCAATATTATCTATGATCTAACTGGTCATTTGCCTAACTTCTTAATTATTTACCAAATTGCTGTTATTCCAAAAAAGATTTTTTTTTTAAAGAGATGTTTCAAAATTCAACAAAGAAAACATGACTGAGGCGTTTAGAGCTGTGGACTGGGAAGATCTTCTATCCGAGGCTAGCAATGCCAATGAGATATTTGAGAGTTTTTACCAAAAGACAGCTGAGAATATTGATGCAAATTTCCCCTTAAAACAAATGTCTAATAAATAAATAAAATATAACTCTAAACCCTGGATAACTCGGGTATTATATCTGCAGACAAATAATGAACACTACATGTTAAAATTTAAATTATACAGAAATAAATTAAATCATCTGATAAAATGTAGTAAGAAACTCTATTATACTCAGTATTTTGCCGACCACCAAAGGGATATAAAAGGCATGTGGAAAGGCATCAAACGAATTATTAATCTCAAACCTAGCAACTACAGCAATATTCCATCTAAATTAATAAAAGGAGATATAACAATAAATGATCCTAAACAAATAGCCAAGGAATTTAATAATTTCTTTTCTAATATTGGAAAAGACTAAGCAGAACAAATCCCCCATAGTAGTATTCATTTTTCAAGCTATCTTAAAGGCGCATATCTAAATAGCTTCCTTCCTCTTCCCACAACGTCTAGAGGGATAGAGGAGGAAATAGCTAAACTTGACCCTAGTAAAACAAGTAGACCTTTTAGTATCCCAATAAGAATATTGCAATTAGTAAGCTCTACTATAAGTAAACCTTTGGAAATCCTATATAACAAGAGCCCATCTGGGCTTTCACTCGGGCCACATGAGATTGAAGATGTAATACACTTTCATTTGAAATCCTCTTAGTAATAACCAAAGGGAAGAATTATTAGCTGAATTTAGCAGTCTTTAGTGGCCGGTAGCGCGGTGACTTTCATTCTCTGCTCCTCTAGTATATATGTAATTTAATAGTTTTGTTTTTCTCGTATGTTGACCTTTTAATTTAAACACTACTTATTCGTTTAACACACTGCATTTGAGTAGGCATATATTCATTGTTTTGAACCCGAGAATTAACCGTACTACCGTACTTCATGGTCCCTTTCTTTAGTAGTGAGTTGTCGGTCAGGTGATTGTAAACTCTCGTCATTTAGCACAGAAAATGTATTCTGATGAATAGGGATCGGGTTGTCATGTAAGAAAGATGGCTCTTGAACAAACTGATAAGCTTCAGTAGGTTGGGTAGTCTCGGAACACTGGAGACCTTGGTCTTTCATTGTCTTCTTTTTTGTATTCTTGATTTTGTTTTTAAAGTTTGAAAGTCGGATTTCAGCTTTATTATATCTAGGTCAATAATACGCGATGACAGCATCTTGATTTCGGTCTTGTATGTATTATCTTGCTGCACTAATTTGTCTTCCAAATGACTGAGTTTCGTTTTGATGTGACGAGAGTAAGAATTCATTACGCATATCAGTTAGGTCAGCCTCCATGTTACAAATCAAGGTCATTAAAGCAGCGAGAGAGTTCTTATTGCGGGCTAACAAATTTATCCTCGTAAATAATCTAAAGAATTCTGTCTCTTCCGGTTTGAATTTGACTCATGTGTATGTTGCTTTTGGAGTTTCAAGGATATGTTGATCCAAAACTACAGGCTCTTAGGGTTTTTCATTGACTTGTGAACTTACAGGCTCCGTAATTTGTTTCTTCATTCATTAAGTTCTCTACTTTACATACATACATACTTTTTATTATCCACTCCCCCGTGGGGCTTTTCAGAGATAATTACAATTAAATATATAATTAATTAATTTTATATCTATATAAACTATATGCAATGATTATATACGCATAGTAAAGGACTAATGTATATGGAAAATATTAATTAATAAAATTCTGTAGTAATTTATGTCTTAAAGAACGCCTAAAAATACTAATAGTTCGGCAAAGTTTCAAGGTCGGATCTAGTGACTTCCAGATACTGACGGTTCTGTAGTAGAAGGTTCGCTGACCACTAGCAGTTTTAAATAGAGGAATATTCAGTTTTTGGGAGCTTCTGGTATTGCGATTACTGATTTCTTTACGCTTAATAAATTGAGAAGAAAGGTAATCAGGGACACAGCCAGTCATGCACTTAAAAGCCATTATGGCACTACGATAATGGAGCTGGTTGAAGCTGGCAGCCAGTGTAGTTCCTTTAAAATTGGTGTTACATGGTCGAACTTCCGTGCACCACTAACGATGCGGCATGCAAAGTTCTGTACAGCCTGCAGTTTATTAATATTAGAGTTAGTGGCATTTGCCCACACATTTGAGCAATAAAATAATTTGCTAAAAACTAAGGCATTAATGACTGTTAGCAACGTTTGTCTGTCGAATGCATGTTTAGCACGATTTATTTGTCCCAGACGAGACATGCACGAAGATACGGTTTTAATTATGTGTTCATCATATGATAGGCGAGGGTCAAGTATAACACCCAGGTCCTTGGCCACTTGGTCCGGTACAAGGTCTTTTCCTAGTAGTTCTAAACTGAAGTCTTGTAGTTTAGTCACCATCTGTCTGCTACCAAACACCATAAGCTTTGTCTTGTCTGAGTTAAGAAGAAGAAAATTGTCGAAACACCAGTTACGTATATTAAGTAGGTCTTGATTCATGTCAGCAATAGTAATTAGCTTGTTTTGTAGGTGGAAGGAAACGTGGAGCTTTGTATCGTCTACATAGCACTGAGAACTGCATTTCTGTGGTACTGAAGGAAGATCATTAACGTATATACTGAAGAGAAGCGGACCAAGGATGCTTCTCTGGGGCACACCGCTGACCACAGGAAGGGGCTCAGACACTGCTGAGTGGATCCGTACCACTTGTTGTCTGTCAGAGAGGTAACTGAGGAACCACTGGAGGCTAGAGCCAGAGACGCCGACATCTTACAATTTCGATATGAGTATCTCGTGATTGATGCTATCGAAGGCCTTGCTCATATCAAGAAACACGACAGCAGCTAATTTCTTTTGATCAATGCAGGCGTTAAGGATCGCGTCAGTTGTTTGGATCACAGATGTCTCGGTCGAATGCCATTTCTTATTTCCGCTTTGGTTCTTTGTTAGCCTTCCCTTTGCGAGTGGATACGACGTGAATTGGTTATGGGCGACCCTTTCACAAACCTTCGATAGAACCGGTAGTAACGAGATAGGTCTGTTGTTGTTTGCTTGTTCATGGTAATCTGTAATCTGGGAAACTCGATCTTTGCCCATGCCTTGGCACATAACCGCTAGGTCAATATCCTCGCTGGAACGAAATAACTTGATCTCAATACTCTCTGATCCAACTTACGGTAAATTTAAATCTCTGACAGTTTTTAAGAGACTCGTAATATTGGTCTTGAAGTGCCTTCACCCAAAATAATATGTTTTCCTCGGATGTTTTAAATGCAGCACAGCGAGCCGATGGCTTATAGATTCCAATATCTATTTCTTCGAATTTTAGCTTTCCGGATCCTGGCCCCAGTTCACTGGCTTCAGGTCGTCGTACGTGTCGTATATAAAATCACTGGCCATCTGGGTAAAAAACGCGGTCCTTCGGCTCCGTCAATAGCGCCAGTTGAAATATCCTGAGCCTGTTGGAAGGCTTTCGCACGAGTGAAGTTAAATAAAACATTAAACTGGCTTACATTTGAGAGATGAGACTCCAAATTAGAGAGAAAGTTCCTCGCGGGTCTTCCGCCATCTTGATTTTACTGTATTCAATTATGTAAATAAATTAACCTGGCGATTGTTGCGTGACCAGCACAGTGCAATCTGATTGGTGTGAATTTGACCTTTAACGCATGCGCAGACCGCGTGCTACACGGAATAAAATAAAATATAAAATAAATAAAATAACGACTTGCATTTTAACACTCGTTGCTGCCACAGGCAGCCCGAGTAATTATTCTTTTACTTCTGGTACTGTTCCTGACAAACTTAAAATTGCACAAGTGATCCCAATCTTTATGAAGGATCACACACTGTATTCAATTATGTAAATAAATTAACCTGGCGATTGTTGCGTGACCAGCACAGTGCAATCTGATTGGTGTGAATTTGACCTTTAACGCATGCGCAGACCGCGTGCTACACGGAATAAAAAATAAATAAAATAAAATAAAAAATAACGACTTGCATTTTAACACTCGTTGCTGCCACAGGCAGCACGAGTAATTATTCTTTTACTTCTGGTACTGTTCCTGACAAACTTAAAATTGCACAAGTGATCCCAATCTTTATGAAAGGATCACACACGTTTAACTAATTATCGACCAATTTCGCTGCTTTCTGTATTCTGTATTCTATAAAATTTTGGAGAAGCTTATGTACAAACGGATAATATGCTATTTTGAGAAGCACAATATAATATTTCATAATCAATTCGGCTTCCGTGCCTGTCATTCAACCTCACAAGCAATATTGCTTATTGTAGCCTGAAGATACATATAGAGCAATGGAGGATGGCTTGTATTCATGTGGAGTTTTTCTTGATTTTAAAGTGCAAGTATATAATGTAAAAAAAAAAAAAATTTGTACTATTGTGTTTGCACATTTGCGATTTACATATCGCACATTTGCAATTTATAAATGACTTTGCTTGCGTTTAATAAATGCCAAAGTTACGTTGCTTGCGATTAATAAATGACAAAGTTACGTTGCTTGCGGTTTATAAATGACAAAGTTACATTGCTTACGATTTATAAATGACAAAGTTACGTTGCTTGCGATTAATAAATGTCAAAGTTACGTTGCTTGCGATTAATAAATGACAAAGTTACGTTGCTTGCGGTTTATAAATGACAAAGTTACATTGCTTACGGTTTATAAATGACAAAGTTACGTTGCTTGCGATTTATAAATGACAAAGTTACATTGCTTGCGATTTATAAATGACAAAGTTACGTTGCTTGCGATTTATAAATGACAGTTAGGTTGCTTGCGATTTAAAAATGACAAAGTTACATTGCTTGCGATTTATAACTCGCAAAGCTCGTTACCTTTCGATTCAGTGTCTCACATGCAACTGGCGAAACGTTCGGGCAACTCCTGTAGCTAGATAGAACCCTGGTAATGTGTAAACACAGGCCGCCCAAGTTCTGACTGTATAACAAGGTTTGCATGGGAGTTCTTCCGATAACTCAGAATAATAACATAAATTTAGTTACAGATCTTCTGTAATACAAGGTAAATAAAGGAAGAAGGCTTACTTGAAGTTGTTTTGTCGTCCTATGTGTGTTCCAGGTCGCTAGAATGGTGTTTTATGGAATTGTTGAGTCATACGCTTCACCCCTCTAACCACCAGCGGCTACAAAATGACTGAAATTTTCTTTTAAAAATGTACCCCTCTTATTCATTTGGTTAAATTTTTGAAACACCCGGGAGGGGAGGGGGGGGGGGAGGGGGGTATTCTACCCAAAGTTGGGTAGGGGTATGCCGCTGGGGCTCTGAACTGAACCCTTACCCTGTTCTTTAAGACAAAAATACTCAAATTTCCATACCCTGTTTAAGACAGTGTTAAAATTTTGTATCCCTCTACAAGACAAATAACAAATTATCTATACTTGGATGTCAGTGTTTATTGCGATCTTGTATAATGAGTTTCATAACTACAAAATACTGAACCCCGACCATTAAACTCAAATCCTGACCCTGATCTGCCCAAATCAGGTCAAAACCCTGACCCTACCTGCCCAAACTGAGCTCAAAACCCTGACCCACCCCCGCGGAGAAAGTAAAGTACAGGTTAAATATATAGAACTGCCGAACCTTGACTAAGACTCGATAGCTCCTATTAGGATTAGCAAGATTATCTAGGAAAGAATAATTTTGTATAGGATACCAAATTTAGAAAGCGAATTTATTAAACTAATTAACACTAATATCTAACACATAACTAGGCAGTTGTGATTTTAGAAGATAGATTTTATACTGAGAGTAGCTTACACATAATTTATGTGGGGATCGATTGCCAGATTTTGGCTAGTAAAGAAAACTTGAAAGTAGTCATGCCATAGTTTACTTAGTTTTGACTTGCGGTCTATAGAAATTCATATTCTTAGCCAGTACCTGGCATTGTGAGTATGTATTTCAGATATATATTGGTAAGACATATCTGGAGAAGACATTTGGTGTGTTTGAACTAATTTTGCATGTGGCCAAATGTTGAGATTTGGAGCTTGAATATATTGTCTTCTATTCTCTTTCACTTCGTTCAGCCGAATATAAAACATTTCTATTTATAAGCAATGAGAACACAATGATGTGCAGGGTAGCCGTCCAGCACGCATTTATTAATTAATTTATTAATGTAAGAATGGTCTAGTTACAAGCTATTGCTAGGGTGAACACCGTGTACGCACACGTATATCAGTGATAATAGTAATATAAAGAATGATCTGTAAGGTACAATGTAAAAGGTATAATAACTAAGTACTGTTTTAGTGGGAAGACTGCCGGACACGAAAAAACAGGGGGGAAATTTACCCGCCTTGCTGCAGGAAAAAAACCTGGAAACGTGTTCTCCAACCCAGTGCATGCCTGCCCGGAAAATCTCCTGGAGGTTAAGAGTTGAAACAAAATCTATTACACGCCCCCGCCCCCGCCCCCATTATGACAACTGGAAAAATGAGGAGTATTATGACAACGGGGAAAACAAACCCGAGAGCACAACGTCTCGAGGGTTAGCTGGAAGGCGTCAAGTGGTGTGAACAACGTCAGGGAGTGGTTTAAGTATGCTCTATGGGCCCCAAGGGACCGGAGCGTACAAAGCTCCTCATTAGCAGCTAAAAGAAATACATTTCTATTCTCTTTCACTCCGTTCAGCCGAATATAAAACATTTCTATTTATAAGCAATGAGAACACAATGATGTGGAGGGTAGCCGTCCAGCACGCATCAAGAATACAAAGCGTGGGAGAAGATTAAAAATGTGGCTAAACCCGTAACCATGAATGACTGAGTGGAAACAGATTCGATTGAATTAACAAAAACTAAGCTAAATATCTAAATTAAGTGTAACTCATAACTGGTGTTTAATGTCTTCTCTGCAATAAATGTCTTTGATTCTCTCCGTTTTCCACCGCCCATGCTTTTTGATAACGCGGTCAGGCAAATCACTGTTGGCAGCTGCAGTTGCCCCACCAATTCTTAGGGAATGGAGACCAAGGCGGGAAGTATCCAGACCAAGCATCTTGAACTTTTGGAGCAAAACTTCTCTGGCCCTACAATAAGAAAGGTTGGAACCTGAGCGGAGAGAATATGTATTGTTTTTGTGTGCCATAACTGATCTAAACACAAACTCTTTAGAGGAATGGAGACCAAGGCGGGAAGTATCCAGACCAAGCATCTTGAACTTTTGGAGCAAAACTTCTCTGGCCCTACAATAAGAAAGGTTGGAACCTGAGCGGAGAGAATATGTATTGTTTTTGTGTGCCATAACTGATCTAAACACAAACTCTTTAGAAGTAATATCTTCCTTAGCCATGGTGGCGTATCTCTTAAGCATTTCACAAGGGCAGAGGTAAGATTACCAGTTCTAGCAATAAGCCTTGTATAACCCGATCGAAACTGATCGGTCTTACTCTTGGGAATGAATAACGAAAAATATGATTCTTCAAAATGAATATCGCACCACCTAATGTTACACAGCTGATTAAAGCGGAGGAAACCCGCAAAACAAACTAAACCGGCAGAAACAAACATCTGATATCAGAAAAAGTTGCAGAGGGACTAGCAAAACGAGAAACTAAACTTCTTAAGTGTTCAGGCCAGATAGGCATGCGTTGTCGCTCATTAGAAAGCGCTGTTGACACCCTCTTGCATGCTTGTAAAACAGCTTTTAAAAAAAGGTACTCTCGCAAGGATTATGAATGGCACAAGACTTATGAAAAAAAAAAGGTAATAGCGTAAAAAACCGACTGTATGGTTGAAAAAGACAAACCGGATTGAACTAAGTTAACTAAATAGAGTGCTACATAGGTGTCACTGGCAGGACAATACGAAACTTCAGCAAACTTGGCAGCCCAATTTTTCACCACTTCTTGAACTGTGCGTGATAGCCTTTTAATGTAGTGGGCGCATTTGAAGAGCAGAGCAGTTATGGGAGACGCTGTAACCTGTGTAAGCCGGCTTGTAAAGGAAAACAGAAATTTTTTTTTTAGGAAAACGTAAACGGAGGAAAACCGCTCACAAAATAAACATCAATATTCAAAAATTTTAACAATGCATACTTGTGTTGAAAACTATGAAGTAGACAACAGGAAAACAATGCACGTCAAAAATATTATAACAAACAATTCAAGCTATGAAGCGTAATTTTTTATACAATATAACTGGGCTATAAAGTCTGAGCCCACATCCCACAGTAAAAACAAAACATGAAAATAAAAAATCAGAAAAATAAACCACCAAGCTATCTAGCACCAAGCTAAAACTGCGTTTCAGAGATATACAGCCCTAACAGTAATTGCTGAAGAGAACATAAATTGCTAGTAATTAAGGATAATCTGGTACGTAGTAATTTACGTAGTAATGGATAAAAGTGTGACAAGACAGCATACCTTCTCTTGTTTTTATCTCGTACTATGAAGTACATTAATATATCAAAATGCCATGAGGCATATACATTTCATGAATAACTAGTAACAACCTCTACAAGCATCACATGTACTTTCTAATAGCTATAAAGCTAACGATTATATACGACTGACACGAAGACTCGTGTTAATGTCAACAACAAAGTAATTACCTAATAAGAATAAATAGGATAGCATACATTCTCTTGTTTTAATCTGGTACTATGAAGTACAATATATCAAATGCCACGAGGCGTATACATTTCACGAATATAGTAACGACCTGTACAAGCATCACAACATGTACTTTCTAATAGCTATAAAGCTAACAATTATATAAGACTGACACGAATTAAGACTCGTGTTAATGTCAAAAACAAACTCATTACCTAACACGTATACGGTTCAGTATATCTTCTTTGACCCTGTTTGTCCTTTATAGTGATAATGGCCATCATCCAATTTGTTCTCATTATAATGAGAACAAATTGGATGATGGCCATTATCACCATAAAGGACAAACAGGGTCAAAGAAGATATACTGAACCGTATACGTGCGCTATATGAAGCATCCAGGGACAACTAAAATTAACCGGCGAGGTGAATCTAAATTCAGTGATATAATTGTATTAAAACCTTAACGAACTGATCCGAAATTGCGACTCGGATCAGAAAATTCTGTGACTCTGAATACAGAGAATATAGATCCATCAGAAGGAAGCAAAATTGGCCAAAAAATGGCCGAGGGCAATTTGGGAACGACAACGGAGTACCTCGAGCACGACACGATTTCATATGAAAAATAGTGCGAGGAATTAAATAAACTGGAGGCACTAACCAATTATTGTCAACTGACCAATCAGCGCTAAAGGGATCCACATCCTCCGAACCCGGACACCAAAACTTAGAGTAAAATCTAATACACTTAGCCGTGTCACAGGACGCAGATCGATCAAACGTAAAAGGACCAAACAAAGAATTAATGTAGTTGAAAAAATAAATAGTAATACACCAGTCATAGTGATCAATAACACGACTGAGGGAATCAGCAAACTCGTTGCTAGGCGAGGAATCCATTCTATTTCAACAATGGTGTTGTGAACTGTACAAAACTGGAATTTATCCAAAGCTAACTGACGCAAACGAATAGACGTACTACCCTTGCGTGAAATAATGGTAATATTTCGATTGTCAGCCATTCGATAGTAGATTTCTGAAAATTAGGAACTACTACGGCTTTAGTAAAATCTGAACGAATGGAGTTGGAAACTCGTTCCGCGATGGCGAAATCTTTCTCGCAAACTGCACCGTCATCAAGATAAACAATTCATAGTATATGGAAACCTTGTGATCGCCAAAAAGAAACAAGCGGACGAAACAATTTGGTAAAAAGATAAGGAGCAGATATGAAAGTCCAAACGGAAGAACAATGAAACAAAAATATATATTGTAGGATCGATCCGTCGAAACGCCATAGAAAACCCAAGTACTTCTGGTGACTGAGAAAAACGTATACCGGTACCACACAGTGGTAACCAGATTTCATGTCAAATTAGATCATATAACCGTTCATATAAGACGGTGAACTGAAGAAAAGATTTCAAATCCTCCATACGGAATTTGGCTTTAGGGATACACACTTGTTAACATGTCGCAAATCTATATAGTATATTGAAACCAACTATTGTTGGCGGTACAAAAATCTTCAACTACTAAACATAATTTGAGAAGATCTGAATTAGCTTCGGAAACAAAAATGAGACGCATTATTAAATGCGGACTTATTAGGAAGATGAGCACTAGTTGGAAAATTTGTAAATGGAATAACATAACCGGACCTAATGGTATCTAAAATCCAAGTAGGCAAACGAATATCCTTCGAAAACTGTAAATGGGCCTTTAAACGGCCTTTAACAATAGGTAAATTAGTACCCTGTTCGTATTCAAATAAGTTTTGTTTGAGAATTCAATACGTGTTTCACTAACACTTTCAAAACTTATCTTCTAATAATGTATCCATCCCTTGGACAAGACTGGTAGGTGGCCTGGATGTTGAAATATCCTACGAGATTGGTCCCCATGGCGTAGGCATGCATTAGAACACAGGTTTTTGGTGAAGCCAGATTCAACGGGAGGTAGAGGTGGATGTTGGTGTAACACTGGCGGAGTTACCGAGCTGCAAACCGAGCGTTCTTGCAATGCGATTAGGGTATTCTCTCTACAAATGGTTGAAAACCCAGAAGAAACGGCAAGACCCGCGAGATTGAAATTCTGTGAAGTGCAGGCGTCTGAAGTTACCAGGGCTGTCTACTGTTGCCAATGTTGTAGCATCCTGAGTACTGAAGATAGCCGCGATCTCTTCCTTGAATACATCCAGCATTGCGCTTAGGTTTGAAGCGCGCCTTTTCTCTAAGAGCTTCAGGTTAAGCGGCCCAAATTCTCTTATAGTCTTCTTGATAAAGGGCTAGAGGAGACGACTCGTAATGTTACGCAATTCTATTTTTTTGTATTTTTCTCCGTTCAATGTGGGTGACAACCACATTGGTCTGTTTTTCCCTGTTGTCTGCTTGCACAACCTGCAAAGTCTTCGATAAAACTTCTCGAACTTCGGAATTGAATTTAAAGTTCTTGTGTTGCCCGGCTGAGTAAATTTGATATCAGCTTCAGATTTCAACTGCTTCATACGTTACTGACAAAGCGGTTTCGGCTGTTTCAAAAGCGTCGTAAAACTATGAAGATACATCAGACTTGTGGGCAGCTAGCTGTTCGAGTAATAAAACCCCTAAACTGTTGCAAGTCAGTTCTTGTAACATGACTTTCACCCATTTAGCGATGATAATAATAATAACAAGAGGCCCTGAGTGGCCTTAACTCGGGCCATCTATAGGAATAGGTGAATACATGTAGTTCATGGTGTTCTGGCATATTGTTGTGTCATATGGTTTGTGCTAGGGAAGTCGGATAATAGATCTAGTCAGCTTGCCTGTTTGTTGCCCTATTTCAGACCATGTGGTAGCTCTCCACAGGATTCAGTGCTTTGTTTTTCAATTATAGAATTAACTGGTACATGTACATTTCCCCTTGGGATACAGAAAAACAAAAAAACATTACTGAAGAGAAAAGTCTGGTGGTCTGAAATGGGACAACAAACAGGCAAGCTGATTAGGTCTATTGATTCCCTACTCATGCTCATTTCTGGCTTGGTAAATTTTGTGATTGGGTTGAAGACAACCCTGTTGTGTTCACTGGTTTGTGATAAGCTGTGATATCAGAAACCAGTACAAACCGCTGGGGTTTCTCAACATAATCAGAAAAAACCATCGACAATAACTGGGACTAGGCTCAGGTGCCACATGTATTAGCAATGTTATAAACGAAAAAAGAATTGGGTCTGAGTACAAATGTATGTGAAATATTATTTAATTAAATTTAAAAAAATTCCACCATACAAAAGATCACATCAAAATTAGTATGCTGACTCACTCATGACTTTGAAGCAAACATTTTTCTAATGATTATTTACCACCTTAGCTTAAACATACATGTATGTATACATCTAAGTGGTTCTATTTAGAGGATCGAGTTCTGTAGTTACATTTTATCATGTCTATTATAAACTTTCCTTTCAATAATAGTCCTCGATCCTTTCAGAATATTGATGATCATAAACTTAGGTGTTGTTGAAGCAGGTGAATGGTTTTCCTAGAGTACAGCTGTCAGTCACTATTTTTGTATTTCTATTTTACCTGGGTCCTTCCATTCACAGTTTTTTTCAGAGTCTATTAGATTCCCTTCCAATATGTCATTGGAAACATGCAGTTATTTAGCTGTCAATTACCAACTACTTCATTGTCAACTGCATGTAGCTTTGCTCCTGATGAACTGAAATAAAGTTCTGTGCTGAACTGGTAATATATGATGTGCCTTGATGGTCATTTTTATGGACTTGCTGATCGATACAGCTTTGAAGTTCAGTTATTTAGCCGTAAATTAGCAACTACTTCCACTGTCAACTGCATCTATGTACCATCTCCAAATAGGTGCTTTCATATCCAGCATCTTGGTGAAGACTGGAGACATAGCATTGATATAGATGTGTATAAATAATGGTTGTCCTGCGATGTTCAAAATTCGGAGCAACATTTGCTCAGTGCATCGGTAGCAGTTGTTGCAGTTGTACTCTGGCAACCAATGAACTTGCCAACAGCATCAATAGAAGTTGTTGTAAAAGTATGCATTGAATAGCAAAGTTCAACCATACGGTTGCACTGTAAATAGAGCTTAATATTAATATCACATGCAAATATATCGAAGGCGCTAT
Organism: Actinernus sp. WN-2022; assembly: GCA_030867875.1. Classification (NCBI taxonomy): domain Eukaryota; kingdom Metazoa; phylum Cnidaria; class Anthozoa; order Actiniaria; family Actinernidae; genus Actinernus; species Actinernus sp. WN-2022. Next base: position 32,692,126 of record JAOWCC010000064.1, read on the forward strand.
GAAAAAAACAATTGTTTCCAGAAGTAACATCGATAAGCATCGATTGGAAACTTTTTTGTGATTATCGATTGGTCATCGATTGACCGATACCAATCGATATCAATTAACTAATTATATCGATTGATATCGATTTATCGATTGAATTTCCGATGATCGATTTCATCGATTGGATACCCCGGGTTCAATTACAACAGTTATCTTCAACAAGTACGTCTGTATATTTCCAGAGATTTGCGAATAAAATCATAATCACAAGAATAACAATGGACACCATTAGGCTTAATAACATTAAAAAACATATACTGACTACAAGTATGACGATTTGCTTGCGTATCGCAAAAATCCACAGACAAATGCAAATTATATAAACACACAATAATTTAAAGCTCACCACCTTCATCATTGATAGATTAATTCTGCAAGGCCAAGGTCAATCAGTTTCACTTTCAGCCTTTGCGACTTTTGGGTTGAGCTCGGGTTCAGTTGGTTTGACTGGCTTAGTAACAGTTGATTTGTATCTCAGCTGAGATGATTTGTGCCAACAGGCGAGTTATTTATTGTATTCTTTTGAGTAAGCTTTGAGTTTTTGATTTCTTTTTGTGTTTGACTCAAGGCTTACCCTGGATACCATGCCAGAGGCTCGAAATCGTCGGTTGAGCCATAGGCAAACCACAATAATAAAACGTGTTTACATATTGTTTGTGAAGTGAAAACGAGAATAAAACGTGTTTTACGTACTTTTGGGGATTTTGTCATTTTTTACCCTCCCTCCCCTCCCCCCCTACTTTTAAGACTGCTCAATTCAAATTATAACTATATCCGTTATAGTTATAATTTGAATTGAGCAGTCTTAAAAGTAGGGGGGGAGGGGAGGGAGGGTAAAAAATGACAAAATCCCCAAAAGTACGTAAAACACGTTTTATTCTCGTTTTCACTTCACAAACAATATGTAAACACGTTTTATTATAGCTTTCACTTCATTATTGTGGTTTGCCTATGGTTGAGCGAAGCGAGCCCAGCTGAAATCGAGCCGCAGAGCGCTCAACGGTCTTCTCGCAAAACAAAACTCGTTCGGGAATCAAAACTCCTTCGATCGCGGCAGTCATTACAGTATATCCGTACCTGAGCACCTCTGGAACCAGGGTAGCCAAGGCTCGACGTCGAAAACTGCTCGTAAACAGATTTTAGTGTAAGTCTTGGGACTATCGGTCGTAGCTACGACTGTATGAATGACTGTGTATAGTATGTATGATGTGTAAGTACCGTGCTTCACCGAGCACAATGTGCAAAGACATGTTTTATTCATATTTGGTTTAATTTCGTTTGTTTTGTTCTTCGTAATTTATTTTATATATTCGCAGTGATGCGCATTAGCTTTGCGAATTATGATATATAAATAGACACCAAAAGCATACACGACTTACCTTATTCCTTCAGGGTAACTTTCAAGACTGTCCAAAGCGAAGAGAAGAAAGATCCCGGCTTCGCAGTCAGCTCAGAAACAGAGAAAGAACGCGCGAGCGGTTCGACCGGAAATAACACGCACATGGCGAACATGCCGTATTCACGTGAACAGTGCAATCGGATTGGTTTGGCGGTTGACGGCGACTTCCGGGTCGACACAAAAAATAATAAAAAAGACTTGCGATTTCTGACTCGAGCCGGCCAAAGGCCTGGCCCGAGTAATAATACTCTTTATTTGCACCACTATTTAGAATTTTACAAAACTAAAAGAAAAATTATCTTATAAATTACCATATACATAAATTACAAAGGAGAGACAATGAAAGAGAGTGCAGGGGAGCTGGAGTAACCTAGGTTTTCGAAGCCAACTCCCCATTAAATAAATTTCACATAAATAAGGTCAAGGTGCGGTATTTCTGTGAAGGGGACATGACAATAAAATAAGTTAACATATAGTATTTTAATTAATCTTAATTAATTTATCTATAATACAATAATATAAAATTATTAATTATATTAAATTATGCACTGAAGTCTATGATATAATTAATGTCAATTATATCTAAGTAAACAAAGTTGTTTGATTTCTCTTTTAAACTGGTTTCTTGAAAGATTTCTAATTGAATCTGGGATTGAGTTCCAAGTTCGTATACCAGTGAATTTGAGTGAAAATTTTCCATAGTTAGTAGAAATTGAAGGTAAATGATAGTTACGTGTGGAATAGCGTGTGAAGTGAGAATGAATATTAGAAGCTTGTTTGAAGTATTTAGAGAAGGCAGGAGGTAAGTTATTATTAGTATAATCATACATGAAAAGGGAAATTTGAGTAAATGTAATGTCTTTTAATTGGAGGATACCAGATCTTTATATATTGGAGGTGCATGGGTTTGAAAATGCGAAAATGTCATTATTCGTATGGCTTTATTGTTTAGGACATTTAGTTGGTTTAAACAAGTTTTATATGTATTATAAAACAAACCCGAGAGCACAACGTCTCGAGGGTTAGCTGGAAGGCGTCAAGTGGCGTGAACAACGTCAGGGAGTGGTTTAAGTATGCTCTATGGGACCCAAGGGACCGGAGCGTACAAAGCTCCACATTAGCAGCTAAAAGAAATACATTAGTGTTAACTAATTTCTAGAAGATTAAAGTAAGAGATAGTACTCTCTCTCTGCTATGGGCAAGGAATATGCTACGAATACATCTGTTCTGTTTAGTTTCAAGTTTAGTCAATTGAGTTTTATAAGTATTCCCAAGCTCATGATTCCATATTGTAGATAAGGGTATATCAATATGTAATAAAGTTGTCTCAGCATTTTAAAGTCAAGGAAATGTCTAAGTTTATTAATAATTCCCAGGTTTTTAGATATTTTGTTATTAATATATGGCAGGTCTGGAATCCCCAGTTTAAATGTTTATCAATATAAATTCGTAAGTGGCAAGGAAGCTACAAGAACCACTGATCACTGGGCACCCAAGGGCATTTAGTGAGCAACCGAAAATGAACGATGCAATTTCTTTATTTTGGGAAGCATATATAAACATCGAGCTTAAGAATAACTTACCGGCTATAAGAAAAAGGGGCGCGATGCTAGTCGACTACTCCTCGGTCGTGGTTTAAATTAACCAGTAGCATTATTGACACTGCTTTTTGGTTGGGCTTGTCGAATCAAAATTTCCATCAACACAGGAAATCGGCTAGATCGGTGGGTCTCTCGCTCTGCCGATCTCCATGATCCAAGGTAGTTCTGTCATCAAGGACTATTTACTTTCAAAGTAGAGTCACCTCTAGCTACGTTGACAGGTTCAGTATTAGACTTAAATAGTTTACATCACGTGCCCATGTTCCTGAGATACTGGTCTGCAGGTTGATGGCCTGTAAACAGTATAAAATAAAGAAACTTGTACTTATATACACTTATACACTTAAGTATACTCAACACAATATCTGCATGCTGATTAATAGTCCTTTTGCAGGAAACAGTCACGTGCTGATATAATACTTCGTTAACGAATGAATTGAGCTCGTGATCCCCATGGGAAAGGCGTTGCCATGGATGCTGGGTGGCAAGCTATCCGGAAAATAGCCTTTACAAACAGGTTTTGATAATAACACTTCCGATCGGCGTACAAGTGCCTTTAAATTGATGAATTAATATTTTTTTGCAACCCAGTACAAGCACGTGATTGCATCATTGGTCATAAAAAGATTATAGTGCGCAGTCGTACGCTCTCAGCAAATGTTTGCTTAGTATATTATAAACAAAACAATGCATGAACTGATCGTGCTAAATAATGTGATTTATGGGCACTGAGTGATATGTTGAAAGTCCTCGAATTGGAGCCGGCCAGTGTACGAGGGTGTAGATGGCGTTTACTGTTAACTGTCATTGCCTCGTTTTTTTTAGTGTTAAGGGAGGAGTCAAAACAATGGTACTCGATAGGGACCCATTTTTTTTCAAAAGGTTGGTGGGTCCCGGGTGATACCCCCCTCCACGCACACACGTTGTTGGCGGTGGTGGCGGGTACCCCCCCCCCCCCCTACCCAATTCGTCTAGGGACCGATTTTTTACCAGTTGTGGAGGAGGGGGTGACACCCCCTCCCCCAAATTTAGGATCTAGGGACCCATTTTTGTTTATTTGGTGGTGGTGGCGGCGGCACCCCCCCCCCCCCCCCCCCTCCACCCCTCCCCCCTCCCTCCCCAACAAACACACACAAAAACAAAACGGTGGTGGTAAATTGTAGTCTGATATACAGCCGCCTCCTCAACTCGTTGGGTGGGCCCTGGAACGAGCTGAGGAGTCGGCTGTATTTCAGGCTAGGTAAATTTAATCATATTCACATTGATGACTCAAGCACGTTTGAAGTATGGCGAAATATCGCGAAGAACATGCATATTTGAATATGAAATAAACATGCATTTATTAGCTGTTGTGTTTTGTCATTCATGTGGTTAAATTCTGGGCCAGACTTCACAGTTTGCAACCTGAAACGTTATTGGTTACCCAAACAATAGCCTACCCCTAAAACAATACAAACCCTAACCCTAAAACGATGGGATTCTTTATCACTGAAGTCCAATAGGATACGACCTTAAAAACAGTGAAATTCTAAATAAATGTGTACAGATGACAAACTATGTTTAGACAGTCTTCAAGGAAAATATTGCACATCATTTCAATCGGGCATCGAGGGAGGAGACTGTTTGTAGCCAATCAACAGCCACCAATTAAACATCGACTCCACATGCGCAATACCGTGACATAGCCCTTTTATAATGGGAACCGAAATATTTTATATTAAGTATTAGGACCTGAAGTTTTATTTTAATAAGACAGTAACGACTAATTTTATGTACACACTCAAACAAAACCGTGAATTCTTGTTAACTCGCGAAGGTTTTTTTATGTCAGAGAAATTGTCTAGAAATAAAACTTGGGTGAAACGACTTTTAAATAAATTACAATGTAACTAGTTTCTGTAAAAACTGGTGTTATCCTCGGTACCAGAAGTTCAGTCCTCTCTTCCTGAAAGATAAGACGGGCAGCAGCGAAGCGACTCCGCGTTTCTGACTAGCTAGTGTCCACTCCTTCGCGGCCTTAACAACAAAAAGTGCCTTCGCGGTCAAATCGATTTCAGAAGTACGCATGATCAGTGGTCTAACCTTGCTTGATGACTAATGTCTAATGTCGCTGGCTCAAAATAATTTTGTTTAGTTTGTTAACAGTTGTCGTGACCAATACAAAACCTCCCTGCGTTTCTAATTAGCTAGCATGGCATTGTTTAGCCCCATTCTTCCAGGTGAGAAATCAAAAACCGCCCCCAGCTTGGGAATTGAGTCAGGAGTATATACTCCCCCGATAGAACAAAGAACTGAGGTGTGATGTGAAAATAACCCCTGATATTTGTCCTTGGACCTTACCTCGCTCTCGGGAACTGTTCTCTTCTCGGAACAGATGTCCGCGGACGAATACCAGGGTTAACATTGGCTCCGTGAACACGAGTTATTGGGGTTAGTGGTTATGTAGATCGGTTTTTCTGTGTACATCGGGGACTCTCCGTTGGCTGTCCGAATAGTGTTCGATATTCCGAAGATACTTACGGATGTTTATGGTACGCGTCTAAGAATTGGGCAATCTCTTTATGTAGGACGACACGAATTTTTACCAAAAATACAATAGAATACAACACAATACAATTCAATACAACAATAGAACGCAACACAATCAGGAGTCCATTACCAAGAGCGTTCCTCTGTTATGGGTTGGGTCCCCAGGACAGGAGTAGATGAGGCTATTTTTAGATTCGAAATTCCCGCGAAAAGAGGTTGCCGCCATGTTGGTGCCCTTAAACAATAGATTCCTCGTTAGCTTCTTTTGTTGGGGCACCAACATTTGAATCTCTGAGGATTGAGTGAAAACCAGCAATTCGAATTCCCGCGTTGAAAGTGAGAAGAATGATAATGAGAAGTGACGTTAGCTATCTGATTGGCTAAGAATAGCCTACCTTTGTTCTTTTTCGCGCGAAACGCAATGCTAAAAATAGCCTCATCTACCTCTGTGCTGGGGTACAGACACAGTGGGGAAGATGGACGCTCCTGGTAATGGGCTCCTGACACAATACAATACAATAGAATACAATTTGGTAGCAATTCGTGTCGTCCTACATGAAGGGATGGCCAAGAATTGAAAGATTTGGTCATGCAGGAGAATATGTATTGACGGTGCCCTCCTAATGCCAGACACTCTAAACCTCGACAGACATGGTAGTGGGTCCCTATCAATCACTTAGTGGTGATGACGTAACGATGACGTCATCGGTGACGTGATTTTAAGTACATGCCCATATCTCCCTCATTTCTAATGCCAGACAGTTCAACCTTGGACAGGCATGGTATTGGGTCCCTATCAAGCACCTAGTGGTGATGACGTAACGATAACGTCATCGGTCACGTGATTTTAAGTACATGGCCATATCTCGCTCATATCTAATGCCAGCCGGCTCAAACCTGGGCAGATATGGTAGTTGGTCCCTATCAAGCACCTAGTGGTGATGACGTAACGATGACGTCATCGGTTACGTATGTTAACTACATGCCCATATCTCCCTCATTTCTATTGCCACACAGTTTAAAGGTATTGTTTCCCCACGATTCACTTAGTGGTGAAGACGTAACGATGACGTTATCGGTCACGTGATTTTTAGTATACGAAATAATTTGCTTTTTGATTTGCAAAGAGTTGTCTTCATAAGCCACTCGTGTGGAAGCCAACGCCAAGACTTTTCATGAACATGAATGGGCGCGTTGTCTACAGCACGATGTTCATCCTCCTCAGCTTCAATCTCTTCTACATCATTTAAAAACCCTTCATCGCTTTGAGGAGCATGATCTTCCTCTAGGCTGCGAATTTCATCGTCAAATATAGCTAAGGGAAGAATGTTTCTTCATCTCTTCAAGATATTCTATTCTGCTCAAAGAACAGCAACACCTCTGGCATGAATGGTTTTACATTCACAGTCATTTTAAATAAGTTTTCCTTTTTTTTCAGAACAAGACAGAATGTAGTTTAATATATCCAAATGTGACTTAGTATTTACCGAAATTTTGACATTACTATTTTACTTTATCAAACTGAACTGAAATAACGTAATATATTCACATAGGTTCCATCCTAAAAAAACGTGTTTTCTTTAATCTTCCAGCCAGTTGACCTCCGGGTCATGCACTGTTTATGTTTGATAAAACTCAATTCTGCGCCGATGTGGACCGGATAAAAACTCGTTTTAACCTCTTCGATATGTGATTTCAAAGTTCAGCGGGGCATTTTGATTTAAAGATCAATTCGATTTAGCTACACAATAATAACTTTGTCACACAATCCTTGTTCAGATTGGAAGGGTTCCAGAACTATACGTAATCAAGCTATGAATAGGTCGTTTATTCCATACACAATAGTAATTTAACTCGTGGATGCACGAATGTGCAGTTTGAAGCATGACATCATAAGTTTCAAGTTGCTTTACCATCGAACGCAAGAGACGCAAGCTAACGTTCTCAGCAGTGTCACTTCACAGTTTCCGTCTAGCAGTTTCAGACTCGTGTAACAGTACCGCTATCTTTTGTACCAGTGTTATACTCTTTTTGCCTTGTTATATCGAAGCATTACAGAAGCTTCAAGATAATCTTGTAGGGCAGAGTATTGCTGAGATGTGAAGGCACTGGTAAGAAGGATGAAAACTCGTTCAGCGCTAGCCGAGCTTGGTTGTATTAGCAGTAGCTTTTTAACAATCGCAGACCAGTGTGGAAGCGTATCCCTGTGAGCAGCCCACCAAGTGACATTGTCTTCCTCGCAGGTGACTGTGACGCCATCCGCTGCAGCAATATACAGAGAAAGCTCTCGCTAGATTCGCTATTGTGGCATCATTGTTAGTGAAAGGGAAATTCCTTAGATCTTCCAGTGAAGAAGATGTGGGACGTAACCCTTGCACTTGTACCGGGCAACAGAGTCGTGCAGCTTTAAAAGCTCTTACTGCATGTGTCACGAAACTGCACGCTAAAGTTTTGCTGGTAAAAGTTCAGTCCAGGTCGAATGCAGGCCTTTGCTTGTGCCATGAGCTGATTGTAGACAGCGACGTTCACGAGTAACCGCCTCGGTGTTTGGGTAGTGATCGACTGCAACAGCATGCGCTACAGCTTGAAGACGCTCATAGCAAGAAAAAATCAAAGGGCCGTCACCCTCTAGAAAGTAAGTGGCATTTACAAAATGTACTCCGGCATCGATTAGAACAGCCAGCTCCAAGCGTAGGTCTTGCAGGCTCTGAGGATCGTTAAATATTTTACACTTTCGGTTGTCCAGATATTTTCTGTAACATAAGGAAGCTTTGGACTAGCGATGAGGAGGAGAGGGAGGAGGGAGGAGGAGGAGGAGGAGGCAGAGGCGGGAGGAGGAGGAGGAGGAGGAGGGTGTTGCGGGCGTTGGCGTGCGTTGACGAGCGTTGACGGGCGTCAACGTCGTGAGCTACGTTGTCGATGTGAGCGAGGAGAAGCGGATTTCCAACATCTGATCCAGGGTACTTTTGTTTCGTTTTTAATCGAAAATTATCAACTATTGGCTGCACAATCATATTCAAATTTGTCCAACGCACTTTCCATAAACTATAAGTACTCCTTGTTGATTATTATAAATACAGAAACTTGCAAATCATTACTAACTTATATCACTAGACAGTAGCTCTATGCATCCACTCGCAGCACTTCACTTTCTATTAGAAACTTCTAGTATTAAAGACTAAAGTTGTCACACTAATTGTGAGACTGACCAAATTTTCCGAATTCCTGTGAGTTCGTCAACTACAATAGATGCTTGTTAGCGCAGTTCTGGTCGGTAGTGAAGTGTCACCGATGCCCGTGTTGTTTGCTATGCCATACTGACGAGTTCTAATAAGAACGAAACAGCTGTCTATGGCTGCAATCTAGTCCGAGCGCTCTTCGTCTCAGGTCTAGCTAACCGTAGTGCTTTGTGTTAGAATTTTACGCTGTATACCAGCTTTGCTGTAGTATTCGGACTTCTCATTCTTAATCGTTTATCTTTTGGCTGTATAGGCCTGACTTCGGATGTACTTTTTACAGGATTTTTGTCAACGGTATTTCCTAAAATATACCTCATGGTCTAAAAACACCCTAAAAATATCAATTAATAATTGACAATTTTAAGTACATTGCCATTTATTGTCAAGCATCAAATACATCTCTTTGTTCCGTGTTTTTATACCCTAAAAAATACCAGTGCATTGTGGTAATGCGCAATGACACTAAAAATAACATGCACGCATACCAAAATGCACTGATGAGCAGATGACTTTCCATGGGCTAACTTTATTCTGATCAAATAATTTACTTGTATCCACTGTCCCCTACTTCATTAGGAAATGGATAAATGACAACTATGCAGTGGACACATACCCACTGATAAAAATAATATTAGCTACATCAATTAGTACTGCTGTCTTGCTCGCTCGCTGCGCGGTAATAATCATGGTGTTCTTTGTGAATTAGTGTCTTGAGGTTGTGCACCAGTTGTTTAATATCATGGCAAACAGAACTCGCCGTAGACCTCTTCAAGATAGGCGGTACTTTTGAGGGAGAAACGTTTGGTTTAGGGACACGGACCATTAGAAAAGTTATTGGGGGGGGGGGAGGGATTCCCCCCAAAAATTCATACAAGGGAAAATTATCAAAAAAACGTATTCATGCACAGCCAGCAACACAGAAAAAAATTCCTACATGGGACTTCCCAACTTCATCCCAGAAATCTAAAGCGATTAATTTATAGTGAAAACAAGTTTGGGCAAAAACAGCAAGGAGCAAGATCCTGTATTTATAAGTTATACCATGGCCAAGCGGCCTCGGGACTTTTACAAATCTTCCCTCGGCTCTCGGGGCAATTTAAATCACTAATACCGCGAAATGCCATGGTATAAGTTTGTTATACCATGATCGCCGAGGAACGGAACAAATCTCTGAGAAGTTTAGTTTTCTCTGCCGAAACTAAAGACGTCGCAGTCGAGTTGCTTTCTAAAACGTTTTGTTTAATGCTTGACTGAGCGCCATTGATTAAACGACCCTGGCTTCCCGTGTTGTTTTTGAGAAGAATAACACTAAAATACAATGTAATTATGCGGTTGACTAAATATTCAAAGAGCATGAATGGATTTTAATTACGTCACGTTTATGGTTTTAAGTATCCCACATGGAAGAAGCGGGTTTGAGAAATTAAGAGAAGAATATGCAGATTGAAATAGGTCATCCCACATGTATTACATTGAAGGTTATGATGAAGACAGGTCAGTTTGGATTCAGTATTTTTCATCCGGGAGCGTAGGGCTAGTCGTGCCAGAGGGGAGCAGGAGTTCATGCTTTTGACCTTCTCACTTCCAGCCTGCATTCTCTTCTAATTTTCCCTTATTACGCATGCAGGGGAAATTTAGAAATATGCATTGTCTCGAAATTTACCGGCGGGAAATTTCGAAACAATGCATATTTCTAAATATCCCTGCCATCAGGGAAAATTAGTGCTTTAAATGTGCCTCGGAGAACCATGGTATAACGGAAGTATAACCCTGCTCATTCATTCAATGTAAATATTAACATTGAAATTGAAAGAAAAAAATGCTGCATCTCTTGTCCTTGACCTCTTTGACAGGAAAGAACGATGGGATGAAATTGCATAGTCAACATATAAATGCAATTTCCATAGCATAATAATAATAGTCTTTATAAATACTCAACAGCAGACGTGTGAGTTTACATTCAGTATAGTAAAATGATATTAATTATAGTGCTAATGAAATACAATGGAGATAGTTGTTATGACATGCTAAAACTAAGTATAAAATCATGCCCTCTATTACGCAAGACTCGACCTCTCTTTGGAGGCAGTAGTTCATACAGAGAGTGATTCGGCTCACTATCTCTATCTCTATCTCTAATTACATCAGTGAATGTGCCATATTTAGCAGTAAAACCAAACTTAAAAGCGCGTTTGCAAAAGCGATCAATACAGCTAAGGTATTTATCTTCATATGCGCTAGCCCATACTTCAATGGGCGTAGAAAAATAGTGACGTAATTAGACTATCAAATAGTGCAGTAAGTTGATCTTTGGGGTAACCATACATACTCTAATGATATCAAAAGCCTACGAGCGGAGCTCCCAATAATCAAATACGAAGAGATGTACGCGCATATATGTAATGGAAATAGAGAGCTTAAGCATGCAGCAGACGTTTTTGACAACACGGACGTCACAAGACCGTGAGAAGACTGGAATGATTTTTTAAAATCTTATCTACCTCGGACACAAGGTTGATCAATACGGACGGAAGACCCGTGTTTTGACATTTGTGTTCCGCGCGCTGGTGCACGGTTGGGCGGGCACAACATGTCGCTAAAATTTCACTCTCATGCTATATGCATGGTGCTCCGCTATTAGCGACTGTTAGCTTTATGCAAGAGGTAGTCTATTTGAAGATCCCAGTTACATGGATTTTCTTGAAAAGTAACACCTAATAGCTTAAGCCAGCTTTTGCGCTCTATTCCAGCCTATTGGGGGGAGGGGGGGGAGGGAGGGAGAATGGGAGGGGAAAAAAGAAAGGAGGGGGAGGGGGAGAAGGAAAGGAAGGCCTGACACAAAGCCTTTCAAACACCCGTGTCAAGCGTCCAGATTCTGGACGTTGCGCTGATTAGATAAAAAACAAAGGACTCAAAATGCCATCTCCGCGCGAGCTTCACGGCCGTGAACACTGCACTTGCGAGCAACGATTTGGAACTGAAATCTCTGTTAATGACGAATTAAACGGATTTCATAAAAGCATTGGCAGCTGCTTTATAGTTCTTCAAATATTAGTCTTAAGCCTGCACAAAAACGTTGTCTCGAAGACTTGTTTCTCGAAAGAAACGTCCTCGGAGTGTGTTGCCGGCGGGAATATTATTCCAGTTGTTTCCCAAGATCTTCTCACAGTTCTGGAAACCGGCGAACAACAAGAGGAAACAAAGCCGATCGTGATGGGTATATGATGGCCTTAATACATGGCTTAGATTCTAATCAAGTTGCTACTATATTCGCTCGACAGCATGTCACTTTCAATTTGAAACTACTAGTAAGTTAAATACATATTGCAGATTTAATATGAAAACAGTAACCGATTATGCAGTACATCATTCAAAGTACCACTGCACCATCGACCCGGACTGAGCTAAAAAGCATCTAGTTTCGAGCAACAGAGCCTGCGTACTCTTTGCTATGCCATACTGACGAGTTCTAATAAGAACGAAACAGCTGTCTATGGCTGCAATCTGGTCCGAGCGCTTTTCGTGTCAGGCCTACCTAACCGTAGTGCTTTGTGTTAGATTTTTACGTTGTATATCAGCTTTGCTGTAGTCTTCGGACTTTTCATTCGTTATTACTCGGGCCAGGCCTTTGGCCGGCACGAGTCAGAAAATGCAAGCCGTTTATTATTATTATTACTCGGGCCAGGCCTTTGGCCGGCACGAGTCAGAAAATGCAAGCCGTTTATTATTATTATTATTATTATTATTATTACTCGGGCCGGGCCTTTGGCCGGCACGAGTCAGAAAATGCAAGCCGTTTATTATTACTCGGGCCAGGCCTTTGGCCGGCACGAGTCAGAAAATGCAAGCCGTTTATTATTATTATTACTCGGGCCAGGCCTTTGGCCGGCACGAGTCAGAAAATGCAAGCCGTTTATTATTATTATTATTATTATTATAATTTTTTTTTTTTTTTGTGTCGCTGTTTGGCGCCAGTAACCAATCAGATTACACAGGAGCCTATTGTTCGATCCCAACACGTGACAGGATCAACCAATCAGATCCGACACCCGCCAGATCTTGGTTGTGGAAAGCTAGCTCGGCAAAGCCAGCAACGTAGCGAAGGTTTGGGTTCATTCTGAACCATTATTTTGCTGAAACCAAAGGTTTCTTCGAATGAAATATCAAGATATTCAGTTATTCTAGGGCTGACAGGACTTTTAGGGGCTTTCGATGGAAAATTCTCACATTTACGAAAGGGATGTGGCGATCCAAATATTGCACAGTAAGCTAGTCTAGCCGGCCGGAGGAGTGATGGTTTTGCCTTTTGGTCCAATATGGCAATAATCCACGGAAACTGAAAGAAAATGCCTGTACTGCTGCATCTAAGTGCCATACGATTGCAGTGTTGCGTTGATATTGTTGAAATGCTCTTCATTACCATCACACACTGTGAGGAGGTCAAATCAGTGAGGGATTGATTGTTTGCAAATATGTTGGCTGTAATTGTTTACTGCGAAGTCCTCTCTTGAAAAAGAAATACTCTTGAGATTACACAACTGGGAAGTCTTGACTAAACCAGTCAAACAATGCCGAACTTTGCTAAGACTTCAATTCAAGAGTCGGAAAATCTGGAAGTGAACAGTGATTGACCCTTGGCTTTGAACGCGAACGGAAATCAGAACTGGTGAGGTTGAAATTATGTGTTTATATATGCGCACACAAATCTTACTTGTTCCCCACTTTTAAATTAAGTGTAATGGTGACTGTAATTCGAACTGGAAATGAAATTGTCCGTAAGTTGAACTGTATGTGACTTTATAGAGACCAAGAAGGAAAAAGTTAAAATCGATCGTCAAAACAATAACAGAACTCGGAAGATACAGAGGCATTCGAATTTACTACGAATTATACCCATAAACAGAACTGGATATGACTTACAAACCGCGAATACCGAATTAAAATTGAATTGAATGTGAAACTGTCAAAAGAAGAGCAGAATTTGTTGTGTAAAGCCATACTGGAGAGTACAATTATATAAGTTATGGCGGGAAGAGGGGCAGGTTTGGAATTGATAGACCCCCCGGATATTTGTAGAGCATCAAATGCCCCACTGTGGAGTCAAGTGCTCCATGGTGGGGCTTTGGTACGGGTGCAAATCTCTTATCAAATTCACTATTTTGACTCTTTCTACAAATGACCAATTTTTGTTTGCTCCAAAATGTCTCACCCCTGGGACAAAAACTCAGTCAAATGCCCCACTTATGCCCCCCACCCTTGGGGAAGGGCAGGTTTGGAATTGGTAGAGCTATACACAGATACTGGAACTGATTAGAACAATCATAAATAGAATTGGGTGTGGAGATTTATTTACCAAGCGAACACTGTTGCCCTGAAAAATATGTTGAAAAGTCAACTTGAAATACTGAAGAAAGAAGACAAAGAAGTATTTATGTTTTCAGATAACCAATTGAACTGATATATAATTTATATGCTTTCACTTGTATACTGATATTATTATTACACTCATGAACAGACAATATTTAGCTTCATTAGTGACATATTTTAATTGATATTAATCTAAATCATGTTCCATGCATTTCTTAGCCTCCCCCGCAGTCGTTTTTAGGGGCTCATAACTAGCCCCTAAAAACGACTGTGGTGGAGGCTACGCATTTCTATGTGTGTCCCTAGTTGGTGTTACCCTCATTAAATAAAGTTAATTTTCAATGCACACAATATTTTATTAAACATTAGGGACTGGTCAAAAATTAGCAGGGGAGGTGGAGATAACAAAGTCTAAAAATGTATAGTATGTATTAGTATGAAATTTGTTGACCCTTTCTCCCCTATAACCAATCCTTTTTCAGTTGCCCAATATTTATGACCATCCAGTTTTGGGGATTCAAAACAATATGATCCTCCCCCTTTCACAACCCCTTCCCCTGCTAATTTCTGACCAGTCCCTTCAGCAACCACCCTTATGCAACCTGGTTTTAATTATTAGTAAAACTTTGCAATTAGAAGCTCCTGTAAGTGACCGTGACCACCTTTGGAGGTTGAGAATTGTAAGAAGGTGGAAAATAGCATTTACAAACAGGTTTTGCTAATAACACTACCAATCTCGTACAAGTGCCTTTAAATATTTGTTTGCCATCTAGTACAGCCACATTATTGCATTCCTGCAAAAGGTCCATGCGATTATATATAAATTATCACAAGCATCAGAAGTGAATCAATTATCCGGTCCCCTCGTACAAACCATGTATGACACAAAATATGCTAGAACTCCATGTATTAACCTATTTATAGGTGGCCCGAGTTAAGGCCAATCAGGGCCTCTTGTTATTATTATTATTATTTTTTTTTGTGTCGCTGTTTGGCGCCAGTAACCAATCAGATTACACAGGAGCCCATTGTTCGATCCCAACACGTGACAGGATCAACCAATCAGATCCGACACCCGCCAGATCTTGGTTGTGGAAAGCTAGCTCGGGAAAGCTAGCTCGGCAAAGCCAGCAACGTAGCGAAGGTTTGGGTTCATTCTGAACCATTATTTTGCTGAAACCAAAGGTTTCTTCGAATGAAATATCAAGATATTCAGTTATTCTAGGGCTGACAGGACTTTTAGGGGCTTTCGATGGAAAATTCTCACATTTACGAAAGGGATGTGGCGATCCAAATATTGCACAGTAAGCTAGTCTAGCCGGCCGGAGGAGTGATGGTTTTGCCTTTTGGTCCAATTTGGCAATAATCCACGGAAACTGAAAGAAAATGCCTGTACTGCTGCATCTAAGTGCCATACGATTGCAGTGTTGCGTTTATATTGTTGAAATGCTCTTCATTACCATCACACACTGTGAGGAGGTCAAATCAGTGAGGGATTGATTGTTTGCAAATATGTTGGCTGTAATTGTTTACTGCGAAGTCCTCTCTTGAAAAAGAAATACTCTTGAGATTACACAACTGGGAAGTCTTGACTAAACCAGTCAAACAATGCCGAACTTTGCTAAGACTTCAATTCAAGAGTCGGAAAATCTGGAAGTGAACAGTGATTGACCCTTGGCTTTGAACGCGAACGAAATCAGAACTGGTGAGGTTGAAATTATGTGTTTATATATGCGCACACAAATCTTACTTGTTCCCCACTTTTAAATTAAGTGTAATGGTGACTGTAATTCGAACTGGAAATGAAATTGTCCGTAAGTTGAACTGTATGTGACTTTATAGAGACCAAGAAGGAAAAAGTTAAAATCGATCGTCAAAACAATAACAGAACTCGGAAGATACAGAGGCATTCGAATTTACTACGAATTATACCCATAAACAGAACTGGATATGACTTACAAACCGAGAATACCGAATTAAAATTGAATTGAATGTGAAACTGTCAAAAGAAGAGCAGAATTTGTTGTGTAAAGCCATACTGGAGAGTACAATTATATAAGTTATGGCGGGAAGAGGGGCAGGTTTGGAATTGATAGACCCCCCGGATATTTGTAGAGCATCAAATGCCCCACTGTGGAGTCAAGTGCTCCATGGTGGGGCTTTGGTACGGGTGCAAATCTCTTATCAAATTCACTATTTTGACTCTTTCTACAAATGAATTCCTCACCCTGCCAACTTTTGTTTGCTCCAAAATGTCTCACCCCTGGGACAAAAACTCAGTCAAATGCCCCACTTATGCCCCCCACCCTTGGGGAAGGGCAGGTTTGGAATTGGTAGAGCTATACACAGATACTGGAACTGATTAGAACAATCATAAATAGAATTGGGTGTGGAGATTTATTTACCAAGCGAACACTGTTGCCCTGAAAAATATGTTGAAAAGTCAACTTGAAATACTGAAGAAAGAAGACAAAGAAGTATTTATGTTTTCAGATAACCAATTGAACTGATATATAATTTATATGCTTTCACTTGTATACTGATATTATTATTACACTCATGAACAGACAATATTTAGCTTCATTAGTGACATATTTTAATTGATATTAATCTAAATCATGTTCCATGCATTTCTTAGCCTCCCCCGCAGTCGTTTTTAGGGGCTCATAACTAGCCCCTAAAAACGACTGTGGTGGAGGCTACGCATTTCTATGTGTGTCCCTAGTTGGTGTTACCCTCATTAAATAAAGTTAATTTTCAATGCACACAATATTTTATTAAACATTAGGGACTGGTCAAAAATTAGCAGGGGAGGTGGAGATAACAAAGTCTAAAAATGTATAGTATGTATTAGTATGAAATTTGTTGACCCTTTCTCCCCTATAACCAATCCTTTTTCAGTTGCCCAATATTTATGACCATCCAGTTTTGGGGATTCAAAACAATATGATCCTCCCCCTTTCACAACCCCTTCCCCTGCTAATTTCTGACCAGTCCCTTCAGCAACCACCCTTATGCAACCTGGTTTTAATTATTAGTAAAACTTTGCAATTAGAAGCTCCTGTAAGTGACCGTGACCACCTTTGGAGGTTGAGAATTGTAAGAAGGTGGAAAATAGCATTTACAAACAGGTTTTGCTAATAACACTACCAATCTCGTACAAGTGCCTTTAAATATTTGTTTGCCATCTAGTACAGCCACATTATTGCATTCCTGCAAAAGGTCCATGCGATTATATATAAATTATCACAAGCATCAGAAGTGAATCAATTATCCGGTCCCCTCGTACAAACCATGTATGACACAAAATATGCTAGAACTCCATGTATTAACCTATTTATAGGTGGCCCGAGTTAAGGCCAATCAGGGCCTCTTGTTATTATTATTATTATTATTTTTTGTGTCGCTGTTTGGCGCCAGTAACCAATCAGATTACACAGGAGCCCATTGTTCGATCCCAACACGTGACAGGATCAACCAATCAGATCCGACACCCGCCAGATCTTGGTTGTGGAAAGCTAGCTCGGGAAAGCTAGCTCGGCAAAGCCAGCAACGTAGCGAAGGTTTGGGTTCATTCTGAACCATTATTTTGCTGAAACCAAAGGTTTCTTCGAATGAAATATCAAGATATTCAGTTATTCTAGGGCTGACAGGACTTTTAGGGGCTTTCGATGGAAAATTCTCACATTTACGAAAGGGATGTGGCGATCCAAATATTGCACAGTAAGCTAGTCTAGCCGGCCGGAGGAGTGATGGTTTTGCCTTTTGGTCCAATATGGCAATAATCCACGGAAACTGAAAGAAAATGCCTGTACTGCTGCATCTAAGTGCCATACGATTGCAGTGTTGCGTTTATATTGTTGAAATGCTCTTCATTACCATCACACACTGTGAGGAGGTCAAATCAGTGAGGGATTGATTGTTTGCAAATATGTTGGCTGTAATTGTTTACTGCGAAGTCCTCTCTTGAAAAATAAATACTCTTGAGATTACACAACTGGGAAGTCTTGACTAAACCAGTCAAACAATGCCGAACTTTGCTAAGACTTCAATTCAAGAGTCGGAAAATCTGGAAGTGAACAGTGATTGACCCTTGGCTTTGAACGCGAACGGAAATCAGAACTGGTGAGGTTGAAATTATGTGTTTATATATGCGCACACAAATTTTACTTGTTCCCCACTTTTAAATTAAGTGTAATGGTGACTGTAATTCGAACTGGAAATGAAATTGTCCGTAAGTTGAACTGTATGTGACTTTATACGCCGCTCTCATAATGGCCGACGGAGAGTTAGGCCTGGGAACGAGTGCATGAAAACGAGGTCACCCAGTCATAATATCACAAAAGTAAAACATGGCGTCAAGCAACATTTCTTCGAATACAACATCTTCAAGTGCGATTTCTCTATCAGAAAACGATATACCAGGTGCATCTCTTCTTGGCCGTAAGCCCGAGGAGTTAAAAAATGAAGAGTTAAAGTTTTGGCTGAAGTGCCGTGGAGATAAAGGGAAAGGTCTCAAAACAAAAGCTCAGCTCGTGAAAAGGTTAGTAAGAATCGCTGATAAAGCTGGCTGAAAACGTCTATTCGAGTATTTAGAATTAACAAAGGTTTTTATATGTTCACAGGGTATACGAATACATCAGAACTGGTAGGGATAAGGATATTGTGGACCCAGACCCACACCACTTATACAGTCGAAGAAAAGAAATAGATATCACAAGCGTTAACACGACTGTCGACCGACCCACAGTCACAGAACGCGTGAAGTTTCCTAGCGATGCCGATGGTTGGGGAAAATCACTCGAAAAGATGCCAATGTTCTCCAGAGCTGACATGAACCGTCATATAACGAATTCCGGGAAGAACATTGCGAACAAAGACCATCATTCTATCCCAACCGGCTTAAGAAAGCCAAAACATTCCTGGAAGATGAATATCTGGAAGAAATCCGTTGCTTCAGCGATCAAAGATATTTTTACTTCAAAGCGAAGTGTTGTCACAGCTTCAGGAAGAACGATCCCCCACATAATTTAAAACTAGCTTTATGTGTTCTATCTGGGGAAGTACAAATTGCAAATTGTTCCTGTGTAGCAGGGAATGTCGGTTACTGCAACCATATCTTGGCCTTGATGTTCAAGGTATGCAAGTTTTCTCTTTTCGCCTGTAAATGTACTGAGGATCTGTGCCAAGAGGATGACCAACAAGAATCAATGGCCTGTACTTCACAGCTACAACAGTGGCACATCAAAGGTGGAGGATCAAACATTGGGCCAGAACCAGTTATGGAGGTCATAGTAAATAAAACAAAACTTGATGAGTCAAGGTCCAGGTCTGGTGTGAAATCACTTATCTATGAAGCCAGGATGAAAACCAGCCATGATGCCAATGCAGAGCAAAAATTCAAAGAGGAACTTAACAAAATAAGCCCAAATGTTGGTTTTGCACAAATGACTTGTGATAAAGATCGACAAGAGAATAATGTAAACATTGAAACCAGGTTTGGAGATTGTCAAGTTGGATCCTACCTGTCATATCAAGTAGGTTTTACACTGAATCAAACTTCAAAGCCACATCTGATATTGATACTATTCCAAGAATGCCGATTGTTAATGAACAGCCTCTGACCTTCCCACGGTTTCCTTTGAGGAACACACAGGAAATTATTCTCCCAGACAATTTATCAAGTGAAGAAATGAGAGTCGTAGATAAAATTCGGTTGAATGATGATGAAATTAATAAAATAGAGGTTGAAACAAGAAAACAATCAGAATGTGAGAAATGGAAACAAGAGCGCAAATACAGATTCACAGCCTCCCGATTTCATTTGATATCCAAACGCAAAAGAAATCATGATGCATTTGCTGAGAGTTTAATGAACCTAAAAGAAATTTCATCAAAGTACCTGGATCATGGAAAAAGATATGAACCAATTGCTCTAATTGAATACCAAAAATTCATGTTCAAAAGAAAAACACCAGTTCAAGTGCTACATAGTGGGTTTGTTGTGTGTAAAGCATGCCCGATTCTTGGTGCTAGCCCTGATGGCAAGGTGATCGACCAAGGATGTTCAGATTATTTTGGTCTTGTTGAGGTGAAATGCCCCTATACCAAGTTTCATGTGACTCCACTTGATGCTTGCTCTGATGATAAGTTTTGCATGGAAAAAATAGATGACAGTCAGTGTAAGTTAAAGGAAACCCATCCATATTATGCTCAAGTCCAAGGACAAATGGGGGTAACAGGAGCACAATGGTGCGATTTCATAGTGTATACAAAGGTTGGCATTTATGTACAAAGGATTCCCTTTAACTCTAACTTCTGGAAACAGCTCAAACAGGATCTTACATCATATTACTTTGAACACTTTATTAAATTTGCTGCTGTTGATTTATTAAAAGTGAGCAGTGTAGCTGATTAAAGGGATAAGTTTTAAGGAATGTTTAGTATTACAATTACTAAATCTGTGCACTATATATAGAGTTGAGACAATATTTTTAACTGAAGAAGGCCGAACGGCCGAAACGTTTTTTAATTAAAGGATTAGTAAGAAGTTCTCTGTCTTCACCTTAAAACTATTATTCAAGTCTAAATACCGAAGCAGAGTGTAGAATCCCGTATTGGACCTTCTACTAGAAGCACATCGTTGGACTACTACCTTCATTTTATTCACATTATATGTATATATATATATTAAACCCAGGAAAAAGTACTAACTTCGTTAATGCTAAATAGCACTAATTAAACAATGGGAAACATAGGATTTTGTAATATTTAGTACTATTTAGGTTTTATACTTTTTCAAAGGTTTATTGTCTGCACTCCAGTACTTTTTAGTGTTAAATACAAATAAATCTCTTGGTTTCTATTGTTTCAATAGTGCTATATATCTACGTAGAGACCAATACAAATTAGTGCAAAGTATTGTATGTATTTAACATTAGCACTCCATAGTCAATTAATTATATTTTGATTGACTCGATAATCTGTAGCTTGTTAATTATTAGCATAATTTAAGTACCATTTAAATGATCATTTTGAAATAAGCAAGACAACACTTGAACCCTAATTAAATGCAAAATAGTAAACAATATAATTTGTACAACATATTTACAGTTATGTAGTAAAACAGAAATAGAAAAATATTTGTAATGTGATCACTATGCCTTCATATACTACAACTGAATCAAGGAATGCTTTGACTATATTTTGTGCTTCAAAATATAAGAAAAAGTTGAATAATTAAAGGATAATGGTTCATATCTGTAGTAATATGAAACCATGATATAGATTACCAACTGTTTTAAATTGATATTATATTTTGTTGAGCATTACAAAGAATTGCACAAACAGACCACATCTGGTTCACCACTCCAAATTGATGAAGGGGAATGACTTTGTCAAAGATGTGGAAATTTTTAATTTTATTGATTGCCCTTTCGATGTGTATCCTTAGGCTTGCGATTTCTTGTGTCTTTACAACGTCCTCTGCAGCCATTTGACTGGAACCTCCAAGAAATGGTGGAAGATTTAGTGTAACTTCCAATGGCAGTAAATCTTGTATCGTGAAGCCTTTATCAGCCATAACTGAATCCTTGTCCTCAAAAGGTAGTTCTAAAAATCCACACCTTGTGACTATTTCTCTATCACTTATGCTCCCTGTATATAGCTGACTGATAAATGTTATGGCACCCCCAGGTGAAATTCCAACTAAACTCTTTAGGGTGGTGTGGTTCTTGTAGCTGCTAAACAACTCCCCATTCAGCTGTAGACTACTGGGCATTTGACATTTAATTTCAGTGCAATCTATAATAACCCGTGTTGAGATGTATTTTGCCTTAAAAACCTCAGGCATTGTAGCATCTGTGACTTCTTTTGAGGGCCATATATTAATTCCACCAAGTTTTAAGTACATAAAATTGATCCACGTTATGAAAATCCTACTCACTGTAGACAATGATGTGTTAAATAGGTAAGCAAGGTGTTCTTCATGGAAGCCTTGTCTCAATCTACACATCACCAATAAATATTCATCAATTGGTTTCAGGCTTCTAGCTCTCCCTCTTTTACTTATGGCAATATCATCAGAATCATCTTCATAGTCAACAGATGTATTAGTATTTGAAGACCGCCAATAGTTGATGTTTTCACCCCTCTCACCTGGATCAAGATATCTAAAAGTGGCCATAAAAACTTCCCAATTCGGAAAGCCCGTATAAAAAGCAGCAGCCGAGTCCTTGGATTTCAGAGAATCGAGTGTAAACAACCTACTTTGGAGTGCTTCATTTCGTCGCTCTGAATCTCGTAGTTGTGCTTTCAGCTCCTCAATTTCGAACTCAAGTATTTGTATTTTTTTCTCACCTTCTGCAATCACTTCCGTTTGATATTCCTCGTGGTCATTGAAAGCAGTCTGTGTACCCACACTAATCTCAAATACTTCCAATGTTTCAATCTGCTGTTCTTCTACAACAATGTCTGTATCACTACGCTTATCAGAATCATTGTCTTTTGCAAAATTGTTTGAGTTCGGACTTGGAAAAAGCCTTGCTTTTGGTGGCTTTCTCTTCCTAGGCGAAGTGCGAATCCACGCAAATACGGAGGGGAGGACGCCAGGTTTCAAAATGTTTTTTCCGGCCAGAGTTTTTCTGATATCATTATCCCTAAAATGTCGAGAGCAAACCACTGTTGAATTAGTGATATTAAAACTTGTGCCCTCATCTCTCCTAATAGCATGTATCCACTTTTTCTTATGGGCTTCTTCAGTAGGAAACTTGTAGAAGGAAATTTTACTCCCGTCTTCTTCGCGATAACCTCTCTGTGAACACTGTGGCACGCAGCAATGACTGGGCATATCCTTGTGTTCTTGAGAAAATATTATTATCCACGATATGAAGAAACAAAAAGTTGTACATGCAACGCGTAGAGAAGTGGAAAATAGTTATAATAAAACCTTTCTGTTTTGATCGTTCAGTCTACCGACTCTGTAAGTCTGTTGCTGGGGCAATCAAACGCCTGGGTGACCTCGTTTGCATGCAAAATAATTACCAGGTCTCGCGCGCCGTCGGCCATTATGAGAGCGGCGTATAGAGACCAAGAAGGAAAAAGTTAAAATCGATCGTCAAAACAATAACAGAACTCGGAAGATACAGAGGCATTCGAATTTACTACGAATTATACCCATAAACAGAACTGGATATGACTTACAAACCGAGAATACCGAATTAAAATTGAATTGAATGTGAAACTGTCAAAAGAAGAGCAGAATTTGTTGTGTAAAGCCATACTGGAGAGTACAATTATATAAGTTATGGCGGGAAGAGGGGCAGGTTTGGAATTGATAGACCCCCCGGATATTTGTAGAGCATCAAATGCCCCACTGTGGAGTCAAGTGCTCCATGGTGGGGCTTTGGTACGGGTGCAAATCTCTTATCAAATTCACTATTTTGACTCTTTCTACAAATGAATTCCTCACCCTGCCAACTTTTGTTTGCTCCAAAATGTCTCACCCCTGGGACAAAAACTCAGTCAAATGCCCCACTTATGCCCCCCACCCTTGGGGAAGGGCAGGTTTGGAATTGGTAGAGCTATACACAGATACTGGAACTGATTAGAACAATCATAAATAGAATTGGGTGTGGAGATTTATTTACCAAGCGAACACTGTTGCCCTGAAAAATATGTTGAAAAGTCAACTTGAAATACTGAAGAAAGAAGACAAAGAAGTATTTATGTTTTCAGATAACCAATTGAACTGATATATAATTTATATGCTTTCACTTGTATACTGATATTATTATTACACTCATGAACAGACAATATTTAGCTTCATTAGTGACATATTTTAATTGATATTAATCTAAATCATGTTCCATGCATTTCTTAGCCTCCCCCGCAGTCGTTTTTAGGGGCTCATAACTAGCCCCTAAAAACGACTGTGGTGGAGGCTACGCATTTCTATGTGTGTCCCTAGTTGGTGTTACCCTCATTAAATAAAGTTAATTTTCAATGCACACAATATTTTATTAAACATTAGGGACTGGTCAAAAATTAGCAGGGGAGGTGGAGATAACAAAGTCTAAAAATGTATAGTATGTATTAGTATGAAATTTGTTGACCCTTTCTCCCCTATAACCAATCCTTTTTCAGTTGCCCAATATTTATGACCATCCAGTTTTGGGGATTCAAAACAATATGATCCTCCCCCTTTCACAACCCCTTCCCCTGCTAATTTCTGACCAGTCCCTTCAGCAACCACCCTTATGCAACCTGGTTTTAATTATTAGTAAAACTTTGCAATTAGAAGCTCCTGTAAGTGACCGTGACCACCTTTGGAGGTTGAGAATTGTAAGAAGGTGGAAAATAGCATTTACAAACAGGTTTTGCTAATAACACTACCAATCTCGTACAAGTGCCTTTAAATATTTGTTTGCCATCTAGTACAGCCACATTATTGCATTCCTGCAAAAGGTCCATGCGATTATATATAAATTATCACAAGCATCAGAAGTGAATCAATTATCCGGTCCCCTCGTACAAACCATGTATGACACAAAATATGCTAGAACTCCATGTATTAACCTATTTATAGGTGGCCCGAGTTAAGGCCAATCAGGGCCTCTTGTTATTATTATTATTATTATTTTTTGTGTCGCTGTTTGGCGCCAGTAACCAATCAGATTACACAGGAGCCCATTGTTCGATCCCAACACGTGACAGGATCAACCAATCAGATCCGACACCCGCCAGATCTTGGTTGTGGAAAGCTAGCTCGGGAAAGCTAGCTCGGCAAAGCCAGCAACGTAGCGAAGGTTTGGGTTCATTCTGAACCATTATTTTGCTGAAACCAAAGGTTTCTTCGAATGAAATATCAAGATATTCAGTTATTCTAGGGCTGACAGGACTTTTAGGGGCTTTCGATGGAAAATTCTCACATTTACGAAAGGGATGTGGCGATCCAAATATTGCACAGTAAGCTAGTCTAGCCGGCCGGAGGAGTGATGGTTTTGCCTTTTGGTCCAATATGGCAATAATCCACGGAAACTGAAAGAAAATGCCTGTACTGCTGCATCTAAGTGCCATACCATTGCAGTGTTGCGTTTATATTGTTGAAATGCTCTTCATTACCATCACACACTGTGAGGAGGTCAAATCAGTGAGGGATTGATTGTTTGCAAATATGTTGGCTGTAATTGTTTACTGCGAAGTCCTCTCTTGAAAAAGAAATACTCTTGAGATTACACAACTGGGAAGTCTTGACTAAACCAGTCAAACAATGCCGAACTTTGCTAAGACTTCAATTCAAGAGTCGGAAAATCTGGAAGTGAACAGTGATTGACCCTTGGCTTTGAACGCGAACGGAAATCAGAACTGGTGAGGTTGAAATTATGTGTTTATATATGCGCACACAAATTTTACTTGTTCCCCACTTTTAAATTAAGTGTAATGGTGACTGTAATTCGAACTGGAAATGAAATTGTCCGTAAGTTGAACTGTATGTGACTTTATACGCCGCTCTCATAATGGCCGACGGAGAGTTAGGCCTGGGAACGAGTGCATGAAAACGAGGTCACCCAGTCATAATATCACAAAAGTAAAACATGGCGTCAAGCAACATTTCTTCGAATACAACATCTTCAAGTGCGATTTCTCTATCAGAAAACGATATACCAGGTGCATCTCTTCTTGGCCGTAAGCCCGAGGAGTTAAAAAATGAAGAGTTAAAGTTTTGGCTGAAGTGCCGTGGAGATAAAGGGAAAGGTCTCAAAACAAAAGCTCAGCTCGTGAAAAGGTTAGTAAGAATCGCTGATAAAGCTGGCTGAAAACGTCTATTCGAGTATTTAGAATTAACAAAGGTTTTTATATGTTCACAGGGTATACGAATACATCAGAACTGGTAGGGATAAGGATATTGTGGACCCAGACCCACACCACTTATACAGTCGAAGAAAAGAAATAGATATCACAAGCGTTAACACGACTGTCGACCGACCCACAGTCACAGAACGCGTGAAGTTTCCTAGCGATGCCGATGGTTGGGGAAAATCACTCGAAAAGATGCCAATGTTCTCCAGAGCTGACATGAACCGTCATATAACGAATTCCGGGAAGAACATTGCGAACAAAGACCATCATTCTATCCCAACCGGCTTAAGAAAGCCAAAACATTCCTGGAAGATGAATATCTGGAAGAAATCCGTTGCTTCAGCGATCAAAGATATTTTTACTTCAAAGCGAAGTGTTGTCACAGCTTCAGGAAGAACGATCCCCCACATAATTTAAAACTAGCTTTATGTGTTCTATCTGGGGAAGTACAAATTGCAAATTGTTCCTGTGTAGCAGGGAATGTCGGTTACTGCAACCATATCTTGGCCTTGATGTTCAAGGTATGCAAGTTTTCTCTTTTCGCCTGTAAATGTACTGAGGATCTGTGCCAAGAGGATGACCAACAAGAATCAATGGCCTGTACTTCACAGCTACAACAGTGGCACATCAAAGGTGGAGGATCAAACATTGGGCCAGAACCAGTTATGGAGGTCATAGTAAATAAAACAAAACTTGATGAGTCAAGGTCCAGGTCTGGTGTGAAATCACTTATCTATGAAGCCAGGATGAAAACCAGCCATGATGCCAATGCAGAGCAAAAATTCAAAGAGGAACTTAACAAAATAAGCCCAAATGTTGGTTTTGCACAAATGACTTGTGATAAAGATCGACAAGAGAATAATGTAAACATTGAAACCAGGTTTGGAGATTGTCAAGTTGGATCCTACCTGTCATATCAAGTAGGTTTTACACTGAATCAAACTTCAAAGCCACATCTGATATTGATACTATTCCAAGAATGCCGATTGTTAATGAACAGCCTCTGACCTTCCCACGGTTTCCTTTGAGGAACACACAGGAAATTATTCTCCCAGACAATTTATCAAGTGAAGAAATGAGAGTCGTAGATAAAATTCGGTTGAATGATGATGAAATTAATAAAATAGAGGTTGAAACAAGAAAACAATCAGAATGTGAGAAATGGAAACAAGAGCGCAAATACAGATTCACAGCCTCCCGATTTCATTTGATATCCAAACGCAAAAGAAATCATGATGCATTTGCTGAGAGTTTAATGAACCTAAAAGAAATTTCATCAAAGTACCTGGATCATGGAAAAAGATATGAACCAATTGCTCTAATTGAATACCAAAAATTCATGTTCAAAAGAAAAACACCAGTTCAAGTGCTACATAGTGGGTTTGTTGTGTGTAAAGCATGCCCGATTCTTGGTGCTAGCCCTGATGGCAAGGTGATCGACCAAGGATGTTCAGATTATTTTGGTCTTGTTGAGGTGAAATGCCCCTATACCAAGTTTCATGTGACTCCACTTGATGCTTGCTCTGATGATAAGTTTTGCATGGAAAAAATAGATGACAGTCAGTGTAAGTTAAAGGAAACCCATCCATATTATGCTCAAGTCCAAGGACAAATGGGGGTAACAGGAGCACAATGGTGCGATTTCATAGTGTATACAAAGGTTGGCATTTATGTACAAAGGATTCCCTTTAACTCTAACTTCTGGAAACAGCTCAAACAGGATCTTACATCATATTACTTTGAACACTTTATTAAATTTGCTGCTGTTGATTTATTAAAAGTGAGCAGTGTAGCTGATTAAAGGGATAAGTTTTAAGGAATGTTTAGTATTACAATTACTAAATCTGTGCACTATATATAGAGTTGAGACAATATTTTTAACTGAAGAAGGCCGAACGGCCGAAACGTTTTTTAATTAAAGGATTAGTAAGAAGTTCTCTGTCTTCACCTTAAAACTATTATTCAAGTCTAAATACCGAAGCAGAGTGTAGAATCCCGTATTGGACCTTCTACTAGAAGCACATCGTTGGACTACTACCTTCATTTTATTCACATTATATGTATATATATATATTAAACCCAGGAAAAAGTACTAACTTCGTTAATGCTAAATAGCACTAATTAAACAATGGGAAACATAGGATTTTGTAATATTTAGTACTATTTAGGTTTTATACTTTTTCAAAGGTTTATTGTCTGCACTCCAGTACTTTTTAGTGTTAAATACAAATAAATCTCTTGGTTTCTATTGTTTCAATAGTGCTATATATCTACGTAGAGACCAATACAAATTAGTGCAAAGTATTGTATGTATTTAACATTAGCACTCCATAGTCAATTAATTATATTTTGATTGACTCGATAATCTGTAGCTTGTTAATTATTAGCATAATTTAAGTACCATTTAAATGATCATTTTGAAATAAGCAAGACAACACTTGAACCCTAATTAAATGCAAAATAGTAAACAATATAATTTGTACAACATATTTACAGTTATGTAGTAAAACAGAAATAGAAAAATATTTGTAATGTGATCACTATGCCTTCATATACTACAACTGAATCAAGGAATGCTTTGACTATATTTTGTGCTTCAAAATATAAGAAAAAGTTGAATAATTAAAGGATAATGGTTCATATCTGTAGTAATATGAAACCATGATATAGATTACCAACTGTTTTAAATTGATATTATATTTTGTTGAGCATTACAAAGAATTGCACAAACAGACCACATCTGGTTCACCACTCCAAATTGATGAAGGGGAATGACTTTGTCAAAGATGTGGAAATTTTTAATTTTATTGATTGCCCTTTCGATGTGTATCCTTAGGCTTGCGATTTCTTGTGTCTTTACAACGTCCTCTGCAGCCATTTGACTGGAACCTCCAAGAAATGGTGGAAGATTTAGTGTAACTTCCAATGGCAGTAAATCTTGTATCGTGAAGCCTTTATCAGCCATAACTGAATCCTTGTCCTCAAAAGGTAGTTCTAAAAATCCACACCTTGTGACTATTTCTCTATCACTTATGCTCCCTGTATATAGCTGACTGATAAATGTTATGGCACCCCCAGGTGAAATTCCAACTAAACTCTTTAGGGTGGTGTGGTTCTTGTAGCTGCTAAACAACTCCCCATTCAGCTGTAGACTACTGGGCATTTGACATTTAATTTCAGTGCAATCTATAATAACCCGTGTTGAGATGTATTTTGCCTTAAAAACCTCAGGCATTGTAGCATCTGTGACTTCTTTTGAGGGCCATATATTAATTCCACCAAGTTTTAAGTACATAAAATTGATCCACGTTATGAAAATCCTACTCACTGTAGACAATGATGTGTTAAATAGGTAAGCAAGGTGTTCTTCATGGAAGCCTTGTCTCAATCTACACATCACCAATAAATATTCATCAATTGGTTTCAGGCTTCTAGCTCTCCCTCTTTTACTTATGGCAATATCATCAGAATCATCTTCATAGTCAACAGATGTATTAGTATTTGAAGACCGCCAATAGTTGATGTTTTCACCCCTCTCACCTGGATCAAGATATCTAAAAGTGGCCATAAAAACTTCCCAATTCGGAAAGCCCGTATAAAAAGCAGCAGCCGAGTCCTTGGATTTCAGAGAATCGAGTGTAAACAACCTACTTTGGAGTGCTTCATTTCGTCGCTCTGAATCTCGTAGTTGTGCTTTCAGCTCCTCAATTTCGAACTCAAGTATTTGTATTTTTTTCTCACCTTCTGCAATCACTTCCGTTTGATATTCCTCGTGGTCATTGAAAGCAGTCTGTGTACCCACACTAATCTCAAATACTTCCAATGTTTCAATCTGCTGTTCTTCTACAACAATGTCTGTATCACTACGCTTATCAGAATCATTGTCTTTTGCAAAATTGTTTGAGTTCGGACTTGGAAAAAGCCTTGCTTTTGGTGGCTTTCTCTTCCTAGGCGAAGTGCGAATCCACGCAAATACGGAGGGGAGGACGCCAGGTTTCAAAATGTTTTTTCCGGCCAGAGTTTTTCTGATATCATTATCCCTAAAATGTCGAGAGCAAACCACTGTTGAATTAGTGATATTAAAACTTGTGCCCTCATCTCTCCTAATAGCATGTATCCACTTTTTCTTATGGGCTTCTTCAGTAGGAAACTTGTAGAAGGAAATTTTACTCCCGTCTTCTTCGCGATAACCTCTCTGTGAACACTGTGGCACGCAGCAATGACTGGGCATATCCTTGTGTTCTTGAGAAAATATTATTATCCACGATATGAAGAAACAAAAAGTTGTACATGCAACGCGTAGAGAAGTGGAAAATAGTTATAATAAAACCTTTCTGTTTTGATCGTTCAGTCTACCGACTCTGTAAGTCTGTTGCTGGGGCAATCAAACGCCTGGGTGACCTCGTTTGCATGCAAAATAATTACCAGGTCTCGCGCGCCGTCGGCCATTATGAGAGCGGCGTATAGAGACCAAGAAGGAAAAAGTTAAAATCGATCGTCAAAACAATAACAGAACTCGGAAGATACAGAGGCATTCGAATTTACTACGAATTATACCCATAAACAGAACTGGATATGACTTACAAACCGAGAATACCGAATTAAAATTGAATTGAATGTGAAACTGTCAAAAGAAGAGCAGAATTTGTTGTGTAAAGCCATACTGGAGAGTACAATTATATAAGTTATGGCGGGAAGAGGGGCAGGTTTGGAATTGATAGACCCCCCGGATATTTGTAGAGCATCAAATGCCCCACTGTGGAGTCAAGTGCTCCATGGTGGGGCTTTGGTACGGGTGCAAATCTCTTATCAAATTCACTATTTTGACTCTTTCTACAAATGAATTCCTCACCCTGCCAACTTTTGTTTGCTCCAAAATGTCTCACCCCTGGGACAAAAACTCAGTCAAATGCCCCACTTATGCCCCCCACCCTTGGGGAAGGGCAGGTTTGGAATTGGTAGAGCTATACACAGATACTGGAACTGATTAGAACAATCATAAATAGAATTGGGTGTGGAGATTTATTTACCAAGCGAACACTGTTGCCCTGAAAAATATGTTGAAAAGTCAACTTGAAATACTGAAGAAAGAAGACAAAGAAGTATTTATGTTTTCAGATAACCAATTGAACTGATATATAATTTATATGCTTTCACTTGTATACTGATATTATTATTACACTCATGAACAGACAATATTTAGCTTCATTAGTGACATATTTTAATTGATATTAATCTAAATCATGTTCCATGCATTTCTTAGCCTCCCCCGCAGTCGTTTTTAGGGGCTCATAACTAGCCCCTAAAAACGACTGTGGTGGAGGCTACGCATTTCTATGTGTGTCCCTAGTTGGTGTTACCCTCATTAAATAAAGTTAATTTTCAATGCACACAATATTTTATTAAACATTAGGGACTGGTCAAAAATTAGCAGGGGAGGTGGAGATAACAAAGTCTAAAAATGTATAGTATGTATTAGTATGAAATTTGTTGACCCTTTCTCCCCTATAACCAATCCTTTTTCAGTTGCCCAATATTTATGACCATCCAGTTTTGGGGATTCAAAACAATATGATCCTCCCCCTTTCACAACCCCTTCCCCTGCTAATTTCTGACCAGTCCCTTCAGCAACCACCCTTATGCAACCTGGTTTTAATTATTAGTAAACCTTTGCAATTAGAAGCTCCTGTAAGTGACCGTGACCACCTTTGGAGGTTGAGAATTGTAAGAAGGTGGAAAATAGCATTTACAAACAGGTTTTGCTAATAACACTACCAATCTCGTACAAGTGCCTTTAAATATTTGTTTGCCATCTAGTACAGCCACATTATTGCATTCCTGCAAAAGGTCCATGCGATTATATATAAATTATCACAAGCATCAGAAGTGAATCAATTATCCGGTCCCCTCGTACAAACCATGTATGACACAAAATATGCTAGAACTCCATGTATTAACCTATTTATAGGTGGCCCGAGTTAAGGCCAATCAGGGCCTCTTGTTATTATTATTATTATTATTTTTTGTGTCGCTGTTTGGCGCCAGTAACCAATCAGATTACACAGGAGCCCATTGTTCGATCCCAACACGTGACAGGATCAACCAATCAGATCCGACACCCGCCAGATCTTGGTTGTGGAAAGCTAGCTCGGGAAAGCTAGCTCGGCAAAGCCAGCAACGTAGCGAAGGTTTGGGTTCATTCTGAACCATTATTTTGCTGAAACCAAAGGTTTCTTCGAATGAAATATCAAGATATTCAGTTATTCTAGGGCTGACAGGACTTTTAGGGGCTTTCGATGGAAAATTCTCACATTTACGAAAGGGATGTGGCGATCCAAATATTGCACAGTAAGCTAGTCTAGCCGGCCGGAGGAGTGATGGTTTTGCCTTTTGGTCCAATATGGCAATAATCCACGGAAACTGAAAGAAAATGCCTGTACTGCTGCATCTAAGTGCCATACGATTGCAGTGTTGCGTTTATATTGTTGAAATGCTCTTCATTACCATCACACACTGTGAGGAGGTCAAATCAGTGAGGGATTGATTGTTTGCAAATATGTTGGCTGTAATTGTTTACTGCGAAGTCCTCTCTTGAAAAAGAAATACTCTTGAGATTACACAACTGGGAAGTCTTGACTAAACCAGTCAAACAATGCCGAACTTTGCTAAGACTTCAATTCAAGAGTCGGAAAATCTGGAAGTGAACAGTGATTGACCCTTGGCTTTGAACGCGAACGGAAATCAGAACTGGTGAGGTTGAAATTATGTGTTTATATATGCGCACACAAATCTTACTTGTTCCCCACTTTTAAATTAAGTGTAATGGTGACTGTAATTCGAACTGGAAATGAAATTGTCCGTAAGTTGAACTGTATGTGACTTTATAGAGACCAAGAAGGAAAAAGTTAAAATCGATCGTCAAAACAATAACAGAACTCGGAAGATACAGAGGCATTCGAATTTACTACGAATTATACCCATAAACAGAACTGGATATGACTTACAAACCGAGAATACCGAATTAAAATTGAATTGAATGTGAAACTGTCAAAAGAAGAGCAGAATTTGTTGTGTAAAGCCATACTGGAGAGTACAATTATATAAGTTATGGCGGGAAGAGGGGCAGGTTTGGAATTGATAGACCCCCCGGATATTTGTAGAGCATCAAATGCCCCACTGTGGAGTCAAGTGCTCCATGGTGGGGCTTTGGTACGGGTGCAAATCTCTTATCAAATTCACTATTTTGACTCTTTCTACAAATGAATTCCTCACCCTGCCAACTTTTGTTTGCTCCAAAATGTCTCACCCCTGGGACAAAAACTCAGTCAAATGCCCCACTTATGCCCCCCACCCTTGGGGAAGGGCAGGTTTGGAATTGGTAGAGCTATACACAGATACTGGAACTGATTAGAACAATCATAAATAGAATTGGGTGTGGAGATTTATTTACCAAGCGAACACTGTTGCCCTGAAAAATATGTTGAAAAGTCAACTTGAAATACTGAAGAAAGAAGACAAAGAAGTATTTATGTTTTCAGATAACCAATTGAACTGATATATAATTTATATGCTTTCACTTGTATACTGATATTATTATTACACTCATGAACAGACAATATTTAGCTTCATTAGTGACATATTTTAATTGATATTAATCTAAATCATGTTCCATGCATTTCTTAGCCTCCCCCGCAGTCGTTTTTAGGGGCTCATAACTAGCCCCTAAAAACGACTGTGGTGGAGGCTACGCATTTCTATGTGTGTCCCTAGTTGGTGTTACCCTCATTAAATAAAGTTAATTTTCAATGCACACAATATTTTATTAAACATTAGGGACTGGTCAAAAATTAGCAGGGGAGGTGGAGATAACAAAGTCTAAAAATGTATAGTATGTATTAGTATGAAATTTGTTGACCCTTTCTCCCCTATAACCAATCCTTTTTCAGTTGCCCAATATTTATGACCATCCAGTTTTGGGGATTCAAAACAATATGATCCTCCCCCTTTCACAACCCCTTCCCCTGCTAATTTCTGACCAGTCCCTTCAGCAACCACCCTTATGCAACCTGGTTTTAATTATTAGTAAAACTTTGCAATTAGAAGCTCCTGTAAGTGACCGTGACCACCTTTGGAGGTTGAGAATTGTAAGAAGGTGGAAAATAGCATTTACAAACAGGTTTTGCTAATAACACTACCAATCTCGTACAAGTGCCTTTAAATATTTGTTTGCCATCTAGTACAGCCACATTATTGCATTCCTGCAAAAGGTCCATGCGATTATATATAAATTATCACAAGCATCAGAAGTGAATCAATTATCCGGTCCCCTCGTACAAACCATGTATGACACAAAATATGCTAGAACTCCATGTATTAACCTATTTATAGGTGGCCCGAGTTAAGGCCAATCAGGGCCTCTTGTTATTATTATTATTATTATTTTTTGTGTCGCTGTTTGGCGCCAGTAACCAATCAGATTACACAGGAGCCCATTGTTCGATCCCAACACGTGACAGGATCAACCAATCAGATCCGACACCCGCCAGATCTTGGTTGTGGAAAGCTAGCTCGGGAAAGCTAGCTCGGCAAAGCCAGCAACGTAGCGAAGGTTTGGGTTCATTCTGAACCATTATTTTGCTGAAACCAAAGGTTTCTTCGAATGAAATATCAAGATATTCAGTTATTCTAGGGCTGACAGGACTTTTAGGGGCTTTCGATGGAAAATTCTCACATTTACGAAAGGGATGTGGCGATCCAAATATTGCACAGTAAGCTAGTCTAGCCGGCCGGAGGAGTGATGGTTTTGCCTTTTGGTCCAATATGGCAATAATCCACGGAAACTGAAAGAAAATGCCTGTACTGCTGCATCTAAGTGCCATACCATTGCAGTGTTGCGTTTATATTGTTGAAATGCTCTTCATTACCATCACACACTGTGAGGAGGTCAAATCAGTGAGGGATTGATTGTTTGCAAATATGTTGGCTGTAATTGTTTACTGCGAAGTCCTCTCTTGAAAAAGAAATACTCTTGAGATTACACAACTGGGAAGTCTTGACTAAACCAGTCAAACAATGCCGAACTTTGCTAAGACTTCAATTCAAGAGTCGGAAAATCTGGAAGTGAACAGTGATTGACCCTTGGCTTTGAACGCGAACGGAAATCAGAACTGGTGAGGTTGAAATTATGTGTTTATATATGCGCACACAAATCTTACTTGTTCCCCACTTTTAAATTAAGTGTAATGGTGACTGTAATTCGAACTGGAAATGAAATTGTCCGTAAGTTGAACTGTATGTGACTTTATAGAGACCAAGAAGGAAAAAGTTAAAATCGATCGTCAAAACAATAACAGAACTCGGAAGATACAGAGGCATTCGAATTTACTACGAATTATACCCATAAACAGAACTGGATATGACTTACAAACCGAGAATACCGAATTAAAATTGAATTGAATGTGAAACTGTCAAAAGAAGAGCAGAATTTGTTGTGTAAAGCCATACTGGAGAGTACAATTATATAAGTTATGGCGGGAAGAGGGGCAGGTTTGGAATTGATAGACCCCCCGGATATTTGTAGAGCATCAAATGCCCCACTGTGGAGTCAAGTGCTCCATGGTGGGGCTTTGGTACGGGTGCAAATCTCTTATCAAATTCACTATTTTGACTCTTTCTACAAATGAATTCCTCACCCTGCCAACTTTTGTTTGCTCCAAAATGTCTCACCCCTGGGACAAAAACTCAGTCAAATGCCCCACTTATGCCCCCCACCCTTGGGGAAGGGCAGGTTTGGAATTGGTAGAGCTATACACAGATACTGGAACTGATTAGAACAATCATAAATAGAATTGGGTGTGGAGATTTATTTACCAAGCGAACACTGTTGCCCTGAAAAATATGTTGAAAAGTCAACTTGAAATACTGAAGAAAGAAGACAAAGAAGTATTTATGTTTTCAGATAACCAATTGAACTGATATATAATTTATATGCTTTCACTTGTATACTGATATTATTATTACACTCATGAACAGACAATATTTAGCTTCATTAGTGACATATTTTAATTGATATTAATCTAAATCATGTTCCATGCATTTCTTAGCCTCCCCCGCAGTCGTTTTTAGGGGCTCATAACTAGCCCCTAAAAACGACTGTGGTGGAGGCTACGCATTTCTATGTGTGTCCCTAGTTGGTGTTACCCTCATTAAATAAAGTTAATTTTCAATGCACACAATATTTTATTAAACATTAGGGACTGGTCAAAAATTAGCAGGGGAGGTGGAGATAACAAAGTCTAAAAATGTATAGTATGTATTAGTATGAAATTTGTTGACCCTTTCTCCCCTATAACCAATCCTTTTTCAGTTGCCCAATATTTATGACCATCCAGTTTTGGGGATTCAAAACAATATGATCCTCCCCCTTTCACAACCCCTTCCCCTGCTAATTTCTGACCAGTCCCTTCAGCAACCACCCTTATGCAACCTGGTTTTAATTATTAGTAAAACTTTGCAATTAGAAGCTCCTGTAAGTGACCGTGACCACCTTTGGAGGTTGAGAATTGTAAGAAGGTGGAAAATAGCATTTACAAACAGGTTTTGCTAATAACACTACCAATCTCGTACAAGTGCCTTTAAATATTTGTTTGCCATCTAGTACAGCCACATTATTGCATTCCTGCAAAAGGTCCATGCGATTATATATAAATTATCACAAGCATCAGAAGTGAATCAATTATCCGGTCCCCTCGTACAAACCATGTATGACACAAAATATGCTAGAACTCCATGTATTAACCTATTTATAGGTGGCCCGAGTTAAGGCCAATCAGGGCCTCTTGTTATTATTATTATTTTTTTTTTTTGTGTCGCTGAAATGCGCCAGCAACCAATCAGATTACACAGGAGCCCATTGTGCGATCCCAACACGTGACAGGATCAACCAATCAGATTCGACACCTGCCCGATCCTGGTTTTGATCTGTATAGTGTGCGAAGCAACGGAGCAACGGAGCGAAGATTCGGGGCCATTCTTAACCTTTATTTTGCTGAAACTAAAGGTTTCTTCGAATGAAATACCAAGATGTTCAGTTATTCTAGGGCTGACAGGACTTTTAGGGGTTTTCGATGGAAAATTCTTACATTTACGAAAGGGATGTGGCGATCCAAATATCGCACAGTAAGCTAGTCTAGCCGACGGAGGATTGTCGATGGTTTTGGTCCAATAATCCACGGAAACTGAAAGAAAATACCTGTACTGCTGCATCTAAGTGCCATACGATGGCAGTGTTGCGTTGTTGGTATTGTTGAAATGCTCTCTGTGAGGAAGTCAAATGAGGGATTGATTGTTTGCAATGTTGGCTGTAATTGTTTACTGCAAAGTCCTCTCCTGAAAATGAAATACTCTTGAGATTATACAAGTGGGAAGTCTTGACTAAACCAGTCAAACAATGCCGAACTTTACTAAGACTTCAATTCAAGAGTCGCAAAAGCTGGAAGTGAACAGTGATTGACCCTTGGCTTTGAACGCGAACGGAAATCAGAACTGGTGAGGTTGAAATTATGTGTTTATATATGCGCACACAAATAATCTTACTTGTTCCCTACTTTTTAAATTTTATTAAGTGTAATGGTGACTGTAATTCGAACTGGAAATGAAATTGTCCGTAAGTTGAACTGTATGTGACTTTATAGAGACCAAGAAGGAAAAAGTTAAAATCGATCGTCAAAACAATAACAGAACTCGGAAGATACAGAGGCATTCGAATTTACTACGAATTATACCCATAAACAGAACTGGATATGACTTACAAACCGAGAATACCGAATTAAAATTGAATTGAATGTTTATCTGTCAAAAGAAGAGCAGAATTTGTTGTGTAAAGCCATACTGGAGAGTACAATTATATAAGTTATGGCGGGAAGAGGGGCAGGTTTGGAATTGATAGACCCCCCCCCCCCGGATATTTGTAGAGCATCAAATGCCCCACTGTGGAGTCAAGTGCTCCATGGTGGGGCTTTGGTACGGGTGCAAATCTCTTATCAAATTCACTATTTTGACTCTTTCTACAAATGAATTCCTCACCCTGCCAACTTTTGTTTGCTCCAAAATGTCTCACCCCTGGGACAAAAACTCAGTCAAATGCCCCACTTATGCCCCCCACCCTTGGGGAAGGGCAGGTTTGGAATTGGTAGAGCTATACACAGATACTGGAACTGATTAGAACAATCATAAATAGAATTGGGTGTGGAGATTTATTTACCAAGCGAACACTGTTGCCCTGAAAAATATGTTGAAAAGTCAACTTGAAATACTGAAGAAAGAAGACAAAGAAGTATTTATGTTTTCAGATAACCAATTGAACTGATATATAATTTATATGCTTTGACTTGTATACTGATATTATTATTACACTCATGAACGGACAATATTTAGCTTCATTAGTGACATATTTTAATTGATATTAATCTAAATCATGTTCCACACATTTCTTAGCCTCCCCCGCAGTTGTTTTTAGGGGCTCATAACTAGCCCCTAAAAACGACTGGTGGAGGCTACGCATTTCTATGTGTGTACTAGTTGGTGTTACCCTCATTAAATAAAGTTAATGTTCAATGCACACAATATTTTATTAAACATTAGGGACTGGTCAAAAATTAGCAGGGGAGGTGCAAAGGGGGTGGGGTGGAGATAAAAAAGTCTAAAAATGTATAGTACATGTATGTATTAGTATGTCGAAATTTGTTGACCCTTTCTCCCCTATAACCAATCCTTTTTCAGTTGCCCAATATTTATGACCATCCAGTTTTGGGGATTCAAAACAATATGATCCTCCCCCTTTCACAACCGCTTCCCCTGCTAATTTCTGACCAGTCCCTTCAGCGACCACCCTTTAATTAATGAACACAAAGTTAACACAGGGTTCACTTGAAGTCAATCCTAATAGGCTTCACTCAGATTCACTGGGTTTACTGACATTTGCTCAAGTGAACCCTTAAACTAAGTCATACAGGAGACAACAATTTAAGGGAGGGCTTGGTCAAAGTTTGTTTGAGGGTTCACTCAGGATTTGCTTTAATGACAAAGTTTACTGGAGTTCACTTAGATCTTGAATATACATGTACATGTAAGCAAACATTGAGAAAACCCTTGCATACACCCTTGCTTTGCTCAAAAGCAAACCTGAACCCAAATGCACTGGAGGTTATATTATAGTTCTGATCAGTAATGTACATCTTATAAGGTTGCTCATGAAAGTGATCAAAGTTCATTGAAGATGCTGTAATATGACTTGTATCATTGCAGAAAGATAACCATACCAACCACATTGTAGTTCAATGATGCAGAAAGGTAACCATGCCAACCATATTGTAGTCCAACCGCAAAATCGTCTTCTGTGACATTGAGAATACAGGGTGGAAAAGGAAATAAGGGAGAGCACTGATTGATAATGACCAAAAGTAAGTACTCTCAAAGTTAACATAGTAATTATTTGTAATTAACTGAAGAGGCTATACAACATGCATAAGGATGTATTCTCTGTAGTGTAACTATTTAGCCACATGTACAATGTATGGAAAACAACATCCTTACCATGCAAAAGAGCATACCAACAATGCTAAACCTGTAGAACTTGAATGTTGTAGCATGAATGAAAGACTATAAATTAAAGTTACAGTAACTGTAAATTAAAGCAAGTTGTATGAGGACAAACGTGTACCATATTTTATCACGTATAAGCTGCACCTTTTTTGACTTTCAGATTTTGAAAGTAACCAAAAATTGCCACAAAGTTGCGGGTTCGGCTTATATGTGAATGTTTTCAGAAAACTTTTTTGGCAATGACCATAAACTAAATCATATGAACAATAGAAATGGCACATTAAATTCACAGAACACTAGTGTCAGCAAGATTTGTACACAAACTACTCTCCTTCACTTTCCAAAGAACACTAGCTGTCCAGTTGACTGTCGTCTTCTCTGCTAACTCTTCGAATGATTCTGAGATGTGTTGTTAAAAGTCTTAATTGGTCTTGGAAGCCTTCAAAGTTTCAAATAAAGTATAATTCTCATTGAGAGCTCAATTACGCTCAATCAGACGTTTGAGAAAACTCTCGCCCCAGGCCTCTTTGAAAATCCAAGATGCAGACCACGGACTCAGACACATGCTCATAATTTTATAATTTCGCCAGCAAATCTTCCTTTCTTATGCACTTAAAGGAATGAAGTTCCTTAAATAATTATGTTGTTGGTGAATGGGGGAACAACAGCAGAAGAATTCTGAAATAATTTAAAGACAGCAGCTTAAAATATACACAATAAAGGACAAGGAAGTTGTAACCAATTTGTTGTTGTAGTGTAATATAATATGACAATCTTTTATGAAGAAGTTTTGCTGTGATTATGGCCATTTATAAACTTGATCACAAGACTACTCTTACTGAATTTTGTGGTGCCGCTTATACATGAGGTTTTTCCTTAAACCTTTCGAGGAAAACAGGCTTCTGTTTATCAAGCTGAAGTTAGGGATGCGGCTTATACGTAAGGTGTGGCTTGTATGTGATAAAATACGATAGGCCTTTACAGTTTAGCTTTTGTGTTATTTCTACATTTAAAATACCAAGAACTTGACAAACTGTGGTTAATTACTAATTTAAATAGATCTTACATGTGCTAGTAATTAATAGTTTCTCTGTACAAAATATAATGAAGTATTTTACATGAGATTTCATAATCATAATTAACTGGGAGATTGACCAGCATATTGTATAATTATATTTTATCATAATTGCTTATGTACATGTAATTCGGTCATCTTGTGTGATAAATTTGCCACCATGGTGAGTTATTTTGTGATTGCTTTGCAAATACATGTATCTATATTGGTGAGCAGTCAGTATTAATTTTTGGTGTACATGTAAATGTATGTGCAACGGAATCTTCAAAATAATGTGACGAATTTTTTCTCGTGCTCAGTTCTACCTTAGTTGCTTTGCATTTACTTACTGGATTGAACCACCCACCCGTCACCACATGGAAGGTTTAAGATCTAGATAAGTATCTCTTTTCCACTGTTAAACCAGTGTGACAGATGTTGGGGATTGACCTGTGGCTTTATTGATGACTTGGGTACCATGGTTTTCTCCTTATAGTACACATTGTTTTCCTGTTGCTAGTACTTGCATTGCAAATGGCACCTATTCTCTCCTACATGTATATTGACAAGTTAAAAAATGTTTATAATTTGTGAATACTAATGAAAGATATTAATTTTATCATTCACATACATGTACATGTATACTGTAATTTAAATACCTCTTTATTTCTCTTTTAACAACAGCAAATACATCAACTCCACAATCACAATGTTGATGATGACAAGAACTCTAACAATGATGCTGATGATAAGGTTTGTTTTACATTATTCTTGATAAAATACAGTATCAAGCAAACCTTACCTCCAATTGAATGTTCGTTCAGGTTCACTTTAATGAACATAAAAACACTGCAAAGTTCACTTAAACGTTTACTCGTGTTCCCTAGGTTTACTTGAATCTCCCTGCAAACTTTGAGCAAACTCTGCAAACTCTGATTAAACCCTGAAGACTGTTGATTCGAAGGTTCAGTCAAAGTTTATTTGAGGGTTCATTCGGGGTTTACTTTAATCAGGAATTAGCACTTCTGCTCACCGATGATTAAGGTGTATTTAATTAGTTCACATGACTATAATTGAAGAAGAATTAGTCTTTTAGAAGTGACTTAGCTTGAAAGACCTGAAATTAGTGACTAGCTCTAAACACCCTAAACTAGTACATTTGTAAGTACCTATTGTTGATGTTTGGCTGTTATTAAATAATCATGTGAACTAATCCAAATCTTAACCCTAAATTGAAATAACATTATATTTGTCTATTGTTTAAAGTGCACCTAACGTTTATTTTGTTATCATAAATATCGATACTACATCAAGCTTTGAGTACTTCTGTGAAGAAAGTTTTGGTTTAAAGTGAATACTTTATGTTCTACGCTTGTTTAAAATCATGAAAATGTGACCTTTCCTGACCCACGACCGCGTAAGTAAAAGCCTGGGTCGATCCCTGGACTAATTCTAAACACTTTAAACTAATGAGCACCTGTTGTTGACAATTTGGGTGTTTTAAAATTTATAGTTAAAATTTGGATTAGCTAGTTCACATGACCATTCAAGAAGCATGATATTTGTTAATTAGTAAGTATCCATTGTTGACGTTTAGAGTATTTTTCATTTTAGGATTAGAATTTGATCAGGATTAGATCACACGACCATTAAGAAAGTATTATATTTGTCTGTTGTTTAATGACTAGCTTTAAACATTCTAAACTAGTGACTACCTATTGTTTTGAAATTGATTTCATTAATTTCACATTATTGTCACATGATCATAAAACCACAGGAAACCAACATGCATCTAAAAGATTATTAATTTGATTATTTATTTCAACTGAGTATAGTATCATTTGTAGAACCCCTGTGCATGTTATGGACTATCATGTATATCCTAGATGACTGTCGTTAAAATATATGTTGTACGTATTTGATACTAATTATATCTTTATTACTTTAAAATCTTCAACAGATATCAACATTCATAATAACTACAAAGTTGGTGCATCTCACAAGATGAAATACTAATGTCTAACAAATGATGCAAAAATGTTTTAGTTCATACGCCAACATGCATATCTTCAAAAGTATAATAACTATGCAGTACACTATGACTCGAGGCATGAACTAACATTCCATAAGATCGACTGAAAAATATGTACTGAAATACCTCATTGATGAAAATTGTAAGCTATATCATATTGAATAAACTACTATGTTGATTTAAACATGTCAATGTTCAACAGTAGTATTTTGGAAACAATGAATTACATCATAGTAATATCTGTCTGAATTTCACTTTTGTTAAACAACAAAAGATTAAAAGTAATGTGCATCAGATACAAAAATGAGTTGAAATGATTATATAATAAAAAAACATGTCCTTGTATCATAAATGCATGTTGTTTTTTTAGAAAAGGGAGGTAAGAATTTCCACACATGGTTCATAAAATAATAAGGGAAGTTTTTTGGTGGAAGAAGGGTCACATGTTTTCTTGATGTCTTGAATGGAGGGTCATGAATTTACCTACTGATGAAAAGGAGTGGGCGATGACTTTTATGGAAAAAATTCACTATTCCTTCTCTTCAATAAAAAACGTGCTTTCCCTGAAAGGGTGCAGCTGTAAGACTGGGTAAAGAGTTTGCAATGAAACATGCAATCCCTTCAAAAACATATCTGCCTCTAGAATATACGACTTTCATAATAGCCGCCTCCTAATTTGCATACATGTATGTGATTTGCCGTTTCTGTAGTTTATCTGCATGTATAGAAAATATAAACTGCTATGTAAAAGAGCATGTTGACATTTGTGAACTTGTGAAAGTTGAATGCTGTATCTTATAAACCAAGGAAGTTACATCCAGTTGAAATTAGAGAGATTTGTATGAGAAAAACAACGGAGGCCTTTCCAACCTCTTTCATATTTTTCTGCATTACAAATGCTTATAACTCGACAGCAATTTTCCACATTGCTCTAAAACTCGAAACAATTACTAATTATAATGTAATCTGTCATATGGTAGCATTGCTTTCCCCCTACAGATTTGTTCCCAATTATGCAAATTAGGAGGCCGCCTTTATGAAAGTCTTGTATGGCATAAGCCCAATTAAGACAGCTAAAGTAGCATTGAGAAATGAGGTGTTCATTATTTATAGCTTGGAAGGCGGTTAAATTATTGAGGGGGAGGCAAAAATAACTGCTTATTTAGACAGGCCATAAAAGATTTGATCTACTCCTTGGGGGATTATCAACATTTTGACATACCTGTCCAAATGCTGAGCCAATATTTAGTGTTGAGAACACAGGAAACCAGTGTTTTGGAGAGCAGTGAAATCTGAAAAATTTAATCTCTCACCTTTGGTACTTGCAACATTTAAAAAACATATTCTGTTTTCTTTCTTGGTATGCTCTAAGTTTATAATCAAAGGCACATCCCCAAAGGAGCATGCATAAGTGTTCAGGAGATTAGCTTATGCCAATGCGGAGCTCTTTTTCATTTATTTATTTCAGACTACGTAACAATGAAATATGATGCACTAGAATCCCCTCCTCTCCATGGAAGGGACTGAAAATTCCAGACAGGTGGAGAGGTCAAACGAACCACAAAATTACAGAATTTCTATGGGAGAAAATGGGAAATTCCAGGGAGGAGGAGAGTCAAAGAACATCCCTTCTATGGGGAGGGAGGGGACTATGAATATGTACTGGAACTACACAATATAATGCACAAATTAATGATACAATTTCCAGTATCAATCCTGGAAAGCCGGTGAGGTCGAGATTTTCAGAAGAACCAGATAAAATGCCAACCGCCCCCCCCCCCCCCCCCCCCTCACCCCCAAATCCATAAATAATGACACAAGGCTTAGCTTATTGAAACTTATTATGTTATCCTATGTGTCTCTAGAATCATGTGTTGGATGTCTGAAGTGACATAATTAAGCACGTCACAACCTCGTGAGAGGGGTACTTGACCCATGTTTAGTAGTGCTGCTGAAGGTTTGAAACCCTAACCCTATTTAATGCAGGTATCAGCGGCCATCCAGAGGGGTGGCCCCCGGGCACCCAGGAGCATTGGTCACAACCATGACAAATATATGCTAAAACCGCTCGGGTGGGGCAGAAAATTGTAGCCAAAACCACCACCCCTGGGGAAACCTGGGCA
Source organism: Actinernus sp. WN-2022 (assembly GCA_030867875.1). NCBI lineage: Eukaryota > Metazoa > Cnidaria > Anthozoa > Actiniaria > Actinernidae > Actinernus > Actinernus sp. WN-2022. The sequence goes on from JAOWCC010000064.1 coordinate 32,736,976, forward strand.
ACATATTAGAAGTATTAGAAGCTAAACGTTTTACAAGTGTCAAAAATCTTAATAGTTTTATTCAAATATTATCCTTTATTTCTTTGTTCTGTCTTCCGACAATGGATGGCTTTAATTTAATCTCTTAATTTGAATGATCATGATATGACTTACCTCAAGGACTAAGAAATCGAAGAACGTCGATCGATCGAGCGAGTCTAATATTTTTTCATTGGTAATTTTAAAGGAATGATCATTCATCTGCTTTAATGTTTGATAATTCACCGGGTCTTTAAGGAAAAGATAGTAGCATAAAAGACAAAGTAAAAAAGCAAGGAAGTGTAAAGCGATAAATTAAAAATAAGTTCAGACGTTAAAGTGTTTTGCAATAAAGTAATAAATGAAATTCATAAACCTTATCCTGTTCCTGTCCCCCCGCAAATAATAGGTATGTTAATAAATAACTAATTGTCACGGATAACTGCATAATTATATTATAATACTTTTAATTAATGTTTTCATTAAAATGTTATTTAATGAATATGACATCATATTCTATGTAGCACTCTTGTCAATACAGTGTCAATGTAAACTGGAACTCAACGTGATTATATTGTAAACATTTGAATAGGGTGATATGACGTTACAATATATTTCTTCAATGACTCACCTAATATTATTTGACGCACAATATAGATTATCAACAATATATATCCTATGTTCTCATCAGACAATCAACATTGTCAATAACCATCGTATTACTATGAAGTGAAAATTACCATTGACATATGGTATTGACAAACGTTGACCAAAAATATTACGATTTATGAAATAATCTCAATGCTTCTAATCTTCGATACGGTACATGTTTCTGAATCATACGTGATTTCTACGTTGTCTAGTAGCAGTAACATCTCTGCTACAGTAGCTTCATCTAGAGACATAATGCTTCTGTCTAATCCTTTTTCTAAAACCTCTTTGAACATTGTTAGAGTTATCGATTCATTGTTATCGTTTACAATAACAAATTTTACATGGAGATTTCTTCGACAGTTTTTCATTCTCATGGAGTGACCACATTTATCGCAATGTACAACTGGGCTTGCTGTTGCCTGATTAAGTTTTTTGTTGCAGTTTATGCACTGTGGAAAAGCTTCTATTTTCTCGATTGAGAAAATATTTGGTACTGTAACTGTCTCGGATGCAGATGCAGAACCATCTGACACATCTGATGAAATGGTATCGAATCTACCATCTGTCAGTTCGGTAATTGATGTATTCATCATCGTCGACAATTTTTTTTGATTGGACCATATACGTACTTGTACTGGCGACAGACAATAAGCATGTTGTGCTTCAAGTGCGGGAATGTGGTTTTGCCAAGCGTCTAACTGTATTGTACCATGTGCATCTCCCAGAATCATCACCGCTAATTGAAGAGGCTGCTTCGTACTGCCTTTCTGAATAGTGATGACTTCATTTGTCTTTAAAATCTTGCCTTGTATTGTAATTATATCCCACTCACGTGCATCATTTAGTACTTCTGATACTGACTTAGAGTTCGCAGAAGCAACTATCTGTTCTTGATATTGGAAAGAGTATTCTGTTGGCTTCGGACATGAAATTTGACACATGTCATTGATAATGATTTTTGCACCATCTTCTGTGCATGTATATCGTGCAATCTTGATTGGCCTCCGGCAACTTTCACTATCAACAAGAAGAGATCGTTTGTGCTTTGAGTACAATAAAGCTTCTTTCGTCTCTGTTGCAGATGTTTGTAGAGAAAACGTGGAATAGTCACATGTATTCCTTTTGTTCCGTTTTAGAGGCGATAAGTTCTGCACATATCCAATGAGCTGTCCTTTCTTTGATTCAAACTTACGAGCTGCATCGGTAACCATCGGTTCGGATGTGTTAATGGCGGAAATTTCTTCATTACACTTTCCTTCCTGTGATGCAGCAACAGCAGCAGCATCAATATCGTTAACCTTTGTGTTGAGTGTCGTTGGCCATAGTTTATCGGAGAAAGACTCTTTACATTCTTCTACTGCTATGGACTTCTTTGTTGTACTACCACTAGCGGATTCCACTGGTACTTTTTTGCATTTGGCAACTTCTTTTTTCGATCTTTGCTTCGTGACGGACATGTTACGATCTTTGTATCAGAACTCAGGAAAACATAGGTTTTATATCTTACTAATAATGTACAACGTTGTACATTTCATTCCTCAAAATAACTTCATGATGACCTCATGTTATCATTATGTAATCTATGTATTTTTAAATTTTGAACAGATCAGCAAATTATATTGACCTCTTTGCTGACTTTCTAATTTGTTATATTTCTCCTGATGTATGATGTAATATATTTCCGATGAGTATTAACGTAGCTCAATTAAACATACAGGAAACCGTAGCCGTGCGAATCAGTTCATCGGCTCGAGTGTTCGAATCTCGGCCTGTCCTTGGGCAGGGAGTTTTCTCGATCTACTAAAATTTCTTTTTGTGCCTAAAGAAATATGAAATCAACTTATATTAAGGGCACCCAACGAAGGTTTCGGTTAAAAAGCTGTTCGTGAGAGTACGTTAGCCTAAAACTTTCGGATTTGAAAAAATGAAATACTGGCTAGAAAATTGATTTTCAATCCCTAGAAAATTATAGAAGAAAAGGGAGAATAAAAGGTTTCCCCTAAAATATTCGTACGTTTTCGCCTGATCGATACAGTCAGAACGATCCGGAAAAAAAACATTGGTTGGAATGGGGAAAAAAACAACCTATTATCACAAATCATTTAGTGAAGCGGCCACCTTAAGTTTTCGAGAACACATTTTCATTCCCTAACAAATTCTGACATCTAAAATCCGAAAGAATAAACCTTTAGCAAATGGAGGTAACGTAAAATAATTGCCTAAAGGAAAAAAGAACCCCTAAAAAATTCGTACCTCCACAAAACTCTGCAACATGAAGTTACTTGTGCTAAAAAATTCTTGTTTATGTTCTAGACTACTAACAAATTCGTAGGCCGGGAATATTTTGCCATAGTATTTTCGGATGACGCGATTTCAACCTAGAAAATCCGAACTTAAAATGGCTAGAGGAGCTGCATACAACTGGTTTCAAACGAATTTCAAAAAGTACTGGTTGGGTGCCCTTGTTACTCGGGCCAGGCCTTTGGCCGGCACGAGTCAGAAAATGCAAGCCGCTTATTATTATTATTACTCGGGCCAGGCCTTTGGCCGGCACGAGTCAGAAAATGCAAGCCGTTTATTATTATTATTATTATTATTATTTTTTGTGTCGCTGTTTGGCGCCAGTAACCAATCAGATTACACAGGAGCCCATTGTTCGATCCCAACACGTGACAGGATCAACCAATCAGATCCGACACCCGCCCGATCTTGGTTGTGGAAAAGCCAGCAACGTAGCGAAGGTTTGGGTTCATTCTGAACCATTATTTTGCTGAAACCAAAGGTTTCTTCGAATGAAATATCAAGATATTCAGTTATTCTAGGGCTGACAGGACTATTAGGGGCTTTCGATGGAAAATTCTCACATTTACGAAAGGGATGTGGCGATCCAAATATTGCACAGTAAGCTAGTCTAGCCGGCCGGAGGAGTGATGGTTTTGCCTTTTGGTCCAATAATCCACGGAAACTGAAAGAAAATGCCTGTACTGCTGCATCTAAGTGCCATACGATTGCAGTGTTGCGTTGATATTGTTGAAATGCTCTTCATTACCATCACACACTGTGAGGAGGTCAAATCAGTGAGGGATTGATTGTTTGCAATGTTGGCTGTAATTGTTTACTGCGAAGTCCTCTCTTGAAAATGAAATACTCTTGAGATTACACAACTGGGAAGTCTTGACTAAACCAGTCAAACAATGCCGAACTTTACTAAGACTTCAATTCAAGAGTCGCAAAAGCTGGAAGTGAACAGTGATTGACCCTTGGCTTTGAACGCGAACGGAAATCAGAACTGGTGAGGTTGAAATTATGTGTTTATATATGTTCACACAAATCTTACTTGTTCCCCACTTTTAAATTAAGTGTAATGGTGACTGTAATTCGAACTGGAAATGAAATTGTCCGTAAGTTGAACTGTATGTGACTTTATAGAGACCAAGAGGCAAGAAGAAAAAAGTTAAAATCGATCGTCAAAACAATAACAGAACTCGGAAGATACAGAGGCATTCGAATTTACTACGAATTATACCCATAAACAGAACTGGATATGACTTACAAACCGAGAATACCGAATTAAAATTGAATTGAATGTGAAACTGTCAAAAGAAGAGCAGAATTTGTTGTGTAAAGCCATACTGGAGAGTACAATTATATAAGTTATGGCGGGAAGAGGGGCAGGTTTGGAATTGATAGACCCCCCCCCCCCCCGGATATTTGTAGAGCATCAAATGCCCCACTGTGGAGTCAAGTGCTCCATGGTGGGGCTTTGGTACGGGTGCAAATCTCTTATCAAATTCACTATTTTGACTCTTTCTACAAATGAATTCCTCACCCTGCCAACTTTTGTTTGCTCCAAAATGTCTCACCACTGGGACAAAAACTCAGTCAAATGCCCCCCACCCTTGGGGAAGGGCAGATTTGGAATTGGTAGAGCTATACACAGATATTGGAACTGATTAGAACAATCATAAATAGAATTGGGTGTGGAGATTTATTTACCAAGCGAACACTGTTGCCCTGAAAAATATGTTGAAAAGTCAACTTGAAATACTGAAGAAAGAAGACAAAGAAGTATTTATGTTTTCAGATACCCAATTGAACTGATATATAATTTATATGCTTTCACTTGTATACTGATATTATTATTACACTCATGAACAGACAATATTTAGCTTCATTAGTGACATATTTTAATTGATATTAATCTAAATCATGTTCCACGCATTTCTTAGCCTCCCCCGCAGTCGTTTTTAGGGGCTCATAACTAGCCCCTAAAAACGACTGTGGTGGAGGCTACGCATTTCTATGTGTGTACTAGTTGGTGTTACCCTCATTAAATAAAGTTAATTTTCAATGCACACAATATTTTATTAAACATTAGGGACTGGTCAAAAATTAGCAGGGGAGGTGCAAAGGGGGTGGGGTGGAGATAAAAAAGTCTAAAAATGTATAGTATGTATTAGTATGAAATTTGTTGACCCTTTCTCCCCTATAACCAATCCTTTTTCAGTTGCCCAATATTTATGACCATCCAGTTTTGGGGATTCAAAACAATATGATCCTCCCCTTTTCACAACCCCTTCCCCTGCTAATTTCTGACCAGTCCCTTCAGCGACCACCCTTATGCAACCTGGTTTTAATTATTAGTAAAACTTTGCAATTAGAAGCTCCTGTAAGTGACCGTGACCACCTTTGGAGGTTGAGAATTGTAAGAAGGTGGAAAATAGCATTTACAAACAGGTTTTGCTAATAACACTACCAATCTCGTACAAGTGCCTTTAACTATTTGTTTGCCATCTAGTACAGCCACATTATTGCATTCCTGCAAAAGGTCCATGCGATTATATATAAATTATCACAAGCATCAGAAGTGAATCAATTATCCGGTCCCCTAGTACAAACCATGTATGACACAAAAATATGCTAGAACTCCATGTATTAACCTATTTATAGGTGGCCCGAGTTAAGGCCAATCAGGGCCTCTTGTTATTATTATTTTTTGTGTCGCTGTTTGGCGCCAGTAACCAATCAGATTACACAGGAGCCCATTGTTCGATCCCAACACGTACGTGACAGGATCAACCAATCAGATCCGACACCCGCCAGATCTTGGTTGTGGAAAAGCCAGCAACGTAGCGAAGGTTTGGGTTCATTCTGAACCATTATTTTGCTGAAACCAAAGGTTTCTTCGAATGAAATATCAAGATATTCAGTTATTCTAGGGCTGAAAGGACTTTTAGGGGCTTTCGATGGAAAATTCTCACATTTACGAAAGGGATGTGGCGATCCAAATATTGCACAGTAAGCTAGTCTAGCCGGCCGGAGGAGTGATGGTTTTGCCTTTTGGTCCAATAATCCACGGAAACTGAAAGAAAATGCCTGTACTGCTGCATCTAAGTGCCATACGATTGCAGTGTTGCGTTGATATTGTTGAAATGCTCTTCGTTACCATCACACACTGTGAGGAGGTCAAATCAGCGAGGGATTGATTGTTTGCAATGTTGGCTGTAATTGTTTACTGCGAAGTCCTCTCTTGAAAATGAAATACTCTTGAGATTACACAACTGGGAAGTCTTGACTAAACCAGTCAAACAATGCCGAACTTTACTAAGACTTCAATTCAAGAGTCGGAAAAGCTGGAAGTGAACAGTGATTGACCCTTGGCTTTGAACGCGAACGGAAATCAGAACTGGTGAGGTTGAAATTATGTGTTTATATATGTTCACACAAATCTTACTTGTTCCCCACTTTTAAATTAAGTGTAATGGTGACTGTAATTCGAACTGGAAATGAAATTGTCCGTAAGTTGAACTGTATGTGACTTTATAGAGACCAAGAAGGAAAAAGTTAAAATCGATCGTCAAAACAATAACAGAACTCGGAAGATACAGAGAGGCATTCGAATTTACTACGAATTATACCCATAAACAGAACTGGATATGACTTACAAACCGAGAATACCGAATTAAAATTGAATTGGATGTGAAACTGTCAAAAGAAGAGCAGGATTTGTTGTGTAAAGCCATACTGGAGAGTACAATTATATAAGTTATGGCTCTATCAATTCCAAACCTGCCCCCCCCCCCCTAGCTGGATATTTGTAGGGCATCAAATGCCTCACTATACTGTGGGGTCAAGTGCTCCACGGTGGGGCTTTGGTACGGGTGCAAATCTCTTATCAAATTCGCTATTTTGACTCTTTCTACAAATGAATTCCTCACCCTGCCAACTTTTGTTTGCTCCAAAATGTCTCACCCCTGGGACAAAAACTCAGTCAAATGCCCCACTTATGCCCCCCACCCTTGGGGGATGGGCAGGTTTGGAATTGGTAGAGCTATACACAGATACTGGAACTGATTAGAACAATCATAAATAGAATTGGGTGTGGAGATTTATTTACCAAGCGAACACTGTTGCCCTGAAAAATATGTTGAAAAGTCAACTTGAAATACTGAAGAAAGAAGACAAAGAAGTATTTATGTTTTCAGATAACCAATTGAACTGATATATAATTTATATGCTTTCACTTGTATACTGATATTATTATTACACTCATGAACAGACAATATTTAGCTTCATTAGTGACATATTTTAAATGATATTAATCTAAATCATGTTCCATGCATTTCTTAGCCTCCCCCGCAGTCGTTTTTAGGGGCTCATAACTAGCCCCTAAAAATGACTGTGGTGGAGGCTACGCATTTCTATGTGTGTCCCTAGTTGGTGTTACCCTCATTAAATAAAGTTAATTTTCAATGCACACAATATTTTATTAAACATTAGGGACTGGTCAAAAATTAGCAGGGGAGGTGGAGATAACAAAGTCTAAAAATGTATAGTATGTATTAGTATGAAATTTGTTGACCCTTTCTCCCCTATAACCAATCCTTTTTCAGTTGCCCAATATTTATGACCATCCAGTTTTGGGGATTCAAAACAATATGATCCTCCCCCTTTCACAACCCCTTCCCCTGCTAATTTCTGACCAGTCCCTTCAGCAACCACCCTTATGCAACCTGGTTTTAATTATTAGTAAAACTTTGCAATTAGAAGCTCCTGTAAGTGACCGTGACCACCTTTGGAGGTTGAGAATTGTAAGAAGGTGGAAAATAGCATTTACAAACAGGTTTTGCTAATAACACTACCAATCTCGTACAAGTGCCTTTAAATATTTGTTTGCCATCTAGTACAGCCACATTATTGCATTCCTGCAAAAGGTCCATGCGATTATATATAAATTATCACAAGCATCAGAAGTGAATCAATTATCCGGTCCCCTAGTACAAACCATGTATGACACAAAAATATGCTAGAACTCCATGTATTAACCTATTTATAGGTGGCCCGAGTTAAGGCCAATCAGGGCCTCTTGTTATTATTATTTTTTGTGTCGCTGTTTGGCGCCAGTAACCAATCAGAATACACAGCAGCCCATTGTTCGATCCCAACACGTGACAGGATCAACCAATCAGATCCGACACCCGCCAGATCTTGGTTGTGGAAAGCTAGCTCGGCAAAGCCAGCAACGTAGCGAAGGTTTGGGTTCATTCTGAACCATTATTTTGCTGAAACCAAAGGTTTCTTCGAATGAAATATCAAGATATTCAGTTATTCTAGGGCTGACAGGACTTTTAGGGGCTTTCGATGGAAAATTCTCACATTTACGAAAGGGATGTGGCGATCCAAATATTGCACAGTAAGCTAGTCTAGCCGGCCGGAGGAGTGATGATTTTGCCTTTTGGTCCAATATGGCAATAATCCACGGAAACTGAAAGAAAATGCCTGTACTGCTGCATCTAAGTGCCATACGATTGCAGTGTTGCGTTGATATTGTTGAAATTCTCTTCATTACCACACACACTGTGAGGAGGTGAAATCAGTGAGGGATTGATTGTTTGCAATGTTGGCTGTAATTGTTTACTGCGAAGTCCTCTCTTGAAAAAGAAATACTCTTGAGATTACACAACTGGGAAGTCTTGACTAAACCAGTCAAACAATGCCGAACTTTGCTAAGACTTCAATTCAAGAGTCGGAAAAGCTGGAAGTGAACAGTGATTGACCCTTGGCTTTGAACGCGAACGGAAATCAGAACTGGTGAGGTTGAAATTATGTGTTTATATATGCGCACACAAATCTTACTTGTTCCCCACTTTTAAATTAAGTGTAATGGTGACTGTAATTCGAACTGGAAATGAAATTGTCCGTAAGTTGAACTGTATGTGACTTTATAGAGACCAAGAAGGAAAAAGTTAAAATCGATCGTCAAAACAATAACAGAACTCGGAAGATACAGAGGCATTCGAATTTACTACGAATTATACCCATAAACAGAACTGGATATGACTTACAAACAGAGAATACCGAATTAAAATTGAATTGAATGTGAAAATGGCAAAAGAAGAGCAGAATTTGTTGTGTAAAGCCATACTGGAGAGTACAATTATATAAGTTATGGCGGGAAGAGGGGCAGGTTTGGAATTGATAGACCCCCCCGGATATTTGTAGAGCATCAAATGCCCCACTGTGGAGTCAAGTGCTCCATGGTGGGGCTTTGGTACGGGTGCAAATCTCTTATCAAATTCACTATTTTGACTCTTTCTACAAATGAATTCCTCACCCTGCCAACTTTTGTTTGCTCCAAAATGTCTCACCCCTGGGACAAAAACTCAGTCAAATGCCCCACTTATGCCCCCCACCCTTGGGGAAGGGCAGGTTTGGAATTGGTAGAGCTATACACAGATACTGGAACTGATTAGAACAATCATAAATAGAATTGGGTGTGGAGATTTATTTACCAAGCGAACACTGTTGCCCTGAAAAATATGTTGAAAAGTCAACTTGAAATACTGAAGAAAGAAGACAAAGAAGTATTTATGTTTTCAGATAACCAATTGAACTGATATATAATTTATATGCTTTCACTTGTATACTGATATTATTATTACACTCATGAACAGACAATATTTAGCTTCATTAGTGACATATTTTAATTGATATTAATCTAAATCATGTTCCATGCATTTCTTAGCCTCCCCCGCAGTCGTTTTTAGGGGCTCATAACTAGCCCCTAAAAACGACTGTGGTGGAGGCTACGCATTTCTATGTGTGTCCCTAGTTGGTGTTACTCTCATTAAATAAAGTTAATTTTCAATGCACACAATATTTTATTAAACATTAGGGACTGGTCAAAAATTAGCAGGGGAGGTGGAGATAACAAAGTCTAAAAATGTATAGTATGTATTAGTATGAAATTTGTTGACCCTTTCTCCCCTATAACCAATCCTTTTTCAGTTGCCTAAATATTTATGACCATCCAGTTTTGGGGATTCAAAACAATATGATCCTCCCCCTTTCACAACCCCTTCCCCTGCTAATTTCTGACCAGTCCCTTCAGCGACCACCCTTATGCAACCTGGTTTTAATTATTAGTAAAACTTTGCAATTAGAAGCTCATGTAAGTGACCGTGACCACCTTTGGAGGTTGAGAATTGTAAGAAGGTGGAAAATAGCATTTACAAACAGGTTTTGCTAATAACACTACCAATCTCGTACAAGTGCCTTTAAATATTTGTTTGCCATCTAGTACAGCCACATTATTGCATTCCTGCAAAAGGTGCATGCGATTATATATAAATTATCACAAGCATCAGAAGTGAATCAATTATCCGGTCCCCTCGTACAAACCATGTATGACACAAAAATATGCTAGAACTCCATGTATTAACCTATTTATAGGTGGCCCGAGTTAAGGCCAATCAGGGCCTCTTGTTATTATTATTATTTTTTGTGTCGCTGAAATGCGCCAGCAACCAATCAGATTACACAGGAGCCCATTGTTCGATCCCAACACGTGACAAGATCAACCAATCAGATTCGACACCTGCCCGATCCTGATTTTGATCTGTATAGTGTGCGAAGCAACGGAGCAACGGAGCGAATATTCGGGGCCATTCTTAACCTTTATTTTGCTGAAACTAAAGGTTTCTTCGAATGAAATATCAAGATGTTCAGTTATTCTAGGGCTGACAGGACTTTTAGCGGCTTTCGATGGAAAATTCTTACATTTACGAAAGGGATGTGGCGATCCAAATATCGCACAGTAACTGAGTAAGCTAGTCTAGCCGGCCGGAGGATTGTCGATGGTTTTGGTCCAATAATCCACGGAAACTGAAAGAAAATACCTGTACTGCTGCATCTAAGTGCCATACGATGGCAGTGTTGCGTTGTTGGTATTGTTGAAATGCTCTTCGTTACCACCACACACTGTGAGGAAGTCAAATGAGGGATTGATTGTGTGCAATGTTGGCTGTAATTGTTTACTGCAAAGTCCTCTCCTGAAAATGAAATACTCTTGAGATTATACAACTGGGAAGTCTTGACTAAACCAGTCAACCAATGCCGAACTTTACAAAGACTTCAATTCAAGAGTCGCAAAAGCTGGAAGTGAACAGTGATTGACCCTTGGCTTTGAACGCGAACGGAAATCAGAACTGGTGAGGTTGAAATTATGTGTTTATATATGCGCACACAAATAATCTTACTTGTTCCCTACTTTTAAAATTTTATTAAGTGTAATGGTGACTGTAATTCGAACTGGAAATGAAATTGTCCGTAAGTTGAACTGTATGTGACTTTATAGAGACCAAGAAGGAAAAAGTTAAAATCGATCGTCAAAACAATAACAGAACTCGGAAGATACAGAGAGGCATTCGAATTTACTACGAATTATACCCATAAACAGAACTGGATATGACTTACACAGCATGAAAAGAGGGATTTACGCCTCCGTAATGGTAGCGTAAAGACGACGTAAATATACACTTTACACTTCTTTACGTAATTTTTACGTCTTCGTAAAGACGGTCTTTACGCAGCATTTACGGTGATACGTAAAGACAGCGTAGTGATACCCTTTAGCGCAGTGTTTACGTTATGCGTAAAGAACCGTAAACGTGCTCTTTACAGAACTTTACAATAACCGTAAATGTATGTAAATCCAAAATTTACGCAAACGCGATAAGCGTAAATAACCTTAAATATGCTCTTTACGAAACTTTACAATAATCGTAAATGTGTAAATCCAAAATTTACGCAAACGCGACAAGCGTAAATAGCCTTAAATGTGCTATTTACGGAACTTTACTAGAACGTAAAACTGTGTATATCCAAAATTTACGCAAACGCGACAAGCGTAAATAGCCTTAAATGTGCTCTTTACGTAACTTTACTACAACGTAAATCTGTAAATCCAAAATTTACGCAAACGCGACAAGCGTAAATAGCCTTAAATGTGCTCTTTAAGACCGGACCTTTACTATTACCGTAAAACTATGTAAATCCAAAATTTACGCAAACGTCACAAGCGTAAATAACCAATGTGCTCTTTACGGAACTTTAATATTGCCGTCAAGCCATGCAAAGCTATGATTTACGCGAACGTTTCAAGCATATGCTCTTTGGTGATTTTTTTTACTGCTTTTTAATTGAACGTGCCAAGCGCAAAGGTTATTAAATTTGCCCTTTTACGAATGTTTTCTGCCCTCGTAAATTTTATGTAAGCAGAGATGAGCGGTTAAAACAAGACAAAAGGGATTTCTTAAATCAGGGAGGTGTTTCAATCACAGGCACAAGTGTAAAGATAAAACCACAAACAAGAAGGTATGATATAACCTGTAGTTTATTCCATTCCCCTAAATTTACATTATTAATAAATAGTGTTTTTCTAAAAGTTAAATAAATTACTATATTTTAACTGTAACAACCTCATTTGATAATAAAATAGTTGTAAATAGCGAGACATAGAAAGTGGTCTTTTTTCCATAATTTTTTTTTTCTCAAGGTCAAATGTTATATATAACAACATGTACATATAAATAGTGGGACTTGAAAAAGTGCAGTCTTCATCCAATACAATTAAATATCAGAAATGCTTAACTGTAACAATCAATATTTTCCAACTTTTTTTTATGAATAAATTCCAGGGGCTTATATTTGAGAAAATACAACTTACATGTACATGTACTGCAATACATTTTAGTCATGTAACCTCTGCAGTCATTCAAGTAACTCTGTATTTTCTCAAAACAAATACCCAGGCTTTATTTCAAATTTAGAAATAATAATAATATTATGATAATAATTTTGTTGTTAAGAGCCTCATTTCTGAAATCCTCACTGGCTCAGGGAACCAGTAAAATTAAATACTAATTTCACACATGTTTTTGAAAGTTAATAAAAAATCTACCAAGTCATGCAGTGATCAGAGCAATAATTGTATCAACTTTGAAAACACAAGTGAAATTAATCCTTAAAGGGAATCTTGACTGAAAAACAATGTTTGCTCTCAAATGATTGTTATACATGCCTACCATAAGTCTGTTTCTGTGTTTGTCTCCAATAAATTGTACACTAGATGTCATTTAGGCACAGATTTTCCTGTCGATAATACTCATTTGAATTTCCTGTATGCTGCCATCTTGGAGTTTATGATGTCACAGTGTTGCCCCAGTTGTCAGAAAACAATAGTGGCCACACTGTGACAGCATGATCCAAGTTGGCGGTGTGCAGGATATTCAAATGAGTTTTATCGACAGGAACATTGGTGCATAAAAGACATCTACATGTAGTGTTCAATTTGCTGGAGACAGATAGCAATGTATTTAGGCATCTACAAACAAACACTTGAGAACAAACATTGTTTTCCAGCCAAGGTTAACTTTAACAATTATTTTACGAGGACCCATGCTATTACTTGTTAAAGGGATACTCGAGTGAAAAACAAATTTGGGCTCCAAAGCATCTTTCAGATGTACTTTGTTCATAAAATGTATTAAGTACTGTTTAAAACACGAACAGCAGTGTTTTATCAAGTTTAAAAATTCGAGGGCGAAGCCCGAGAATTTTTAGACTTGATAAAACACGTGCTGTGAGTGTTTTAAACGGCTTCAAAAACGCTTTAAGAATCAATGAAAGAAAGACGCACATCTCAAGGGAATGGTTACTTAATGAACCATTGAACCTTTGTATTCACAACGCCATGCAAAATATTCGAGTTATCACCGCCTGCAATTACGAACATCTCAAGGGAATGACATGAAGAAATTACCATACTATGTTGTTTGAAGCGGCGTTTCGCAATCGGCAAGAAGAATCTGCACTTGAAGGATTTGGTGTCGTGGTTTACCTCGATAAAGTTCAAGACTTGGAAAGCGATGTCACTGACATGACGGCAGACTCTAAATTTTTGACTCCGGCACAAAATATGTAAGTTTAATGCACGTTTTTATAATTTTACGGCTTTGAGTTTGGTTTAATAATTGGAACTAAACAGTGGCTCGGTAAACAAGTAATGGTAGTTGGATAACTTCATTTTAAAAATATTATCTGTGTATCTCGGTAGTCTGCTGATATTAGTAAATTTAGTGCAAAATTTATTATCTAGGTACCTTATGTTCCGTGTACTTTTTGCTATCTTTGGGTCTTTATCAGTGAATTCTTAATTAGGATGAAACTTTATATAAAATTTCATGTTCATTAATATTCTTTATATAAAACGTTCATCCTAATTAGCAATTCAGTGAGAAAGCTGAAACATCAATAGAAATTCCATTGTCTCAATCATTAACCCCGTTTCCCTCTGGGACAGAATTCAAATCCCTCCGCGGGCCTTTTAGAATGATGAGATTTTATCAGGTATAAAGGAGCATGCACGTGACTGATTTGCTTCATCTGATTGGACAAAATGCTCATTAATTATTCATGAGTTTTTGAAAATTTGATAAGACTTTTTCAGAGTTGAGAACGAGCCCGTCAAAGTTGGCCCTGTGAAGACCAGGGCACCACCATCTTGTTGTACGGTGGCCGAGAGCGGACATCAAAAGTCGAATTACAATAATTCGAAAGTCGAATTGCAGGAAGGCTCGAATTCAAACTGAGTTGCGCTTTTGCCATTTTTTGCTTCAGCCACTTTGTCTTTACTAATTTGTCTTTATCGACATTCGCTTTTGTATTTTGAGAGTTTTGCTTTTCGACCGAGAAGTCCCAGGCGTCACTCGAGGACAAGTGAGAACCTGGGTACGAGGTTAGATCTCGAGCCATCCAAGAGCAAGACCAAAGTGTTATGAACGCGCACAGCGACTGATTTTTGCGTGTTATTTGACAATGACACGAATACGGGACCCTGAAGGTAAGATGTTATTATTTGATGCATGTTTTTATGTACCTAGAATGCTGTTTGGATGCACCACTTGCCACTAAAATAATAAAACGTTCCATCTAGTCCTTAAGCCAAAGTGCTTCAGAACCTCTGGCACCCAGAGTAGTCTAGTCCCGGCCGCCATCATAATATTTGTCGCCGCCATGTCCATGACGCACGTCAGTACTGCCACTTCGAAGCTTTAGTTTTAACTTTAAGCTTATATAGAGCTCTATTACAGCCAGGGTAAGCTTAGGATTATAGCATTTTTATTAGCCTTTTTATTTTAAAATTTGATTTTTTTTTTCAGAATTGGCAGAAGTGAAACCACCTGAACAAAAGCCCAACAATAATTTTAAAACACCTTGCAATGGTTTTCAATATTACTTGGTGGTAAGTAAACTGTGTCTTGCTGTTTTATGCAAAGCTATCAGTTCAGATATTAGTTATAAGGGTGGTGTGAGTAAAAATAATTGGATGGGGATTTGGGTGGGGAGGGGATAATTAGACCATAGTTTATTGTAAATAGCATCACAATTCTCTCTTATTACTTGATATGAGCTTATGGTAGAGACTATAAAGATGTACAGTGACAGACTCACTCCAAAAGAAGTAACATTATGCCATCGCCACCATGTTGGTGGACATCAAAAGATTCCTCATTAGCTTCTCCTGTAGTTCCACCAACATGGCCACCATGTTTTCACACCAACTAGGAGGGTCTGAATGGTCTACATGTTAGTTGTCAGATAAAATTTTGCCCATTTGTCAGTTAATAGCCCTAGTTAATCATTACTAGAGAACATTTACAATGTTTGACCCACAAAAACCAAATTTGTCAGTTGTCAGTAAAAAAAAAGTCATTTGTCAGTTATTTTTAATGCCGTTTGTCAGTAGTCATTTAACCTCATTCAGACCCTCAACTAGCTGAGTCTTATCTTTTATGCTATTTTTATGCTTAATATTAAGAGTCCGTATAGTTCATAAGAAATGTTATCTCATAATATATTGTTAATAAAAAGGCTAATAAAAATGCTATAATCCTAAGCTTACCCATACCCTGGCTGTAATAGAGCTCTAAGCTTAAAGTTAAAACCAAAGCTTCGAAGTGGCAGTACTGACGTGCGTCATGGACATGGCGGCGACAAATATTATGATGGCGGCCGGGACTAGACTACCCTGGGTGCCAGAGGTTCCAAAGCCGATCCTAAACTTTGTCGATCCTAAACTTTGTCGATCCTAAACTTTGGCTTAAGGACTAGACGGAACGTTTTAATATTTTAGTGGCAAGTGGTACATCCAAACAGCATTCTAGGTACATAAAAACATGCATCAAATAATAACATCTAACCTTCAGGGTCCCGTATTCGTGGTATTGTCAAATAACACGCAAAAATCAGTCGCTGTGCGCGTTCATAACATGAACTACATGTAACTTTGGTCTTGCTCTTGGATGGCTCAAGATCTAACCTCGTACCCAGGTTCTCACTTGTCCTCGAGTGATGCCTGGAACTTCTCGGTAAGAAAGCAAAACAGCGAAAGACGATAAAGACAAAGTGAGTAAAACCAAAGTGAGTAAAGCCAAAGTGAGTAAAAACAAAGTGAGTAAAGGCAAACTAGCGAAAATGGCAAAAGCGAAAGTCGATAAAGACAAATTAGTAAAGACAAAATAGCTGAAACGAAATTTGCGAAAGCGAAACTCGCAAAAGCGAAAGTCGATAAAGGCAAAGTGGCTGAAGCGAAAAATGGCAAAAGCGCAACTCAGTTTGAATTCGAGCCTTCCTGCAATTCGACTTTCGAATTATTGTAATTCGACATTTGATGTACGCTCTCGGCCACCGTATTGTTGACATTAATTCCTATGACGTTTTTTACGTCACTTCGTCCCACCAGAGTCTTTCGATGAACTTGTAGTGACTTTGTTTCTTTGTATAATTTTCGCATGCCCGGAATTAGAGTAGATTTTCATCGATATGGCAGAGCAATTTCGTACTAGAACAAAAATATGATGAAGACGATATTGTGAGAAGTTCAGAAGACTGGGAGGACGAAGAAAAGCATGTACATGTAGAAGGCGAGAATATAAGCTTGTACGTGATAAAATATGGTACTCTAATTTCCGATCGTGTGAAAATTATACAAGGAAAACAAGTCGCTACAAGTTAATCGCAAGACTCTGGTGGGACGAAGTGACGTAAAAAATGTCATAGGAATTAATGTCAACAAGATGGCAGTGCCCAGGTCTTTGTAGGGCCAACTTTGATGGGCTCATTCTCAACTCTGAAAAAGTTTTATCAAATTTTAATACATTTTCTGAACAAAGTACATCTGATGCTTTAATCCCTAGATTAGATGCTTTTTGAGCCCAAATGTGTTTTTCACTTGGGTATCCCTTAAAGAAATGATCTGTGTAAAAAGTATGATAAATTCCATTGTTCTGCTGCATTGAGCCTCCTTCACATGGAATTTGTTTTTGTTTTAGACTACAAAAACACTGGGTGACAGTTATGAATATTCTGAAATAAAAGTAGCAGAAAGTCTTAGTTTCATGCCAAATTTATGGACAAATTCTCTTCCAATTAATACTAGGAACAGCCAAAAACAACAGCTACGAAACAGGGCAGGCATGATTGACAACACACCTACATGTAACTGCAGTGAAAAGCCTAGTTTATGTTTTTATAAGTCTTATCTGTGGTCATCTCCCATGTGTACTCAGCAAACCAGCAATCTTGTTGCTACATGTACATGTAAATGTAAGTGCTTTCCATACTGTACACGTATGCCTACCAGTCCTGTTCTATCTTCACTTTTCTGGCATACACATATGCTGAAAAAAGGAAGAGTGCAACTGTTAGCAGTGCTCTAGCCATTTAATTTACATTATTTTCATAAATAAATATTTATTTATTTTCGAGTTGTTTGTGTTGCCACTGGAAGCCCCACTAACAAAGAACGTGTCTAATGTTAATTTAAAGATTACACTGGTATCTTAGTCATGAAATGACCTGAAGATAAACACTTTTCTAAATAAATAAATAAATAAATAATTACTGGCAAACAACTGATAGACAAATGTAAACAATTATGCAATATTAAGCCTCAACATACAGATTACAGGGCGGTATATACAGTCTGTATATGTAGCTATTATAAATCAGGACTGAACATGAAGCCAAGAATATTTTTAATGAATGCTGGCCAACTGAAGTTCTCAAAGGAGTCCAGTCTACACAAATGCAGTCTTCAACGTTTACCTGTTCATCCAAAAAAAAAAAAAAAAAAAAAAATGCGATAAACTACAGAGGTGCATGTTGACAGATAAAAATAACCTTGAATTTGTACCAGGACCTGGAACAACCACGGGGATGATCTTAGCCAGGACCCGGCTAAATCATAACTGTAGATCGAATTGGAATTTAGCGTGTTGGTTTTTATGGAGGGAGGAAAAATGGAGAATCCCAAAAAAAACTTGGAGCAAAGGCAAAATACCAACAAACTCGCCGCAATTGAGAATCCAATTAACCCGGGGCCACAGAAATGAGAAGCAAAATGCCATCCCGAAAATATATGGATTCACCAAGGCCAATGGCTGGTTTATAAATTCAAACTGTTGGCATTAAAGTGGGCCATACACTTTTCAAATTCAAATAAAAGTTTAGTTTACAAATCGGAGCAATTGCAGAATACCCCCTCCCCCCACTCAAGTACGTTAGATGGAGACACCAACATGTCAATGCATTAGTCCATATATGGTTCTCTCTAGAGAGATATGTCTGGGTGTTAACGAGTCTCTCTGTTCACAGTAGTAGAACGAAGCAACATGTATGATGTCAATGCATCAATGTTGGCGTCATCACCTATGTACTTGAGTTGGGGGGGGGTGGGGGGGGGGGGGGGGGGGTATTCTGCAATCTAGCCTACAAATCCATTTGAAAACATCTTAGAACAACAGGTTCTGATAGAAAGATCATGCTGAATTTTGTTCTGAAATGTTTGATTAATTGCAAATGATTTTTACTTGATCCTTGAGATACTGATTGTAGTCAAATGTATATTAAGTTTATATGCATGTGGCCATTGTCCCTGACATTGTTATTTTGTCTATTTAGTAGCTTACCGGAAGTATGGGCTGGAAATTATCATATGATTAACATATCGGTGCACGCGAAGACTTCTGGGTAGAGCTGAGACACGAGGTTCACTACGATTTTGTTCTATTCTTATCATTATTTACTCGCTTAGTGTTATAGAAACGTCCTTGTTAACTGAGAAATATACTCAAACACAACGCAATGTCCTAAGCTTGTAACTAGATGGTTAATTCGAGTCGCCGATGTGTATTTAAGTTGTAATGAGACTTCATGTTTTCACTCCTCTGCTCGTCAAGCAAGGTGAGAGAGCGGTTTGTAGCAGTTGGACTCTGCCGTCTCTGGCCACATGCATAGTTAGTTCGTCCATAGTCATTTACTTTTTGTTAGCATTATTAAGGGACCTACTGATCAACATATCTACTTTGTAGGTAAATTAGGAATTACTTTAAAACTGATGAAAAAGGCTTACCGTCGTATCATCTTCGAACTGTTTTTAGTGTTTCGTATTCCTCCACGGATACCAGCCCATAAATATCCATTTAGGGTCCACACGACGTCTTGATGAGTTCTTAGCTTGGTTCCAAAACTCTCTAAGCAGCTAACCTTCTGTAAATCCATTGAATTTGTAGGGTACAGGGTACGGGGTACTCCTGTTTGTGACGTTTTATGCCGCCGGGGTGGGTCAGGGTTTTGAGCTCAGTTTGGGCAGGTAGGGTCAGGGTTTTGACCTGATTTGGGCAGATCAGGGTCGTCAGGATTTGAGTATAATTTGGGAGCAGTCAGGGTCGGGGTTTAGTATATTTTAGGCAGTTAGGGTTCAGTTATTTTTAGCTACTATGCAAGCACTGAGGTTGCCATACATCGTGACGCCGCTAATTCGTATCCATGTACTTAATCTGCTGATTTGTTTACCCAATGCCACGTCCCGACTTGAAATGTTCCGTATTTTGCATGCAATCCCGGTACGCGGTATACCGGCCGGGATATATATCCGACCGTATTTTGAAAACAATTTTAAGAAGGGGCAATCAGGGTTGTTTTTTTCCCCAAAAGGGGGCAATCAGGGTTTTGGAGCTCGGATTGGGTCAAACAGGGTCAGGGTTTGAGCCTCTTGGCCTCACATACATACCCATTTTTCATGTAATTACCCCCCCCCCCCCCCTCCCCCCCCCCCCCCCCCTACCTCCCCCCCCCTTCCGGGGACACCAAACGCTTGGCTTGCTTGGGACAAACACTCACTTATAGTGGAATTTCTATCCACAATTTTCGTATGATTACTGTAATGAAGAAGCACCTGATATGAGAAGTAAATACATGCATTCCAACCGAAGTTCGTGAATAATGGCGACAGAGATCTCATAAGTTTGAATATGTATGATGATTGAATATTTATAAACTGATCACTACATGAATAATTCATGTAGAAAACGAATTGCTTACGGAAATAGAGAGCACAAAAATCGGGAAAATACAGTCTTTAAGCATTAATAAACCAAGCGTTTAGGACTAAAAATAGCGATGGGTAAAAAAGGGATGATTTCAAAGGATGCAAGTTGCCTTTTCCAGCGTTGTTGATGCTCGGGCCCAGTCCCGCTCTGTCGTGGCTGGCGTTACAACCACCGCTGAAATCCCCCGCAAATTATCAAAATCGTTACTTTCCCCGTTCCACCGGAGAAATGCTGCGTTAAATGTGCGTTATGCCACGGCCATGTCCCCGTTAATGCCCCGCTATGTCCCGGGGGTCAGGGGGCCGGGGTTTCAATTGACTAGTGCATTAGAGAACATTTTTTCGATAGGGATTAGTTGAATGTCATTAGCGGTGTGATTAGGTGTCGAGAGAAAATGTTCAGCAGCTGTTGTAGGTTTAGATATGTTATTAGACTGTCTACGGTCCGTCGATGTTCGATAAATCTGTGAGTCTTTCAAACGTCGTTTTGTCTCACCTATGTATTGTAAATTGCAGCGGTTGCATTGAATCATGTAGATTAGATTTTTTGTGTTACACGTCAAAGTAGTTCTGATAGAGCGTGTTTCACCGGTAGAGAAGAAAGTATAAGTTGTTTGTCCGTCACAGATGTAGGGGCAAGTAGAACAGTTCTTTCCACAGCGGAAAGAGCCAGGTGGGAGCTGAGGATCAGTCGAGTTAGAAGGGAGTTTAGCTTTAACTAGTAAGTCACGGAGGTTAGAGGTGCGTCTGAAGGCTACAAGTGGCAAGTGTTGAAAGACTTTCTTGCAGCGGACAGAGGAGTGTAGCAGGCTGTAGTTTTTCTTAATTATTTCAGAAATATGAGGAAGTGATGGGTTGAGGAACCGACATGTGTATTGATAATTTGTCCGCAGAAATGATCTCTTCCGAAAAGAAACATTTCCGCTCTTTGAGGAACAGATAATTATGTCCAAGGACAAATACCAGTACATATTCCAATGCCACCAGTAGGTTAATTGTCTTTATTATTTATTAAAATCAAATATTTTCTTGACGCTCAAATTGCAAAATGTGATATGTTAACATTAAAAGATATCAATATACGCGCAACATCGTTGTTTTCCGTTGATTTTAAAGTACTGAGACACTTCTCTAACCGTCTTCAAATATTATGCATGGGTCTTAACGATCCTTTTTGGAGTTTTACACAGGCTGATAAACTTATCCCGGCCCTGTGTTTACGCATCTTTATGCTACCACGTAAAGATAGCACACAACTCTACTTTACGCATATTCACGCTTCCAAGTAAATCTGCATAAAGATGGCAACTTGCTTTACGCATCTTTACGCTTACATAAATCTACGTAAAGATGGCAACCAACTTCACGCATCTTTACGCTTACATAAATCTACGTAAAGATGGCAACCAACTTTACGCAACTTTATGCTTCCAAGTAAATCTGCGTAAAGATGGCAACCAACTTTACGCAACATTATGCTTCCAAGTAAATCTGCGTAAAGATGGCAACCAACTTTACGCACCTTTACGTTTTCAATAAAGAAGCGTAAAGTTGTCATTTCATGCTGTGTTACAAACTGAGAATACCGAATTAAAATTGAATTGGATGTGAAACTGTCAAAAGAAGAGCAGGATTTGTTGTTAAGGCATACTGGAGAGTACAATTATATAAGTTATGGCTCTATCAATTCCAAACCTGCCCCTCCCCCCCCCCTGGATATTTGTGCAAATGCCCCACTGTGGGGTCAAGTGCTCCACGGTGGGGCTTTGGTATGGATGCAAATCTCTTATCAAATTCTCTATTTTACTCTTTCTACAAATGAATTCCTCACCCTGCCAACTTTAGTTTGCTCCAACATGTCTCACCCCTGGGACAAAGACTCAGTCAAATGCCCCTCTTATGCCCCCACCCTTGGGGGATGGGCAGGTTTGGAATTGGTAGAGCTATACACAGATACTGGAACTGATTAGAACAATCATAAATATAATTGGGTGTCGAGATTTATTTACCAAGCAAACACTGTTGCCCTGAAAAATATGTTGAAAAAGTCAACTTGAAATACCGAACATGAGGAGCTTAACCCGACTTAGGATTTCTCAGCGTGAAGGCTATGACGTCATCAAAATCCAATTACGATTTTGACATTTTGTGGTTTCGGTGTTGTCACCACTTATAACATAAACAGTTTAACACTTTAAAGTGTTTCGAAGATCTTGAACGGATCTTCGAAAAAAAAGAAACCTAATATCTATCGTATAAGTCCTGTGGAGAGATGAAATTGGAGGCAGAAATGTATTATTGTCACGTCGGTGTTCAAGACAAGCCTCGAGCCCAAAGGATGCATGGTCGCATGCGATCATGGAGGAAACGAATGCCAAGAGCTTTCCGGCACTTAAAAGGGTTTTTGGAACTTCACTTGACAAATTTAAAAAGTGGTACGCTCTGTCAAACAGCCTTTGTGGCTCTAAAGTGGGCAGATTTGTGAAGAATAAGGCTTTTGAACAGTTTCCGAGCGAGATTTCCCAAGTTAAAGTATCTGATTTGTGGCGGGAAAATGGCGAATGCGCTCCAATCGAATGGTTCTGTGATCGAAAAAACTCCGAAGAGGGCTACGTGATTACTCTGTTTGGACTCTGTTGTGGGCTGTTAAAGCAGAAACAGTCTTGTTTGGAGCAAGGATTTTTGGCCTCATCAGAATTCAAGCAAGTCATTGACGCGGTGAACTCCCTCGACCTTACGCGGTATGTGATCGGTGATTCCTATACAAAGTGACCCCGAAGACTCGTCGCATTCAAGTGCTAGAAAACGAGCTATCGTTTTATCGGGAGAAGGTAAAGGAGACAAAAGCAGCTATCGCAA
This sequence comes from Actinernus sp. WN-2022, assembly GCA_030867875.1. Classification (NCBI taxonomy): domain Eukaryota; kingdom Metazoa; phylum Cnidaria; class Anthozoa; order Actiniaria; family Actinernidae; genus Actinernus; species Actinernus sp. WN-2022. The sequence continues at coordinate 32,760,239 of JAOWCC010000064.1, forward strand.
CGAGTGTGTTAGATACACCAATTACTCCCGGTCCCAATATGCCTTCAACAGTGAAGGATCAATCTGAAGGATCAATCCAAAGCATCGCAAATTCCAACACTATATTTATATCGGGCCAATCAGTAAGAAACGATACTTAGGTAGTCTCTGCCGGCGTGCTTTGGACGATGCTAAGGAGATATGCGACACATATGATGGTAGTCTTGGAGGTATTCTTGGGTATGGCCTGGTTTATGGAAGCAAGATAGACCAGGATAATTTTAATGGTCCATCAAGTCCAAACCTGCCCTGGGATTTGTGGAGAATAGGCCCTTTGCTGGACCTGGTCACGTGACCTTTTTAGCCTGTCAATCAAAACAATTTGCATGGCACAGCTTGCCAGTCAGCAAAAAAAAAAACTCTGTTAAATAAAAATTATTAAGCGAAATTATACATGTAGAGTTTTCAAAAAAATGCCATTCCTTCAGTTTTACAGATTTGAACCTAAAACTTGGACTTTTTAATAAATTTGGCTTGCTCTTTCCATTTCTGGCATTCATGTTGTTCTAGCGCCAATTTGTTTTTGATCGACAGGTCCTGCAAAGGGCCTATTTGACATAATTTTTGAATCGAGTATTGCAAATACCGTACCCCACCGTGAGGCTTTGGAACAAGGTGCAAATCTTTTATAAAATTTGCTATTTTGACTCTCTACCCAATTCTCCAACCCCCCTCCCCCCCCCCCCCCCAACTTTTCTTTGCTGGGAAATACCCCACCCCCAGGACAGAAAAGTTCTTAGTCAAATGCCCCATGTATGCGCAGGGAGGGGATGGGCAGGTTTGGAGGTACTAATAATCGCTCATGATTGTAAACTGCATGGCAGCACATCGTGCCACAATAGCTGCAGTCCATATATATCACAAACATAACCTTGTGAAGGGCATTTGAATATATTCATTTTGAATTTTTGCTCTTTACCTTTTATTTTTGACCAAAAACTGAAGTGATCATTTTGTTTATTTTATTACTCTTGGCTTGCCAGCAGGTATAAATGAATGTCATGCATAAAATTAATTCCCAATTTTGGATTCCTAATTTTTAATATTTGTATTAATCAGGTATTTGGATCAATATCTGTTTGTTTGTTGTTTTCTTGGGTAATCCTTTACCTGAATTCAACAGCTGAACCTGGGCAGAAATAATTACATGTAAACCCCCTTACTGCCTGTTTGTTTGTTGTTTTCTTGGGTAATCCATTACCTGAATTCAACAGATCAACCTGGGCAGAAATAATTACATGTAAACCCCCTTACTGCCTGTTTGTTTGTTGTTTTATTGGGTAATCCGTTACCTGAATTCAACAGCTGAACCTGGGCAGAAATAATTAACCCCCCTTACTGCCGGTTTGTTTGTTGTTTTCTTGGGTAATCCGTTACCTGAATTCAACAGATGAACCTGGGCAGAAATAATTACATGTAAACCCCCTTACTGCCTGTTTGTTTGTTGTTTTCTTGGGTAATCCGTTACCTGAATTCAACAGCTGAACCTGGGCAGAAATAATTAACCCCCCTTACTGCCGGTTTGTTTGTTGTTTTCTTGGGTAATCCGTTACCTGAATTCAACAGATGAACCTGGGCAGAAATAATTACGTGTAAACCCCCTTACTGCCTGTTTGTTTGTTGTTTTCTTGGGTAATCCGTTACCTGAATTCAACAGCTGAACCTGGGCAGAAATAATTAACCCCCCTTACTGCCGGTTTGTTTGTTGTTTTCTTGGGTAATCCGTTACCTGAATTCAACAGCTGAACCTGGGCAGAAATAATTACATGTAAACCCCCTTACTGCCTGTTTGTTTGTTGTTTTCTTGGGTAATCCGTTACCTGAATTCAACAGATGAACCTGGGCAGAAATAATTACATGTAAACCCCCTTACTGCCTGTTTGTTTGTTGTTTTCTTGGGTAATCCGTTACCTGAATTCAACAGCTGAACCTGGGCAGAAATAATTACATGTAAACCCCCTTACTGCCTGTTTGTTTGTTGTTTTCTTGGGTAATCCGTTACCTGAATTCAATAGCTGAACCTGGGCAGAAATAATTAACCCCCCTTACGGCCGGTTTGTTTGTTGTTTTCTTGGGTAATCCGTTACCTGAATTCAACAGCTGAACCTGGGCAGAAATAATTACATATAAACCCCCTTACTGCCTGTTTGTTTGTTGTTTTCTTGGGTAATCCGTTACCTGAATTCAACAGATGAACCTGGGCAGAAATAATTACATGTAAACCCCCTTACTGCCTGTTTGTTTGTTGTTTTCTTGGGTAATCCGTTACCTGAATTCAACAGATGAACCTGGGCAGAAATAATTACATGTAAACCCCCTTACTGCCTGTTTGTTTGTTGTTTTCTTGGGTAATCCGTTACCTGAATTCAACAGATGAACCTGGGCAGAAATAATTACATGTAAACCCCCTTACTGCCTGTTTGTTTGTTGTTTTCTTGGGTAATCCGTTACCTGAATTCAACAGATGAACCTGGGCAGAAACAATTACATGTAAACCCCCTTACTGCCTGTTTGTTTGTTGTTTTCTTGGGTAATCCGTTACCTGAATTCAACAGATGAACCTGGGCAGAAATAATTACATGTAAACCCCCTTACTGCCTGTTTGTTTGTTGTTTTCTTGGGTAATCCGTTACCTGAATTCAACAGATGAACCTGGGCAGAAATAATTACATGTAAACCCCCTTACTGCCTGTTTGTTTGTTGTTTTCTTGGGTAATCCGTTACCTGAATTCAACAGATGAACCTGGGCAGAAATAATTACATGTAAACCCCCTTACTGCCTGTTTGTTTGTTGTTTTCTTGGGTAATCCGTTACCTGAATTCAACAGATGAACCTGGGCAGAAATAATTACATGTAAACCCCCTTACTGCCTGTTTGTTTGTTGTTTTCTTGGGTAATCCGTTACCTGAATTCAACAGATGAACCTGGGCAGAAATAATTACATGTAAACCCCCTTACTGCCTGTTTGTTTGTTGTTTTCTTGGGTAATCCGTTACCTGAATTCAACAGATGAACCTGGGCAGAAATAATTACGTGTAAACCCCCTTACTGCCTGTTTGTTTGTTGTTTTCTTGGGTAATCCGTTACCTGAATTCAACAGCTGAACCTGGGCAGAAATAATTACATGTAAACCCCCTTACTGCCTGTTTGTTTGTTGTTTTCTTGGGTAATCCGTTACCTGCATGAATTCAATAGCTGAACCTGGGCAGAAATAATTAACCCCCCTTACGGCCGGTTTGTTTGTTGTTTTCTTGGGTAATCCGTTACCTGAATTCAACAGCTGAACCTGGGCAGAAATAATTACATATAAACCCCCTTACTGCCTGTTTGTTTGTTGTTTTCTTGGGTAATCCGTTACCTGAATTCAACAGATGAACCTGGGCAGAAATAATTACATGTAAACCCCCTTACTGCCTGTTTGTTTGTTGTTTTCTTGGGTAATCCGTTACCTGAATTCAACAGATGAACCTGGGCAGAAATAATTACATGTAAACCCCCTTACTGCCTGTTTGTTTGTTGTTTTCTTGGGTAATCCGTTACCTGAATTCAACAGATGAACCTGGGCAGAAATAATTACATGTAAACCCCCTTACTGCCTGTTTGTTTGTTGTTTTCTTGGGTAATCCGTTACCTGAATTCAACAGATGAACCTGGGCAGAAACAATTACATGTAAACCCCCTTACTGCCTGTTTGTTTGTTGTTTTCTTGGGTAATCCGTTACCTGAATTCAACAGATGAACCTGGGCAGAAATAATTACATGTAAACCCCCTTACTGCCTGTTTGTTTGTTGTTTTCTTGGGTAATCCGTTACCTGAATTCAACAGATGAACCTGGGCAGAAATAATTACATGTAAACCCCCTTACTGCCTGTTTGTTTGTTGTTTTCTTGGGTAATCCGTTACCTGAATTCAACAGATGAACCTGGGCAGAAATAATTACATGTAAACCCCCTTACTGCCTGTTTGTTTGTTGTTTTCTTGGGTAATCCGTTACCTGAATTCAACAGATGAACCTGGGCAGAAATAATTACATGTAAACCCCCTTACTGCCTGTTTGTTTGTTGTTTTCTTGGGTAATCCGTTACCTGAATTCAACAGATGAACCTGGGCAGAAATAATTACATGTAAACCCCCTTACTGCCTGTTTGTTTGTTGTTTTCTTGGGTAATCCGTTACCTGAATTCAACAGATGAACCTGGGCAGAAATAATTACGTGTAAACCCCCTTACTGCCTGTTTGTTTGTTGTTTTCTTGGGTAATCCGTTACCTGAATTCAACAGCTGAACCTGGGCAGAAATAATTAACCCCCCTTACTGCCGGTTTGTTTGTTGTTTTCTTGGGTAATCCGTTACCTGAATTCAACAGCTGAACCTGGGCAGAAATAATTACATGTAAACCCCCTTACTGCCTGTTTGTTTGTTGTTTTCTTGGGTAATCCGTTACCTGAATTCAACAGATCAACCTGGGCAGAAATAATTACATGTAAACCCCCTTACTGCCTGTTTGTTTGTTGTTTTCTTGGGTAATCCGTTACCTGAATTCAACAGCTGAACCTGGGCAGAAATAATTACATGTAAACCCCCTTACTGCCTGTTTGTTTGTTGTTTTCTTGGGTAATCCGTTACCTGAATTCAACAGCTGAACCTGGGCAGAAATAATTAACCCCCCTTACGGCCGGTTTGTTTGTTGTTTTCTTGGGTAATCCGTTACCTGAATTCAACAGCTGAACCTGGGCAGAAATAATTACATATAAACCCCCTTACTGCCTGTTTGTTTGTTGTTTTCTTGGGTAATCCGTTACCTGAATTCAACAGATGAACCTGGGCAGAAATAATTACATGTAAACCCCCTTACGGCCTGTTTGTTTGTTGTTTTCTTGGGTAATCCGTTACCTGAATTCAACAGATGAACCTGGGCAGAAATAATTACATGTAAACCCCCTTACTGCCTGTTTGTTTGTTGTTTTCTTGGGTAATCCGTTACCTGAATTCAACAGATGAACCTGGGCAGAAATAATTACATGTAAACCCCCTTACTGCCTGTTTGTTTGTTGTTTTCTTGGGTAATCCGTTACCTGAATTCAACAGATGAACCTGGGCAGAAACAATTACATGTAAACCCCCTTACTGCCTGTTTGTTTGTTGTTTTCTTGGGTAATCCGTTACCTGAATTCAACAGATGAACCTGGGCAGAAATAATTACATGTAAACCCCCTTACTGCCTGTTTGTTTGTTGTTTTCTTGGGTAATCCGTTACCTGAATTCAACAGATGAACCTGGGCAGAAATAATTACATGTAAACCCCCTTACTGCCTGTTTGTTTGTTGTTTTCTTGGGTAATCCGTTACCTGAATTCAACAGATGAACCTGGGCAGAAATAATTACATGTAAACCCCCTTACTGCCTGTTTGTTTGTTGTTTTCTTGGGTAATCCGTTACCTGAATTCAACAGATGAACCTGGGCAGAAATAATTACATGTAAACCCCCTTACTGCCTGTTTGTTTGTTGTTTTCTTGGGTAATCCGTTACCTGAATTCAACAGATGAACCTGGGCAGAAATAATTACATGTAAACCCCCTTACTGCCTGTTTGTTTGTTGTTTTCTTGGGTAATCCGTTACCTGAATTCAACAGATGAACCTGGGCAGAAATAATTACATGTAAACCCCCTTACTGCCTGTTTGTTTGTTGTTTTCTTGGGTAATCCGTTACCTGAATTCAACAGATGAACCTGGGCAGAAATAATTACATGTAAACCCCCTTACTGCCTGTTTGTTTGTTGTTTTCTTGGGTAATCCGTTACCTGAATTCAACAGCTGAACCTGGGCAGAAATAATTACATGTAAACCCCCTGACTGCCTGTTTGTTTGTTGTTTTCTTGGGTAATCCGTTACCTGAATTCAACAGCTGAACCTGGGCAGAAATAATTACATGCTCAAAATGCCGGTTTGTCGTGTAAATCGGGTAGTGTGATTTGGTCGACTTTGATTTCGGCGAGATGGGAACTGTTTATAGGGTTTTCGGGTTTTCCGATGCGCTCGTATTATGACAACAAGGCTGTGTGTATCCGGTCAACAAATAAAGTAACATTGTACTTCTTAGTTCCAGTATTTATACCAATATTAGTGTTTAAAGTTTGACAAATGAGAAAGATAGTAACACGTTTATAAAGATGTATTGTTCTTGACTGAAGCCGAGTTAAACTTATACTGATACCGAATACATCATTTGGTTGACTTTGATTTTCACCTTTACGCGGCTAGGTTTCACGTGCACGAAAGTTCAGACAGTCGAGTCAAGTCCAACGTATGACAATCAACTTTGTGTGCCGGTAGGAAAATGATATTTAATTAAAAGATTTATTTACGAATTTTTATGCGATTTGAAGCGGGAATCAGTGTTCATAAAGCCTGGTGAATAGTGAATTAACCAATGGCGCATGTTAGTGATTAGAGCTGCTAAACGAGACTCGCCTAGCTCAGATTAGACTCGTCTTAATAATTATAATAAATTATAATCAGGAGTCTAATAATGGACTCCTGCTTAAAATCCTTTTTAGAGAGTTATTATGAAATAATGAAAGTTTCATTCGCATGCCGCCAGAACGGCTTTGAATATTTTTCACCCTGACTCGGATCGGCACAAAAACGTAACATTAAACTGCAATTGTTATTGTGTTGCTGGAGCTCGGGCTGGAGTATAATGACTGATTCATTGTCCAAACACCACTGCGCCACACCGGATCATTTAAAATGTTACCTATACTTTAGGTATTTCTAGTACTAAGGTCTCACTGAAACGCTTTAAAATTCGCTCAAATTCCATAAAAGCCGTTCGTAAAATACTATAGTTTCATATCGACAGAGAAAGTATAATTGCGATACAATGGAAATTTTAGTTAACTTTCCGCGACTGGCAAACATCCCATACATTTACTAGACCTTTCGCAGCATGGTTTTAACTTTACGCCACGTGAACACCATCGTATATATAAATTGAGTGTAGTTCTGGTCATTAAATAAACTAAAATTGAAAGATTAAGTATCGTGTTGATAGATTTTAATTACTTAGCGCTCTCGACTGGTGACAGCATTTCCAATTACAACATTCCTATAAAACCATATACCAGTGTTTCAGATTACAGCTCCTATTGTTTTAAGGGACACTGTATGTCCCTTAGCTGTGGGGAGCCAAAATCCTAACTCGGGTAAAGCTCCTCATGAAAGAAGACAAATGTAGGACTGTCAAAAGAAGAAAAAAGAAAATTGAATTAGAGCTGACTCGAAAAATGGAATGACCATCATCAGAAAATTGTATAATACTAAAAACAGAATAATTTAGGTTTTGAAATTGGGACAATGGGATTTCCTGTGCATTTCTCTCTTGGGGGCATATTACTGATCCTCCAAGCGTAACCCAATCCGTCCAATCTACTTTTATAGTATTTCAGAAGTTTTTATGTTTTCAGATAACGAATCGAAGTGATATACATGTAATATAATTTATATGCATTCACTTGTATACGAACAGACAATATTTAGCTTAATTAGTGACATATTTTAATTGATATTAATATAAATCATGTTCTACATTTGTTTCGAATTTTTAATTACAAGGAGGGCCACATGTTTCTTAGCCTCCCCCGCAGTCGTTTTTAGGGGCTCATACCTAGGCCCTAAAAACGACTGTGGGGGAGGCTATGCATTTCTCTGTGTGTACTAGTTGGTGTTACCCTCTTTAAATAAAGTTAATTTTATTTGCCAAGTGGTCTACATACATGAAATCAATGCACACAATATTTTATTAAACATTAGGGACTGGTCAAAAATTAGCAGGGGAGGTGCAAAGGGGGAGGGGGTGGGGTGGAGATAAAAAAAGTCTAAAATTGTATAACCCACCCTGGAAAATTAGTATGAAATATTTTGACCCTTTCTCCCTTATAACCAATCCTTTTTCAGTTGCCCATTATTTATGACCCTCTAGTTTTGGGGATTCAATAAAAAAACAATCCTCCCCTTTCACAACTCCTTCACGCTCTTCGTCTCAGGTCTAGCTAACCGTAGTGCTTTGTGTTAGAATTTTACGCTGTATACCAGCTTTGCTGTAGTATTCGGACTTCTCATTCTTAATCGTTTATCTTTTGGCTGTATAGGTCCTCACTTCGGATCCAACGTATTTTTACAGGATTTTTGTCCACGGTATTTGCTTATGTGTTTTCTACTATAACATCAAAGTCAAGCGATTAACCAAGAGTTGAACAAGACCCTAGACAATCTCAGTCAGTGGTCAAATAACATGTTCATCAACACAGACAAAACTAAAGCTATGCTCGTAAAAGGGAAATGGCTCCGGAAACGTATCTTCAACGAAAATATCCATCTTGATATCCAGTTGAATGGGTCTCCCATCGAGTGTGTCAATAGCCACAAGGTCAATCAATCAAACAATGACCTTTATTTATCCACGATAGAGTTTAAAGCTTGGAGCTTGTGGGGTCGTGACTTAACATAAATGTAATTAATTAACGAGCTAAGATAAGTAATTTGTAAAACTAAGATACTAATACTTATATTAAATAATGCTAGTATATAACAATAACAACTGGAATTATAATAATGGTAATTGATACCAATAAATAGAGCTGATGGTGCTAAATCTAAGCCTAAAACCTAAAATCTTAAATATCTCTTACGTTTCTATTAGTTTGCACAGATATATCCGTGAAGTCAAAATTTCTTATCAGATCATATTTAGAGGCGGTTTCGGTGAAGGCTAAAATAGTGGTCGTTTGGTGGCAGTTACGTGGGAGGGCGTTCCACAGCACAGATCCTCTGTAGGCTATTGAGTATTTCATAATATTCGTGTTGAATCTAGGAGTGACTAATTGATTAACTCCCCTAAGGTTGTATTTTGATTTGCGCTTATTTATATGAGTTATCATTTGTGATGGGGTAATATTATAATACAGTTTATACATCAACTTGAGTATCGAGATTTTGTAGCCTAAATGTAGTGTGTCCCATCCGGTCTTTGTTAGGACCTCATCAGTGGGCATGTCTCTAGGGAGATGGTAAATGATTTTAGTACTGGGCGTGGTTCTCGATGATGACCTCAGTTTTACTAATCATACAGAGGAACTTTGCAAGAAATTAGCCAAACGAATCGGACTCCTGCGTCACATAAGCCCGTTTCTGAAGCAAAGTCAAAAAGAAACATATTATAATGCAGTAATTAAACCCATTTTTCTATACGGCAGTACTGTATGGTCATCTTGTAGTAAAGAAAATCTAAACTCTGTACTGAAGCTTCAGAAAAGAGCTGCCCGTGTCATCTCAGGCGCAGAACGCAGAGCCCCCCATGTGACGCTTTTTAATAATCTGGGTTGGCTCCCATTCTATGTTCAGGAATATATAAACCGTTGTGCCATTACATTGAATAGGATTAATGATAGAATGCCTGAATATCATATACAAATTTGCCTGAACATTTACACATTTTAGAAACATATTTCTCTGACCATAAATCAATATGTACATTAATTAATTGTTTTCATGCCGAAATATGAATTAATTACCTCAGCAACAGCAATTATACTCGCCTTAGTTCTCTTTTATACTCTACCAACGCAGACAAACTCATTCTGAAACCTGACTCTAGCTCCGTCGAGCCGGGTTTCTTTTCTCGTCCAGTAGACCGATCTAGTACTTGAAAGAAGCTTTGAAAACCTTTCATTCGACTGATTTGACACATCCTTTGAATGCTTTGGTAAGTAATATTCGTAAATTCAGTAAAATTCATTGTCAAAGTACTTACCAAAACGAATCTTTTCCGATCCAATATGGCTACTCCCTACTGACAACGTGGCAAAACCAGTCAATAAGGCAGCGATAGGGCATTAGTTCGTAAGATGTCGACTCTATATTGCTCAGTGTGTTGTGATTGGATGTCGACACTCGAGTTTTGTACGAATTAATCTTGTTAGCTTTCATTGGTTCAGAACAGATAATAATAATAATCTTTAATCCATTAAACACCAACTTTGGCACATTAGGATACAAATTCATATACATCAATGTATTTAAAAATATATATATATGAAAGTACGATCTGAATATTAAATTCAAATATAGTAAATCAAGTATTATTACAATTATTAAATAAATCCAATACCTCCTTACAATATCTTAAAACCAGTTTCACAATAGAATCGTCATGCATACTAAAAATATATAAAAATAGCTCTTTTGGATCAAGCATAGCAAACGAACTGTTGATATTGTATAAATCGTTCATAAATAAACTTCTAACTTGTTCAATTTTCCCATGAACGCACGACATTAAAATATGATATTCATCACCAATTTCATTCGAATTGCATAGTGTGCACTTACGATCATCGTATTGTATATTGCTGTAGCGACCAGACTCAACAGGAAGTCGATGTGCTGACAGTCGTAACCTGGTTACAGCTTGACGACACTTAACATTTGCATCGGTAAGGTATCTCTCAAAACCGAAATTGATCTTAACTTTACTGAGAGTACGCAATTTACCACCTGATCGACTTTGTTGAGTGTGTTCCCTCCAGTAAAGAGAAAATAGATTATATAATTTTGTTTTTAAATATCTGCCTAAATTAGGTAATTGTTTATTCGAAACGTTGAACTCATGTAACGATTTTAACTCACACATACGTAACAAGTAATTGGTAAAAACGACTGACTGTTGATTAGAACAGATACAAACTCTCGCAGCTAAACCGACGAGAGTGTTTTGATAAGACGCATCCTTAATACGAAACCAAAACTTCGCCACCAGGGTAGAAACTTGTACAATCAAGGGTACTCTTCCTAATTCACCATACACCGCCAAGTTGGTAGTTTTGGAATGAACTCCCAAAATACGTTTTAAAAACTTCAACTGAAGTTTTTCCATATCATTTATCACCTTGAATATTTTTGATTTAAACACGCCGAAAGAGGGTATTCTCCCCAGCAAATTCACACCCCAAATCTCACAGCCGTACAACAAAACCGGGGAAACGAGAGAAGAGAACAATTTTAGTAACACTTTAACTGGAACATTCTCCACATTTGAAAGATTTCTCATCATACCATGGTAAGCGCGTAAAGCCTTATTGTATAGAGATTTCATAGCAATCTTAAAATTCCCCGAAAAGTGAAAGGTTAAGCCCAAGTACATATACTCGTCTACACATTCCAGTTGGTCATCACCAAAAAACCACTTAGATGTTGCATATAATCGTCTTTGAGACTGCGTTCCGAAAATCAATACTTTAGATTTTTTCAAATTTACTTTTAGTTTCCATTTTCTAGAATAGGCCTTTAGCTTTCGAAGACAATTTTGTAACCCAGATTCTGATTCCGACAACAATACTAAATCATCGGCATAAAGAAGGCAGTTTAGTCTAGAATCACCTAGCCTCACCGGATCACAGGAAGAAGAGAATATACTAGGTATATCATTAATAAAAATATTGAATAATGTCGGACTAAGATTGCACCCTTGTTTTACACCAACAAATGACTGAAAATAAGGAGTAATACCCTGTTCAAGCTTTACCGCTGACTTAACCGAAGAGTACATACTTAAAAGAATACCAACAAATTTTCTACTGCATCCATATCTAATCAATTTAAAAAACAGCCCTTCCCTCCAAACACTATCATAAGCTTTCCTGAAATCAACAAAACAAGCAAACAACGGATTACGTTTCGACTTATAGTAATCGATCAGCGTTTTTAGTACTAACAAATGATCAGACGTTCGAAAACCATGTCTAAAACCAATCTGGTACTTATTTAAAATGTGGTTTTCGTTTAAGAAAGAGTTCAAACGTGAATTGAGAATCAAAGTGAAAAATTTTCCTAAACAACTACCAATGCAAATGCCTCGGTAATTACCGGGATCCGCTTTGTCTCCTGACTTATGGAGCGGCACGATAAGGCCTTCCGACCAAACACGCGGGAACACTCCACAGGATAACACGATATTAAAAAGTTTCACAAAATATGGACCTAAAACGCCAATTGAAATCTTAATTATTTCGTTTGTCAACGAGTCACCAGCACTAGCCTTCTTGTTTTTTGTTTTTTTTGACAATTCACAAATTTCCTCCAAAGTCACAGGCTCATCAAGAATTTCATCACTCTTGACGGCCCAAAAATTATAATCTTTCACAATACGAGCTTCGCTACTGGTATTTTCAGAAGAAAAATTTACTTTGTTGAGATTGCAGAAATAATTAAACCATTCTACAGGAGAAACATTACTTGTACCTCCAGCAGTATTATTCGATTTAATTGAATTTACCAGATTCCAAAACTCTTTAGGATTAGAATCTGCTGCGTCTTTAATTTTATCCAAAAGATCGCTATGAAACTTTCTCTTTAACTTCTTTGTCAGTTTTTTATACTCTTTTTTCGTAGCAAAAAAATTGTGTCTTAAGAAGGGGTCATTAGGATATTTCGAAAGCAACTTGGCTACATTCCGCAATTCTTTTTTAAGGTCATGACAACTCTTGTCAAACCATCTTTGCTTTTGCACTGTTCTCGTTTTAAAATTACCAGCTCTCTTCCTCCTAAATGGAATTACTTTTTTGGCCGCGTTTAGAATCACTCCCGTAAAATTACCAATTGTAGAATCAACGTCAACATCGACACTACTGAGCTGAACATTTCCATTGTTACTTAATAACTTAACATCGGAAGCGTAGTAGACACAAACATGAATTTCGCTTGGATTTCAACCCCTAAAAAATACGACGATCATCCCTACCAGCCGAATATTAATAGTAAAATTATACATTTTACTATCTGAAAGGAAAAAAATAGAAATGTCCAGCAATACAAATATATCGGCCTAACATTTAGCACATTCGGAAATTTTAGTCTTGCGAAACACGAAGGCTTAAAAACGTAGTCATGAAGGCCTAAACTACGCCGAAAAGAAATGGGTGACAATTTCAAATCGAACGTCAAGTTCACACTCAAACTCAGTATGACGCACTGATAATATGGAGGTGAAATATGGGAAACTGATCAGAACAAAACCAAAATAGATAATGACCATTAGAGTTGGTACACTGAGTCAAATTTTGCCGTAAGATGCTACTCGGAGTAACTAGAAATGCAGCAAACAATGCTTTTCAAGCGGAACTCGGATGTTTGAAAGGTAAAGGTATTCATTTTTATATAGCGCAAATATTCTATATGTAATTGATACAAATGCGCTTCACAAGACACAAGGTTATTTTTGTGATGCGGACTGCTATTGTGGCGCAATGTGCTGCCCTGCAGTTTAATTACAATCGTGAGTGATTGTTATTGTCGTTAGCACCTCAGAATACCTGGCTGTTGTGTCAGGCGACAATCCGGCCTACTCTTTCTCGAAATAACACAACAGGTTCTTTCACGTCCCCCTCGTATAGATAAGAAGAGGAAGGAGACAAGGCCAACTACTTATACGTCCCTGCTCAAGCCTGGGATTCGAACCCCCGACCTCCCGCACTCAAGACCTTGCTCTACCAACTGAGCTAATCGGTTAGGTGTTACCTTGGTTTACCTCTCAAGGTGGAGTTCATAGAGAGTATAAACTCGCCGAAACCAAGCTACTGGAGTCAAAATAAAATACATTATGTCTTCTAATGGAAATGTGCGGTCGTCAAACCGGCAATAAACGTGACTGAGCAAATGTTTGAAAAATATTAAACAAACATTATTAAAAGACATTGAACAACAACACTGGTTCAGCGAGATCCATACTTACATATACGAAGGAAACAAAATGAAAGAAACGAATTTAATACCGGCTATAGGATATTCAAAGTAAATTATATTCTGGAGAACTATCTCAGCAAATTAACTATTGTAGAACACAGACAAGCTCTTACCCGAATATTAAGAATAAGTAACCACCTGCTACAAATTGAAAAAGGCAGATATCTGAAACCCTATACCTGGAGCCCGAAGAAAATGGGATAGAAGGTAAAAAGTACTTTATTTTAAAATGTAAAAATACCATGTACGTAGGAGAAAATTAATTCAGTTCTTACTCAGTTCGAAGATATATTCAATGTAAACAGCCGGCAAATGAATGAAATATAGAAAAATACATGCGCGCGCGGAGATATGGATTTATCTTCGAGTGTTCAACTCGATAGTGAGCCAAGTATTGTTTTAGACAACCGCCTCATGAAACCTATTCTACGGGACACCAGGCATCCCCAGGAGTGCATTAGGAACACTTTGCTGCAATTTCTATCTCTAATTATATTCATTTTGAAATCACTGGTGTTTCCTGCAATTTGATTGGTTGAAAGCAGCAGTAATTGCATCAGTTTGTGTGATCGCTCACGCATGCTCCGACTATGATTTTCATTTCCCTCTTCAAAGCTCTACCCACTTGACTTTTCTAGTCGACATCCTTGATGCTAAGGGATGAGCCCTCTATTATAAGCTAACTGTGGGCCTTCTGTTATATACCACTTGTGGAACCTTTTATTATAGGCCACCTGTAGGCACTCAGTTATAGGCTACCTGCGAGCCCTCTGTTATAAACTACATTTTACTTGTGAGCAATTATGATACTAGATACAATTGTTGCACATATATACCTTCAGGAGACATACAGAATCCTCTATTTACCTTTCTCTCTTGGCCATGTCGGCAGTTTACATATACTGACTGCTATTAGTTTAAACGTTAGTTGTGATCCTTTGAATAGAGTATTGTAAGTTTTACCTACTACAGTGGCCGCACAATTGTATTCTGGGATACCCACCCATCTCCGATCATACATGCTAGTGACAGAAAATACTATTTTAATGAACAAGTTCATGATCGATTTCAGCTGCAAATGTGACTAATTTTGGCATGTTTCGTAATAAAACCGTGGCTCGCATAACTCGCATGCTCGAACTGAACCGGGCCCAGGTCCAAGTATTGTTTATAAAATAAATAAAACTAGGTATACCTTTCGGTAAAGTGCCAACGAGCAATGTTTTAGAATGGTGTTTTACCGAATATTAATAGTCATGAGGTTTTTGCTTCCTGTGCTCTGATTAATACAACTGTAAATGTATATAAAGCTGTTGGAGAGAGCTTCATGTATTGTGTCAGGCGCAAAATGAATACAGTCGAACCCCGCTATTTCGAAGTCTCAGGGGGACTGATGAAAAAAAGTTCGAAATAGCGGTGGTTCGAAATAACCGGTTAATGTCGAGTGATCATAATCAGCAGAGTTCGTATCAGTTGAGGGGATCGGAGAACAGTTTACTACAGTCCATATTGTTTATTTGGACTTCGAATTAACCGAGTTCGAAATAGCGGGGTTCGACTGTACATTAATTTAATCGAGTTATTAGGAAAGGTAAGGGTATTTGACATGTTTTGATCAATGAAGGCCTTGTGAGCAATCGACATACATATGAAGCTATAGAAGTTGTTACCGACTGCATAAGAGCCATAGAGCGAACTGCTATGATAAAGCAAGCTAGTCACTTCACAGGCAGCTCAATCTATGGGTCTATGGGTTTGTGAAAATAGGAGATATATCAGGTATGGGGTTTTATAAATCCTTTCAAATTGCAGTACAATGTATAAATAAACATACCTTTTCGCTTCCATGTTGTTTCCTTTGTGGTTTTTCTTCTCGTGGAATTATTTTAGGCTGTTTTTAGGAGTTTTTCACTCCACCTCGGCTCACCACCTAATTATTTAGGAGCCGAGGTGGATGAAAAACAGCCTAAAATAGTTCCAAGAGAAGAAAAACCACAAAGGAAACAACATGGAAGCCAAAAGGTATGTTTCTTTATACATTGTACGTCAATTTGAAAGGATTTATAAAACGCCATACGTACATATCTTCTATTTTCAGAAACCCATAGATTGGGCTGCCTGTGGTCACTTTACGCACTACCGTGACCCGGGACCGTGACAAGCGAACCTTCGTTAAAATTGTACGAAATCTCCCGGAATAAATCCCTGATGTCCAATATAACCGGGGAAACTCAAACAGGATATCCTTGTGACCAATCGAAATACATAAGAAGCTGTAAAACAAATTGACATGACAGCCGAAGTTCGAACTACTTCAAACCGGCGTTAAATGCTGAAGGCTTTCTCGATGAAGCTCGCTACACTATGTCTTAGTTTTCGAAACTTTTGGACCAGAAATATTTATTTGAATTCTCTAATATTTTCAAAGCAGTAAACAGGGATGCTGGTTATGCGAAAGAAAATAATTGATAACATTTGGACGAATAGTTATGTTCTTAGATGTACAACATAAATTATGTTGACAATTTTGCGTAAAATCTGATATCGGCCAATCTCGTCCAAACACTGTACGAAAAGTAAGTTAAAAATACTTTCTGATGGCAAAAAAACCTCAGCATCACAAAGAACATAGACTTCTGACCAATCGACATACATATGAAGCTGTAAAAGTAACTTTTAGAATTCAGTCCATGACAGCCGTTAGTATGAACTACAAGAAACCCACCATAGTATTAAATTTGACGGTGTCAAGCGCGAAATACTCCCGTTAAAATATTCCTACAGTCCAAAGGACCACAGCAGCTTAAAGAGAATAGCCTTCTGACCAATCGTCATACATGTACCCTGTAAAATAAATTATTCAGTCCATGACAGCTGATAGTTCGAACTACTTTAAACCCGCTACTTAACGGGCTAAATTCATGATTGCTGAACTTTCTAGCGTGAAGCGCGCTACTGACTATGTCTTAGTTTTCGAAACTTTTGGACCAGAAATATATATTGGAATTCCCTAATATTTTTACAGCAGTAAACAGGGATACTGGCTATACGAAAGAACATAATTGGTAACACTTGGACGAATAGTTCTGTTCTTAGATGTGCAACATAAATTATGCTGACAATTTTGCGTAAAATATGATATCGGCCAATCTCGTCCAAACACTATACGAAGAGTAAGTTAAAAATACTTTCTGATGGCCAAAAAACTTCAGCATCACAAAGAGAATAGACTTCTGACCAATCGACATACATATAAAGCTGTAAAACAAATTATTTAGTCCATGAAGGCCCAATCACGTGTACCTCAATCCACACGCATGTGGAATTACGCAGTGAGATAGCAAAATCTCAAATCTCCCTGCATACAAGACTACTCTGCCGCCTCGCCTTTGGGCTCGGTTGGCTCGTTGGCAATAACATGGACGCTTGGAGATATGGAATTGATTTTCTCGTATTCAACTCGATATCTTGCGCTCACTCGTGAGATATCGAGTTGAACACGAGAAGATCAATTCCATATCTCCAAGCGTCCATGTATTATTCTCCATTTTTAGTTTTACGTAATAAAGACATGTTAGAGTAATAAGTACTAGTTATTGTTCCTGACATAGATGCCACATGCACAAAAGCGATAATCTTGATGCTAATGTTTCCATGCGGTCGAGAGACCTGTTACTGTTCTCGTTATATACTACAGATCCCTTCGGCTGAAACCTGGCCCTGACAACGACAGCTTGAAGACGGAGAGAAGAGTCAGCATTAACAGACATATATACCTTTCTATTTGCTACCCAGATCGCATCAGACTAATTTACACAGTTGAATCCTACACGTCAACTGGATCAGTGACGCCTGGATGAAAAGGCCGTGATGAATAAAACCAAGAAAGCGGACTTGAACAGACCCTAAACTTGCAGTTCTCAGGAGTCACCGCAACACGTAAACTGGACAAATAATGGGTACAAGCAGGAGGCACTAGCACAGTGCAGCACAAGTACGAGTTCATCTCTAGTTTTATTTCTGACTCAGTGTGACGGCTCGCGTACTCCTCTCCTTGACCGGGAAGACCTGGTAAACACATAAGGTACGCTGATCAGTTGAGATCAGTTGGAGTAATTTAGTATGCATATATCATACCACAGGCAACTACTAAACGGCGAAAGAGACATTAGGGAGAGGAGATCCGAAAAGGAAAATAGGCCCAAATCGCTAATAAACGACAAAAGACAACATATAGAGCAAAGGTACGTTTATTTCAGTTGATTTTAACCTATCAATAGTAGTAAAATTCGTGATTTTCGCCGTTTAGTAGTTCCCCTATATTATACTGACAAATACACACAATTAGAGCTTGGGTTGCCTGTGATCATACTCACCTTGTTTTTTCTTTCTTTCGTTATTTCTTTCGTTATTTCTTTCGTTCTTTAATTTCGTTCGTTCTTTCTGTCAATTTTGAATGACTGCACTAGCTCTCGCCTACGGAAAAATAGAAAAGATCCGCCGGGTCTATAAAACCTTCAGTTCACTGACCTGAAGAACTTGTCATAAACATTTGTTGAAGTTCATCTCTATTTTGGGCATCTCTACTTCAGGCATCTCTATTTCAGGCATCTCTACGTGTAACGACGTGTGACCCAATGACCAAGCTTTTCTGTAAGCTCGCCACTGACGCTTGTTAGCGCAATATAGGTCGGTAGTGAAGAGTCGCCGAAGCCGTATTGTTTGCTATGCCATACTGACGAGTTCTAATATGAACGAAACAGCTGTCTATGGCTGCAATCTTGTCCGAGCACTTTTCGTGTCAGGTCTAGCTAACCGTATCAGCTTTGATGTAGTCCTCGGGCTTATCTATTTTGGGCTTCCTGTAGGAAAAGAGAATAAGAGGGGGATTGGGGGAGAAAGGACTCGGCTCCAATCTCCCTCTTCTCTTTTCTTCAACTGCCACAGGAACTGCCCACAACCTATCCGAGTTCGAAAACGGATGCCTCTGGAGGAGGCTGGGGAAGAACTTCAATGTGAGTGATGCCGGGAAATTAGCTTTAGAAGTAGAGCATTCTACTTCTAAAGCTAACTAGAGCCTGCGTGCAGACAATCTGTTGCAGGGATTTTTGCAGGGAGAGAGGACGTCTGGCCGTCTGCACGCCGCAGGCTAAGCATTCGCTTGGTGCGGGAGATCTCTTGTGACTTTGAAACACTGATACAACAACACTGAGTAACGAAGCTGTTTCTTTGTTGATTTAATTAATTTAACTGTGTAATCAGTAAGGTTTTCCATAGAACAGTAATCAAGGAACACACTAGTGCATCATACCGTAGCAAACGTTGTGCTCCGCTGGCCAAAAGAACAAAGGCTCTGGTTTCAAAAACAAATTTCCGAGGGCTTAAACTTTTTTTGTAAATAATATTATAACTTAGTACACTCACATTGGATTACAAATTAAGAAAACTTCAACCAGTTGAAGTCTTAGGCTTAGCTTTTAAGTAGTTTTCTTGTGTTTTTTTTGCGAAACATTCGTACAAAAACCTAGAAACACGGGTGATTGCCTCTGTTTTGGCGGGAAACTGGGGAGACGCGCGGGCGCTGGGCTCATCAAAAGCGCATGCGCATGACGTTTTGCAGCGGTACTAGTACATTGGGTTGGCATTCTCGTTCCCAGTGTTAGTTGAGGAGGCACTGGGAACGAGAATGATTGGGTTGGCAGATCAGTGGAGTTCCAAACCGCGCGCCAACCAAATCTACAGCCGCCCGCCTCTGTTACAAGTACTTCTACCTTCTGCTTCGTCAAGTAATCAAGTCGGAATAGTGAATAAAATAGGCGTTCCTAGTTGGGCACGGTGCTTAGTAATTTGGGCACGGTGCTCTTAACTTGGGCACGGTGCTTCTAACTTGGGTACGGCGTTCCTAAACTTGGGGACGGCGCTCCTAACTTGGGCACGGTACTCCTAACTTGGGCACAGCGGGCATACGTGACCAGGATTCCATTACTGGGATCCTGACGTGACCGAAAATCGCTGTCTGCCTTTGATGTTGTCTCTGATGATAAAAGAAAGATAATAACATAAACATGTGTCCGCTTAATCGGGATTCAAAACAATAAAAATACTGTCCGTAAGTCCGTAATAGTCCCTCTCCCCCTCCCCCCGGGAGGGAGAAAGGGGTACTCACATATATAAGCCACAGATATGTGCCGCCGGGTATGGTTTTCGGGCTGTTTCATCTCAAATAGGGTTAATCAGCGTTGTATATCTCTACTCTATAGGCGAAAATATCATTGGGTTAATTAAAGCAATTAAAGGCAGATTTACGTGGTGCATTGCAAGGGTACTAATGTTCTGTGTTAGGTCTGAAAAAGGATACTGAAAATCATATATTATATTTGGTCTGAAAAAGCGGCATACAAATACCCAATATTCCGGAGTACCCCTCCCCCGGCGTCAATATCGAGAAGAGGTGTCCAGCTCCTGTCCGAAATAACGGGCTCTTCGAAAGACGAGAGTTGACTGTATATAATATGTTTGTCATCTTTATATATTCATCAACTGCATGAGCAAACCTCTTCCTGTCCACGTCGGTAGTGACCTTACATGCATGGTACAGACCGCGAGTTTCGTGAGTCTTTTAGTTTAAGGCCACACTGAAAAGAACCCTCCCCTTCCCCCAAAGATAACTAGTCAATGTTGCCATGGAACTTTCAACTGACCTATAATACTTAGGGCTCATAGCTTTTCCAACGAGCACAGCCGTGAAAACACTCAGAATGAAGGCTTTTTAAAGCATTTTCCCCCATTTATAGAATGCTGGAGGACATCATTAAGTCTGATGAAAGCTTGAATTACCACTTTTCGAAGAACTGAGTCTGTGCATGTTATTGTGACGGCCGGAAGGAGCTTCATTTCTCACTTGTAAGATGGGCCAGGATTTCTTCCGTCACTTTATTTAGCGTGAGCTTTGTAAATGGAATCTGGAGCCACCTATCATAGCTTGTTTGGAACATTGGACATCATTTTCTTGCCATTGATTCCAATATGAAGGTATTAAGTCGAAACGGGTATGCCGCTAATTGGTTGGATTTCCCAGCATGCTTTGCGGTCAGAGTGGTCGAATTTAGCTTACGCCTGAATTGCTTACGGAATGGATGGCTTGGTGCTGGGAAAGTTTAAGTGTTCAGGGACAGAAAGTGAGGTTAGTGCAAATTCGAAAGCCTATATTTGATTTGAAACATGCATTTTTGTTCGAAAATTTAGTGTGATGAGAAATATTTTGTTCTGTAGGTGTCATTTTAGTCTTTTTTAATGAAATAATGTTAACTGTAGTTGACTTATGCAAAGAAAGGAGGATTTAGATGAAATTATTCATTTTTAATACCTAATGCAGTTCAATAGGATCATTTGTCTATACATTAAGGTGTGTGGGAATCTCAGGGCCTTGCTCTTTAAACTTAGCAAGCCTGAAACCCTCAAAGCAAGTAACCAGTAAAATACGTCAAATGACGTCTACAGGTAGGGCCATGGCCAGGCCACTCAGCCTTAATTTGTCGCACATATCTGCGATGCTCCGCTTGAGTGCTCCCTAAACAGAGAACTTAGAGAGTTCGTAAACAGTACCTAAAATACTGCCTAAATCTATCTTCCCTCTGTTTGCTTTTTGATGACTTGTTGCTGCCGCAGCGAGCGAGCCTGAAGCGAGCGAGCAAGGCAGCAGTTCTAATCTGTAAGCGGGTCCAAATCTCGATTCTTTTTTACCACAATGCATCACTTCTATTGCCATTTTTTTACCACAATGCTTTGCACAGATCTGATCGTCACGAGACATTACACGAAGTGGAATCTGCATTAGTAGTATGAGAGGGACCGAATTAGCCGTTTTTTAGGGTGTTATGCTATTTTTTAGGGTGTTATGCTAATTTTAAGGCGCGCTCATTAATTCAATGACGTCACGGTTCTATTGTCTTGCACTCATGAATATATTGGACATTTTTAAGGTGTTATGCTAATTTTCAAGGCGCTCATGAATAAAATGGGAGTGAATAAATTATCTATTGTCTGGGGCTCATGAATAAAGTGGTGCGCTCATGAATAAAGTGCGGCGCGCTCATCAATCAAATGAAGTGGAAATTGAAGTGAAATCTCATTAAATGAAGTGGTTTCCTTTGGATGAGGTCATCGATCTATTCGGGCATGTTTGGGCAAAGCCTATTGTTTGGAGGCGCTATAAAGCTAGAACCGATCGGCCCTGAATCCATTCGAAATTGAGCAACAACAAGATCGATCGACCCTGAAACCATTCGAAGTTGAATGAAAAAAGTAATAAATATCTCGCAATATCTAAACCCCTTTGTAGCGTAAATAGTAAGAACAAACTACTCGTGATAGGCTCTAAACTGTCTTTATTATTTTCCTTTACAGTTAATAACTCATAAGATAATTGTATACAAAATCCACTGTGACTCATAAGAGCAACTTTGCTATTGTTCTTAGGGATTAGCGATAACTGAAGAGCCTATTGTTTTGAGGAAAACTCTTGTGATGCAAATTCTTCTCTAAAACTGAACTGTAATTACCATACGAATAAAAACAAACCACCAGATAAATTAAACAAAGTTTATTCAATTTCCAAAACACCAATTTACAGTTCGTTTTCCTTATAGTCGCGGAGTTGATAACTTTCTTATTTCTCAGTTCTTGGGTTGATATAATGTACCGTGTTACAAGATTACACTGATTTATGTTTCATTGATTTTTTTTTTTACAAATGCTGCTTAACTTGGATAAGCTAACAATTAGAAGGGGAAATCAAATAGTTTGTCATTCCCAGGCTACACTCCATTCGTAAAGAATAAAACACGCGTTATCGTTGTTTTAGGTTATTTTCCAAACTAGACCGAAGAGATATTTACCATATCTGAAAGAATACCAAGCAGCCACCTGTCTATCGTTTAAAGGACTATTATGGATAACTTTTACAAGGAACATTTTACGAAGCCGAGTTACAGAGAGTCGAAAAGCAAGATTTCTTGTTGCTGCTTACTGATTGCTTATATTAAAACGATGACAAGAGGAAGAATATTTTTAAAGACATTTATTAATAGAAATCGACTTAATAAAACTTATTTCTAAAAGGTACAACTGCATTGTTCATCACGGGAACACTCTGTTCCGGAATAGGTTGTTTTTGGAATTGTTTATTCGACAAGAATTTTCGGTGGTGAATTGCAGTCTCGGTCGCTTCTTGCCATCCATAATCTTCCATGTTCATCAAGTTTTGCTTTGTTTCCAAGATTTTTCGGAAATCAGGATCTTTTCTTAAGCTGTGAATCCATTTCATATCTTCGAACAACACTTCTCTTAGGTCTTTTCTATAGGTAGGAACCAAAGCGTTACTGGCTTTGATTTCAGCAACTTCATGACTATCTCCATCGTGTTCATACTTTTGAACCAACGCTTCCCAATCTTCCTGGTGCCGTTCTTTAGCTTCGTTTCGAATTCTTTCCCAAACATCCTCTTCTCCGTCATAACTATCATCAGTGGAGTCCGTGCTCTCCTGAGAATCAGAGCTTTGATAAGAATCTTCAGTCATTTCATCATCTGAGTTGGAACGATTAGCAGCCATCGTTTATATCTTTACTCTTCAAGGATCGGGAGTATAATGTCAGACCCTTAAAAGTTTCTAACTTTATAGAAAACAAATTGGTGTGGTCACTAAGTTTAACAAATGTCGATTAGCTAATTTAGCTAAGGTCTCTCAGTTAGACCAATATTATAAGCAGGATTCCTAACCAACATATTTTCCATTATCAACAACTGGATTTACATTCCTCGACAAAAACTTTCTTTTTTGAAGTTTCGCTTCTTGTAAATATGGTTTACGTTCTTGAGTTGATAATCTATGGACTTGTGCCAAGTGGTTGGATAATTTAACAAGATACGCCTCTTGTCCCGCCTTTTTTCGTTTTGAAATATATAAAAAAGAGGGATAAAACGAAAAAAAAGCGGGACAAGAGGCGACAAAAGGGATGAAAGGGCCTACTGACAAGAGACGTGTCCACATTCGGATATAGCCATCTCCGTTCATCCTTTTCATCCCTTTTGTCGCCTCTTGTCCCGCCTTTTTCTTTTTTTCTTCCTCTTTTTTAAAATTTCAAAACGAAAAAAGGCGGGACGAAAGGCAACAAAAGGGATGAAAGGGCCTACTGACAAGAGACGTGTTCACATTCGGATATATAGCTATCTCCGTTCATCCTTTTCGTCCCTTTTGTCGCCTCTCGTCCCGCTTTTTGGGATGAAAGGAGATAAAAGAGACGATCAAGTAGATTTGTGCTATTTGATACTAACTTTCAACGAGTGAACATGGAAAATCGGACTTTGAAAAACTGCCCTGTACCTAATTGTAAACCATATTTACAAGAAGCGAAACTTCAAAAAAGAAAGTTTTTGTCGAGGAATGTAAATCCAGTTGTTGATAATGGAAAATATGTTGGTTAGGAATCCTGCTTATAATATTGGTCTAACTGAGAGACCTTAGCTAATTAGCTAATCGACATTTGTTAAACTTAGTGACCACACCAATTTGTTTTCTATAAAGTTGGAAACTTTTAAGGGTCTGACATTATACTCCCGATTCTTGAAGAATAAAGATATAAACGATGGCTGCTAATCGTTCCAACTCAGATGATGAAATGACTGAAGATTCTTATCAAAGCTCTGATTCTCAGGAGAGCACGGACTCCACTGATGATAGTTATGACGGAGAAGAGGATGTTTGGGAAAGAATTCGAAACGAAGCTAAAGAACGGCACCAGGAAGATTGGGAAGCATTGGTTCAAAAGTATGAACACGATGGGGATAGTCATGAAGTTGCTGAAATCAAAGCCAGTAACGCTTTGGTTCCTACCTATAGAAAAAAACCTAAGAGAAGTGTTGTTCGAAGATATGAAATGGATTCACAGCTTAAGAAAAGATCCTGATTTCCGAAAAATCTTGGAAACAAAGCAAAACTTGATGAATATGGAAGATTATGGATGGCAAGAAGCGACCGAGGATGCAATTCACCACCGAAAATTCTTGTTGAATAAACAATTCCAAAAACAACCTATTCCGGAACAGAGTGTTCCCGTGATGAACAATGCATTTGTACCTTTTAGAAATAAGTTTTATTAAGTCGATTTCTATTAATAAATGTCTTTAAAAATATTCTTCCTCTTGTCATCGTTTTAATATAAGCAATCAGTAAGCAGCAACAAGAGATCTTGCTTTTCGACTCTCTGTAACTCGGCTTCGTAAAATGTTCCTTGTAAAAGTTATCCATAATAGTCCTTTAAACGATAGACAGGTGGCTGTCTTGGTATTCTTTCAGATATGGTAAATATCTCTTCGGTCTAGTTTGGAAAATAACCTAAAACAACGATAACGCGTGTTTTATTCTTTACGAATAGAGTGTAGCCTGGGAATGACAAACTATTTGTTTTCCCCTTCTAATTGTTAGCTTATCCAAGTTAAGCAGCATTTGTAAAAAAAAAATCAATGAAACATAAATCAGTGTAATCTTGTAACACGGTACATTATATCAACCCAAGAACTGAGAAATAAGAAAGTTATCAACTCCGCGACTATAAGGAAAACGAACTGTAAATTGGTGTTTTGGAGATTGAATAAACTTTGTTTAATTGACCTATATCATTATGACGTCAAATCAAAACAATCTATTGTTTAAATGCTAAGGATCACGGTCGTGGGAGGGGGACAAAACAGCAACAACACAAAGAAAATCGCTATCAAATACATTTTGTAGAACGTAGAATAGTGGTAACAGCCACCAAATACGGTAAATATTGTGGGATAAACATTGATACAGCTGATATCTGGAAACCAGACAATTCGAAGTTAAATTTTCCTCAGCAGAGCAGATTTAGTTCAAAATTTTATTGTTCAAGTCGATTCTGTCCCCCTCATAAACAAGCCGTGACGTCATAATGATATAGGGTAATTTATCTGGTGGTTTGTTTTTATTCGTATGGTAATTACAGTTCAGTTTTAGAGAAGAACTTGCATCACAAGAGTTTTCCTCAAAACAATAGGCTCTTCAGTTATCGCTAATCCCTAAGAACAATAGCAAAGTTGCTCTTATGAGTCACAGTGGATTTTGTATACAATTATCTTATGAGTTATTAACTGTAAAGGAAAATAATAAAGACAGTTTAGAGCCTATCACGAGTAGTTTGTTCTTACTATTTACGCTACAAAGGGGTTTAGATATTGCGAGATATTTATTACTTTTTTCATTCAACTTCGAATGGTTTCAGGGCCGATCGCTCCTGGTTTTAGAGACGACCCCAAACAATAGGCTTTAGCAAAACATGCCCGAATAGATCGATGACCTCATCCAAAGGAACAATAGATCATGAGAAACCACCACACTTTATTCATGAGAGCGCCGCACTTTGTTCATGCGGAAAGACAAAAGATAATTTATTCATCCCCATTTTATTCATGAGTGCCTTAAAAATTAGCATAACACCTTAAAAATCTTCATTTTATTCATGAGTGCAAGACAATAGAACCGTGACGTCATTGAATTAACGAGAGCGCCGCAAAAATTAGCATAACACCCTAACAATTAGCATAACACCCTAAAAAAAACGGCTAATTCGGTCCCTCTCATTCTACTTGCATTGTCTAAGCTAACTACGTTCAACCGTAGTTGAACTTGTGTAATCATGAATTTGTTGACGTCTAGACGTGAAGGCGAACTCTGTGTGAACTATCAGTTTCCAAAGAGCAAGATCTCTCCTGTTATCAAGATGGTTAGCACCCGCGGGTGAGCAGCAAATAATTTTCTTCCGTAATTGACCTTCGATAAAGTCAAGCAACCGATTACAATTACAGTTGATTTCCGGTGTTTAAACTTCACCGGAGAGAACAGCAGGATTTTAATACCGGGAGATCGTTGATATGTCGGGACAAAATGAAAACAAATCGGTTTTGAGATACACACCACAGCTTAAACAGGATTCAGTCGCACGATACTGAGTCCCAAAACTACCAAATATATCATACACCTTGGCATTTTTATCACCCAGTAATATATTTTCCTGCCAAAGTGCTACTGTAGGTTCTCTTCTAATACACTTCCTTAACTGAGCGGAGCAGCATCCACTACCTGTTAGGTATACTAGTTTGGTATTTTAAGCATTTTAACAGCAGAGGTTGATTCACTCGCCTACGTTCTTCGTAGGCGAGTAATTCGAGTTCGCCATGCAAGAAAATAGAAGGAACTTATTATTTTATACCGGAACTAGTGTACTTCCTGTTTAACTATTAAATGGCGCCGTATGCTGCACGTCGGTCGGTGTCTCCGTACTGCACGAAGAGTTGAGAGTTCCCAGTCTCTAAACAACTGAGAAAAACGAGGATAGAATCCATTCCAAATTAGACTGCCTTCCCAGCAAGCAACTAATATTTTGAGGTTGCGAAAACAGCCGTCTCTATTCTGGATTTCGCAAGCTATCCGCATTACCGTTGTCATCGTGCGTACCCTCTATATTTTATATAGCATTCAGAAATTTTCCTTTATAACTAACTAGACTTGTCAGACCGGGGTCTAATAATTTACCCACGTATAGCAAAGGTGCTTCGAGTAGCTCGTTTTAAATTCGATATCGAATTGGAATTTAGCCGTTGAATTTTGTAGAGGGAGAAAAACCAGAGAACTCGAAGAAAATGAACCATGGCCGGTATCCCGTCTGAGACCTAAATACCGGCAGAACCCATCCAGCGCACATAGACATATTTTACTGATTAGCTCTTTCTACTAGTAGGTACACCAGATTGCCTTGCTAATAAACTTTTAATTTAAGGTAAACACGTTCCAAAATTTAAATATTTGGGACAAATGGTTTTAAAACAGCTACCATTTCACATACATAGATTAACTCAGTTCAGTAGTATTCTGTGCTTTCCAACAAACGTTTACTTCTATCCCTTACTACTAGTAATACTACAATGGAATCAAGTGGTATGTAACATTTTTTTTTTGGCTTTCCTCAGATCTTACCCTACGTGTTTGGTATTTACCAAACTCAGACCTGTGTGTTCGGTAATTACCAAACTCAGACCTGCGTGTTCGGCGGTAATTACCAAAGTTCGGTAATTATCAAACTCGGACCTGTTTGTTCGGTAATTATCAAACTCGGACCTGTGTTTCGGTAATTACCAAACAATTTACAATGAGATAATGGTGAATTATTGATTTAAGTGGTCGAAAAGTTGTTGAAGCTTGTGTATGAAAGCGGTACCTTTGCTGGACGTTTGTAATCTCTGTGGTCTGTGGTATATGAATTATGAAGAAAGGTTGAACACCGAAAGGTTTTCCTTTACTCTTGATGAATCAACTTCTTGCTCAGTTTTGTAATACATTAAACTCATGGGACTGTACGGTTACACTAGCGGTTATTGTTTTGGTTGTTCAGTAATAATGTTTCTTCGAATTAACCAGTTGACAGTTGGCGCTGACACTCAATTATGCAACACAACATATCGCAGGAATCTTCACAATGGCCGTTTTCACACTAGAAGACGGACAAAGTCATCTGACGCCTTGTTCGTCTAATGTGAATTCTAGACGGCAACTGGCCTTGTGTTCATACGCAAGAGGCCTGGCACTAGCACGGCCACTACACTAGCGTGGTTACCTTTCTAGTGTTTGGCGTAGAAAAATGGCTGCCATCAGGTATTTCTTGATCTCTATCATTTGATGCCAAAATACCGGCAAACTTAAGGTTACCGGATACCTTCAGGGTGCGTTTCCAGTCTAAATTATGTAGCGCCTCGAGGAAACATCGTAGATAAATCATTCATGTATCATTTTAAAGCTTATAAAATTGGCTACGAGAATACATAAAAAGTTTTGAGTTCTTTGAAAATCTCGAATTTTCCGCCATCCCGTTTCTCCGATCTAGTGAGATGGCTTTCAGAAGTTCCGACTCCGAAAATATTTTAAAGTTTAAAAATCTGTTTGCTTTGTCGTATTTCGGAGGAATCGTATTACAAAACCGTGTCGGGGAATTTCAAAATTCGATTTAGTTCAAAAGTTATCATGCTTTCCGTGAAAAAGCGAAAAATAATCCGAGTAGATATGCAGGAAACGTCGTCAAGAGCTCTCTTTTTAGAATTTCCCAATTCCCCGACACGGTTTTGCAGCTGAGATATCAATTGACATTTTGTGAAAATTTCGCACAAATCGAATAAATTCCTCTTGAGTGGGAGCTTTTTTAAAACTCTATTTTGATTGAAAATCGAAAGCGAGAAAATAGCACTTCAAAAAATATACCCGTCTGTCGTGCGTGAATCTGAAGCCCCGCCTCTCCAACAATTATCAAGCTCTTGGCCAATCATTTCTCAACTATCTGTCAAGATTTCCCGCCAATGTTGATTTCCGATCAAAGCAACGCGCCGCATCGAGAAAATGTTTGTTATGACTTGAAAATTGGTAGCGGTATAAAGAGTCAGCTGGTTTCCCTAGAAAAATGCTAGAAAAATGGGAAAGACAAAAAGACCTCGAGGGGCATAGCCAAGGTGAACACCTATAGAGACGCCTTGAGTGCCAGCATAGTGAGTAGAGGAGACAGCGATTTGCACTGAGGCGTCTGAAACAGCACGGCAATAGCGAGATCGTGGTTCAACCGATTCAGGGTCACCGCCAGACTACGTTTCCATCTAAGCTTTCTGTGGACCACTCGGCACTCTGTCTGAAAGTGAAAATACGAACGCTTGTCGGGTTTTGCGAGGATTCCAATTTGGCCTCGTTTTGCTTTTCTTTTTTCTTTGTTTTTCAAGCTAAGGGTTTAGGGTTAGGGCATCCTTGCTTTTTGTAAGATATAAGGCGAACATCCGATGGAATTGTGGAATCGTGTGTGGAAAAACTTTTCTCAATAAACGTAAACATTGGTATATGAAATTAATTTAATATGTGCCGATTTCCCACACCGTCGTTACGGGCGAGTGAGCACTTGTCATGTGTTTATTGATCTGCTGTCAATCAAAAAGAACCTTTTACTTCCGGTTAAAAATTTCCTTTTGGTATTTCGCCGTTAATATTAATTTTTTTGAACGGAGTTTTTGGTATATGAGACACTACTACTAAAACTACATTTCTGTGTGAATGATGCCAATGACATGAAAA
The DNA here is from genome assembly GCA_030867875.1 of Actinernus sp. WN-2022. Lineage (NCBI taxonomy): Eukaryota > Metazoa > Cnidaria > Anthozoa > Actiniaria > Actinernidae > Actinernus > Actinernus sp. WN-2022. The sequence continues at coordinate 32,790,255 of JAOWCC010000064.1, forward strand.
AATCGATCCCATTTTTATTTCATTTTATTAAATTATAGGCTTCCCTTAGCCATTTTGTGCAATGATCAATGAATTTGGAGAGCGCGAACATAATTTTATTTCGTATCGAAGTCAGGCATAATTGCCAAAATTAGGCGACAATTTTTATGCCGTTAAAGATATGCTAATCACATGCGTGACGTCACTAGGTCCTACATTAATATTCACAAAAGTAAAAATATGACTGACTGCAAGGATTCTATTAGAACAATTGTGGCCATCGTCAAGGTTTCTAAAATTATTGCATATTTAAATTGAAAACTGGCCAAAAATGCACTTATTTTGTAGTATTTATGGGGACGAATATAAATGTACAGACCTAGCGACGTCACGCATGTGATTACCATATCTTTAACAGCAGAAAAATTGTCGCCTGAGTTTGGCAATTCTGCCTGACTTCGATACGAAAACAAAATATGTTCGCGCTCTCCAAATTGATTTTTAATTGCACAAAATGAATAAGAGAAGCCTAGAATTTAATAAAATAAAATAAAAACGGGATCGAATTTTTCATTTCATTGGCACTTTAAGTAGTTCAGGTTCAGACCATGACTTGATTTTCCGCTTGTTCGTATTCGTCTTTCTGTTACCTCCCGCCATCTTGATTATTACCCATAATCCGTCACTCCCTTTCTAAATTCGTCCAAAGTCCGACTTTTCCGTCTAGACGAACAAATCGACCTCCAAAAATCGTCTTTATAGACGAACAAAATGTTGTCCGTCCCGTTTTCACACCAGACGACTTGTCCGTCTAAGACGACTTGTCCGTCTAAGACGACTTGTCCGTCCAGACAATTTGTCCGTCTTCTAGTGTGAAAACGGTCAATATCTCTCACTGATACTTGATTTACCGGTAGAATTTGACGTAGAAACATGATCAAACAGTCGGCTGGGCCATGGGGGAGTCACATAGACGGCTGGGAGATCAGCAGGGGAGTCACGCTCTAAGACCCTGGAATACGTTTTCTCGTTATTGTTCTCTGGCCATCTGATAAATATTGCTTTCGGAGGTTTATAAGCCTTTATCACGCGGCGGCCATGTTGAGTCCCAGGAAAATAAAAACCTTTGTTTTCGTCCGGTAAACTCGTTCTGAAACCCACCAGTGCGAGGCTAACGGGGCCAAAACTATTGTTTTATCCAAGATGGCCGAACTGTGATAATAGCCCATAGGTTGCCTTTGCCCGATGGCTCAGTCCAGAACATACATACATACATATCTTTAATATAAGTTCCCAGAAGGGCTTTTCAACATATATTTACAAATGAATTAAAATAAGTTAAACTAGGAGAAACTATAAATTTGTTAAAATACTTATCGATAAAATTGCGTAAAAACTATATATGATCTAAAAACTATCTAAGATTAAAAACTATTACATTGGCTTCAGTCGTAATAAGAAGCTCTCTTAAATTGAGGAAATGAAGTTGACGCTTTCAGTGTGCTATCTAAGGCATTCCAAATCTTAACACCTCTGTAACTAAAGGACCTCTGACCGGATGCTGAGTTACATTTAGGAATGTTAAGGTCGCCGCAATTTCGAGTATTGCGCTGGTGTATAGTGACAGAACGTCACTAACATGTAGATGTGAAAACACCGCACAGCCGAAATTTAATATCTGCTGATGCGAAGTGTCAACTTTAACCAACTTTAACAAAGCTCCACTCGCGCAATCCTGGGACTTTAACTTTAACACGGACTAGTGTTGTTGAAAGCGGGCAAAATTTGAATACTGACAAAAGACAGATCTACCTGAAACGGAAGTCCCCGCGGGAGTCTGCTTTTGGAGGCTAGATCTACCGTGAATATAATTTCAAGTGCATGACGGCATGATCGCCATTTCCTTCTTATAAACCTTGATCTTTATAGGAATCGCCGTCAGATTGCATACACACATCGAAGGTAAGTTTACGTAGCTTTTGTCCTATGACAGAGATTTGAGGTTGCAAATTACCTAGAGGAAAGCGGTATAGTTTAATAGATCAACTGTACCGCGGTGTGAGTTCATTTCATTCGTATTATCAACCGCTATCCTACAAGAAAGCAAGCAAATTCAACTGAAGTCTGACGATATATTTCGAGGACCGATCATGATCAGTTGTTTATGATCAATGTAAAGTACGTAGTATATTGTAGTTCCGAATATATATATACAGCGAATTGCAAAAATTATGAGGTGTCCAGACATATCAACATATCAACATATCGGGTGCATTGTGGGAACGATTTCCCGTTACTGTCCCGCAAATAGATCGACGCGTCAATGGCTACGTACCGTTAATGTGTATCTAAGGGTTTTGGACGCAGTAACTAAACAAAATGTTCCCGGTATTAAACAGCTTTTAAATGTAATATTTATTTGAGCATAATCTGGCAATAATCTCCGCAGTTATGAGCGCGTAGATGAAATAATTATCAGTTGTCGCGGTTCGTGACTAGCGCGCTGGCTAAAACTGAGAGTACTAGACGGAAGTACATGTAAATAAAGCCTAGGTTTCCCACTTTATCATCCGAGAAGGTTCAAATGTTATTTTTGAAGTAAAAGTGTGTTTCCTAAGGTTATATTAGCTATAAAAACATCGACACTGCAAACGGAAAATTAACATATTAGCGAAAAATTCGAACTGTTCGAGCAAGCGAGAGGACGCAAGTGGGTGTGTACTGTAAGTACGTCGGCTAAATCCTTTGTACCTTATCCAGGATTCCATTCATACTTCCCATTACCCACGCTGTGTTTCAAGTTTCGTGGTGTCTAAATCCCCAATAATCCTATTAGACGATTCTATACGCTTTTACGTCAAAGGATAAACCAAACACGCATGTCTGAGTTCGGTAATTACCAAACACGCATGTCTGAGTTCGGTAATTACCAAACACGCATGTCTGAGTTCGGTAATTACCAAACACGCATGTCTGAGTTCGGTAATTACCAAACACGCATGTCTGAGTTCGGTAATTACCAAACACGCATGTCTGAGTTCGGTAATTACCAAACACGCAGGTCTGAGTTCGGTAATTACCAAACACGCAGGTCTGACTTCGGTAATTACCAAACACGCAGGTCTGAGTTCGGTAATTACCAAACACGCAGGTCTGAGTTCGGTAATTACCAAACACGCAGGTCTGAGTTCGGTAATTACCAAACACGCAGGTCTGAGTTTGGTAATTACCAAACACGCAGGTCTGAGTTTGGTAATTACCAAACACACAGGTCTGAGTTCGGTAATTACCAAACACACAAGTCTGAGTTCAGTAACATGAGAGGACGCAAGTGGGTGTGTTCTGTAAATACGTCGGCTAAATCCTTTGTACCTTATCCAGGATTCCATTCATACTTCCCATTACCCACGCTGTGTTTCAAGTTTCGTGGTGTCTAAATCCCCAATAATCCTATTAGACGATTCTATACGCTTTTACGTCAAAGGATAAACCAGATCAAATTGCTGAAACAATCCATGACCGTCAGTAGATGACAAACAAAACCGGAATACATTTTTCTCATGGTTTTCCAAATGCTTAGAATTAGATTTTGACTACAAAATGACCAATAATGGTGAGTACATCGGTAGATAGTCATCGATTTAGTTGGAAGCCGGTTCAGATAGAAAACCGGCAAGGCATCCCCGGCCAGCTTCGAATTGAAAGATACTGGATCGGCACTGGGCTGTTTTTTTATTTCATGTATCCAGTCATATTCACCAGGATAACCCGGCTTGGCCGACTATAGTCTGCAATTTTATTTTATTTCTCACACAATGAGTAAGGAATTGTTATTTTTTCATTTAGTTTTCTATCACTGAGTGTGTTATAGATATAATTAGAATAGTTGAAGGGGTAAATACTTTGTTTTTCGTTAGATTAGAGTACTTCAGCCGGAAGGAAATCAATATCAAGTCATTATTTTAAAACTGTTTTTATTGTAGCATTTATGAGACAATTTTATTTTATTCCATTATTTACTGTTCATGATTTCTACGGTTTATCTCTAGCAGTAGCACGCTCCGACGAAACATCTGGGTGCCACTGGTCTGACCTAAAGTTACTCCGTACGCATTTAAAATGTTTACATACGAAAATACTGGTTAATATTTGAAAAAAACAAACGTAAAATAACAAGCATAGTTGGTACCTCAAGGCGTTCCTGACAGAGAGATATTCTGTTTAATAGGAGTTTTTACGCAGTTATAATAGCACCAATATTGTGCCCTCTTTAGGTTTTCTTTAGGTAATACATAGATCAAGAGAATATGTGATAAATTTCAGGAAATATTATTAATTTAGAAAATGGTAATTGTACAGTATACAATAATTATTGTTTTAAAACGGAAACGCCGAATGGCCGCATTACAATACAAAGCTGGGTTAATTAGGTACGGATACTAGACCTAGGGCCCTTGCACATGCTACGTATTGAATTCAATAAAATACAAATTAACAAATCTTACCTCCGTCTTTCCAAGTTTTGTGATCTGTGAGTTACTCGCCGCCTGTCATGTGTTTCCAAATACCCTTTCTGGCGCAGTTTTAAAATTTAGGCCAGCCCAGCCAGGGCCCGCATCATCTCCTTTTCTTCACATCCTAGGCTTGAGATAGCTAGGTAACTGATAGCGCACCTCACGTTTACAAAGATCAGTTAGTGTTCTTAAACCATGGCTGTATAGCATTGATTGGCTCATACATATCGTTACCAGAAATATCTTCTCAGAGAGTAGAGTATCTGTCTGTATTATGGCAAATATCTTTCGTATTTAGAGATTGTGACGATGACGAGTCGACTGATCTCACTGGTTTCCCGCCAGAATAATTCTTTGTTGAGGTCAAAGGAAAGCACACCGTTTCATAGCCATATCCGAAACAAGTATTTGTCGAAATTGAACGAGACATTTGATGCTGTAGTAGAATTACTCCAATCAGACCAAAGAATGAGACTAAAATGTCATCTTCAGAGGACGACTCTTGTTCTTCATACGGACGGCCATTTTCCAAATTGAATGGAATTACTTTTCCACTTTGGAATTATGTCCACCGGAAAACTCAAAGTGAGCTTGCACGTACCGAAGTATATTTGGGGTTTAATCCACAGATTCTGAAGCTGAGGATATATCCGTGACCGTCTGCCGCTAGTATCGAGCAGTTGTAAACTACAAACAGTGCGGAAGGGCAAAAGGCCCTTCTTTGGCACCATGTCTAGAACGGTGATCTATTATGAATTTTAATACTGAATACATCACACTAAAATGAGTTTGAAATATAAAGACTATCATGACAGCTTTAGTCAGTTTCATTGACAGAACATAACATCTAACCTGACCACAACTTAATTACTTAATCCTCGGGTGTACTTACAGTACAAACCCATGCACTTGCGTCCTCTCATGTTACAAAACATATTTCGTTATAATATAACGATATAATATCAAACCTTCCAATGAATCATGAATTTCAAAATTCACAAAAGCCTTTTTCGCGTTGCTTACTATTTTACGACAAACATGGGCTTTTGAAAATGATTATAAACAATTGCTTCCTAATCGTAAGTCCAGAGAAACTCGTGCGTGCCTTGTATTTACATTTCAGTAGCTCCTTTGTATGTTATTGTTTGTTGAACACGGCCCGATATTGTAGGTAAAGGTTGGAAGGTTTTCGTGAGAAGGGCTTGAAATTGTCTGCACCTTAGATAATGAGGCTAATAGAAAAATATATTTTATTTACTTCGTCTAACTAACTCTGGGCTTGACGTTCCAAATAGCCAGCGCTATAGTCACGAACCGCGACAATAATCTACGCGCTCATAACTGCTGGGATTCTTGCCGGATGGATATGATGCTTTTGAAAATAAATACGATACTTAAAAGCTGTTTAGTACTGGGAAAATTTCGTTTAGACCCTTAGATGTACATTAACAGTACGTATACGTAGCTATTGTCGCATCGGTCTCTGTGCGGGACAGTAACGGGAAATCGTTCCCACGATGCACCCGATATGTTGATATGTTGGACACCTCATAATTTTTGCAATTCGCTGTATATATATATATATATATATATATATATATATATATATATATATATATATATATATATATATATGTATATATATATATATATAACTACTCAATCAAGGTACGAGACTGGAGTGAGAATTAAAAAGATCTAGAATATGCAACGAAATCCTGACGATTCTCGATGCGAAATTGATTGCCTGATTTTCACACACTTTCTCCGTGCAAAATATGCAGTTATATGCTAAATAATGCCGCCTTCTTGAATCATGAGTTGAATGCTAGCTAGCATTTGATTTCGCTTGTAGAGCAGTATAAATTTCCCTGCTAGCCAAGACGGGTCTCCGGGGAGGTCTCTCTCTGTCAGTAGTAAACCAAGACAGAGAGACTTCTCAGTGCTAGCACCTCTGGGTTCAGTTGTGGCAACTATTAAAACTTTCCCTCCTAACCATAGTCTAGGATATCGGATTATGTCTCTAATGTCTCCTGATCATGAAAGTTAATGTTTATAAAACTTAACGAAAGCCTGCGTTGTTTTACCCTGGATACCAGAGGCTCGAAATCGTCGGGGCGAGCGAAGCGAGACCAGCTGAAATCAAGCCGCAAGCACGAGGGCTCAACGGTCGTCCCGCAAAACAAAACTCCTTCGGGGAATCAAAACTCTTTCGATCGCGGCACATTTCAGTATATTTGTACCTGAGCCCCTCTGGAACCAGGGTAGCGTTGTTTGTGGTAATTTTCAGACTTTCATAAAGAGAAAAAGTTACCGTCCATGTCTTAAGTTTTCATCCCGTCATCTAATATCTCTAATCTATATATTAATGCATCAATTTGGTCTTCCTGTGAGTGCAGCAGAAATGTCTGAATTCAAGTTTAGATTCTCATGTTGTGAGTGAAACAGAAATTTGAAGTAGCGTTAGATAGAACTATTAATTAGAGGCCTACTCCGGGTCATAAAGTCGCCGTATATGGGCAACTTTGGGCGATTTTAGGCGATCTTAGGAAAATTTGCCATATTTCATGTTGTGACTTTAGGCGATCTTTGGCGACTTTAGGACCCGGAGTAGGCCTAATTAGCGAAGTGATGGTTCGTATACAGTCTGAGTTCGGTAATTACCAAACACACAGGTCTGAGTTCGGTAATTAGTACCAAACACGCAGGTCTGAGTTCGGTAATTACCAAACACACAGGTCTGAGTTCGGTAATTACCAAACACCCATGTCTGAGTTCGGTAATTACCAAACACGCATGTCTGAGTTCGGTAATTACCAAACACACAGGTCTGAGTTCGGTAATTACCTAACACGCATGTCTGAGTTCGGTAATTACCAAACACGCAGGTCTGAGTTCGGTAATTACCAAACACGCAGGTCTGAGTTCGGTAATTACCAAACACCCATGTCTGAGTTCAGTAATTACCAAACACGCATGTCTGAGTTCGGTAATTACCAAACACGCAGGTCTGAGTTCGGTAATTACCAAACACGCAGGTCTGAGTTCGGTAATTACCAAACACGAAGGTCTGAGTTCGGTAATTACGAAACACGAAGGTCTGAGTTCGGTAATTACCAAACACGCAGGTCTGAGTTCGGTAATTACCAAACACGCAGGTCTGAGTTCGGTAATTACCAAACACGCATGTCTGAGTTCGGTAATTACCAAACACGAAGGTCTGAGTTCGGTAATTACCAAACACGAAGGTCTGAGTTCGGTAATTACCAAACATGCAGGTCTGAGTTCGGTAATTACCAAACACCCATGTCTGAGTTCGGTAATTACCAAACACGCATGTCTGAGTTCGGTAATTACCAAACACGCAGGTCTGAGTTCGGTAATTACCAAACACGAAGGTCTGAGTTCGGTAATTACCAAACACGCAGGTCTGAGTTCGGTAATTACCAAACACGCAGGTCTGAGTTCGGTAATTACCAAACACGAAGGTCTGAGTTCGGTAATTACCAAACACGCAGGTCTGAGTTCGGTAATTACCAAATACCCATGTCTGAGTTCGGTAATTACCAAACACGAAGGTCTGAGTTCGGTAATTACCAAACACCCATGTCTGAGTTCGGTAATTACCAAACACGCATGTCTGAGTTCGGTAATTACCAAACACGCAGGGCTGAGTTTGGTAATTACCAAACACGAAGGTCTGAGTTCGGTAATTACCAAACACGAAGGTCTGAGTTCGGTAATTACCAAACACGCAGGTCTGAGTTCGGTAATTACCAAACACGCATGTCTGAGTTCGGTAATTACCAAACACGAAGGTCTGAGTTCGGTAATTACCAAACACGCAGGTCTGAGTTCGGTAATTACCAAACACGAAGGTCTGAGTTCGGTAATTACCAAACACGCATGTCTGAGTTCGGTAATTACCAAACACGCAGGTCTGAGTTCGGTAATTACCAAACACGAAGGTCTGAGTTCGGTAATTACCAAACACGCAGGTCTGAGTTCGGTAATTACCAAACACGAAGGTCTGAGTTCGGTAATTACCAAACACGCAGGTCTGAGTTCGGTAATTACCAAATACCCATGTCTGAGTTCGGTAATTACCAAACACGCATGTCTGAGTTCGGTAATTACCAAACACGCAGGTCTGAGTTTGGTAATTACCAAACACGCAGGTCTGAGTTCGGTAATTACCAAACACGAAGGTCTGAGTTCGGTAATTACCAAACACGCAGGTCTGAGTTCGGTAATTACCAAACACGCATGTCTGAGTTCGGTAATTACTAAACACGAAGGTCTGAGTTCGGTAATTACCAAACACAAAGGTCTGAGTTCGGTAATTACCAAACACGAAGGTCTGAGTTCGGTAATTACCAAACACGCAGGTCTGAGTTCGGTAATTACCAAACACAAAGGTCTGAGTTCGGTAATTACCAAACACGCAGGTCTGAGTTCGGTAATTACCAAACACACAAGTCTGAGTTCGGTAACATGAGAGGACGCAAGTGGGTGTGTACTGTAAATACGTCGGCTAAATCCTTTGTACCTTATCCAGGATTCCATTCATACTTCCCATTACCCACGCTGTGTTTCAAGTTTCGTGGTGTCTAAATCCCCAATAATCCTATTAGACGATTCTATACGCTTTTACGTCAAAGGATAAACCAGATCAAATTGCTGAAACAATCCATGACCGTCAGTAGATGACAAACAAAACCGGAATACATTTTTCTCATGGTTTTCCAAATTCTTAGAATTAGATTTTGACTACAAAATGACCAATAACGGTGAGTACATCGGTAGATAGTCATCGATTTAGTTGGAAGCCGGTTCAGATAGAAAACCGGCAAGGCATCCCCGGCCGGCTTCGAATTGAAAGATACTGGATCGGCACTGGTCTGTTTTTCTTCTTCATGTATCCAGTCATATTCACCAGGATAACCCGGCTTGGCCGACTATAGTCTGCAATTTTATTTTATTTCTCACACAATGAGTAAGGAATTGTTATTTTTTCATTTAGTTTTCTTTCACTGAGTGTGTTATAGATATAATTAGAATAGTCGAGGGGGTAAATACTTTGTTTTTCGTTAGATTAGAGTACTTCAGCCGGAAGGAAATCAATATCAAGTCATTATTTTAAAACTGTTTTTATTGTAACATTTATGAGACAATTTTATTTTATTCCATTATTTACTGTTCATGATTTCTACGGTTTATCTCTAGCAGTAGCACACTCCGACGGAACATCTGGGTGCCACTGGTCTGACCTAAAGTTACTCCGTACGCATTTAAAATGTTTACATACGAAAATACTGGTTAATATTTGAAAAAAACAAAACGTAAAATAACAAGCATAGTTGGTACCTCAAGGCGTTCCTGACAGAGAGATATTCTGTTTAATAGGAGTTTTTACGCAGTTAGAATAGCACCAATATTGTGCCCTCTTTAGGTTTTCTTTAGGTAATACACAGATCAAGAGAATATATGATAAATTTCAGGAAATATTATTAATTTAGAAAATGGTAATTGTACAGTATAATAATTATTGTTTTAAAACGGAAACGCCGAATGGCCGCATTACAATACAAAGCTGGGTTAATTAGGTACGGATACTAGACCTAGGGCCCTTGCACATGCTACGTATTGAATTCAATAAAATACAAATTAACAAATCTTACCTCCGTCTTTCCAAGTTTTGTGATCTGTGAGTTACTCGCCGCCTGTCATGTGTTTCCAAATACCCTTTCCGGCGCAGTTTTAAAATTTAGGCCAGCCCAGCCAGGGCCCGCATCATCTCCTTTTCTTCACATCCTAGGCTTGAGATAGCTAGGTAACTGATAGCGCACCTCACGTTTACAAAGATCAGTAAGTGTTCTTAAACCATGGCTGTATAGCATTGATTGGCTCATACATATCTTTACCAGAAATATCTTCTCAGAGAGTAGAGTATCATGTCTGTATTATGGCAAATATCTTTCGTATTTAGAGATTGTGACGATGACGAGTCGACTGATCTCACTGGTTTCCCGCCAGAATAATTCTTTGTTGAGGTCAAAGGAAAGCACACCGTTTCATAGCCATATCCGAAACAAGTATTTGTCGAAATTGAACGAGACATTTGATGCTGTAGTAGAATTACTCCAATCAGACCAAAGAATGAGACTAAAATGTCATCTTCAGAGGACGACTCTTGTTCTTCATACACACAAGTCTGAGTTCGGTAATTACCGAACACGCAGGTATAAGTCTGATAAACCGAGTTGGAGAATACTGTGATTTAAAAACGTGTGCTTTGAAGTTTAGTGATTCACAAAAATAATACTTTAAAAAGTTCCTAGTGGTGCAATGCTAGGACTGAACCAAAATACAATCCACCGAATATCTTACTTTGGTAAGAAACTTATGAATTCATCAGATGATTGTGAAGCATATATTATGGTGTTGATGACACAATTTAAATTTGAGAAGTGAATACGTACTGGCGGAAAAAAATATTCAGAGATATTTGGGTCTTAAGGTTGGTTCACACTTGCGACATAAGCATAAGAACATACGCAAGCGCAGATTGTACTTCATGGTTTAATAGTTAACCCCTTTATACTTGAACAGAACAAAGTATTCGTTTCATCCAACCTTAAAGTACAATCTGCGCTTGCGTATGTTCTTATGCTTATGCATATGTCGTAAGTGTGAACCAGCCTTTACCGTATAGTAGGAGTGTACCAGAAAAATCCAATATTATGTCAAAGTTATTGTAAACTCTCATGCATTATACCATAATTTACAATTTGGAATATTGCAACCTTTTTTGGAACGTGTTGGTAGTGTTAATTAAAATATTAATTAAAATATCACCGCCTCCCGCTTAGCTCAGTGGTTAAGCTCCAGTCTGTCGAGCGGAAGGTTGCGGATTCAAACCCCGGCCGGACCAACACTCAAGGTCTTAAAATTACTGAGTAGAAGATGCTACCTTTGTGAAACAACTTCAAATGGTTAGACCTTCACGTCTTCTCGGATAAGGACGTAAAATCGTAGTTCCACTGACGGGGGCCTTGAACCCTTGATTGTTTGTACTCCTGTGATCAGGCTCTGATCAGGTTCTTATCCGAATCGGTCTCAAATCAAAATCAAATCAATTTAAGGAATCATGAAATTAGATAAAACCAGATATAAATAGTCATGAATATGATCCTTTATATCACTTTGTATTAATAGTAGTACCTAAATGTAATGAAGTCTTCAGAGCTCTTGTTCTACATCTCTTTCTTCATGGTCTGGTAGTAATTCAAGGGCACCCAACGAGTACTTTTTGAAATTCGTTTGAAACCAGTTGTATGCAGCTCCTATATATAACCATTTTAAGGCGCCTACTATGTCTTTTGGCGTATTCTAGAAAGCTATTAGCTGTTCGGATTCTCTAGGTGGAAATCGCGTCAACCGAAAACACTATGGCAAAATATTCCCAGCCTACGAATTTGTTAGTAGTCTAGAACATAAACAAGAATTTTCTAGCCCAAGTAACTTCATGTTGCAAAGTTTTGTGGAGGTACGAGTTTTTAGGGGTTATTTTTTCCTTTAGGCAATTCTTTTAGGTGACCTCCATTTGCTAAAGGTTTATTCTTTCGGAGTTTAGATGTCAGAATTTCTTAGAGAATGAAAATGTATTCTCGAAAACTTTAGGTGGCCGCTTCACTAAATGATTTGTGATAATATGTGGGTTTTTTCCCATTCCAACCAATGTTTTTCCAGGATCGTTCTGACTCTATTGATCAGACGAAAACGTACGAATATTTTAGGGGAAACCTTTCAGTCTCCCTTTTCTTCTATAATTTTCTAGGGATTGAAAACAAATTTTCTAGCCAGTATTTCAGAAAACAATTTTGCTAGGGACAATTTTTTCAAATCCGAAAGTTTTAGGCTAACTTACTCTCCCGAACAGCTTTTTAACGAAAATGTATAAGCGCCCTGAGCTCTCATTAAAAAAATTGTGGCCAAGGGTGCGCTGAATCGAGGGGGGCGCTTAATATATAACCCTTATGAGCCAAAAATAACTTTAGTTATACGTATAGGGGCATGACATAACGTGACATGACATAATGTGCAGTGCAATATAATATTCGATAGTACTATTATAAAACAGAAATCACTCGCTTACCCCTTTTCCTCCACATTTCTCTGACGTACCTTTTTGCTAGACATCTCAATCAACAGGCATCAAATGAACTGATCTTTATAAGATCTAGAAATAATTCATTACTGATTCTTACTGATTAGAGTTTAGTTAATCCCACGCGGCGGCCATCTTGGAATAAACCTATTTGTTAATGCTTACCTAGCCTCGGTCTCAAATGACGATAGGTTTATTCCAAGATGGCCGCCGCGTGGGATAGACCATGATCGTTCATAAGAGACATTTAATCTCTAAATTCCCTCATCAGCATGCATACTTGTTCTAATGTTCTCTCATTGACATGCAAGAGGGAAAATTAGAAGGGCATGCATGCTGATGAGGGTACATTGGGCTGTCCCGTGGTACAACGGGATTAGCAAGTGAAGATAGTCGACACAAATATCAAATGTTCTTAATATATTCAGTCCTACACTCCCCTGGGTATGCTTGTCGTATTAAATATATTTCCCTGCCTTTTTCATGCGCAGAGTAGAATCACGAAACGACGAAAGAATGGAGGAATGTAAATCAACGCTTCCAAGAAATCCTAAAGGAACAGCAAACATGATCTCTTTGGCTTTGATGAATTGGATGAATGGGTTCATGAAACTTGGTAGCAAACGCGCAATAACCGGAGACGACCTGTTTCCTCTACTCGACCAAGACAAGGCGGAGGCGGTGGTCAACGAACTGGAAGAAAAGTGGGTCGAAGAACGACGTAAGGCGGCCACGCTTCGAAGGAGACCACGTCTATGGAGGGCTATGCTTAGAACGTTTTCGCCAAGATTTGTCTTTATGGTCATCGCACTCAAATTCCTGGACTCGTTTTCGATTCTGACGATTTCAGTAATGTTGTGGTCTTATCTCAAGATTTTGAATCAAGGCTCCCACATGGACGACAAGTCAGCTATATTATTTATCTGTGGTATCAGCCTTGCTTCCTTCCTGAAAATGTTCTCCTATCATCAACACGACTACCAGGCATTGCTTAAAGGAATGCGGCTAAAAGTAGCAACAATAGGAATAATTTATAACAGGGTAGGTTAATATGTTCCCTAGTGCATGGCAGTATTCTCTTCCTTCCCAAGATGAAGGGGGAGAACTCTACCGGTGCAGGACGCTCTATTTGTCGCGCATGCGTTAGAGTTACCTAGAACCCTGTCATAATCCTCCACATGACTTTGAGACCCGACGTCAATCTCGGGTGCAGCCTGGGTCTCAGAATGGCTGCCGGCAAATCAAGAGGGGATAGTCTATCTTTTTCACATTTTAATCCTTTTTCTTCAAACTTTGACGAACATGATATTGTTACGATCTTGACATTTACACATGACAGTTTCCATTGAAGCATGGAATGTGATCTTTAAACTCTAATTTAAAAATATATATTTAATAGCCTCCTGTATTATGGTAAAGTGTTTTCATATACGGGGGATAGTTATGCATGTGAATCCGAGATAGTCCATAGTTTATAAATCCAACTAAGACACGAGAGAAAAATATTATTAAACGGTCGTAAATTTGGATGTATCAAATTTCACATTAGCCTAAATGAGTCTTCCCCATAATATTTTCAATTGTCCTCGTTGGATTTATAAACTATGGACTATCTCTGATTCACACGCATAAAAATCCCCAGCATCTGATTGAAAACACTTTACCATAAATTATTTTCTTTAGAGTTCAAAGGTCACATTTCATGTTTCCATGGGAACTGTCATGTAAAATTGTTAAGGTCGTGACAACATCATATTTGTAAAAATTGTATGTAAAAATATTACAAAGAGAAAGAGATAGACTACCCCCTCTTGATTTGGGGTAGCCACCTTGAGACTCAGACCTTAATGTAACGTACTGAGATCAACTAACGTGGGTTCAACTAGTGTAAGCAGCGTATTATGTTTTACCATACGCATCACGGATTTCTGGTAAGAACCGTTGTTTTGTTTGCTCGTGGCAGAATTTTCTTTCGTTTCTCTCTCCCTTCGATTTAGGAAGGAAGCGAGCTCTGCCACGGCAGGGAAGTTAATTTGTTTTTCGTGATTGAGTTAGTTTACTATTATTATTAATATTATTATTATTATTATATATTTCTTATTTGATGTATCACAGATATAACGCGCTCAAATTTGCAGGGGCGAGAAAAAGGCGAGTAATGAGTAGAACATCATCGTGTTATACCTAGAAACATGAAATTTATTTCAGTATTCTACAGGGTATTACGGCATTAGCGGTATTTTACAGGGCAAGGTTGTTAGAAGAAAGGACAATTTAAACCCTATGATAGCGCTAAATCTGTACTTGTAGTCTATTAATTTTAACCTCGGATTAGCGATTTAAATTCAGGGTAGCGCTTACAGAGAAACTGACGTACGAAGACCTGACAATGGACCAAATTAGAAGTACAAAAGGATCCGCGCAAGGACTTCTGGTAGTTGTCGTATGTGACGTCCTTTTAAGGTCTTTGGTTTAAATATATCCGATGACCTTAAATGGAATGTTCACTTATCGGAAATTATAAAGAAAGTCTCGTCGAGGCTTTATTTTTTCAGGCAGCTTAAGCGCGCGCATATATAGTCAGTAAGGATTTATTTAATTTTAACAACATTTGCGTTCGAACAGTCACTGAATACTCCTGCCAGTTGTTTCACAACGAGCTCCCCAATTTTTGTAGAAAGATCTAGAGAGTCTGAAGAAGCGTGTACCTCGTATTATGTTTCCTGAGATGTCTTACAGACATCGGGTCTTACTACATTGTATGGTAGAAGGCTCTGACGAAGCGTCTCTTTGACGAAATTGTATATGACACAAACCATGTATACCATAAGCTGTACCGTCTTTTACCTTGCACGAACACAAGTACCGTATCTTTAAGGAATATTCGTAAATTCCACGTTCCTATTTGCAAGAGAAACAGATACAAGAACAGGTTCATCATGTTTAATGCATCTAGATGCTTTTTATATTAATGACTCTGTATTTCAAGTTAGCGTACTTTTTACATCCTAGAGGCCTTTGTCTTCAGTAGGACACTTTCAAATTACACGAACTGACTGGTCTGACCGGTAACGTGTCAGTTCTGAGAACTGGTTCAGTCAGTTCCTAGAACTGACGCGTTCTATTTATGAACTGGCCGGTCAGACCAGTCAGTTCGTCTAAATGGCATTCCAATTTTATATTTTCATTTACCATTATTATTATTCTAAAGTTTATCATAATTCATCCGGCCCGGGGACTGCAAGATGTAAACTGAATAACTCAAATAGATCTACCTACCTACTTACCTACCTATCTATCTATCTATCTATCTATCTATCTATCTATCTATCTATCTATCTATCTATCTATCTATCTATCTATGTAACAGGGGTGGGGTGGGTACAGGGACATTAATACGAGAGCAAATAAGACGTGTCTTATATGCTAGACGTGAACGCGTCTTATTTAAGAACATGTTTGTTAGTTGCTCATTCGCGTCGAAGATAAGACCTCAAAACTCTGGTATAGACGGCACTTCGCTTGCCTAAGGCGTGGCGAGCCCAACAGGAACGATCCTGTGCCCCAATTTATACATGGTCTTCGCGACTTGTGTTAGACGCGAACGGTGAGGGTCGTATAAGTGGACCAGTTCGCGTTTTATTTAAGACGCGTCTTATTTGCTCTCGTATAAATGGCGCCATTGTCGTCTGTGATTCTTTTAGATTCTTGGTGCGAGTCGCAGTAGTCTGTCAAAAGCAACGACAGGCCACATCATCAACCTTGCATCAAACGACGCCAAGAGATTAGAAGAAGTTGTATTTGCCTGTGTTTGTTGTCTTCTGGGACTATTCCAATTAATTGTAGCCACAATCCTACTGTGTATCCTAGTGGGCTGGCAGGCATTATCGGGAGTGTTGGTCTTCCTGGTCTTAATAGCGTACACTTCTATCATGTCCAATCAGTTCGGAAAGCTTCGCGCCAAAGCTGCTTCAGTTACTGACAAGCGTCTGTCGACTATGTCTGAGATTATCTCAGGTATACGAGCCGTAAAGATGTTTGCTTGGGAATGGAACTACAGAGACAGAGTTAAGGCATTGAGAAGGTAAGGGTAAGGAATAGGTAATGATGGAGATGTGGTTAAAGCATTGAGTGAAATAAGGAATGGGTAAGGTATTGAGATAAGGACAGGGGTAAAGAATCGGTAAGGTATTGAGATCAGGGATAAGAAATGGGTAAGGTATTGAGATAAGGGATGAGGAATGGTTAAGGTATTGAGATAAGGCCAGGGGTAAGGAATGGGTAAGGTATTGAGACAAGGGCGGGATAAGGAATGGTTAAGGTATTGGGATAAGGGATAAGGAATGGGTAAGGTATTGAGACAAGCGATAAGGAATGGTTAAGGTATTGAGATAAGGCCAGGGGTAAGGAATGGGTAAGGTATTGAGAAAAGGGATAAGGAATGGGTAAGGTATTGAGATAAGGCCATGTGGTAAGGAATGGTTAAGGTATTGAGACACGCTATAAGGAATGGTTAAGGTATTGAGATAAGGGATAAGGAATGGGTAAGGTATTGAGATAAGGGATAAGGAATGGTTAAGGTATTGAGATAAGGTCAGGGGTAAGGAATGGGTAAGGTATTGATATAAGGCCAGGGGTAAGGAATGGTTAAGGTATTGGGATAAGGGATAAGGAATGGGTAAGGTATTGAGATAAGGGATAAGGAATGGTTAAGGTATTGAGATAAGGCCAGGGGTAAGGAATGGGTAAGGTATTGATATAAGGCCAGGGGTAAGGAATGGGTAAGGTATTGAGATAAGGGATAAGGAATGGTTAAGGTATTGAGATAAGGAATGGGTAAGGTATTGAGATAAGGCCAGGGGCAAGGAATGGGTAAGGTATTGAGATAAGGGATAAGGAATGGTTAAGGTATTGAGATAAAGAATGGTTAAGGTATTGAGATAAGGCCAGGGGTAAGGAATGGGTAAGGTATTGAGATAAGGGATAAGGAATGGTTAAGGTATTGAATGAGGATAAAGTACTGAGGTAATGGGTAAGGAATGTGTAGGGTATATCTTGACTGGAGATAAAACAGTTCCGTTTTTAGGCATTAAGTGGGTATAAGTAGAAAGGTTATTAGAAATATACTTCAGGGATGGAGACCACGAAATTACAGAAAAGACACAATTAAGGCGTTAAAATGGTCCTGCGGTTGTAATAGAGACATGAGGCATTTTGAGGCATTGGAGAAGGGTAAAAACGGAAGAAATGGGTATGGTATTGAGTGGGCATAAAACTACAAGATTACAGAGTGGACGTGGATAAGGCTTTAAGATAATAAGCGGGGTACCAAAGAGGTATGGTTAAATCAGAGGGAACACAAGGTTACAAACAAGACGTCTGTGAATAGGAAAGCCGCTTATTAATCGTTTGAGGTTTAATTCAAACTCTTTCTTTTAACAGTAAGGAAATTGGTTTGATTCGCCTGAAAAGTCTCATCCTATCCACCTTCTCGTCCATCTTCTTCACAAGTGCTTCGATCGGCCTGTTCATCTCTATCGTCACACTGCAGTACTCTGGAATCCCGCTCAACGCTTTTAATATCTTTACTGTAGCACTGCTATTGGACATCATAAGATCTACTGCATTTGCAGACTTGTTACGGCGTATATTTGATGCAAAAGTCGCTCTTGATCGGGTGGAAAAGTTTTTGCTATCTATTACAAGCGATAACATCGGGAAAATCAGTAGGAATGCAAGGGACGCCATTACAAGTGACACATCCCGACACACTGATGATCGTAATGATGTTGATGATGTCGAGTCTGGCGTAAATAATGTTGACGATGTTCGCATAAGTTTCTTGTCAGCCAATGAGGCTAGGAAGGCACAAACAAATAATAAAGGATCGCTATATCAAACCTTAGACCTCTCTGCATCACCGAAACTCCATTATTCTATGAATAATGACAAGTTGTTTGGAGACAAATATGTAGCAATATCTGATATGTCAGCAGGATGGAGTGAAGATGATGATCAATATGTCTTGCACGATATATCTCTTCGCGTTTCTTCGAACCAGCTTGTTATAGTGACTGGAGAAGTTGGTAGCGGCAAGACGTCGTTGTTGATGGCTATTCAAGGTGAGATTCCCATTAAAACGGGAAGTATTTCTTGTCATGGAAAGATCGCTTATGTAAGCCAAGTACCCTGGGTGTTTTCTGGAACCATACGCGAGAACATCATTTTTGGTAAAACATTTGATGAAGAAAAGTACCAAAGAATCATAGATACTTGTGATCTTCAATCTGATCTGAAACATTTTCCTAAAGGTGACTCCAGTTTTATTGGACAGCGCGGTGTCAGCCTAAGTGGTGGTCAGCGGGCACGTGTCAGTCTGGCACGCGCAGTTTACTCGGATGCGGATATTTTTCTGTTAGACGATCCCATGAGTGCTATCGACGCCAAAGTTGGCCAGCACATCTTTAGTAAGTGCATCTGTGGGGAGCTCTCAGGAAAACTGAAAATCCTCGTCACTCATCAGTTACAATTTCTTAAAAAGGCAGACACGATTGTGATTTTAAAGGAAGGCAGAATACAAAACGAGAATTCCTACGAAGAGCTTAACATTACAGGCTTGCTAAGGAACGGAATGAATTGCAGCAACAAGGGTGAAAGAATATGTAGCAAAAGAGAAGATGTTTGGGTAAAAAGAAGGAGCTGTCTTTTTTCCTCACAAGAGGAACTAATCTGTAGCCGTGATCTAGAAGAGGAAGATGAGGAGAAGGTCACTGGAAGTATTACATGGCGTGTGTATGTGGCGTATTTTAGGGCAGGTCTACCCACAGTTGCAATTATCGCAATCATAATGTTTTATATCGCAGTACAGGGTAAGTACTACTTAATTCAAAGAAGCTGTCAATAATAGCTGTCAAAACCCTATTATTTTTACTATTCAAACAACAAGTTTCACATTAAAGCAAGTGGCTGGCAAAGTCTACTTAGCCTAATTATATCAAATAGTTCAAACGAGTTTCGTGTTAAAACACGTAATTGGAGAAACCTGTTTAGTTTTGTATTCAAACGATTTTGGTGTTAAAAGAAGTAACACGGTTTTAATGAAATGATCATTGCTTTTCTAGTTTCTCTTTTAGCGCCGAGCTGGTGGTTGTCACGAATAGCTACCATGTCATACAACGAGCAAAGGAGTGGTATGACACTCGGGATCTACGGAACTCTGGTTGGAAGCGCTCTAGTTCTGACAACAGCCAGAGCATTCGTATTTTTCACCTCCGTTCTCAGGTCATCAGAGACGTTACACGACAGAATGGCACTGGCTGTTATCAAGTCTCCAGTTCTCTTCTTTGATACCAATCCAGTAGGGCGGATAATGAATCGCTTCTCTAAAGATGTTGGTTGTATGGATGATTTGCTGCCCCTGCAGTTTGACTGGGCTATTACCTTGTGCTTCTATTTTGTTGGAGTCACCGTTCTTGCTGCCACGATTAACGTTTGGCTTCTGATTGCCATCATTCCTATGGCCGTCGTCTTTGCCTTCCTCTGTAGATATTATGTACGTACAGCGCGTGAGCTCAAGAGACTCGAGGCTATACGATGCAGCCCCATGTATTCACACATCACAGATACGATAACGGGACTCGAAATCATTCGATCGTCAGACATGCTGGAGAACTTCCTTGAGCGGTTCATAAGGTAGGTTAAGTAAGATGGAATCCAAACCGGTGAAATCAGAGAATCTTCATACTTCATTATTGATCTGTGATAATACGCAGATGATTCCTGTAACCTCGTATCACCGCCAACCTTGTTGCGGGCGGAATCCGAGGTGAAGAAATCCCATACCTCCGAGCGTAAAGCCGTTAAAATGCTTATTTTTCACAGTGGCGCGGTTTTATCGTTGTGCGTAATAACAATATCATAAATCATTAGGAAGCATTGTTTTCCTAGTACAGAGTTGCATAAAATTACTGTTCACTTTCTGTCTCAGACCTTTCAAGCAATGTAGTTTGTAGTGTAGTGGATCGGAAAGAGGATTAGATATGCTGAGAGATTAATTAACACATGCCGTTTTTTCCATCTTCTCCTTCCAAGTTATTTCTCCGTTGGTAAAACGTAAGTCAGTAGTTCTGAGTACCGAGAGGAATGCACATTAAATGCAAGGGGAATATATATTCCCCCGCAAAGAACAAAGATTCTTATGTGTGATGTGAAAATATGAGATATATTCCCCAGAAAGAACAAAGAAAACAGCGCCATGTGGAAAATAAGTAAGGGTTATTAACTTGCTCCGAGGATCTCAGTGATATAGATATATCACTAAGATCTGACGAGCTAGTTAATAACTGACTTAGTATCCATTTGAATGAGGTGGGGCTGATTTAGTTGGGGAGGTCGTCTATACATATAGACAACCCGCTACCGTTTGTCTATAAATTTATAAAGTGATGGATACTATTAATTTAGTAGTTAGGAATACCCAACGAAAACAAAGAAAACTGAATCAAATGGGCATCAAGGTATCGTAAAAGCCTTATATGTTACTAGCACATTTATCGAGACAACTGGCTCTTATGTACCCTGCGAGCAGAGGTTTCTCAATCCTCTGCCTTTCCTGTCGCCGAAAGAAACCTCTGCCACGAAACGATTGCTTTTCGCGTTGAACATGCGCACTTGCAACCTCCAAAATCTTGGAGGTAAACCACCTGATAAACCAGTTACAAAACCGGTTTTACCTGTTTGATATCACTCGGGCATGACTTTTTGGCGATCTTCGCTGGTTTTGCAAGAGCCCACAGTGTCCTTTGCAGTCGTTATTTATGTCGTCATGCGTTTGTTGTTTGCCGACGATTGATACGAACGGGCTTCAAACTTCGGCTTTGTCTTCTTCTTACTTTGCTGAATTGTACAGAAGACCTTGAAATTACCGTTCAATAAATCTACCTTAATTTATCCTAAAGAAAGCTTTGATTTATACCTTCGAAGAAGGACATTAATTGTATTTTCTCCACTGCCGTTTATAACAATAGGAAATGGACAATCTGAAATCTACATTCGGCCAATGGCAATCCAGATACCGTGGCGCGTGCTCAACGCGAAAAGCAATCGTTTCTCTCTGCCTTTCCTGTCGCCGAAAGAAACCTCTGCTCGCATGGTAGCTCTTATTATGAAAACAATGCTTTAGTTGATGTTTTCATTGTTTTTAGAGTAGGCGATGAATTTTACAAAAGATGAAGTGGGGCTCAGCCTTGTATGGCGTTTTCAATAAAGGAGCCAAGACTGGGTTTCAAGCATTTTTGTAGATCAGTACGCGGTTATCACTCATTGTATGCTTACTAAAAGTGTGCATTCGCACCTGTACCTTTGCACATGTGTAGTGCAGTCCTAGGCTCTTAATGGGTATCATTGCGCAAGTCGAAGAACCGCTGTAGTCGACTACGATAAAAAGGGATTTGAATGCATAGGCACTGTTTACCAGATTATTTTATTATTTGAATTTAATGGAATATAGAATCACGAAAGAGTTTCTTTGATAGTGTGTCCACGACTACTTGAGTGTTTACATAACGTTATTTGAAGCTCTTTTCTATTTGTTTAAAGTGCACCTAACCTCTTTTGCAATTTTTATAGTTATGAATATTTGAAAGGTTTTGAGTACTTCTGCGAAGAAATGTTTGGCTTACAAAGAATACTCTATGTTTTATGCTTGTTTGAAATGGTGAAAATTTGACCTTTCCTGACCCATGACCGCGTAAGAAAAAGCCTGGGTCTATTCTGTATCTTACGTCATCTAATTCGTTCGACTTTGCAATAAGTTGAATAAATATTTAGCATTTTGTCTAAAAAAACTGTTTTCTTTACTAACAACTCACAGACTGTGTATATTCTCTATATATCGATGTTGTTGTGATAGAAAGGCGCCATGGAGAATAATGCATTAATGAGGTGACGTAAGATCCAGAATCGACCCAGTCTTTTTCTTACGCGGTCATGGGTCAGGAAAGGTCAAATTTTCACCATTTCAAACAAGCGTAAAACATAGAGTATTGTCTGTAAGCCAAATATTTCTTCGCAGAAGTACTCAAAACCTTTCAAACATTCATATGTATAAAACATGTAAAAGGGGTTAGGTGCACTTTAATGAAATAGAAACGAGAACAGTTTTATTTGAAGAAAATCTCAATTTCACTTCCAGACCTGCCCGCATCCCCCCACTGGGCATACTTGGGGCATTTGACAACTGAGTATGTCCCGGGGATGGGGCATTTGACAACTCAGTATGTCCCGGGAATGGGGCATTTGCCAGCAAAAAAATGTTCGGTGTGGGCAATTCGAGTCAAAAGACTGAGCCAAAGAAAGCGAATTTTACCTCAATGTTTATGAGATTTGCACTCGTTCCAAGTCAAATGCCCCACAAATGCCCAGAGGGGTGTGTGGTGTGTGTGTTTGGGGTGGGGGGTGGGATGGGCAGGTTTGGAATTAATACAGACATGCTATATTTACAGTGCAATCGCGGTTAACAGCCAATCAGAGCGCACATACATCTATTTTATAAAACTGAGTAGAGCTAAGAGATTCTTTACTCGTTCGATCTATGACACCAGGTATCAAGACGAACACACCAAGGCGTTTTTCCTGGTGACGTCATCAGCTCGTTGGCTGGGCATTCATCTCGATTTGTTGTGCGGCTTCTTCATCGCGTCAGTGGCTGTCGGAACTTTTGTCATTAGTCAAGATCCAGGTAAGATTGATAGGAATAAGTGAATTGGAGATAGGTTAGGGTCAGTTTGATGGGAATGAGTAAATTGGGATTAGGTTAGGGTCAGTTTGATAGGAATGAGTAAATTGGGGTTAGGTTAGGGTCAGTTTGATGGGAATGAGTAAATTGGGGGTATGTTAGGGTCAGCTTGATGGAATGTGTAAGTTGCGATTAGGGTTAGGGTTAGTTTGACACTTAATCTTAGTGTGTTTCCTATTTACGCAACCCAGACTTTCTTTATTTTGACTTTTGTCGTCCATCAATCAAAATGCCTTTATGCTCTACCTCGAATCTTATTGGATAAAATGTGGATCGAGACGAGACAAATTGTAGTCTTCTTCAGCACTTGAATGGTTTAGGCGCCAAAGCGGCCAATAAGAATCAAGCTGGGTTGCATGATGGTAGTCATCGCGTAAATATAAAAAGCGCTGTAAGAATAGAGTTCTAAAGTGGCGACGCCACAATACTATGCAAAAAATAAATTTTACGATATATTTACCGCATTGCGGTTTAACTTCACGCTATAACGGCAACCTCAGTCGTCATTATCGATCATTAGCTCAGTCCGCAAAACTCCATCTAATTACTATTCAACATTATCGGAAACCGCTCTATGTTCACTCTTGTTAGATTACGCTCAAATGAACAACTCCCACGGTACCTTTAAAATATCACGGAAAAGCTTTCCTGTTTACCCAAAGTAATGTTTCGATCTTTCAGGTGTTGCTGGGATGTTGCTCACACTCACAATAGATGTCCTGGGTCTTACCCAGTATGGCATCCGTGTGTGTTCCGAGGTCGAAAACCAGATGACGTCAGTAGAAAGAGTGATAACGTATACCAAACTACCACCCGAACCAGGCTACACAAGGCGAATCCTACCGCCTGAGGACTGGCCCTATAGAGGTGCCCTAAGTATTCAAGACTTATCTCTAACGTATTTGGAAGGAGGACCTCGTGTGTTGGTCAACGTCAGCTTTGACGTTAAAGCGAAAGAAAAAGTGGGTATTGTTGGCCGTACAGGAGCGGGCAAATCCTCCCTTATTGCGGCCCTATTCCGTATGCCAGACCCAATGGGAAAGGTGCTAATTGACGGGTTAGACCTCGGCACTCTCGATATTCAGGCCGCTCGTAAGGCCATCGCGGTCATAACTCAGGACCCTATTCTTTTTGAAGGTAATCTAATAAAGAGCCTTGATCCATTCAATTGCTTCTCGGACACGGAAATCTGGACAGCACTGGACCATGTACAGCTGAAAAACACGGTTGAGAACCTGAGTGGGAAACTCCAGTACCGCGTGGGAGAGTCTGGGTCCGGCTTTAGTGTTGGTGAGC
The DNA here is from genome assembly GCA_030867875.1 of Actinernus sp. WN-2022. Classification (NCBI taxonomy): domain Eukaryota; kingdom Metazoa; phylum Cnidaria; class Anthozoa; order Actiniaria; family Actinernidae; genus Actinernus; species Actinernus sp. WN-2022. Next base: position 32,815,009 of record JAOWCC010000064.1, read on the forward strand.
GACAGCTGCTCTGCCTTGCGCGCGCATTACTGCTGCGGTGTAGGGTCCTGGTAATGGACGAAGCTACGGCCAATGTGGATTTCAGGACAGACCATCTCATTCAGAAGGTCATTCGACAAGAGTTCGCTAACTGTACAGTGCTGACCATAGCACATCGACTGGACACAATCATGGACTACGACAAGGTGGTGGTCCTGGATCGAGGTCACGTGGTCGAGTTCGACAAGCCACAGGTGCTTTCTGGGAAGGCGAACGGGGTCTTTGCGAGTTTGATAAGAAGTAGAGAAAAAGGTTTTAAAGAAAAATGAATATTTTCCAACTTGCTACCTTTCTAGTTGCTGTGTTGTTATTAATTTGATACGATATGTAAAATGTATTTTCCAGTCATTCAAGACTACAAGGCTCCGGCTGAGAATTTCAGTTGAAGGCACAATGTACACTAATAAATGTGATTTATTCAACTTCCAATGTTATTCATAGCGTCAATACCGTTTACGGCACCACAAACACATCCCCGTGTTTACCTCTGAGAGGATTTCCATCGATGTCGTCAGTCATCACTGCTTCAAATGAAATCTATGTTATGTCCACAATAGCCAGGCTCTCAGACAGTGGATAGGGGCGAGCTAAAGATTTTAAATCACTTTGTTCACACAGATGGGTAAATAAAGTTAGAAAGTAATAGACATTATGCAAAAACGTGTACTATATTTTTATAACAATTTGGAAAAACATGAAAGCGATGTTGGTAGGATCATGACCGACTGATATCGTACAGCTATCTTAACTCAGCTAATTGATATTCTGATTACTCTGTAGCAGTGAAAGCTATGACACTATAATTTGACAGGACGATACTTATTATAAAATGCCCTTTTATCTGACGAGGTTGATTTTATCACGTGATCATTGCTGGCGAACAGCATTTTTGCTATAATACAATAGACGAGTTTATGGTTCATGCGCAGTTTACTAATCCTTTGTTTATTTGGCAGGCCACCAGATGTCAGACAATGGTGGCCCGCAAGTTAAAACAAAAGACTTGAACAACTGCGCATGAACCGTAAACTGGTCTATAATAATAGGAAATTTATACCATGGCATCGTTTTACTACAACTACCAGAATCCTTTTTCAAATTCTTTTTCTCATTCAAATTTATCAAGTCCTTTGACAATTCCCAGACAATGTCCACATTAGAGGAACAAAAGGATCCGCGCAAAGAGTTCTGGTAGTAGTAATGTCATTGCAAAACTGATCAGAATAAGCTATTTACAAGACTAGTTTACAATCATATGACAATCTAATGTAGCGAAAACTACGAATTGCTGAATAACATTCAGTCTATAATCCGAATTTCTAGTAAACAATGGCCAGTACACCATAATCTGCATACGTGAAGTACTTACCCTCTAGTACATGTCGATATACAGGCAGCCCAAGCCAATGATTTTTACAAGGAATGTATGGGAATTTTTAGAAAAAATCTAAAACAGTACTAAAATGATCAACAAAGTCATAAAATCTTACCTGTGTGTTGTGAAGTTGTTCCTCTTCATCACTGATGTGTTTATTTCTGGTGTGAGGCACTTCTGGGCTTTTTTTCCCTCCCCTATATAAATATTGAGAAGGCAGGAAACACGAGACGCCATTAGTCCACGTGGCGACTCTTCGAGGCCTCGTAATTCTTCGAAAATCCAAACTTTCAGCATTTGACCTCCAGAAACCATTTCTTACATTCCTCTAGCACTCATTCAATCGATCCATCGCTTATTTCCTCGCGTTCTAAGTACTCAAATTCGACGGTTTCTGCACCCAACCTAGCATGTAACGATCCGGGGTACCGTCAGCTTGACCTTTTTTCATGGGCTGCCTGTGCTAGTTGAACCACAGGCAGCCTGTGGTTGAACGTGGCTTTTCTTCGGAAGCAGTGACGAACGAGTGCCGAAGGAATCCAACACCTCCGTGTTTTTTCGAGGAGATTTGGAGAACGAAGTCATTGTGCTCAATCGACCAATCGCTGAACGGTGAAATATGCAGGGCAGACCCACGAACTTTTCAGCAGACAATAGGTGAAGTAAATGTCAAATAGAAACGTAGTCGATTTCTTGATTTAGTTTTCTTCAAAAGCTGTTTCAAATGTAAAATAACCAAAAACGGAACTGACCAAGGTAAGTTGTACAATAATTTGTTATAGACGATTCTGTTGAACTGATTGCAATATGAGAGTGAAAAAATACGTCCATGTAGCGGCTAGAATATGGTGTGACAAATAGGTCAGTGAGAACTCGTATTAACCCTTATCTTTCCTGGAGCCTAACAGATGAGCAAAGAGCAGTTAGAACTGCCGAAGCAGGACATATTAGGGACTTTAAGCAACCAGCCGACGGCGACGGTAAAGACGACGGGACGTAGGAAAGTGCCTTTCTCCCGAAATTTGGTGTCTACTATTTCCCTTGTTCACCTTGAATTGTTTTTCACAACCAGATTTTCGAAAAAATATGACCGAGTATAGAGTTCCGTTCACGCCAAACGAAAAACGGATTGATTTACTTTCTTATACGTTCGCGTTCTCTTTAAAACGTACAATTTGGTGTTTTCACGTTGTGTTTTTGCAGAGAACGGTGGAAATGTAGGCGACTGCGTGCATTTTCACGTGCAGCTATTGTATTTTGTTTTATGCCGTCGTGTTTTGCTTAAAGTCCCTATTAATATCCTGTTGAGTAAACGAAACCGTAAGCGCCTGAAAAGCCTTGGACGAAACTTGTAGTGGTGTGTTCTAGTGGCATTTCCGCTACCCTATTTGACGATTCAATGAAAAGTAAATGAAATGTCCATTCCCATGACGCTCTTCTAATGGCTGATATGCCTTCTGTTCTGCATATTTCACCGTTCAGCGATTGGTCGATTGAGCACAATGACTTCGTTCTCCAAATCTCCTCGAAAAAACACGGAGGTGTTGGATTCCTTCGGCACTCGTTCGTCACTGCTTCCGAAGAAAAGCCACGTTCAACCACAGGCTGCCTGTGGTTCAACTAGCACAGGCATCCCATGAAAAAAGGTCAAGCTGACGGTACCCCGGATCGTTACATGCTAGGTTGGGTGCAGCAACCGTCGAATTTGAGTACTTACAAAGCGAGGAAATAAGCGATGGATCGATTAAATGAGTGCTAGAGGAATCTAAGAAAGGGTTTCTGAAGGTCAAATGCTGAAATTTTGGATTTTCGAAGAATTACGAGACCTCGAAGAGGCGCCACGTGGACTAATGGCGTCTCGTGTTTCCTGCCTTCTCAATATTTATATAGGGGAGGGGAAAAAAAGCCGAGAAGTGCCTCAAACCAGAAATAAACACATCAGTGACGAAGAGAAACAACTTCACAACACAAATATTTTGGCTGTTACCGAGACTCGACTAAATGAAAATACCGTAAATAACGTTGACATTTGTGGATATCAGTTTTATCATACTGATTCACCAACTGCAGCAGGTGGAGCCGCTATTTACGCTTCTCAAGATTTAGAAACAATTCCTAGACCTGATATTAAGTTTAATACCGAGCTTGTTGAATCGTATTGGATTGAAATCGATCCTCGCAGTAAAGCAAAAAATCCCATCATTGTTGGTTGTATATATAGACACCCCAAATCAAATATCGAAATATTCACTGAACAGTTAGAAGAGTTGCTCAGGGATTTAAATCAACGTAAATATGACATTTATATCTTGGGCGATATTAATATTGATTTTTTCAAATATACAAGCCATCCACCAACGGAGAAATATTTAGATATGCTTTATGCAAATAACATCACTCCGGTTATTACTAAGCCGACTAGAATAACTGACCATACTAAGACTCTAATTGACCACATTTATACAAACACTTCGATCTCTCACATAACTTCCGGTATCACATTAATCGACATATCTGATCATCTCCCAGTATTTTGTATTGCAAATACTACCGTCAAACGAAGTAATGAAAAAAAGTTCTACAGAGATTATAAACAATATAACAAAGATGCATACTTAAAAGATATCCGAGAAATCGACTGGAACGTTCTACTAAATGAAAACGCTGACCTAAATCTACGTACCGTAAAGGTGATAAATACAATAAATGAGGTGGCAAATAAGCACGCGCCCGTCAGAGAAGTACCACGAAGTAGGCTAAAACAATTCACCAAACCATGGATTACAAACGGAATATTGAAATCGATCAAGAAAAAGCAAAAAATGTATCAGACCCATTTCCATAGTAATAACTTGCAAAAAATAAACCAATATAAGAAATATTCTAATAGATTAAACAAAATAAAATCCGAGAGCAAAAAACGATATTACAATACGCAATTTGAGAGATGCAAAAACAATTTGAAAGCCACCTGGAAACTCATTGGAACGCTCATTAAGCGAAAAACAAAAGGTCAGTTATACCCTACTCGAATAATTAGAAATAATAAGACATATTCCAACAATCTTGACATAGCGAATCAATTTAACCAACATTTCGTTAACGTAGGCCCTAGTTTAGCTAATTCAATTAACCCAACGAATCTAAATCCTACTGATTATATCCATAACTCACCAGTCTCAAGTTTCGTAATGTCCCCTATCACTGAGACACAAGTCCTTGAGCTCTTTTCAGGCTTAGACGGCAACAAAGCATATATTAATATCCCTAACAATTTGATCAAATCAGCAGCCCCGATAATCTCGCCAATATTCACTTAAATCTACAATGAATCTATTAGAACAGGCATTGTTCCGGATATTCTAAAAGTCTCGAGAATCACACCTATTTATAAAAGCGGCACTGTCACTGACCCTTTTAATTATCGACCAATATCCGTATTGTCACCCTTTGCAAAAGTTCTCGAAAAGCTAGTTTATAATCAATTGGAGTCGTTTCTTGAAAAAAATAGCATAATCTTTAACTACCAATTTGGCTTTAGAAAAGGGCATTCAACAGAACAGGCAATCCTTGAAATTACTGACAATTTGAAAACTGCAATTGACAACAAGGAGACCACATGTGGTCTATTTTTAGATTTTTCCAAAGCTTTTGACACAGTTAATCATAAAATTCTCCTCGCAAAATCACATAAATATGGAATACGTGGCACGCCCTTATCTTGGTTTACTGATTATTTGAACAATCGTCAACAATATGTCAAAATAGGAAACACCGACTCGCATACACTTAGGATGACTTGTGGGGTGCCACAAGGATCAACGCTTGGACCACTCTTATTCTTACTTTACATAAACGACATGCCAAACTGCTCTAAGAAACTCTCTTTTCGAATTTTTGCAGACGATACTAATGTTTTCTACTCAAGTAAAAATATGAACGAGATTGAAAATGTAATGAATGAAGGGCTGGGAGATATATTTCGATACTGTGCTACAAATAGACTCTCTATTAATATGAAAAAGACCAACTATATGCTTATTAGCTCTCAAAGGAAAAAAACTTCAAATATCCAAATTGAGAACATCGAACAAAAAGACCATATCAAATATTTAGGAATATATATTGACAGACATATCAGTTGGGAACAACAGATTAAACATGTTAATTGCAAAATCGCAAAGAATACAGGTATTTTGAACAAATTGAGATATCACGTTGATTTAAATATGCTGAAGCAACTCTACTATACTCTAATCTACCCTTACATCAACTATGGTATCATGAGTTGGGGTAACACATACACTACCCATCTTACAAAACTTCGTACCTGCCAAAACAAATGTATCAGAAATATATTTTTTGCTTATAAAAGAGAAGACGCCACTCCCCATTTTAATCTATTACGAATCCTCAAGCTCGACAACGTTTTTAAGTTGAAAATGGCGACTTTGACCTTTAAAATTATAAATAAAAAAGATACAGTTCCTTCTATATTCTCAAACACCATAAAAACAGCCGCAACATGTCACACTTATAACACCAGATTCGCTGCTAAGCAAAATTTTAGCAGACCAAAAGCTCGAACCAACTATGGAATCCATACATTTAGATTTATTTCGTCCTCAATTTGGGAGTCAATCGATTACAATATAAAACAGTCAAAATCGTCCTACGCATTTTCAAAACAATACAAACAATCACTTCTCCTTTCTCAAGCATAAACTACTACAGACATGGGATTTATTTTCATTATTTTCAATATTACTATTATATTAAGTTCCGGTTCACGTATCATTGAGTAATCTTTACGTCCAAATATTAACATCGCAGGCAGTGGTCAACTCGAAAGCCCTTATGCTACTTTGACCACTGCGCACGATTGATTCATTATATTTTCTCTCACTTATATTTACTTCTTATATTACCTTTTTAATACCCATAAACTGTAATACTTTTCTTTTTGAACATGTGCAAAATAAATCTGAACTGAACTGAAGGTAAGATTTTATGACTTTATTGATCATTTTAGTACTGTTTTCGATTTTTTCTAAAAATTCCCATACATTCCTTGTAAAAATCATTAGCTTGGGTTGCCTGTGGTCGATATATAACTGTCGCAGGCAAGACATCATCTCGCTCTAAGCTTTATTACATGAAGAAAACAACTAGTAATAATAATAATTTTATTTCAGTGTCAGATAAAAATAGCAGTTACAATCACTAAGTGGAGACACTATAACTTAAAAGGAAAATAACGAGCGAATAATTTCTCAAGCATGTTAAGGCGTGGTTCATTTAACAGAAAATAGATGTACGTTAAAAAATGTTTTCTGACAGAAATAACAGTTTAGACAAAATCTAATTATACCATAATACTAATATCAACTTCCTTAAATTTATTAAGTAGATGGTTGTGGTATCACGTGATCGATGACGTCATAATTATATAAAATCGTTTAAGGGAAATGCGGCTGCGACGATAACATATGAATATAAAGGGACCCTGCTAAAACATTACTCCTAAAGCAGTGTTTCAGATCACACTTAGAAAACAAGACTAACATGTAAAGATAAGGAGATATTAAGGGTACAAAATGTCACGTGACCTATTTTCCATATGTTCGGCTTAATTACTCGTTAACGAAACATTGTAGTCATCTTTTCTAAGCTGATTTAGGTAAAAGGCTTCAACCTTAACTAAACATATCCACTCATCATCTTAGCTGTTTTAAACTCGGAGCCGCGTTTTTGATTTACTGATTTCGTGTTCTAAGTCACGTGACAGACCACGTGACACGTTTTACTACACACAAACCACTTAAGGTAGTCAAGAATGGCGATACCTATTATCGTGAGAAACTTGGCGAACCTATCATACTTGGCTGTGCTGAAATAAGGAAAACAGTTTTTACTCGAAATTTGACCCCTGAACCAGGCCTTAACATGTTTGAGTTATAGGCATTTTCCCCAATTTTTTAAATTCCCGCCAACACTTGAGTTGAGACATAGCTTATAAGCTATGTGTCAACTCAAGTGTTTGCGGGAATTAAAAAAAATTGGGGAAAATATCGAGTGTGTTCCCGGTAAATAACAGCTCTCGGTCCTCGATAAAATTGTCATTCCTTAGCTAGCTCATTCCATGATGTCAGAACTTCTGCAATACTTGCCTGAATATGTAGTGAATGGGTGGCAAAAACTAAAGCGCGAGACAGCCTCAGAAATATAGTGATTTATGATTGACAGGCGCTATTGCATAATTTTACGCCCCGCCCACAATGGAATAGATTTCTGGCAATGATCGAAGCCCTTACAAAGACTGACATGATTACTCTTTCAACGAGAAGACAATCTCTATGCCATAATTTTATTAACTCAATGAAGAATAAGAGTGATCCTTTGACTTTCCTATACCCAGAATCAGAATATATTTCCCTAAAACAACAGATGTGGCTCTACTAGACCATCATGAAAGAGAGGTAGAACCAAGAGCTCTGAAGACTTCATCAAATTTAGATACTAGATATTAATACAAATTGATATATAGGATTCATGACTATTTATATCTGGCCTTATCTAATTTCATGATTCCTCAAATTGATTTGATTTTGATTTGAGGCATTCGGATCAGAACCTGATCACAGGAGTACAAACAATAGGACTCAAGGTCCCTTCTAGGCCTGCCTCCGTCAGTAGACCTACGATTTGACGTCCTTATCCGAGACGACGTGAAGGTCTAACCATTTGAAGTTGTTTCACAAAGGCAGCACCTTCTACTCAGTTATTTTAAGACCCTGAGTGTTGGTCCGGCTGCGGTTTGAACCCGCGACCTTCCGCTCGACAGACCGGAGCTTAACCATTGAGCTAATTTTACTCAATTACTCAACCAACAAGATTTTCAGATCATGCTAACCTCACCCTGATTAACCATTTTTAAAATAAACGTCCTGAATTCAAATACTGTCTGGTAATTTAATACCTCACTTTTAATACAAATGGTAATATTTATAAAAGGAACTACTCAAATTTTAATTCTGATGATTCTGTTAGTGATGTCAGAAAAGTCAACTTTATGAATGATTTATCTAAATTACCAAGCACCACTGATAAATATATCTTTTTCACAACTCACTCCTTGAAAGTATTAATAGCCATGCTCCTTTGACCAAAATATCCAAGATACTCACAGTAACTTGCGGTGTTCCTAAACGATCTGTTCTAGATCCTATTATTTTCCTTCTATATATTAATGACATTGTAAATTCGTCCAAAAATGCATTTTTTTTGCTGATGATACAAAAAAATCAATGAACTAGAATGTATCACTAATGGTGAACTTCTTAAAATCCAGGAATGGCTTTTATGTAATAAGCTTTCTCTCAATATAATGAAATCAAATGTCATCCTCTTTCTTCTAAAAATAAAAAAATGATAATGGTCTCTTGCTTTATATTAGAAAAGGATAGTACCAAATATTTAGGTATTATTATTGATAAACATCAGGGAAAGACCAATTAGCCGCAATCAAAATGAAGCTAGCAAAAACGCTGCTCGGATAGCCTTTTTTAAAGGGTCTAACTGTCTGTGAGTGGAACAAGCTTTCCCCCATAATTGAAGATTGCACAATTTCAGTATGGATAAAAAAAGTATAATATATTTGTTTGAGAACTGGGGGTGATGCATAATCTGATTTAGCTTTGTAGCTTATCAAACGAAACATGGAACAAGCTGCTTCCCTGCAGTGCAGATAACAATTATATGAGTTAAGGTATGTACGAATATTTCTCTATTCATATTTATTGCAATACTATTGGTTCCCAGGCAAATGTTGTGACCCTCATTTGAATTAGTTTATGTAGTAATGTATTAGACCCTTATTATAGGGCCCTAATAGGCCCTCGGGCATTTATATTAATCAAACGAGTTATATTGCCATGATGTGATATATCAGTAAACTTAGCCAGTCCTATACGCAGGCAACTTAAACAACCAGAAATATTCCAGAAATTGGTATTTTTCTTTCTGCTTCTATTCTTCCACAGTGGAGTTTCCTGCGGAGGAGGCTAACTTAGATTGGTATTATCTGAAGCTACGGTATGATTTACTGTCGATACGGCCGATAAACCCATACTCACACAGCTATGCCGCGAAGCGGAACCATAAGTCACTAATACAGTTTTCAGATCGACTTCTGCATGGATCTCACAGAAAGTAAGGAGCCACTAGTAGTCTAAACAGTCTAAAGGTTTCTCTGAATCGCTCCTCGTTATTTCCAGTGATTTTTTCACCAAGTACTCATAAAAGTGACAAAGTGAAAAATGGTTGTTGTCTCCACTGTAATTAGCTGTGCTACTTTGGGTCTACAATTAATCTTCAACAAACTTCGAGACGCAGCGGCGAAGCGTCTGAGTGAAAGAGATGTAGCAGACCAGAAGATAGGCAAGCTGATCAGCCGCGAGCTGAACGACATCAAATCTAAACTCGAGGCACAGAGTAGAGTAAGTTTACTGGCGAGTATTGAGTTCTTAAAAGGAGGAGTGGTGTACTTGTATCACTTCTTCGAGCAGCTAGAGTCCACGTCAGACGATAGTCATGAAGAGCGTAAGACAGAAGTAGTTTCAGCAGCTTCGCAGCCGCTTGAAATGAGTCCAGGGCGAATGGAAGAATTGCTATCTCGTTTAGGAGATCTTCAACTCGACGATTTAAGCCCCGAAGTTTTACATAACCTCAAAGAATGCAAGAAACGATTTGAAGACTCGAGGAGGGAAGCAACTAAAGCCTACAGCGATGAAAGTCTCTCTCCTCCCGATCGAGTTTTAGCTATCAAGATTAGAGTCATCGCTACTATCTTAGAGAACATAGACACAATGAGTGTTGCAGTTGCCGAAGAATGTAAGCTTTGTGTTGTAAACCTCAACAGTCTACCGCAAGTAGCCAAAGCTCTTAAACGGGTTGGAGCACTGGGGAAGGTAAAGAACTGGTTCTTGAATGCAGACGAGGAACGAAGTGAGTTAATATCAAATGCAGCCGAAGTGAACTTTGTTGTGTGGAAATATGAGTGTTTGTGTCGAGGGAGAACAGTGCCTGTTCATGATCTAGACACTTTTGCAAAAAGGAAACTTCCTCATCCCATTTCTTTAAGACATGAATATTCTAAAATCCTGGATCTCGGGAACAAAGAAAGGCCTGTTGAAGAGAGGATTATTCGTGCAACCGACATGGTGGTGACAAGTGAAGGAAACATTGTCATTTGTGATGTCGGTGCTGGTGACGTAAAAGTGTTCAGTAGGGATGGTGATTTCATGTTTTCTTTTGGTGCTCCACCTGATCAGGATATAAAGTTCAGGCCGTCAAGAATAGCTATCGACAAGGCCTCAGAGAAAATGTACGTCATCATAAAGAACGAGAACACAATAATTGTCTTCAGTAAATCGGGCGAATACTTACAAACCATTAACGCAGGGGTCAATATTTCAAATGAATTCATTCTATGTTCAGTAGCTGTTGACAGTCGTGGAAATCTGCTGGTGATGGGGAAAAAAAATGATTCAATTTTCATCTATGTCATCGAGCTTGAGGATAATTCTTGTAAACTATTATGTGCGTTAGAGCACGAGAGAGTATATCACCTGGCAACAACTGACGATGGACGTGTGCTAGTTTGCTGTCTTTTTGGAACCGTTATCTGTGTATACAGTGAGGGTGGCGATTTAATCAAAACAATCAACTTGAACTATCGTTACTACACATTTGGAATAGCATACATCCCTGGCACAAAGCAGATAGTTTTCGGCAATACTCGTGATGACGGTTTTGACAATTTGGAGATTTATACATCTGAGGGATCACATGTACGTTCAATTAGACTTTTAAAAGAACTACGGCGTGGTTTTCATTCCTACCGTTTGGCAGTGACCCCTGATGGTAGTGTCGCTGTTCTCAATGCGGAGACAGGAATGCTAGTATTCATAACACTATAGAAGAAATTTACTTTCTTATAGTAACCATGTCAATATCAATAGTTAAGAGAACGAAAGGATGATTGGAGTCCATTTATGTTGTATGCATTTGGGACGCAACATTGAAAAGTTAAGATTGTATATTTAAATGTAAAATATTCACTACACTGCAACTATGGGGCGCCAAGTGTAAAAACATATTTAGCTTTTTTATACTGTTTTTTTTTTGTGCTATTTAGTATATCACAATTTACGTTGCTTTGCAATTTATATATTACAGAGAGTGAGCTGTGTAATTTATAAATCGCAAGTGAAGTAACTGCGATTTATAAATCGAAATGTAACGAGCTTTGCGAGTTATAAATCGCAAGCAACGTAACTTTGTCATTTATAAATCACAAGCAACGCAACTTTGTCATTTATAAATTGCAAGCAACGTAACTTTGTCATTTATAAATCGCAAGCAACGCAACTTTGTCATTTATAAATCGCAAGCAACGTAACTTTGTCATTTATAAATTGCAAGCAACGTAACTTTGTCATTTATACTGAATCACATGCAACGTAACTTTGACATTTATAAATCGCAAGCAAACTAACTTTGTCATTTGTAAATCGCCATATACTTTGCGCTGTCATATACTGACATCCAAATTGCAATATGAATGACTATTTTGAATATCTCTTTGAGGTTATTCATAGGGTGCACAATGAAAATAAATATTGTATAATTATGGGAGATTTTAATATAAACTTGTTAAATTTTGAGACGAATTTTGCAACTGAAGAATTTCTTAATACCTTAGAGGCTTATCTTTTTTCTCACCAAATTTTGAAACCAACACGGATAGCACATCATTCAGCTACTTTAATCAATAATATATTCTTTAATTCACTGGAGTATCAAATGATAAGTGGCAATATTATCTATGATCTAACTGGTCATTTGCCTAACTTCTTAATTATTAACCAACTTGCTGTTATTCCTTTGTTTCAAAATTCAACAAAGAAAACATGACTGAGGCGTTTAGAGCTGTGGGCTGGGAAGATCTTCTATCCGAGGCTTGCAATGCCAATGAGATATTTGAGAGTTTTCATCAAAAGACAGCTGAGAATATTGATGCCAATTTCCCCTTAAAACAAATGTCTAAGAAATAAATAAAATATAACTCTAAACCCTGGATAACTCGGGCAATAAAGGTATCCATTAATGTTAAGAACAAATTATATCATAAATATCTGCAGACAAATAATGAACACTACATGTTAAAATTTAAATTATACAGAAATAAATTAAATCATCTGATAAAATGTTGTAAGAAACTCTATTATAATCAGTATTTTGCCGACCACCAAAGGGATATAAAAGGCATGTGGAAAGGCATCAAACAAATTATTAATCTCAAACCTAGCAACTACAGCAATATTCCATCTAAGTTAATAAAAGGAGATATAATAATAAATGATCCTAAACAAATAGCCAAGGAATTTAATAATTTATTTTCTAATATTGGAAAAGACAAAGCAGAACAAATCCCCCATAGTAGTATTCATTTTTCAAGCTATCTTAAAGGCGCATATCTAAATAGCTTCCTTCTTCTTCCCACAACGTCTAGTGAGATAGAGGAGGAAATAGCTAAACTTGACCCTGGGATACTAAAAGGTCCACTTGTTTTACTAATAAGAATATTGCAATTAGTAAGCTCTATTATAAGTAAACCTTTGGAAATCCTGTATATAATTATTCTTTTACTTCTGGTACTGTTCCTGACAAACTTAAAATTGCACAAGTGATCTCAATCTTTAAGAAAGGATCACACACGTTTAACTAATTATCGACCAATTTCGCTGCTTTCTGTATTTGATAAAATTTTAGAGAAGCTTATGTACAAACGGATAATATGCTATTTTGAGAAGCACAATATAATATTTCATAATCAATTCGGCTTCCGTGACTGTCATTCAACCTCACAAGCAATATTGCTTATTGTAGATAAGATAAATAGAGCAATTGAGGATGGCTTGTGTTCATGTGGAGTTTTTCTTGATTTTAAATGCAAGTATATAGTGTCAAAAAAAAATATTGTACTATTGTGTTTGCACATTTGCGATTTACATATCGCAGATTTGCGATTTATAAATGACAAAGTTAGTTTGCTTGCGTTTAATAAATGTCAAAGTTACGTTGCTTGCGATTTAAAATGACAAAGTTACGTTGCTTGCGATTTAATTTATAACTCGCAAAGCTCGTTACCTTTCGATTCAGCGCCCCATATGCAACTGGCGAAACGTTCGTGCAACTCCTATACCCTGGTAACTGATGTGTAAACGACTTATTTTGCATACGAAAATAAGCCAATCAGATTGCGAGAAATTTGGCGGTTGTTGTAAAATGATAAATAGAACAATTACAATAGTTTCCAATAGAGAGTAAGTAATTGTGTCGTTGACATAAAAATAAGATCGTTCCATTCATTGACAAAGAAACTACATGATTGTTGCTTGCAAACGTTATGAAGTGCGTGCGAGTTAGAGAGCATTTCTTTTAGACTGATCTAACCTGAGTATCAGACCCAATGCGGAGACTCGGAAGGAGGAGGGGAGGGGAAAATGGGAACACTTTTAGGTATTCATTATAATCAACCGGTATTTATGTACAACTAGAATTAACGAAACATTATGAAGTGCGTGCGAGTTAGAGAGCATTTCTTTTAAAATGATCTAACCTGAGCACAATGGGGAGAATGGAAGGGGGAAGGGGGTGGAGGGGACTGAGAAGGGGAGGAGGAGGGAGCGCGATAGCTTGATATCAGACATAGGTTAAGGCTGATCCACACCACGGCAAAACGGTATGCTCCGCTGGCCAAAAGAACGAAGGCTCTGCTATCAAATACAAATTACCGAGGGTTCAACGTTTTTAGTAAATAATTTTATAACTTAGTAAACTCACAATGAATTACAAATTAAGAAAACTTCAACCTGTTAAAGTGCTTATAAGCCCTAGCCAGTTATCTTTGATATCGATTGTAAATGAAGTGTATAGTCTAACGGTAGAATATTTATTGATTTGGGTGTTGCGTCTACGAGAAATAAAGGTTTATATTTCCAATATGCTAATGATGTGATGTCATCACCGACATTTGCTGAATTTCTTTGTGCTTGTGAATTAAGCTATTTTCTAATTTAGAATATGTTTTTGGTAAAATGACTTTGATAAGCTTCAAATATATCTTAGAATTAAAAAAATAGGTAATTTGTCTCTACCAGCATGCTTTTGTATAATAAGTGATGTCGGTGATGACATCACATCATTAGCATATTGGAAATCTAAACCGATTTTCGTATCATATCGCTCACTCGCTCGCGGACTCGCTCGTTCGAGATACGATACGAAAACCTCGTGAATAAAAACATCAAGCTCTTAACATGTAATAATCTCTATATATCAATATGTAATAAAGTTGTCTCAGCATTTGAAAGTCAAGAAAATGTCTAAGTTTATTAATAATTCCCAGGTGTTTAGATATTTTGTTATTAATATATGGCAGATCTGGAATCCCCAGTTTAAATGTTTATCAATATATATTCGTAAGTATTTAATGTGCAGGCAGACGGTCTCTGAGCTGGCAGGGAAGCTACAAGAACCACTGATCACTGGGCACCCAAGGGCATTTAGTGAGCAACCGAAAATGAACGATACAATTTCTTTATTTTGGGAAGCATATAAACATCGAGCTTAATAACTTACCGGCTATAAGAAAAAGGGGCGCGATGCTAGTCGACTACTTCTCCGTCGTTGTTTAAATTAACCAGTAGCATTATTGACACTGCTTTTTGGTTGGACTTGGTTGGCTTGTCGAACCAAAATTTCCATCAACACAAGAAATCGGCTAGATCGGTGGGTCGCTTCTCCATGATTCAAGGTAGTACTGTCATCAAGGACTGTTTACTTTCAAAGTAGAGTCACCTCTAGCTACGTTGACAGGTTCAGTATTAGACTTAAATAGTTTTCATCACGCGCCCATGTTCCTGAGAGACTGGTCTGCAGGTTGATGGCCTGTAAACAGTATAAAATAAAGAAACTTGAACTTGTATACACTTATATTACTTACAATTATTAATAGCCATGCTCCTTTGACCAAAATATCCAAGATACTCACAGTAACTTGTGGTGTTCCTCAAAGATCTGTTCTAGATCCTATTGCTGATGACACTGAGTAGTTTCCTTTACTCATGCAAAAAATCAATGAACTAGAATGTATCACTAATGGTGAACTTCTTAAAATCCAGGAATGGCTTTTATGTAATAAGCTTTCTCTCAATATAACGAAATCAAATGTCATCCTCTTTCACTCTTCTAAAAATAGAAATTGATAATGGTCTCTTGCTTTATATTAGAAAAGGATAGTACCAAATATTTAAGTATTATTATTGATAAACATCTGACACGGAAAGACCAATTAGCCGCAACCAATTAGGTAGCAAAAACGCTGCTCGGATAGCCTTTTTTTAAGGGTTTAACTGTCTGTGAGTGGAACAGGCATTCCCCCATAATAATAAGATTGCACAATTTGAGTATGGATAAAAAAGGCATAATATATTTGTTTGAGAACTGGGAGTGATGATAATCTGATTTAGCTTTGTAGCTTATGAAACGAAACATGGAACAAGTAGCCTGGGAAACCAGCCGACTCTTATCGCTCCCCACTCGCGAAAGAGACGTCTGGGAAGTGAGACAGAAAATGCCATACTGATGACGTAGCAGATAGCCGTTTCACGATGCATAAATTAGTTGCAATTCTCAGAAGCCGAATGCGAACAACAGAGTTCTTTTCAAGGAATATAACCACAGGAAGCCCAAGCTCTGTTTATGTAAATTTAATTTTATAAGGGTTTGTATGGGAGCCCAAATTCGCTGAAACTACGTACAGACACAGCCAAGACACAGATCATAGACACCAGGTAAGTTTTATTCACTTTATTACAGTATATTTATCGAAAAACCAGATTTAAAAATTCCCATACAAACCCTTATAAAATTAAATTTACATAAACAGAACGAATGAAAAGTCCGAATTGAAGACTACAGCAAAACTGATATACAACGTAAAATTCCAACACAAAGCACTACGGTTAGCTAGGCCTGACATGAAAAGCGCTCGGACTAGATTGCAGCCATAGACAGCTGTTTCGTTCTTATTAGAACTCGTCAGTATGGCATAGCAAACAGAACACAGGTTTCGGTGCCACTGCACTACCGACCCGGGACTGAGCTAAGGAGCATCTAGTTTCGAGCACACAGAAATGTTTGGTTATCGGGTCACACGTCATTACGTGTGGCGAAAAGCCAAAAACCAAACAAATCTGAACCTAACATGTCAGTGGGCTTGTGAGAAATAGTTATGCTGGCCAGACCAGCTTTATAAATGATGACAATAACAGGAATATTCGGATCCATATAAGACCTACGGTACAAAAATCCATAATAGAAAACACATAAGCAAATACCGTGAACAAACATCCTGTAAAAATACGTTGGATCCGAAGTGAGGACCTATGCAGCCAAAAATATGAAAAATAACGAATGAAAAGTCCGAAGACTACAGCAAAACTGATATACAACGTAAAATTCCAACACAAAGCACTACGGTTAGCTAGGCCTGACATGAAAAGCGCTCGGACTAGATTGCAGCCATAGACAGCTGGTCTGGCCAGCATAACTATTTCTCACAAGGCACTGACATGTTAGGTTCAGATTTGTTTGGTTTTTGGCTTTTCGCCACACGTAATGACGTGTGACCCGATAACCAAACATTTCTGTGTGCTCGAAACTAGATGCTCCTTAGCTCAGTCCCGGGTCGGTAGTGCAGTGGCACCGAAACCTGTGTTCTGTTTGCTATGCCATACTGACGAGTTCTAATAAGAACGAAACAGCTGTCTATGGCTGCAATCTAGTCCGAGCGCTTTTCATGTCAGGCCTAGCTAACCGTAGTGCTTTGTGTTGGAATTTTACGTTGTATATCAGTTTTGCTGTAGTCTTCGGACTTTTCATTCGTTATTTTTCATATTTGATAGTGATCAAATATTACGCGACAGCATGACTTCGCGTGGTCTCCGTCTTTGAGCTTTATTTTTTGCCCCGTACAGTCTTATTTTTTCCAGTTTTTGTGTCTTTATGTTGAGTTAACATGGATGGTGTTTTAGAGGAAGAGGATTTGGGGAATTCTGAAGTTCTGAGAGCATGTAGTAACGATGAGGATGTGCAACGCTACGAATCAATCGAGGTGTCAGAGAAGGGAGCCGTATTCTTGGTCGTTGTAAATGATGCTGAGCGATTTAATCAATGGTTAAAAGCGTTAAAGATACGATATTGGATCGATTTTGGGAGCCAAGATGATCATACAGTCGATTGGGTGAAGAAGACCAGTCCGGGAGGCGAACTGGTCGAGCTGCTTATACAACTGTTTCAAGGTAGTAATGGCGGAAAAGGCGGACATCTTCTGTTCACGTTGACAGTTTATATAACCAAGCGAAAAATCATGATTCAGGGGAAGCAGCGTGATCTATGGAAGGATACCGAGTTCGTTAGGCTGAGATCTTTTGTGACTGATTTGTGTCAGAGTAAAGTTTTAAATCCAGATACGATAAGCTCTCTGTACGCTAAAACATTTCAAGATCAGGACGCGTCCGGAAGCGGGAAGCTTAACCTCGACGAGCGATCGTTAGAGGTTATTCTTGAATCTGATGGTGAAGATGAAGATGGAGATATCGTCGATGAAGAATCAGACCTTGTAAAGTCGAACAAGAAACCATTACTCAAGTCAGTTCCGAAAGTCAGGTCAGCTTCCAAGGTTACGAAGGCTTCGCCAGCTGGTAAGTCAGTTTCAGCGGCATCCATCGCATTCAATCCGAAACCGGTGTTTGAGTTAATTGAATCCGTAAACAAGCGTGTGGGGAAACTAGAGGATCTAGCCGGTAAAATGGATAAAGCCGTAGCGCAAGTAGATCTAGAACTAAACGTTTTATGTAAGGAAGTATCGAATACCCAAAATGATATATCAGAGTCGTTGTTTTCACGTTTGAAACATGAGCTCTGCGTCATGAAGGAGTCGCAAGAACGAGCCAGGGGTGAGATAGAGGAACGGCTCAGTAAAGCTGAATCAGAAGTGAAACGTTGGCAGGGCCGGGTAGGATCACTAGTCGAAGAGAAGGGACAGATGGTCAAGAGAATAAAGTTGTTAGAAGATAATAATGAAAAACTTCAGGGTCAAGTCTCTTTACTCATTAGTACCAAGGAATCTGAAGTTGATATGCAGCCACCCACCGAACCCGAATGTAGCCAACCGGCTGAAGTGCATGAGACGGTGGATTTTGTTGCAGAAGTACCAGTTATCAACACAACTGTCAACATAGAGAATGGGACGACTGTCACCCGAGAAGAGTTTGACTTTGTTTTCCTCTGTGATTCAAACAGAAGATTTGTTAATGTTAATGAGCTATATCCAAAGGGGAAGTCTAAAGTCATCACCTGTGGTACAACAGACAAAGCCGTCGAGATTCTAACTTCGCCGCGATTCGATATTCGCAGTGGAATAATTCTTAACACTGGGGTTAATGACTTAGAACATTTATCGGTTCAGGAGATAGTACAAAAACAGGTAAAAATGGTGAATCTAGCAGTCCAAGCATTTCCGGACAAGAAGATTATAATGTCGAGCATTACACCTAGGTGTGATGATTTAGATAAATCGGTGTTTGCGGTGAACAAAGAGGTGGGTCAACGCATCCAAGGAATGCCGAATGTCATTCTAGTGGATAATGGAAACTTACGGGATAGACAGAATTTTTACGATGTAAAACACCTTAACAAGATTTATGGTGTTCGCATATTAGCTGGGAATATCAAGGCTGGTATAAGAAGAGCGTTGGGTATCTCAGTACGTCCACGACAAGACCGTAGAGTCCGGAGTCGTCAGCAACCAGCTTATCAGTCACCAGTGGTTCATCCGTCATTTGATAATTCTTTTAATAATACAAGTAATCGCTTACAGCCTGCTCATCCTCGTGAGGCATTGGCTCGACATCCAACTGTCACCGATAGGCCAGAGCAATCTAGCGTTCAGTATGGCGGCCCGGCAATGTCCGAGGTTCAACATCAGATAGTAAATTTAGTTAATATGGTAAAGCAGCTAGTTGCGCCACAACAGCAGGTATTTTATCCCCCAGTGCCACCAGGGTTAGCTTTTTGTAGCCCCCAGTTTGGTCTACCCCCGCAGCAAGCCCGAATGACTGTTTAGTGCTATGGGCAGTCTCCGTGGTTAATTATTTTCTTTTGCTAGTTATTTTACTTATTTCTTGCTGAACTGCTTTTCGTTATATCTTTTATATATATATATACATTTTTTTTTTTTTTTTTTTTAGACTGTATAGGGCATTATGTTCTCGTCAAATGCCGGGTAGTTGTAACTTTTTGAGGTTTTGTTCCTGGAATGTTGAAGGTTTATCGGGAAAAGTCAATGATTCGGACTTTCTTTCAACAATTGAACAATTTGATTTAATTTCCCTCGTTGAAACGTGGTTACAACCTGATAGTAGTGATATTAATATTGACGGGTTTTGTTCCTTTTCTAAGTGCAGAAAAATGCCGAAGAATGCTCGTAGAAATTCCGGTGGTGTGTCTATACTAGTAAAGTCTTCACTTCGTAAAGGTGTAAAATTTCTGGACAATGATAGTTGTGAAGATTTTATTTGGTACAAGTTAGATAGGGTTTTTTTCAACGTCGCACGGGATATATTTGTCTGAACCGCGTATATCCCGCCACAAAACTCCACTAGAGAGCGGAGAATAGACGTGGATTACTTTGAAACTCTTCAGACTAGTATCTACAAATTTTCTCGTTTAGGCGAGGTGATGTTGTGTGGCGACTTCAATGCTAGGATGGGTGATTTGGATGATTTTACTGAGAGTTTTGATATTTTTAATAATATTCCTTTCCCGATTGATAGACGGAATTCGAGAGATGATCACGTGAACGCGTACGGTAGATCATTAGCCGAGCTATGTTGTGGAAATGACTTAATAGCTTTAAATGGAAGATCTAAAGGGGATTTCCTTGGTCAATTCACTTGCTTCACTTACAACGGTGCTAGTGTAGTAGATTATGCTATTGTCTCTCATTATCTTTTTTCGTTAATTACTCATTTTTCAGTTTCGACAGTTACGGAATTTTCTCATCACTCTTTCTTATCATTTGCTATGAAAACTAAAATTCCAGAGGGATCTGTTAGTCAATTAGAATTAACACCCCATCCTATGGCTTTCCGGTGGAATGAGAACCTTAAAGAAGCATTACACGATGCTATTAGTTCTGAGAATGTTCTTAATGATATGGAAGGTGTGTTTTCGTCTTTGAGTGTTAGTAGTGTCGACGTTGACGTTGATTCTACAATTGGTAATTTTACGGGAGTGATTCTAAACGCGGCCAAAAAAGTAATTCCATTTAGGAGGAAGAGAGCTGGTAATTTTAAAACGAGAACAGTGCAAAAGCAAAGATGGTTTGACAAGAGTTGTCATGACCTTAAAAAAGAATTGCGGAATGTAGCCAAGTTGCTTTCGAAATATCCTAATGACCCCTTCTTAAGACACAAATTTTTTGCTACGAAAAAAGAGTATAAAAAACTGACAAAGAAGTTAAAGAGAAAGTTTCATAGCGATCTTTTGGATAAAATTAAAGACGCAGCAGATTCTAATCCTAAAGAGTTTTGGAATCTGGTAAATTCAATTAAATCGAATAATACTGCTGGAGGTACAAGTAATGTTTCTCCTGTAGAATGGTTTAATTATTTCTGCAATCTCAACAAAGTAAATTTTTCTTCTGAAAATACCAGTAGCGAAGCTCGTATTGTGAAAGATTATAATTTTTGGGCCGTCAAGAGTGATGAAATTCTTGATGAGCCTGTGACTTTGGAGGAAATTTGTGAATTGTCAAAAAAAACTTAAAAACAAGAAGGCTAGTGCTGGTGACTCGTTGACAAACGAAATAATTAAGATTTCAATTGGCGTTTTGGGTCCATATTTTGTGAAACTTTTTAATATCGTGTTATCCTGTGGAGTGTTCCCGCGTGTTTGGTCGGAAGGCCTTATCGTGCCGCTCCATAAGTCAGGAGACAAAGCGGATCCCGGTAATTACCGAGGCATTTGCGTTGGTAGTTGTTTAGGAAAAATTTTCACTTTGATTCTCAATTCACGTTTGAACTCTTTCTTAAACGAAAACCACATTTTAAATAAGTACCAGATTGGTTTTAGACATGGTTTTCGAACGTCTGATCATTTGTTAGTACTAAAAACGCTGATCGATTACTATAAGTCGAAACGTAATCCGTTGTTTGCTTGTTTTGTTGATTTCAGGAAAGCTTATGATAGTGTTTGGAGGGAAGGGCTGTTTTTTAAATTGATTAGATATGGATGCAGTAGAAAATTTGTTGGTATTCTTTTAAGTATGTACTCTTCGGTTAAGTCAGCGGTAAAGCTTGAACAGGGTATTACTCCTTATTTTCAGTCATTTGTTGGTGTAAAACAAGGGTGCAATCTTAGTCCGACATTATTCAATATTTTTATTAATGATATACCTAGTATATTCTCTTCTTCGTGTGATCCGGTAAGGCTAGGTGATTCTAGACTAAACTGCCTTCTTTATGCCGATGATTTAGTATTGTTGTCGGAATCAGAATCTGGGTTACAAAATTGTCTTCGAAAGCTAAAGGCCTATTCTAGAAAATGGAAACTAAAAGTAAATTTGAAAAAATCTAAAGTATTGATTTTCGGAACGCAGTCTCAAAGACGATTATATGCAACATCTAAGTGGTTTTTTGGTGATGACCAACTGGAATGTGTAGACGAGTATATGTACTTGGGCTTAACCTTTCACTTTTCGGGGAATATTAAGATTGCTATGAAATCTCTATACAATAAGGCTTTACGCGCTTACCATGGTATGATGAGAAATCTTTCAAATGTGGAGAATGTTCCAGTTAAAGTGTTACTAAAATTGTTCTCTTCTCTCGTTTCCCCGGTTTTGTTGTACGGCTGTGAGATTTGGGGTGTGAATTTGCTGGGGAGAATACCCTCTTTCGGCGTGTTTAAATCAAAAATATTCAAGGTGATAAATGATATGGAAAAACTTCAGTTGAAGTTTTTAAAACGTATTTTGGGAGTTCATTCCAAAACTACCAACTTGGCGGTGTATGGTGAATTAGGAAGAGTACCCTTGATTGTACAAGTTTCTACCCTGGTGGCGAAGTTTTGGTTTCGTATTAAGGATGCGTCTTATCAAAACACTCTCGTCGGTTTAGCTGCGAGAGTTTGTATCTGTTCTAATCAACAGTCAGTCGTTTTTACCAATTACTTGTTACGTATGTGTGAGTTAAAATCGTTACATGAGTTCAACGTTTCGAATAAACAATTACCTAATTTAGGCAGATATTTAAAAACAAAATTATATAATCTATTTTCTCTCTACTGGAGGGAACACACTCAACAAAGTCGATCAGGTGGTAAATTGCGTACTCTCAGTAAAGTTAAGATCAATTTCGGTTTTGAGAGATACCTTACCGATGCAAATGTTAAGTGTCGTCAAGCTGTAACCAGGTTACGACTGTCAGCACATCGACTTCCTGTTGAGTCTGGTCGCTACAGCAATATACAATACGATGATCGTAAGTGCACACTATGCAATTCGAATGAAATTGGTGATGAATATCATATTTTAATGTCGTGCGTTCATGGGAAAATTGAACAAGTTAGAAGTTTATTTATGAACGATTTATACAATATCAACAGTTCGTTTGCTATGCTTGATCCAAAAGAGCTATTTTTATATATTTTTAGTATGCATGACGATTCTATTGTGAAACTGGTTTTAAGATATTGTAAGGAGGTATTGGATTTATTTAATAATTGTAATAATACTTGATTTACTATATTTGAATTTAATATTCAGATCGTACTTTCATATATATATATTTTTAAATATATTGATGTATATGAATTTGTATCCTAATGTGCCAAAGTTGGTGTTTAATGGATTAAAGATTATTATTATTATATTATATTTTTGGCTGCATAGGTCCTCACTTCGGATCCAACGTATTTTTACAGGATGTTTGTTCACGGTATTTACATAAACAGAGCTTGGGCTTCCTGTGATATAACTACCGAGGCTGCTCGTTTGCTTGGCAGTGGATCACTGTCCTACGACTGTCAAAACATAATAGTTGTTTATAATTTCAAAACCTACACACAGCACAGCAGGCCACTTTTCAAGCCATCTCTTTTGTCAGGTCAGTAGCCGAAGAGGTTAGTTACAGAATGCAGCGGTTATTTTCAAGTATTCTACCGAGGCTGCCCGTTTGCTTGGGTGATTGATTCATATCACACTTGGTTCGTGATTCATAGCACACTTACATGTAATTATGTTTATTCATAGCCCAGATTCACTGTCTGAACGATTTATCCGCCGCAACAACAACTCATCCAGTGTTTTGTGATAGCTCAGTGTATGTAGGTTTACTGATATGAAATTATAAACAACTATGACAGTAGTCAGTACCTTTCTTGTAAATGTTTTGACAGTACGACATTTCGCTTTACTAGCCGCTGAAAGAACTCAGTCTGCAAAGGAGCCAACAACAGCACCGGCACACGCTAAATAGGCTTGAATTTCATGAGTTGTGCGTGACGGTGATCAACTGCCAAGCAAACGAGCAGCCACGGTAGTTATATTCCTTGAAAAGAACTCTGTTGTTCGCATATTTCGGCTTCTGAGAATTACAACTAATTTATGCATCGTGAAACGGCTATCTGCTACATCATCAGTATGGCATTTTCTGCCTCACTTCCCAGACGTCTCTTTCGCGAGTGGGGAGCGATAAGAGTCGGCTGGTTTCCCAGGCTAGGAACAAGCTGCTTCCCTGCAGTGCAGATAACAATTATGAGTTAAGGTATGTGTAACAATAGCTAGGTCATGACGTCATAGAGTCGTGATTTACAGTCGATCAGGGCCATGTGCTCGGTGTAAATTTGCAAGAAGTAAAACCGGGTTTACCCTCGCTGTCTGTGTGCGACTCGTACCCTTATTACATGGTGTCAGAATACTCAAGGACCCCAAGAATAGAGCTAGATAGATCGACGAAGAACTCTAGCCATTCAAGGCCCACATTCAAGGACCAGAAGAAGATAAACGAGCGAAAATGGGCGATCCGCAGCCAGCGCCGCCTCCGGCACCACAAGTTGAACACGAAGCAAATCCATCAAGAAACTCTCAGCTAAAACAGCCGGGGAAATTAGACTTCGAGGCAAGAGAACTAGCCCAGGCTTGGAGACGCTGGAAAGAAGAGATAACTCTATACATGGACCTCGCGATGACGGGTAGGAGTGAACAAATGAAGGTAAAACTCTTCCTTTATTTAGTCGGAACTGACGGCCGAGAAATCTACGAAACTATGCACTTCGAAAGCCAACCAGAAGAGAGAACACTCGCTGAAGTGCTTAAGGCTTTCGACGACCATTGTAACCCCAAACGTAATGAAACTGTAGAGAGATACAGGTCAGTTTTCACGAGAGCTCAAGAGCCAAACGAGCCACTGGAAAAATTCATAACTGAGGTTAAAATCTTGGCGGGCACATGTAATTTTGAAAAGCTGCATGATTCGCTCGTGAAAGATCGGATCGTATGTGGGATTCGCGACTCTAAACTAAGGGAGGAATTGCTCAAACATCCCAGTCTCGATCTAGAGAAATGCCTACAAGCCTGTAGAGCATCTGAATTCTCAAAAGAGCGCAATAAAACTATTGAAACTCAGGAATCAGTGCATAGCCTAAAAGCGAAGGGCAAAGTAACGCGACACCTACGCCAAAGCGGCTCAAAGCAAAGTAAACAAGCCCAGCGACATGTGTCAGAAACGCGCCCCCATCAAACAAAATGCAAATACTGCGGAAGAAATCACGAGCGTGGCAAAGAAAAATGCCCAGCGTTTGGGAAGAAATGTTTAAAATGCGACAAGATGAACCATTTTGCAACGCAGTGCCTTTCAGAAAAAAAATGGCCAATCCCAAATACACGTAATGAACACTGGGGAGTCCAGCGATAGCGACTATGACGAACTTAAGGCATTAACATTGACCCCAGAAACCGAAATAAATGCAGTAAATGACGTCTCCTACCCGAAGCGATTGTATGCCACTATAAATTTGGGGAATAAAGAAATCAAATTTCAACTAGATAGTGGAGCAACATGCAATACAATCCCAGTACAAATACTGCAACAGTGCCTAGGTCAAGTCAGCATAACAAAAACTGACAAGGTACTATCCTTGTACGATAAGTCCACAGTAATGCCGGTAGGACAATGCACAGTAGAGCTGCATAACCCTAAGAACGGAAAAAACTACCAAACAATTTTTGTAGTCTTAAAAGACAGCGCTTGCACGCCACTCCTAGGCAGCACTTCAATTCAAGAAATGGATTTAATTAAAGTGCAATATAGAAACATCCTGGCAGTAGATCAAATGAAATCAGAAAAAGCCCTGACCAAAGAGGCCCTTACGAAACAGTACCCGGATGTATTCCAGGGCACAGGAAAATTGGACGGGAAATACCACTTGGAAATCGAACCAGATGCCATACCGGTTGTCCACCCCCCTAGGAAAGTGCCAGTTGCCCTTAAGGCACAGCTTAAGGTAGAACTGGACCGGCTCCAGGAAATAGGTATGCTGACCCAGGTCACAGAACCCACCCCGTGGGTATCCAGCATGGTCCTAGTACAAAATCCAAACGGACAGCTACGCATCTGTATAGACCCCAAGGACTTAAATAAGGTCCTCAAGCGAAGCCATTATCCCCTTCCAACAATTGAGGAACTCCTGCCAGAATTGAGATGCAGGGCAAGGGTATTCAGCCGCCCTTGACGTAAAAAATGGCTTTTGGCATGTGGAGTTAGACGTGGAAAGCTCTAGACTAACAACATTTAATACACCTTTCGGGAGGTACAGTTGGCTCCGCCTCCCATTTGGACTGTCTTCGGCTCCAGAAGAATTTCAGAGGCGCCAGCATCAGGCAGTAGAAGGCCTACCAGGAGTGATCTCGATACACGATGACATACTCGTCTATGGAGAAGGAGCAACCGAAGAGGAAGCAAGCGAAAACCACGATCGTAAGCTACACGCCCTGATTCAGAGATGTAGAGCGCGAAACATAACGCTCAACAAAGAGAAGGTAAAGCTACGACGCAGCGAAGTACCATTCATGGGTCACCTCATCACCAATCAAGGTCTAAAGCCGGATCCGGACAAGATTAGAGCAATGACTGAGATGCCGAAGCCAACGGACGTTGCCGGAGTACAACGGTTTATCGGATTCGTTACCTACCTGAGTAAGTTCCTCCCCATGCTGAGCGATGCGTGTGAGCCTTTGCGGAAGTTGACCCTGAAGGAGGTAGAATGGTGGTGGACAGACATCCATGACGTGGCTTTCAACAAGATAACAAACCTCGTAACTCATGCACCAGTACTCAAGTACTATGAGCTCCAGGCAGAATTGACCCTGCAATGTGATGCCTCAGACACTGGACTTGGAGCTGTCATCACACAGAATGGTCAACCGATAGCCTTTGCAAGTCGAGCGTTGTCTGATACGGAAACCAGGTACGCTCAAATAGAAAAAGAGTTCTTGGCAGTGGTTTTTGGACTCGAAAGATTTCACCAATACACCTATGGTCGGTCGGTCAATGTCCAATCAGATCACAAGCCCCTTGAGGTAATTGTGAAGAAATCGCTACACAAAGCACCCAAGAGGCTCCAGCGTATGCTGTTGCGAAT
Source organism: Actinernus sp. WN-2022 (assembly GCA_030867875.1). NCBI lineage: Eukaryota > Metazoa > Cnidaria > Anthozoa > Actiniaria > Actinernidae > Actinernus > Actinernus sp. WN-2022. Next base: position 32,842,256 of record JAOWCC010000064.1, read on the forward strand.
ACAGATGTATGACATACATCTGGCCTACCGACAAGGCAAGCTGATGCAACTAGCCGACACGCTGAGCAGGGCGTACCTCCCCAAAGAGCAATCTAAGCCGTTTGAGACAGAGCTGGAGACCATCAACATGGCCCAGTACCTCACGATTGCAGCAGCACGCTTGGAGGACATCCGTGCGCACACAGAGAAAGATCAGAGTTTACAAGAGCTAATCAGCATAATCAAGTCGGGATGGCCTCATACCAGACAAACAGTGCCCCCCTGGCAATCGCCTACTTCGATGTCAGAGACGAATTAAGTGAGCAGGATGGAATAGTCTTTCGCGGAAACAGAGCAGTGATCCCTACGACTCTGCGGCGAGACATCCTGGAACGCATACATTCAGCACACATTGGCATTGAAGGTTGCCTGCGCAGGGCACGAGAATGCGTCTATTGGCCTGGCATGAGTAGTGCAGTGAAGGACTACATCGAGAAATGTGAAGTCTGTCGTTCCTTTGACAAGAAGCAGCAAAAGGAAACACTGCAGCCGCACCAAGTGCCTCAACGCCCATGGGCCAAGGTAGGAACGGATCTGTTTACATACAACAGTCACGAATACCTCATCACAGTCGACTACTACTCAGGGTTCTGGGAAGTAGATCTACTGGACGACACGAAATCCAAGACGGTGATAAGAAAATTAAAGTCACAGTTCGCACGGTATGGCATTCCTGATGTCTGCATAACTGATAACGGTCCACAGTTTTCTGAAGATGAATTCGCGGAGTTCAGCAAAACATGGAAGTTCGAGCATGTGACCTCTTCACCTGGATATCCGCAAAGCAACGGAAAGGCAGAAAAAGCTGTTAAGTCTGCCAAGCAACTGATGAAGAAGGCCAAGAAGGCTGGTACCGACTCATACCTAGCCCTTCTTGGATACAGAAACACCCCAACACAAGGCATAGACTCGAGCCCAGCTCAAAGGCTAATGAGTCGCCGGACAAAAGGCCTACTCCCAACAACAGCTCACTTACTGCAACCTAAGGTGATCGAAACAGCAGCTCAGAAGATCAAAGAGAGTAAAGAAAGACAAGCATTTTACTATAATCAAGGTGCAAAGGATCTTGCAGAGCTCAAAAAAGGAGACACCCTAAGAATATCACCCATCGCCAAAGGAAAGACGGAACAGCTGAAAGCTAAAGTGCAGTCTAAAGTTGGCATAAGGTCTTATGAAGTGCTCACTGAGGAAGGAAGAACATACAGACGAAACCGGTGCCACCTCAGGAAGACCAAGGAAGTCTTCATACCACCTCACAGCACTACCATCAATCCGCCGGAGTTCAAGAAAGGTTCACTACCCTCAACTGTGAAGCCCAACAGTGCCCCAACTACTGTGAACCACAACAGTGCCCCAGCTACAGTGAACCACAACAGTGCCCCAGCTACAGTGAACCACAACAGTGCCCCAGCTACAGTGAACCACAACAGTGCCCCAGCTACAGTGGAACGCACCAGTAACCAGTCTACAACAAGCACTAGCGGAGTCCCTATAGGAAGCTTTGACAGAAGTTTCACTCCAACACGAACACAGAGAACAACGCGGTCAGGACGAGTAATCAAGACACCATCCTACCTAAAGGACTTTACCAAATATTAACGCTTTACATAGGGACTCTGTTATATCTTTTATATATATTTATATATATACATTTTTTTTTTTTTTTTTTTTTAGACTGTATAGGGCATTATGTTCTCGTCAAATGCCGGGTAGTTGTAACTTTTTGAGGTTTTGTTCCTGGAATGTTGAAGGTTTATCGGGAAAAGTCAATGATTCGGACTTTCTTTCAACAATTGAACAATTTGATTTAATTTCCCTCGTTGAAACGTGGTTACAACCTGATAGTAGTGATATTAATATTGACGGGTTTTGTTCCTTTTCTAAGTGCAGAAAAATGCCGAAGAATGCTCGTAGAAATTCCGGTGGTGTGTCTATACTAGTAAAGTCTTCACTTCGTAAAGGTGTAAAATTTCTGGACAATGATAGTTGTGAAGATTTTATTTGGTACAAGTTAGATAGGGTTTTTTTCAACGTCGCACGGGATATATTTGTCTGAACCGCGTATATCCCGCCACAAAACTCCACTAGAGAGCGGAGAATAGACGTGGATTACTTTGAAACTCTTCAGACTAGTATCTACAAATTTTCTCGTTTAGGCGAGGTGATGTTGTGTGGCGACTTCAATGCTAGGATGGGTGATTTGGATGATTTTACTGAGAGTTTTGATATTTTTAATAATATTCCTTTCCCGATTGATAGACGGAATTCGAGAGATGATCACGTGAACGCGTACGGTAGATCATTAGCCGAGCTATGTTGTGGAAATGACTTAATAGCTTTAAATGGAAGATCTAAAGGGGATTTCCTTGGTCAATTCACTTGCTTCACTTACAACGGTGCTAGTGTAGTAGATTATGCTATTGTCTCTCATTATCTTTTTTCGTTAATTACTCATTTTTCAGTTTCGACAGTTACGGAATTTTCTCATCACTCTTTCTTATCATTTGCTATGAAAACTAAAATTCCAGAGGGATCTGTTAGTCAATTAGAATTAACACCCCATCCTATGGCTTTCCGGTGGAATGAGAACCTTAAAGAAGCATTACACGATGCTATTAGTTCTGAGAATGTTCTTAATGATATGGAAGGTGTGTTTTCGTCTTTGAGTGTTAGTAGTGTCGACGTTGACGTTGATTCTACAATTGGTAATTTTACGGGAGTGATTCTAAACGCGGCCAAAAAAGTAATTCCATTTAGGAGGAAGAGAGCTGGTAATTTTAAAACGAGAACAGTGCAAAAGCAAAGATGGTTTGACAAGAGTTGTCATGACCTTAAAAAAGAATTGCGGAATGTAGCCAAGTTGCTTTCGAAATATCCTAATGACCCCTTCTTAAGACACAAATTTTTTGCTACGAAAAAAGAGTATAAAAAACTGACAAAGAAGTTAAAGAGAAAGTTTCATAGCGATCTTTTGGATAAAATTAAAGACGCAGCAGATTCTAATCCTAAAGAGTTTTGGAATCTGGTAAATTCAATTAAATCGAATAATACTGCTGGAGGTACAAGTAATGTTTCTCCTGTAGAATGGTTTAATTATTTCTGCAATCTCAACAAAGTAAATTTTTCTTCTGAAAATACCAGTAGCGAAGCTCGTATTGTGAAAGATTATAATTTTTGGGCCGTCAAGAGTGATGAAATTCTTGATGAGCCTGTGACTTTGGAGGAAATTTGTGAATTGTCAAAAAAACTTAAAAACAAGAAGGCTAGTGCTGGTGACTCGTTGACAAACGAAATAATTAAGATTTCAATTGGCGTTTTGGGTCCATATTTTGTGAAACTTTTTAATATCGTGTTATCCTGTGGAGTGTTCCCGCGTGTTTGGTCGGAAGGCCTTATCGTGCCGCTCCATAAGTCAGGAGACAAAGCGGATCCCGGTAATTACCGAGGCATTTGCGTTGGTAGTTGTTTAGGAAAATTTTTCACTTTGATTCTCAATTCACGTTTGAACTCTTTCTTAAACGAAAACCACATTTTAAATAAGTACCAGATTGGTTTTAGACATGGTTTTCGAACGTCTGATCATTTGTTAGTACTAAAAACGCTGATCGATTACTATAAGTCGAAACGTAATCCGTTGTTTGCTTGTTTTGTTGATTTCAGGAAAGCTTATGATAGTGTTTGGAGGGAAGGGCTGTTTTTTAAATTGATTAGATATGGATGCAGTAGAAAATTTGTTGGTATTCTTTTAAGTATGTACTCTTCGGTTAAGTCAGCGGTAAAGCTTGAACAGGGTATTACTCCTTATTTTCAGTCATTTGTTGGTGTAAAACAAGGGTGCAATCTTAGTCCGACATTATTCAATATTTTTATTAATGATATACCTAGTATATTCTCTTCTTCGTGTGATCCGGTAAGGCTAGGTGATTCTAGACTAAACTGCCTTCTTTATGCCGATGATTTAGTATTGTTGTCGGAATCAGAATCTGGGTTACAAAATTGTCTTCGAAAGCTAAAGGCCTATTCTAGAAAATGGAAACTAAAAGTAAATTTGAAAAAATCTAAAGTATTGATTTTCGGAACGCAGTCTCAAAGACGATTATATGCAACATCTAAGTGGTTTTTTGGTGATGACCAACTGGAATGTGTAGACGAGTATATGTACTTGGGCTTAACCTTTCACTTTTCGGGGAATATTAAGATTGCTATGAAATCTCTATACAATAAGGCTTTACGCGCTTACCATGGTATGATGAGAAATCTTTCAAATGTGGAGAATGTTCCAGTTAAAGTGTTACTAAAATTGTTCTCTTCTCTCGTTTCCCCGGTTTTGTTGTACGGCTGTGAGATTTGGGGTGTGAATTTGCTGGGGAGAATACCCTCTTTCGGCGTGTTTAAATCAAAAATATTCAAGGTGATAAATGATATGGAAAAACTTCAGTTGAAGTTTTTAAAACGTATTTTGGGAGTTCATTCCAAAACTACCAACTTGGCGGTGTATGGTGAATTAGGAAGAGTACCCTTGATTGTACAAGTTTCTACCCTGGTGGCGAAGTTTTGGTTTCGTATTAAGGATGCGTCTTATCAAAACACTCTCGTCGGTTTAGCTGCGAGAGTTTGTATCTGTTCTAATCAACAGTCAGTCGTTTTTACCAATTACTTGTTACGTATGTGTGAGTTAAAATCGTTACATGAGTTCAACGTTTCGAATAAACAATTACCTAATTTAGGCAGATATTTAAAAACAAAATTATATAATCTATTTTCTCTCTACTGGAGGGAACACACTCAACAAAGTCGATCAGGTGGTAAATTGCGTACTCTCAGTAAAGTTAAGATCAATTTCGGTTTTGAGAGATACCTTACCGATGCAAATGTTAAGTGTCGTCAAGCTGTAACCAGGTTACGACTGTCAGCACATCGACTTCCTGTTGAGTCTGGTCGCTACAGCAATATACAATACGATGATCGTAAGTGCACACTATGCAATTCGAATGAAATTGGTGATGAATATCATATTTTAATGTCGTGCGTTCATGGGAAAATTGAACAAGTTAGAAGTTTATTTATGAACGATTTATACAATATCAACAGTTCGTTTGCTATGCTTGATCCAAAAGAGCTATTTTTATATATTTTTAGTATGCATGACGATTCTATTGTGAAACTGGTTTTAAGATATTGTAAGGAGGTATTGGATTTATTTAATAATTGTAATAATACTTGATTTACTATATTTGAATTTAATATTCAGATCGTACTTTCATATATATATATTTTTAAATATATTGATGTATATGAATTTGTATCCTAATGTGCCAAAGTTGGTGTTTAATGGATTAAAGATTATTATTATTATATTATATTTTTGGCTGCATAGGTCCTCACTTCGGATCCAACGTATTTTTACAGGATGTTTGTTCACGGTATTTACATAAACAGAGCTTGGGCTTCCTGTGATATAACTACCGAGGCTGCTCGTTTGCTTGGCAGTGGATCACTGTCCTACGACTGTCAAAACATAATAGTTGTTTATAATTTCAAAACCTACACACAGCACAGCAGGCCACTTTTCAAGCCATCTCTTTTGTCAGGTCAGTAGCCGAAGAGGTTAGTTACAGAATGCAGCGGTTATTTTCAAGTATTCTACCGAGGCTGCCCGTTTGCTTGGGTGATTGATTCATATCACACTTGGTTCGTGATTCATAGCACACTTACATGTAATTATGTTTATTCATAGCCCAGATTCACTGTCTGAACGATTTATCCGCCGCAACAACAACTCATCCAGTGTTTTGTGATAGCTCAGTGTATGTAGGTTTACTGATATGAAATTATAAACAACTATGACAGTAGTCAGTACCTTTCTTGTAAATGTTTTGACAGTACGACATTTCGCTTTACTAGCCGCTGAAAGAACTCAGTCTGCAAAGGAGCCAACAACAGCACCGGCACACGCTAAATAGGCTTGAATTTCATGAGTTGTGCGTGACGGTGATCAACTGCCAAGCAAACGAGCAGCCACGGTAGTTATATTCCTTGAAAAGAACTCTGTTGTTCGCATATTTCGGCTTCTGAGAATTACAACTAATTTATGCATCGTGAAACGGCTATCTGCTACATCATCAGTATGGCATTTTCTGCCTCACTTCCCAGACGTCTCTTTCGCGAGTGGGGAGCGATAAGAGTCGGCTGGTTTCCCAGGCTAGGAACAAGCTGCTTCCCTGCAGTGCAGATAACAATTATGAGTTAAGGTATGTGTAACAATAGCTAGGTCATGACGTCATAGAGTCGTGATTTACAGTCGATCAGGGCCATGTGCTCGGTGTAAATTTGCAAGAAGTAAAACCGGGTTTACCCTCGCTGTCTGTGTGCGACTCGTACCCTTATTACATGGTGTCAGAATACTCAAGGACCCCAAGAATAGAGCTAGATAGATCGACGAAGAACTCTAGCCATTCAAGGCCCACATTCAAGGACCAGAAGAAGATAAACGAGCGAAAATGGGCGATCCGCAGCCAGCGCCGCCTCCGGCACCACAAGTTGAACACGAAGCAAATCCATCAAGAAACTCTCAGCTAAAACAGCCGGGGAAATTAGACTTCGAGGCAAGAGAACTAGCCCAGGCTTGGAGACGCTGGAAAGAAGAGATAACTCTATACATGGACCTCGCGATGACGGGTAGGAGTGAACAAATGAAGGTAAAACTCTTCCTTTATTTAGTCGGAACTGACGGCCGAGAAATCTACGAAACTATGCACTTCGAAAGCCAACCAGAAGAGAGAACACTCGCTGAAGTGCTTAAGGCTTTCGACGACCATTGTAACCCCAAACGTAATGAAACTGTAGAGAGATACAGGTCAGTTTTCACGAGAGCTCAAGAGCCAAACGAGCCACTGGAAAAATTCATAACTGAGGTTAAAATCTTGGCGGGCACATGTAATTTTGAAAAGCTGCATGATTCGCTCGTGAAAGATCGGATCGTATGTGGGATTCGCGACTCTAAACTAAGGGAGGAATTGCTCAAACATCCCAGTCTCGATCTAGAGAAATGCCTACAAGCCTGTAGAGCATCTGAATTCTCAAAAGAGCGCAATAAAACTATTGAAACTCAGGAATCAGTGCATAGCCTAAAAGCGAAGGGCAAAGTAACGCGACACCTACGCCAAAGCGGCTCAAAGCAAAGTAAACAAGCCCAGCGACATGTGTCAGAAACGCGCCCCCATCAAACAAAATGCAAATACTGCGGAAGAAATCACGAGCGTGGCAAAGAAAAATGCCCAGCGTTTGGGAAGAAATGTTTAAAATGCGACAAGATGAACCATTTTGCAACGCAGTGCCTTTCAGAAAAAAAATGGCCAATCCCAAATACACGTAATGAACACTGGGGAGTCCAGCGATAGCGACTATGACGAACTTAAGGCATTAACATTGACCCCAGAAACCGAAATAAATGCAGTAAATGACGTCTCCTACCCGAAGCGATTGTATGCCACTATAAATTTGGGGAATAAAGAAATCAAATTTCAACTAGATAGTGGAGCAACATGCAATACAATCCCAGTACAAATACTGCAACAGTGCCTAGGTCAAGTCAGCATAACAAAAACTGACAAGGTACTATCCTTGTACGATAAGTCCACAGTAATGCCGGTAGGACAATGCACAGTAGAGCTGCATAACCCTAAGAACGGAAAAAACTACCAAACAATTTTTGTAGTCTTAAAAGACAGCGCTTGCACGCCACTCCTAGGCAGCACTTCAATTCAAGAAATGGATTTAATTAAAGTGCAATATAGAAACATCCTGGCAGTAGATCAAATGAAATCAGAAAAAGCCCTGACCAAAGAGGCCCTTACGAAACAGTACCCGGATGTATTCCAGGGCACAGGAAAATTGGACGGGCAATACCACTTGGAAATCGAACCAGATGCCATACCGGTTGTCCACCCCCCTAGGAAAGTGCCAGTTGCCCTTAAGGCACAGCTTAAGGTAGAACTGGACCGGCTCCAGGAAATAGGTATGCTGACCCAGGTCACAGAACCCACCCCGTGGGTATCCAGCATGGTCCTAGTACAAAATCCAAACGGACAGCTACGCATCTGTATAGACCCCAAGGACTTAAATAAGGTCCTCAAGCGAAGCCATTATCCCCTTCCAACAATTGAGGAACTCCTGCCAGAATTGAGATGCAGGGCAAGGGTATTCAGCCGCCCTTGACGTAAAAAATGGCTTTTGGCATGTGGAGTTAGACGTGGAAAGCTCTAGACTAACAACATTTAATACACCTTTCGGGAGGTACAGTTGGCTCCGCCTCCCATTTGGACTGTCTTCGGCTCCAGAAGAATTTCAGAGGCGCCAGCATCAGGCAGTAGAAGGCCTACCAGGAGTGATCTCGATACACGATGACATACTCGTCTATGGAGAAGGAGCAACCGAAGAGGAAGCAAGCGAAAACCACGATCGTAAGCTACACGCCCTGATTCAGAGATGTAGAGCGCGAAACATAACGCTCAACAAAGAGAAGGTAAAGCTACGACGCAGCGAAGTACCATTCATGGGTCACCTCATCACCAATCAAGGTCTAAAGCCGGATCCGGACAAGATTAGAGCAATGACTGAGATGCCGAAGCCAACGGACGTTGCCGGAGTACAACGGTTTATCGGATTCGTTACCTACCTGAGTAAGTTCCTCCCCATGCTGAGCGATGCGTGTGAGCCTTTGCGGAAGTTGACCCTGAAGGAGGTAGAATGGTGGTGGACAGACATCCATGACGTGGCTTTCAACAAGATAACAAACCTCGTAACTCATGCACCAGTACTCAAGTACTATGAGCTCCAGGCAGAATTGACCCTGCAATGTGATGCCTCAGACACTGGACTTGGAGCTGTCATCACACAGAATGGTCAACCGATAGCCTTTGCAAGTCGAGCGTTGTCTGATACGGAAACCAGGTACGCTCAAATAGAAAAAGAGTTCTTGGCAGTGGTTTTTGGACTCGAAAGATTTCACCAATACACCTATGGTCGGTCGGTCAATGTCCAATCAGATCACAAGCCCCTTGAGGTAATTGTGAAGAAATCGCTACACAAAGCACCCAAGAGGCTCCAGCGTATGCTGTTGCGAATACAGATGTATGACATACATCTGGCCTACCGACAAGGCAAGCTGATGCAACTAGCCGACACGCTGAGCAGGGCGTACCTCCCCAAAGAGCAATCTAAGCCGTTTGAGACAGAGCTGGAGACCATCAACATGGCCCAGTACCTCACGATTGCAGCAGCACGCTTGGAGGACATCCGTGCGCACACAGAGAAAGATCAGAGTTTACAAGAGCTAATCAGCATAATCAAGTCGGGATGGCCTCATACCAGACAAACAGTGCCCCCCTGGCAATCGCCTACTTCGATGTCAGAGACGAATTAAGTGAGCAGGATGGAATAGTCTTTCGCGGAAACAGAGCAGTGATCCCTACGACTCTGCGGCGAGACATCCTGGAACGCATACATTCAGCACACATTGGCATTGAAGGTTGCCTGCGCAGGGCACGAGAATGCGTCTATTGGCCTGGCATGAGTAGTGCAGTGAAGGACTACATCGAGAAATGTGAAGTCTGTCGTTCCTTTGACAAGAAGCAGCAAAAGGAAACACTGCAGCCGCACCAAGTGCCTCAACGCCCATGGGCCAAGGTAGGAACGGATCTGTTTACATACAACAGTCACGAATACCTCATCACAGTCGACTACTACTCAGGGTTCTGGGAAGTAGATCTACTGGACGACACGAAATCCAAGACGGTGATAAGAAAATTAAAGTCACAGTTCGCACGGTATGGCATTCCTGATGTCTGCATAACTGATAACGGTCCACAGTTTTCTGAAGATGAATTCGCGGAGTTCAGCAAAACATGGAAGTTCGAGCATGTGACCTCTTCACCTGGATATCCGCAAAGCAACGGAAAGGCAGAAAAAGCTGTTAAGTCTGCCAAGCAACTGATGAAGAAGGCCAAGAAGGCTGGTACCGACTCATACCTAGCCCTTCTTGGATACAGAAACACCCCAACACAAGGCATAGACTCGAGCCCAGCTCAAAGGCTAATGAGTCGCCGGACAAAAGGCCTACTCCCAACAACAGCTCACTTACTGCAACCTAAGGTGATCGAAACAGCAGCTCAGAAGATCAAAGAGAGTAAAGAAAGACAAGCATTTTACTATAATCAAGGTGCAAAGGATCTTGCAGAGCTCAAAAAAGGAGACACCCTAAGAATATCACCCATCGCCAAAGGAAAGACGGAACAGCTGAAAGCTAAAGTGCAGTCTAAAGTTGGCATAAGGTCTTATGAAGTGCTCACTGAGGAAGGAAGAACATACAGACGAAACCGGTGCCACCTCAGGAAGACCAAGGAAGTCTTCATACCACCTCACAGCACTACCATCAATCCGCCGGAGTTCAAGAAAGGTTCACTACCCTCAACTGTGAAGCCCAACAGTGCCCCAACTACTGTGAACCACAACAGTGCCCCAGCTACAGTGAACCACAACAGTGCCCCAGCTACAGTGAACCACAACAGTGCCCCAGCTACAGTGAACCACAACAGTGCCCCAGCTACAGTGGAACGCACCAGTAACCAGTCTACAACAAGCACTAGCGGAGTCCCTATAGGAAGCTTTGACAGAAGTTTCACTCCAACACGAACACAGAGAACAACGCGGTCAGGACGAGTAATCAAGACACCATCCTACCTAAAGGACTTTACCAAATATTAACGCTTTACATAGGGACTCTGTCCAGCAGGATATAACAAGTTTTGATAAGCTACTAAAGGACTTTGACATTTAGTTTAGTATTATTGTTTCAGTTATAATCGGAAGTGACTAGTTTATTCATAAAAGAAGGGATGTAACAATAGCTAGGTCATGACGTCATAGAGTCGTGATTTACAGTCGATCAGGGCCATGTGCTCGGTGTAGATTTGCAAGAAGTAAAACCGGGTTTACCCTCGCTGTCTGTACCCTTATTACAGTATGTATGAATATTTCTCTATTCATATTTATTGCAATACTATTGGTTCCCAGGAATATGTTGTGACCCTCAGTTGAATTAGTTTATGTAGTAATGCATTAGACCCTTGTAGGGCCCTTATAGGCCCTCCGGCATTTATATTAATCAAACGAGTTATATTGCCATGATGTGATATATCAGTAAACTTAGCCTCCTTTATACGCAGGCAACTTTAAACAACCAGAAATATTCCAGAAATTGGGCTTTTTCTTTCTGCTTCTATTCTTCCATAGTGGAGTTTCCTGCGGAGGAGGCTAACTTAGATTGGTATTATCTGAAGCTACGGTCTGATTTACTGTCGATACGGCCGATGAACCCATACCGTTCAGTATCTGCAATAGATGAATCAATCTTGGTTTCATTAATTGCCATTACATCAATATACTGATCAATCAGCAAGATTCTTAACTGTTCTATGTGTTTAACAAGACTATTTATATTGAGTGTGGCACACTTGAAGAGGGTGTAGATGGGGTTTACTGTTAACTGTCATTGCCTCGTTTTTTTAGTGTTAAGTGTTATATAGCCCAGAATTTAAGTGTTAGCTGTTATGTAAAAATTAGCAGTTAAGTGTTGTAAAACATTTCAGAGATTAATAGACCCTTTCAACTTGCTTGTTTGTTGCCCCATTTCAGACCACGTGATAGTTCTCAAGAGGTTTTAGTGCCTCGTTTTCCAATAATTATAGAAATTGGCACATTTCCTCTTGGGAAGGTCTGAAAGACATAGTTTTCATTCTCGCGGTGCCTCCTGGGTAATCAGACTGTCGGCTCATGGCGCGCACGTTGGGAAGGTCTGGGACGAGATTCTCAGAGCTTGATGTTTATCGCTCCTAATGGGTAAGCGGTTCATTCTGGATTCTGACCACTTAAGAATAAATACCCCAAATCAACGAAACTCGAGGCACGCGTTTTATAATTTATAATGAACTTCTTGATCATCCTCGTTCTGGTCGTTTAGGTGGCGGTGTAACAGGAGATTTGGTCCGGCCAGGACATTCGGTCCGGGCGGACCGATTTTCCTAGGATTTTTGGTCCGGCGTAGGATTTTTGGTCCGCGTCGAATTCCAGGATTTTCGGTCCGGAACGAAAATCCTGACATTTTATATGGGGTAGCCCGGACCGAAAATACTAGGAATTTTGGTCCGACCAAGAAACAAAGTTGATGGCTCAAGAATAGGAGTTCATGTATCTACCTAAAACCAATAAACAATATCCTTGGGGCAACAAACATGAACAGTCAATCAAAATATGTGACGTCATAAATCACGTGACCTGAAAAAAAAAACGTGAATATCTCCATGGCATTTGGCCCTGTAATCATCAAACTTGCAAACAATAACAACTGAGGTGCAACAACATGAACAATGCCATTGTGAGCTAAACTGAAGTATTAATTAAACATTTTGACAAACGCCAAAATATCCAAATAGTTGACACGTGAAAAGAATAAAAATGTGTACATTTTATGGTTAACATTTTCAGTAAACACAAAATATGACGATCGGTTATGAAAGATTAATAGATGGGAAAATGGAGCTTTGAAATTCCAACTAGCCGGTCACTGTGTAATGGTCTTTAATAGAGGTAAAAACAGTAACAAGTGGCAAAAAGTAGCTATTTGGGTATATTTTCATAACTTGCTTTTACAATACAAAGGAATTCAAGTTTGTTAAAAATTCCAAGCGTTTGTCAGTCATAGAAGGTTAGCACTTGATGTAACTTTACTGTTACATCAGGTAGCAAACGAAAAAGGCCGTCACCCTATACCATGCATGATTCCATTAAGAAGCCAATAGACCTATATCACGCCGGCATAATATTATGTAGTATTTGATTTAACGACAAAAGAAGTTTAAAAGATCAAATTGGTAACATCAATAACAGTAAAAATGTAAAGTTTCGTAAAAACTGGAGAAGATATGAATTTTTGAAACACAGAATTTTTACAAAGAAATGTATGTGGACGGCATCGTATGGCCGTTTCCAAAAATTGATATCTTCTCCAGTTTATGGACAATCTTTACATGCGTACGCTAAAAGTGCTGCGTGACAAAATATACGATGTCTTCTGCGTCTAAATGCTTCTGAGATCATTTTAACAAATAATTATACAGCCATGTTATAGATTAATTTCTAAATCTTACTCTTTCTGTACTTCTCCTTCATATTCGTGTTTTTCTACTAGATCACGTGATCTATGAAATGCTATATTTTGATTGACGAGTCATGTTTGTTTCTAAGTTTGATGGCCATGGGGCCTTCAGTTGGAGGTATTCAAGTTTTTCTTCCAGATCACGTGAATGACGTCACATATTTTGACAGACGAGTCGCAAGTGTTATTCTTTGCAAGTTTGGTAGACAAAGGGCCAAATGCCTTGAAGATCTTCTACCGGGTCACGTGATGTATGACGTCACGTATTTTGATTGACGTGTCATGTTTGTTGCCCCTCAAATGTTAATGTTTACAAGTTTGGGGGCCAAATGCCTTGGAGATATTCGCGTTTTTCTACCGGGTCACGTGATGTATGACGTCACGTATTTTGATTGACGTGTCATGTTTGTTGCCCCTCAAATGTTAATGTTTACAAGTTTGGTGGCCAAAGGTCCAAATGCCTTGGAGATATTCGCGTTTTTCTACCGGGTCACGTGATGTATGACGTCACTTATTTTGATTGACGTGTCATGTTTGTTGCCCCTCAAATGTTAATGTTTACAAGTTTTCTTGCCAAAGGGCCAATTCGCGTTTTTCTTCCAGGTCACGTGGTAGGAACTAAAATACTGGGGGAATGGTAGGACCGAAAATCCTAGGGTAGGACCTAAATTCCTAGGCAATAAAATTCCGAAATCAGGCGCAATTTCAGGAGATTCAGTCCGGCCGGACCTGTTTTCCTAGGAATTTTGGTCCGGTAGGACCAAAATCAGGTAGGACCGAAAATCCCGTTACAGCGGCACAGGAGCAATATATCTGTTAGCAAGCTAGCTGCTACCGAGTTGCGCTCTTTTGAGTACTCTGAATGGAACATTAAATCTGGATCTCACCACTTACACTTAATTATAATTTATAGACTTCCATATTCTGATGCTCACCCTATTACGACAAGTACATTTTTGCTGAGTTCGGCGAGTTTCTGGAATCAGTTATTCTTGGTGCAGATCCTCTCCTATTAAACTGTCAGAGTTTCTTGAAAACACTGGACTCGAACAACATGTCAAAGTTCCTACCCATGTCTGTGGCCATACTCTGGATCTTATAGTAACCTGTCAGACTGACCATATTATTAACTCCTCTCCAAGTGCCGGCCACCTGTTTTCGGATCACAGGCCCGTTCTGTGTCAGCTGCAAGTGGACAACAAGGTCTCCATGACTAAATTACAAGTCTCCTACCTGAAAACTAAATCTATTGACCTAGAAACCTTGAGGAAGGAATTATCTGAATGATATCTCTGTCAGAACACAACTTTGCTGGAACTAAATGAACTTGTGAATTGTTATAACGATACTTTGTCATCCGCCCTTGATCGCCACGTGCATCATTGGTTATTAAATCTGTCATAAACAGACCTACTGTTCCTTGGTTCAATGATGATGTAAAATTTGCAAAGCGACTACGAAGAAAGGCGGAGAAAAAGTGGAGACGGACGAATTTACCTTGTGATTTTATACTGTACAAAGCTAAGAAAAATCAAGCAACGTTTGTAATGAATCGTGCGCGAAGTAATTTTTACACTAGATTCATCTTGGAAAACAGTTTTGATTAACGGAAATTATTTAAGGCTGCTAAGACACTTTTTAATCAGAAGACGGATCTGAAATTTCCTGACTATCAAGATACCTCTGTACATGCTAATGACATTGGTCACTTCTTTGTTCAGAAGATTAACTGTATCCGTTCGGAACTTGACACTACTGCAAGTCACAATCATTCTGTAGACGTAGCACCTATTTTATTTAGCAACCACTTTGACTCATTCGAAACGTTAAGTGATGAAAGTGTTAAGCTACTGATTGCCATGTCAATTAAGTAAAAAGTCGAGCTCTTTGGATCCAATGCCTACTCCACTTGTACTAGAATGCCTGGACGTCCTCCTCCCTGTACTCACCAGGATGATTAATCTATCTCTGAAATCTGGCCTGTTCCCTGATAACTGGAGGCAAGCAGACGTTCGTCCCAGATTAAAGAAGCCAAGGATGGACGTCGTATTTAAGAATCTTCGTCCAATCAGTAATCTGTCATTCACCTCAAAGCTTACTAAGCGTGCGGTTTCTAACCAAACGCACAATCATATGACAGTCCATAACTTGTACCCTAAAGCCCAGTCCTCCTACCGTGAATTCCATAGCACAGAGACAGCTCTTCTCCGTGTGAAGCATGATATCGGTTTGCGTACACACTCGCCTGTGGTGTGAGGGTGTCTGTTTAGTTTTGGAGGCTGGACTTGAACCAAATTTTTACATCATCCCGTTGCCTCCGTTTGGAATTTTCTTGCAAAGATTTAGTCTGTATTTCTACCGGGAGTTCTAAGGACTGATATGTTCTGAATTGGAAGTCCTGTTGAAAAATTAATGTCAAGGAGCCTTCCCCGAGGAGTTCGCCAAAGTCCAGTTATCTGATCTTGAAAATGGCGGGCTTTCTGATCGACGAGTGTTCAAAGATCAAGGAAGTCTTAGCATTGCCTCTACGTTTGGTGTTGTTGCTGCCATATTAATTGGTACAGAAATCGAACTCAAACCATAATACAGCTGGTTAGTGGATGACATCAATGCACACATAAAACTTGGTGGCGATCGACTCGAAACAACAACGTAACTGCATCGGCAACGTCAACAACTGTCCCAGGCACGCCATTATATCATTTTTAATATATCAACTCGAAGAGAAAAACAGCGCCAAGTATCATGCCTTCGAGATGAAATTGAGAACGTTCACAAGCGATCCCGTGAGAACAGCGACGATAAAGGGGTAAGCGAATACTTTTTATTGAGATGAATTAAATTGGTTCTCAGATACATACTCAGACCACGGCATACTAAACTGCAGTTTGGGGGGGGGGGGGGGGGGGGTAAACAGGGATTTGAATTCAAATTTATTTTTATCATCCCGATTCCAGGGTTTTTTTCATGACCAAAGATATTTTTAAAATATCCATTTGGGCTGTAAAGAAATACACTCAACCAGTGAAAGCCTCCTTTATTCCTGCCTTCCCCCGTTCTTGCCTATCAGTCCCTGAGGTATAGGGCTCCAAAAGCAACCTCAATCTTCTCCAATGTTCTTTCTGGTTTGCTCCACTGACCTAGGTTGTGGACACTTACAACATACATGATTGAAGGTGTTTTTTGTCATTGATGCGACTGATTTATGATTGTTTTTTTCTTTATTATTTAGAGGAATACTGACTCACAAAATCCTTGTCAACAAGAATCAAGTAAAGGATGTCAGACAGTAGTCCTCAAGGTTATCAAGTCAACCTTTCTGCTGCAATTGCTTGGGCAGCGAGGGAGACCAGATAGACAAACTATAGACCTATCCCACGCGGCGGCCATCTTGGAATAAACCTATTGTTAATGCTTACCCAGCCTCAGCCTCAGTTAAACACGTTTGAGACCGAGGCTGGGTAAGCATTAACAATATGTTTATTCCAAGATGGCCGCCACGTGGGATAGGCTAACAGAAGTCAATCTAAAACTTGATTTGTTGACAAACTTGATGAAATGTGCGATGACAATTTTTTGCCTAACGCGGGAACATTAACGTACAGAGTTTCACCTGGATTGGCACCTTCTGACTTGAAAGTTGCGCGATAGAGCACGCGCTTAGCTTTGAGAGCTCTACCCTCTCTAGGAGCATAGTTTGGGTCAAGCTTTGATGATAACATTGCAAACTAGATATTGAACGTAGTATACTACTGGGTATTCAGTGTTCAATATGGATGAGGGAATAGACTTTGATCCTACGACAGAAGAAGGTAGAACTGATATTAATGATGAAGAATGGGTGCTGATTCGACCACAAAAAGAGGAGGACGAATATACTTGGTGGGATAGAGTGAAAAACAAAATAGGAAACATAAAAAGAGACTTACGGAATAAGCTGTGGAATAATCGAGCTCAATGGGGAAACAGCCAACATGAGTACATCGAATTGATCAACCAAGATGATGATCCCAGTCTTGCAGGACCAAGCACCGAAACTGAGAAAACGTCATTCGATGGAAGGGCCGCTCGGGCTGGAACGGCCTGGAGCCGCATCAAGGCTAAGTTTCCAGCCGTAAACCTTAAGACCGCTGGATTCACTGCGGATATAAATGAGTTCGATCAGACCCTGGTTCGACTAGGTAGAGGCAATGGCAAGCTCTACCGACTGTTTGACGACGAAGGCAATCTCAATGGAAAATTACCTAATACGCTCGTGAAAGCTCTGGGACCCCCTGCGGAAGAGAAAATTAATCAAAACGTTGCCGAGATTGGCAAACTGAAAAAAGAAAGTTCAAGTTCAAGTTCAAGTTTATTCTGCACTCTGTACTATTTACAATGACTACAGTTACAATTACATTAACAATACATTTGTATGAAAATAAAGAAATGTACATATTCTATATTGAGATCGTGCGCAGTGACCAAAGTAGCGTAGCTTCCGAGTTGGACACAAGCGTTGTGACCAAAGTGACCAAAGTAGCGTAGCTTCCGAGTTGGACACAAGCGTTGCTAATGCAAACGTTGTGGATTCCTTCGAAGTTGGATCACCAGAACGATTGGCAGCACAGGAATACCAATAGGAGCGTGCGACACAGCGAGAGGAACAGATACAGGCACTAGAAAGGGAGAATGAAGCCATTGAAGAGCATATGTCGCTGCGGGACCGAGTAAAAGCCATCTTCAAGAAGTATGGTTTCACAGTGCTTGGAGTGATGGCTGCTGCAGGCACAGTGATTGGTGTAATAGTTTCCATTCTACAGCGAGGGCTTCATGGTGTTGTCAAAGGAGTTGGTAATGGTCTGAAGGCGATTGGAAAAAAGTTGGGACAGATACTACCTGGAATGGTAGGTGCAATTGCTAGCTTCCTATTTCGTACTGCTGGTGAAGTTGTTGGATTCTTAGCAAAGAATGCTTGGTTGCTGATTGTTGGAGTGGTTATATTTTAAGTGGAGCAGTATAAGAAACGCTGATCAATGAAACATCAGCCATGCGGCACCAGCTGCAGCAATAGAAACAACCGCTGGAACAGCTGGTGGTGCAACCAGCTTGCTGGTGGGCTGCATTGTCGGGACGACAATCTTGTGTGCCATTGGCACTGGTTTCACCTTTGGTGCTGGGCCTTCCATAGGTTGTGGTGGTGGAGGTTTTTCGTCGAGGTTGATATGGTCGTTTATCCCGAAGTGGATGCCGGACACAGCCGCAAATTGCAGTTTGTTTTTTATAACCTAATATACTCTCCGTGTTGATAATCATGCGACTAGGTATTAACAGACAACCCTTGGCAACCGCTAGGTCAAGACGAACGCGTGTGGCCTGCAGAGCTCCTTGATATCGCACTAGACTATTGACCGGCTTTTCAATGATGACCTCTTCCAACTTTTTGCCACAGTCATTTTGAACATTCGTGGATATGGCTGCCGGCCCTACGATTGGGCTGCGAAAGGCAGCCTGGGCTCCCAGGATACAAAACACGTAAGCCATTACAGACGAGTTGATTCGGGCCAGCCCGGCCTTCGTCAATCCATTTCCCAGCTGTGGGACGAATCAATTGCACCGCCTCTCCACCCCATCATTGCGAATGAACCGTAATGGAAACTCATACCTCGTGCGACTCTCCTCAGGAAACTTGAACGACCCACCGGGCCACTTTGCAGAGTATGAGGTATTGTGTGCCCACTTCTCTTGAGCATTCACCAGCCCTCCATGGGCGTATATGTAGACGTCCCCTAAGCCACCATTTGCTCCTCGGCGCAGGGCGAAGTTAACTTTGGCGACTCCAAACTCGTTCCTGAGCTTGTCATATACGACGCAGTTCCATGGTAGTAGTGTTGTTGTTCTTCTGGAAGATCGAGTCTTTGGGGAGGGGGGCTCCCAACTCAAACAGCAATCGCCTGATTGTGTAGTACACATGAAAGCGATAAAAGCTCCGGATCTTATCGATGACTGGTGCGTCGTCTGAGAGATGATTGTCAAACGACACTCCACAGCCTGCCGTCGCGCACCAAAGGACAAAGCATAGCTGTTGTCGCCAATGCATCATTGGTGGAGCATTGAGCCACTCGCGTGCTTGTTCTTTGCTATGAAAAACTTGGTCCATCTCTTGGAAGATATCTCGTGGCGTCAGTGAGAAGGACTGATCCTTTGAGACGTAGATCTTGAGAGTTCGTGGGAGAGGGGCTACGTCTGGTGTCGCTCTCCCAGGGAACAGCTGGAACTGGATACTTTGCTTTCGTCCTTGTCATGGGGAGTGGGAAACCCTCAACCATCTCGTTTAGGATTTTCGCCTCCTGCTGCTGCTGCTTGTTTCGCTTTTTCACCTCCCGCTGCTGCTGCTCGTTTCGCTTTTTTTGCCGCTCGGCTAGTACCTTCTTGTAGACTGCTTTGGTACCAAGGGAAAAGTCAAGCGCCTCGCCTGTGCGCCCAAGCCAGCCATTAGCCGACCTCCTCCATCCACCGTGGGAGGGCCTGCCTCTGTGAATACACGGTGAGACATCCCAAGGTCATTCAAATTGACATTCCCACCAACTGGTTCAAACCACCCGAGTACAGCCTCCGGAAATAGGTACTTGAACTGCTGCCAAGCCTTATCTGTCATGCTTATTGAACATATACTAAACATAACTTTAATACATGTAAGTTTCACAATCATGGTTATACTCAATATCACCTGTCCTACAGCGGACCATACGGTCTACTTTGACTAACCTCTTACTAGTATCCAAAGCATTTCACTAATCGAAGCCACTATTGAGAACAGTTGGTGGAACCTAGCAGAGAAGGCTTCGTTCTGGTGGGAAACCAAAGGTGTGACGTTTCCATATGAGGTTGACTCAGGGTATTATGATATAGCAACCCTCCAGACCTATTTCAAGCCAGCAATTGATGCTGACATCCTGAAATTCACGAAAAACTTACCAAGGGGACATTGGGACCTAGAGTTTAAGAAGCCAATTCTATTCAGTAGGAATTTATGCACATTGTTATGTTTAAAGATACCTTTGGGGGATTGAAAGAGGGGAATGATGTGTTACCCAAAGCAGATAAATACGAACTGGTGCTCAGCGATATCCACACAGTGTATTTTCACTGCGATGTGGTGCATTCCGGCTTCTCACTTCTTGAGGGAAAGCTAAGCACTCGACAGTACTAGCTAGCTTAGAAATACGTGGCGAGAGGTTTGCAAAAACGACCTATTCCGTGTTGAATCCTATACCCATTCAAGCCTCAGGGGTAATGCGGAACAGTCTTCATATCACAGTTCGTGATGAGAAAGGCATCACCATTGACTTCCGTAAACGACCTCTACGTTTCGTATTGAAGCTTGAGTAAGTTAACATATACGCATAATGCCAAGCGATTTGAATTCATATTCGTCACCCGACAGTGCCAGTGGTAAACTATACCCAACTGCTCCAGAGATGGAGCCACCTGTGGCGAATTTTCGACTGCAGAAGGTTTGCGAGGTGCGTGCCGCCATCGAAAAGCAAGCAAAACACTACGATGGAGTCAGAAAGAAATACTCTCGTGTTCAAAGTTATTGTTCATGGGGTCGCTGTGGCCACAGGAAGCCTAAGCGTAGTCTTGTAGGCTTCCGGTCTGGCGAGTTCATTCACAGGCCTTGGTCTTCCAATTGGTGTTTCACTTGGCGCTATTGGGGGTTTATTTGGGCTGATTTCGGCCTCGACAGCCATTGGTGCTAAAAAACTAGGCTTGAAGGTCTCAAAACATGAGCAGACGGTCATATTGGCAAAGACTAAGGTGAACTCGATTGCAGACCTAGTTTCAAAAGCTATGCACGATGGTTTGATAAGCGAACAAGAGTTCAGTTTTATCCTCAGTGAAGCCGACAAGTTTGAAGCTCTGAAAGTCGACATTCGGCAGAAAACCCGCCGAGAGAGCGAAAAAAACCCCGAAGAAATACGTGCTGAAGTTCAACGAGAAGTGAGGAAAAAAATAGAGAAATTCATAGTGTAAAAACACTCAATATCTCATTCGAAAAAAAGCGACAGAGGAATGTATTTACATGTTACGAAATCGTCGGGACGACAGGTCTGAGTCGTATGCAAATTTCTGTCTAGTCACGCTAGATGCGGGGGCGATAGTGACATCATAGATGTCGTGCCGCTAATTAGCATACGCTTAGACATAAATACAATTTTGTTTCCCTACGTCATTGTCTAGCACATGTAGCCTAACGGTTCGGCGCTGGGCTCAAGAGAAAGGAGAGCCTCTTGAGTCCAGGGTTCGAGTCTGGCGGGGTACATGTGGTAGACCGGCTTGTGTGGAGTAAAAAGCTCTCCGCTCCACACAAGTCGTAGCGCGTCTGTCGATGTGGCAGAAAGCATAATTAAGGTTACTTACGTCAATACTGGGTCGGGTACTTGGGTTAGAGCTTACGGGATCTCGAATAGAGTTCCTAGGAGTGCCGGTTGTACCTTAACCAGTTAGTACGGGATCCAAAAAACTTAACAAAAAAAGCCAGGCCTGGCAAATAAAAAAAAAAGCAAAAACCTCTCTAGGAACGAAAAGGAGAAGGAAGGAAAAGGTGAAAGTGGTTCCTAGAGAGGTTCTGGAGAGCTCCAGAAAAGGAGAAGGAAGGAAAAGGTGAAAGTGGTTCCTAGAGAGGTTCTGCAGGGCTCCAGTTTTGCTTCTTTTTCTTTTTTGCGCTAGTGCAGTCGAACAATATTGCGTAGTGGGTATGACTTCCTATTAGGTGACACACTCCATCTCATATACTATGTCTTTACAGTCCTAATTATTCATTTAGAGCCACCCAAATAAAAACATAATGAGCCATGTCATGATCCAGAATCTGGATCTTGGTGTGGCTTATTATTAGGGTAAATATGGCATTGATTGGGTATTTATGGTTACATTAATGCATGCCGGCGGATTGTGCTAGTGGTGACATTAGTAGTATATACACTGGGGGTTCTGGGGCGGTGAGCCAGGTTAAGAACCTAGGCTGCTGGTTTGACACTCAAATGAAACTTGACACCCATGTAACTAAATGTTGCAACGCAGCATTCTTTCACCTGTTTAAAGAATGCCAATCAGGATTAATGCTTTGCGAGCCCGTGTTTATATTTGAACAATAGAAAACCGTTACAATCGTTACAGTACGAAAATGGCGATTGTAACGGTTTTCTATTTTTAAAGCTCGCAAAGCATTGATCCTGATTGGCATTCTTTAACATACGACGAATTAGGAAATTCCCTAATAATGATACTGCTCAAATGTTAATTAATGCTTTCATAACTAGTCGTCTACATTACTGTAATGCCTTTAATATGCATGGTCTGCCGGCCACTAAGCTTAGTAGGCTCCAACGTGTTCAGAATGCTGCGGCTCGGCTTATATGCAACATTTCTCGTTTTGAACATATTACTCCAATTCTTTATAAGTTGCACTGGCTTCCAATTAAGTTTAGAATAGATTTTTAAATAATGCTTATAACGTATAAGGCACTAAATGGTTTAGCACCATCCTATATATTACAGAGCTAATTACTATCAAGCCTGCATCTCGCTATAATTTAAGATCTAACTCAGAACTTCTCCTGCATCGACCACGACTTAAGACTTTGGTAACCCCAGGTGACCGATCTTTCGCATTAGCAGCGCCTACTCTATGGAATGACCTACCCGTAGAAATATGTAATGCTAAATCAGTTTCAGCTTTTAAGAAATTACTTAAGACATTTTTATTTAAGAAAACTTTTTACTAGTGTTTATGTTGATCAATCCTGTATGATTGATAACTTATACAGTAGCTAGGAATAGTCGATCGTTACCAATAAGTTTATCAGTTTGTAATTAGTCTATTGTTATTGTTATGCGCATGTAAGCATTTATGTATGGCACTTGCGCACTATAAATGTTATTTATTATTATATTATAATGGTAGCCGAAGTGCCCCAACTGCTTTTCTGACTAGTGTCTCTACAAACAAGAGCCGGAATCACGTGATAGTTGGGATCTATCATGTCTATCGTGCATGTCACGTGCTTGTTTTTAATAAATTCTGCCATTATCTTGAAAATTTGAAGGGTATAAATAAATTTTACTGTTAGAGCAAAGTTTTAACTGTTAGCTGTGAAATGGCATAAAATTTAAATGTTAGCTACGAAATGGCCTAAAATTTAAAGTTCTAGCGAGTAACATATTAATGACCATTAATTAATATTTTCTTTTCTGGTCAATGTTATTTTTCCTTGTTTCCTTGTTTCCAAAGTAGTTGTGTTGCAATTTTGGAAGGTGGACATGTCAGTCCTTGTTGCAATTTTGTCAGATGTCATCAGATGTCATCTATACCATGCCAGGTCAGAATTTAATATTAAGCTACCAGTTAAGTTATTGCAGCCATATGCTCTGGGATATGTACATGATTGTAGTTATACCCAAGTCTTTTCAAAGATATGAGTTATGTGAATAAAGTAACATGCATAAGCAATGTTTCATTGTAACAGTTTCAGGATATCGAACTGATAATGGCACGCATGAAAAAGCACGATTTCTTTATGACTTAACTTACCAAAGCAATGTCATTGTTGTCTTTTTTTACAATTACAGATAACGAATTTGGATATAATGAAAATCCAGATATACATGTACTAACCAAAAACCTTGTGGAAATGGCCATTTCTAAAAGTGACTGGATAGAATCAGATAGAATGCTTATTTTCTCAGATTTAGAGATGGCTCATATCAAACAGGAGATTTCAATCCAACCTCCACTGTTCTCCAGATGTGCCACAGACAAGTTATGGTGCCATATTTCTTGATGCTCTCTGTAGTAAGTAGAGGTTATAACATACTGATTATTGAGTACACAGTCGCATGCTATCAGCAAATGTTTGCTCAGTATATTATAAACAAAACAATGCATGAATTGTTCATGCTATACTTGATTTATAGGCACTGAGTGATATTTTGATATTTTGAATTTGTAGTCTTCTTCAGCACTTGAATGGTTTAGGCGCCAAAGCGGCCAATTAGAATGAAGCTGGGTTGCATGATGGCAGTCATCGCGTAAATATGAAAAGCGCTGTAAGAATAGAGTCCAAAAGTGGCGACGCCACAATACTATGCAAATTTTTTATTTTACGATATATTTACCTAAACCAATTGAAAGTCCTAGTTGAAATGAAGTCTCGCTAAAAATGTGAGATCATTTGAGAAAAAAAGTCGCTGAGATATACCTGTGAACTTTAAATTCATTATCTCTGCTTGTAGAGACTTGAAATCTTGCACAAATCCTATTTGAAGTATCTGACTGTGTGGTTTATAGAACTACATTATAAAATTCATAAAATGACGACGTCGCACTTTAAATCTTTATCATTGGCGCTAATAAGACGCATTTCGGTTTAACTTCATGCTGTAACGGTAACGTCAGTCGTCATTATCGATCATTAGCTCAGTCCGCAAAACTCCATCTAATTACTTTTCAACACTATCGGAAACTGCTCTATGTTCACTCTTTTTAGATTACGCTCAAATGAACAAGTCCCACGGTACCTTTAAAATATCACGGAAAAGCTTTCCTGTTTACCCAAAGTGATGTTTCGATCTTTCAGGTGTTGCTGGAATGTTGCTCACACTCACAATAGATGTCCTGGATCTTACCCAGTATGGCATCCGTATGTGTTCCGAGGTCGAAAACCAGATGACGTCAGTAGAAAGAGTGATGACGTATACCAAACTACCACCCGAACCAGGCTATACAAGGCGAATCCTACCGCCTGAGGACTGGCCCTATAGAGGTGCCCTAAGTATTCAAGACTTATCTCTAACGTATTTGGAAGGAGGACCTCGTGTGTTGGTCAACGTCAGCTTTAATGCCAAAGCGAAAGAAAAAGTGGGTATTGTTGGCCGTACAGGAGCGGGCAAATCCTCCCTTATTGCGGCCCTATTCCGTATGCCAGACCCAATGGGAAAGGTGCTAATTGACGGGTTAGACCTCGGCACTCTCGATATTCAGGCCGCTCGTAAGGTCATCGCGGTCATAACTCAGGACCCTATTCTTTTTGAAGGTAATCTAAGAAAGAGCCTTGATCCATTCAATTGCTTCTCGGACACGGAAACCTGGACAGCACTGGACCAGCTACAGCTGAAAAACACGGTTGAGAACCTGAGTGGGAAACTCCAGTACCGCGTGGGAGAGTCTGGGTCCGGCTTTAATTAGTGTTGGTGAGCGACAGCTGCTCTGCCTTGCGCACGCATTACTGCTGCGGTGTAGGGTCCTCGTAATGGACGAAGCTACGGCCAATGTGGATTTTAGGACAGATCATCTCATTCAGAAGGTCATTCGACAAGAGTTCGCTAACTGTACTGTGCTGACCAAAGCACATCGACTGGACACAATCATGGACTACGACAAGGTGGTGGTCCTGGATCGAGGTCACGTGGTCTTGTTCGACAAGCCCCAGGTGCTTTCTGGGAAGGCGAACGGGGCCTTTGCGAGTTTGATAAGAAGTAGAGAAAAAAGTTATAAAGAAAAGTGAATATTTTCCAACTTGCTACCTTTCAAGTTATTGTGTTGTTATTAATTTGATACGAGACGTAAAATGTATTTTCCAGTCATTCAAGACTACAAGGCTCCGGCTGAGAATTCCAGTTGAAGGCAAAATGTACACTAATAAATGCAATTTATTCAGCTTCCAATGTTATTCATAGCGTCAATACGGTTTACGGCACCACAAACATATCCCCGTGTTTATTCTGAGTGGATATCCGTCGATGTAGTCAGTCATCACTTCAAATGAAATCTATGTTATGTCCACAATAGCCAGGCTCTCAGACAGTGGATAGGGGCAAGCTAAAGATTTTAAATCACTTTGTTCACACATATAGGTAAATAAAGTTAGAAAGTAATTATATACATTATGCAAAAACGTGTACTATATTTTTATAACAATTAATTTGTTTGGAAAAACATGCAAGCGATGCTGGTAGGGTCATGCATATCATACAGCTATCTTAACTCAGCTAATTGATATTCTGATTACTCTGTAGCAGTGAAAGCTATGACACTATAATTTGACAGGACGATACTTATTATAAAATGCCCTTTTATCTGACGAGGTTGATTTTATCACGTGATCATTGCTGGCGAACAGCATTTTTGCTATAATACAATAGACGAGTTTATGGTTCATGCGCAGTTTACTAATCCTTTGTTTATTTGGCAGCTGGCCACCAGATGTCAGACAATGGTGGCCGCCCGCAAGTTAAAACAAGACTTGAACAACTGCGCATGAACCGTAAACTGGTCTATAACAACAGGAAATTTATACCATGGCATCATTTTACTACAACTACCAGAATCCTTATCAAATTCTTTTTCTCATTCAAATTTATCAAGTCCTTTGACAATTCCCAGACAATGGTCCACATTAGAGGAACAAAAGGATCCGCGCAAAGAGTTCTGGTAGTAGTAATGTCATTGCAAAACTGATCAGAATAAGCTATTTACAAGACTAGTTTACAATCATATGACAATCTAATGTAGCGAAAACTACGAATTGCTGAATAACATTCAGTCTATAATCCGAATTTCTAGTAAACAATGGCCAGTACACCATAATCTGCATACATGAAGTACTTACCCTCTAGTACATGTCGATATACAGGCAGCCCAAGCCAATGATTTTTACAAGGAATGTATGGGAATTTTTAGAAAAAATCTAAAATAGTACTAAAATGATCAATAAAGTCATAAAATCTTACCTGTGTGTTGTGAAGTTGTTCCTCTTCATCACTGATGTGTTTATTTCTGGTGTGAGGCACTTCTGGGCTTTTTTTTCCTCCCCTATATAAATATTGAGAAGGCAGGAAACACGAGACGCCATTAGTCCACGTGGCGACTCTTCGAGGCCTCGTAATTCTTCGAAAATCCAAACTTTCAGCATTTGACCTCCAGAAACCATTTCTTACATTCCTCTAGCACTCATTTAATCGATCCATCGCTTATTTCCTCGCGTTCTAAGTACTCAAATTCGACGGTTTCTGCACCCAACCTAGCATGTAACGATCCGGGGTACCGTCAGCTTGACCTTTTTTCATGGGCTGCCTGTGCTAGTTGAACCACAGGCAGCCTGTGGTTGAACGTGGCTTTTCTTCGGAAGCAGTGACGAACGAGTGCCGAAGGAATCCAACACCTCCGTGTTTTTTCGAGGAGATTTGGAGAACGAAGTCATTGTGCTCAATCGACCAATCGCTGAACGGTGAAATCTGCAGGGCAGACCCACGAACTTTTCAGCAAACAATAGGTGAAGTAAATGTCAAATAGAAACGTAGTCGATTTCTTGATTTAGTTTTCTTCAAAAGCTGTTTCAAATGTAAAATAACCAAAAACGGAACTGACCAAGATAAGTTGTACAATAATTTGTTATAGACGATTCTGTTGAACTGATTGCAATATGAGAGTGAAAAAATACGTCCATGTAGCGGCTAGAATATGGTGTGACAAATAGGTCAGTGAGAACTCGTATTAACCCTTATATTTCCTGGAGCCTAACAGATGAGCAAAGAGCAGTTAGAACTGCCGAAGCAGGACATATTAGGGACTTTAAGCAACCAGCCGACGGCGACAGCAATGACGACGGGACGTAGAAAAGTGCCTTTCTCCCGAAATTTGGTGTCTACTTTTTCACAACTAGATTTTCGAAAAAATATGACCGAGTATAGAGTTCCGTTCACGCCGAACGAAAAACGGATTGATTTACTTTCTTATACGTTCGCGTTCTCTTTAAAACGTACAATTTGGGGTTTTCACGTTGTGTTTTTGCAGAGAACGGTGGAGTGTAGGCGACTGCGTGCATTTTCACGTGCAGCTATTGTATTTTGTAATTAAGGCTATTGTTTTATGCCGTCGTGATTTGCTTAAAGTCCCTATTAAATATCCTGTTGAGTAAACGAAACCGTAAGCGCCTGAAAAGCCTTGGACAAAACTTGTAGTGTTGTGTTCTAGTGGCATTTCCGCTACTGCATGTATTTGACGATTCAATGAAAAGTAAAAATGTCCATTCCCATTACGCTCTTCTAATGGCTGATATGCCTACTGTTCTGCATATTTCACCGTTCAGCGATTGGTCGATTGAGCACAATGACTTCGTTCTCCAAATCTCCTCGAAAAAACACGGAGGTGTTGGATTCCTTCGGCACTCGTTCGTCACTGCTTCCGAAGAAAAGCCACGTTCAACCACAGGCTGCCTGTGGTTCAACTAGCACAGGCAGCCCATGAAAAAATGTCAAGTTGACGGTACCCCGGATCGTTACATGCAGCAATCGTCGAATTTGAGTACTTAGAAAGCGAGGAAATAAGGGATGGATCGATTAAATGAGTGCTAGAGGAATGTAAGAAAGGGTTTCTGGAGGTCAAATGCTGAAAGTTTGGATTTTCGAAGAATTACGAGGCCTCGAAGAGTCGCCACGTGGACTAATGGCGTCTCGTGTTTCCTGCCTTCTCAATATTTATATAGGGGAGGGGAAAAAAGCCCAGAAGTGCCTCAAACCAGGAATAAACACATCAGTGATGAAGAAGAACAACTTCGCAACACACAGGTAAGATTTTATGACTTTATTGATCATTTTAGTACTGTTTTAGATTTTTTCTAAAAATTCCCGTACATTCCTTGTAAAAATCATTAGCTTGGGTTGTATGTGGTCGATACATAACTGTCGCAGGCAAGACATCATCTCGCTCTAAACTTTATTACATGAAGAAAACAACTAGTAATAATAATAATTTTATTTCAGTGTCAGATAAAAATAGCAGTTACAATCACTAAGTGGAGACACTATAACTTAAAAGGAAAATAACGAGCGAATAATTTATAGGCATTTTCCCCAATTTTTTTAATTCCTGCCAACACTTGAGTTGAGACATAGCTTAAGCTATGTGTCAACTCAAGTGTTGGCGGGAATTAAAAAAAAATTGGGGAAAATATCGAGTGTGTTCCCGGTAAATCATCGGGCAGAATGGCGCGACACATCCGGGTCTTAAAAGTTACAGTACGCCGCCAAATTCGAAAATTAATTAGAACAGGACGGCCAATTTACAAAGGAACAGTACAAAATGGCGATAGTGGCTTAAGGTTTTGTTTTTTTTCAACAGGAAAGAAAATCGCTACAAAAAAACAAAAGGGCGCAAAATGTAGATCAGATGATAAACTTCACCATCCCGCCAAAATATTTTACCTAACACATATTTTATGAGTATGAAAATGACACGGAACCTCAGGGTTTTTCGTGTGTTTTAAAGGGGACATTTACTACTAGTGATATGCGAGAGCGATCTACGAACAAATAAAAACCTCTTCTAAAAACCAAAAGGGCGCAAAATCATGAACATATCCTGAAGGCCTTTACTGCCAAGTTTCAGCGCCAACCGACCACGATTAGTAATATGTTTTTAAGGTTTAATTTCACCTTCATGAAATCTCTCAAAGATGGCTGCTGAAATCCTCATTTGAATATGCGCGCTTCTACGCTTCAGTTAATCTGTCTCCGCCTCCTTCAGTTGTAGCTCCGCCTCCTAAAGACGATATGTTAACATATCACTGATGTCATTTGGAACCGACTGGTCATTCATCTAATTGAATAACGTCACCGTGCCAGTTTTGATCTCCAGAGATAATTTTAACACTTGTTAATTGCAGCCAAGAAATCCATTGTCACCGGTAAACAACAACTCGCAAACAGTTTGACAACATACTTCTTCGCAAAAAAAAAGCACATCAAAGGATAGAAAAACTGCCATAGAATTCTGCAAGTAACGGAACGCTTCCAATTATCCGCTAAACAACAACTCGTAATAAAAAAAATATCAACGCAATGAAATGTCTAATAGGTCTTTTGCTGTGATACGAAAAACAAATCATTCATATTTTCGTTTGGGAAAGTCTAAATTCTAATTTCCCAAACGAACACAATATCAAAGAAATCTTTTGACTGCTTGGAGGAAAAAGGGAAAAATCCATGAAATCTGCCGGGCGTGATATTTTGGATGTTATTCTGATATGCGAATGTATTTATATTTATAAGCGGCACAGAGCCACGGTGTTGTAAGATCGAAACTAAAGCTCAAAATTATTGTTAAAATAACACTTGCGCGTCATGAGCAAATCTTGAACTTACGTTTAAATTAGTTCAAGCTCTAAAATGAGACGTAACTCATGTTCGTACGTGTTCTAGAAGGATTTAAAAGCTAAAACAAATCGTACGGCTGTTGGCGGCAGATTCCATTCAAACTAAAGCCTAGTTAAAATCAAGAGCGGCAACAAAACAAATCTTAGAAAGTATTGAATAAAAACTATGATGTTGCGTGTTCAAGATATTCCAAGCTTCAAAATGAGACGTCACTGATTTTCGTACGTGCTCTAGAAGGATTTAAACGCTAAAAAAATCGTGATTTGTAGTAACCGGGAGGATGTCTTGAGCGGGTTGCCATGTTCGTACTAGTTTTTTTCTGAACTAAATGTTAAGTTGACAGTTAGCTGTCTATTTACGTTGAAACGAACAGTGGCACGAGCCAGATAAACAATAGCCGAACGCGGGTCTGTTTGAATATTGTCTCAACGGAAGCATTCAATTAGAAGCATACAATTAGAACGTTGTAATTACCTTATCTAAAAGTGTGAAATGGGAAGATAGAGCGGCACAGGGCCATTGTGCCGTTAAGTTCAAAACCAAAGATCAAAATACCTGTAAAATAACATTTGTGCGTCATAAGCAATTGTTAAACTTATGTTTGAAATATTTCAAGCTTCAAATTGATACGTTGCTCATGTTCGTACGTGCTCTAGAAGTATCTAAAAGCTAAAAAAATCGCCCAGCCGAGTTGGCGGCAAAGGACCGTTCCAACTAAAGCTGAGTAAAAGGCAACCGCGACAAAACAAATCTTAGTGAGCTTTAAATAAAAACTATAATCTTAGCGCGTCAAAAGCAAATCATAACGTTCTATTCAGAATAATTCAAGCTTCAAATTGCGATGTTGCTCATGTTTATACGTGCTCTAGAAGTATTTAAAAGCTAAAAACATCGCACCGGCGATCTCAAAGTTATAACTTACTCCGTTTTATACGATTCATAGGAAAAAAGTAAACCAACACGATTCTTTAATTTCTCAGAGATAAACTAAGCGGCGATTCGAATCATGGATTTAACCCAAAATTTACAAAAACAAGGTATCTTAAACTTCGAATTGATAAGTTTTAAGTCTGAATCTGTGTAATTGGCCCACCAAGGAAATAACAAGGTCGAACAGACGAAAGGCTTTGCAAATGGGCTTCTGATATAACAACAATAGTTAGTGTGATGACCTTCTTTAACGAGCTTTGGGAGTCCCGTATTCCCATGAAGCGAGCAGTTGACAGTGATTGACATGTGCTTCATGTGATGTGGGAGTAGAGTATTCCCAAACCGATTTGTCAAAAGCCAATAACAATCGCTCTCCCGCAGAATTAATTAGCAATGTTATAATTATTCCGTCCTCACTTTAACCTCTCGGCCGTAAGTACATGTCGCCGAGAACAATAGAATTCTGCGCGATGATAACAGCTCTCGGTCCTCGATAAAATTGTCATTCCTTAGCTAGCTCATTCCATGATGTCAGAACTTCTGCAATACTTGCCTGAATATGTAGTGAATGGGTGGCAAAAACTAAAGCGCGAGACAGCCTCAGAAATATAGTGATTTATGATTGACAGGCGCTATTGCATAATTTTACGCCCCGCCCACAATGGAATAGATTTATGGCAATGATCGAAGCCCTTACAAAGGCTGACATGATTACTCTTTCAACGAGAAGACAATCTCTATGCCATAATTTTATTAACTGAGAATAAGAGTGATCCTTTGACTTTCCTATATCCAGAATCAGAATATATTTCCCTAAAACAAAAGATGTGGCTCTACTAGACCATCATGAAAGAGAGGAAGAACCAAGAGCTCTGAAGACTTCATCAAATTTAGATACTAGATATTAATACAAATTGATATATAGGATTCATGACTATTTATATCTGGTCTTATCTAATTTCATGATTCCTCAAATTGATTTGATTTTGATTTGAGGCATTCGGATCAGAACCTGATCACAGGAGTACAAACAATATATTGCTGGTTTTCACTCAATCCCCAGAGATTCGAATGACAAAGGGCATGGCGGCCATGTTGGTGGCCCAACAAAAGAAGCTAACGAGAATCTATTGTTTAAGGGCACCAACATGGCTGCTATGACGTCAAGTGAAAACCAGCAATAGGTCTCAAGGCCCCCGTCAGTAGACCTACGATTTGACGTCCTTGTCCGAGACGACGTGAAGGTCTAACCATTTGAAGTTGTTTCACAAAGGCAGCACCTTCTACTCAGTTATTTTAAGACCCTGAGTGTTGGTCCGGCTGGGGTTTGAACCCGCGACCTTCCGCTCGACAGACCGGAGCTTAACCACTGAGCTAACCGCGGGAGGCGTTTTACTCAATTACTCAACCAACAAGATTTTCAGATCATGCTAACCTCACCCTGATTAACCATTTTTAAAATAAACGTCCTGAATTCAAATACTGTCTGGTAATTTAATACCTCACTTTTAATACAAATGGTAATATTTATAAAAGAAACTACTCAAATTTTAATTCTGATGATTCTGTTAGTGATGTCAGAAAAGTCAACTTTATGAATGATTTATCTAAATTACCAAGCACCACTGATAAATATATCTTTTTTCACAACTCACTCCTTGAAATTATTAATAACCATGCTCCTTTGACCAAAATATCCAAGATACTCACAGTAACTTGTGGTGTTCCTAAACGATCTGTTCTAGATCCTATTATTTTCCTTCTGTATATTAATGACATTGTAAATTAGTCCAAAAATGCATTTTTTTTGCTGATGATACTGACTAGTCTCTTTTACTCATGCAAAAAAATCAATGAACTAGAATGTATCACTAATGGTGAACTTCTTAAAATCCAGGAATGGCTTTTATGTAATAAGCTTTCTCTCAATATAACGAAATCAAATGTCATCCTTTTTCACTCTTCTAAAAATAAAAATTGATAATGGTCTCTTGCTTTATATTAGAAAAGGATAGTACCAAATATTTAGGTATTATTATTGATAAACATCTGACAGGGAAAGACCAATTAGCCGCAATCAAAATGAAGCTAGCAAAAACGCTGCTCGGATAGCCTTTTTTAAAGGGTTTAACTGTCTGTGAGTGGAACAAGCTTTCCCCCATAATTTGTTTCAACTGTAAGAAGGTTGGGCACCACTATAGAAATTGTATAGGTCCCCTCGCCGCTCTAACGATCCACGCATACCGCAAAGCCAACAAAACGGTAATCAAAACCGTAGTTTTCCAGCCGTTCCTCACAACGGCAAAATCAACCTTTAAACTAAAACGGGTTTTCGAGCTTCGGGAGGCTACGAAAACCCCGAATACTTTTAATGTGAACACTTTATACTAACTAAGAAACTCAGAAGAGAGAGAGAACCAAAATAAAACAACGGAACACTTTACCAAAGCACACGAAACTCAAATGAATAGGAAACCAGCTGTGAATACTAATATCGGGATTATCGATAACAATCACTCAAATGTGATTAACACTTTACACTGAGAAGTGCTCCGGTTTGCCGCGAAAGTACTGAATTGAATATTCCGGCTCGTTTCTTAAACAAAGATTTTACCTCAGATCAAATACATTTTTCGCTCAGTGACACTGTTTTCCCGGACAGTGATCAGGATCATTACGATCTAGAACATTTTCAACCCATAAATTTAACCCAACACAACGAAGACCCAACCCGGTTTCAACATGTGAACATGAAATCATTGCAGAACATACCAGATGCGAATCATCTGAAGAACCAATTCATAGTTTGAACGAAATATCATTAAATTATTACCAAGAGAACCATTCACAAGACGAACAACCCATTTTTGTTAGCAACCACTCTGTAGTCGGGCTAGAACAAGTAACTTCACAAAGCAACCATGACCAAAGCGAATCCAGTGAAACCTTTTCACTAGCCCAGCATGATCCTGCAGTCACTCATAGCATTTCTGAGATGGAAAATTCAACAGCAAATGAAATTCAAATTCATCCAACAATGGCATCATTCGCCTGTCACAGTACGACAACCATAGAACATAAAGTTTTGTCAATACCAGACAATTTTAGCCATGTAAAAGTAAAAATAGGCGCCCAAACTGTTTCTACAATCAATATTTTAAGTACAAAGCCAGAAGCACCTGTCATTCGTGCCACACATTCGAAGACAATGAACTTTACAAACCAGAATTTGCACACCGTAAATTAAGAAAAAGGACAATAAGAATACAGCATCAACAAAGGTAGAAAGGTTACCATGGCGAAAGACCATAAGAAAATGTACAGCTACCCTATTACAATGTTCATTTTTACTGGTAGTTTGTAAAACATTGCCAGGTCTCTTTCATGGCCTATTGTTCCTCGTTAGCTTAATCACTACATTATCGACTAATAACAAATACGCCAACGCTCTTTATTCACAACGCACAAATATTGCTGAAAATTCGAATCAATCTGCCACAAGTAACAGTGATATAGACATAGATAGTCCCAATAGCAATACAATGACAAAGAAATGCGCTAAAGAAGCAAAATTTAATACTCAGAAACCATGTTTAGCTGTCGTAGATGATGACGATCCAGCAATAGTTACGGAACCAGAAACCATAGAAGTCCCGAACCAACAAAATACGAATAAGTTACCAGAAGACAAAGATATTCAGGCCAATTACATTATATATGAAGATACGAATTTTACGACTACAGATAGTCCACAAGAAGTTAAAGATTTTAAGGCCATTTACATTAGTGAAATTTCAGAGTTAAGTAACATTACATATGATGATGCAAGCATTAGTAAGGGACATATCAATACAATAGGTTTTCAGAATACAACAAGCAATCTTACAATATCAGGTTCGATAGGTGATTTTCAATTAACTTTCTTGGTAGATACAGGCGCAGCTGTTACAGTGATTGGTAAAGACACATGGCAGCAAATTCCCGAACTTTGTAAACACCCACCTGAAATCTCAACTTTAAATATGCTCCGGTCGGTCAGTGGACAAGATATTCCTGTTTTAGGACAAATTTTAGTTCCATTCACTGTTGATAACAGAGTATATCCTTTCTTAGTCTATGTAGCTGACAAAGTTTTATACGATGTCATTCTCGGAAAAGATTTTTTAGAACATCAGGCGATAATTGACTTAAAGTGCCTATCACCCTTTTGCAATTTTGATAGCTTATGAACCTCCGAAAAGTTTGGAGTACTTCTGTGAAGAAAGTTTTGGTTTAAAGTGAATACTTTATGTTCTACGCTTGTTTGAAATCGTGTAAATGTGACCTTTCCTGACCCATGACCGCGTAAGTAAAAGCCTGGGTTGAAACCTGGGTAGACGTCATCTCATTAATGCATTATTCTCCATGGCGCCTTTTTATCACAACAACATCGATGCATTGAAAATATGCACAGTTTTTGAGTTGTTAGTAAAGAAAAAAATCATTTTAGTCAACATGTTAAGTATTTCTTCAAATGATTGCAAAGCCGAATTAATTATATGACGTCAAGATGACGTCTACCCAGGTTTCGACCCAGGCTTTTGCTTACGCGGTCATGGGTCAGGAAAGGTCACATTTACACGATTTCAAGCAAGCGTAGAACATAAAGTATTCACTTTAAACCAAAACTTTCTTTACAGAAGTACTCCAAACTTTTCGGAGGTTCATAAGCTATCAAAATTACAAAAGGGTGATAGGCACTTTAAAGAACCACACTCTTGATATACCACCCGCTAAGATACACAATCCAATTAATCCTAGCCAGGTTAAATAATGTATTGACAACGCGTCGGAAACTTTAATTTTGCCACCTCGCCCCGAATCAATTTTCTACATAGAGCACCAATTTAACTCTGCTGATACAGAGATTACTTAATTAAACAACTTGGCCATCTCTTTTCTTTACAGGTAATCCTGTAATACCAAGGCTCTTGCCCCTTTTATTGATTAATCCTTTCACGCCTCACTTGCATTTATACTAATGATAATTCTACCCGATTATTTATTATCGATCCATATTAGTGTTAGTTCGTAATCCTTGACCGCAAGTAATAATTTTTGAAGATACCAAACTCATTTATAATATAGATCAGTCTTCTGATAACACGAGAATTTTAGGCAAAAATAAATAAATAATCATTTTGCAAAAGATGCACAATGTCATTACAATTCAACTTTAGAAATGTTTTCTAAAGTCTCTTTTTAAGTGTTTTCGTCAATCTTACGTCTTTTTGAAATTCAAAATCCCGTAAATCAAGTTTCTCGTTTCAAGATAAGGAATTCATTGCATCTAACGATTTTCCTAGATTCTTACTGTTCGCATTATCTGCGAGATTAAATAAAAATACAAACGTGTACCCATTACTTATAAATCCAGTGACAGAATATGAACATCGAACTGGTAAACAAATGAATTTGAATATTTTAGTTACGCTACCTAAACTTTTGAATAGGAATTCAATTTTTTCACAATAGAGTACTTAAACTATTGTTAAAGCTGATGCTCTAACTAGGTGTTATTATGGCATACTTATCTATCCAACTAATGTACTAAAACTAGTCAAAAATATTGAGTGGCTTGGTTTACCTTGGTCCCCTGGAACCAAGATTGATTTCTCACCCAACCACAAGCCAACTACATGTGCACAACTAGAATGGTAACCGCTATTATTTGCCGACCAAACGCTCAAACTGCGCAATGGAACATTGACTCTGACACCACTAAGTATATACTGTGTAATTTACATGCACCATGCAATAGGACTACGGCAACAATGGAAATAGGACATGCGCAATGTCCCACTTCCCTTACCGTCACCATGCCAATATTTACACGCCCCTCAGCCAAGCGTGATGTACCATGAATCTCAACCTCAGATGACGTGACTTTGAAACCAAACCACAGTGATATCCACTTGATGATCAACACCATTATATTGATTTCGTCCGCATGCTATTCTACACACAAAGTTGCCTGACGACTGGTGTAAGAAGGAGAAACTTCCTACAATTGAACCAGTATTGATTGCAACACGACTTGGACGATGATGAGTCTGCAAACGTTTGAGTGAACGCTGAACATTCAGTTATTAATCATCCCACTAAACCGAAAAGAAACGAAGATTACGAGTTACAAGGACTGAGGTTTTAAATCCTCCATGAATTGATGTTTCAAAACAAAATTATCTAAAAGTATTATGCAGTATTAGTATTCAATATTGAACAATATGTACTATTAACCATTTATTCAATTATATATTATTATTCAACCATGGAATTTGGGATCACGCAAGAACGTAAAAAAAGGTATTTATTTTTATTTGTACATCTCTAACCTTACACTTGTGTTATCCAAAATTTCCATTTTAGCTATTATATTAATTTATGATAAGTATTTAATCTCTAATCAACAACAACAACAACAAAATAACGTAATTGTCCAACATTTTACTATTTCGCAACAGCTAAATAGATTTATCCTCTTATGGGTTACATATAATATAGAAAAAAAGTTACTACTTTCTTTCTCACGGAGCTCGAATCTGAGAAAGGACGCATGTTACGAAAAAGGATCTTACGATTTTAGACAAAATTCTACTTTAGGAGAAACATATATTAAATTAACAAGTTCTAGTTTAGCCCACGCTCGACGCATCCAAAGTTGAGTTACTTTAATTAAATCGTTATTTTGTTAAACTCGTTTGGGCACGAGCCTGTATTTACTAAGGTCACGACCCTACGTGCAATAGGAATTCATGTAAAGACAGCTGTATAGCTTGAGAACTATTCTGGTCAAGGACATCTGTCTACCACAGAGACCATTGTTTGTAAATGACATAAATACAGAACGAATATCTTGTAAGATAGAGAAGATAGAGGAAGGGCGGAGAGAAGAGCCGCGCGTCATGGCTAGTCCACGATTCTTCATGGTCAGCCTCAATGCTTAGTCATGGCCAGTCTTTTGAGACCAGTAATAAAGTACGTTACGATCCAACCTTGGTTGTCGTCAGCTCTACGAGAATCCCCTCAGTTCAGGAAAAGACTCCCTGACACTACGGTCTGATTTACTGTCCATACGGCCGATAAAACCATACTCACTCAGCTATGCCGCGAAGCAGAACCATGATAAATTACTAATACAGTTTTCAGATCGACTTCTGGATCTCACAGAAAGTAAGGAGCCACTAGTAGTCTGAAGGTTTCTCTGAATCGCTCCTCAGTAGTAGGAGAGGGACCGAATTAGCCCTTTTTTGTGGCGCTATGCTAATTTTTGTGGCGCTCTCATTAATTCAATGACGTCACGGTTCTATTGTCTTGGACTCATGAATAAAGTGCGGCGCTCTCATGAATAAAGTGTGGCGCGCTCATGAATAAAGTGTGGCGCTCTCATGAATAGAATGTGGCGCTCTCATGAATAAAAGGAGGTGAATAAATTAAAAGGTTGCGGATCCATGGCGCGGTGGTTGGCTGACTGATTAATTAGGGGTGGGTGACATTACCTATTAAATATTAATAAGTATCTAGAGGGAGGGGAGGGGTGGTCAAGGACTGTAGATTATTGATGAATAATGAAGAATTGGGTGGGTGAGGATCATTACCTATTCAAAATGGCGGCCTGGGCAAGTATGAACACGATCAGCTGTCGCTATTGTTCTTAGGGATTAAGTCATTAACAGTCCAACAATAGCCAGGTGGTTTTCATTATCTATTGTTTCTGTGGATGAGGTCATGCTTCTATTTCTATTTCGAAGTTGATACGTGAACAAGATGGAAGTGATCTACAAGCTAGGACCTCGAGGCAATCATGGAGGAAGATAAGTTGTACGCTGTAGCCTATACACCTGATGGGGATAGATTTGGAGACTTAACTGAGTATGGAAAGAGAGCATCAAACTAGTCTGGCATAAGCATTACCGGACATCTGTGTTATTTTTTATAAAGAGAAAATATTTTCACTGAAAACTACCAAGCATTTGCTGAATTGTACAAAGCACACAAGATTAAAAGGAAGTTAAGGGAGTACTATTGGCCTGAGAAGAAAGAAGACACTTTGCTAACCTGTGATGGAACAGAGAGGAGGAACAGAGGAGAGGAACAGAGATGGAACAGAGGAGAGGAACAGAGACAAGACAAGACAAGACAAGACAAGACAAGACAAGACAAGACAAGACAAGACAAGACAAGACAAGACAAGACAAGACAAGACAAGACAAGACAAGACAAGACAAGACAAGACAAGACAAGACAAGACAAGACATATTTTATTAGAGTGCCAAGCGACAGACTGTACATAGGCATACTTCTCCAATATTCTATACAAGGATGGTTTGCCTAACTTTAAAGTGCCACTACGACGAAAATTTACCATTTCGATTTGCCACTTTTTCAGTGTCTATAGGTCAATCAGTATTCGAAATATCCGAAATAGTAAAACATATTCCCAAATGGGCATCTTAAACCACAAATTTTAGGAGAGTTTACCGGTAAAATCCTGTCCGCCATTGCTGGAAGCCGTGCCCTTTGTTCAGCTTTAAACAAAGGTTTATTCACCGGAAGTGATGTCATACACTTAACACGACAACCTCGTGGCGCGAAATAGCGTGCATAAAAAGTAGCCAACCTCGCAAAGATAAATATAGCTTTCTTCTTATGTACGTGAAGACGTTTTTAGTAGAAATATGCCTCCAGGCGTTGTGTTCTGCAGGCGAGCGTTAAGTGTATGACATCATTTCCGGTGAATAAACCTTTGTTTAAAGCTGAACAAAGGGCACGGCTTCCAGTAATGGCGGACGTGTAGATTCAATATTCGGAGCTAAAAAAATAAGACTTCCTGTCGTTGTATCGAAAAACAATTTGAACTGGTAATAATATATGAACTCTACTTTATGAATATGCAAAAACATTGATATGTCAAAATTTGATCGTAGGGGCACTTTAAAACATTCATAGATGTATTTTGCTATTTCTGGCTTATGTTTTTTTGGTGCGATTAAATCTTTATAGTTTGTTATTTTTTTGTTTATATCTTGAAAAAGAGAGTTTCTCAGATCAGAATATAATTGACATTTAGATAAAAAATGTTCTTCGTTTTCCATATTTGACAATGTGGGCATATTCTCAATTCAGGACACACATAAATTCTGTTATAACGGCCTCTTTCAATTTGTAAAATATGGTCGCTTATTCTTAACTTAGTTAGTGCTCTGCGATGATCTATGTTTTTAACTTCCAATAAATAATCTTCGAGTTTATATTCTGTTTTGAACTCACGAAATGTTCTTAATTTGTTTCCTCCCACTGATCTGGATTCATCATCGAAGATGCTTGATCTCCAGTCTTGAGTTTCAATATCCTCTAGTCTTTGTTTAGTATATTTATAAAACCGCTTGATCTCGTTTTCATCAATAACGGCATCTTGTTGGGATTCCCAGCAATAGCTCTCTGTTCCTCTCTTCCCCACCCCCCCCGCCCCCTCTTTTTTCTCTCGCCCCAATCCCCCTTACCTCCGCTCGCTGCGCTCCGATACTCCAGAGGCTCGCTGCAACCTCGTTCCCAGGGGTCTTTACGCGCCTAATCAAAAATGGCGTCGAAAGTACCCCTGGTACAGGCTGGTTGGATTCGGCCACCGATTGGCTAGACGTTAAGCGCGCGCTGATTGGAGAATTTCAAATAGCGCGTGCATTTCTGCTTTGAAAAATAAACTGGTGATGTCGTCTTTCGCATTGCGCGTTCAAAATTCGTTGAAAACAACTACGAATTCATCGGAACTTAGCGTTTTTGCCTTTTATTATACTCACTTCGCAACTGGGTACAAGTAGAATAATGTACGGTTGGAATTCATTGGGATCACACTTTAACCGCTAACCGTTTTTCAGCGATGATCAATCCAAGATGGCGGATGCTCATCGAACGTATTCAGCGCCGCGCAACCAAATTCATGTTAAAAGTAGATTTACCCTATAAAAATAGGCTACTTAAACTTAATCTACTGCCACTTTCATACTGGCTAGAATATCTAGACCTCATATATTTGTTTAAGTGTCGCCTTAAGCTTAACAATACCGATCTATCTAGTTATGTAACTCCATGCTCGCTTTCATCAAGATCTACAAGAAGCACTACTGGTTCAGACTACAAGCTTAACCCATGCAAAACATCTACTTATAGGGATTCTTTCTTTAATCGCATAGTTATTCTATGGAACTCGCTGCCTTTAAATATTAAGTCCTGTAGTTCAATTTCGTCTTTCAAAACATTGCTACGAGCTCACTATCTTGCGCTTTTGCTTTCCACTTTTGACCCTGATCGCATTAGAACCTATAAAACTATCTGTTCTAAATGCCGATCTACTAACACATCTACTATTTGTTGCCGCTAACTTTTTTCTGCGCTTATTTACTTGTACTTGGCCGGCCGACCAAATGTACAAATGTACACTATTATTATATTTTTTTTTGCATCATATATTTTACATTTCATGCTTAATACATTATTCATAGTTCTATCTGTAATGTATTGTCAGTGCATTCGTATTTGTCTCAGGCTGAGCTCGTTTGGACCTAGAGTCTGTTTCTCAGCCTGAGTTAAGCTATTAAATAAATAAATAAATAAAAAATATGCCCACATATTGGGCATATTTTTGGGTCACATGACCAGCCTGTACCAGGGGTACTTTCGACGCCATCTTTGATTAGGCGCGTAAAGACCCGTGGAAACGAGGTTGGGCTCGCTGCGCTCCGATACTCCAGAGCCGCAACGCAGGCTAGAATGAAGCAAATCACGTGGATATGCTAGGATTTGTAAGCTTTTGTTTTGCAATGTATTTAGTTCTCGTTGTCTATTAAAGTGGCCCCAATTTCAGCACTGTTTGAATGTTGTGCAGGGAGAGATTTGATATTTGGGACTGATGAATTGAATTACTCATCATAAATTCAAAGGGATGAGGAAGTTTTATGGCTAGAATAGCCCACTTCCGCGATATGCTTTACTTGTCACGCACAAAAGTTTCAATACGAGGCTCCGTGCTGAGAAAAGAATAAATTTAATTTAGCACGGGGCCTCGTATTGAAACCCTTGTGCGTGATTGCGGAAGTGGACTATTATTTGGGCGATCACAATTCATTAGTACCCAGGTCCCATATGGTTCATGCGTGTACGCCTTTTGTCTTCGGAATGTCAACTTTATACCCAGCTCATTACACGGAGAAGTCTCAGCTGGTGGAAAGTTTGGTAAGGCTCACGTTCTTCTGATTCGTATTTTATCAGCTGTGCGAAATATTTTGGACCATAACACTAACTTTGTTATTTCGTGTCTTTAATGCAGCGGTTGGAGCCTATACCACGCACAATGTACAACAACTGTAGCATCAACAGAGGTTCGCAAAGGCATGATCCCAAGGCGAGCGAGTTGGAAGAAACTTACAGTAGTTCCCGTTCGTCCTTTGCCGACTTGTGGGACAGTTCTATACCCGTAGAGGTAAACTTAGATGTCAGTTCTTCTGCACGAAGTAACATAATTAACACGGCATGGCATGTTGCATATAAAAGTTCTAGCGAGTAACATATTAATGACCATTAATTAATATTTTCTTTTCTGGTCAAATGTTATGTTTCATCATGTAATTTTCCTTGTTCTTGAACTGACGACTCAACTAAATACCACTGTGTTATGTTTGTAAGATATCTATACAGCCATTAATGTTTCAGGACGTTTGCTGTTTTACTTTTAGGTAATACGTTGTAAATTATCAGCAGTTTCATTTAATTTCAAATACTGGTAACAAGCTACCCGGCAAGCTAAGGTGCATCAGGGGGAGGGGGAAAATGTTTTGCGCGAATCCATAGTCCTTACAGGGTACCTCTCGGGCTGTTTTTATATGACTATTTGCTGGTTATTTCATGGTTTTCTATGGAATGTGGGTGAATATTTTGCAATAATCTATTGTCAGAATTAAAAAATTGGAAGGCCACTGTGTTGCAATTTTGGAAGGTGGACATGTCCTTGTTGCAATTTTGTCAGATGTCATCTATGCCAGGTCAGAATTTAATATTACGGTAAGCTACCAGTTAAGTTATTGCAGCCATATGCTCTGGGATATGTACATGATTGTAGTTATACCCAAGTCTTTTCAAAGATATGAGTTATGTGAATAAAGTAACATGCATAAGCTATGTTTCATTGTAACAGTTACAGGATATCGAACTGATACCATGGCACGCATGAAAAAGCGTGATATCTTTATGACTAACTTACCAAAGCAATGTCATTGTTGTCTTTTTTTACAATTACAGATAAGAAATTTGGATATAATGAAAATCCAGATATACATGTACTAACAAAAAACCGTGTGG
This sequence comes from Actinernus sp. WN-2022, assembly GCA_030867875.1. Lineage (NCBI taxonomy): Eukaryota > Metazoa > Cnidaria > Anthozoa > Actiniaria > Actinernidae > Actinernus > Actinernus sp. WN-2022. Next base: position 32,886,024 of record JAOWCC010000064.1, read on the forward strand.
AAATGGCCATTTTTAAAGACAAGTGACTGGATTTAAGAATGCTTATTTTCTCAGATTAGAGATGGCTCATATCAAACAGGAGTATTCAATCCAACCTCCACTGTTCTCCAGATGTGCCACAGCCAAGTTATGGTGCCATATTTCTTGATGCTCTCTGTAGTAAGTAGAGGTTATAACATACTGATGAGTGTATCTAAAGGTTATTTATTGAGTACACAGTTGCATGCTACCAGCACATGTTTGCTCAGTATATCATAAACAAAAAATTGCATATGAACTGTTCATGTTATACTTGATTTATTAGGCACTGAGTGATATTTTGAAAGTTCTCAAATTGCACTCGCCTAAAGGCTCGTGCAATAGATCTAGTCACCTTGCCTGTTGTCCCATTTCAGACCACGTGACTTTTCCCTTGAGTAATGCTTTTTTGTTTGTCTGTATCCCAAGAGGAAATGTACCAATTTCTGTAATTGGAAATTTCTGGAGAACAAAGCACTGAATCCTCTGGGGAATTATCACATGGTCTAAAATGGGGCAACAAACAGGCAAGCTGACTAGGTCTATTATTAGAACTTCCAAACTATCACTCAGTGCCTATACACCTCATTCATAAGGGCATGGTCTCTGTATTTTAACAGTTTAGCTACATGTTCAATGTATGAATTTCTACAAATGCTGTACGTGATTTATATATAATATTTATATGAGTGATATTTGGAAAGTTTTGATAATTATTGCACTAGCCTTTTGAGAACTTTCAAAATATCATTCTGCCAGTGCATGCCCATAAATCACAAATACATGTACAATTTATCGCATGAACAGTTCATGCGATTTTTTGTTTATAATAATTAGACTGAACAAACATTTGCAGAGAGCATGTGGCTGTGTACTCCATAACCTTTTTATGTACTTGTTATTGACCAATCAGAATCCAGTTATTTTGTTGAGTATATTTATATAAGTCCCTTGGACTTGTCCCCTCGTCTGAACTAGGAAAAATATTGTTGTGGGAAAAATATCAAACTGGTTTGAATTTTAAAATCCTCACCTTGCCAAATTCAGTTTGTTGATTGGCACCTGAAATGTACAAGGTGCATGATAACTGCAATTAGGTCTTTTGTAGTGGGTGAAACTTTGAAATGAAACTATAACCCTAAAAATGTTTATGTTTCATGTTTGAAATACAAATGGTTAGTAATGTCACATTTAACGTTAAAGTGCGTATGAGCCTTTGTGCAATTTTCATAGCTATGAACCTCCAAAAAGTTTTGAGTTAACAACAACAACAAGTTTATTTTGTACTCATAATTTACAAAGAGCAATAGACTAATAATAATAATAACAACCAGATTAGTACAAGGAGGCTCAGAATAACTGAAAAGCTAAACTCAGCTGAGCCACCAAAAATAGATTTACATGCATTGTAAGGTCAGAGCACCGGAGTACTTCTGTGAGTACCGGAGTACTTCTGTGAAGAAATTTTTGGTTTACAGGGAATACTCTATCTTCTACGCTTGTTTGAAATCGGGGAAACACGACCTTTCCTGATTCATGACCATGTAACTATAAGCCTAGGTCAATTCCTGAGGTGACGCTCATATGCACTTTAACTACGTGCATACCAAATCCTGATCCATGCAATAATTATAATTCTCAACAGATAGGATGGCGGCCTTTTTGCCGTGATTCTCTGAAATGCAGGGGGCTGTGGCATGGCCTCAACATTCTGTACACGTTGATCATCTTTCTGCTGTTGTTATTTAGCTATGTGTCTAGTATCATAGCATGCCAAGCTCGACTGGATGTCACAGCTAGGGTTTGTAAAATGGTTGAGTTTTATTTCAATAAATCATGTTTTTTTATTATTTGTAACCCGAATTCATGGCTCCAATAGCAAATTCATTTGATGGGGATGTCTTTGCACAATAAATTGTTATTTTAAAAGGCAGTGAAGGGGTTTTGTGTGGTCAGTAATTAATTGGTGTGTGATTTGTGAAATCTGATCATAAATAGCTGTGATGTGGTGAGATTGGGGAAAATAGTACAAAAGTATTCTGTATGTACACTGTAACACGTAAAGAAAAATATGTGTAATAAATTATTCATGAATTTATGGAAAATTTACCTTTCTGCAAAATGGTACTTTTGTATGTATAACATTAGCATGGTAAAAGAACACCTGATAGAACATCCTACAATGGTTAAGAGAGTCCTTTATTTTTAATAAAATTAAAAATGATCAATCTTTTAAAATCTGTTATAATAATAGGTACTTATTGACTGAGTGGGAGGGCTGGACGGGAAAATATTTGGCTCGAGGACATCGTACAAAATGACCGAGAGCCAACTATTTTTCCCGTCCGGCCTGACATAACTCAGTCAATAGGTTTTTTATCATATGACCATATTTTTTTGTAGAACAAACAGCAAGAAAAAAATTTGCAGGGCTGGACGGCTTTTTCCAGCCTGCTCACGCCATACACGTCTGGCCCTCGTCACATGACTTTTGTAAATGGTTTTGAAAGGAAAGCATGTGCGGGGCCATATGGGTCATATGATAATGTCTTTTATTGCCAGTCAAACCTAGTAAATTCTATGGGCTATGCATGCTTATATATACTGCCAGTTTATCAAGAGATATCTTCAACTGAAATCATTGTTGCGTCTAATTCAACCAAATAATTTACAATTTATGGAAAATTTGTGTGTGATACATAATTCTATGGTTAGATCTGCCAGTTTCTTAAGAGATATCTTCAACTGAAATCATTGTTTTTGTCTGTTTCATTTCTAGGTAACTGTCCATACAACCATGTTGCCAACACACATTCCCACAACTCCACATAACAAAAGCACTCCACACCCAACAACTGCATCAAATTCAACCCACAATGCAACAACCCCACCTCTCAATATTTCTACAACCGTACCTCCCAGTAACCCATACACCACTGCTAAGACGACAGGATTTCCGGCAATCGCCATGTTCACCCTGGCTACTGCCAGACCAGAGTGGCGTCCAACAGAATGCACACACATGTTGAGTGCATACATTGTGCCCAACTTTCTGCACTTCCTTGCCTTCGTTATGGGGTTTTACCACTATAGGGTTCAGGAGAGTGAAGGACTACATGCTCTTATTGAAATGGTAGGTTAGGTGGATTTCAGATAACATTCTTTACATTTTGCCTCGTTAGCATAAATCAGACTTCACACTACAAACAAACAGAGTCCATAAATTGAAAGAGTGTCCCGGGCCCCTACTTACTACTGCCTCAAAATGAGGGTGCTTTTGGTGCATCCTTCCCTTGGTCCTTTGCACTACCTCTGATCACTTCCCTTGGTCCTTTGCTCTACCTCTGATCACTTCCCATGGTCCTTTGCAGTACCTCTGATCACTTCCCATGGTCCTTTGCAGTACCTCTGATCACTTCCCTTGGTCCTTTGCACTACCTCTGATCACTTCCCATGGTCCTTTGCACCACCCCTGATCACTTCCCATGGTCCTTTGCTCTACCTCTGATCAGTTCACATGGTCCTTTGTGCTTCCTTTGTGCAATTTGAGAACTTTCAAAATATCACTCAGCGCCTATAAATCAAGTATAGCACGAGCTGTTCATGCAATTTTGTGTTCATAATATACTGAGCAAACATTTGCTGAGAGCATGCAACTGTGCACTCAATAACTTTTTTATGCACTCGTCATTGACCAATCAGAATCCAGATATTTTGTTGAGTATGTAATAAGTAAACTTCTACGTAGCAACAAAGGATGATTTTTTGGCCAGGCATACCCGGAACATTTCCACTTACACGACAAAAATAAGGGGTGCCATAACATTTTGGCAGCGTACCTAAAATTTAGGAGTGCTGTGCCCAAAATGCTTGTCGTGCAAACTGAGTCTTACTAACCAAAGATCTTTCAAGATAACGACGTAAGCTTATTAAAGCATTTATACAACCCTAATTTTAATATATGCTTACATTAGTTTTTATTTGTAGGTTTTTCTTCAAAGTAAAATACAGACTAAAATCGTAAAGAGGCTGAGGTAAGTTTGTTCGTTGAGTTTAAATACCTCGTGTTTTATATTGCCTTTTATTAATAGTAAGCTTATTTAAAACGGACTCGCGAGTCGACAAAACTCAACGCAAGTTTGCGCTCAGCCTTGCGGATAGACTTTCTCAAAGTCAAAGTCCCCCGCCTGCTTTTTGCGATTTGGCCATTTTGGATTGGCGCTCATATGATATGGGCTCGCTTGTCCCCTGTCAACAGCCCCAGGTCCAGGATATAAAAAAAACTCTCTTCGCCTGCCTGAAAACAAATTTATGGTCGACTTTTGTCAAGTCTAACTGCTAAACGAACTCTCAAGTTAGGTCGCAAGTGTTTAGCCGTAAAAAGCTATTTCAATATACTGTTTACTATAGTTAAAATTTGAGCTCGATCAAAGTCAAAACGCAAGTCCAACGCAAGACGGAAACATGCAATTGATTTGCGTCGTTGCGAGTCTGTTTGGTCTTTATGATTAGTTGTCCACCATAACAGTTCCGAATGGGAACAGTTTTAAGTGTTCCATTTAAAAGCTAATTATTGAGACACCTTCAAGACAAGTTTACTTACGTTTGAACTTTAAAGACAGCTTTCTTCCGATCCCAGAAACTATGATTATGAATGTGAAACTGAAAGCGAAAATAAACTGTGATTTTACCTGACTACTAAATTCCTACATTTGCTAAAGGTTAATATTAAAGTATTAGCGAAACGGTAAACACGTGAAAATTGAAAAGAAGGGAGGACAGCCTCCATGAGCTTAGTACTTACAGACAATTCAAATCCAAGTAAATTCAAGATGGCGGATGGAGTATGAGCCTCGTTTTGATGTTCTGCCGAGCTAGACGCTCATTATCAATCGGCGCACGGGAGACTCTTTAATACTTGATTTTCTTTTTCTTTGGATTTCAGGTCCTTTCTTATTTTGGGTGTTGTGTGGCTGTTGGTTATTCTAGGTAGTTTTATCTTGTTTTGTTATTCCTTTAACCTGCCATCTGTTACAGGATTTAGAAATAGCGTAAGGTAAGGAAACTCAGTCTTTCTGTAAAATTGTGCTTAATTTAGCCTCGTGCTCAGATTACCATTAACTTTGAAAAGCTGGGTACAAGTACAGTGCATGTGCATGTAATACTGGACAATTATAGAAACGGAATATCATTAGTTTTGGAGGATGAGGTTGACCGTATTCCGGAATAAGAATACACAGAATGATCATGCACTACAAATCGCGAATTGTTAGCCACTGGAATACTAAATGTATCCTGAAAATCATATGTCAACAAGCATTTGTAGCTTGCAGCGCAAAATGTGTGTGAACCAGTGATTTTCAGACACTTCCAATCTATTCTTCTTCTGGAATAAGGTCAATCGAACGTGCCATAAAACGTCCTCACTATGGCATTTAAAAATATCGAACTTTGCATCGAAATTAACTGTTATCATTACAATTAAGAAGGGTAAGCGAAAGGGGATACATCACTCGTGATCCCATGCCACGGGAAAGGCTTTACTGATTGGTAACCGATCTCGTGCGAGTGCCCGTTTAAATAAATTAAGTCAGCATTTTTTGCCATCCAGTACAACCACGTGATTGCATTCCTGAAAAAAGCCCATTGGAAGTGAAAAAATTACAAACAGGTTTTGCTTAATAACCGGCACTACCAAGCAGCAAAGTTATTTACCAAGCAGGAAAGTTATGGAATGCTCTCCTAAACACAGCGCGACTGGCACCCTGCTACAAAGCTTTTAGAAAATGCATTCTTGACATTGATTTTAATAGTTTTAGTTAAATGTTTACTCATTAAAATTAAGTACTCGCATTTCAGTATTTTTATTCAAAGTGAATTTTCACTAAGTAAATTACGTATCTTATATGTATATATAGACATTATTAGCTGGATTATTATGATTATTATTATTTTTTTCTGTTGTGGCAATACCGGTAAATTAGCTCTTTACAGCTGTTCACGTTAAATAAAATTGTATTATATTATTGTATTGCCGATCTCGCACAATTGTATTTAAAAAATAAATGAAGTCAGATATGAAGGGGAGGGTTCCATGCGGACTCCTTTGCGGAGGGTCCCTTTGCGGACTCCTAGCTACACCCCTGAGAATGCAAGTAAGAGTATAGATGAACATTACAGTAGCAGGTGAAGTATTGATGTTTTTTGTTTTTTAGGCAGCAGTGGGTGGCAGCATGTCTGATGGTTTTAGGCAATCTAGTGGAGGTCTGCGTTACGTTTGCAATCATTGTTAACTACTGTGCTCAATGCCAACTGCTAATCTACTATTTGGGAGACATTGCACTTCGCATAGAGGAGAAAACAGCAGAACTAGGCCACTTGATGAAGGTGGGTCAGTTTTCATCCTCGGATCAGCCAGTGGTACGAGGGAGAAAAAGAGGTTTTCTGAATAAGAACGTTATTTAAAAAGGGTATTTATTTATTCTAGGATTAAAGGTTATTATATAGTCCTCTAGCTAATAGAAGCTAATTACCGAGATGAATCAATTCTGAGGAATACGGTTTAAAATCTTGCCTAAGGACGTGGTCGTAGAAATCAGTTAGGGCAGTAATAATCCCCTTGTCTTGACGAATAGTACAACAGGTTATTTTACGTCTCCCATTTATGAAGAGAAAGACGAGCTAAAAGTACGCTATTGTGGAAGCTTTGACGTTCTGCCCAAGGACGCGGCCGGGATTCCAATCCTCGACCTCCCACATTCATCACCGCTGCTCTACTACCTGAGCTAGAGCAGATTTCGTATGAGTGGGATACACTACGACAATCGGTGACTACAACACGGTTACGGCCGTACGGCATGCCGTGACATTGAAATGGCTCAGAGCATATTTCGTATAAGTGGGACAAATTAAACTATATACAGTACTGACTATACAGCACGGTTACTGTACGGCATGCCGTGACGTTGAACTGAATCAGCCGGTGGCTTAGAGCAGATTTCGTATGAGTGGGACAAACTACAGCACTGACTACAGCACGGTTACTGTACGGCATGCCGTGACGTTGAAATGGTTTAGAGCAGATTTCATATGAGTGGGACAAACTACAGCAATGACTACAGCACGGTTACTGTACGACATGCCGTGACATTGAAATGGTTTAGAGCAGATTCGTATGAGTGGGACAAACTACAGCACTGAATACAGCACGGTTACTGTACGGCATGCCGTGATATTGAAATGGTTTAGAGCAGATTTCGTATGAGTGGGACAAACTACAGCAATGACTACAGCACAGTTACTGTACGACATGCCGCGACGTTGAAATGGTTTAGAGCAGATTCGTATGAGTGGGACAAACTACAGCACTGAATACAGCACGGTTACTGTACGGCATGCCGTGATATTGAAATGGTTTAGAGCAGATTTCGTATGAGTGGGACAAACTACAGCAATGGCTACAGCACGGTTACTGTACGGCATGCTGTGACATTGAAATGGCTTAGAGCAGATTACAAACTACAGCACGGTTACTGTACCGCATGCCGTGATGTTGAAATGGTTTAGAGCAGATTCGTATGAGTGGGACAAACTACAGCAATGGCTACAGCACGGTTACTGTACGGCATGCCGTGACGTTGAAATCAGTGGGTTAGAGCAGATTTCGTATGAGTGGGACAAACTACAACGGTTACTCTGTGGCATGCCGTGACATTGAAATGGTTTTCCTATTGTTTTTGTCCTGCTGAGCCAATCAAATTACAGAGATATGGTACATCACGGTTACAATACGGTTATGGTAAGGCTATGGACATGTCGTAGTTTCCCACTCATACGAAATCTATTCTATTCGGCAATGCGGTATTAATTTCACTCTTTCCTCTCATGCAATCTTAACCCAAGTTAATAACCTTGTTGGTCTGTTGCCAGCCCTATTTTGAGTAGCACGGAACTTCTCGAAACCGGTATTCTGATTACACCCATAATACTATACTTCTATTGTTTTTGTATTGCACTTTCTAAAGGTTAGGATGTTTTCTATTGTTGGGTAGGCCAATACTGTCACTCGTTTCGAGAAGTTTGGGTATATAAAAGTGTTAAGATAATAACTATCGCAAGCGAGTGTGCATTTCAATTGATACCGCATGAAAACGAGTGATATTCTAAAATATAGATATGTTGGTTATTAAATCAGAGTCACCCACAAAGTAATTTTTCATCCTTTCATTTAAACAAGTTTGGTCTAAAAGCCAAATGCTTACTCGATTGAATCAAGTTTTAACTACCGTTGTTACCGATATCGTTTCATGAAATTCCGCCGTGGCGGGAGAGAATTCTAACCAATCATACGAAAGAAGATGGCGGCTGTACATTTGCCCACAATCCCTTGCGAACCTAACAGTCATAATTACACGTAGAAAGTATCGATTCTCTAAATGACAGTGTACTGGCAACATCACTTGTACTGGCTTGCTTAAAACCTCTATCGCAATTGCATAACGGTTTTTAATGTTTTTCGTACGCAAAGGATTGTGGGTAAACTACAAGCCGCCATCTTTCGGTACGGCTGAAGTAACATCACCGCTTCTAATAGTAGTAATAATAATATTAATGATGTGCTCAATCTGCTGTAGGACCTCTGGGAAGTGAAGAAATACCTGCGCAGTCTCAATGGTGTAACAGCTCGTATCACGACACTAGTAATATTCAACTACTGCGAACTGGCTGTCATTGGTAAGGAAGAAGGAGATGGGGGGTGGGGGAGGGTCTGGTCAAAATTTAGAGGCTCAAATGGTATGGGAGGCCTTATTGAAAAAAGTACGCCGTAAGACCCAATCGAGTGATGTGTATGTTGTTGTCGTTACGTTTTGACTTCATCTGTGCATAATTAAAGCCTAGTTTTCACTAGCTACATAAGCAGCAGATGCAGTGCCCCATTCATCATTAGCGAGACTTGTTCTACTCACAGGTGTGAGATAAGTACAAGCAACATACGCAGACGTAGTGCTGTATTTATCATTAGCGAGACTTGTTCTACTCACAGGTGTGAGATAAGTACAAGCAACATACGCAGACGTAGTGTTGTATTTATCATCAGCAGTACTTGTTATACTCACAGGTGTGAGATAAGTACAAGCAACATACGCAGACGTCGTGCTGTATTTATCATTAGCAGTACTTGTTCTACTCACAGGGTGCGAGATAAGTACAAGTAACATACGCAGACGCAATACCGTATTCATCATTAGCGATACTTGTTCTACTTACAGGTGTGACATAAGATCAAGCGCGTCTGCGTGTGTTACTTGTGCTATGTCGCTGGTGAAAACAAGGCATTTATTTATCTTATTATACGACTTGGCGTTTTCGAGTGCAAATACGGGCTAAATATAAGACCGTATTACACGGGTTGCGAACAGGTTTGCACAGGTTTATTCAACACTTAAAAGGTTTTGTAAGCGCGCGAGCCAATCGAAATGGGGCTGTTTGAGTAACAGCCAATCAGCTTTTAGCGCGCGAAAAAAACGTTTTCAGCGCGCGCCCGCCCCCTGGACTTCAATTGAAGCTGAGAGGTTCTTCTCTCGAGATTTCTTCTCAAGATTTTCTTCAAACAGAGCAGTAAGGTAAGCGAAAACATTTTTTTTTTGTTCGTGTTAGCTGTCGCATAATAAACAATTTATTACACGAAGACTTGTGTAATACGGCTGGGAATTTTTACTCGTCAATTTTATTTTTTCTCGCCTAAAAACTGACTCTTAAAACTACCCAGCCGTATTACACAACTTTCCGTGTATAATAACCTCTTTTTATACAATGATTAGGGAAAAAAGAGGATAGTTAAAATATATTCGTATAAAACGTGACGTCATCAGTATCTCTATACTCTAATAGCACTGACTCTCGACCAATCAGAGCACGCAATTCGTACTGATATTGTATAATTGTTATCCCCACAGGTCTGTGCATCTTGTTCATGGAGCCTCGTGACGTGCCTACGTCACAGCTAGTCTATCGTTCCATCGTACCCGTCGTGTGTTTGCTGACGCTGATTTGCCCGCTGGCCATGGTAAGGGTTGTGTAACCGTATGCGAGGTCCCTGTCCACACGTAGACGCTTTCGTAAATGTCTTCGTTCACACGATCGTTTTGGAATCGTTTTTACCCGTCCACAAAATGCTAAAATTGATTGGAAGCGCAAAAGACAGGGTCTGCGCATGTGTAGACAGGTTATTTTGATTGACATCGCGCGAGCGTTTTTCGAAAACCTTCGTTTTCGTCGTCCGCACGAAAACAACAGACCGGCTCCGTTTTCAAAACTCGCCACTTTGGAAAACGTTTTTAAAGTGTCGTTTACGTGTAGACAGAAAGCAAAAACGCTAACAAACCGCCGTTTTTAGTTGAAGACTTGAAGACGTATACGTATGTTTACACCAGCCTAGTCCCAGGCGTTCTGGCTGTGAATTTTTCTGATCGGGGTAATGGGATCCCTGTGGTTTGTACTGGTTTACTATGAACTTGATGAGCCGGGACGTTACAAACCACAGGGATCCCATTAACCCATCAGAAATATTACCAGCTTGTCGACCGTGCTGGTTTTGTTTGAGGACAATTGTCACTAATCATAATCACAAAAGAACAACAACAACAACAAAATCTTTATTCTACTCGCGAATATAAGAGTGAAAAAAATATGGGAGCAAATATTAAAGGAAAAGAGTACTGCACTTAGAAATAACCACAAGGCGACAAGCATAACTGCTTTTACTAGGAGCCTTGTAATTAGATAAATACGAAATGGCCAGAGCTACGAAAGCGGCCCTAGACTTACAAGTTAGGCCATCCCAATAAAATGTTTCGTTTCTCACATACATCGCTCGACCGACCCATTTATTTTGGAAAGGTAACAAAAAAATACAAAGCGTGACACCGACCCAATTTTTGGGAAAAATTAATGATTGAATATTTATTTTAACTACACCTCTTTTCCGAGCTCTCTACATATTAGTTTCTTTCCTTTCTAATGAAAATTGTCTATCCACAACTAGTAGAGGAAAAAGTTATCGAGGAATACATAAACGTTTACGCGAGTCTTCAAGCGGACTTGGTTCCAGATCCCCTAACGGTTTTTTCGACCGACCGACCCATCATCACGAGAGGGGGATGGGAAGCGAAACATTATATTGGGGTGGCCTAAGCATCAATACAGGGGTTTACCTTGATACTTCACCCGACCGGGGTAGAGGAAGTCAGTGATCGGTTGAGAGACTCAACCAGACTCCGTAAAACAGATACTAGCATAGTATTGTTGGGTACAACACTGATTAATAAATCTGGGCCCGGTGTACCGAGGGTCAGTTAAATCGCACTATCCCAGGGATTGTAGGCTGTGTAAAGCCGCTGCTCAACCCTAAAAAATCGGGAGAGCGCATCTGTAAAAGTCCATAACTTATTATACAAAAGCATGCTGGTAGAGACAAATTACCTATTTTTAAGTTCTAAGTTATATTTGAAGCTTATCAAGGTAATTTTACAAAAAACAAAGAAATAGGAGATATTGTAGTTGAGTCTACGAATAGCAGTTTCAGCGGTATTGACCCGAACGCCTCACTTCAATGTAACGAAGCGCCATTGAAACCATCATTCTTACACGATACCAACACCCTCCTAAACAAGCACGACTAATTTAGATACACAGTTTGAATAGCGCTTCATTACATTGAAGTGAGGCGTTTGGGTCAATACCGCTGAAACTGCTATTCGTAGACTCAACTACAATATCTCCTATTCAGGAAATGTCGGTGATGACATCACATCAGTAGCATATTGGAAATATAAACCTTTATATCTCGTAGTAGTAACACCCACATCAAGAAATAGTCTACAATTGGACTATCCACTTCATGTACAATCGATATCAAATATAACTAATTTGGGCTTATATGCACTTGAATGTACGACTAGTCGCTCAGTTCTTTCTCAATCACAGGGTACGCCACAAAACTAGATTGCATTTAGCTCTTTCCGATTAAAATTCGCGAACGTTCTGATATACGGTGAACATTATTTTCAGAGCGCTTTGGTGACGTCAAGTGCCCACTCGTTCAAGCAGCGAAGCCTACAAGTGCGAGTGTTTGGTTATCCTTCAACTACTCAGTTTGACCGAGACTCCTTTCTACTCTTTATCCAAAACATGGACCTCAAGGTAATATACCATTATTGTACCTTGACCTCGGTACATTGTACTTTGATTTGTATGTAACAAATATGTCACTTTGCCGCGGATCTGCCCTCTTATACAGACGTGACGAGAACAAAGAAGTACGCCATGTCGTTTGTGCATCTATAGGAGAACTGACCCACCGTAAAATGATATATTTGTTTTATGATTATCGAAAAAAGGATTCATGAAATACGCTACTTCCTCTGTGCATGTGTACTCTACGAAACCCATGCCTGTCCAATCAGAGTGCGTTTTACAAAATGTTTGTCTAATGTGTTGCAATCAACAGTACCAAGACCATCTGCGCGCCAAACCCTCAAGTTTACGGCCTTTGCGACGGTTTAGACTAAGCGAATGAGAACTCCTACTTCTTTTGTTTTCAGGCTAAGTTGTTCTTCATTCCTATGAAGTCATCGTACCTGTGGGGATTCTCCACCATGGTGTTGTTTATTATACTGCTGCTCATGCAGACGAGTACATTAGCTGGTAACAACAAGTACATATAGTAACGCGCAGTACTGTGGGGTTCTCCACCATGGTGTTGTTTATTATACTGCTGCTCATACAGACGAGTTCATTAGCTGGTAACAAGAAGTACATATAGTCATGCGCAGTACTGTGGCGAATACACGTAAAATAGCAATTCAACGCGAGGAAGACGAAACCTCGCCAACTGCCAAATGCGATACTGTACATATATATGCAACATATGCCGTGCCTTTGAAATGGCTTCCCATGGTTTGTCTTTCTGATCAAATCAAATTACAGAGTTACGGTACAGTAAGTTACAGTACGGTTACGTTGAGGCTACGGACATAATGTAGTTTTTCCTACTCATACGAAATCTGCTCTATAGAGAGGAATGTGTATGAAGGGCAGGTTATCATACTGATTTACGGCACGGTTACTGTACAGCATGCTGTGACATTGAAGTGATTTCCGTATTGTTTCATGCAAAAGCCTATTAATGTCTTCAACCAGAGCGCAGACTCTAAATATTTTAAGCCATTAATTTCAACTTACTTGTGGTATTGCTATGAGGCGAACAAGAAGCAGCTCTATTGTTTGCTATCGGTAGGTTTAATAAACAAGGATTGATGTTCGTAGTAGCTTTTTCAACACTACGTTACAAGCAACGCAGCGAAATAAATTTAACCATCTCACTTAAACTCGAAAATTTAATATGCTGTTAGTGCAAGTTCCAACGCATAAGGTTTGATAACAACAACCTTTTATTTCGTACCTCTAAATATTAAATACAATATTTAATAAAACAAAAGGAAGGAATGGTTCAAAAATTATGGTACAGGCTAACTGAATAGTGAGAAGACTAATCTAGCAGGTAGCAAAGTATATTAAGCTGAAAATGGTCGCTAAAATAAGATGTACGAGGTTGACAGCATACATAAATAAGTGATCAAAATAGAGAATATATAGCCTGCAGAACAGGCGCTTTTCCGATACGAGCAGAGCGAGTTCTGATACCGACCGAGCAAAGAGAGCTACGAGAAGAAATAAGCGCCTGCTGCCATCTTACGGACCTTTTCCGCACGGATTAACATGTTTATTTAACATGACAATGCTTATTTAACATGACAATGCTTTGCAAATAGGACAATGCCGAAGCGCTAATTGCTGTCCGACTCGACTTCCACGGTAAACAGTTGCAAAATAAGGCTTTTACCTGTTGGTAAAACCGCCAAAATATCTCGCCTAGAAAGTACAAATGTAGACTATTCACTGCCTGCTTTGTTCTTCTAAATACTTTCCTGAATTAACGCTCAACCGCTCGATCACTTCTCTCTTGTCGCCGTCATTTCAGTCAGTTCGCAGGAGGAATGTGCGACATTTCATGACACATGACAGCGATGACAGCTAATTGACCAATCCGTATTTCCCGTCCAGAATCTGTACGGGAAATGAAAATGTTTGCAGGCCCTCCTCCTCCTCTCTCGTGCCAGTCTCCTTTTTCCATTTTCACGCGGCCAAAACATTTTATCACTTCCTTTGTGTTGAAATAACACTGAGAGCCTGTTTCGCAGGCTAAGTAATATATGACCAAGTGATGATGGTGTGATATTAGTAAGGTTTATTGGGCTGGAACGAGGGGTTATTTCCCACTCATATGAAATCTGCTCTAAATATTAAATACCCCCGAGCGGAAAGCCAATAGACCTTTCCCACGCGGCGGCCATCTTGGAATAAACTCGCTCTTATGATCGAAGTTTTGGTTATAGGAAAAGGAGCTTACAGTGCTCGTATAAACTAAACCTGTCCATTTTATTCTGTTACAAAAATCTGAAGACGGCGAATGCCAGAATTTACATTAAATCGCTTAGAGCGGATTCCGCATGGATGGGAAAGTGACTGCAATGACTCACCTGATGGTATTCACTATAAAATTAAATTCTTTTCACAATACTTAATACTTCTTTGAAGAAAATTATATGATTGTTCGTCTCCACAGAAGATTCGTAATTCTTAAGAACAGAATTATTGTTCTGGAGGAAAGAGTTAATTCTTCTCAGCAGCATTACCATTCGTCCAACAACAAAGTACAAAGAATGGAATTTAAGGGCGTTCGATTGATCGTATTCCTGAATAAGAATACACACAATGAAACTACAAATCGCTTATATAGGGATTTTTAGCCACTGGAATACTAACTGTATCCTGAATATCATATCAGCAAACGTTTCTAGCTTAGTGCCAATTGAATATATGTCTGATCAGTCCAGAGACTCCATCAGCATTCTTATTCTGGAATACGGCCAATCGAACGCACCTTAAGACATTGAAATGTTTCCTCGTTACAGTCCATGTTCTATGACTAACAATGAAGCAAACTTTCCTGTATCAGGAAGTACATTGTAGTTCCCTAATCAGAGTTACAAGAATTCGAGGATCCAGTTCAAAGTTTTTTTAATATAATTTTTGGACTGCATTACTTTAATGGAGAAAGCATGTGAATGAAAATTGTACATAGAATATCAATTGCATTATGTAATAAAGAGTACAACAATGAATAACATAATTATTGATATTTATATGTTGGGGTAACATGACAATAAGCATGACAGACCCTCAGTATGTAGGTCTGACAGTTTTGGCCGGATCAAATTATGCGTTAAGGCCGCCGCACACGAGAGCTGTAACCTTAGCCAACGGGCAGAGAGGTCGTTTGCTAAGCTGATATCTCTCGTGTGCGGAAAATTCGGCGAGTTGACAGTGTTTGCTATTTTTAGTCTCTTGAGGCGAGAAACTCACCGTGAGCACTGAAGAGAGCTAACAGCTTGGCTTAGCGTAATCTATTGACCAATGAAAACGCACAGCGCGCTCACGTGATTTCAAAATGGCGACGTCCAGCGAAGTAATAAGGTAGTAAGCTAAGGGGATAGCTTAGTGAAATTCACCGTGAGGTGAAACAGCGCTTGAGCTAACAACTCGGCAAACGACCTCTCGTATCCGTTGGCTAAGCTGATAGCTCTCGTGCACGTGTGCGGCGGGCTTTATGTATACATTTTGGCAGGGGTGTACCTACCTTTATATTAAGCCAATAGTCTTTCCTTTAACTTGTGCCTCGGGAAATGCCATTTCGGAAGGGACCTAACTTTTCAAGTTTCCTAGACCCCCTTAGAGGCGCACTGTTGTCTTAAAAAAACCCAGCCATTTCACACACATTCTACACATTATGCAGCATTGAAAAGTACTCACTGAAATGCCTTCCAGTATTCTATTTTATTATTTGCAATATATGGAATATGCATAATTTCTTTGGAAGAACATTAAATATCCCTTTTACTCCTTTGTACATGTCTTTAAAATATATTCATTCGTAACTACTAATGCTACAACAACCGCTCCAATTGAAAACTAACTGCGTGATGTCTGAGAAAGCCTGGGTTTTTTAAACTCAGAGTTTCACATGTCCGATGCGAGTGGTTTTCACACTTCAGAAAACTGCCAGCAACAATGAAACCTGTAAAGAAAGGAAACAACGTAGGAATAAAGAACAGAAATTTATAAGCGCTATATAAATATTATTATTATTAAGTATGGTTAAGCCATTCATCAGGACAAGCAAAAACATGCTTGTTTAATGAAGTTTTATCGGTGGCTTGAAGTCAATTTAGTTATATCAGGTCTGCGGTCTACTGGCAAAAAGTCTTGCGTATGCAACAGATTATTTGATTATTATGTATAGGTTAAAAACCGAGTGCGAGGTCTTTCATTGAAATTATAGACCGAGGGCGCATTTAATTTCATTGAAAGATCGAGCATGAGGTTTATAGACTTGCCACGCTTTTGGCGTATACTGCTTCTTTGAAGCGATAGACACCATAGACTATATAGCAACCACGCCGTCGCAGTGCACTTTGGGATGGATATCTCAGTTTCCATTGTTAAATTCAAGATGGCCGCCCAACACTGAGATATCCATCCCAAAGTGCACTGCGACGGCGGGGTTGCGAAAAAGTCTATGAAACCGTGTTAACTCTGATCACGTGATCCAGCGTTTACCGCTGCCATGTTGGATGAGAGGAAGACCACGAGTTTGTTTGCTGCGTTTGTTTGCTGTCATACGTCACTTTAATATAATGTGCATCCTCGATAATCGATATACATGAACAGTCTCTCCTCCACACCACAGGTAACCCAATCTTGAAGAGAGAGAAGGCCAGATTTTGATAAGACTTTCAATGTTTGCTTGCTAAGTATGAAAACACGCACCTGTTGTATAGACGGGCATCCAATGATCTGGGTGTCTTCCTCGGAATACGTGCCGCTGGCCAACTCATTCATTTCTTTATAGTATTCCTGGACTTTGGCCTGTAAGAGTGGGAGATGAGCTAAAGTGAGAACCAATCACTCGAGTTATGCACATTTTGTCTGCGTACTCCCCAGAATGTTGGGTGGTAATGCGCCACATGGGACGCCGGCAAAACTCTGACCCTATTTCAGACCAAAGTGTATGATTTCGATACCCTATTCCAGGGTTTCAAGTCAATTACATTTTCCGCCGTGGTTTGTTCTCTTTCTCAATTTATTTTGAAGATCCATATCAAAATAACAAGAGAAACACATTGAACACGTGCGGTTTCATACTTCCCTGTCAAAATTATACCCTTACCCTTTGGGGCGGCCGTACCGTTTAGCTTATATTTGGGACTATAATGTTGCTTTAGGAAGCAAGTTTCTTTACCTTGACGGGTTTGAATAAGATATACTCTGTGTCCCTATTGGCCAAGAACACTGCCATACTCTGCAGTGTGCTGGGCAGCTTGGACTTGAGAAGCATGTACGTTTCGCTCACCACCTTGCGAACGTTCTCTGCAACAAACAAACAACATATCTAACAACATTCCTTTACTTATACTCTACATAACATTATAAATCATCACTACTTACCAGGTTTGGCGAATGGTTGCTGCCTTAGGAACGCATTTTTGTCCTTTCCCTCGTCTTCTGCAAGCTTCAAGATGACATGTACCTACGAAAACATTGACGTTGTGTCAATAATAAATCAAGAAAATATATGGGTAAGGTTGTTTTTTTTGGGGGGGGGGGGGGGGGGGGTTACTACTTAAAAGCGTACCGCTTGTAGTCGTGTTATTTGTAGCCTTGCAGACGGATTCAAAAGGATCAACAACTCGTGGTGAATAAAAACCCGTGATTTTTCTTATCTTTGAAAGTTTGAAACAGGAGAGTGGTTAGTAAAGAGTGGTAAACAACTGAAATAGTTAAGTGAGGCAACTTATTATGTGAGGCAACTTATCTGTATAATTCTAGGTTCCGTATGATCGTTATGACGGGGAAGACTCGTGATAGAATCGCATAGTTACAGCTAAATCGCACTAGTGCATTTGCGAAATCAGACGCTGATTCTGATTGGGTGAGAGGAGTGATGATTTATAATGGTAATAGAACTTAGTGGAGTGCAACTTGGTCTGAAATCATGCTCTTGATTACAAATTGGACTCCCGCATCGCGGTCATGCAATTTTGTAATCACTCGTATTATTTCAGAACAAAATTGCACTCCATTTAGTTCTAATACCACTTAATTATATTTATTTTGAAATTACAACAACAAACTAGAAAAGTCAAGCGGGTAGTGCTTTGAAGAAGAGGGAAATTGAAATATAGGAGCGTGTGAGGGCGATTACGCAATCCCTACCGCTGTGAAATGGCTTCTTAAATTCTGCTTTTTGATTGGTCCAACAAAGGATACAATTATAGACACGAAATGATGCGATTTAGCCTGAAATCACTACTGCTTTCAACCAATCAAACTGCAGGAAACACCAGTGATAAAAAAAAATGAATATAATTGAGTGAAATCAGCACTGTAGGCTACGCGCGCTATTTATAGCTTAAGCAACATATCAACAAAAGTAACAAACCATCAAGTAATTCATTGGACTGTGCGACTCAAGGAAAACCACTTGCTTGTCTCGGTAATTACACGACACGACTCGGGCGATATCGATTTTCTCGTGCAATTTTCCATGGAATTACCGAGTCAGGCAAGTGATTTTCCAATAAAAGCACACGTTAAACGTACCTTGGACAGAAACGCCGACAGAGGAGAAATCAGTGACTCGGACACGTTCTGAATAAACATCTCGCACACCACACGGAGTTCGCTGTCCACTTCCTACAAACAAACCGCACATTTGTAATCTACGTACTGACAAGACTCGGATAAGAAACCAGAAGGCAGCAATCGGTTACCTTCTTGGAGTCGCGGTAACTCTCCGTTAACTGAGGGGCTCCCTGATGAAAAGAGAGAAACAACTTCTTACTAGCATTTGAATACTCACTGGATACAAAAAATGAAGATCGCAAACGCTGTCCATACAGAAGATGAAGAGAGGTTGGGTTAACGGTTGATGTATCCAATTGTTTCTATATTGAGCCATGAGAAGTTGCTTGGAGGGCACAACACGACTTTAGAAACGGACACGCGCTGCAACTAGCGCACAACACTGCGCACGACACTGCGCACGACACTGCGCACGACATTGCTGGCAATTATTTTGAAATGGGATAGACACACGCAGAAACATGGCCTGCAAAGTTGCACGCAACAATGTCAGAGGTGGACACACGCTGCAATGTACCCTGCGAGCAGAGCCTTCTTCAACTCCACGACAAGTGAGGAGAAAAGAAGGCTCTGCAGTATTCGTGTTGTCTTGGACTAGTCAAGCCTGTTAAAACTGGTTTATTTGGTTGAAACTGATGACCAAATCTGAGCCCACTGCAACAGTGGCAGACAAAGGTAACACGACTGAGTCTGGTACAACACACACAGCGGTCAAACGTCAGTCTGGTGGGTGGCCGCGCGAATTTCCCGCGCAAATTTACCTTAAAACATATTACAGTGAACTTCTACCCCCAAAAGTTGAGAAAAATACATGAAAGTTAAGCTTTTTATTTTCACAGTCGACGGGAAATTGAACAAACTTCAAACTGTGAGTTTACCAGATTGTTTCGTAATTTACCAAAAAACGTTCTCAAGGTTTGAAAACGGGTGTGTGAACAGTGACGGCCGCCGGCTCGCTTTGAATTTGTTTTGGAATGTTGTTGCAAGACTTTTGACGCATGCGTAGACGTTTGACCGCTGTGTGGGTACAACACAAAACCGTTGGCGCATGCTCGATACGAAAACAACACGAACTCTGCAGAGCCTTTTTTTTCTCCTCGCTTGTCGTGGAGTTGAAGAAGAAGGCTCTGCTCGCAGCGGGCTAGCTGCAATTTTGCTGTTGCCGTTAATGTTACGCGCAGTGCTGCACCGTGTGTCCGTACCTTTATAGTCTCGCTTAATTCATAGCCACATGGACAACCATGTGAGCAATCACGCGGACAATCACGTGAACCACGCGGACAATCACGTGGACAACCACGTGCACAACCACGTGCACAACCACGTAGATAACCATCGCTACCATTGTGACATACCTCGAGAAGAAAGTCCAGAATGGCATTGTTGCTGCTGAGAGAGAACAACTTGCTGCTTTTACTCCACAAACCTAAGGCAGCCGTTCTCATCTTACTGAAGTCCAGAGACACTTCCTTTACGGCGAAGTCCACGTCGAATGCAGCAATTTGTTCGCGTAAGATTAGGAGATGCTTGATGAGGAAGAGATGACCGTTGATGGCATCCTGGGAAGGTGACATCGTATTTGAGTAAATAACGACAAAGAATACTAAAGTTATTATGCTATCACGCTATGTTGATCAGGGAGAGGACGTGAACAAGTCGAACACACACACAGGCCTTTCATCTGAACACAGTATTCAGTGTTATAAACTTGATAAACGTTAATCGATGGGTTTTAGGAGACGAGACACAAAACACTATGGTCTTCCCAAATCGTATTCGAAATTATGACAAAAGTAATAAGAAAACGGTACAGAGGTTATTAGTTTCTGCCGTATCGGCCACACTCTTTGTGTTGTAAGGAAATTAACGTTATTTTCCGCCATCGACTGTAAGTTTTTCTCTTCCTGTGACAAGCTGGGACAACAGCCTCGCTTTGATACCTTTATGAATAATGTTTTTAAATGTGAAGATCAATGTCCCATTGCATTGCACCAGAGTAGCCGTGACACTGAAAAACGCGGCACGGTTCGTGTACCGGGATTACTCGAGGGAGTCCAGTGTCAGCTCCATGTTGTCTAACCTGAACTGGCCCCTCCTTTCTAAACGGCGGGAGTGCCTCCGCCTAAGCTTTTTCCACAAAGCCACCCTTGCCCTCAACGCTATTGAGCCAACCCAGTATGCTGCCCTATCTACCGGGGTTACACGGCGTAAGCACTCTAAAATTTACAATCACTTCAATGTGCGCACTGATGTCTTCAAGTACTCTTTTTTTCCCCGCACTATTCCTGCCTGGAATAATCTCCCAGAGCATGTAGTAAATGCAAAAAGCCCCGAAAGATTTAGTAAGCAAGTCCTGTCTTTTCTGAAATAAGCGTATATTTAGTTTGTTAATCGATTTACTGATTTACTTATTTATGTATTTATTAATTTATATTGGTTGTATGCAAATAGCTTTACCGATCAAATAAACAGATACAGATACAGCTAATCAATCAGAAATAATTAATAATGAAATAGTTTGATTAATTATCAGCTTAGTAACCTTTACCTTCCTCTTGGTAATAAGCGCACTCGCGATCTTGAGTGACCGTATGCATGAAGACAGCGCCTCTTGAGACAAACCCTCGAACGTTTCTTTCTATAAAACGATGGAAACTTCATTAAAATGTGATTTGTCGGAACGATGGTAATCCCAGAGCCCGCGCGTTCTTCGACCAGCTGTCACCAAACGAAAGGATGCAGGCTCTGGGGCCCAGATTGGCTATCAACGATAAACACTTAATGAATGGTCCCTAGGGAAATAGTGAGTTTTGTTTCCCGAGACGAGGTGGAAGGAGAGAAAAGTCACTGGTTTTCCGATGGGGCAGTCATTAAGTGATTTGCATACATCCCAGCCACTTTTTGGACAAATTTGATAGGAAATATAGGCTGTGCAAGTTCTAAATATAGGAAAATATAGTTTTTTTTTCCAAAATATAGGCACTTTATAGGAGCTAAAATAGCTTTCAAACAATAAATAGTAAACAATAAACACACAATTTTTAAAACGTGAACTTTTAATGTGTTTGATCAAACCTGTTTTTTTGTTATTGATAGGAAAGAATTTTGCTTTTGTTAATTCACAACAAAAATGCTAAAAAGTGCAAAATATAAATGTATCACTCAGCATACATCCTATTTATAGGAAATATAGGAGGATTTCTTGAAATATAGGCTCTTTATAGGATCCTATACAAATTATAGGATACTATAGGAAATATAGGAGGTCTGGGATGCCTGTATTTGTTATTATATGGCATAAGAATTACATTCCATATTGTCGCAACGCAAAACGCAATAATCGTTTTGAAAGACTGGCGTAACTGTTACCCTCTAACGTCATATGTTGCTCAGCCACTTTAGCGGGTAGAAGTTTGTTTGTTACCTGTCATGCGACAGTGAATAAGCCAATGAGAACGTGCGTTATTTCTGGAAAACGGTGAGGGGGAACAAAACCCACTGTTTCACTCGGGGCCAGTCATTAAGTGTTTTGTTATACCCCACACGTCAAAACTAAAACAAACTACATACGTATGGTTTCCGAATTTCATTCAACATTCAGCGAGGCGTCACAAATTTTCCGCGGTCTCAAGAGGCACGTGCAAGTAAGTCAAAGGTCAAGGTGTTGTTCCTGAGGGAGTTATAATGTAGTGAGGCCTGTCACGTGGTACGTTCTCGTCCAATCGAAAAAGGCATTTGAGTTGGTACAATATTGAATTACTGTGAATAATAATGGTTTTCAACTTACCGAGACACACCTGTCTAGTTTGGACAGGCAGACGATAGTTCTCCTTACAGTGGGGTACCACATGCCTTGGAGATCAGCAGGAGCCGCGGGTAACTCTGTAATTATTAGTATAGATAGGTTAGAGCGCTTTTCAGTTAAAGGCGCAGTGTCACGGTACTGCGCATGTCACAGTCTCCAGACATTGAATTGACAGCTGTATTGTGTAACATCCAATGAGAATCAATCAAAATAAATTGCCGGAAACGCCACATTGTAGTTTTGCACAGTATATGGCGAGATTTACAAGGATTTTATTCTTCCTACATCTAAGGTAAACAGCATTGAGTAAAGAATGGTATCTATATTTCATTACTTGCTTGTATTTTTTGCTATTTCCAGTCGTAAACAGTCCGAATTTTACCAAAGTGAAACAAGGTGCTCGCGTCCATAGATATATATTTCTTCGTTATGCACTTTTGACATGAAATAATTCTCCAAATGGCACCATTGTTTTATTTCTACATGATTTATAACATAGTTTCTGCTGTAAAAAAAAAGAAGAACATTCTATGGAAGATTTCTTGTCTTAAAGTTTGGAAACGTAACACATGCATTTGCGCTAGAAAGTTCAGTACTCTCGGAAGTACGAGTGGCTGTTTACTAGTTTGCACTGTCGGCTGTTATGGACTGGAAACTTACTTTCACAGCTTAATATTTATGTCGATTGGTCAGAAGGATATCTTGTTTAAGATTCTATGGTTCTTTCGGCATCAGGAAATTTTCAAACGAGAGTTTTCGTACAGTATTTCAAGCTATGCTGTAGTTCAGTAGTCACAAATGTCCGTGAAACTAATAGCACGTTCGATCATTATTATCAGTTTATTCTTTATCAGACTCGATGCTTAATAAAAAGGAATCGGCTTCAAAAAAGGAAGTGCGCGGAGGCGATAAACATGTTTATTTTTTCACTTGGCCTGATACCATATCAATAAAATAGCAAGCAAAAGTGTCGTTTTGAACTTCCCGCGGCTTCTTCCATATTAGGAAAATTCCATATTCCATATTTGGAAGAGCTGCCATGACATTCAAAATGGCGGTTTTTAGGTCCCAGACCTCTAAATCGACACTCGTTATTTGATATGCAACAAGAGCCCATCTGGGCTTTCACTCGGGCCACATGAGATTGAAGATGAAATACACTTTCATTTGAAATCCTCTTAGTATCAAGTCGTGCTTTAATTCACCAGTGAGAACGTCAAAAAAACAGACTGGTCTATTAATCGCTTTTATGGCATGACTATGATAACGCAGGATTCGAACAACAGAATACTGGCAATTCAAGTGTATAAATGCAATACAATGACAAATTCAGACTTTGAATTTGATTGAAAATAGATCAAAAACTCGGGGAAATGTCCGGCTAAAACTGTATGAATAAATGTGAAATGAAACATAAATTTCATAGCAAGAAATTTTTTTGTAATTCCTATAAATGAGAAAGCTCTTCTATTAAGCCGCTTCTCATATACACAGACTGTTTCACACAAAAACATTTGCGCTTATCGACACAAGAATTCAGTTGACCTTTCAAATAATTTATTCTGAGGTACGCATACTCTAAATCACAGATGTTAAATAAAGCGATAATTAGAAGGAAAAGTACATTAACAGACAAACTGAGAGGAAATTTATTCAAATCAAAAAGAGTTTACTTACAGTACTTACGTAACTGAACTTTCGTTTTGGATCTTTTGGTAGTGTTGTTGAGTATACAGCACCCACCTTCGTGCACATATGCACTAAATCGGAATGAAAGTCGAAGCCTACCTCGAACTTAACTTTCAGCTAACCTGTTTCCTTTCATTCCACAATGAATAATAATCTCATAAAGTAAGCCCGTAGCTTTCAATAAATTTGCCAGTGTCTGAATGAAACAGCTAGATCTTTTCCAATTTCTCTCACGAGTCACGGCAGAACTGAGACAGTCTCAAGCTACAAAACTTGAATTTTGATCCTCTTCACAGTAACGTAATTTAACGTCTCAGATATTATATATATGCCCTATTTCAGCTAGCGCTGTGCATTTCAAATACTTTTTCCTCTCTCGTTGCTGGCAGTTCATGCTTCTTGTTCGTGTAGTTGCCGCATTTCAGTTGGCATACACTGAAAACATCTGCTTAACTAAGATTTGTAAAAATCTTAGCGGATCATGTAAATATTCCGCTTGGCTCAATTGAGGGTTTCTGCCGTCAAAGTTCATTTTTTGTTTCAGTTTTCCCCATATTAGCCGACATGTATAATGTCTCGAGCTCTCAATCCAGTAGAAAGACTCTGGTTATTACTCGGGCCAGGCCTTTGGCCGGCACGAGTCAGAAAATGCAAGCCGTTTATTACTCGGGCCACGCCTTTGGCCGGCACGAGTCAGAAAATGCAAGCCGTTTATTATTATTATTATTACTCGGGCTGCCTGTGGGCAGGCCCGAGTCTTAAATCGCAAGAGTTTTTTATTTTTATTTTTTGTGTCGAGGTATTTCGCCGTCAACCAATCACTTTTCGCCACCGTACCAATCAGATTGGACTGCTGGTCACGTGAACAGTGGACAACATTTTCATGTTTTTCAAGATGGCGGCGGATGGGAGTTTTGACTTAGCAAAACCTTTAATATCAGCTGTTTTTTTGTGTAAACCAAAGGTTTCCTTCAAGTGCAATACCAAGATTGTTCTCTTTTCTAAAGCTGAGAGGTGTTTCACGGGCTTTGGAGGGGAATTTATCACATATTATGCGACATGCTTTAAGATACACTCGTGTCTGCTCTCACCTCTGCGATCAACACAGCTATGACTATAAAGACAACAGCTTGTAAATGTAAGTAGCCGCTAATCTGAACATGATAACCTTTATACCAATTGACTGTCGTTGTGTTGTTATTTATTGTTATTAACCTCTCGAAAGTGTAGTA
This sequence comes from Actinernus sp. WN-2022, assembly GCA_030867875.1. Classification (NCBI taxonomy): domain Eukaryota; kingdom Metazoa; phylum Cnidaria; class Anthozoa; order Actiniaria; family Actinernidae; genus Actinernus; species Actinernus sp. WN-2022. The sequence goes on from JAOWCC010000064.1 coordinate 32,911,593, forward strand.
GAAATGACCCGATTTTTCAGTTCTCTGACTGACAGGGGCCTTTTAAAAGAATTACAGTCGTTTCGTCCCCCATGCACATGTATTTAAATGTTTATAAATTCGGGAGCGAAAATCCAGCATGCAGTGAGTGAGTATAAACTGAGTAAGTAATCCGAAATGAAGATTTTTTTCAAACGAACGATAAATGACTGATGTGGAAATCGCATATTTATCTGTGGCGTGTTATTGACACTGGTTTTATTTTGTTCTATTTCCCGGGTCTATTTACATCTGGCCTGTACCTCTTTGTATTTGATTATTATCTCTGGGTTCAGGTATTCTACAGTGTATTTAATTATTATTTTTTAGAACTGACATAATGATATTATGTATAGAGTAGTGTATTTATCATTATTGCAAGTTTATAACATAGCATAACTAAATTTGGTCCAGAACTGAGAGTATACTCCCTTTCTTGGTACCATTATATATCCATGCAAGCTAGATCTTGTTTCAGTGTTTTCCATCTGCAGTGGTCCTGGCTTAAGATAACCCTAAGGTTACCTTAAGGACCTACCTTCTCATCATTGTATTTCTTATTATGCCTTATTACTCGTAAACATTTCCATCATCTTATGAGAAATAAATGTAATTGTTGTTGTTGTTCCTCAGTTCTTGGCGTCAGCATCGTCACTTTCACTCGGTCATGATCAGGAGTACGAGTACTTTTAAGAATTATTTGGGAATGAAAATTAATCATGCTGTGACCGCATGATATAAAAAAATGAGTGGACATTGCTTGTTTCTTTGTGGCCTGCCATTATAAGTTTCAGTCTCCTTCAAGATGTAGAAAATGAGCACTAGCACAGTGGCAGCTCACTAATACTAGAAAATGGTGGTCTGTAGTTTACGACCTCAATCGAAAATATTGTATTGAGAATTTAGCCTGAATTTCAGCCGTCTCCACTGGTTTGTTAAAAATTGAGAATTACAAATAGATGACTTTATTTCACATGTAGAATGACATTACCTAACTATTCACAATGAATAGCAACATTATGTGGAATTTGTTGTTCTAAATTGCTTGATTTCTCAGTCGTACTGCACCTGATATAATTACAATGCATCAAATTTGAGTGACTCGATATCGTGCAGACTACTCAAATAACCATTGCACTTCAATCAACAACACCCATACCAATTTTTTTTGTAATTCTAATGACCCTCAAGGAACAATATTGAAAAGAAAGTAATATTAAACTACAGAATTGAAGGAAATTGTGGCTGAAATGTACATGCACAGCATGTATGTATGTGTGTGCTGTGTGTGTATTATGGCTCTATCATTTCCAACCCCCCCCCCCCCCCCCCCCCCGCGCGCCCCCAGGCATACCATAACCCTAACCTAACCCCCCCCCCCCCCCGCGGAATACGTGGGCATTTGCACATTGACATTTGTCAGACAAGAGCATCAGCAGAGAACCAATTCTCTGGCTACTCTAGCACAAACCATGTTGACACAAAATTATGCTAGAACTCCATGCAGTACATGCTTTAGATGGCCCGAGTTAAGGCCACTCAGGGCCTCTTGTTATTATTATTATTATTTTTTGTGTCGCTGTTTGGCGCCAGTAACCAATCAGATTACACAGGAGCCCATTGTTCGATCCCAACACGTGACAGGATCAACCAATCAGATCCGACACCCGCCAGATCTTGGTTGTGGAAAGATCGGCAAAGCCAGCAACGTACGTAGCGAAGGTTTGGGTTCATTCTGAACCATTATTTTGCTGAAACCAAAGGTTTCTTCGAATGAAATATCAAGATATTCAGTTATTCTAGGGCTGACAGGACTTTTAGGGGCTTTCGATGGAAAATTCTCACATTTACGAAAGGGATGTGGCGATCCAAATATTGCACAGTAAGCTAGTCTAGCCGACCGGAGGAGTGATGGTTTTGCCTTTTGGTCCAATAATCCACGGAAACTGAAAGAAAATGCCTGTACTGCTGCATCTAAGTGCCATACGATTGCAGTGTTGCGTTGATTTGTTGAAATGCTCTTCATTACCATCACACACTGTGAGGAGGTCAAATCAGTGAGGGATTGATTGTTTGCAATGTTGGCTGTAATTGTTTACTGCGAAGTCTTCTCTTGAAAATGAAATACTCTTGAGATTACACAACTGGGAAGTCTTGACTAAACCAGTCAAACAATGCCGAACTTTACTAAGACTTCAATTCAAGAGTCGGAAAAGCTGGAAGTGAACAGTGATTGACCCTTGGCTTTGAACGCGAACGGAAATCAGAACTGGTGAGGTTGAAATTATGTGTTTATATATGCTCACACAAATCTTACTTGTTCCCCACTTTTAAATTAAGTGTAATGGTGACTGTAATTCGAACTGGAAATGAAATTGTCCGTAAGTTGAACTGTATGTGACTTTATAGAGACCAAGAAGGAAAAAGTTAAAATCGATCGTCAAAACAATAACAGAACTCGGAAGATACAGAGGCATTCGAATTTACTACGAATTATACCCATAAACAGAACTGGATATGACTTACAAACCGAGAATACCGAATTAAAATTGAATTGAATGTGAAACTGTCAAAAGAAGAGCAGAATTTGTTGTGTAAAGCCATACTGGAGAGTACAATTATATAAGTTATGGCGGGAAGAGGGGCAGGTTTGGAATTGATAGACCCCCCCCCCCCCCCCCCCGGATATTTGTAGAGCATCAAATGCCCCACTGTGGAGTCAAGTGCTCCATGGTGGGGCTTTGGTACGGGTGCAAATCTCTTATCAAATTCACTATTTTGACTCTTTCTACAAATGAATTCCTCACCCTGCCAACTTTTGTTTGCTCCAAAATGTCTCACCACTGGGACAAAAACTCAGTCAAATGCCCCACTTATGCCCCCCACCCTTGGGGAAGGGCAGGTTTGGAATTGGTAGAGCTATACACAGATACTGGAACTGATTAGAACAATCATAAATAGAATTGGGTGTGGAGATTTATTTACCAAGCGAACACTGTTGCCCTGAAAAATATGTTGAAAAGTCAACTTGAAATACTGAAGAAAGAAGACAAAGAAGTATTTATGTTTTCAGATAACCAATTGAACTGATATATAATTTATATGCTTTCACTTGTATACTGATATTATTATTACACTCATGAACAGACAATATTTAGCTTCATTAGTGACATATTTTAATTGATATTAATCTAAATCATGTTCCACGCATTTCTTAGCCTCCCCCGCAGTCGTTTTTAGGGGCTCATAACTAGCCCCTAAAAACGACTGTGGTGGAGGCTACGCATTTCTATGTGTGTACTAGTTGGTGTTACCCTCATTAAATAAAGTTAATTTTCAATGCACACAATATTTTATTAAACATTAGGGACTGGTCAAAAATTAGCAGGGGAGGTGCAAAGGGGGTGGGGTGGAGATAAAAAAGTCTAAAAATGTATAGTATGTATTAGTATGAAATTTGTTGACCCTTTCTCCCCTATAACCAATCCTTTTTCAGTTGCCCAATATTTATGACCATCCAGTTTTGGGGATTCAAAACAATATGATCCTCCCCCTTTCACAACCCCTTCCCCTGCTAATTTCTGACCAGTCCCTTCAGCGACCACCCTTATGCAACCTGGTTTTAATTATTAGTAAAACTTTGCAATTAGAAGCTCCTGTAAGTGACCGTGACCACCTTTGGAGGTTGAGAATTGTAAGAAGGTGGAAAATAGCATTTACAAACAGGTTTTGCTAATAACATTACCAATCTCGTACAAGTGCCTTTAACTATTTGTTTGCCATCTAGTACAGCCACATTATTGCATTCCTGCAAAAGGTCCATGCGATTATATATAAATTATCACAAGCATCAGAAGTGAATCAATTATCCGGTCCCCCTAGTACAAACCATGTATGACACAAAAATATGCTAGAACTCCATGTATTAACCTATTTATAGGTGGCCCGAGTTAAGGCCAATCAGGGCCTCTTGTTCTGTCGTAACTCTTGTTCTGTCGTAAAACATGCCTTAGCTGTACAAGACCGCCCACGATGGAATAGATTTCCGACAATGACTCATTGAAAGTGATATCTCCTTGTCTCGCCTTGTCTGAGAGCTTTGAACTTTCTTATCTGAGCGCGCCTGACGAGATCTAACCTTTGATGATAATTCGATACCCGTTGATATCCAAACGTGTTTGGATATTGTATTTCGCTTACGTTTCTAAATGTATATTGGATCTGTCCAAACAGCGCTGATCGAATGTATTACGGCTCCTGGTTGTTCATGTATTTTTATGGTCAACAAGAGCGCCAGTTGAAATATCCTGAGCCTGTTGGAAGGCTTTCGCCCTCGCGGGTCGACCATTTTGATTTACTGTATTCACTTATGTAAATACATTAACCTGGCGATTGTTGCGTGACCAGCACAGTGCAATCTGATTGGTTTGAATTTGACCTTTAACGCATGCGCAGAAGCCGTCTGACATGAAATAAAAATAATAATAATAATGACTTGCATTTTAAGACTCGGCGCTGCCACAGGCAGCCCGAGTAATAATACTTCAAAATACTTCATTTCAGAACCTCTGAGTAGTACAACTCGTTTAAAGATGGAATAATCGGCCAACTAGCACTTTGGCCAAGCATTCAATACAAGTAAATGTCATGGAACAGCGATCTTATTATTTGCTATTTTAAAAGGGAAGAGCGGAAGAGGCCTTCACCACTCACAGCCTTGCATTTTATTGGGCCCCATTTGGATTGCACTGACAAATTAGGGTTAGATTTGTTTGGATAGCACTACTATTCCAGGTTCCAAGGAGGGGAAGGCCGGCCCGGGAGAGGGGGCTCAGTGAAATAGCTGAATAAAATAATGTATATTTATTTGTTAATTGATAGAATTGTTCCTCATACCAGCAGACTTCTTCCTGCCGCCTGTTTCCGTGTCTGGTTCTTCTTCGTTGATCTACAATAAAGATACACGGTACATTGTCATCCCACACTGTATAATTCAGTAAGAAAATCGTATGAAAAACCAAGATGGCGGCTGTCCATTTGACCACAATCCCTTGCGAACCTAGCACAGTAAAACACACATAGAAATCCCCTGTGTTTTTCCAATGACAGTATGTTGGCAACATCACTTGTACTGTTTTGTTTTTAAGATTTAAAACCTCTACAGCGATTTTATGACAGATTTAAAGATTTTCGTGCGTAAAGGATTGTGGGTAAAAGTACAAGCCGCCATCTTTTTCTGTACGGAGGATTGGGTATATACTTCATGGTAGTGTTCCATATAGTGTCCCTGCATAATCATTTTCTCTACTGTTTTACAGTATTATGCAGGGAGACTATATGGAATGAAACACTACCATGAAGTATATATACCGAGGATTGCTACATGTAGACCATGCTCGAGACTCCATCAGTGTTTGGTAATGGTTGAAATCCAGTTGGGACACTAGGGTCTAGGGTCACTAGGGTCCTCGAGCATGCATCTACACTGGTAAGGAACCATTTTCATTCCCGATTTATGGAGAATTTTGAAGTGTTGTATGCAAAACCAGGCATCGGAATTACCTGTCACTAATTTTACTAGCAACCTGGTCTGATCAACAACAAATAGCCCAGCAAAATACGAGATTTTACTCACATTTCTAAACATGTACTGAAATTCTGCAAGTGCACTAGTCTAATTTTGACCCATCATAAGCACCATACTCACAGCCTCTCATTTGACGTTTAGTACCAAGTTCACTTCCTTGTTAAGCTATGTAGTTAATCATGGGGAATATGGCAAGATGATACACACGGAGGAACAGAATTATTTTGCAGACCATTACTTTTTGAGAACTTCTCGAATCAAGAGCTTCACAAACTCGCTGTCTAATGATGGACGTTTGAAAGTCGCCGGGGGTATGCAAAGACAGCCGTTTTGGTGTCTTGTGATCTGTTCAGTTTCGCGTTCAAGCTGCTGGATTATAGTAGAATATTGAAGACACAAACGTGGTGTAGACCATGTGGGATACGACTTAATGTAGGTCATTTACACAAGCTCAATAAACAGTGTTTCTCATTTCAAGTCTTTGGAGAATTATGACGTCACAGTGTTGTCCCTATCGTTACACAACAAAAGAGCTATTGTTTACTGACAATACGGGCAACACTTTTGGTGTCATAAGATCCAAGATGGCGGCGGACAGTAAATTCGAATGAGTTTTATGGACAAGAATCGGTCCATAACTGACATCTAGTATACAATTTACAGGAAACAAACACAGCAGTAGATTTAGTATCCCGGTAACAAATATTTGAGAACAAACACTGTATTTCAGTGAGGTTCCCTTTACTGCATCAAGTACTTCAGAAACAGAAGAATTGAATCCTCAAAAGACTTGTCTTGACATGATTTTCCCTGCTAGCAGAGGTCTCTCTCTGTCTTGGTAAAAATGGAAGGCGAGGGAGAGACCTCTGCCGACATCCGACGCTTTCTCTGTCGCGCATGCGTGAAGTCTCCTTGGCAACAAGTGATGTGATTTCACGTGTACTTATGAGCGCACGAAACAACTGTAAAAAACAACTGACGCGTACAGCTATTTCCGGTAAAACGTGTTTTCGAAACTGGTTTGACTCGTCCATGAATGTGGACGGCAAGTGTCGGATGTCGGCAGAGGTCTCTCCCTCGCCTTCCATTTACCAAGACGGAGAGAGACCTCTGCTAGCAGGAAGACATGATTCTGAACAACTGGAGCAGTAAGAATCAATTTCCCAGAGACTTGAAATGAGAAACAATACGTCATACAATAAAGCTAAAGAGCTTTATTCAAAAGTAACTCCACTGTACCTCGATGAAGAGTTTCTCAGGATAGGCCAGGTCACCTGGAGCAGGTGAATACTTGAGAATATCGGTCTCCACATAAGCCTAGAAATACACAGGTAATTTGATGACAACAACGCCACAAAATTTCACTCTTATTTTCGCACTGACGTCCATGCCTTTTGCTATTTTAGTATAGGGCCAAAAGTGTTTAAAAGCTGTTAAATGCGCTGTGTCACTGTAATAGACTTACATTCGCATTCCGGACCGGAAGAGCTATTTCCACCGATTTTGATATGAACTAACGAACCTCTCGGCCATGTGGGATGCTTAAAATCAAAGCAAATATGCAAAAGTGACTAACAAACAGTGTATATAAACAGTCTCCAGGGAAATATTGAAAATCCTTTCAATTAAGCATTGAGTGATGGAAGTTTAACTGTTGGTATCCAATTAACAGCCACCAATGGAGCGATTACTCGATACATGCGCAGTACCATGACATAGCCCCTTTAAGTTATGGTTTCTGGAAGACTAATAGCCCAACACATTTACGTTTGAACGGTAATGTGTTCTTACATGTAGAAGAACTTGTCTAGGGTGGATGATGGGTTTCATTTCATAAAAAAAACACTGACCCCTACCTCCACGTGCTTTCTGATAAACAACTTACAAGTTCAAAAGAAGAACTCTTGGGTAAAAATTGGTGCTGATAGGAAAAAGAATGTGATATAAAGTGGTAAGCTGTAGTGCTAAGTGTGCACGCCCTAACGAGGGAAAGAGAAATAATCTCTGACCCAAGTGGGACTCGAACCCAACGACCTCCAGGTTTACATGTCTGGCGCTCTACCAACTGAGCTATCAAGTCAGATGAGAGCAATCGTGGGTATTGGTGCGTTTTATGGGGTCACGGCGATTATATATGTATATGTAGTTATGATAATGAATCATGTTTGCCGCGTAGCACTAGTAAGTGTAAAGAATGTGATATAAAGTGGTAAGCTGTAGTGCTAAGTGTGCACGCCCTACGAGAGAAAGAGAAAAAATATATGACCCAAGTGGGACTCGAACCCAACGACCTCTCCTGGACATCCTCCAGCATCTGTACTCTAATAGATTATGACTATAAACCAATCAGAGGGCGCGTTTTCGCCCTGTTTATTAGTGTACCTGTGCCCTGTAGACCAGCCTCTCCTGGACATCCTCCAGCATCTGGTCGATCACAACTTCAAAAGCCGCAAGCTCCTCGCCTTTTGTTGTATGTGACCTTCGATCATTTCAACCTGTGGAAAAAGATTCAAGTAGGGAAACAGGAATAACACTTCATCCTGATCGATCCACGGTATAAAACTGGTCGTTATATGGCTAGGTATGAACTGTGATTGGTCAGTTAGTGGTCCCATAATTTCCCATACAGACCGCAAAATTAACTACAACCTGGTTTTCATGAAATGAGCCATATAATACATAAAATTATCTTATTAAACCGTACCGCACGACCTGATTCACACTTGCGACATAATCATAATCGCAGCCAATATATGCAGACGCAGTGTCGTATTTATCACTAGCGGTACTTGTTCTACGCCGCTAATACTTAATTTATTGCTGCATCTGCACAAGCTGCTTGCGCTTACGCTTATGTCGCTATAGCTAGTGCGAATCAGGCCTAAGTTGTGGTCTTGTGGATCGTCATTTTTCCCAGGTTTGTGGTCCATGCATTCATTTAACAAGAAGTGATCTCCAAATGCTCAACAAATGCAATAAGATACCTTGAGTACGGTGCAGAACTGCGCCAGTGTTTCCATGTGGTTCATGTGGATGATGATGGGTCGTAAACAGTCGTACAGACCACTACACAGACTCTCTAGGAGAGTGCTGACGAAATAATATAAACAACAATTCAGAAAAACGGCTATACATAGGAGAAGGCCACACCGCGGCAAAACGACACGTGCATCGCATAACCCTAGCCTGATTTTCAGAGGTACGACCTCGTACCGTCTGAAAATCAGGCTACGCATAACCCTAGTTTTTAGGTGTTCTTACAGCAGTATAAACGGCTTTCCTGGAATTCAAAGAAATTGACTACTTGAAAAACCGTGATCTGGGCGAATTGGCGAACGAGACGGCTAAAATTTACCAAAGGCAAAACATCCAGGATACTGGGCTATTGAGAACTCTGTGTATTGTTGTGGTTTCAACTTTTGCACCTTCTCGCTGGTATTTGTGAATATTTTCAAGCAGAATGAGATTAACGTCGAGTAAGTTGTCTGTACTGTAGTCATCTCATGAGTCGGTATTTATTGAATAGGAGACAGGATCATTCTTGAGTTTCAACTTTAGGTTCGTTATAATAGATGGGACATCAACAAGACTGCAGTACTTACTCTATTCCAAGACTTGGCTTGGAGAAGAAGTGATAATACAGCTGGTACTCATCCTGACAGACATGAATCAACACAGAACAACCAGAACGAACCTGCACACAACAGGGCATGATGTATAAACAACATAATGTTTATCGTCACCGTGAGCTTTCATTTTTGAAGCCACTTAGTTTTTGTTTGGCATCGAGTCTGATCAAGAATAAACTGATCGGAAAATGAGATGGATGCAGTAACTAAATGCCCAAACATCCTGGCTCACACTTTCACTGTCCGAAATATATTAAAATACGAAAAAAAAAAAGCTGCATCCTCCTCTATTTGTTATTAAACATGTCTTTTACTTGGCCTAAGAACTGAATTTTCATAGTAATTTATTAAAATACAAGAATAATTTTGAACTCTCTCACCAACTGGCATTGGGGTCTTATCATACTGTTTGGATAATTTCTCTATTGCATCTGTGACGCAGGGTGAGAGGAGCTTGGATCTCTGGTCAAAATAACAGTGCTGACAGTCAGTCAGTAGAGAGGCATACCTAGGGGAAATACATTGGTATTGGCATCATCATTATCAACATTATCATTGCAATCATCATCAGTATCAGTATCATTTTCATTATCCTCGCCAACACCATCTCCCGTCCTCCTCCTCATCATCACCACCACCATCTCCCGTCCTCCTCCTCATCACCACCATCATCTCCCGTCCTCCTCCTCATCATCACCACCACCATCTCCCGTCCTCCTCCTCATCATCACCACCACCATCTCCCGTCCTCCTCCTCCTCACCACCACCATCTCCCGTCCTCCTCCTCATCATCACCACCATCTCCCGTCCTCCTCCTCCTCACCACCACCATCTCCCGTCCTCCTCCTCCTCACCACCACCATCTCCCGTCCTCCTCCTCATCACCACCATCGTCACCAGGTACTTGCTGACATTGGTGAGCTCATGGAAGAAATACTCCGATTGAGTTCAAAAGTTATCAGCAGGTAGCCCTAGGTGCCCTAAGTGCATATACGGCGTTTGGATTCAGGGGGGGCATTTCCGGGGGGGCAGTGAATATTTAAAGTCAAAAATAGGTCATATTCGTGACGTCATAGCTCTGCCCTCTCACGCCGTAATGAGACGAAATTACCACCAGCGTGTAGAGCAACTCTAGTTCTGTAAGTGTACTTAATATGAAGGCCAACCATCGACCCCTTCATGGTTGAAGTGGTGGAGCACAAGATGCCCTAGTTGAAGTGTAGCCGTACTCGACCTTCAACACGATCTTACATTAAAATTTGTTCAAATTTGGCTTAAGGATTTAACACAGAAGGTCTGGAGCTACGGTGATGAAACGTTCAGGGTACTTATTGGGAGACTCAAAAAAAATTTTAGAAGTGTTTCGGAGTTTCTATCTGCGCATGCGCAGATTCTACCTTATTTTGCCTGTGCACTAATGTCAGCAAATTTTGTCAACTTTTCAAACCCAAATCTAGATTGGTTCTAGAAGTGCTAGAGCAACAAGCTTTGGATATGTTAGAGATCTTGATGAGATCTTTATGTAAGCCAAGCATGTTGTAAATGTGACTTGTCGTTATAGAGTTACGGCAATGTCAATTTCAGCCATGATCATGTCAGCTGTTTGGTGCGCCGTTCTAACGCCAATCATATGCGGAAAGACAATGATCTTAAGAAATCTAACCATTTCGTATGAATGTACAACTATCAAAGAGTAACATGACGCTCTTAGAATTTTGAAAATAATTCACCTGAGCACGTGACACCAAACGGCCAATCCCTGTCAAAAATCACTTAATTGACAATAACTTGGTGGAACATTGACGGAATCACGATATATCACACAGATACCTTTATCTGATCATTTATAAGTCGACTGTGAAGAAAGTTTAAAAACATGTTAATTTTTGAATATTTTACGATTTTTTCAAAAATCCAAGATGGCGGCCAAAAATCCAAGATGGCGGCCCAAATCCAAGATGGCGGAAATATGCCTTGCAACGTAAATAATGACAATTAAGCTGATTTTTTTTCGAGACTTATGTTTTAACTGTTTTATAACAGTTGAAAGGACTTTACAATAACTTTTTGCTTTTCTGGAGGCCAAATGCCATAAATAGGTACGCAATGCATGCATAGACCCATGCATAGAGTCAAAGTTTGTTTTGGACTATTTCGAATGATTTACGATAGAGTTCAGTAACAGTTGTCAAAAATGTAACATTTCCCTAAGATTGAGATAAAAGGCGTACCTTTTGCAGAGAGTAAGCGTTAAAACATTATTTACCTACCAATCACTTGAAATGCATTTACTTGGCTGACCAAACTCAAGTCACCATTAAATCCTGTTCTGAAGTTAGATTTATCCGAGACATTTCTTTTCTCTGCGGGAACTCTCTAGCAACTTGTCTCCAACTTGTCTTAGTTACAGGTTTGCATAAATGTCCGTCACATTTGCATCGAGACTTAATCAAGACTTAAACAAGATTTAAACAAGATTTAGAGCCGAGTGTGACCGCAATAAATCTATTTGTATTCAGTATAAACTTAAGTTTCATTGTTCATAGGATTTAATGACATAAACCACACCTCCAAGAATCCTAATGATCTTCACGACATGTACTTACTTGTGAATAATTTTTCTAAAGCTTTTTGGGGGGTATTTCTTGGCATAACAGCCCATTCTAAGACTGTTAGCAATTGTTTTGTTTTGTTTGATGATCCTTTCCGTGGCACCGGTATGTTGATGTCACGCGACACTATGAAATTCGTACTCTCCCATGATCGGTCTATCCGACCAGCATATAACATCTGAAGAAAAAGTGGAGGAAAGGCGGACTGCCACTGGGGAAGAATGGTCCAAAACACACTTTTAACACCTACGTAAACGTTTATTTTTTGGGGGTCTCTACATGCATTGCGTACCTATATATGGCACTTTGTGCAAAGCATTACCCCTTTGGCCTTCATCTTAGCAAAAAGTTCAACTAAAGTCCTTTCAGCTGTTGTAGAACAGTTAAAACACAAGAGACTTGATGAACATGGACTTAATTGCCATTGTTTACTCTATAAGACCTTTAAACATACCTACCTTATGACGTCACTAGCTCATTAGTATTCATGCTACCATACCGATCTTCACGGCAAATTAAAGAACAAAGACAGCGCTATCAAACCGATATGCCCTTCTGCGGAGGTAAAATGTATACTTATGTATACCGAGATTGCCGATTTGAGAAATAAGCTAAAAATGTCACCATTACAGTGATATTGGTACCTCGTTTAATTTTTTTAAGTACTTAGACTTACTCGATTCTCATAAAACGTCGCCAACATAGAGAGGAGAGATGTAACTTCAAGGCAATGTAAGTTTTATTTCAGTTCAACTTCCGAAAGAGACGAAATTTCGTTTAAAATAGGAAAAAATTGCACTACCACTAATTCGATTCCTATGCGTTGCATCCCTCGGAATCGGGAATGCGGCACACACACGCACGGGACATAGCACTACAACCCTACCAAATTTATTCAAGATCGAACAATATTACCACCCTTTTTATGGTCATTGGTCAAATGTCAGCAAAAATGTACAAATGTCAGCAAAAGTAATCTTAGGAAAACTTTCCCTGCTAGCAGAGGTCTTTCTCTGTCTTGGTAAAATGGAAGGTGAGGGAGAGAGACCTCTGCCGACATCCGACGCTTTCTTTGGTTAACCGCCGTTCCACAATCATGGACGAGTCAAACCAGTTTCGAAAACAGGTTTTACCGGAGAAAAGAGAATCACTAGAAAATCAAACTTTTTAGAACGACAAAATCCCCAAATACTGACAGGGAATGCCAAAATCATTTGTCTCTCTACCAAATTAAACTGTATAATTTTAATAAATTGATGTCTGAGAGTACCAAACGCATAATTTTCACGAAGTACCGAAGCCTCAAAACAGCCTTCGCGTGCGCGAGAACTGATTGACATTTGCAACAACATGCGTTAGTTCACGTGTTGCCAAGCAAACTTCACGCATGCGCGACAGAAGCGTCGGTTGTTGGCAGAGGTCTTTCTCCCTCACCTTCCATTTTACCAAGACAGAGAGAGACCTCTGCTAGCAGGGAAAGGAAAACTCAGTTTTGACAACTGTAAAACCTTAATTTATGGCATTTTGTGCAAAGCATTACCCAGGCTTTGGCCTCCATGTTAGCAAAAAGTTCAACTAAAGTCCTTTCAACTGTTGTAAAACAGTTAAAACATAAGTGCCTTGAAAAAAATTAGCTGAATTATCATAATTTACGTTGCAAGGCATATTTCCGCCATCTTGGGTTTTTGGCCGCCATCTTGGATTTTTGAAAAAATCGTAAAATCTTCAAAAATCAATATTTTTGAAAATGTATTCACAGACTTGATGAACCTTCATGTAACTTCAAGCAATGTCAGCTTTACTTCAGTTCAACTCCCAAAAGAGCCGAAATTTCATTTAAAATAGGAAACATTGCACTACCACTAATTCTTACACGCTGCACCCCCTGGATCGGGGGTGCGGCACACACACATACGAGACGTAGCACTACAACCCTACCAAATTTATTTAAGATCGAACAATGTTACCACCCTTTTTATGGTCATTGCACAAATGTCAGCAAAAATGTACAAATGTCAGCAAAAATGTACAAATGTCAGCAAAGTGTACAAATGTCAGCAAAAGTGCACGAATGTCAGGATATATATAGTCACCACAACCACCATCACCACAACTACCATCACCACAACCACCATCACCACAACCATCACCACAACCATCTCCCGTCCTCCTCCTCCTCACCACCACCATCTCCCGTCCTCCTCCTCCTCACCACCACCATCTCCCGTCCTCCTCCTCCTCACCACCACCATCTCCCGTCCTCCTCATCATCATCACCACCATCTCCCGTCCTCCTCCTCCTCACCACCACCATCTCCCGTCCTCCTCCTCCTTACCACCACCATCTCCCGTCCTTCTCCTCATCATCACCACCATCTCCCGTCCTCCTCCTCCTCACCACCACCATCTCCCGTCCTCCTCCTCATCATCACCACCATCTCCCGTCCTCCTCCTCCTCATCATCACCACCATCTCCCGTCCTCCTCCTCATCATCACCACCATCTCCCGTCCTCCTCCTCATCACCACCATCATCTCCTGTCCTCCTCCTCCTCATCACCACCACCATCTCCTGTCCTCATCACCACCACCATCTCCTGTCCTCCTCCTCCTCATCACCACCATCATCTCCCGTCCTCCTCCTCCTCATCACCACTATCATTATCATCATCATCAAAAACAATCATCATCATCATAAAGTTCCATTCTACATCAAGTGAAGTTATAAAAGTTGACGTAAAAAGAGGCATCATTTCTTATACAAAAGCAAGCTGGTGAGATAAATGACCTTATAAAAACATATTTGTAATATCTGAAGTTTATATCAATGATTTTACCAATAAAAAGAAATGACAGTAAATGCCTCCTTTGATGTCATGCATTACCATATTCAAAATATTAACCTCTATAACTCATAGACGCAACATTCAAATATGTTTTTAAATATTCAACTATTCAATTGATTCTCTTATATGTACTTCAAAAATGCATTAATAATTCATTAGGAAAAACAAAAGACAGTGCTCGAAATTAACTTTTGAGACTGGTAGTCCATGGGACAAGTAGGTTTTGAATTTTACTTGTTCATTTAATTTGTCTATTTTTGTCTATCTATTTGTCTGAAGACTGCTATTCTTTTAGACAAATAAATAAATGAAGTAAGATGAACAACATTTGTAACACAGCAGGTTTATTTACATATTTACAATAGTTATATCACTGTACATTACACGTTAATACAGCAGAAACAGCACTGCAGAGAGTTTCTTATTATTGTAACAATGGATCATCATTCACGTTTGACCTGCGCAATCTTTGAGAAGCTTGATTCCAATGTAAAACTGCCCTCTCAGCTGCGAAGTCCTCTGGGCTTGGTCCATTCAAGCAGATGTTTATGAGCATGTCTAGTGAAGCTACATGTACATCAAGCGATCCGAATTCCTATATCTGATTTGAGTCGACCTATACAAGAGAAGCCCCTCTCACAGCAGGTTGAGGACACTGCCATTACCAAGCAAATCTCAACCACCATCAACACTTGACAGAGTTCAAGCTCATGTGGATGCACCCGCGTGAAAATTTCCTCCCAGAAGTCACCTTGACTGAGGCCTGCAATTCGTCTGTGGTTGTGGGAGTAGAGTTTCAGAGAAAGCCACTGATCCTTTGCAATGTTCAAGTCGAACGCGTTACTCTGGAGGACTGCCTGATAGTGCTGAGCCACAGTCGCCAATAATATTCCTCTTCGCTGTACACGCCTAGGTCGTTCTTGCCTCTTGGCCAGGACTTATGATTACTGATAGCACTGCAAGCCTGTACTGGGTCCAGAAATCGCTTAGCATCACTGATGTACTTTTCGTTTAATTAACATTCCAAAACAAACACTCCTCTCGAGTTTCGTAAATCGTGATTAGTTTTTACACTTTTTTAAATTGTGATTTAGGGTCACTAAATCTTGCTTAACCTTCTCGTGTGACCTCAGCCTCTCATCTCTACTGTCTACAAGGAGGCATTCTATCAGGTCTACAATAATAGAACACGTTGCTTTTCTCACGCCACAACACAAAATCTCTAACCAGTGGTAGCCAAACAGCGATCACGTGGTACAGAACATTCGCATCACGTGGGCTGTAGAAAACCTTGGGGTGCCCCATGGTGCATTGTGAAACAAGTTGAACCCAGGCCTCTAGCCGTCATAAGCAAAAAAACACCTAGCGCTTGGCTTACTCTATTTTGCTAAACGAAACGAAACGAAGTTGTAATTTGCGAAGTTGTAATTTGCGAAGTTGTAATTTGCGAAGTTGTAATTTGCGAAGTTGTAATTTGCGAAGTTGTAATTTTAATTTGCGAAACAATACTTACTGAAGGTCACTGAACGTAAGATTCCCTGCTAGCAGAGATCACTCTACTGGTAAAATGGAGACTGCTAGCAGAGAAAACGTAGGCAGCGTTATCGTCTCGTTTCTCTCCCAAGGAGAATGTTTCTCGAAAATTTGACAGTGATAAAGTTGACAGCTTCCGCCGGGTTATTCAGCCACAAACGTCCACATCACCCCATGTTCTAGCGCGATTTCATTTCTACCGCGAACATTTAGAGTTAGACTACCGTAGCCTGTTCATGCAGGGATTTAATTATTAACTTCCTACGCCGACGGCTCACTGACGGCTCAATTTGTCTTTGACTGTTTGAGACTTTTAATAAGAGACTTATTTTTGTATGCTATTGTAACATTGCTTCGATATCCTAGTGCCTTTTATCACCCACAAACGGAATGATCATAAACGCAGTCGACCTCCAGTACATGCATGACGTGTTCGCAAATTGCAATGCAACTTCGAAATGAAACGAAGTTGCGATTTGCGATGTCTTCAGAGCTTTAAAGACCGGCAAAATGTTACCGTAGCCGTCGGCGTGGGAAGTTAATCCCTGAGAGATCAGGCTAAAATAAAGTGTCGCGCTCACATCACCACATGTTCTAGGGGTGTTCTAACGTTTTGTATCTGAATCAATCAATCAATACTTATTAAAACACGGAAATATTCTACCAGCCTTTCAGATTTTCATAGAAGATAGCCTTAGTCTGATTCTTAAAGGAGACAAGGACTGTGTTTGACGTAGTTTTTCTGCGAGATTATTCCATGCTTTTGCTCGATAATAACTGAAGCTTTTTCTCTTAGTTTCCTTATTAGGTCGAGGGATGTGAAATGCTGTACTTACTCCTATCAGATTATAATTATAATTGGTTAAGTTCCCAACTATTGTAAATAATTCTGTTCGACTCGTTGGAGTAACACGACGAAAGCTGTCACTTCTATCACCATCCAATTTTCCAGAAACTCTCTCCTTGGGATAGAAACGGTATGATAAATACGCGGTCTACTTTTCCTCTGATAGCAGGCTCCATTACTTCCATTTGAGTTACTACTTGAAGACGTTGATCGGTACACGGAGAAAGAGCCGAGGAAACCAGATGATAAACGCTGCCTACGTTTTCCCCCGGGGGGAGGGGGGGGGGGGGGGGGGGGGGGGGTACTTACATGGAAAATGGGTATGTATGTGAGGCCAAGAGGCTCAAACCCTGACCCTGTTTGACCCAATCCGAGCTCCAAAACCCTGATTGCCCCCTTTGGGAAAAAAAAAACCTGATTGCCCCTTCTTTAATTTGTTTTCAAAACACGGTCGGATTATATACCCCGGCTGGTATACCGCGTACCGGGATTGCATGCAAAATACGGAACATTTCAAGTCGGGACGTGTCATTGGGTAAACGAATCAGCAGATGAAGTACATAGATAAGTATTGAAGTACGAATTAGCGGCGTCACGATGTATGGGAACCTCAGTGCTTGCATGTGGGCAGGCGATCAAAATGCGGCAACAGAATGTCTTTTTTGACAAAGTAGCTAAAAAAAACTGAACCCTAACTGCCTAGAAAAACCTGAACCCCGACCCTGACTGAACCCAAATTATACTCAAATCCTGACCCTGATCTGCCCAAATCAGGTCAAAACCCTGACCCTACCTGCCCAAACCAAGCTCAAAACCCTGACCCACCCGGGCGGCACATACATAGACAAGACAAGACAAGACATATTTTATTAGAGTGCCAAGCAACAGACTGTACATAGGCATGCTTCTCCAATATTCTATACAAGGATGGTTTGCCTAACTTTAAAACATTCATAGATGTATTTTGCTATTTCTGGCTTATGTTTTTTTGGTGCGATTAAATCTTTATAGTTTGTTATTTTTTTGTTTATATCTTGAAAAGAGAGTTTCTCAGATCAGAATATAATTGACATTTAGATAAAAAATGTTCTTCATTTTCCATAATTTGACAATGTGGGCATATTCTCAATTCAGGACTCACATAAACTCTGTTATAACGGCCTCTTTCAATTGTAAAATATGGTCGCTTATTCTTAACTTAGTTAGTGCTCTGCGATGATCTATGTTTTAACTTCCAATAAATAATCTTCGAGTTTATATTCTGTTTTGAACTCACGAAATGTTCTTAATTTGTTTCCTCCCACTGATCTGGATTCATCATCGAAGATGCTTGATCTCCAGTCTTGAGTTTCAATATCCTCTAGTCTTTGTTTGGTATATTTATAAAACCGCTTGATCTCGTTTTCATCAATAACGGCATCTTGTTGGGATTCCCAGCAATAGCCAAAGCCATTCTGAAATAATATAGCTTTAATTTGCATTGCCCAGTTCTTCGAATTTGTGTGACTTAGCATATCTAAGTAGGCTTGCTTTGCGATTCTATTTTCGTCTAATGTTAGAAGGCGGGCCCAGAATGATAATGCCTTAGATTTTACTTCAATAATGATGGGGAAACGGCCTAATTCTGCACGGCAAGCTTTGTTCACCGCTCTTTTGCTTACGCCTAGGATTTGTTTACAGAACTTTGTGTGAACTTGTTCTATTGGGTCACGTGATTCATTATATTTAACAGTATCAAGACCCCAAATTTCAGAGCCATATGTGAGAATGGGTTTTATTAGGGTATCGAATAGATGTAAGGTAAGTGACAGGTCTCTTCTAAATGAGATTCCCATGTCTTGCGGAGTGAGTAAAAAGCTTTTAGTGCAACCTTTTTTAGCTCTTGTTTTGCTATAATAAATGATCCAGAGGCACTTAAAGTCAATCCTAAATACTTATATTTAGTTACGTTCTCAATCAGTGTTGTCCCAACGTTGAATAAATAACATAATACGTCACAAACAGGAGTACCCCCCCCCCCCCCCCCCCGGGACGTTTTCTCTGCTAGCAGTCTCCATTTTACCAGTAGAGAGATCTCTGCTAGCAGGGTAAGTTAATTAAGTTTCGTAAATTAAAATTACAACTTCGCAAATTACAACTTCGCAAATTACAACTTCGCAAAATACAACTTCGCAAAATACAACTTCGCAAAATACAACTTCGCAAAATACAACTTCGCAAATTACAACTTCGCAAAAACAACTTCGCAAAATACAACTTCGCAAAATACAACTTCGCAAATTACAACTTCGTTTCGTTTCGTTTCGTTTCGCAAAATACAGTAAGCCCTAGCGCTTTTCGTTCGTGATCCGATGTTGTCTTCTACTTTTGCGAAATTTAGTCGTCCAGAGGACAAATTGTCAAAAAAAGGTACTCGTTTTTCGTGTTTTTTTCTCATTTTGGACGAGTGAACGACCGTCAAGTTCGAGCACTGAAAATTGGTGGTTTCTAAATATCTGATATAGATTCCATGCTCATTTACATAAACTTTTGCTTTGATTTTCTCTGCCAAAATACAGTAGGTCCCTTATTTTACTTGACAGTTTACATAGGCTTCAAACTTTCTTTCCTTTGATATAGTTATGCCACTTAATAAATCACTGCAAGTATATTACTTACTCTGATGTCATGTGGGATCTTTGTTCGATTTGTTCCATAAGTGACTAAATAAAATATAAAGAAGTAAGGAAGTCATGCCAGAGACACTATCCACAAGAGTGCATTTTAATTTAGTTTCAATACATTTTACGTTAAAACATGGCCAGGTCAATAAGTATTTACAATATTATATTCAAAAAGATGCATTTCGTATATTTTACAATAAAAAAATACATATAATGACTAGCAAATCTTTCATACACTCGGAAGGATAAAATCATATAATTTTGTAATTTAACAAAAAGGAACTTAATAATGAAGTTAATGAGGTCCTTTTAGGGTACTGATTCTGACTAGCCAACATGCTGCTTGCTCTGAATTTTCTTAGACAATAATTTCACATAATTTACATTCTATTTCTTGATGTCGCAGAGGCCAACTCAAAAGCTAATTGCTACTTTCGCCTCTGTACACTCATATGTAATTACTTTCTTTAATTTTTCTCTACCTAGTCTCTAGTTAGTCTAAGTTACATTGTTATAATATTTCCTGGAAAAGTGTAAAAATAAATTGAATTGAATTGAATTGAACTAGGACATGAAAAAATGATGAACGTCTGAAAATGTGAGAGACACAGAGAAATAAGAAAATAGACAAAATGCCGACAGCGACATGCCCACCTTCCAAAACTGAGACACAACTAGTTTTGAAACTCAGACAGGGGACATGCATACTCCCACCCCCCCCCCCCCCCCCCCCCCCCCCCCCCCTACAAGGGCCTTGTTAATCAGTCACTTACATGTGTATGGTATTCGATAAAACTGGGATTTAGAGCATTTGTTCACTCGAGTTAATTATTTGAATCACAACTTTAAGTTGAACATGTGTGGACCACATTAAATTTCCATGTGAAAAAGCAATTTCACTAACCTTGACTCTAGGTGCACAAGTTCTGAATTTCCCATAGAAAAGTGCAAATGAATGCTCAGTACTGGCTGTATCCTGTTGAATAAAGATCGCAAAGTAAGAAGAAGTGAGAACCTATACTGGTAAACATTTACTGTAACAATTACTTACAAATTATACAGGCTGTTACATGAACAAACCTTGTTGCTCAGAACTTGTGCTGTTGCATTCTTCAGTAAATGATATAACATGTGTCTTGATGAGGCTAAGTGCCTGGTTGAGACAATGCTTGAAGCGTATTAAGTAAGAAGATGATTCCTTGAACTGTGGCTAGAAATACAAAAAAAATGGCTTTGCATTTGGATGTAACTTGGTGAAAATTGGCTGATGATATTTTAGGGTTTCCCAATAAAATAGTAACCATTACGGAATGAGTAATACAGTACCACTTTCAGACCTGTTATGTTGTAGCTTTTTTGTGCCGTTGAGTTAGCCAATACTGTGGCTTGTTTCAAGTGGTACTGTCTGGCTCCAAGGAAGACAGTAATTCCCATAAATTATGACAATGTGGTCATCACGTCAACTAATATTATTAAAACAAAAATGGCTTTGATGTTGCTCCCTTGTTTTCCACCCCTCCTTCTGATCTCCTTCTTTAAGGAACAAGGAAGGCAATCTCACCTTACACTGGAAATAAAATGTTAATCACATGACAAGCTAAGGATGGAACTTCTGTGGTAACGTTTGCTTTAAAATATATATCACTTACATTGCTCGAGATATAAGAAATACACTCATCTAGATGGGCCAGAAGGGGCACAAATGACTCACTGCTTACAGACAGTGTAGGCGAATTTAGTTTCTGCAAATAAAATGTAGCAAAGGCAAATTAAATAGGATTAGTTTTCAAATACAATATTGTAGTTCCAAGAAGTTTTTCTTATTTCAGTCAATAGCCTATGCTTTAGTATCTGTATTCACATAGGATGCATCTATAAACCTACCAGTAAGTGATATATTCCAGGGGGGTTTCGTCCTATATTCGGCTGGTAGGGTGATTGTTGATTTTTTTAGGGTTTGAAATCGGCGATTTAGTATTTTTAGGGTTGTGACCAAGCGAAATCCATTTATGGGGTGATTTTTAGACCATGAGGTACATTTTAGGGTGGGAATTTTTTTCAGGGTTTTACCTTGAAGAAACCCCCCCGGATATAGTACACACTTACATGTCTCAGATGTTCCAGAGTATTGAAATAAGACAATTTGTTACTGATGCTCTCAGCCATATTTACAAGTTTTGTCTGAAAGTAAAGTATCAAAAATAATTAATTAGTAATTCATATACTGGTAGCTCCATTATCAACCATCAGGCAATATTCGTATTCTCATGGATGAGTTGGAATGAGCAATCAATGGAGGATCCTGTGGAGGAATTGTTAAAAGCTATTTAGTATTAGGCAGCGTAACCCAGCCGCGGTTTATTGGCAAACTCACCATCTGATTGGCTAGCATTGCGCTGTCTATCGATCGCTAGTCGACTGTGCATTCTGCAGACAAAAATCACTTAGAAAAATCACTTAGACAGAATGGTAGTGTGGTTATGCTACTAAAAACAATTAGACTTCTCGCTCTTTGTTCCTATCGACTTTGACAATTGATTTGGGGCTGCACCCCTTGCCAACTATCTGCCAACAGAAACCTCAAGCTCATATAGTCTAATTGCTCCTCCGTAAGAACAACAATCTTGCCTATTGCTTTGGAGGCAAGTTTCAACCTTGCATGGACTTGTATCAACCTTGGCCAGGGATTTATATTATTTAATAGTTCTGTTGTTTTGTTTACCTGATCTTGTAGCAGTTGTTCACAGGCCTCATGCAAAGCTCCAGTCTTAGTAGATACCATGACATGTTGTCGCTGTAGGTCATGCAGATGGGATAAAGCTGTTTCCACTTCACCCAGGATAGTATCGCAGTGATCACGGAATGTTTTGAGCTGATCTGAATATGAACTGCAAGGACAGACAATCTTATTGAATATCAATCTAGACTAGACTTTGTAAGAGTGGAATGGAGCAGGGCAAGTAATCATAGCCATGCCATGTGTTTGTGAATCACTTGGTTAAGCGCTTCGCCTCTCACCTCTGTGGTCCAGGTTCAATTCCTGGATGCACGTGATGCCATACAATGTATATGAGTCACGTTTGTTGGTATCTCACCTTTGCTCGGAGGGTTTTCTCCGTGTTCTCCAGTTTTTCTCCCTCAACAAAAATCAACACACTAAATTCCAATTTGATCTGTGGTTTATCCCCTGAGGTTGTTTCAGGTCTCATTAGAAATTCAAAATATATTTTTATAACAGCCCTGTGTACTTCGCTTGCTGAATGGTATACCTGATTAGGTACAATGTAGTCAACCTGTGATCATACCGGTATGATGATTCCTGCTCCTCCTCCATCTGTGCTTCTACTTGTGCAAACCAAGTAAAAAACTGAAAATAAATAGTAAGAAACATATGAGGTAGACATAGTCTTTAAATACCCTCTATCCAGGATAATGATTATCTTTTAGTACTAGCTCCATCCTGTTCATTTATCTAAAGAAGCTGTTGCCACCTAAAAAATGAAACTATTCTTTTCTTAGTTTTGTTTTCATCTAACTTTTCCATTTTCTCTTTTTCTCCATATACAAATGTATGACACTTATTGAAACTGATATAATTATATTGTATATGGTTGCTGGAAATACCTGTTGGGCATTCTCAATTTTCTCTTCTCCAAGGTCGACACTAGCAATGTCTAATTGTGTCTCTTTACTGCTGTCACTCAGTATTCTCTTAGAAGGGACATGCGTGTAATCATCTTCTGGCAACTAGTTTGTTGATGAATATAAAATAGCATGTTAGTTTGTTGTGGTATATTATGTCCTCTTATTGACCAGCCTATAATCATAATATAATCTGATGACATAATTATTCCTGTGCTGTACATTTGATGTTCTGATACATAAAGGTCTGATCAATGTCTGAGAGTGTAGATTCAATGTACCAGTATTAAATAGCATACATGTAGAGGGTAGATTGAAGCAAAATGTTTATTTACAAGTTACAGTGGTATGCATGCCAATTTTACCCTTGCTTGGACCACCCTCCGAGCCAAACCAAAAACCCAGTATAGTGTAAATGGGCCATTATATAGTTTACAAGTAGTGATGTTTGGACCAAACTAGTACAGTACGTAGCAAACAGCAGCTTGAAGGTTGATCTGACTCACAACATTGACTGAAGCAAGGATAAGCATATTAGGTAAGGGAGGGGAGGGAGGAGAGGGAGGGGAGGGAGGGGAGGGAGGGGAGGGAGGGGAGGGAGGGGAGGGAGCGAGGGGAGGGGAGGGAGCGAGGGGAGGGGAGGGGGGGAGGGGAGGGGAGGGGAGGGAGGGGAGGGAGGGAGGGGAGGAAGGGAAGGGAGGAGAGGGAGGGGAAGGAGGGAGGGGAGGGACGGGAGGGAGGGGAGGGTGAATGTTTTTTAGAATCATTGATAGCAAAACCTGGGTCAATTTGACCTAGATTGAATTGACCCGGGTCAATTTGACCTAAGTTGGTTTGACCAGGTTAAGTTGAACTAGTTGAATATGACCGATGGTCAAACTGAACTAGTTTGTTTTGACTCGTGGTCAAATTGAACTGAATGGTCAATTTCAACTGCAACATATACATATATATCAAAAGTTTTAAAAAAACGTGGAAGGGTCTATTACTGGAGCGAGTGCAGAATACAATGCCAATTTTTAAGGCCTTCACCTCCTCGGAACCTGGAATAGTACTGGCTATCCAAATAATGCCTAACCCTGAAACAATACAAACCCTAACCCTAAAACAATGTAGTTCTTTGTCAGTGCAGTCCAAATGGGGTCCAATACAATGCAAAGATTTGAGAGGTGAAGGCCTCCTGACAAAATCCCATGTACAAAATGTCTAACTACCAGAGTATATATTTCAAGTGTCTCCATGGCTCTGTGACTCCAGTTGCCCTGATTAAGTATTCCAAAGCTCCTTACTGCACAAGCATACGATTATTTCAAGTGGCTCCGCAGCTCTGTGGCTCCAGTCCTACTAATTAAGTATTCCAAAATGTCCTTACTGCAAGAGTACATATTTCAAGTAGCCATAACAACATTTGGAATACTTAATCAGGTTGACTGTGGAGCTGCAGAGCTGCGGAGCCACTTCAAATATAATACTCTTGCAGTAAGGATATTTGGAATACTTAATCAGGTTGACTGCAGTGCAGTAAAGGACATTTGGAATATTTAATTATGTTAACAAGAGCCCATCTGGGCTTTCACTCGGGCCACATGAGATTGAAGATGAAATACACTTTCATTTGAAATCCTCTTAGTATCAAGTCGTGCTTTAATTCGCCAGTGAGAACGTCAAAAAAACAGACTGGTCTATTAATCGCTTTTATGGCATGACTATGATAACGCAGGATTCGAACAACAGAATACTGGCAATTCAAGTGTATAAATGCAATACAATGACATATTCAGACAGTCTTTGAATTTGATTGACAATAGATCAAAAACTTGGGGAAATGTCCGGCTAAAACTGTATGAATAAATGTGAAATGAAACATAAATTTCATAGCAAGAAAAAAAATTGTAATTCCTATAAATCAGAAAGCTCTTCTGTTAAGCCGCTTCTCATATACACAGACTGTTTCACAAAAAACATTTGCGCTTATCGACACAAGAATTCAGTTGACCTTTCAAATAATTTATTCTGAGGTACGCATACTCTAAATCACAGATGTTAAATAAAGCGATAATTAGAAGAAAAAGTACATTAACAGACAAACTGAGAGGAAATTTATTCAAATCAAAAAGAGTTTACTTACAGTACTTACGTAACTGAACTTTCGTTTTGGATCTTTTGGTAGTGATGTTGACAGCACCCACCTTCGTGCACATATGCACTGAATCGGAATGAAAGTCGAAGCCTACGGTCCTCGAACTTAACTTTCAGCTAACCTGTTTCCTTTCATTCCACAATGAATAATAATCTCATAAAGTAAGCCCGTAGCTTTCAATAAATTTGCCAGTGTCTGAATAAAACAGCTAGATCTTTTCCAATTTCTCTCACGAGTCACGGCAGAAGACAGTCTGAAGCTACAAAACTTGAATTTTGATCCTCTTCACAGTAACGTAATTTAACGTCTCAGATATTATATATATGCCCTATTTCAGCTAGCGCTGTGCATTTCAAATACTTTTTCCTCTCTCTTTGCTGGCAGTTCATGCTTCTTGTTCGTGTAGTTGCCGCATTTCAGTTGGCATACACTGAAAACATCTGCTTAACTAAGATTTGTAAAAATCTTAGCGGATCATGTAACTATTCCGCTTGGCTCAATTGAGGGTTTCTGCCGTCAAAGTTCATTTTTTGTTTCAGTTTTCCCCATATTAGCCGACATGTATAATGTCTCGAGCTCTCAATCCAGTAGAAAGAGTCTTTCTGTCGTAAAACATGCCTTAGCTGTACAAGACCGCCCACGATGGAATAGTTTTCCGACAATGACTCATTGAAAGTGATATCTCCTTGTCTCGCCTTGTCTGAGAGCTTTGAACTTTCTTATCTGAGCGCGCCTGACGAGATCTAACCTTTGATGATAATTCGATACCCGTTGATATCCAAACGTGTTTGGATATTGTATTTCGCTTACGTTTCTAAATGTACATTGGATCTGTCCAAACAGCGCTGATCGAATGTATTCCGGCTCCTGGTTGTTCATGTATTTTTATGGTCAACAAGAGCGCCAGTTGAAATATCCTGAGCCTGTTGGAAGGCTTTCGCCCTCGCGGGTCGACCATTTTGATTTACTGTATTCACTTATGTAAATACATTAACCTGGCGATTGTTGCGTGACCAGCACAGTGCAATCTGATTGGTTTGAATTTGACCTTTAACGCATGCGCAGAAGCCGTCTGACATGAAATAAAAATAATAATAATAACGACTTGCATTTTAAGACTCGGCGCTGCCACAGGCAGCCCGAGTAATTAGTACGACTGCGATGCCACTTGAAATATATACTCTTGGCTCTTGTAGTAAGGGCATTTAGAATACTTAATCAGGTTGACTGTGGAGAAGAAGCCAGTATATTTAAGTATGATTCCCAGAATATTACCGCGGAGACAGCTCTGTCAAACATCTAAAAAAGTGGCGTTGTATTCTGCACTTTAGCTATAAGTCGTAACATAATTTACATGTATGCTGCCTATGGCTATGCATGTTTACAATGTATATTAGTATATTAATAAAGTACATATTTTTACGTTGGTACCTCATCAGGCAATGGGCGACTTGATGACACAGCATTCAGCTCCAGGACACTGTTCTTCTGTATTTCAGTCAGGGAAGCAAGGGGTGATTCCTTTGCGTCCCAATGACCAAGATTTGTACGGATTTCTGGCGACAATGTAGAATGATGAACAGCCGCCATGTTGGCACACTTACTCCTGGTGCATTGTGGGTGAAAACAAGAAAGGCACAGGTAACCCAAACAAGAATTATACTCAGAATTTGTAACCAGCGAAATGTTAAGGAGAGAAGAAAAGAAAATCATTACAAAGAGAAAATGAAAGCATGCGTCATTTTATATGGTTTTATGATCTGGTATAGGCTTTGTGAAGTATTAAAGGGGGTCTAGACATACCCTATCTAAATACCTCTCACCCTCAAAATATATTAGTGAAAAAATAGGTAATAAGCATTATTTAAGTATAAATAAACAAAAAGAAAAATAGGCAAAGAAACCAACAAGCACAAACTACGTGTAGTTGAAAGAAGCCAGAATTATCAATTGTAAAAAAATGTTTTTTTTTGGGACCTGTGGTTATGATGGTCAGCGGTTTCCATTTAAGGGTTCAAGATGGCGGCCGATGTTGCAGTTCTTGTTAGCTCTTTTTTAAGCGACGAAAACAGGACACATAAACATATTGCTACGTTAGTAGAGTGCTTAAGAGAAAGACCAAGTCTTCAAAATAACGTAAGTTTGTCAATTGTGCACAGTTTTGAATGTATTTTAATACGATTAATGTGATATTTGTGATGTCAACACGTGCACTTCACATGATTTGATACGGACAGCAAAGCTCAACATTTATATTAGCTACTTACTTTTCATATAGCTGATAATCTTTTTTACCACAGGAATCAAATAGTGAATGGGTTGGAAAAATTAATGGACATCTGAACACAAGAAAGAATAGGTAAATTATGTTATGCACCTATCAATGTTAAGCCCGAGGGGGTGGGCAAGGGGTGGGGATTTGACAGGCAGGACTACCCCTAGACTTGCTCCAAGTCGAACTCGCGTAGTCACTGGGTAAACGATTACTGGGTCAAAAAGCGAGGGCGAGAATCAAAGTGAGAGGCAAGTTCGACTTGTTTCACTTGCAGGAAAAATTGAATCAGGGGATTGTGCGCGAAAACATGTTTCAGGGGCGGAGCTTATATTTTGCGCCTTTGACAAACTCTTTATGAGTACACTCAAATTGTAAATACCACATTCATGGCCAACTTACTTGACACATCAAACATTATGCCTGAAGAATTGACACTTTGTATTTGGGCAAATCTTACTACATCATAAGCCACGCCTCCGGTTGAAAAATAACCAGTAAATTTGGCACACTGCAAGTGGGAAAAGTCCTTTGTGTGAGGGGCTAAGAAGGACTTTGAGAAAGTCTAGACTACCACGAGGGTGGAGAATTTGACATACACTGCCTGCCCCAGGGTGGAGTTATTTATAGGAAACATAAGGAAGGTAGGGCAATGGGGTGGGGAATTTTGATATTTTTAACTGAACTTGTTGTCCCAAGGGTGGGGAATTTAATGTTTTTTGGGGATAAAATGTCAAATTCCCACCCCTTGTCTGCCCACACCCCCTCAGGTTTAACATTGATAGGTTGCATTATACTGAAGCTTTTCTCCCCCAAAAAGTCAAATACCCCACCCTTGGGACACCACCTTTAGTCAATAATTACAAAATTCCCCACCCCACCCTATCTTCCTTATATTTCCTATAAATAGCCCCACCCTGGGAAAGGCTGCATATGTCAAAATCCTCACCCATGGGGAAGCCCTGCCTGTCAAATCCATACCCTTTGCTTGCCCCTTCCCACTCAGGATCCCAAGGGCTTAAGATTGATACATGTAAGTGCATAGACATAGGTGTATAATGTAGTCAAAGTAAGAGTCACCCCTCCTCCCCCCAGGACAGGTTGGGGATTGGTGGAGAATTTGAAAATTGGTAGTGGCAATTGTTGATAGCAAAAGACAGACAAACCCCCACCCCTGTGGATCTTGCATTATAGATACAAATAATTGTTTACTTGCCAAGCTACACTTTAATATTAACATTTTTATTAAAACATAAACAATAAACATTTTGAGTGTTCATTTGAATCCTCTTTCTTAGTTTATACTTGGATATCATCTACTGGTGATATACATGTAATAATATTAGTACTAATACTAATATTAATAATAATAATAATGGTTTATTAACATATCATCACAGAAATGAATTATATGTTTACAATAAGAATTGAAAAAACTCTAAAAATTCTAAAATTCATTAGATAGGGGATCGAACTGGGTTAAACATTACGAATAATAACTACTGTATATATAAAGTATAACAATATTAGTCAAAATACATATTAAAATCCAACCTACAACGATAGAATAAAACTAAGAGTTACATTGTACATGTACGTAAACATAACATGGCAGGAAAAAAGCTGTTTCTAAAATGTTCGGTACGACAATAAGGCACTGCAAACTTATTACTGTGGCTGACAAATTTTATCAAAAATCCTAGAACAGTACAGTTCGGTTACTTTGCCTAGTGCCTAATATAATGTTCATTGAAATCCCACATTATTTAGACTTTAAAATTAAAGGTTCATGACAAAACAAATAACTTATTCAATGTGAAACTTTCCTAAGTTGCTTAACACTTATTATTTCTTGTCACTCCAGGTGGCTTGGAATTTGTCTGCTGGGAGCAACTATACAGCAGTGTGACACAGAGACTTTTTCTGACAACTGTAACACATGGATGAGGGCTCTGTTACAAGTGTTTCAGGTTGAGGGCTTACATTATTACAAAAAAAGTGTGAAATGCACCCTCTGATTTGCAGACAGCTGTTTGATTTTAGAGCACAGTATCCTGGGACAAGGGAGAGGAGATGGACTGGTGCAAGGGAGTGGAGATGGACTGGGGCAAGGGAGAGGAAAGGGACTGGGGCAAGGGAGAAGAGAGGGACTGGGGCAAGGGAGTGGAGATGGACTGGGGCAAGGGAGAGGAGATGGACTGGGGCAAGGAGAGGAGATGGACTGGGGCAAGGGAGAGGAAAGGGACTGGGGCAAGGGAGAAGAGAGGGACTGGGGCAAGGGAGTGGAGATGGACTGGGGCAAGGGAGAGGAAAGGGACTGGGGCAAGGGAGAAGAGAGGGACTGGGGCAAGGGAGTGGAGATGGACTGGGGCAAGGGAGAGGAAAGGGACTGGGGCAAGGGAGAAGAGAGGGACTGGGGCAAGGGAAAGGAGAGGGGGAAAGAAGGGAGACCCCCATTATTTTGATTACTTGTGGCTTCTGGAGGCCATGTATTTCTATTGGTCAATTTGTGATTGACACAGCCATTAAAATAACTATTGAAGTAGGAACATCTAAAAAAATATACAGTTTATTTTTATTTTGTACCTACCCTATCACAATTTATCAGAAAAAGTATACATGTATGACTTAGCTTGATGAAGTAGCAGACTTCCTTTGTTGGCTATTTGCCCATATTGAAAGGCCCATATAAATGCTATATGGGTCAGGCTATATGGGGTCAGGCTTTTTAGTACCTCATAGTGTAGGTCTGAGATTCACCCTCTTAATGTTTTTCTCTTTATTTTTGCCCAGTAGTGCTTGGGAAAATTGTTCTTATCATTGTTCCTTATCATTGTTCTAAATTCTCCCTTACAAAACAAAGAATTTGAAGGAGAATTTAGAATGTGATCAGGAGACACTTACCCCCCCCCCCCCCCCTTTTTTGCATACAGCCCTTCAATAGAAGTTTCCAGAGTGAAGTACATAGCATACCAAATTTAACCCTTTAGTCTCAGATGGGGTAGAAAACATTGAATTTTTAGGTCTGAGAAGGGGAAGGGTTTCTTAGGTCTCAGTGGAGCACTCCCCCCCCCCCCCCCCCCTCCTCCCCCCAGTTGAAAGGGCTGTTGAGAAATTTTTACTATTAATCGAAGGGCTGTGTACAACAAGGGCATAAGTGATGCATTAATACTTTATGTTTTGTGTGACTGGTTAAGTGAAGTTAGGCAGATGACATCACAATGCCATATTTATATCAGTCATTTATGTCATGATTGCTTTTCAGTGCCAGACAGAATCAATGAGCGTTATCCAGTGTAGTATCAAGTTGCTAGGAGCCCTTCTAGGATTTGCCAAACAGGTTTATTGATTTCTTTTTTTTTAATATTAGTATTAAAACAGTTCAGCCAGCAAGAAGCTAGGGTAAACAATAAGTCAGTGCATATAGAGTTCTAAGCGCTGAGTGAAGGGTCCATCCTTAAGGAGTTAACTGCCAGAGATACATTGTACATACTCTGGCAACTAACTCAGCTCAAATGATTTGACATACCTACAAAATGTAAAAAGACAATGACTCGGGTCAGGAGCCATTTTTATCACCAACACAGGAATCCCACACAAGAAGCTGGAAGGGTCAACCATGTGAACATTGTTCTTAAAAATGTTCAACAATTAGCAGTAGCGCATATCATGTCCTTGTCAGACTCTGTCATTATCATTGGGACCATCCTAAGAACTATCAAGCTATATGCTTTCTTTTTTTCTGTAACAATAACACATAACAACACCAATAAACAGGATCTAAAGATTATATTCTCCTTTAGTTTTCAGAGCTGTCAAGAACCCTTGCTACGTCCATCATACCATCTCTAGTCACAGCTCTGTTGGCTCTTAAAGACAAGTCTTGCACACTTGCTGGGCTTGCTGCCTGCATGAGACACATGGCAGGCCCTGTAGGACCCTTTAGGGTAACCAGAACATTGAAAAGCTTTTGATGTTGATCCAGGCCTGTCAGAAGCTGACTACCAGCAATTATTGCCAGCAACTATGATGATGATTGTCAGCTACTTAATGTAAAACTTAAAGGCAGAGTTGTAGCTATTATCCGGTTGTCCAGCAACTTAAAACCTTCATGACAGCACTGTATAATATTTTTTTGAGATCATGTTACATTAATGGTTAAACCTAACGACTAGGGTTTTATAGTAATATTTTCTTTTAACTTTAATAGGGTCAAATAGAGAGCTGCATTATTGCTTGTTTTGAAAGCTGGAACAAGGATGTCAGAGCGGTATGTTATCTTTTCTATTAAAAGTGAATAAAATCATGACAGTGGTTTCTCCAAATAGGCCCACCTGAAAAAGTTATCAATCAGAGAGCAGGTTGATAAAAGATTGCTTGTAAAAGTCAATCAACTGATTTGCTTTGTACACATTTGCTCCATTACAAGAAAGCCCTTTGTTTTAAAGCTGTGCTCTGATTAGCCAACTGGTTTCAGATGGTTCAAGTGCTGCTGCACAGTTAAAAAGGTATTCTACAACCAGATGTAATTTAAATGGAAATCACAAATGTTGGTTTTCTGCCCTATAGTGTTTCCCTTTTAGATGTTGTTTTCTTCAGACTGATCAATTTAATAATATATCATAATCCTAAGTCTAGTTAGGAAAAAAAATAATTCATTATGGAGCAGTTTTTTAAAGCATGCATTGGTAATCCTCTTTGCTCTGAAAAGTGCATAGTAAAGAAGTCCTGCTCATTTTATACATTATATTGTGTATTATTGTGATATGTACATGTACATGTACATGCAATATCTTAATTCAAGACAGTAATAATGGTACTATCATTGAAGAAAAAAGATGTTGAGAGCAAAGCAAATGAAAGTTTAAAGAAAAATACAATAATTCACTCTTATCATGCATCCCAGGTTGCAGGAGAATAAAAACCAGTTTTCTCCCACTTAAACTTATTCTGGAACTGGTCAGTACAAGGCTATGTATGGGAAGCCTATTATTTCTAGCAATCATGGTAAGAGCAAACTATGTTCATTTTCAACTTCAGTTATTGTATCCCTGTAGGCTGCATGTGAGTGTTTTTCCCTTCTGGCTGGTTGTAGCACTGGAGGTGGTGCAGCAGATAAACTCAAATCAAACTGGGAAATACAATGGAGAAGATTGACAACTACATTAAACAGCACACTGGATATGTTGTATGAGAATGTTAATGAATCAGACAAATCCTCAGGTGATCTTTGACTCTTGTTTTTTAAATATTACATTTTTTAAATACATATACAACGTATGAACCCTAACATTATTCTGTCATGCTTCCCTATCAACCTCTATTGAAACACTATTGAACAGTAATTGTAAAAGGAACTGTTCTACTATTAAGGATCTCTATATTACTGTAACAAATGATTGTGGGTTTTTGAATGTCAACAACACACTTCTTTGACTCCCTCTCCTACCCCTCACAAAACATAAAGGACAAATAACTGCTGGTACTTACAGCACCCCTAGTACTGTAGATCTATGTGTGCTCTTATTAAAGAAACCTCACCTTTTCAATATCAGATTTCCAGCTCAGCCAGTCTGAGCTGTTGGCATTTAATACTGTCCCAGATGAGGAACCCACAAGAACAACTATATTAGCCAATAGATGTGCTACCTTGTTGGGGTGTCTGACAGCTTTGTCCAGGTAAACCTAATGTTACTGAATGTAGACTAATAGGCAATACAGTGTATTAATAGATGTTTTAATAAGAGTTTTGATTAGTTTTTGTTATTTGTAGGAATGGTGCACCAAAACTGGCTGCAGTCCCTGTTGAAGAGACTCTGTTCTTGGTGGAACGGATTACAGCAGTTAATGTACCTACATTGGTGAGAGCAAGATTCTACATGACTGTATAGTCAATATGTAAATAAATTTGTAAGATAACAAAAACAACTAGCCTTTATTAATACTGTAGTTAGTATAATCTTTATTTGGACATTGGAGTTGCTGTTGAAGAGAATTAAAGTATTCCCGTGATCAGTACCTAAACTCGAATTTGATCAAGGAATTTGTGTCTCCGATTAGTAGACCCCTTGTAAGGTCAGCTACATGTAGAATACTAGACATGTAACATTTACTTGCTTATCTTTTTAATTTACCATTCATGTGACCAAATAAAGTAAATAGATAAATAGAGATATAATAATAATAATTATAATAACAATAATAGTTATAATAAGACTTTATTTAATCAGGGTATCACTAACAGTGCATAGCACTGATAAACTTGTGGCTCTCAAGTAAATAGATTAAAATATTTACATCTAGTAGCTACTAACATTTACTATAAGAATGTTATTAAGATAGATTGATCCATTGGTTACTAGGAAGTTCTAACTTCACATTGCTGTCACTTGATTGAGCTTCTGTAACTTGACCAATTAGCCGTTGAATATTGGTTCCAAGGCCTTCTTCTAGCCCATCCAAAATGTAGGCTAAGAGATCCTGTAACTGTGTCTTCTTTGCCTCAATTTGACACAGAGCCGTAGTCTAACTGTTGACAAGGTGTTGCTGAAGAATGTCTTGCCTAATATCCACCTAGCTGCAATTGAGCTGCTCCATTCTCTAATACTAAGGTAAAATATGCAGAGCTCTTTTTTGGAAGTATACTGAAATATTTTAATGTTAAAGGAAACCTGACAGGAACAAATAGCTGTTATTACGGCTGAGCCAAATGGACAGCAGTTTCACCCATCAGCCCTCATATATGCATGAAAACGAGGCTTTCGGGTCAACCATTTCAAAATTGTACAGAGATGGAGTCATGTTGAATGGAGATCACCAAGAAAATGATGCCCCAAACGATTATTTTCGAAAGAAAAGTAAGAATAAATGTTAAGTGGTGTCTGTCCTTGGCCACTGGAGTGATTTGACGGAATGTTTTACAAGCCTTGTCTTCAGAAGCTTCTTGGGTCTGTAAAGTCAACAACTCACACGCCAACTCCTCTTCGCATTCAGCCTTAAAGTATCAAATTGGTTAGTCCATCCTTAGGCCACTCAGCATCTACTAGTGCATCGAATGAAGTGACAGGAATGATAAACAGAGTAAAACGAGGATATATCAAAGAAAATTTCACTCAAACAAGCTCCATTTTGGGCTATGAATTTCACGGGGCAATAGGGGCAGCAGTGATTTAACATCATAAGATCCAAGATAGCAGCCCCTGGGAAAAATAAGGGCCAAAATGACTTATACTCATAAATAATCCAATTTAAAAAAATTGACAAAAATATATTTTCCAACTTTTTCAACAAAATAATGTTCAATTAAGATTCTATTATTGTTGACAATAATTGTAATGGTAATTTGTTTTAATAGTCAGGGTTTCCTTTAGTTGCTGCTCCTTAACATGTTTAACTGAGGCTGGATATGAACAATGGTTTCATTCCAAGATGGCCAATAAAGCTTTTGTCACTAAATCTGCTGGCAGGTTTTCTGGCCATTTGTTGTAAAACTGTTTTAATCCAGCATGATATTTACATGTAAGATAATTATGGGAATTCTAAAATAATGGGCTAACTTGTAAGGGCTAACAGACCTTGCATGAGGCTTTGGATAAAGTAAGATCACTTGAAGTGCAAAATGGGCATAAGTGACTCTTGATCATGTTCTAAATTCTCCCTTAGAAAACAAAGCAATTGAAGGAGAATTTACAATGTGATCAGGAGACAGTTACACCCTTTTTGTACACAGCCCTACACTTTTACTCCTAACATGTAGCACATGGCCCTCTGTTGACTATGATTTTATGTCCTTGTCCGAGAAGACATGAAGGTCTAACTGTTTACTGCTGGATTATGTAAAGACACCTTCTACTTTGTACTCAGTTATTTTAAGACTGAGTGTGATCAAGCCGGCATTTGAACCCACAACCTCCTGCATGACAGATGGGCACTTTACCACTGAGCTAACTGGGAGGCTTTTATAATTTCCACTGAACCATTATTGTCTTGACTTTGAAGGTGTGGCAGCCTGTTGCTTCCATATACCCATCAGCTGGCTAATATTCTACTTAGAACACTTGCCTGGACATCAGACAGTCAACTAAACAACAGGGCATCAGTAGACCTCAATAGACCATACAGGTATCCCTTGAACACTGGTCGTTACTAGTTACATGTAGACTACTAACCTGAGGTTTCTATTGTCTCACTTGACTAAAAAAAAAAAAAAAAAATCTCCTATATAGCTCTCACATGACCATCATGCAATCACCAATTGTAGTTTGAGTAGTCAATCAAAAATTCATTAGTAGTTTCACTTTGGCTGTATTTATATAGTCAAATAAAGTTACTTTTAGCACCAATGATCATATGCTCCCAGTAATTTGAATATGAATTTAAACATCTCAGAGTGATACTAAATATAGATGACATAGAGCATGTAGCCTGCTAGTGGCTCGCGATCGTATGAGTGTTTTTGCAAAAAAAAATTGGGTTGGGCTACCTGTGGCACACGGTCAAAATTGCAAATCAGGAAAAAAAAAAAAAAAAAGAGCCGAGGCATGCAGTGATGTATTTGTTTATATTCAGTAAGCTACGCTGTGCTGTGTATGAGTGTTTGGGACACTGGGGCCAACTGAAGGCTAGTATACCGACCAGTACTGTCACCAAGATCAGCCGCAGTATACTGGACGATATCAAGCCACATACAGCTGAAACAAAGGTATTTCAAGGTTTTCTTTTACCTACTAGCTTATCACTTTTTAGAACAAACGTGAAGTCTCCAATAGTTATATAATCATGTATCTACATTGTGTACGTGTAGTTGCCCACCCATTACATCAACTTAAAAACAGATATATATGAAGTCCGTCTGACACTGCCAACCCTGGCCACTAGAAATCTTATTTTCTTTTGAAAATTTAATTATTGGTATATAGAAGTGTTTTTTTTTGTATGAATTCTTCGTTTGATTAATGCACTGTAATTTTTCTTCAAAATCATCACAGCTCCTGACACCAGCCAGTAATAAACACCAGGGCAAATCGAAAAAGGTACCATAATTCGAAAAAAAAACTTTATTTATGTCAGACTGTAGACTCTTCTAGCTGGCCCTAGAAAGGCTCTACTAATAATATTGAGAATACGAATTCCTTGGTTGAACTTGAATTTGGGTTGGTTTTTGAGGAGAGGGTGAGATACCAACAAACTCAACTCACATATGGTGTCACGTTGCAGGGATTGCACTCGAGCCACAGAGGTTAGAGGCTAATTAAAGCACTAAACCTCTGTACCACTCCAGTTATTTCTATCTTGGTAATTTAGCCACACAATCTCCCTATTCTCTCTGTATATTTTTCTCTTTGGCTTTTCCAAGTGTTGAACTTCTTTTGGGCTTGAAACACTAGCTAACAATTTTCGTTCCACTTTCATGGTCTGTTTCTAAAGCCATTCAAATTGAGTTATATATCTTTATCATTGTTAACATAGAAACGTTTAACCATAATTCATTTATTGACATTTCAGGCAAAGAAAAGGAAGTTGCAGGATGATGTGGAACAGCTCAGCACAAGTATGTGTAGGGAACCCAGGGCATCATCATGATTACTCTGTTTCTATTATATAAATCTGCAAAGAATGCACACATTATGCATATATAAGACCACAAGAAATAAGAGACCATATTGGGGATGAAACATTAAAATGGCTTTCCAATAGGAGATATTACAGTTGTCTACAAATAGCAGTTTCAGTGGTATTGACCCAAATGCCTCACTTCGATGTAATAAAGCACCATTGAAACTGTCATTATTCCAACCCACTGCATTCTGCATACAAGAGCAGCTGGAACTCAAGCTGTGTGGTAATCACCAACATTGTGGTCAGTTTGATTTTGGAACGTGTTCTTTCCTGGTTGTTTTTAG
The DNA here is from genome assembly GCA_030867875.1 of Actinernus sp. WN-2022. NCBI lineage: Eukaryota > Metazoa > Cnidaria > Anthozoa > Actiniaria > Actinernidae > Actinernus > Actinernus sp. WN-2022. The sequence goes on from JAOWCC010000064.1 coordinate 32,949,284, forward strand.
AAACTTTTCCACTGTCTTGCACAGTTGCATAGAAAAGTAAAAAACTTCTTACTGAAAGTCTCATATCTACATAGTACAATATGCAATATCTCAATTCTATTGTCAGTTTTAATTCATTTCATATTTTTCCACCTTTAATTGATAGGCCAAAAGAAAGTTGATCCTCTCTGTAACAAGGCTGTTTGTCACAAGGCACTGGCTGGTAAGTAAAAATATGTTGTTTATTTAGGTATTTGTCATTGATTTTTATCTTTTATTTTTCTTTAGAATACTTACATAATGAGGTATTTTCTTGTGTCTTATCACTGCAGTTTTATACTCTATGTTAATGAATGGAGGTGCAAGTCTACCACAAGACACATTCAAGGTGAGGTTCTTACTAAATGTATCATGCACAGAATTTGTGCACTTGTACTGGAGAATTTTCAAAATTTGTGCACTTGTATGTTTCATAGCAAAATCCTTAGTGCAACTGGAGAATTTTCAAAATGTGTGCACTTGTATACTTCTTAGCATAATCATTAGTACAAGTGGAATTAGTCTTAATTGGTATAATCATTAGTACAAGTGGAATTAGTCTTAATTAGTATAATCATTAGCACAAGTGTAGAATTTTCAAAATTCGTGCACTTATATGCTTCTTATTGTAATCATGATTACAACTGGAGAATTTTCAAAATGTCATGTTCAACCAATGGAGATATTGCAGCATTACACAATTTGAAAACTTGACAAATGCAAGTATTAATATAATGGCTTGAAAGAGCACACTGCCTAGTTTTAGTGGGATATTTTTTTTTCTTACAAAGTTACGTGCTAACAATGTTCAAAACTTTTACAGACAAAGGTATGATGGTGGGCAACATTCGAAAGTTTCAGACAACTGTATCATCTACATCTATTTAATTACTCCGTAACAGCCTGTCCAGACACAACAGAGGCCCAAATTGCCCACTACCATTCATTCGTCTGTAAATTTAGCTTTGTTAGCTCTAAACTTTGTACATCGTAGTGCTCATAATTGTGGCAGCAAGAAGAGGCTGCATCATTTACGTCACCACATTTTTTTTGCTGCAAACGTTTTTTTCAAGCCATATATAAATTCATTCCTCGCATTCAAATAACGAAATGATCTTAATTTTTATTTAACCTTTACAGGAGTTACAGGCCAGCCTTCTTGGTCTTGTCATTCAGTGCCAAACCTCAACTCCAGAATCAACACCGCCTCCATACACAGACCCCGACTGCCGCAAAGGATTATACCGCTGTGTACTGGGGTTTCTCCTCTCGCGTCCACCACACACACCCTCCATCATTCACTGTGCAGTACGATGCTTCACCCAAGGATTAAAAGATGTACACTTTCAGGTAAACTTGCTGCTATCAAGACAATGCGAAACTCAACTGCTTCCAAAAAAGGAAATACACACAAAAAAAAATTTTTGTTTACATTAACAAACACAAAACTTAATTCCCAAAGGACGTACTGAACGTAGCGACTACTTTCTACATTTCACAGAACGGATATCTGCAGGATTTCCAAGTATTCTGATTTCGGAATAGGTGGAATAAGTCCCAAGATAACTCGCCCTAAGTCTTTCCATTTTGAGCTCATTAGCAGTTACGGTATATATACATTTTGAGTTTGAGGACTTCTGGCCAACAAATCATGATATAGATTTACAGTATACACATTCAATAGAAGTCGCACTGTGATTTGTCAGAAGCTTGATGCTTTCAGAACAATGTACAAAAGTATGGCTTATTTTTTAGCCTTGATGGCAGCGTAAGTTCATTTGCATATTGCAAAAACTTGAATATCTCTGGAACGAGATGAGATATTAGGGACTTTGAGTAACCACAACGGCAACGTCTACGAGGACGGCATAAAACAATAGCCTTAATTACAAAATACAATAACTGCACGTGAAAACGCACGCAGTCACCTACATTTCCACCATTTTCTGCAAAAACACAACGTGAAAACCCGAAATTGTCGTTTAAAGAGAACGTAAGAAACTAAATCAATCCGTGTTTCGTTCGGCTTGAACGGATTCTATACTCATCATGTTTTTGGAAAATCTGGTTGTGAAAAACAATTAAAGCCGAACAAGGAAAACAGTAAAAACCAAATTTTGGGAGAAAACAGTTTTCTAGGTCCCGTCGTCTTGCCGTCGTCGTCCTGGTTGCTTAAAGTCCCTATTGAGAAAAGGAAAACACCACCGTTCCTCATTTCGAAAGGATTTTCAACTTAATTTTTAAGTTATGTCTAAAAAAGGCTTTCAATAACTTTTTGAGTAAGTGGCCGTGAGTGAAAAGTAGGTGTCTATATTTTCTTTAATTCAATAGCCTAATCAGCAGTGACAAACAGGGTAGGCAGCAGGAAGAGGACAAGTATAGCTGCCGGTATCACAGCGATTTCGCCCCCCCAGTGAATTCGCCCCCCTTCAGTGAATTCGCCCCCCCCCCCCCCCCTAGGGGGGCGAAATCGCTAGTGAATTGTAGTCGTAATTTCAGAAAATAGAGGCAGTACATGTCAACGCACTGAATAAAAAGTTTTTTTTTTTTATAAATCTAAAGTTAAGTGTTTTTTTTTTATAAATCTAAAGTTAAGTCTAAAATTAAGTGTAAGACCTCTTTAGCTACTATTACTACTACTGACTACAAAAATACGTGAGTCGGTAACACACCTTTTCTTCGGAAAGTCATTTCAAATTCTTTCCGAATTTGAGTTAATTACACTGCTAGAAAATTGCAAAACTTACCGCCGTTTTATCTTCTCATTAGTTAATAAGCTGTTTATCCGGAAAGGTTTTCCTGGTTAGAACTGATCTAATTACCGAATTAACGAGCGCCGTTAGCTCAATTGAAATAGAACAAAGCACGCGATTCGGTAACACTCCTTTATTCGGCATAGTTCTTTCAAAATAGATGGATCGACGCGAGTAAAAACTTACATACCACGATAATTATGTCAACTTCATTATGGTTTTCATGCATGTAAAAATCAGGCTATTTGGCAGTTGTTTCCAAATACGGGTCCTCTCGCTGCAAGCTAATTAAGGTAATTTTTAAAACTTCTCGCCGTTTTAGATCTTAATTAGTTCATTAGCTTGTTTATTCATGAAGTTTTCACGCGAGCCGGTAACACTTGATCATTCGGCAAAGTCTTTTCAAAGTAGGCGGATAAACAGGTTATCACAACCTTTAAGTATCCACAATAATTACATCATCTACATGTTGGCTTCAGGCAAGAAATACTAACAACTAATCATTCGAAGATTGACGAAGATTGTATGTTGCACTGCTCGCGCGAATGAAAATTGCAGCGTTTACCGTAGCTACCAACACGAATTTTGTCTAAGAAAAGTGAAGCGTGGATTTTAAAATAAGATTGAATTGCATGCCTTTATTCTCATTACTGATAGTTTTTTGTATTACTATTCTCCACGTCCAATACATTACAGTAATAAAAAGAAGGAAAACTTGTATTCATAACCTTTTAAAAGGTTAGAGGGAGGGGGGCGAAATCGCTAGAGGGGGGCGAGGAAGGGGGGGCGAATTCACTAGCGATTTCGCCCCCCGGGGGGCGAATTCACGGGGGGGCGAAATCGCTGGTACACCGGAACTCCTACACTAGAGGGGGTCTCAATATATACATGTAGTTTTGTTACTTTCCTCTCTCGTACGAACTCTCAAACTATTAATTAATGTTACTATTGATTAATGTTTATGCATGTTTTGAAAGTGACTGCTTTGAAAGTAGAAAAGGGTAAAGTTCATGTAGTATTCTGGATCTATTTTCTTAGTCTAGTGACTAAGCAAATCCCCATGTTAACAATTCCACAGTGTTATGTTATCATTATTTCACTTTTTTCATAACAGGTGTCAAGTTATTGTCGAGAGGCATTAACCATCACCATGGCTATTATGCACCCAGCGGTACCTACATTGGGAAACAGCTTCCAGTTAGTGATGCTCTCATCTGAGGATGTCCAACATAATGCTGATGATTCCCAACACTACGATGCAAATTCATCTTCCACCATTTCACCAGTCTTTAATGTCAGTAGTGGTAGTTTGAGTAACATGCGCAGTAGGAATGGAGTTCATCATACTCGTTTTACTGATATGAGAGCCAATGATATCAGTGAAGTTCTTGACGATGATGGTACCAATACTGGTGAAAATGTTATGTGGCAACGCAAATCCAACGACAGACAATGTGTTACCAATGATGGTACCAATGATGGTACCAATGATGGTACCAATGATGGTACCAATACTGGTGAAAATATTATAGGGCAATTTGTATCCAATGGCAGGAATAATATTGGAAGTAATGTAAGTAGACGTGGGGAAGCGAATGATTGCGTGATAGGAACAGATGAAATACCTGACGAATGTGGAGCAGTAAACATGGATATACATGTAATGCATGATGTAGAATGCAGGTCATCCGACAAATATCAGGCTGGGCCACCTTCGAGTCTCTTCCCCATAACTACAACTTCTACTTCTAATAGTGAAGAAGCAACATGTAGTTTCTCTACTGTGGAAAGGGCTCTAGAGGGCCAAGAAACTTACAGAAATGTAAAGGATACAGATATGCAAAGTTTGACCAAATCGTTCTTTGAAGACCAAAATTTGGCTTCTGCAGCTAAAAAGAGTAGACTTGATGAAGACGCTATAATTGAAGCAAGTGCAATGTCATCAGAGGAGCTCCCCAAATTTGAAACAGTAAATAATGCAGAGCAGTGTGGCGAACAGCAAATGGCTCGTACAACAAAAGTGGTGAGATTTTTAGTTTGTTTTTCACAATCTTCTCACATTTCCTCAGTCATATTACCATCCAAATGGTTAGAGCACTAAGCTGCTCTTCATGTTTAAAGGGGCAGTTATTTTCAGCGATTTTCATATGAACAGACTAACCTCGTACACATGTGGAATGGTTAAAATCAAAGCCGCAAATATGCCAGCACAAATGACTCCATACATGTACATGTGCAACACCCGTGACATTGCTCCTTTAACTTAAGCTTAGAGCAGTTTTCAGTCGTGCGTGTTGAAAAGTAATTAGGTGATTGCTTTCGAATTTGATTGGTTAGTTATCCATGATTTTGTTTACTTTGCCTCGTGATTGGTTGAAGTAAAACCAATCGTGGATTACTTCAGTTCGTGATTGGTTCATTTTTGTTTGTACTTGCTCCTGTGATTGGCTCACTGGTTTTGGTTTTACAACACTCAAATGAAAACCGCTCTAACCTGTGAATAAAGGTTATTTTCTTTTACCACTGCTTGTAGGGTAGTCTATGAAGCCATTTATTTCAAAGCAAAAGTTATTTTACCCAAAATAATGTGGAATGCAGTTTGAAACAAACCATCTTGGTTAAGTAATGGTTTGTTTTAGAACTAGAGCAAGATCTATTGTTCCACGGCAATGAATGTGATTCCATTAATCCCAAATAGAAAATGGTTCAGTTATATACTAATTACTAGTGGTATTAATGTTCTCAAATTAAAATACACGAAATCGCTCATTGTGTATATGTTTTTGATTCCAAAACAAATTCAACTAATAGAAAGACACTAAAACAAAAGCTCGCCAAATAGGATTTCTTTCTCTCTTTTTAAAATAGTTACAGATTGTCCGCTTCGATCATTTTCTTTAAAAAAATATTGTGAAATCAGAGTTCTTTCCTATTTTTAGGAGGTTTATTTCTGTTTAACCAATGAGATATCAAGTTTCAACAATAGAACAATTAACACATTTGTGCATTCATGGCCGTTGAGTGCTCCTGTTCTTATGCAAACCATTACTTAGTGTACTTCACCTAATTGACCTTTTGCGTGACAATGTGCCAGAGAGAGGCTTGGTGATCACAAAAGTGTGACGTCATCATGCATAAGGCCCATTGCACAATACATTTTTTTAATATTACTTTCTTTTGACAGGAACCATCTCCAAAATGTGATGAAGACAACATGGAAGAGATGCTGGCATCATTTGTGGATTCCTGTCCTGATTCAGAAAATGATTAAAAGTACAATGTATGACAGCCACAGATAGACAAAAGTCTACACTTACCACAAGTTGGCCACGTTTTTCTCCGGTAACAGGCAATCAAAGTGAATGTTTCATTTATGCGAGTGACAGATCAACTTGTTTCCCTTGTAGGGATTGGATTTGTGTTTCGTGCCAGTTTGTACATGTATCATGTTTCTCGGAGACAAGGCCAGACAGAGGACCTGGGCAGAGTGTGTCATAGTTTTTGTGTGAATCTACAACTACTTTGATTGATTGGCTACTCTTATAATTTATTCAATGACTCGCAGCAATAATTTTGGCACAAAAGGATGAAATGTCCCTTGGACCAACCCAAATCACAAAAAGCTAGGGAAGGACTTTAAGTTAATCTACAAATAATGTTTTTATTTAAGAAGTAAACAGTAATTCAAGTAATTTAAGACCATCAATCAGAGTCCATGATTATTTGTATGCTGCATCTGTTTCCAAGGTTATGACATGCATGGCATAAATTACCTCAAAATCGATCACTGCGAGCGAGCTAAAAGTATATACATGTAAACTAACACATTTTGTATAATTCGATGTCAAATTAAATTAAATTTGTGTGTGTTAATATTAAAATGAAGTAACGTCTTTAGGATCAAACACATTTATAATTGACGTTATTGTAACGTCATAATGAACAACTCCTTTTAAGGTCAAATTCTCTGTTACCTATACGTTTGAAATAAAGCATGTTGTCACAGCAACATAATTGTGTTTTTGATTGCCTGATAAATATACCTTATTATCCTATAAATATTATATTTCAGCCAATCAGAGCTCAGCTTTACTATGAAATACAAGGCGGTATTTCATGGTTTTTCTATGAAATACAGAGCGATATTTCATAGCTAAGTCAAGGCCAATCAAAATTCAGGAAATTTCGCGCCATTTCTTTATCAGCCAATAAGAATTCACCATTTTGAATACATAATTAGTCTGCAGACGTGCGCGGCCGCCGCTCAAAATGTGTTTTCCGGCAAGAAAATTTGCAGTCTATCGTCCGGTAAGTTACTTTGTTTTCGTGATAAATCTTTTTGTAAATTTGTTATTTACAGGATAATATGGTTAAAAGGCTCGTTGTATACTAAATAATAAAAATTTCTCGTGAAATATTCGCCCGTATTCCATAGAAAACCATGAAATAACCAGTAATTATAGGAAATTAACGTGAATCTTTAAAATTCGCTTTAATTTCCGCGACATTAATTGAGTGGTGCGTTAATTTCCGCGACCTTAATTTCCATTATTTTTACCACAAATTCTGGATCCTGTCCAGACACATTTGATTGACCTAGGAAACAATGGCTTTCTGTTTTCTGCACACTGTATTTCAATCTTTTACAATGTAAAAGCCTAAAAGTATATCTGTTACAATATTTCTAGTCCATTCTGAAGAGCAGTTGTCGACATCTGCTTCTTGTATTTCGGCCAAAACCTGTGTCAATCGCGTTAATTTACTTCATTTTGAAATTTTACCTCTTCTTTCGCGTTAATTTCGTTTATTCGGCAGTAATTTCCCCTCCTATTCGCGTTAATTTAAGTTGAGTTAATTGCAAATAACTTAATTAACACGCCTTAATTTCCTATATTAAGGTATGCTGAGTTATTAAGAACTTAAGTTTCATGTAGCCTGCGTCGCATCCGAACTGAACCCCGGTTAAGTCCGTCTGCGAAACAGTGGACAAAAGCTTGTTCTCGACCCCCAGCGAAGTTGCAGGATTATTTATAATCGATTTTGATTGGCTTTTACTAATGCTCATTCTTACACGTCTTCTGACTGGCCATTCAACTGTCACCAGCCTGTCACCAGCCTGTCACCGGTGCGACTAACGGCTAATTTACATTTCAAAATGCGGCGGCTTTTATACACGTCGAAAAGAGCAATGATATTTGTACAATATCAGTTAAAATCGAGATTCGTTTGCTAGAACAAGAGCAGTTGACCGGAGTTGAGTTCGGATGTGGCACATTACTAGATCTTTCCAAGCTGCATGAGGGATATGTTTGTGTGTTCTTCGAACGAGCATTTTGTCGTGACAGATTCTATTTAATGTGTTCGGCAAGTTTCCTTTTATCTGGCACTAAACCACGGGCAGCTGCCTATTACTTCAAAACCTGACCCGAAGTTGAAATAAACCTAACCTTCTCCGATAGTAAAACACAGGGAAACGACGACAGAGCTCGTCTTGGGCGAGAAATCTCAAGTAAACAGTTGACTCACGTGCAAACGAAGTTTCGACCGAGCGGCCTCTGACGTGACATGTTGCCCGTCATAACAATCTCCGAGGCTGGTGACAGTTGAATGGCCAGTCAGAAGACGTGTAAGAATGAGCATTAGTAAAAGCCAATCAAAATCGATTATAAATAATCCTGCAACTTCGCTGGGGGTCGAGAACAAGCTTTTGTCCACTGTTTCGCAGACGGACTTAACCGGGGTTCAGTTCGGATGCGACGCAGGCTAGTTTCATGTGACGTCACATTTTCTGAAGTCATGGGTCTGACACCTACATTGAAGAAACGTGGCTATTCAGTGTACAATAAGTACATTTATTATACGACTTGGCGTTTTCGAGTGCAAATACTGGCTAAAATGAGTGCAAATATGAGACCGTATTCACATCGGGCATAAAGAACGTCAAAATCGACATCAGTGAGCGTGGCCAAATTAAAATTATCACCATTTCTTTACTTATAGTCTCAATTTGAAGAAATGTTGGTGAGTTGTTATAACAAAATGAAACTACATATTTTAGGTGTTTTATGTTAGTATGATGACGTTTTGTGACGTCATAATTGTGCCTCCTTTTTCGGTGAAATTTCTCTTTTAATAAACGTTAAGAACAGGGGCCTTCATGACGCATTTATTTGGCGCAAATTTGAACGTTCTACGACTACAGCAAAAGTTATAGAGGAATGACTGTTGCTATGACGTCATATTTAGTGACTTTAGGAGTCGTACCTAAATAAGGCTGCATATTGTTGAGTGCCAGACTAGCGCATTTCATCATTAAAACTCGAAAATCACTCAAAGGATTTTTTTTCTAAGGGAATTTATAAAAAGGTATGACGTTATAATGACGTTGCCGAAAATATGACTTCAATTTTAAGCCGGTTATGGACAAAAAATATTCTAAAAACATACGATTTTAGTCACCAACGTGTTTTATGATTGGACATACAACAGTATTTACAACTCTAAAAGATGAATGAAGCGATGTTTTTGCGTTGTTTGCGGGCAAAATTCAAACTTTCATAACTTTTGATTTCCTTAACCAATCGACATCGGGTTTTCGATTCCTTCATTCTCATCACGAGGAGATTTTAACAATATATGACATTCCGTTTTTAGAGGTAATGAACAGTTATAAGAAACGTATTACAAATGGCTAAATGACGTCATTATGACGTCACAATGGTTAACATAGCTTAAAGTGCCACTACGACGAAAATTTACCATTTCGATTTGCCACTTTTTCAGTGTCTATAGGTCAATCAGTATTAGAAATATCCGAAATAGTAAAAAATATTCCCAAATGGGCATCTTAAACCACAAATTTTAGGAGAGTTTACCAGTAAAATCCTGTCCGCCATTGCTGGAAGCCGTGCCCTTTGTTCAGCTTTAAACAAAGGTTTATTCGCCGGAAGTGATGTCATACACTTAACACGACAACCTCGTGGCGCGAAATAGCGTGCATAAAAAAGTAGCCAACCTCGCAAAGATAAATATAACTTTCTTCTTATGTACGTGAAGACGTTTTTAGTAGAAATATGCCTCCAGGCGTTGTGTTCTGCAGGCGAGCGTTAAGTGTATGACATCATTTCCGGTGAATAAACCTTTGTTTAAAGCTGAACAAAGGTGGCACGGCTTCCAGTAATGGCGGACGTGTAGATTCAATATTCGGAGCTAAAAAAATAAGACTTCCTGTCGTTGTATCGAAAAACAATTTGAACTGGTAATAATATATGAACTCTACTTTATGAATATGCAAAAACATTGATATGTCAAAATTTGATCGTAGGGGCACTTTAAACAAATAAGGTTATATCAGAAGTCCATAACCAGAAGTGTCCATCTCCCACTATAGGGTTTGGCCCATCAGTTTACAGAGTAGTCTATTTATAGAACGCTTTTCCCGCCATCTCGCAGCCAATCATATTCTTCGAAAATTTATCAGCAGTACCTGATTGGCTAATACAGCGATTTCCTTTGTTTGTAATATTGTACAGTTAATTACTCGGGCCAGCTTAGGCTGGGCCCGAGTCAAGTTTCGCAAGTGTTTATTATTTTTATTATTACTCGGGCCAGCGTAGGCTGGGCCCGAGTCAAGTTTCGCAAGTGTTTATTACTCGGGCCAGGCCTTCGGCTGGCTCGAGTCAGAAATCGCAAGTTTTTATCTTTTATTTTTTGTGTCGAGATTTTGCGCCGTCAACCAATCAGATTTCGACTGGTCACGTGACACGTACGTTGCGCCAGCATTTTATGGCGGCGAGTGGGAGTTTAGTTTTGACTTAGCAAAACCTTTACTATCAGCTGTTTTGTGTGTAAACCAAAGGTTCCTTTAAGTGCAATACCAAGATTTTTGTCTTTTCTAAAGCTGAGAGGTGTTTCACGGGCTTTGGACGGGAATTTATCACATATCCAGATCCACTCAAGTCCACTCGTGACATAGATGGCTAAGATCTGATCACTGAACACTACTGATAGGACTGAGACAACAGTTTGTAAATGTAAGTAGCTAAACTGAACATGATAACTTTTATACCAATTGACTGTGGTTGTGTTGTTATTCATTGTTATTAACCTCTTGGAAAGTATAGTAGAAATGACCCGATTTCTCGCGATTTCTCAGTTCTCGATCTGACAGGGTCCTTTTAAAATATTATGCACATGTTTTTATAAATTCGGGAACGAAAATCTAGCAGGATATGGCGTGAACTCTACCCTGGGTACCAGAGGTTCTCACTTCGCAAAGCTTAGGCACGAAGCTTTTCCACCGACGAGCGAAGCGACGCTTGCTCCTCGACACTTTATCCTCGCTTCGCGTCACGCAGTTTTTTGTTTGCCGACGATTGATACAAACGGGCTTGAAACTCCGGCTTTGTCTTCTTATTATTTTGCTGAATTGCACAGAAGACCTTGAAATTACCGTTCAATAAATCTACCTTAATTTATCCTAAAGAAAGCTTTGATTTATATCCCCGAAGAAGGAAATTTATTTTATTTTCTCTACTTCGCTCTTGCTGTTAACAATAGGAAATGGACAATCTGAAATGGACAATCTGAAATCTACAAGGTGTACCGTCTCGTTTTTCTCGGCGGCAGGAAATCGAGATACCGTGGCGCATGTAATCGTTTCGTGGGCAGAGGTTTCTCTCGGCGGCAGGAAAGAGGTCGGGTGGAACTTCTCGAAACGAGCGATAGTATTGGCCTACCCAACAATAGAAAACACCCTAACCTTTAGAAAGTGCAGTACAAAAACCATAGAAGTATAGTATTATTCAGTGCTACCGATCGGAGGAAAGGCTCGCAGGGTAGGAGGGCCACACATTTCTCTGTGTATACTAGTTTAATAGTGTTACCCTCTTTAAATAGTTATTTTCCAAGTGGTGTACATGCATGAAATCAACGCACACAATATTTTATTAAACATTAGGGACTAGTCAAAAATAATGAAATCAAAAAGTCTAAAAAATATATAACCCTCCCTGGACAATGAGTATGAAATATTTTGACCGTTTCTCCCTTTAACCATCCCTTTTTCAGTTCCCCATGATTTATGACCCTCCATTTTGGGGGATTCAAAACAATTTTACTCTCCATCTCAACCCCCTCCCCCTGCTAATTTCTGACCAGTCCCTTCAGCGACAACCCTCATGAAACCCCGATTTAATTATCAGTCAAACTTTGTAATTAGAAGCTCCCGTAAGGGACCGTGACCACCTTTGGGGGTTGAGAATTGGAAGGTGGAAAATAGCATTTACAAAACAGGTTTTGTTAACAACACTACCGATCTCATACATTAGTGCCTTTAAATATATGAATTAAGATTTGTTTGCCATCTAGTACACCCATGTGATAGCAATCATGTAAATTATCACAAGCATGAGTAGTGAATCAATTATCCTGCTCCCCTAGCACAAACCAAGGGCACCCAACAAAGTTTTCGGTTAAAAAGCTGTTCGGGAGAGTATTATAGTTAGCCTAAAACTTTCGGATTTGAAAAAATGTCCCTATAATTTTTTTTATGAAATACTGGCTAGAAAATTTGTTTTCAATCCCTAGAAAATTATGGAAGACAAGCATACATGTGTGCAGAACTCGCACTCTGGCATGATCGAAAAGTGCTTCGATACTGTATACAAAGCTATGACAGGAGTTAAACTAGAAGTAATCATAGATTATCAAAGTGCGTTCAACATATTTTTATAAGAGAAAGGACTGGGCTTCCTGTGGTAACACAAAAGGCTGAAAGATTGCTGCAATGATGTGGACAGTGTAAATAATCCTGATCAAAAATGCTTGTTTTTAACTAATTTTGAATGTATTGACTTATATGTTAATATAAAAGTGGATGTATCTGGGTATAAAACTGTAATTATCTTTGTGTAACATTAAATCATCGGATGCGATGCTTATGTGGCTATATATCTACATGTGTGTTTCATGTGGTTATCATTCATTTGAGCATTCGTAGCACATTTTGCAGTGTTGTATACAGTGTAAAGCAATAGTTGGAGTTAGTGTAGAACACAATCAACCCTATAGCTAGCTACAGCTATTCAGATGTGTATATAAACTGCATTCAATGAATCATTCGTGTTCACTATTTATCACTGGTCTTGTGTTGCCACATGTATATTTTCTCAAACACATGTAGCTACTGTTAATGTTACAAACATGGCTGCAATTTGCTTTCTGCTTTCCATGGAAGTTTGCATCACAGGCACCGTGTAAAATAGGATTCTTTTTACATGACTAATATAATATTCTTATTATATGGCTTCTCTGGAGACAAAGAATCACAATTCTTCTTCAAAAGAATTTATATATGTAACTCGATCTTGTAAAAAGAATCTAAAAGTAATTTATTCTTCTCTCAAAGCCAGGCTAAAAATATTAGGGACTAGTCAAAAATTTGCAGGGGAGATGCAAAGGGGGGAGGGGGGGGGGGGGGGGAGAGGGGGGGTGTGGGTAGAGAATGAAATAAAAAAATAACCCTCCCTGGACAATGAGTATGAAATATTTTGACCCTTTCTCCCCTATTATCATCCCTTTTTTCAGTTCCCATGATTTATGACCCTCCATTTTTGGGGATTCAAAAAAATCTCAACCTCCTCCCCATGCTAATTTCTGACCAGTCCCTTCAGTGACAACCCTCATGAAGCCTCAATTTAATTATAAGTAAAACTTTGTAAATTAGAAGCTCCCATATGTGATTGCAATGTAAATTATCACAAGCATGAGTAGTGAATCAATTATCCTGCTCCCCTAGCACAAACCATGTATGACACAAAAATATGCTAGAACTCCATGTATTAATTAAAAGTGGCCCAAGTTAAGGTTGTATTTATTCGTTATGCTCTTTTGACATTAAGAATAATTCTTCAAATGGCACCATTTTTTTATTTCTACTACATGTTTAATAACACAATTCTCTGCTGTACAAAAATTATTAGAACATTGTATTGACGATTTCCTGTCTTAAAGTTTGGAAACGTAACACATGCATTTAATGCTAGAAACTAATTTCAAGTGCCATTTTTAATGTTTTCACAAAGTCATCAATTCTTTACAATAATAATAATAATCTTTAATCCATTAAACACCAACTTTGGCACATTAGGATACAAATTCATATACATCAATATATTTAAATATATATATATATGAAAGTACGATCTGAATATTAAATTCAAATATAGTAAATCAAGTATTATTACAATTATTAAATAAATCCAATATCTCCTTACAATATCTTAAAACCAGTTTCACAATAGAATCGTCATGCATACTAAAAATATATAAAAATAGCTCTTTTGGATCAAGCATAGCAAACGAACTGTTGATATTGTATAAATCGTTCATAAATAAACTTCTAACTTGTTCAATTTTCCCATGAACGCACGACATTAAAATATGATATTCATCACCAATTTCATTCGAATTGCATAGTGTGCACTTACGATCATCGTATTGTATATTGCTGTAGCGACCAGACTCAACAGGAAGTCGATGTGCTGACAGTCGTAACCTGGTTACAGCTTGACGACACTTAACATTTGCATCGGTAAGGTATCTCTCAAAACCGAAATTGATCTTAACTTTACTGAGAGTACGCAATTTACCACCTGATCGACTTTGTTGAGTGTGTTCCCTCCAGTAAAGAGAACATAGATTATATAATTTTGTTTTTAAATATCTGCCTAAATTAGGTAATTGTTTATTCGAAACGTTGAACTCATGTAACGATTTTAACTCACACATACGTAACAAGTAATTGGTAAAAACGACTGACTGTTGATTAGAACAGATACAAACTCTCGCAGCTAAACCGACGAGAGTGTTTTGATAAGACGCATCCTTAATACGAAACCAAAACTTCGCCACCAGGGTAGAAACTTGTACAATCAAGGGTACTCTTCCTAATTCACCATACACCGCCAAGTTGGTAGTTTTGAACTCCCAAAATACGTTTTAAAAACTTCAACTGAAGTTTTTCCATATCATTTATCACCTTGAATATTTTTGATTTAAACACGCCGAAAGAGGGTATTCTCCCCAGCAAATTCACACCCCAAATCTCACAGCCGTACAACAAAACCGGGGAAACGAGAGAAGAGAACAATTTTAGTAACACTTTAACTGGAACATTCTCCACATTTGAAAGATTTTTCATCATACCATGGTAAGCGCGTAAAGCCTTATTGTATAGAGATTTCATAGCAATCTTAAAATTCCCCGAAAAGTGAAAGGTTAAGCCCAAGTACATATACTCGTCTACACATTCCAGTTGGTCATCACCAAAAAACCACTTAGATGTTGCATATAATCGTCTTTGAGACTGCGTTCCGAAAATCAATACTTTAGATTTTTTCAAATTTACTTTTAGTTTCCATTTTCTAGAATAGGCCTTTAGCTTTCGAAGACAATTTTGTAACCCAGATTCTGATTCCGACAACAATACTAAATCATCGGCATAAAGGAGGCAGTTTAGTCTAGAATCACCTAGCCTCACCGGATCACACGAAGAAGAGAATATACTAGGTATATCATTAATAAAAATATTGAATAATGTCGGACTAAGATTGCACCCTTGTTTTACACCAACAAATGACTGAAAATAAGGAGTAATACCCTGTTCAAGCTTTACCGCTGACTTAACCGAAGAGTACATACTTAAAAGAATACCAACAAATTTTCTACTGCATCCATATCTAATCAATTTAAAAAACAGCCCTTCCCTCCAAACACTATCATAAGCTTTCCTGAAATCAACAAAACAAGCAAACAACGGATTACGTTTCGACTTATAGTAATCGATCAGCGTTTTTAGTACTAACAAATGATCAGACGTTCGAAAACCATGTCTAAAACCAATCTGGTACTTATTTAAAATGTGGTTTTCGTTTAAGAAAGAGTTCAAACGTGAATTGAGAATCAAAGTGAAAAATTTTCCTAAACAACTACCAATGCAAATGCCTCGGTAATTACCGGGATCCGCTTTGTCTCCTGACTTATGGAGCGGCACGATAAGGCCTTCCGACCAAACACGCGGGAACACTCCACAGGATAACACGATATTAAAAAGTTTCACAAAATATGGACCCAAAACGCCAATTGAAATCTTAATTATTTCGTTTGTCAACGAGTCACCAGCACTAGCCTTCTTGTTTTTAAGTTTTTTTGACAATTCACAAATTTCCTCCAAAGTCACAGGCTCATCAAGAATTTCATCACTCTTGACGGCCCAAAAATTATAATCTTTCACAATACGAGCTTCGCTACTGGTATTTTCAGAAGAAAAATTTACTTTGTTGAGATTGCAGAAATAATTAAACCATTCTACAGGAGAAACATTACTTGTACCTCCAGCAGTATTATTCGATTTAATTGAATTTACCAGATTCCAAAACTCTTTAGGATTAGAATCTGCTGCGTCTTTAATTTTATCCAAAAGATCGCTATGAAACTTTCTCTTTAACTTCTTTGTCAGTTTTTTATACTCTTTTTTTTCGTAGCAAAAAAATTGTGTCTTAAGAAGGGGTCATTAGGATATTTCGAAAGCAACTTGGCTACATTCCGCAATTCTTTTTTAAGGTCATGACAACTCTTGTCAAACCATCTTTGCTTTTGCACTGTTCTCGTTTTAAAATTACCAGCTCTCTTCCTCCTAAATGGAATTACTTTTTTGGCCGCGTTTAGAATCACTCCCGTAAAATTACCAATTGTAGAATCAACGTCAACATCGACACTACTAACACTCAAAGACGAAAACACACCTTCCATATCATTAAGAACATTCTCAGAACTAATAGCATCGTGTAATGCTTCTTTAAGGTTCTCATTCCACCGGAAAGCCATAGGATGGGGTGTTAATTCTAATTGACTAACAGATCCCTCTGGAATTTTAGTTTTCATAGCAAATGATAAGAAAGAGTGATGAGAAAATTCCGTAACTGTCGAAACTGAAAAATGAGTAATTAACGAAAAAAGATAATGAGAGACAATAGCATAATCTACTACACTGGCACCGTTGTAAGTGAAGCAAGTGAATTGACCAAGGAAATCCCCTTTAGATCTTCCATTTAAAGCTATTAAGTCATTTCCACAACATAGCTCGGCTAATGATCTACCGTACGCGTTCACGTGATCATCTCTCGAATTCCGTCTATCAATCGGGAAAGGAATATTATTAAAAATATCAAAACTCTCAGTAAAATCATCCAAATCACCCATCCTAGCATTGAAGTCGCCACACAACATCACCTCGCCTAAACGAGAAAATTTGTAGATACTAGTCTGAAGAGTTTCAAAGTAATCCACGTCTATTCTCCGCTCTCTAGTGGAGTTTTGTGGCGGGATATACGCGGTACAGACAAATATATCCCGTGCGACGTTGAAAAAAACCCTATCTAACTTGTACCAAATAAAATCTTCACAACTATCATTGTCCAGAAATTTTACACCTTTACGAAGTGAAGACTTTACTAGTATAGACACACCACCGGAATTTCTACGAGCATTCTTCGGCATTTTTCTGCACTTAGAAAAGGAACAAAACCCGTCAATATTAATATCACTACTATCAGGTTGTAACCACGTTTCAACGAGGGAAATTAAATCAAATTGTTCAATTGTTGAAAGAAAGTCCGAATCATTGAGTTTTCCCGATAAACCTTCAACATTCCAGGAACAAAACCTCAAAAAGTTACAACTACCCGGCATTTGACGAGAACATAATGCCCTATACAGTCTAAAAAAAAAATGTATATATATATAAATATATATAAAAGATATAACAAAAAGCAGTTCAGCAAGAAATAAGTAAAATAACTAGCAAAAGAAAATAATTAACCACGGAGATTGCCCATAGCACTAAACAGCCACTCGGGCTTGCTGCGGGGGTAGACCAAACTGGGGGCTACAAAAAGCTAACCCTGGTGGCACTGGGGGATAAAATACCTGCTGTTGTGGCGCAACTAGCTGCTTTACCATATTAGCTAAATTTACTATCTGATGTTGAACCTCGGACATTGCCGGGCCGCCATCAGTACTGAACGCTAAATTGCTCTGGCCTATCGGTGACAGTTGGATGTCGAGCCAATGCCTCACGAGGATGAGCAGGCTGTAAGCGATTACTTGTATTATTAAAAGAACAAGAGCCCATCTGGGCTTTCACTCGGGCCACATGAGATTGAAGATGAAATACACTTTCATTTGAAACCCTCTTAGTAATAACCAAAGGGAATAATTATTAGCAGTCTTTAGGAGTGGCCGGTAGCGCGGTGACTTTCATTCTCTGCTCCCCTAGTATATATACATGTATGTAATTTAATATTTTTGTTTTCTCGTATGTAAATTAAAGTAGTTGATATTTTACTGTAAACACTACTTATTCATGCAACGGCACGTTTACAATTTAGTCTGCAGGTCCGGTAAAACTGCAGGTTCCAGTCGTAAACAGTCCGAATTTGACCAAAGTGAAACGATCGAGCTGCTCGCGTCCGTAGATATATATTTTTCTTCGTTTGCATTTTTGACATGATATAATTCTTCAAATGGCACCATTGTTTTATTTCTTATGTTTAATAATACAGTTCTCAGCTGTAAAAAAAATAGAACATTCTATGGAAGATTTCTTGTCCTAAAGTTTGGAAACGTAACACATGCATTTGACGCTAGAAAGTTCAGTACTCGTGGAAGTACGCAAGGTTAATTTACTAGTGGCAGTTTACTAGTTTGCACTATCGGCTGTTATGGAATGGAAACATACTTTCACAGCTTAATATGTATGTCGATTGGTCAGAAGGATATCTTGTTTAAATGCTACGGTCCTTTCGGCATCAGGAAATTTTTAAACGGGAGTTTTCGTACAGTATTTCAAGCTATATATGCTGTAGCGCGAGTTCAGTTAAGCCACAAATGTCCGTGAAACTAATACCGTGTTCATTATTATCGGTTTTCTCTATGGGTTCTCATGTATTCAATAATTACTTCTGGAGCTTCATATGCATGGCAATTGGTCACAATGATTTCCTCTTTCAGTTTTTCCCTTTAGTTTGGACATTAGGGATATATCCTTGGAGATTTCGTACAGTTTAGCGACCACGAAAGTGCGTAAACAAACTGTCACAAGCGGTTTCATAGCAGCTCGATGTTTGACTCCCATATAGTCGATGATAACTTATATAGCTTCATATGTACGTCGATTGCTCACAAGGATTTCCTCTTTCAGTTTTTCCCGTTAGTTTGGACATTAGGGATTTATTCTTGGAGATTTCGTCCCGATTTCGTACAGTTTAGCGACCGGTGTGTTGAAAGTAGAAAAGTTCGCTTGAAATTTAATACATGGGAACAAAGAAAAAACGAGATCTAACCTTTGATTATAATTCGATACCCGTTGATATCCAAACGTGTTTGGATATTGTATTTCGCTTACGTTTCTAAATGTACATTGGATCTGTCCAAACAGCGCTGATCGAATGTATTACGGCTCCTGGTTGTTCATGTATTTTTATGGTCAACAAGAGCGCCAGTTGAAATATCCTGAGCCTGTTGGAAGGCTTTCGCCCTCGCGGGTCGACCATTTTGATTTACTGTATTCACTTATGTAAATACATTTAACCTGGCGATTGTTGCGTGACCAGCACAGTGCAATCTGATTGGTTAGAATTTGACCTTTAACGCATGCGCAGAAGCCGTCTGACACTGATTAAAAAAAAAATAGTAACCACTTGCATTTTAAGACTCGGCGCTGCCACAGGCAGCCCGAGTAATTATCAAATGACGGATGAACCACTGGTGACTGATAAGCTGGCTGCTGACGACTCCGGACTCTACGGTCTTGTCGTGGACGTACTGAGATACCCAACGCTCTTCTTATACCAGCCTTGATATTCCCAGCTAATATGCGAACACCATAAATCTTATTAAGGTGTTTTACATCGTAAAAATTCTGTCTATCCCGTAAGTTTCCATTATCCACTAGAATGACATTCGGCATTCCTTGGATGCGTTGACCCACCTCTTTGTTCACCGCAAACACCGATTTATCTAAATCATCACACCTAGGTGTAATGCTCGACATTATAATCTTCTTGTCCGGAAATGCTTGGACTGCTAGATTCACCATTTTTACCTGTTTTTGTACTATCTCCTGAACCGATAAATGTTCTAAGTCATTAACCCCAGTGTTAAGAATTATTCCACTGCGAATATCGAATCGCGGCGAAGTTAGAATCTCGACGGCTTTGTCTGTTGTACCACAGGTGATGACTTTAGACTTCCCCTTTGGATATAGCTCATTAACATTAACAAATCTTCTGTTTGAATCACAGAGGAAAACAAAGTCAAACTCTTCTCGGGTGACAGTCGTCCCATTCTCTATGTTGACAGTTGTGTTGATAACTGGTACTTCTGCAACAAAATCCACCGTCTCATGCACTTCAGCCGGTTGGCTACATTCGGGTTCGGTGGGTGGCTGCATATCAACTTCAGATTCCTTGGTACTAATGAGTAAAGAGACTTGACCCTGAAGTTTTTCATTAGCATCCTCTAACAACTTTATTCTCTTGACCATCTGTCCCTTCTCTTCGACTAGTGATCCTACCCGGCCCTGCCAACGTTTCACTTCTGATTCAGCTTTACTGAGCCGTTCCTCTATCTCACCCCTGGCTCGTTCTTGCGACTCCTTCATGACGCAGAGCTCATGTTTCAAACGTGAAAACAACGACTCTGATATATCATTTTGGGTATTCGATACTTCCTTACATAAAACGTTTAGTTCTAGATCTACTTGCGCTACGGCTTTATCCATTTTACCGGCTAGATCCTCTAGTTTCCCCACACGCTTGTTTGAGGATTCAATTTGAGGATTCAATTAAATTGTCGATGACTATCAAATGTGGGCTGCAAATTATGTTGATGTGTTAGATGTCCCTATTAGGATCGATGAAGTTTGTGATTTAGCTAAAAAGCTAAAAAATAAAAAAGCGAGTGCTTTCGATTCAGTGAGTAATGAAATAATTAAAAATTCTATGGCCAGTCTGGCACCCTATTATGTCAAACTTTTCAACGCTGTTTTATTTAGTGGTGTTTTTCCTCGTCTATGGTCCGAGGGCCTCATTGTACCGCTTTATAAATCTGGTGGTAGGTCAGATCCTAGTAATTATAGAGGAATCTCAGTTAGTAGTTGCTTAGGCAAATTTTTTACTCTCATTCTAAACACTAGACTGAACCTTTTTTTGAGTGAGAACAATACATTGAATGGGTACCAGATTGGTTTTAGGCAAAAGTTTAGAACTTCGGATCATATTTTAGTACTGAAAACTTTAATAGACTACTATAAATCGAAACGGAAACCATTATTTGCGTGTTTCATCGATTTTAGGAAGGCCTATGATAGCGTTTGGAGAGAAGGTTTATTTTTCAAATTAATCAATTGCGGGTGCAGTAAGACGTTCGTTCGTATCTTACTTAGTATGTACTCATTTGTTAAATCGGCTGTGAAATTGAGTCAAGGGGTTACCCCGAGTTTCCAGTCGGATATAGGGGTGAAACAGGGATGTAACCTTAGTCCATCGCTTTTCAACTTATTCATAAATGATATACCTGAGCTTTTTAATAGTGTTGGATGCAACCAAGTCTCTTTAGGAGATTCCAAGCTAAGTTGTTTGTTGTATGCAGATGACTTGGTTATCTTGTCAGAATCGGAGTCTGGTCTTCAAACCTGTCTTGGCAGGCTAGAAAAATACACTGCTAGATGGAAGTTAAAGGTTAACATGAAAAAGTCTAAAGTGTTGGTCTTTGCTACGAGATCACAACGTATGAAATTAACAGGTGTTAAATGGTTCTTTGGTAGCAACGAATTAGAGCAAGTTGAGGAATATACCTACTTAGGTATACCTTTCCATCGTGATGGAGGGTTTAAAATTGCTCAGAAATCGCTATATAATAAGGCTTTGCGTGCTTATCATTCCCTCTTTAAGTGTTTCTCCTCGGTTGAGAAAATGCCTGTAAAGGTGATGATAAAGTTGTTCTCCTCTACGGTGATCCCGGTTTTATTGTATGGTTGCGAAGTGTGGGGTGTTTATACTTTAGGGAAGCTGTCTAGTTCAAACGATTTTAAGCACAAATTATTTTCAATGGTTCCTATTTTAGAAAAGCTTCATTTAAAGTTTTGTAAGCGGGTTTTAAGGGTCCATACCAAAGCAACGAACCTAGCAGTGTATGCTGAGTTGGGTAGGATGCCTTTGATTTTACACGTAGCTGTTTTGGTGGTTAAGTACTGGCTGCGTTTAAATGATGCTACGTACAGTGACACCCTTGTTGGCAAAGCATCACGTGTCTGTATGGAGTCCAATTCTCCAGGTGTTTGTTTTGCAAACTTGGTCTTGAAAATATGTGGTTTCGATAAGGTATCGAATCTTTGTATACCTTTGAAACAAATTAGTACTTTCGTGAAACATTTAAAGTTAAAATTGTTCGATTCGTTTGTTAAGTTTTGGGAATTCAAGATATTGAATGGGTGCAGTGATTCATCAGCGGTTGTTGGAGGTAAAATGCGAACGTTTCGGTGTGTTAAATCTAACTTCGGTTATGAGCATTATCTTGACAACGTTACTAATGCATTACACCGAAGTGCTGTCACAAAATTAAGAATTTCAGCACACAAGTTACCAGTTGAAACCGGGCGTTATAAAAAAATAGATTACGTTTCTCGTGTATGTCAGTCTGTGTACATGCAATAAGGTCGGTGATGAATTTCACTTTTTGTTTGACTGCAAGCATTCTAATTTTCTTGAGTTAAAAGAAAATTTCCTTAGAACCATTCTTGCTGTTAATGCTAATTTCCGTTTTTTCAATGATAAATCGTTGTTCTTGTATTTATTGACTATGAAGGACAAATCAGTAAATAGAATTTTTGCAAACTATTGTTATAACGTCCTAGAGCAAGCAAACAGGTTAATTGACTGTTAATTAGATTACAAATAGGTCCAGTCTTGTGTATTATGTATCCTATTGTAATTACTATTATGTAACCATATTTTATTCATTCTCTAATATTAGCTGATGTACCTTTTTTGGTATAAAGTTTAATAAAATAAAATTATTATTATTATTAACTCAAACACCGGTTTCGGATTGAATGCGATGGATGCCGCTGAAACTGACTTACCAGCTGGCGAAGCCTTCGTAACCTTGGAAGCTGACCTGACTTTCGGAACTGACTTGAGTAATTATGGTTTCTTGTTCGACTTTACAAGGTCTGATTCTTCATCGACGATATCTCCATCTTCACCATCAGATTCAAGAATAACCTCTAACGATCGCTCGTCGAGGTTAAGCTTCCCGCTTCCGGACGCGTCCTGATCTTGAAATGTTTTAGCGTACAGAGAGCTTATCGTATCTGGATTTAAAACTTTACTCTGACACAAATCAGTCACAAAAGATCTCAGCCTAACGAACTCGGTATCCTTCCATAGATCACGCTGCTTCCCCTGAATCATGATTTTTCGCTTGGTTATATAAACTGTCAACGTGAACAGAAGATGTCCGCCTTTCCCGCCATTACTACCTTGAAACAGTTGTATAAGCAGCTCGACCAGTTCGCCTCCCGGACTGGTCTTCTTCACCCAATCGACTGTATGATCATCTTGGCTCCCAAAATCGATCCAATATCGTATCTTTAACGCTTTTAACCATTGATTAAATCGCTCAGCATCATTTACAACGACCAAGAATACGGCTCCCTTCTCTGACACCTCGATTGATTCGTAGCGTTGCACATCCTCATCGTTACTACATGCTCTCAGAACTTCAGAATTCCCCAAATCCTCTTCCTCTAAAACACCATCCATGTTAACTCAACATAAAGACACAAAAACTGGAAAAAATAAGACTGTACGGGGCAAAAAATAAAGCTCAAAGACGGAGACCACGCGAAGTCATGCTGTCATGTCAACGTTCCTGTGATACATGAATTGTTTTAGAAAATTTTGCCTTCTCCCTAACTGAAAGCCCGAGTATAATGCCCAACGGGCGTCTTGTTCAGTATATAGGACAAGCCGAGCGAATGCTACGTACTTGCTAGTGTAGAAACTTCTTGATAATCAGCTATTTCTCATTTATAACAGGCAAGAACTGGTGAGCACCATATGTTCAGGAAAGACCATTATAAACCAGAACAAGGCCTACTCTGGGTCCTTAGGTCGCCGCGATGAAGTGCGACATTGAGCGACTTAAGGCGACATAAGCATTTTTTTACAAAAAACAATGAAATATTAGGCAACATTGGGCATTATAAGGCGACATTGGGCATTATAAGGCGACATTGGGCATTATAAGGCGACATTAGGCAATATACAAGACAACATTTGGTGATAGAAGGCAATGTAGGGCAACATTAGTTTGTAAAATAAGGTGACAGTGTGGCTTTTACCATGTCACATACATAAGGTGACATTCATTGACCATACATTGTAATGTATATCTAAAATAATACTACTACTTGTGAGTTTTTGATTGAAAGCATTTCAATTAGAAAGATTAATTTTAATCAAAAATGCCAGTATGCATGTTTTCCATATAAAATTTAAATTAAATAAACATGAACAGGTACATATTGACTACATGTATAACACATAAACTAATGTGTGTAATATTTTTAACCCATGGTAACATGCAGCAATTTTGAGATTTTAAGATATTAAATTTCAAATGTTTTAACATTGACCAATTGGGTTAGTGACTCATTTGTTTTTACTTTAAATGCCCCCATTAATGGCTCTTTAATAGAGCTGTTTTCAATTGAGTGTTGAAAACAATAAGTACCGGTAATTGGTTTGGTTTTGCATTTGCTTATATTTTCTATTGGCTGTGAGAAATGTTTTGTATTTAATTATCAGCCAATAAAGTTCTAAACTAAAACCAAATGCAATCACGCCGTCTAGTGAGAGTTATCCACGATTACATTTACTTTTCCTTGTGACTGACTCTTGAAAGTAAAACCAATCATGAATTACTTCAGTTCCTGATTGGCTAATAATTTATTGCATTTTCACTTGCTCCTGTGATTGGCTCTGTAAGTACTTTGGCTTTAGTTTTATGACACTCAATTAAAAACTGCTCTAAAAAATAATTAAGTTGGTTTTGGTTTTAGAGCAGTTTTCAGCTGAGTGTCATAAAACCAGAAAACATCAATGAACCAATCACAAACATGGGGCATTCAGCATAGCTGACCACATATGTTGGAACAGGGGTGGGCAGGTGTGGAATAACAACTTAAATATTGTGTAAGAATATTAAGTCTTAAGCTTCTTTAATAATAAGTTACTTTATTTGATTTCGAGACAAAAATAAAGCTTGAGAGTTGATCAGTACTCTGAATGCATGCATTTATTGTTGTAATAACTTAATACTATGTACCGATAAAAAAAACACTTATGAATTTGAGTTTAGATAGGTTTCAAAGCCAAAGCCAAAGGCAAAGGCAAAGACACAAATTTATACAATATTTGTAGCTTTATTTATATATTTAAGCTTCTTATATCTTGTAAAATTAAGAAAGGATGCGTTGGTTTTGTAAATAAGAACAAATGACATAACAAGTTTACACAAGGAAGTTGGAATTGTTACCTTCATTTGTGTCATGGAAAATACCAGAAACGTTTGTGCAAAAGTCGTACAAATTCCCAACGCCTCCATAATTGATCTTGGTGAGCCAGCACTTTGCTTTATAAACCAGTTCAGCGATCGACTTCCACTAAAATGGTAGGTACTTCATATATGGTCTATTATATGTCTTCTATATGGTGCAAGTCTGTTTTAAATAAAGAAGACGCAATAATTGACCATATATGAAGTACCTAGGCTTTTTCAAAGTTGCCCACGGCTTTCTTGACCAGCGGATAGTCTACTGTACATGTAGTTGTACTGGAACCATTTACTTCACGTAAAAGCACGAAGTTCTAAACGCAAGTTGCAAAAGAACTAGGGCCCCAAAAATGAAGCCATCATCGATTTGGATGCAACCGGACAATTTCAGGTAGATGCATATTTCTACATACAGTATACTGCAGTCGACATGTCATTGTCAATTTATTCAAGATTTTAATTTTTTGCCTCCTACTCATAGCTATTCCTATTATGTTATAAAATTCCTGGCTTTCATTCATTTTAACTTGAGGTAGAGATGTGTGTGTTATAAACTTCAACTAGTGATAAATAATGAGCAAGGAGGATTTTGGCAGACATGTTGGATAAATTATAATAATTACCTTGATATGTTCACTATTCATAAAAGTATGATTATGTAAGTACTAAAGGGCACTGAACTACAACATGGGTAGCAAATACAGAGGAAATTTGATTATCCATGCTAAAAATAACTTTATGTACAGCTTAATTTTGGAGTCTAATGAACTTGTGCACTGGACAATGCAACAGAGTTGAAGAAAAGCATTAGCAATCCCAAGGAACCTTTCTGGATCGATACTTGTTCGTTCACATCTCCATTATATTGCAGTAGAACAATAGGCCGACACAGATTGAGAATTCCGTATGGCACGCGTAATCCAATCACAAAGCGAGGATTTCTCTGATGCTGTCAGCAAACAACCGGACAGGATTTGAATGTGCATATTACTATTTTTTTGTTATTTATGTTCACAACCTGCTCAGTGAAACAGTTACCTAGTGCAGCTAGCCCTTCCTTTAATTGTCCTGCATGTCATCTTATGTACATTCCACTAAACCTGTCTGAGAATACCCTAGCATCCAATAACCCCTACCTATAATGAACACAACCATGACAATACATGTACACTTCCAATCATCCCAATACCTTTCCCAATACCAATCCCTCGGGTACCTATTTTTTTCAAGTGTGAAAGAGGTAGAGCAAATCCCTTTTATGGTATAGATCCTTGTTTAGATTATCATTAGCTGTGTATAGATACATTAACATAATTAGTTACAGTTATTTTTCGTCGGTCGTATAGGCAAATGTGTACCTTATGGGGTTCTCAACTATGAAGAGCAATTGTGAAATTTACTGGGGTAAGGTATGTAAGGGCAGTGGGACCTCGGGGGTGGGGGGCGGTAAGGTTTAGTCACTACAACTGATATACAATGTAGGTGTAGAGATACATAAATTTGTATTCATTAATAATTATTAAAAACAAAAACACTTACAGTCTAAATATAGTTTTATAATAACCAGTTATTTAAGCTAAATGTGTAATTTCATATTATATCATAAGCCAATATAGGGCGACGTAAGGCGATATTGGGCGATATAAGGCGACATTGGGCGATATAAGGCGACATTGGGCGATATAAGGCGACATTGGGCGACATAAGGCGACCTAAGGACCCAGAGTAGGCCTAGAACATGTGGTTCCTTTGTAACCTTTTCCCGTTTCAGACTTCGTGTTTACAGCACTTGTGTGATGTATACAGAACGAAGCTAAGTTTTGTCTTTTGGTTCATAAACACAGATTTTTGTAGTGATATTTGGCATAAATACAGCAAGTGATAAATATCACATACAAATCATGCTATTTTTGTTTAAAATATGACCTAAGAAATGTACTGAAAAAGACAATAACATGTTCTCTCAAGAGTAATCAAGTGCACCGAGTTTGTTTACTTTGAGTTTGAGCTCAAGTGAACATTTGAAAATCCTGTAAGTAATTTGCGTTTGGCAGATAAAAGAACAGCCCGGCAAATCTCCAAGCAAGGCTTAATAATCGACTGGAACTGAAAGAAAATAGCTATAAACTGTGAAAAAAGTCAATTTCTGGTACACTAACACTAGCAAGAAGCGAAGTTTGATTTCAGGCAGTTCATCAAGCACAATCAAACAATGAAACAGTTGTCACTTTGCTGTTTTATTAAAGACACTAACTGTTGTACATCTCCAAGAATAAACTTTACAATCGAAAACTAGAAAGCTGAACGCAACTATCACAGCTGGAAATGAAATTCCAGTTCTTAAAATTAGTACAAACAAGGGTTTTTTCTTCAGACAACCAGTGAACAAGAAGTCAAGATTATTAGAAGATTTGAATCAAATGCCTCACGGCAACGGGTCATATGCGACCGAGTTTCCAAGGCCGATTTCAATGGATTAAAAACAAAACAATTAAATAAAAAAATAAAAGTAAACTTGGCTTACTTTGATTTAATTTTGTCCTTGTATAATGTCAGTTGTTCCTGGCCAGATGAATGTGAATTTTTGGTTCCGTTTTCATTCATTGTCATAATTCAAACTTTTATACTCGTCGCTACTCCCCGCTAGTCAACTGGTCACTTGAAGACTTGAAAATCACTTTTAACTTTCTCAAATCACCCCAAGATCCATTAGCAGAGGCACAGATGATCAGTCTATACATTTCGTTTCATTACAATTCCAATATCTTCAATTTTAGTCGTCAAAAGCCCGACATTTGCCACCGTACTTAGCTTTGTAGTTTGTAGCACCGCTTGGCGAACTGCATGTATGTACTGAGCTTCAAACCGGGGGGCACTGCTTGCATGCCCGACCCAGTTTGCAAAATAAAATGTAATGAAGGTGTTTTTATTAACCAGAATTTCCAATAAAATTTATGAAAATCAACCCGAATTGATAGTTGATTTGCTCAAAAACAAGTGTTAGTTTGCCAAATTGGGCTCAAACCTTTATCCGGTACCGCCGCACATCTCATTTACGTCATGTACATGAGTGCCCCCCCGGAGCCATGACTCGAATCTGACCCAATGTCCGCCATTGATTTTCCCCGCGAAATTTGAGATTAGCATTTCTAAAAATAGACTACTCTGTAAACTGATGGGCCGCTACCCCAATACCAGATGGACACTTCTGGTTATGGACTTCTGGTTATATTCCTTTTACGATTCTACATTCCACCAAAATTCAATTGTCTGCATTACTGAAACGCATGCCGTTTTTATGGTCGTTTGTGCCCACCGTGATTACACGGGTCACAAACCGGTTTGCACAGGTTTATTCAGGTTTTGTAATGCACCTATCAATGTCAACCCCCAGGGGGGGAGGCCGGGCAGATGTGGGGCATTTGACCGTTCTTGGTGTCTCCACCCTGGGGAATTTGAACAGGAGACTGGACTCCAGGGTGGGGACATTTGACTTTTGGAAGACAGGGACTGGTACTAAATGTTTGTCGGCCATCTTGGATTCGTCTAAAAGGTAGGTTTTATACCGTCCAGTTCACATTAATAATATAAATTAATTTAATACTTTAACGCTTCATTCCTATTTACTATAGATCATTCCAAATACTCCTTGGATTTGTGTAAATCAATTTCATACAAGGGTGGGGGATTTGATCCGTTTTGACCCAGAATTTAGTCCCCAGGGTGGGGATTTTGACCAAAAATTCTCCCAAAAAGTCAAATGCCCCACATCTGCCCGGCCTCCCCCCCTGGGGGTTGACATTGATAGGTGCATAAGCGCACGAGCCAATCGAAATGGGGCTGTTTTAGGCCTAGCTATGGGGGAGGGGGGGTTTTATTAGAGCCTAACGGGATTTTTAGAAGAAAAAAAAGTTTAGAGAAAAAAACAAAATTTGTAGAAAATTATGAGCTTTTTAAAGAGACGTGTGAAGCAGTATTTAAGTAGTTCTGAAGCTTGTCACCCCCCCTCCCCTCCCAAAGGTGCAGCATGAGTTCAAGTCGAGGCTGCTGAAGTTGCAGCTGAACTGGTTGAGTTAGATGAAGAAAGAGAGAAGGAAGTGCAGAGAATCCTAGGTGTTTTAATTAAAGGCCCCAAGTGCCAGTAAACAAAAATACGCTAATTTCGAAAGAAAATTTTAAAGATATTTGGAGATTTTTAGAAGTGTTTACGAGATTTTTAGAGAGAGAACTGAGATTTTTAGAGCATTTTTGGAGATTATCCGGAAAGATTTTTAGGCCATTTTTGGGATTTTTGTAGCTAGGGCCTAGCTGCTAGGCCTAGGCTGTTCGAGTAACAGCCAATCAGCTTTTAGCGCGGGAAAAACTTTCTCAGTGCGCGCCCGCCCCCGACATTTGACTTTACTATAAAGGCTGAGAGGTTTCTTTTCTCGAGATTTCTTGTCAAACATTGACAAAAAAATCCGGTTGGGGTGCCCGATGGATAATACCCTGGTGTCAGAGGTTCTAGGTTTTGGTTCTAGGTTTTGTCTATGTTAGGTTAAGGCGCGAAGCGCCGTCATCGAGGAGCGAAGCGACGAGAGTAAGAGAACAGAACCTCTGGTCAAATCCGTTGAGAATCTCACTTCCATGCGTTCAGTTTGAAATCGAGGCGAGTCAAACCGGTTTTGCGGCCTATAACCCGTCAAACTGTGACGACCAATGTTTTGATTTCACACACGAACAATTGCACGTGGCGCTGTGAAGCATGAAATGACAACTGTAGTGTGGTTTTTATATGGCTACTCTGGACAGTGAAAAAAGTGCCTCGTGCTAAAATTTGCTGTCGTGCTGTAGACCGTTTCTTCACGGGGACTACTTGAAATATCGGCGACTTGCCGGCAACCTGTCGGAAGCACAGCGAAGACGTCTTTACGTTTTATAAACTCGTACAGTGCCTCTTCTTGTTTTGTCTTCAATTTAGTAATCTCCGGAAACTTTGAAGCCAACGTAAACTTCACAGCGTCCCCAAAAATACTCAAAAACTCTTGAGTCGCGGTTGGAAGTAAAACCACATACAGTTGTCGTAAAACCGGTTTGAAGTGGTAGGCCAATGACAATTCATTGCTGTTGTATCAAGCACTCACGGTCGCGCTTGGTAATGAGTAGATAAGCCAATCGGAGCTAGGTTCAAAATCTGAACCTAGCTTCTGCATGGAAGTGAGATTCTCAACGGATTTGACCAGAGGTTCTCTTCTCTCCCTCTCGTCGCTTCGCGCCTTAACCTAACCTAGAAAAAAAACCTAGAACCTCTGGCAACCAGGGTAGATGGATAATGGTAAGCAGATTATCAATTGACCG
The DNA here is from genome assembly GCA_030867875.1 of Actinernus sp. WN-2022. Taxonomy (NCBI): domain Eukaryota; kingdom Metazoa; phylum Cnidaria; class Anthozoa; order Actiniaria; family Actinernidae; genus Actinernus; species Actinernus sp. WN-2022. The sequence goes on from JAOWCC010000064.1 coordinate 32,980,072, forward strand.
ACCCTACCGGAAAGAATAGCTCTTACCATTTGATTTCTATATGGCGGATGCGAACTTGATGATAGCGCTAATGTTTAGTGAAGATTTTGAGATGGATAACGTCCTTAATGACAACGAATAATTTATCAGTATTTTCTGTTTTAAGTACATTCATATGAGTAGAAACTTAAATGGCATTGATGCCAAATGTTGTTGTCAAATGTTGTTGTCAAATAAGAAGCTAAGTCGTATGAAAAATAAAACAAGCTTAAAACAATTACATTTGAGTTGGCGGGAAGCTTGAAATTCACGATGTTTTATTTAGTGTTCAAAAACTCATGAATAATTAATGAGCATGTTGTCCAATCAGATGAAGCAAATCAGTCACGTGCATGCACCTTTATACCTGATAAAATCTCATCATTCTAAAAGGCCCGCGGAGGGATTTGAATTCTGTCCCAGAGGGAAACGGGGTTAATGATTGAGACAATGGAATTTCTATTGATGTTTCAGCTTTCTCACTGAATTGCTAATTAGGATGAACGTTTTATATAAAGAATATTAATGAACATGAAATATTATATAAAGTTTCATCCTAATTAAGAATTCACTGATAAAGACCCAAAGATAGCAAAAAGTACACGGAACATAAGGTACCTAGATAATAAATTTTGCACTAAATTTACTAATATCAGCAGACTACCGAGATACACAGATAATATTTTTAAAATGAAGTTATCCAACTACCATTACTTGTTTACCGAGCCACTGTTTAGTTCCAATTATTAAACCAAACTCAAAGCCGTAAAATTATAAAAACGTGCATTATACTTACATATTTTGTGCCGGAGTCAAAAATTTAGAGTCTGCCGACATGTCAGTCACATCGCTTTCCAAGTCTTGAACTTTATCGAGGTAAACCACGATACCAAATCCTTCAAGTGCAGATTCTTCTTGCATTGCGAAACGCGCTTCAAACAACATGATTACTCGAATATTTTGCATGGCGTTGTGAATACAAAGGTTCAATGGTTCATTAAGTAACCATTCCCTTGAGATGTGCGTCTTTCTTTCATTGCATTCTTAAAGCGTTTTTGAAGCCGTTTAAAACACTCACAGCACGTGTTTTATCAAGTCTAAAAATTCTCGGGCTTCGCCCTCGAATTTTTAAACTTGATAAAACACTGCTGTTCGTGTTTTAAACAGTACTTCAAAAACTCATGAATAATTAATGAGCATGTTGTCCAATCAGATGAAGCAAATCAGTCACGTGCATGCTCCTTTATACCTGATAAAATCTCATCATTCTAAAAAGCCCGGGGAGGGCTTTGATTTCGGTACCAGGGGAATATGGGGTACAAAGGTATTACAAAAGAATGCAAATTAGGATGAAGATTTTATATCAAGAATACTAATGAACATGAAATTTTATATAAAGTTTCATCCTAATTAAGAATTCACTGATAAAGATCCAAAGATAGAAAAAGGTACACAGAACATAAGGTACCTAGATAATAAATTTTGCACTAAATTTACTAATATCAGCAGACTACCGAGATACACAGATAATATTTTTAAAATGAAGTTATCCAACTACCATTACTTGTTTACCGAGCCACTGTTTAGTTTAATTATTAAAACCAAACTCAAAGCCGTAAAATAATAAAAACGTGCATTAAACTTACATATTTTTTGCCGGAGCCAAACATTTAGAGTCTGCCGTCATGTCAGTCACATCGCTTTCCAAGTCTTGAACTTTATCGAGGTAAACCACGACACCAAATCCTTCAAGTGCACTGTTCTTCTTGCATTGCGAAACGTCGCTTCAAACAACATAGTATGGTAATTTCTTCATGTCCTTCCCTTGAGATATTCGTAATTGCCGGCGGTGATTACTCGAATATTTTGCATGGCGTTGTGAATACAAAGGTTCAATGGTTCATTAAGTAACCATTCCCTTGAGATGTGCGACTTTCTTTCATTGCATTCTTGAAGCGTTTTTGAAGCCGTTTAAAACACTCACAGCACGTGTTTTATCAAGTCTAAAAATTCTCGGGCTTCGCCCTAGAATTTTTAAACTTGATAAAACACTGCTGTTCGTGCTTTAAACAGTACTTTACCTCCGATTTGCCTTCGGTTGATTCAGACTTCATCTCCCAGAAAAAGTTGAAAGTAGGTTAACCAACACATAATTCAACTTACCAGAGGTATAGGCTCGAGTAGTTCGAGTAATTGCAAGGCTGTAAAGTGCACAAACTGCACTGAAATACCTGGGTTTAGGGTTAGGGAATTCAACTTGAGAAATGCGCGCGAAAATGTTTAGCGCGAGACAGGAATCAAGAGAAATGGTCAAATGGTAAGGGATATTTCGGTTGGTTTGTACCCACCGGGTACCCTGGTGCCAGAGGTTCTAGGTTTTGGTTCTAGGTTTTGTCTAGGTTAGGTTAAGGCGCGAAGCGCCGTCATCGAGGAGCGAAGCGACGAGAGGGAGAGAAGAGAACCTCTGGTCAAATCCGTTGAGAAACTCACTTCCACCGCGACTGGCGAAGGAGATGCACGAAGTGAAAATCAAGAGTTTTTGAGTATTTTTGGGGACGCTGTGAAGTTTACGTTGGCTTCAAAGTTTCCGGAGATTACTAAATTGAAGACAAAACAAGAAGAGGCACTGTACGAGTTTATAAAACGTAAAGACGTCTTCGCTGTGCTTCCGACAGGTTGCCGGCAAGTCGACGATATTTCAAGTCGTCCTCGTGAAGAAACGGTCTACAGCACGACAGCAAATTCTAGCACGAGGCACTTTTTTCACTGTCCAGAGTAGCCATATAAAGAACCACACTACAGTTGTCATTTCATGCTTCACAGCGCCACGTGCAATTGTTCGTGTGTGAAATCAAAACATTGGTCGTCACATTTTGACGGGTTATAGGCCGCTTTGACCAGAGGTTCTCTTCTCTCCCTCTCCTCGCTTCGCTCCTCGATGACGGCGCTTCGCGCCTTAACCTAACCTAGAAAAAAAAACTAGAACCTCTGGCAACCAGGGTACCCACCGGGACGAAAGAACTACCTTATCGAAAATTAACGAAGTATTTTATTAAGGCGAATTAAAAAAAAATACGTTAATTAAATGAACCTTAATTTACGTCATCGTTAATTAAAATCACACTATTTTTTAGCATCGCTATTTTAAGGCACCTTTATATTTTATATAGACTTCTGAACGAGTTCTGCTGATGGACGTTGTTGTTTTCTATTGTGAAACCACAGGCAGCCCAAGCTAATGATTTTTACAAGGAATGTATGGGAATGTTTAGAAAAAATCTAAAACTGTACTAAAATGATCAATAAAGTCATAAAACCTTACCTGTGTGTTGTGAAGTTGTTCCTCTTCATCACTGATGTGTTTATTTCTGGTTTGAGGCACTTCTGGGATTTTTTTTCCTCCCCTATATAAATATTGAGAAGGCAGGAAACACGAGACGCCATTAGTCCACGTGGCGACTCTTCGAAGCCTCGTACTTCTTCGAAAATCCAAACTTTCAGCATTTTACCTCCAAAAACCTTTCTTACATTCCTCTAGCACTCATTTAATCGATCCATCGCTTATTTCCTCACTTTGTAAGTACTCAAATTCGACGGTTTCTGCAGCCAATCTAGCCTGTAACGATCCGGGGTTGGATCAACTTAGCCTTTTTTCATGGGCTGCCTGTGCTAGTTGAACCACAGGCAGCCTGTGGTTGAACGTGGCTTTTCTTCGGAAGCAGTGACGAACGAGTGCCGAAGGAATTCGACACCTCGTGTTTTTTCGAGGAGGTCATTGTGCTCAATCGACCAATCGCTGAACGGTGAAATATGCAGAACAGCAGCCATTGGAAGAGAGTAATGGCATGGACAGTTTTCTTTGAATCGTCAAATACAGTACCGTAAATGCCACTAGAACACAGTCACCATTACAACATTTCGTCCAAGGCTTTTCATACGCGTTACGGTGTCGTTTACTCAACAGGATATTAATAGGGACTTTAAGCAAAACACACCGGCAATATCTTCGACGACAGCATAAAACGATAATAGAATAGCTGCACGTGAAAATGCACGCAGTCGCCTACATTTCCACCGTTCTCTGCAAAAACACAACGTGAAAACCCCAAATTGTACGTTTTAAAGAGAACGCGAACGTATAAGAAAGTAATCAATCCGTTTTTCGTTCGGCGTGAACGGAACTCTATACTCGGTCATATTTTTCGAAAATCTGGTTGTGAAAAACAATTCAAGGTGAACGAGGGAAATAGTAGACACCAAATTTCGGGAGAAAGGCACTTTTCTACGTCCCGTCGTCATTGCCGTCGCCGTGGGCTGGTTGCTTAAAGTCTCTAATATGTCCTGCTTCGGCAGTTCAAACTGCTCTTTGCTCATCTGTTAGGTTCCAGGAAAGATAAGGGTTAATACGAGTTCTAACCGACCTATTTGTCACACCATATTCTAACCGCTACACGGACGTATTTTTTCACTCTCATATGCAGTCAGTTCAACAGAATCGTCTATAACAAATTCTTGTACAACTTACCTTGGTCAGTTCCGTTTTTGGTTATTTTACATTTGAAACAGCTTTTAAAGAAAACTAAATCAAGAAATCGACTACATTTCTATTTGACATTTACTTCACCTATTGTTTGCTGAAAAGTTCGTGGGTCTCCCCAGCAGATTTCACCGTTCAGCGATTGGTCGATTGAGCACAATGACTTCGTTCTCCGAATCTCCTCGAAAAAACACGGTGTCGAATTCCTTCGTCACTCGTTCGTCACTCGTTCGTCACTCGTTCGTCACTGCCACGTTCAACCACAGGCTGCCTGTGGTTCAACTAGCACAGGCAGCCCATGAAAAAAGGCTAAGCTGATCCAACCCCGGATCGTTACAGGCTGGGTTGGCTGCAGAAACCGTCGAATTTGAGTACTTATAAAGCGAGGAAATAAGCGATGGATCGATTAAATGAGTGCTAGAGGAATGTAAGAAAGAGTTTTTGGAGGTAAAATGCTGAAAGTTTGGATTTTCGAAGAATTACGAGGCTTCGAAGAGTCGCCACGTGGACTAATGGCGTCTCGCGTTTCCTGCCTTCTCAATATTTATATAGGCGAGGGGAAAAAATCCCAGAAGTGCCTCAAACCAGAAATAAACACATCAGTGATGAAGAGGGACAACTTCACAACACACAGGTAAGGTTTTATGACTTTATTGATCATTTTAGTACAGTTTTAGATTTTTTCTAAACATTCCCATACATTCCTTGTAAAGATCATTAGCTTGGGCTACCTGTGGTGAAACGCACAGTTTGACTTAGATTATTTTGCATAGAGCGGTTTTCATGACTGTCGTGAGTAATTCGCAATTTATACTGTGTAGCATGTTTTTGCGGGAGTTATTTTTTACTCATATGAAAAGCGTTCGCGTTAATTAAATGCATGTAAACAAACCTTACACGGAAATTCGGGTTAATTTCAGGACGCGTGATTTAAGTCGCGTACATTTACAGCTTCGTTAATTTTCTATAATAAGGTACCTCGGAACGTAGTCCACAATTTCCAACCGAAATTCCCGAAAATTAACTGACCATTTGCTTTCCAACCGAAATTACCGGGATTTTTGGTTAAATGGTAAGCACAAACCTTGTTTTGTTCGTGTTAGCTGTCGTATAATAAACAATTTATTACACGAAAAGTTGTGTAATACGCCTCGGAATTTTTACTCGTCAATTTTTAAAACTGACTCAACCGTAAAAATACCCAGCCGTATTACACCATTTTTCCTCGTTAAAACCCGAAAAATACTCAAATATTTATTTTTAAAGACGTTTTCAAAAATATATGTCATAATGACGTACCTCTTATTGACTGAATTTAAGTATTTCCTCCCAAAAACTGAAAATTATAAAAACATACCATTGTGGGTGCCGATTTAATCTTTAGATTGTCATGAACAAATATTTTAAACTCTAAAAGATGGTTCTATATCGTACATGTACATTTCCCACCAAAAATTAATTTGGTGGGAAAATTACCAAAATTCAATTTTCATGAAAATATAGCAATGTGATCGATTGATGGTCATTTGTACCACCCATGTGACCAGGTTTCAAACAAGTCTGAAACAACCACAGGGGCTGATCAAAGTGAGGACCTGGCTTAACCACAGATCGAATTGGAATTTAGCATGTTGGTATTTGTGGACATTCCTTGAATATTTGTTTAGCATTGTCATGGAAACAGAGAGCAACAAAATCATTAGCATTTTAACTGATATTTGTTTTAAGTTCTCCTCAGTGAGTTACTTGTTGGGTGCAATATGTTGGATTTGAAATATCAGACAAGTCTTGGTCAAAACAAAGGTAACAAGACCAGTTTACGGTTCATGTGCAGTTGTTCAATTCTCTTGTTTCAATTGGCGGGCCACCATTGTCTAACATCTGGTGGCCTGCCAAATAATCAAAGGATTTGTTCAACTGTGCATTAATTACTGTAAACTGGTCTATAGAAAATAATTATTGCATACTTGAAAAATGTAGATCTCATTAAACTTTAGTCTTTAAAATAAAAAAATAAGAGCTGTTCATCAGTTTTGTAAGAAATCCACTCAATAATGTCATGGTCAATATTTTATTAGCCTTAAAAATATGCATAACAAGAGTCACAATGAAACCTATCTGCATAAGAATACATGGCCAACTTTAAACATGTAAAAGTTACATTTATTCTAAAATGTCATTAAAATCTAAGAAGTCTATGGTGTGACTTATTGGCTAAGAGCTCAAGACTACACCAGGGCAAGTTATTTTTCCTTTTGTTTCAAAGATACATGTAACTTTCCATAACAAAATTAAAACAATATGTTAAAGCACTGGTTTACAAAGACCCATAACTACTTGTTACAAAGCCATGCTTGGTTTCTATCAACTTTTAGAAAATAATTAAAACATGTATGTATCATTTATAATAAAATACCTCCCTGCATTCTTTCATTTTCAGACCTCATTATTACACATTTTGCAAGGGTGTACCAGCTGTTGCTGACAGATTAACTGATTTTGAAGGTAGTGACAACTAAAAGATAAAACGCACTTTATAAACAATATCTAAAGGGCTGTAAACTGCTTGTTGAGATTTTATCCAGTTATCTTTTTTGTTGAATTGTGACTGTGGAAGTTTCAAATCACATTTGGAAAATTGCATTCAGTTGACCGTCAATCAAATGCATACTTCTGAAAACTGTGTACGAGACTAGACTTCATTGACGGCCAACTGAAATGTAATACTTGAAAATTTCATTGCGCTTATAAATGAAAATGGTAATAAAAGCCCTGCTCAAAGTTCCCCCTGCCATTTTGAATATTTCATATAAAGTGCAGGTTCAAAAACAGGGCAAACAGTGAGCAGACTCATTCATGAATATGAAACAAACAAGGGAGTTATCTTTAAAACAAATTGAGAAATTTGCTTTACAAACGACGTAATATTTCTATCTACAGTAGTCACGGCTCGTTTTCATGCAGTTTTATCACTCTACATGACTGGTGGAAGGAACTGTGAGGAGTAGAGCAGATTTCGTATATGAGTGGGACAAACTATGGCATGTCCATAACCATGATGTACCGTATTTCTGTAATTTCATTGGATCAGGAGGACAAAAACAATGGGACACCATTTCAATGTTAAGGCATGCCGTACAGTAACCGTGCTGTAGTCAGTGCTGTATTTTGTCCCACTAATTCGAAATCTGCTCTATTGTCTTAGGCTGTATCCCAGTACAGTTATATACTGGCCATCTACATCAGTAAGAGTTTCCCCAGGATGTTATGCTAATACTAACGCTTGATCAATACTGGACCAGTTCCAGTGCTTGGGTCATTTTGCAATGACAGTGTAAAGGAGCTATGTCAATCGAATTTAATTTTGAGGTACACCCTGAGATAGAAGAGAAGTACCATTTGAATGCCCTGATTGATCGAAAAAGTGTATGATGGCAAATCTTGCAGTTAACCTACATGTATTTCAAGTTGCTCTAAATTTCTCTTAAAGGCAGCACTTTTCATCCACTCAAATCTTTGACAACCTGGACAGCATACACTTCTAATCTTAGTAATTTGCTTGTGTAAAAGTTTATAATTTTGGGGTTGACATAGCTCCATTAAATTTCACCTTGGGCTTCCATCTCAGAACTTGTACCTGTAGATGTCGCAGTTGATTGCCCATTTCTCAACAGGTAGCCATCAACAGTTCCCTTTTTTCTCTCCACTGGTTGCTTTTTTGTCCTTTCCTGATCTAATTCTTTCTGTATTTTGACAGCAAGCATAAAGTCATCTTCCTCTTGCTGTTGTTTCGTTCGAAGGAGCTGGGCAAATGCTGGGTCAATATTGTCATACATTTTGGCCTCTGTTTCTACTGTGTCCAGATGTAATGTTGTACTGGGCAATGCTACTTGAAGATCTTGATCATGTACTGAATTCAAACATGTGTCTGTGTTATCTTTCATTGACTTTTCTTGTGCTGTCAAAAGTAATCAACAGATTTTAAAAAATAATCCTGATTTGCATTCTTTAACAACAAGTAAGTAATTAGGGTCTTTCCCATTTGTTGTTTTCTTTCTTAGTAGCTACAAACACCTTTCTAGTGTCCAAGTCTTCTAAGTCTGATTTACAATTTCGAGCCAGAGGCAAGAGACTGTAAATAAGATACAACATTGACATGAATATTGTGAATTGCTTATGAAATGCAACTATAAATTATTTAATATTAAGAAATGTTGATGGAAAACATAAAATTAGAGTTCAGCACCATAGTTTACATCATGGTTATGCAGTGTGCACAAAAGCAGGTCCCACATTGATAAGACAGTCTGTATGCATTAAGACAGGAGTTTTACCATGACATTTCACCCTTGGATAGGGGAGGTCATTGAGCAGTTGAGACCTCCCTCATACAGACTGATTATTAAAACACCAGCACCTGTATCGGTGGTGCAGGTGTACAGTACCAGTCATACAGGAGTACCTATACTCCGTAAACTCCACTGGCTACCTATTAGAGCCAGGATTACTTTTAAGTTGCTTTTAATTACTTTTAGGACCTTACATGGTCAGGCTCCCATTTATATCACTGAAATATAAAATCAATACAAGCCTTCACGCAATTTAAGATTGTTAGACCATAATCTTCTGGCTGTTCTGAAATCTCAAACCAAGACATATGGCGATAAATATTTTTCCATTGCAGCTGTTATGGAACTTGCTGCCAGACCATATTAGATGTATTGATTCTTTAAGTAATTTTAAATCGGCTGTAAAGACCTATCTTTTTCATTCTTATTAGTTTCTTGATATGTAATCAATATTGTAAATAGTTTTATGATCTGTAAGAGCATCAAGACTTTGTATGATGCTCCAAATACTTATTATAATAATTATTATTATGCAGTCTTTTACCTTAATTATTACTGGAAAATAAATAATTATTTCTTCATACACCACAGTCCATTGTTGATGTTAGTTTTAAATAAGTACATTGTACATCAGCTGCAATACAGATCTTTCCAACCCAACCATCATTCATTACATTGCATTATAACTATTGTCTTTCATTGCATAAAAACTTTTAGAAAGTACACATTCACCACCAGATTCTTGCTTCAACATAAAAATGTATGGCTGTTGTCACACACTCCCAAATTACACAAAGTTAATACCAAAATATTTTACTGGGTTCATGTCGCACACATTCCATAACAATTATTTTGTTATTTTTAGTCTAGGTTAATAAAGCAAGCAACCGGACATGACCAACCACAAGAAATAGATACAGAATGAGTAGATGTGCTTGATCAAATTTACAAACTCCAAATTTACTAACTCCAGCTGGAAGCAAGAGTTTGTAAATCTGAAAAAGCAGGGACACAAATTATGTATATGGCTTATCAAAAAATAAAATGTATACATGTATAGATCCATGTTTTTCAGATATTTTGGTGATACAACCTATTTCGGCTGTGAAAATCAAAGCAAAAGTTAAATTATGCAAATCAGGACGAAAACAGATCACTTATCGCACATAGATTTCCTTTGTTTATCCCTCATGAATTATTAATGAGTTTGATAATAATACTACATGCATATAGTTGAAAATTATACAGACTGTGTAATACATGTAGAATGTGAAGTATACCCTTGGTGATCATAAAAGAAATGTCAGAGTGAAGACGCTTAACATGTGTATTACACATCTCAAAGACTGAAAGATAGCACAATGTAAAACATTAATTTTATAAGTAAAGTAAAAACTGGAAACCTGCTGTCCTCTATTATAATATAGAGCTCTGTAAATAGTGAGTCCAATTATAACTTAAGATCTGGTAAGACTTGGTATCCAGAAGTGACAAACACCAAAATAATAGCTTAGTGTTTTTGACTGTCGAATAATAATAATGTAGATATGTAATTAAATTAATAATGTATTAGAGTTAATTAGTAACCCTGTAATTCAGTTTATACCACAAAAGGTGTGAATAAACAATATATTATTATTAAGAACAAAGAATCCATACTTGGAATAGAAGATGAAGTACTACATGTAGTTGCTGAAGTTTTTCTTGTGGGTGTGAACCACTTCTCAAGCGTAGACAATGCAGATCCTATGTAAGTCTTTGCTTTGGCTTTGGCTTTTCCATTGGGGATGTGTTTATTGAATGCTTTTGGCCTCTGTGATTGGCTCATAAAATTATGAGATGGTGACTGAAAAAAAAGCAAGCAGTGATTTCCTAACTTCAAGGTCTCGTTAGGCACATGATGTTTTCACATTTTACATATGCCTTTATGGTATACATGTATATGATTGTATACATGTATTTAACAAATACGTGTCATTTTGCCATATGTCTGTTCCCTTATAGATGCACAGATGTCAAAATGTGAAGAAAACAGAGAAGTATAATATATTACTTTGTAAATGACATGTTGCATGGCTATCAACTAATTATATCCATTAAAGTAGTTGCTACTTTGTAGCATTGAAATAATTTATAAATACAATAACCTATTTGTGGCATCGAAACATGCCCTGATATTTCGTCCATGGACATTATCTGTTCCAAGAAGAGAACAGGCTCAAGGGAAACTGAGCTTGGAGGATCAGATAATATCCAAGGACAAATATCAGGGCATATTTCGATGCCACAATGTAGGTTGCTGTTATTATCATCCTTCAAATAGTTTCTTTGACTCACGCTTTTACACTCACAGGGGGTGTATTTGCTGATATTTCCCACTCATGGAGAGAAAATATTGGGTCACATGATGCATTCAACCAATCACGTGTGAGATAAAATATTGGATGGGTTTACATGTAAGAACTAATATTTTGTCCTTGGGCATTATCTGTTCCTCAAAACTAGTTTGCTTCTCGGAACAGATACATGTAATACCATGGACAAAATAAAATTATTATTCATATGTCACACAAAATAAAATTTTAAAGCTTATTAATGCCTTGTTTACCTCATTTTGTAATTCTCTAGCAAGTTTCTCATCTCTCACTCTTTGTTGTTCCTTCTCACTCACAACACTTTGGCTCTCCTCCATAAGTCTATGAATAAGGTCTTCACTTGCCCTGATTTCTTCTTCTCTAGCTTGGTGAATCTAAAAGATTAAAATGGCCAATAAGTTAATATGATCACCTTATTTACTCAATGATTGGGGTTAGCAGGGATAACTCACTCTAAAGCAATACTTACGCCCTCGTCACCCATTGTCAATAATGTGCCAACCAGATAACAATTGTGTAGTTCCAGAAAATAACCATACCCTTCCCCCTCCCCCACGGAAGGGACTAGAAATTCCAGATGGGTGGGGGGGTCAATCTGCCCAAATTTTCAGTGGGGAGGGGGGTTACACCAAGTCTTATATATTTCCAGAGGGTAACGCATGTAATCGTAACTGCGTGACTGACGTCTTTCGATCGATGATCATTGCATTTTTTCTGTAGAATTCAAATAAGTTGTCTCAAAATCTTTTATCAGTTTGAGAGTACTTTCAAGACAATCCATTTTAAGTGCCTTTCCTTAAAGCCAAAGCGATTCCTGAGGAGCAAGATATTGCTGGATGGATGACAAAACAAGAAAGCGGCCATTTTGTTTTTCTCTCTCACTCAATCTGACAAGCGCTTTGCATGCAAAAACTCATTTCTGCACCGAATTAAGTGGACTAAAAGCTATTGGCAGTCTCTTGGGTAATTATTATCCAAGTGTAATACAATATTTGGCCATACAAGTCGGTCTTTCCACATCAAACATTTGAAAATATAATTCATTGCGATCGAATTTGCAATCGTTTTTGCCAGGTATTCCGCGATTAAAACTGCTTTATATACTAGTAATTATTTGTATCTTGTGCATGAGTATTGTATCATAATCATGTTTGTTTTATTTATATACAATCATTGCTGGATTTTCCAAAGGGGTGGGGGTCCATGTGGCAAAAGTCTGGAAATTCCGGAAGGGTACAATTTGCACACCCATTTCGGAAGATCCAGAGGGGAAGGGGAGTCAAAGACCAAATCCCTTCCGTGGCAGGGGGGTGGGGATTTGGAACTACACATTGGTTCCTAACACAAAGCAGCCTTTTGAAAATATCTTGGTTGGCACATTAGTAAAACATTGTAATGTATATCAACACAAAGTATCGCTATGAACCCTGCTAGCAGAGGTTCTTTTCTCTTACCCTAGCTCTGTCCAGCTGGGGAAGAGAAAAGAACCTCTGCTAGCAGGGTTATTGCAATGTTGTCTAAAATTTGGCTGAGGAGAAATGGTAACCACTCTGAGGTGAAAGAGTAGAGGTGAAAGAGTAAAGGTGAGCCCTGCTCAGTCACACATGAGTTGCAATTTAATTTTGAAAATTGTGGCTTGCAAAAAACTATTTTTCTACTACAGCTAAGCTTATATGATATTACATGTATGTAAGACACAATTCTAACCAAACAAAAACAAATTATCCATGTTGTTTTCCTCAGAGAAATGGTCTTACCATGTGTACAAGGAAATGTTTTCTCAATTTTGTTATGAAAACAAGATCCCTTACCTTTCTCACTTCCTGTTCATATTCGCTACGTATAGCTCCATTTTCAGAAAGAATCCTTTTCAGGGGTGGATGGTCTAGCCAAGGCAAAATGCTTTCATTAGTAGAGTTGTTTATGTTTAGAGTTGTGATGAGATCGAAGCCACATGTAGTACACGTATACATTGTATACTAACTCTAAATTAAACGAATGTAAACATTAAATGATTAATGAAAAATAAAGGAAAGATGACAAAGTAAGGCTTGCTGTTAATAAATTTCACTAACATTACTGCCTTTAACGTACTCCATCATGCTCACCAAATTATTCAGCTGGCAGTGTCACTGTCAGCTATAAAAACAACAATAACTGAATAAGACAATAGTCAATTTATACTGTTCGCAACATACCATATGTGTCGTCTTCAGAATCATCTTCCCCTCTCAATCTTTTCTCACATCGTCTGGGAAATAGCTTTTTGATAAGTTCCCATCGCTCATGGTTCACTAGAGTACCATTTCGAGCGTGTTTGCGAGCCCAACTCGAGATCCTTATGCGACATAAAGGACACTGAAGATTTGCTTCTTGCACATTTTGAGTAAAACACATCTTGCACAACTCGTGTTCACATGGCATTACAACGGGCTCTACAAGCAGCTGAAGGCATATTGGACAAGTATAATCACCGTAGTACATCTCTATTTGGTTTTCGGTTTGTTTGTCGTCGTGTGGAATCATATTTAGCTTGCTTTTGGAAGATACTAAGGACTCTCTCCTTCCCTCTTCCGCCATTTTCTGCCATGTTTCGAGATTGTCTAGTTTTGGCGCGAAAATTCGTGGTGCGGGACGAGTGGCTTTCGTTTCCTGGGGGAGGGAGCGGTGTTTGTTCTTGGGGCCGGGAGAAATATTTTTTAAGCAAAACGAAAAAATACAATCGAGTCCTTGTAAAAATATTAAATATGGTTTTTGTTAAATTTATAACATTTAAAGAATTTTGATCTCAATTAATTAACGAGTTTTCTCTTTCTTTTTGAGGCGCTACGTACCCCTCCCTACACAGAAATAATTGACGTCAGCACAAGTGAAAGGACAAGATGCTCCTTTTTTCAGTTATGTGAAGATTGATTATTCTGCCCAGCCAAAGGTAAGGTTCCCTTTAATCAGAATTTCCTTGGAGTTGGAATTATAAAATGTTAAAAACGTCATGACAATATTCTACCCTCTTCAACTCCACGAAACGAGAAGAAAAGTAGGAGTTGAAGCTCTGTTTGTGCCTAATTATAAATAAGGGTTTTATAGATCCGAAATACTGAAATGAAATCAATGAAAACTTGCCTGATAAAGTTTTCATTGACTTCATTTCAGTAACAGTATTTCGGGTCTTGCAGCTGTATAACGTATATTAAAGGGGCAGTGTCACGGTAATAGTTTTATACATTCGCGTTCCGGGCCGGAAACGGCTAGTTCCACCGATTTTGATATGAACATAAATGCACCAGTCATTTGAAATCCCACCCCGGGCATAGCAGGACTCCCACACCCTGGGGTATCAAACTCCCCTGACCCCGGTGATCCATATTGAAATGTTGTTTGATCACCATGTTCCCTTTCCATGAGGCATGAAATTTAAGTCATGGGTCAATAGACCAGTTTATCACGAATAAACAAACAAACAAACAAACAAACAAAAAAACCAGGGATCCCTGTGGTTAAAACCTTATCATTTAAAAAAAACACAAACAGAGCTTGGGGTTCCTGTGGACAGTCTCTTGTCTCGTTTCTCGCGTTTCCGGCGCTGCGACGCTCTCGATTCCCGAGGATGCAACTGTACATGTAACGTGGAATATGTATACAATAAGAAAATTAACGGAAACTTGATTCTGATTATTTTAACGACCATTAGGATCAAAACTTGGTGTCACACCTGCGACAATATGATAAATCATACTTAGCAATAGAAACGGCTCATTATTTGTCTTATTTGCCAATGAATGCTTCAAAGGAACATTGGACAATCGATAAGCGGAATGTTTCAAAGACTTATCCGTGAAATTCAAATTCCATGACTGCCCCCTCGCGTAACAAGCATGGATCTTTGCTACAATATCTTGGGCTCTTATGAACATAAACTCGTAATGTAAACTATATCATGGTAAACCGTAAAAATGGTTACCACAAAAACAAGGTTCATTAAAAGAAACGTGAAAAAAATCACAATACGCAGCCTACCTCTATTGAAAATGTTGTTTGAGTTTAGTCCCTGCGTTTATCTGGTCACCTCTTTCAAATTAATGTCTCCCTCACGGTTGCTGATGATTAATAAGCGGGCCCCCGATTCTATTCATTTCCTTAAAAATGCTGCTTCCTATTTCCTAGTTCGTACTTTCTGTAGGAAATATCTCTTGTCAATAAATAGAAACGGGCCACCTTATTCTGTCCAGAGCTGACTGCCTTTAAAAATACCCTGTTAATCTAAACATAGACCAAACTCCGTAAAGAGCTGGCGTTTGTGTGCCTGATTTAGCATATGCTTCACTTCTTCCTTCACTGTAAGTCTCCCTTCTTGTACGCCTGCTCTGTAAGTCCAGTACAGCATACCATCTCTGGATGGCCTGGGCTGCCTGTGGTTGGATGCGTTGGGCCCAACAACAAACCCAACGCAGAAGTGGTATTCCTAAAACGTGACTCATTTGGCTTGTAGCCCCGACTTACGCGAAAGTCCATAAATTACGAACGCACCGAAAGTCAGAACGTCAAACGTACGAGCGCTTTAATTTGTCAAACATGACTTGTCCCTCAGCGCAGGGTTAACTGTTGACAGATATTCAACACGTCAAGCAGTCTCAGCCAATCAAATTATATATCTCCGCGTGGCCATGTGATATCCTCTATATCTCCGCGCGGCCATGTAATATCTTCTATATCTCCGCGCGGCCATGTAATATCCTCTATATCTCCGCGCGGCCATGTGATATCTTCTATATCTCCGCGCGGCCATGTAATATCCTCTGTATCTCCGTGCGGCCATGTAACATGCTCTATATCTCCACGCGGCCATGTGATATCCTCTATATCTCCGCGCGGTCATGTCATATTCTGTACAAAAAGATATATATATCACGCGTAAAACCCGGCATTTTATGACCTAGTTATCGAAGGGAAATACGAGAACGTTCTCGCTTCATTCTTTTAAAAACATCTATAAGGTGTGTTTCCTATCACATGGTTACAACTAATAGGAGAAAGCTAGCTAACTGTGAACTAACTATGAACTAAAGACCGATATACCCCGATGAGAGCGCAGTTCTGTGCGTTTCGCAATGCACTTGAAGGATTTGGTGTCGTGGCTTACCTCGATAAAGTTCAAGACTTGGAAAGCAATGTGACTGACATGACGGCAGACTCTAAATTTTTGACTCCGGCACAAAATATGTAAGTTTAATGCACGTTTTTATTATTTTACGGCTTTGAGTTTGGTTTCATAATTGGAACTAAACAGTGGCTCGGTAAACAAGTAATGGTAGTTGGATAACTTCATTTTAAAAATACTATCTGTGTATCTCGGTAGTCTGCTGATATTAGTAAATTTAGTGCAAAATTTATTATCTAATATAGGTACCTTACGTTCCGTGTACTTTTTGCTATCTTTGGGTCTTTATCAGTGAATTCTTAATTAGGATGAAACTTTATATAAAATTTCATGTTCATTAGTATTCTTTATATAAAACGTTCATCCTAATTAGCAATTCAATGAGAAAGCTGAAACATCAATAGAAATTCCATTGTCTCAATCATTAACCCCGTTTCCCTCTGGGACAAAATTCAAATCCCTCAGCGGGCCTTTTAGAATGATGAGATTTTATCAGGTATAAAGGAGCATGCACGTGACTGATTTGCTTCGTCTGATTGGACAAAATGCTCATTAATTATTCATGAGTTTTTGAATTAACGTATAACACTGCTGTGTTCAGATAAAAGACCTGTGCGTGTTTAATCCTGTGTCTTTTCCAAAACCTATGTATTAACGTATAACACTGCTGTGTTCAGATAAAAGACTTGTGCGTGTTTAATCCTGTCTTTTTCAAAACCTGTGTATTAACGTATAACACTGCTGTGTTCAGATAAAAGACCTGTGCGTGTTTAATTCTGTCTTTTTCAAAACCTGTGTATTAACGTATAACACTGCTGTGTTCAGATAAAAGACCTGTGCATGTTTAATCCTGTGTCTTTTCCAAAACCTATGTATTAACGTATAACACTGTTGTGTTCAGATGAGAGGAGTGTGCGTGTTTAATCCTGTCTCTTCCAAAACCTATATATGTATTAACGTAAACACTTGTGTTCAGGTGAAAGGAGTGTGCGTGTTTAATCCTGTCTCTCATCCAAAACCTATGTATTAAAGCAATGCTCTGTTCAGATCAGAAAGACCTGTGCGTGTTTAATTTGATTCCTTTCCCGAATCAACATAGCGTGTTATCGTTTTCTAATTACTTTTGTCATGATTTCTCAAATACGATTTAGGAAGAACATAGTGTTCTGTCTCTCATCTCCTAAAACCCACCGATTAACGTTTATCAATTTTATAACACTGAATGCTGTGTTCAGATGAAAGATCTGTGCGTGTTTAATTTGATTCCATAGCGTGTTATCGTTTTCTTATTACTTTTGTCATGATTTCTCAAATGCGATTTGGGAAGAACATAGTGTTCTGTGTCTCGTCTCCTGAACCCCACCGATTAGCGTTTATCAATTTTATAACACTGAATGCTGTGTTCAGATGAAAGACCTGTGCGTGTCGCTTCCTTTCCCGAATCATCATAGCGTGATACCATATTTACTTTTGTATTCTTTGTCATTATGTTCTCAAATACGATTCAATGCGGCTTTTTAAAATACTACAGCTGTTGAGGAAATCAAAAGGCAGCTCAGTGGTTGAATTTGTTGAATCTATCTCGCTATTCAGTGGGAGCAGCTGTGCAGAGCAGCAATCATGGATCTCTAGTCGGGGTCGGCCAGAGGCCTGTATCCAAGGGTTTTCAAATATAATGGATATCTAAAGAACTGCGCTGCCGACAGACACCATTGATTAATTTTACAGTGGCGTTTTTAACCAGTAAATTTTCTCATAGTCTATCAACTGACCACTTTTCATTAGATTATTTTCATATCCAACAGTTACATCGCACATATTACTAGCATATATGTATTTCTTGTAGTGCAATTATATTTATATCTGTCAATGTTATTGTTAGTTAATATTTATATTACTTTATAATAGTTTTCCTTGGTAATTTATACCAATAGATACGTATAGCCATATTTTAATCCTTAGTACTGTTATCATTATACATCTGAGTAATATTTTACTGTCATATTGTATATATCAACATTTTATATTCTACATAGTTAGTTTTACAGGCGAAGAGCCACCCAGTGGAAGTACTGTTAATAAACCATTATTTTTATATTATTATTATTAAAGTGCAAGTAGCGCCATAAGACAACATTAACTCTTTTTGCCCCAAATTCTATTTCTGATATACTTCAGTTGTCTAACTTAGTTTTCTTTGAGAGGCAGGAGCAGCAATTAAAGTAGAATATTGCGGGATTGATTCATCTTGTGATGTCACAATGGAAACTAAGGCCTACGGGGTTTTATTGTAGTGGTTTTCTCTAGGGAAGGAGTTGATTCATCTTGTGACGTCACAGAATCCATGAAAACTAACCAAAATTAAGGATTAAATGCCAGAAATGTTACAAAATTCGCAAGATTAATACCTTTTTTGTGAGAAACAAACACAATAGTAAAATATAGATTTTTATTTTTGACATGATAAGTTGCACTTTGAATATGCCAGTATTTGGTATATTTACATTGTTGGATGCTCTGGTATAAAATTAGCCTGCTTGCAGGCTCTGGTTAATTTGGGGTTCCTGTGGCGGGAGACCGGAGGGGGAAGGAGGATATAGAGAAAGGAGAGCCTTCGCCCCCATGACGTCACATACCATTGCAAGTTACACGTTTCACAAAGAATTTTAAAATCAACATTTTCGACGAGATTCTGTTATAAATGTACCCTAGCATTGAACGCCTTGTATTTCTACTGCATGTTTGATAATAAAAACCTGAGAAAACGAGAGAAAACAGCAGAAAAATGATTTGATCATGAGTGAGTGAAAAGTTTTCAATTTTAGCCCGCGCGTGCTGCTTACACCTTTCGAACAAAGTGCGCGCGCCTCTTCTATGTTCAACCAATCAGATAATCCCGTTCGTGGACGAACGCAATCTCGTTCCCAGAGCCCGCGATCTTTTGATTGGTCACCGCTGGCCGAAAAACGCGCAGGCTCTGGGAACGAGATTGGGACGAACGGGAAATTTCGAAAACAGGGTCTTGTACTCTTGTTGCAGGCTCTCCTTTCTCTTTCACCTCCTTCCCCCTCCTCTTCCCCACCACAGGAACCCCAAATCAACCAGAGCAGCAGGCTAGTATAAAGTGTACAGCTAGATTTTGACATATGATTGAATGTCTTCTGGAGCTGTCTCAGAACTCTTAATTTGGGTAATTTGTAAAAGTTATTTGGGTTGTATAGTTGGGTTAAAACATGTATATAGGGATGGGAAGTAAAAAAGTAACCAGTTAATTAACGAGAACAATGTAATTATGTTGACCATGCGATGATGCCAACCACAACAACAGTTTATTTGTATAGGTAATCATACGGTTTCGAGTGCACGAGAAAACCGTATGATTACTTATTAATAATATACATGGGAAAAAATGTCAGGAGTCATGTGACAAAGTAATTTATTCAGTCAACAAACCATAATAGTTCACACTTTCAAATTCATTCAAATTGTTCGAGTGTTCTCAGAAGTCGAAAAGAAATGTTTAATTGCTTTCCAAAGAAACTTGCGTGATCAACGTGATCAACTTCATCCAATCAGAATCGAAGAAAATTTTGCGGAGATATATAACTATCAAAGTTGATAGAAACCAATTAAGAGCGAGGAAGTATAATTGCTTTAGTATAACTGCTTTAGTATAACTCAAAAAAATTAATTGTTGGCAATATGGTCTAAGTTGAAAATATGTTGAAAAAACTGGAAAATATATTTTAGAAAATTCCTAAATTATCTGTATTGGTAACAAGTCAGTCTTTAATAACAAAATAATAGAAAGCGGTTTTTACAAAATAGGTGATTTCAGTACGATCACTTAGGAGACCCAAAATTCACCAAAATTCAATCAGAAACAAGGCTACCCCCATGGACACTTTCTTATTGTTTAGTATGTTTAACGCTTTGCCAAAAGACTGGCGTAAATTGTTGAACGCAAATAAAAGGGAAAAAAAATATTTAGCACGGAGCCTCGTATTGAAACCTTTGTGCGTGACAAGTAAAGCATATCGCGGAAGTGGGCTATTACATTCTCAATTACAGTTGATTTCCGGTGTTTAAACTTCACCGGGGAGAACAGCAGTTTGTTGTGCTGGGAATCTTAAGAAAATGTCGGGAATTGGTAGGCTCAGGAAATTTACCGGGAGATCGTTGATATGTCGGGACAAAATGAAAATAAATCGCGACAACTTTTGAGTTACACACCACAGCTCCGTCAAACAGGATTCAGTCGCAAGATAGCCCCAAAACTACAAATATATTCATCTAACACCTTGGTATTTTTATCACCCAGTAATCTATTTTTCCTGCCAGAGTGCTACTGTAGATTCTCTTCTAATACACTTCCTTAACTGAGCGGAGCAGCATTCACTTCCTGTTAGGTGTACTAGTACTAATTTAGTTGACGTCACCTAACTTGAAATGTCCTCGGATCCGGGGGAGACGTTGATCATGACTCGCAGTTTAACTATGTCTGGCATACGTCACACCGCGGCAAAACGGTATGCTCCGCTGGCCAAAAGAACGAAGGCTCTGCTATCAAATACAAATTACCGAGGGTTTCAACTTTTTTAGTAAATAATTTTATAACTTAGTAAACTCACAGTGAATTACAAATTAAGAAAACTTCAACCTGTTAAAGTCTTAGGCTTAGCTTTTAAGTAGTTTTCTTATTTTTTGACAAAACAGTTCACAAATGGATGCTTTTAAGCAGAAATTTTAAAATCACGGGTATGTGCCTGTTGTTTCATTTCAGTTTTCGCGGGAAACTGGGGGCGGCCGCGCGCCGACAAGAAATAGCAAATACGCATGCGCGTAACGTTTTGCCGCGGTGTGGGCATACGTTCGGTATGAATCAATGGTTTTAGTTTACAGTCAGCCCCCCCCCCCCCCTGATTTTATTGTGCCTGTTGGTCTTACAGTTACACTAAATTAGGTGACACTGAATTTTAACGGGACCTGAAACAACTACAGGGGCTGATCAAAGTCAGTACCCGGCTAAACCACAGATCAAGATAAATAGTTAGCTCGTTTAAATCGTCAATACCGACGTTGCCAAGCGGCTCTAAGGCGTATAGATTTAACAAATCGCACGAATGTAGAAGTATAACCTCTTCGTTGACATTTAGTAAGACAGAGAAATGAAGCAGTCTTCGTATGTGTGGTTTTTAAACTATCCAGTTTAATGAATACCAGGAGCCCTGTAAATACTGTAGTATCAGGTACCAAATGACGGGGGTGCTCGGCGGTCAGTTTGAAAATGACCCCTAAAAGTACGCATAAATTAAAGGAGGTTTAAAAACCATAATGCGTCTGACCCCTAAAAGTGCGCATAAGTTAAAATTCATAAAGTGATTCCTTACGTGTACGTTCTAAAAGAACCTTAAAATTCTAATCCTGAACCTCTTAAAAGGTATGACTCGGGATGCTTAAACTCGTGCGAACAGAACCCCCCCCTCCGGGCTCACATTATATTACACATGTTTTAAATCGTGAATACCGAAAAAAAGATGCCGATATCTGTTACCTCGATAGCTAGCGATAAGATTATTGGTCGTGCTGGCTCGTCCTAGATCCTACGTGTGGCTGACCGATGCGATCAACTGATTAAACATTGATTGACCTTTTGGTTTCTGAAGAACTTGATGTTATCCAACCTCCCTGATATTGTAGTAGATTCTTTGTACACTGAACACTTTAGGTAGTTGTTGGTCTGGCTTTAATTTAATGTTTCAGGTTGTTAGAACATAGAAGACACTGTATATACTTGCATCGTGTTTCTATTGGCGACAAATGCCTCGACTTCGACAACACAGCATTGCGCCCTAGATCTAGATGGTCTCGATTAGTCGGAAGGATTAACGACATTATTTTTAGCGTCACTTTGAAAAGCTCCAAAATATTATCAAATCGCAGGAAATCCCGAAAGAAGTTCGACTTCAGCTAAAGTTTATCTGAGGTTAAGAATAGCAATGATGATTGATGAAAACATTGGCCAGTGCGTGAAAAGATAAAGCGAAACAAATATTTTGGTGTCTTCGTTCTCACAGAAGCCTTTGAGATATTTCGATCCTATTCTTCCAGGCGTAAATTGCCCTTGAACTTGATCAAATAACTTATTAAAGATTGACACAAGCAAAACAAACTCATCAATCTGTTTTAAGTTTTATCAGAAGTCCATGGCTTTATTAAATTCCGACAAAATCCGTAAACGTAGGGGGACTTGATAAAGAGAACCCATTCAGCCTCATAACGAGATCTAGAAAATAATACATATCGCCCACCGCACCTAGCGGCGCTGCCGGCTATGATATTACGCTGTTTATCATGTGTACCGTTAATCGTACGAAAAACTGGAATCAAAAATGATAAACCAGCAGTGGTGATCGAAGAGCTGACCGCCGGGAATCGTTCTCCCGTCTGCTCTCGCTTCTAGAGATTTTCTTGGGTGAAAGAAAAAAATTGCAGCAATTTTCTCGCAAATACTATAGCACAGCACAAGTTTTATAAATCGTCCTAGTCAGCCTTACATTTTTCTGGCCTCAGTTTGAAAGCCATAATAAGTTTGGCAACACTCATGTTTTATTTGCTAAACACCTTAACGAAGACAACAATTAAACGAAAGTTTGATCGAAGCTGTCTTCAACCTCTTCATTATACCATCAAACAGTATTGTAGAGCGAAATATGAATCAACCAAGAATTTAAATACTCCGAATCCTTAGCATTATTGCTCTACAGCATTGTATCGAGCACTGTTTGATAGAATTAATCGAAACAATTATTTATCTATATATATATATATAGATTATCAAAAATGAATTACCATTTAATGGAAAAATGGCTTTAATTACATTTTTCTTACAGTTGTTTTACACCCTTCGGATCACGCACACGCTTTCTGCATTTCTTTATTTTTGATTGTGGGGTCATCGTTTCTACAAAGTGAAGGAGCAAAATTATAGAGGTTGCATGACGTGATCCAGAGGATACAACAGTATCCAGTGATCGTGACATTCATTCACGCCAACCGGTATTCTCTTGACTCAAGATTTGCTACCATTTTACTCAAGGCAGGACAGACCCTGGGAAGATCTGGGAGGAATTACGGCAAAAACGTCCGGGTAATTGCAAACACACAGTGCACAAGGAGTGCTTAGAATTCGAACCGAATGCCATGCATAATTTATCGCTCTGTATCTGCCGATATGACCACGAGTTAGATAAGCGGATAACGTGTATAAGACTTCTTAAGGTATCGCTTAGTATTGACGTGAACCTTCAGTCAAAAAAGGTTGAGTGGTTGTAGTATATGAGTCCAGTCGTGTCGAATATTAAGAGGGGATTAATGATACTTGGATTTCGCATGTGTGAAGTACTTTTAATAGCTTTTTCATAATTTATCCGTTTAGCCGTTCATCAGGCTAGTGGACATTCTGGAGCCTATAGCAGTTAGTCGCCAGTTCACGCATAGGCAATTTCATGGGAATAATGAAGAAAACTGAATTGATTTTTTAGTGAATAATTTGCCCTTGGAACGCAAAAAGGCCTAAAATGCTTTATATATTCCCGTCCTTTCGCCCTCCTTTAGACTAATGTCTGCCTCGATTAAATAGTTATTTTACTGCGCCGGAGCTGTGGATACTTTCTTCATCAATATTTCTGGAGACACATTTTTACAGCAATCCGGCAAATCGCATTACGTAGGTCTGCCGACCACAACGAAGTGCCGTGGATTTTGTCGTAGATTCGATATTATTTTAAGGCCAGTAAGCCATCTCACAGTAACAACGCCGAGACAGAAAGCCGTTTAACTGCAACGGCGCGTCAACTAGAAGCCATTTTACAGTGACTTCGACAAGAGAAAGCCATTTACAACAACTCGCCAGACAGAAGGCGGTAACACGACAGTCGGCAAAACTGACTCGCAAAAACGCAGAAAACAACGTTTTTGTTCACCCTTTTCAATGTCTTCCGTACGATGGTTTCCTGTTTCCTCTATCAAAACCAGATTTTTATTTCAGTTTTCTTATTACTGTCATTTCCTTTCCCTTTCTTTTTGATCTTTTCCTGCGATAAATGACTCGACACGTAGTCCCTTAAAAATCTGCCGTCTACGTAAAGGAAAAGGCGAAAACTTGGCACAACCCATGCAGCCGTTGTGCACCCGAACACATAGTGTTTCTCGGCTTGCTATTTCTTATTCTATTCTGCTGGGCAGGGCCGAAGGTGATACCGCGTTTCCTTCCGTTGTATACTTCCGCTGTGGTTAATGGCTTCGTGCGGTTTCAGTTCTTATACTCCTAACCAGGTCATAACCTCGGTGACATCTCGTTTCATTAATTTCTACTCCACCATAAGCAATAGAAGGAAATCCGGGAAAAACAAATCATTCCATTGTGTGACTGAGCCGGAATCATTAATACTGTCCGATTTACTACTTTGCTATTGTTGTAAAGCCTGTTCATTGATTTTGTTAGCCGCAAAGATAAAGACAATTCTTCTAGCCCAATCAAAGGACTGGGAAATGGTCTGTCGAAATACCGTATCTGGTATTTGGTATAGAAGGCTTCGCATGCCGATATAGCCAGTGTATTGGACCGGTTCCAAAATGTTTTTATATGAAACGGACGGGGTTATTTCTACATTCACGCTACTCAGTGAACTGCGAGGTAACTTTGGCCTTAACTTTCGTTATTAAATTGATCAGTCTCGCTCTGACGAAGGGCGAGCGCTCGAAACATCAGCTGCTACTCGCTTTCCACGGCGGTTATAGCATACCTCAATCGACTTTAGTCGATTATATACCAGTGTTTCTCTCCCAGTGAACCAAGCAAATATGTACGAGAAAACTGTTATCTGAAAAAACGACTTCAGCCTAACCGAAAAAGAGTACAACTATTAAAATTGACTATACATTTAAAATCCATTAAAAGGCGTGATGCTTGGCATGGAGACCATGAGTATCGGGAATTGAATTTCGTTCTCACCGTTGAGTAAATTAAAAATCAACTTCTAGGTTATGGGTTTTGGGGATTCAGTCAGTTTATAGTGTAGAATATAGAGTTGGTCAAAGGGGAGGAGAGTCTTAATAGAATTAGCCAAAAATACCAAAAGGCTAAGATTTAATAACAAAAAATGAGTCTGATTTTAATGCGGCATTTAAATTAAGATTGGAACGGTTTTCTTACGGTATTCAAAAGCTCTCGGGCTTGGTATAGGTTCTGAAGTTATTATTGCCGTAGTTATATCGTGCATTTATGTATTTAGAGCCGGCATTGAGTTTTCGAGAAATGATCACTTGCTGTCACGGTATGAACAACTTGTCGCAACCAAGGCCAAACTATTTTAAATATCTTTAAATTAGTTATATATATATATAACTGAGTATATGGAGTAATTAAGATTGTAAAAACATTTTATCTGCTACTCGGAGTTCCACGTGTTACAAGCAACACGATCATCAGGCAATATATATATATATCAATTCATTGCTCACCCTGGGTATTTCTAATTCTAAAAAAAAAAAATCCCAATCTATATCTGTATCAGGTTTTCTATCTTATTTTCCGCAAAGTTATTGAAACTCAAGTGAAGAAACTCTTCGGTTAGTATAGATCTTGAGGTCTCTAAAAGCTGTCACGGTAATGTAAATATTTTTAAACAAGTTTGGTAAATGATTGCGCCAAACTAGTTTGTTCCTTCTGGTATTTCTCTTTCCTCCATTCCCAAGGTTGCTGACATCTTGGTTGAATATTTTTTGGGTTCTTTCAATAACTATAGCCAGTGTTAACATTGCCAAAATGACTTCACTGTAGTGCAGGAACCGTGATTTTTCAGTAGTTCTCCCGCCAGGTGTTTTGTCAATTCATTTGTTCGTGGGTGTATTGTCTCGGGCACTTAATTAATTAGCTTATACCCAATACGCGAGGCTCCCTAAGAGCGGCCCCAATAAGGCGCTCCTCTCTGCTGTCAATTATAATCAACCATCTCGATGAGCGATGACCTTTCAAACCTCTGAGCTTACGAAGGAAGAGATTCGACGGGGGAGCCAGCAGGCGAATTGCGTTCCATTTTGTGAATCAAATACGTAAGGCAACTCTGGGAAGGCGAACACGGCAGTGGAATTTTGCGTGTGTTGTATTTGCTAGTATCGTAACTGTTACTTACTGTAACATACAGTCATGAAACCTTCACGGAGGCTGTGTGGCGCTTGTTTACTAAGCTTGTTGGCGTGTTTATGGACTGTAGAAGTTGAAGGGGAGAGCGAGAGTTGCTCTACCCAGCTTGGCATGAGCCCACCATCGAAACCAGAGATCCCTGTGAAAGGTTAGTGTCCACACGTTTTCTAGCGGGTATGATAGGCTTCATAAATAAGTTAGCGTGCTTGCAAAATGTCTTGTGTTTAGCCGCTTTAGTTTTGAATCACGATCTTCTACTATGTAGGGTTGGCTCCGCGTGTATGCTTGAGTTTGAAGACGTGTTGTACCAGTTTGATGGAGACTACCTTGAGGCGAAAATCTGTCAGCGAAATGAAAACGAAAGTTGCGAGAAAACTGGATGGCAGCAAGGAATCCACGAGATCTCTAAGAGAAGACATCAAAGGTATATATTCTTTATTGAATAATAATTGCAAAAACTCTACATGTAGCTCGAGTGCCGTGTTGATATAAAAGTAAACGAACTTTTCCACCAGAGTATGTTTTAACATTAGACAGTAATGGCGTTTCACGTTGATGGATTGCTCTATCATGATATTTTAGAACTGCGCTTTGAAACATTTCAATGTGTTAATTTCGTAGAGGGGCTAGATTAGACTAAACATTCCCGCGCATAAAGTTTGTGCGCTAGATCAGTGTTCAAATATTCAAAAGCTAAAGCCCTTAGGGAAATGGAATGGTTTGTCAATTCCCGCGGTATGACTTCACCCTTATTCATGGCCTGTATATGAAACATTAGGATGACCACAATCAAGGGCATTGGGCCAAGTGAGATTTTAACGGAGTGTAGTGTTACCAGGCTGTTGTTTTCTATAAAGGACATATCATCTAAATTGGTACGCATCATGCTTGAATTGCATGAATAGGCGTAAGGTATTGAATTCGCTCTAAGGCCAATATTCTTAAGTACCGAAACTAATATCTAGATAGATGCCCTTATAGTCTGTTTGGTGTATTTACTGTCAAAGACGATACACGAGTCTCTCGCGGAGGGAAAAGGTGTATCATCTATAGGACTCCTTAAAATTTATATTATGCAGGGAGCAGCGAATAATTTCCGGCATGGGTTCGTGATAATTGTTTTTACCTCGTTCTCAAATGAAAAACTGTTTTGGCATTGTTATAACCGCCTGAAACCTAGAGCGAGATGCAAGCCTGGGAGATTTCAAGCGAACGCTACAACCCTGCGAGAAAAGGTGTTAATAATTTAGGACACCGAGGAGCAGAAAGTACGGAGGTTTGATCAAGACTGGCCGGCGAAACTTATCCCACATGTCATGTCAGGATTGCACCCTCAGGGTAATCTAGCTTCTTTTCTGAGATTAATAACCTCTGACTAAACAAACCTCTTCTTTCAAGAGATCGTTCGAACCCTATGTAAATACCACTGGATCACAACCCCGTCATATTGTCTAGAAAAATAACACCACTGAATGAATTCGAATTTCCTTGCTTCTTAAATTGGAAGACTGCTCTTCAGTCGAGGTTTGGCTTTGATGCTTGCCGCTTCAGCTGGGTCAAGATTGTTAGCCAAGATATTTGAGCTCGTGCGTTTGGTCAATTTTTTTTCGCGGCGTCAACATCGCTTAAACCACTTGAAAAGCATTTAAACCACTTTAATCAGCAAAGTGCTGAGGGTCTGTCTAGGGTTTGGGAGAACTCTTTTTCCGGGGTTTTCCCTTTCCCGTAGGACATTTCATTTTGTCTGGTCGCAGTCAGCGCGAGGGTTGTTTATTTTGCGCTCTTCGAGAAAATCAAAATTTCTAATCTTCAACTCATTAAAGTCAGCAGTCTTGTGTGGTGAGTGATTGTTTCTTTCGGGCAGCATATATTAAACTCAATGATTTTTTAACGGCTTCTTTTTCACTTTGTTTCAGCAAAATAAAACTGTACGTATTTAATAGCGAAAAAAGAGTGTTCATTTTGAAATTAATTTGTGAAAACGGCCTGATACAAGTCTATATAGTCTCGAGATAAAAACAATAAGAAACGGTGCTAGACGGAAGAATTGCCGCTAGACCTAAGAATTGCCTTCCTGGAGATAATCGTGTTTACACTACACTTCGGGTTTTACAGTTTGAGTGGTACGGCAATTATATATAAGAGAGATAAGAATTAGTGGTTGTTGCTCTAAATGTTGATAGAATTAGTACTGTGGGGTTCAAGAAATCCCCAACATGACTTCCTTTCATCAACAGCTTTCTTTTTTTCTTTAAACTTAATATACCGAGAAAATTAACTACTGGCAGTCTTCAAACATTTTTTAGATGAAATAGTTATCAACTAGCGAAATCCCAAATAAAAAAGAACTTAAAATAATATATAAATGCATGCTCATTTTAGAAATATGCTGGGCCTAACTTATCGAGGGGTTTCACTCGTTAAAATTTCATCGTATATATTTGGTTGTTAATTTTAAAACTCTTTAGGAATCTAATTAAGGGAATTGAAAAACAGACTTCATGGTGAAATATTTTTGTACTGTTGTTTGGCTTCTTCTGCAAGTCAATGTGCTTTATGTATAGATCTGAAGGTTGCAGAATTCGGTATAAATTTGAACGAGTGAGTTTTCAAAGAGTATCAAAATTGCACGAGCCCACTTGAGCTCTTTTAAAACTCACAAGATCGAATTTATCCCGAATTTCATGAGAATACCATATGATTTCATTCTTCGGACGATCTTCGGAAATATTGGAACAATTAAAGCACTGTTTATGAAGTAATGCTACAGCATCTGAAATGGATGTTTAGTACTGTCAAATGAATTTACATGGTTAGATGTGTTTTTGCCGTAACCACAGCCCAGCATAGTCAGTTTTAAGCATTCGGAAATGCTTGGAAACACATCAGAAATTTTCAGAAAATCGTCGGGAAAAATCCCTTTACCAAAACATGACTGTGAACAATTTTGTGTACTTCGATTTCATTCTGGAGCTTTTGTTTTCGATTTTTAGATTGTCAAATTCCTGATTTGGAGTGCAATTTCAACCAAACAGTGCAATTTGGGATAAATTGCACAGCTCTCACCCAATCAG
The DNA here is from genome assembly GCA_030867875.1 of Actinernus sp. WN-2022. NCBI lineage: Eukaryota > Metazoa > Cnidaria > Anthozoa > Actiniaria > Actinernidae > Actinernus > Actinernus sp. WN-2022. The sequence goes on from JAOWCC010000064.1 coordinate 33,009,790, forward strand.
AATCGAGAAATTTTGTTGAGTATATGATTAGGAATATTAATGCACAAGACTGTTTACTCCTGCCGTGCAATTATTGTTCCATCCTTATGTTTATTATGCTATATTATGGATAGAAATCTGAGTCACAGTTGGCAATCAAAAGTTAATGAAGATTTGCTAAAACAACTCCTGTTTTTACCAACTTTCTCTGTTTATATACAGTTGTAATATGGACACCAAATTATGGTGATGACGATCCTACCATAGCCAGTCTTCTTCAGCTATTATAATGAGTGTTGTCTGTACAAAAAATAAACTGAAAACTTTCCAGGGGGTAACAGCTCTATAGAACAGCCTGTCCAGGAGCACAGCAAAATTGTGTTGAGATCAGGAGACTCGCTGGGAAATCGCATTCATGATACTACTGTGGAAAATGCACAATATAGTTGGGACGATATAAAAACCTTTCGGGACAAACTGAAAATAAATCAGAACAACTTGTGAGAAAAGATGCCACTTCTGAAACAGGCTTTGTTAGAGATGTCAACTCCCTCTCCCCCCAATAATATTCCAGTAAATAGTAATATTACCGTGGTTAAAGTACACAAGTATACCTTGTTTGCAAGAATTCAATGAATTTTGTTTTATCACCGACAATATAGGCACAGCATGAGTATGGGATGTTTTTAATAAAATCCAAGAAGTCATAATAAATTCCTCCATTGAGAATTGAATTATGTGCAATGTATATGGTGCAATGAGGTAAACATCATCTAGTCAGGTTAATGAAGCAGTACATGTGACAGCTAGGGTCAGTTCTTAATTCCAGTAACCGAAGTTCTCCATTATGAGTAATATTGAGTTATAGGGAATGATATAAATGCTGTGGTTTAATTTTTTCTAGTGGTATAATATCTTATTCTATATGTTGTTAATACTTAGGTTAGGTTATTGAAAACTGTCATGTTGTGTAAGGTACATATTTTGGTCAGATTTAAAAGATCAGGAAAACCGAAAATGAAACCATGCAAGAGAGAAATGTTAAACCAAAATGTAAACACCATCTCATCAGAATATGTGTATGGGGGATGCAGTCGGTAGCGAAAGTCAGCTGTCTTCTCAGGCTACGGTAATAATGCATGCATACAGCTGTTCTCATGTTCTAATAAAACACTCTCCAGGGTTGTCAAGCCCTCATAAGATTTAAATTGTCCAACTTAAAGTAAAGTAAAGCAACTTTATTTAACTCGTGACAGTCTGGTGAGACTGACAAAATTGAGGCAGACATGGGACCTATGATTTTACACCCTTATCCAAGAAGAGGTGAAGGTCTAACTATTTGCAGTTCAAGAACGAGATTATGTCAGAAAGGCAGCACCTTCTACTTGGTTATTTTAAGACCCTGAGTATTGGTCTGGCTGGGGTTTGAACCCGTGACTTCCCGCTTGTCAGACCAGAGCTTAACCAGTGAGCTAACTGGAAAACTTTTCTTCATGTGCCAACACAGTTAATGCTTTATCAGGCGCAAACGAAATCCCTGGAGGGCAGGGGGACTACCGCCCTCCTACCCTCTGGGGATTTCATTCGTGCCCAATCTGCGCTTGGCCAAAACATTGTTTTTCTGAGTTTTTCGTGACTAGAGACCAAGAAAAATAAAGGGATCGACTGTTCACAGTCTATCTGAGTACCTGTTTTTGGCAATACTTGAGCACTTGACCTGACCTGACCCGACCCATATTTTGTTTGCCTCAGTCTCCCAAGATCCTGCATGATAATTAAGAATTAATACACTTCACTATAAAGGCTGCAGGGCATATTTGAGAAATTGCTCGACTTCAGACCAGTTCCTAATTGCTACAAGACCACATACTGGTAGTAATTTTGACAACATTTCCTGACTCATCACAGATTAAGATCAAACTATTACCATTCTTTGTCTTCTTTCATGCAAGAGAGAGGTTCATGTATAATGAAAAAAATATATATATTTGCAATATCAATTGCAGTTTAGCTGACTAATTACTTTAAGATTTCCTGATTTTTTTCTGAGTTCATTTAAGGTATCTGCACCGGCAAAATTTGTATATTTTGTCTTTATTTGAGAAAATAATTTTAAAATCTGACATGCTCTGTGCGTGTTTAAAGTACCCTAGACTAACTTATTATGAATTGTAGTTTTCATTTCGTTATAAATTTCAGGGGGGTCGGATCAAAGGTGTTAATTAAATTAATTTTGTTTATTGAGCTAAAAAAAAGATTTTTTTTTTTTTTTCTCAAAAGCAATAACTCCTAATTCGAAAAACTCTTCTGAATATGATTTTTCACGTCAGATCACATTAACATAGTCTTAACGCACGATATATTATTTATATTTCTTAGAAAAATAGAGCTTTATATTTATTTTCTTGTACGTCAAACTTAAAAATTCGAAACATGGGCACAATTTGTCCAACAACATGCCTTAAAACAATGTTAGTTCTAAGTTATGTTGTTTTACTGTTCGTCAAATCTTTTCATCTAAGACGTAATATTTCCCAAGAATTTTACGTTTTCCCTACCTATACTTAAACTGTGAAGTCGTAAAGAGTCGATTTGGGTCACAAAACTGGGCAAAATCGCTGAAATTCAACGTAAATTGAACCACAACATCCTTCGATCTTGGTTCCGCCATCTTGCTTTGTTCTACCGCTGTACAAAACAACAGTAGCCAAGAAAATACATATTTTTACGACCCCTACCCCCGTCAGAATATGTTTGTTGATCCGTTGTCAAGGCGTGCCCCACGAGCTCAAGCGTGACTTCCGGTACCTTTGTACGCATAGTCAATAATTAATCCGCTGTCCAAATGGGGACTTAGACCTCAAGTACGATCGATGGTAGTAAAGAAAAAACAAGTCTCAGCCAATAACAAATGAAAGGAAGAAAAGGTACAGACACAAGAGGTATTGGTTCTTCCCCAGAAATGGGAAGCAGAGGCCGTGCAATTGCCTTTGTCAGCCTCGGTCGCTATCGTTTGTTTCATCGCGGAACGTGCTACAACATGCATGATATTTTGAGGGTGTCTTGAACAGTCCTATCATGATTCCTCATATAGCGGGGAGTGCTTTTCTGACTATGTATCAAGCCTGTAAAGGAAGATAAAGGCTGTCAATTTAAACAAGAAGAAGAATTGTAAGGTTTTATTGTTGTTTTATATATTTAGTTATGCAGTTGAAAGTTGATATGTATATCACTATATGTATGATCGAGGCACGACAATTTCTTCTCACAAACTGACAAAGCTTGTGTATATAACAACTTATAAATTATCTTATAAATATATCGGTGAAGTTATGAATAAAGTACACTTCTAATAAATTTAGCGTTGAATGTCTCAGAACCGTCTTCAAGTCTTGCAACCCCAAACTTTCCGCTTTCCGCTATCTTGGTTTTGTCAGAGATACGGGCAATTTGCCACAGAATTAGTCTTCGCTAGTAACCGACCCAGTCTTCCACTCGTTTATCAGCTGCAACTTCCGGTCAAAGACGTGATTTTAAAAGCGTTTTGCAACGTTCAGATTAGGAATAAGTGAAAAAAAAACTATTGAAAGTGATATTAGATGTAATAAACTATCATATACCCGAAAAAGAGGAATTTTAAAGGACCAAAATTTAGCCAGTGCAGATACCTTAAGTAATCAAGTAATAATGCTAAAGAGGATATTTATTTAATGATGCATTAATCTATCTTAGATAGACATACATTGTAACTGTACATACTAAATAAACTTCTTGTAGTTGTAGATATAAATGGTTATTTACTGTTTATTAGATTAAAACTGTAGGGTTTTTCCCATTTAATTAGTCTCTGTAGATGGTGGTCACACACAATGCATTAGGCACACAGATTTCCCTTAGTAAAGTATGCATGCAATATGGCCACCATCAATATAAACAATATGGGGGAACTAAATACAAAATTCAGCATACCTCTGAACTCCTCACCAAAGTACAAGATGTTCCCTCCAATTCTGTTAGAAGATGATATATAATACATAGCATCCAAGATAAACATTGCAAGTTTTATTCCCGTGGTATTCAGGGGTTTCGTTAATTTTTAGAGTGGACACCCAAAGCTCATCCACACAGGAATTTTTTTTTCAAAAAAATCAATGTAATTTCAATCAGTGGGAATTGGCAGATTTACATCCTCAGGCAATGACCATTCATGGGAACTGTTCTGTTTTTCATCATTCCAGCAGTGAAATTTTGAAAATAATTGTATTGGAACTAATTCACCATGTGCCAGCTACGAAAGTTCACCCTTGATTTAAATTACCATAACTCGAATTGAGAGTGAGATCTCACTCTTTTTAAATGTTGGATAAAGTTAGGTTTGGAAACATTTAATCTTCTTAAATCGTAAATCAAGGTCCACTTCTTCTTCACATACACCGTAGATGCCATATTGTAAACTGTGAAATTGAAGCTATTTATAACTGTAATTTTTGGCCAATTTTGCCTACCAATATTCATTTGTCATTTTTTCAACTAGTCTATAGTTTCATTGCTTAGACATAGTCTAGACTTCTTGCTGCTTCTGGCCAATAGTGAGCATCTATTTCAAATGATTGGCAGGTGATTTTGGTCATAAATAATAACACCCTATCTAGCTCCCTCTCGTGTCCCCATTTACGGCTATACAATATTAAGAAGAAGAATTCATGAACACTCATTTGAAACAGAGTGTAATTAAATGTGGTTAGAGAGAGCATATTAAAATTAGCACCTATATGCAAAGTATTTATCAGATATTTTAGATATCAACCAATAATAAACCCATAACTGTAATATTTAGTCAATTAAGCTTTGCCAACATTCATTTGTCATATTTTCAACTTCGTTTTGATTTCCCTCCTAAAGTTTAATGCAGTTTTAAAGGGGCAGGGCAGACGTGCAAGAATGTTGTTTTTCCAATATTGGCACTGACTATTTTCAACATATAGGCATTATAATTACCACCACTTTCATTGCTGCACAATGGCACAAAATCAAAGTCTTGTTGTGAAGTTTGCATTAGACTTCAATGAGTCGTACAAAGTGAGAGAGATAATTAATCACAGCTAGGGAATTTAAAGCCAGGACGACAATAATGGCTGTGATGGTGGGATGTGAAAAAGTAGTGTGTGTTTATTTCTTTTATCACTCGATTTTTATTGCTTTTCTTACTGGTCTTGCTGCATCATGTAGCAATGAAAATGGTGATAAATGAATGCAGGACTCTGAGGTGCTAGTATTATGTACCTACATTGACTAAGAATTCCTTTTCTTTGTCAGGGTACTTTCAAAGTATTGTCCAGGATGGTTATCAACAAAGTCTACTATTTGTTAGCAATTCCCATGTCAATCTTTCAAGGGCTGGTGGTCCATTGCTGGCGACGTTCTTTACAGAAGTGGAGAACTACATCGATGACAAAAATGTTAATCTAACAGATGCAGTGATGCAGTTTTTCCGTGATTCCTTCCCACTTCTCTATCAGTATGCATCGGGTAGAGCTGAAAAGCTTTCCAACCATTATGAAAAGTGCTTGAAAGACAAGATAAATGACATCCAGCCTTTTGGAACGCATCCCAACAGAATTGCAAGAAATCTGATTAAAGTTCTGAAGCCAATACAGGTTTTTATTGACAGCTTGGCATTTGCAATGACAGTCATTGATGGATCCAAGCAACTTAACTTTGCAACAGGTTGTGAACCAGTTTTGCTGAAAATGACATATTGTTCCCTTTGTAAAGGTGGCAAGGCAGGTGTCAAGCCATGTCATGGATACTGCATGGATGTTCTTAAAAATTGTTTGGCTTCTAGTATACAGTTACAGACACACTGGGGGGTATATTTTGCATCGTTGGATTCACTAGCCAGTAGTTTATCCATTGCACCAAGTGCGAAGACTGTCATATTGTCTGTATACAAAGACTTGTCCACAGCAGTTGTACAGGTCCTGTCTCAAGTCAACACTGTTAAAATGAAGGTTTGTCACATCTCTAATATCTGAAACTGAAAAAAAAACTATTACAACCCCATCACATACCACTTATGACCTACTTGAAACCTACAACGACCTGTCAATCAAAAAAAAAATTACTTATGTGTGCAGAAAAGGTAACAAGTTTAATATTATTATCTCCACTGAATTAGGACTTTGGTGCCAAGTTTTGTTTATTATAATTTTGGTATACAGCTATTTCAAAAAAGACAAGCAACATTCCCAGAATGAAATGGGTTGTGGTTATAACTGTCCAGCTGTGTGAAATGGATAAACTACAGTGTACTTCGAAAATCAATTTGCAGGAGACTATTAATATCCATCTTAAAGTTTTTTGATCCCAAAAAAACGAATTCACCAGACTTTCAGCTACAACCACAAATATCCATTTCAGTCTGGGAATGTCACTTGCTGCTTGTCCAGGACAACTTTTTTTGAAATAGCTGTATATATAGAGTATTATAATATAGATATGATAGTACGCACGCTCTGATTGGCTAAAAAGCCATATTTTATCAGAGTATATAACATGGTTTGCCATGTTTTATTGTTTTCAGCTAGCAGTTTCCTTTCGTCGCGCGTGTAAATCTATATTATAAAACAGCTAAAGAAGCCTTAAATCCATGTTTTATACTATCATAAAACACTCAGGTCATTTGAGAACACTCGAGAAATGTTGACATGACTTCGGCTTGTGCTTTGACATTTCTCTCATGTTATCAAATGCCCATTGTGTTTTGTGATAGTATAAAACATGGCTAAGGCTTCTTTATTTGTTAAATACATGTACATGTCCATGGGCACACAGAGATATGGAATTTATCTTCGAGTGTTCAACTTGATATCCCACGAGTGAGCACAGCGAACGAGCCGAACGAATGAGATATTGAGTTGAACACTTGAAGATAAAATATTACATATTTCCAAGCAACCAAGTATTATTTAATTTATTTTATAAGCAATACTTGGACCTCAGTGGGCCCAGTTGTTCGAAGCAAGGGTAAGCGCATGACATGGAAATCGGTGATTGGCTGAGAAGTGATTTTGTAATATTTCTTACAATTACTCCTGAAATTAAAACAAATTATTTTAAGAAAAACGTGTAAAGAATATTCATGGCTTTAGTAGTGATTCCTCCATTTCCCAAAAATCTAGTTTCCTATGTTAGAAACATATACAGGGAACCCCAAACACTAAAAGTAAAAAGCATATTCTGGGTACCTTTAGCTGTTCATAATCTAGCCTACTTACAATAATTATATGCTTTGTGTGTCACTGGTAAATTAAACATAATTATTATTTTGCAAAACCTTAATTTTTATTGTGCATGACAAGTGAAGCATATATCGAAAGCGGCTTCTCTCCATTTGAAAGAGTATATAGTACTTATTAGCTATCAGAGTTTTTCATTTATTTTCTGTATTAAATGATTTTTTTTCTAGGCAGTTGGATTTTGCGGTCGGCCACAATATGTTCGTGGGGGATCTCTCCCTGGGCCATCTTCGGTTACAAAGCCAAACTCATCATCCCAACACCTTAAAACAACTATTGCTGCCAAAATGGACAGTGCTAAGTCCAAAATGACTTTCCTCAAGACCTTGTATGGTGGACTTCCACATGCAATCTGTGTATCTGAAGGTTTTGCTGCTCAAAAAAGTGATAAAACAACAGTACAAAGTTGTTGGAATGGCACAGCAAAAGCAAGGTAAGAATTGTTTTTTCTCCTGAGGAATTAAGAGTGAGGCCAACACAAAAGTTTTACATGTGTAGTTTTAATACAAGTCTAGCCATTGTTTCCTTGAAACAATGGCTGAACTTGTAAAATAACGGTACACATGTAAAAGTCTTGGAGTCACTGCTAGCTCAGACGTGTATGACGCAGCAGCCATTTTGACTTCAAGCAATAGCTTTAATAACACTTTCAGCCTCTATGAAGTACCCTGTGAGCAGAACCGTATTTTCTTTGGTTTTCTAATCTCCTTCTACTGAGAGTGAGAGCAAAGAAAATTGTCTTTGTTCTCAGTGGAAGGAGATTAGAAACCAAAGAAAATATGGTTCTGCTCGCAGGGTACTAGAGCAGATTTCGTATGAGTGGGACAAACTACAGCACTGAATACAGCACGGTTACCATACGGCATGCCGTGATGTTGAAATGGTTTCCCATTGTTTTTGGCCTGCTGATCCAATCAAATTACAGAAATATGGCACAGCACAGTTACGGCAAGACTATGGACATGCCATAGTTTGTCCCACCCATACAAAATCTGCTCTATGAATTGGTAGACACCGTGTAGCCATAAGCTGTTAGTATAGCTAATAGCATGATCTGTAGTGATATTTGGCCGATACAGCATAAATACCTCTCATGATATTTCAAAATTGTTTGTAATATCACTCGCCGCTTATATTACGAATAATTTTGAAATATCATGAGTGGTATTTATGCCAAATATCATGTACAAATCATGCTATTTGTTTATAATATGACCTAAGAAATTTACGGAAAAAGACAATCAGATGTCTCAGGTGCACCGAGTTTGACAGTTACCTCGTTGAGGTTGAGCTCAACTCAAAATTTGAAACTCCTGCGCTTGGCACATAAGCTGATAATTTAACTGGAGCTGAAAGAAAATAGCTATAACCTGTGAATTTTTTTTTTTCTGGTACACTGGCAGTGACACCAGCAAAAAGCGAAGTTTGATTTCATTTTCAGGCAGTTCATCGAGCACAATCAAGCAATAAAACAGTTGTCACTTTGCTGTTTTATTAAAGAGAGTAACTAGCTGTTGTACATCTCCAAGAATAAACTTTACAATCGAAAACTGCACGAAACTATCGCAGCTGGAAATCAAATTCCAGTTCTTAATTAAAAGAGTTTTGCTTCAGGCAACTTGAACAAGATTCAAGGAACGGGTCACGTGGGACCGAGTTTCCAAGGATTTCTTGTCAATGGATTAAAAACAAAACAATTAAAACAAAATTTAAAAGTAAACTTGGCTTACTTTGATGGTATTTTGGCCTTGTATAATGTAAGCTATTCCTGGGCAGTTGTTTGAGCGAGATGAATGTGAATTTGCGGTTCCATATTCATTCACTGATTCAAACTTTCCTCGTTGCCAGTCACCTGGTCGAAGCCTTGAAAATCACTTTGAACTTTCTCAAATCCCCCCAAGATTCCACTAGCATTCCAAAATCTTCAATTTTAGTCGTCAAAAGCCAGGCATTTGCCACCGTAAGTCCGTAGCTTTGTAGTTTGTAGCACCCGCTTAGCTGTATGTGCTTAAGAATTGCACGGCGGCCATGTTGAGTCCCAGGAGAATAAAAACCGCCTTTGTTTTCGTCCGTTAAACTCGTTCTGAAACCAACCAGTGCGAGGCTACCGGGCCAAAACTATTGTTTTATCCAAGATGGGCGAACTCACCTCATGCGTAAGGTAGGTAGGTTTGCGTGAAAGTATTTTTATTAACCGGAATTTCCATGAAATTTATGAAAATCAACCCGAATTGCCTCCCGGAGTTTGAAATACCACTCCTTGGAGCTTATAATTTCACCATTACGTTGAAATACCACTCCTGTTAGCCAATCAGAGTGCAGTAATTTCTTAGGTCATGTTATAAAGATGCAAGGAGGATTGGAAGGCCTTCCCACAATCCTTTGCGTAGCAACTATATTATCAATTTTCCCGGTCACGTGAGCAATTCATTCTGCGTTGAATTTCGTGGAGATCGGACCTCAGCAGCACAAATTTTCACAAAGTATCTCAAAACCAAAGTTTTTCCTGGGATTTTGACGTATGTTTAGGCTAGCTTCGACTTCCCCGTATTTCTGGCCATTATTTTACAATGAAAGCCTACGAAAAATGGGAAAATATGCAGAGAATTACCTGTGATTTGAGTGAACAGTTTTCAATTTGAGAGGTTCGCGCGCGCTGCTGACGCAAACTGATCACGCCATTTTCGAACAATGAGCGCGCGCGCTCAAAGCTGTTTTTGTACCCGAGCGCGACTGAATAAACCAAAGTATTACTTATTTCTGCCCTTTATCTTTTAAGGTAATCATAATTGTTTTTTAAATAAAATGATCAACAAAGAATCGTCTGGTTTTTTTTTGTATAATCAACAATAAACACCACTCGTACTGTTCGCGAAATGCTTCACGAAAGTTCGGCGTGAGTACTGTATATCCAGTGAGCGCGACATTTTGTGAATGGTATCGAAACACCGTAAACAATACGCATTTTCAACGGCTTTGTAAACCTCTTAAACCTGGAGCCCTTTGGAGCCCTTTGCACAAATTAGACACTTAGTTTATTTATGTCACTGCTCATGCTAATTTCCAGGTAAGGTTAGTTGTCTAAAAGGTTTGTAGTTAATTTCTTTCAGGGTAAGATTTACGACTTGAGTTCGCGGGAAATTTCTCCCAAACAACCTCTCGAGAAAAGCGTCCGATAAATATGCTCAGATTGTATGAAAAGATAAAAAATTGAAGATGTTTAGCGAGTAGTAAAGTTAGAAAGTATATTTCTGACTTCGTTGAATCCATCTCTAGTTTCTAGAGTTAAAAAACTTCAAGGAGAAATTTAGTTGGAAATAACAAAACTCGCGGGAAACTCCAAGTTTCTTGCCTTCTTGACAAATTTTCAAGCGCAAGTGTTCATGGGAAGGTCTTCCAATCCTCCTTGTAAAGATGTTAACTCTAATCACGTGATCCAGCGTTTACCGCCGCCATGTTGGATGCGCGGAAGACCACGGCCTGGGAACGAGGTTGAAAGACCACGAGTTTGTTTGCTTTTGTAAGTCTGAATTTTACCATGAAGTTCTTAAAATTTACAAACTTTAATTTGTCAGCTTTCGAGGTATGTGTTAAACCGGTCGAATGAAAGGTTCCCAAAGGTGATACTTTGAAGTTCTAGGTGGATGTACTCGGCGACATCAGATTTTTTTTGTGCTCTCTTGCAAGAATTCAATACTATCACTGTTTCGCAGTCAGTATTTACTCAATTCGGGCTTTAAAACCAAACCATATCGGTAGAATCAATCATGCTCGAGAATCCAGCGGTGCTTTGCCCATGCTCCTAAAGTCATTCAATAAACCTGTGCATTTGTTTTACACGCATACAGTAGACACACGTACCCACTGGGTACCTATTTTTATACTTGATTGGTGTCTATGAAAATTAGTACCCAGTCCTCTAGCGTCCAAGGGCAGTTGGAGGTATGGGAAAGAAAGGTCTATCGTGTATACCATGAACATCGCCGTTGATCAGGAAAATATATCGGACACATGTCGCGGACAAAATCGTGCAGAAAAATGGTCTTGTGGACCAGACTGTAGTACGGTTGGTCGAAAAGAAAATACTAAAGGTTTTTTGCTGAAAATCCTTTTCCTAAAGTTAGAAGTGCAAATTTTGGTTGGAATGGCAAGTTTTGGTCACCACAAAACCCAAGCATTTTTCTCACCTTTCTCCAAAGATTCACAATTTTTTTTAAAGGAGAACTGAACCCTAAATCAATCCGACGACTATACAAACTTGTATTCAAGAGAAATATAAATATTTTATTTCTTTGTGGTGTACGTCTAAAAAGACGAAATACGTATTGAAGGTCGAAAAATAGCCGATTCTCCGCTGATAAAGCTAGTTTGTGTGGCGGCTCAATTCCGTGCTTTTTTTCCCGTATCGTACGTCATGCATACCAAGGAAAAACAACCACACCTTCAGCACAAAGAAAGCACAAAGAAAGCACAGTAGTGCGTAATTATGAATCGTTAGTCCATCTATTCAAAGTCGAGAACAACATCACAAAACTAATTTATTCCCGTATCGTACGTCACAGATTACAGGAATTGAGCCGTCTGTACTTAGCGGCGGTTGGGAGGAAGATTTGCAGATTTTCTTTCCTTTGACGCAAAACACGGTAAAATATATTTTGGTACGAGTCTTTTCATGTTTAGATCTACTCATTGAGCTAAAGTTGATTTTAGGCTTCAGTTCTTCACAACTACATTCAGTGAAGAATCGTCTGCAATGGACGCAGATTGTGAAACGAACTTTTATAATTCCACGTCGAATAAATAAAAGGCGAGAAAGAGAGAAGAGGAGAGAGGAGATAGAAAAGAAGATCGTCCGTAATTGGACAATCCACTCATTACCAGGTGCAACCGTGAGTGCTGGATGTAACGGTACTTTTCATTGGCTTACCAATGGCCCTGGAATTAATATTAATAGGAAGAAGAATTTATTTACAATATTGATACATAATTATATGGAAACGTTGACAATATATTTATATATATATGCAAAGAATAAAGATGGTATGAATATATTAACTCGATCTTAGTTATCTTATGCGTACTAAGAATCGTTATTATTATTATAATAATAATTATTATTATTATTAGACCGCCATGGTAGTGGTTCCCTATCAATCGCTTAGTGGTGATGACGTAACAATGAGGTCTCGGTCACGTGATTTTAAGTACATGCCCATATCTCCCTCATTTCTAATGCCAGACAGTTCAAACTGGGACAGGCATGGTATTGGGTGCCCACAAATCACTTAGTGGTGATGACGTAACGATAACGTTATCGGTCACGTGATTTTAAGTACATGCCTATATCTCCCTCATTTCTAATGCCAGCCGGCTCAAACTTTTACAGACATGGTACGGGGTCCCCACGATTCACTTAGTGATGATGACGTAACGATAACGTCATCGGTCACGTGATTTTTAGTATATGCCAAAATAGCTCACTGACCATCCACGAGTTGCCCTTAGGGGCCCTATGTTTATTTCTCCCAGGACTTGATAATCGACTTGATAATCTTCCTTTTCGCTGCTACACATTGCTGACCGTTTTGTTGATTCTCTAGTTACACTGGACCAATTAAGACGCTCATGCCTTCATTTCAAACTGTGCCCGGAGACCAAAGGAAGATTGAAACATTGGTCAGTGAGATGAAGGGAGCCATTGAAGTCATGAAGAAATACACATATGAGGATGAGGGTGAAGGAAGTGCCGGCAGTGGAGGTGAATAATCATTGTAACAAATTGCTGGTTTGCAATCAATACCAAGAGATTCAGATAACGTGGCGGCCGTGACCAACAGATCAGGAATAAGAATAACTTACTCATGGTAGTGTTTTTGTTTTATCCAGACTGTGTTTCTAACTATCGAAATGACATTTCAGAGACCTTAGATTTTCAAACTTTCGCTTGCAGCGTTTGTCGCGTGCCTACACTCTCACCCTCCCTCCCCTTTTCTCGTTTGATTATTATGAATCGTCTATAAACCGGAATTCGGCATATTGTTTACGAAAAACCCGGACCCGAAAATTGAAATTAGGTTCAAACCGGGACCCAGTACCGCCGCACCTATACTGACAAGAGTGACCCCCCCCCAGGTAATGACGTTACGTGAAAACGAGGAATGGGCTGATCATATTTTAATTCACGGTGGCATCAATTTGTCTTTTATTTATGTTCAGAATCTAACGTGGTAACAGGAAGTGGCTGCTCTAATGATGATGATGAGGAATGTGTCAGTGGTAGCGGAAAGAACGAAAACACTGTTGATATAAAAGGTAGGGCTGGACTTATTGCTCCGGGTACTCTCAGTAAACAGATCTTTGTTCGCATTCTCTGCAAGAAATAATACGTTGGACTTAAAGATTTGAGAGCGTTGCTTAATTTTTTTTAGAAAAGAACTCTGTACCAAAGTCGTACGAAACCCGTGGGGAGGGGGTGTACTCCCAGGAATTTTGGTGGGGGTGTGCTGCCGGGTCTCAATTTCAGACCAAAATATAAGATTTTCCATACCCGCTTTAACTCGAGGATGCGCACAAGTACAGAAACGAGTTATAGGGATGGTTAGGGATATCGTGTTAGCAGAATGGAATGCTTGGAATGCAGATTGATAAGATAATAGTAATCGATATTTGATTTAATTAATAATTGAAGATCGATGTGGAACATTAATTGCTGTTGGAATTGACGTTGCTCAAGTCTTCATCGCCGGTTCCCCTCTTGTTACTAACTGTAAAGTGAACGCAAACGTAGCGAGAACTAAGTGTTATCCATATGGGAGATGTACGTGTGTGCTCATTCAGTCGCGCTTATCCGAGTCCCTCCGATAGTGACGTAAAACCTTTGTAAGTTTTCATGGCTAACTCCTCGCTTAATATGAATGGCAAGTGGCTCGGACTTTGACAGACATGATATTGAGGATCCAGTAGTATCCCGACATGCATTGCGATATAAGATACAATATCATTCGATGTGTGACGACCCATTGAGACTAGTCTGACGTTTGACCTAGAGAATCATTCGCTGGCTTCACCTCAACTTTTTAGTAAACTGAAATAATGCTAATTAGTACCCATCAGCGACTCGCCACGGTGAGAATTTTGCAATTCAAGTTCATGATAGAGCGGATTTCAATTGAGTGTCGGAAGTGTTTTGGTTTTGCGTTTACTAAGCTCTCCTATTGGCTGAGAAAGTAAACCAACCAATCAGAATCCAAAGTAAAACCAAACGCAAATTGCTTTTGGTTTTGCTTTGGTTTGTCATTGGCTCGCAGGGAAGCCATTTATGAGTTACTTGTGATTACTCGCTCCTATGATTGGCTGGCTGCGGGTAATTTGCGTTTGGTTTTACTACACTCAACTGAAAACCGCTCTAACAGCTTAGAAAGGGTATATAAGTTTAAATATCTTGGAGTCCTTATGGACCAGAGCCTCTCAAGGAAGGAGTTAGACTTTCTCCAAGTCCGTTCGCGACTTCGTCGCTTCGCCGAAAACTAAGTAGTTTTCAAAGTAGTCAAATTGTGCCAAGTCTAGGAAGGAGCAACAAATCACATCGCGAAAAAGATATCGTTACACTCTATAATGCCATGATCCTGCCGCTGTTCGACTACTGCGCATGTGTATGGGACAGTCGTCGTATAGGCTGTAAAGCCTATTTAGACTGGCTTAACCGGCGCGCTGCCTGTATAATCGAGGGCCGACCAGTTGAGTCAACTGAACTTCAATCAGTTTTTTAGCTGGTCCAGTCTACAGGACAGGGACGTCGGGACTATCTTATATGTGTCCTTGTTTATAAGTCTTTGAATGACATGACGCCGGGATATCAGAATTCAGGCATTCATACCAGTTTCACAACTATAATACTACGCACCGCGACCTACTCCGCTTGCCACTCGTTAGAACATCAAAGTAGCTGATATTTTGATAAGTGGCGCGCGTGCGTTTAACGCCCTACCTTATAGCATTATAGACAAATACAGGAAGTTCAAGTCTAACATCAAACGCCATTTTTAAGCGTCAATTTTATCCGTAGTACTTATATTGTATACTGCATGTTTTGTGATTAAGTGTAATATACTTTAGTTATTTTAAGTGTGTCCATTTTGTACCTATTAGTTAATGTAGGGCTCTATTTAAACAAGCTAAGCATGGCTAAACTGGATTCCCCTGTAATAAACAAGTAATTAATGATTTTATAAGAAATAGATACAGAAGTACTGGTTCCTTGACCACCATGTTCTCACGCGTATTAATGAGATGTTAAGTTTACTTCATTGAGACAAACGAATTAGTTCTGTTCTATCCACTTCCCTAGACCACAGCACACCGCGGCAAAACGTCACGCGCATGCGCTTTTGATGAGCCCAGCGCGCGCGTCCCTCCAGTTTCCCGCCAAAATTGAAAGAAAACAAAGGCAACCATTTAGGCAGTATGAGAAATGTTTCGCCAAAAACAACAAAACTACTTTAAAGCTGAACCTAAGACTTTAAGAGGTTTAAGTTTTCGAAATTTGCAATTCACTGTGAGTTTACTAAGTTATAAAATTATTTACTAACCAAAGTTTAAGCCCTCGAAAACCTGTATTTCTACTCCAGAGCCTTCGTTCTTTCGGCCAGCGGAGCACAACGTTTTGCTGCGGTGCGAGACTCATTCTAACCTCATTTTAAAGCAGGGAAATGAGTAGAGTGTCGTTGGTTTGCTGGAAGACTTCACGCACTTTTTAATCTTTTCTTTACAGGTGACGACAATGATGTGTATTTTTCTGAAACTACACCTCATCCTACAGGTTTGTCAGTAATAGAAGAAGATGGTGGTGGGCCTGTGTTGAGCGTAAAAGGTTCCAAGGGGGAAAACGGAGCATCGTCAAGAGATCATGGTCATACGCTTCTTGCCATCGTTACAATCTCTCTGGTTCTTCTCCTAACAAAGTAGGACTAGCTACCGTCCAAACTAATAGAGCGTTACTACACAGAACAGAGGCATACGGCGTAAAAAAATTCTATGGGAGGTATTTTCGAACTCGAAAAACACGACAAGTGTTTGAAGGCGAAGCAAGCTTTTCGTACTCGGACGCATTAACTGCGCGTGTTCGCATTGAACAGATGCCCAGTGTTCTTAGAGAGAGGAAATTCAGTAGCACGGAGTTTAGCCATCACAGCTTGTCTTCACCAGTTTCTAGCACCTATTATTAGCTAAATTTCAAGACATATATGAGTATATATATCTCTGTGTATCTGTTTTGTGGAGAGTTCGCGTAATACGTGTGCGCCCGCGTAAGTGTACATCGACGTCTTCACCTGCGAGATAAGTACCTTAGTACCTCAATCAAACGAATCATTTTACAATATAATGACTTGTTTGATTGGAGTGAGACCAATTAAGGTTCAAATGTACGTGTTTGAGCTACTGCCTGTATAAAAGACGCGATAAAGAAATACTTAGCTGCGATATTTCGTAAAATATTCAACAGTGTAACAAGCCTTGGAGAAATCTGTCTAGTACGATACGTACTTGACATTAACTGTATAGATAAAAGATTTATATTCGTGTGAAATAATTAGGGCTCCTGTAGTTTCTTCGTGGCGGTAAATGTCATCCTGTTTTGCAATCGAAAATTTCTGGTTAACGCGATAACAATCCACCGCCCGATAAGATGGCGCTGTACATGTGACCACAATCCCTTGCGAACCGAAAACAGTCAAAGTAACAGTGTATTCACTCTTTTCACCTTGTGGCCATCTTGGATTCAAAGCGAGGCAATCCTTTGTTTTTGCCAGGTGAGCCTCATTTTGACTATCCCTTACTACGAGGCTGACCTGGCAAAAACAAAGGATTGCCTCGCTTTGAATCCAAGATGGCCACCAGGTGAAAAGAGTGAATTGGCAACAGAATTGTACTGGATTGTTTTTAAGATTAAGTAATGGTCCAGATAAGAACTGTAGTGCTCCACGGCAAGGAATGTTAAAAGGTGTTAATTTTCTATTCTTCTTTCTCGTAATTTTATTGGTTGATACTTATAATTCAATAGAAACCCATCGAAATATTGCATTTTCATTCAAAAAATATTTGTGGTTTGAATTTATTTTGATCAAACGAACTATGGTTTAATTCGAAGAATATCGTGTGTGGGGAAAGTTCTCAAATTTGTGATTGAAAAATCTTTTGTTTTCTCTATATCCGATTGGCTGGATGGTGACTTGTCTGAGTTTTCACAGAAAAAAGAGCCAATACAATAAAAAAATACTTTATTTTCGAGATGTAGTTTGGACTGTAGACACCTCCTAAAGCGAGGGAGGCTCATTGCCGCAGAACAATGGATTCTACTACAGTTATTATCTGGACCATTACTTAAAAATCTCTTTAGTGATTTTATAACTCGCGCGCAAAGGATTGTGGGTAAATGTACGAGCCGCCATATTTTTCTGTACGATGGCATTAGCCTCGCCCTGGTGTTAAACATCAATGCCGCGTACGAAGCTTGCTATGCAGGGTCTCTGTTCACTTTCGACTTCCTTGCCTTGGAATTGCTATTTGCGGATACGATGTTACTTTCAAGTAAGTTTGTCATCGCGTACAGTTGTAATTGTGTATACGAAAGTGTAATCGGATTAAATCCGTGTAATGTAGCTAATACAATTTTAGTAGTACAGCCTTACATCCAACTCAGATGGAGGGTTCTGGCAATAGGCCTTTTGCAGGAAACAGTCACGTGCTGATATATCACGAATGAATTATTTGCGCCCGTAATCTTATTTAGCCTCCTCCGCAGGCATCTCTATTTTTTGATAAAATCAGATTATGGGCTCCTTGTGGCAGGTGAAGAAAAGAGAGGGAGATTGGACCCTCCCCAGTCCTCTTCTCTCCCGGAGTCACAGGTAACCCAATTCACGATTTCTTCGAAAATTAGAGATGCCTGCGGAGGAGGCTAGATCTTATTATATGGGGAAGGCTTTACTGGATGGCAAACGATTTTCAAAAATGCAGTTTTAGAAAGGAAGCTGGAAATAGCATTTACAAACACGTTAAGCTAATAACACTACCTATTTTGTACAAGTGCCTTTAAATAATTGAAGTCAGATACTTTTTGTTACTCAGTACAACCACGTGATTGTCTCATGCCAAAGGTCCATTAAGGCATAGTAATAGAGTGGAATGGTTAGGAAACCCAGCGACCTTTGTTATATGTCTTTGTTCGCTTTTTTCAACCATTACCGTGCACAAAACACAATAGAAATTCCAACATGTTAATCAATCAGTCAATAGAAACGTGTGGGTTCAGTCGTTCAGGGGACGCTAATGAACTTTGACCGTGCACAATATTTTGTCTTACCCCCTTCCAACATAAATTGCAGCGCCTTTGTTAGCGAATTGTTCAAGTAAGCAACCGTGAACGACAATCCTGCTGGTGTACGTTGGATCAAACTAGTGAACTAATCGGCTATCAAATAAAAAAATAACTATAAAGAAGCAAAGACCGATACAACGTAGAATTTTGAAATTAGTGGTACAATATTTCGGCTGGCCATTACATTGGCGTGTGTATTTGAACGTGATACTGAGCTGTCAAAAAACAGATTACAATATGATAGACAGGGGAAAAATGTTAAGAAGGTGAAAACAGATATCTAGTATGACTCTTCCCGGGTGTTTAAGGCCATAAGGTTCGAGTGTTCTCGCCTGTGCGATTAAAAACGCTTCTCTGGCCTTGCGTATAGTCTCTCTTATAACATATTTTTTCGATAGGAATAAGTTGCATGTCGTTGGCAGTGTGATTAGGAGAATTAAGAAAATGTTTGTTTGTTAGCCCCTTTGAAGTTTGCCGGGTTTCATAACCATTCCACTCTATTAACTATGATTAAGGTATGTATAGAGCCTTTTAGTAGAAACCAACTTGTGATCTATTGAGACGAATTTTGTCGCAAACTGATTGGCCAACCTATGCGATATCTGTTAATCGATGGATATCTAAAAACACCAAAAAGCCGGTTTTCAGTAATGGCCTACGCTTCGCGCTTTTGCGACATTGCAGAAGAAAATTTGAATTCTGAAAAGAATGAGTCATGCACTTTCTAGTCAATTATACTATTAACAAAGAGAGGCTGATTTTTCCGTGCCTAAAAAGAAACGACTTAGACACTGGATCAGTAGTTAACAGTTTTTGAAGGTATGGAAGACTTCTGCTGTGTCGCGAAATGACTTTTCAGGTTTTCCTCAAAGTGACTGAATATAGCGAGGAAGAAAATGCTGAATTTTGGGATAATAATCTGAATATTATAGTTGGTTTCTACTAAAACAATTAGACTACTCGCTCAGTTTGTATGGCCGATGATTAACTCGTCAACTATAATCCATTATTGTTCACCACTAAATTCTCCGATTCTGATTGGATGAAATTTATCACGTGACGTGAAGTTGGCCTCCGCGCCGCAAACTATAAGGTGATAATGGCTGGCGAGAGCGGAAGAAAATTTTGTGTTGAATAACAACGACAAGCCATTAGCTTTGTGTTGAACAACAACGACAAGCCATTAGCTTGTCAAAGCTACTCTGAAATTCGTGGGTAAATAAAGTTGATGTATGTCTGTATGTATGGTGTTTTTGACTCGGGAATATCGGCTGATAGTTGCGTAGGAAATTTGATGTCCTTAAAACTAGCATATACTATTTGTTTTTAGAACATCAGATTTCCGCGGGCAACTATCAGCCGACTGTCCCTTGACAGACACACACTATTTGTATAATAGGACCTTCGAACTCGTAGTCTAATGGTTACTATTTCACATTCATACGCTCCACTCTATGTTAGTGCGGCAC
Organism: Actinernus sp. WN-2022; assembly: GCA_030867875.1. Lineage (NCBI taxonomy): Eukaryota > Metazoa > Cnidaria > Anthozoa > Actiniaria > Actinernidae > Actinernus > Actinernus sp. WN-2022. The sequence goes on from JAOWCC010000064.1 coordinate 33,029,913, forward strand.
CGAACATTCCCTTGCGTACAGTAGCGAGTATCATTCTTCCTTTGAAATAAAACAAGTTTAAGACCAGCCCAACTCTCCTGTGTTATATATTGTTCAGAGTTTTGCGCCAAAGATAATAGACCCTTCCACGGCTTTTTTGAACTTTTGATATATACGTATAACGGCAAAACTGTCGATACTGCTGAGAATCGCATAGCCAAAGCTGAATTGCACGGTGCATTTGCGAAATCAGACGCTGATTGGCTGATACGGAGTGGTGATTCAGAGTGGAATCACCACTGTAGCTACGCGCGCTATTTATAACTTAGCAAAATATCAACAAAAGTACTAAATCTTCACGTAATTCATCGGACTATGCCTGACTCGGTAATTCCACGTTAAATTGCACTCGAAAAACCGATATCGCCCGAGTCGCTTGTTTTCTCGTGCAATTTTAACGTGGAATTACCTCGTCAGGCATGTGATTTTCCTATAAAAGAGCACCTCGAAGTTAGTCAAAATCCCACATTTGAGAGTTATATCTTGAATAGGAGCAAAGTTATAGGCCCGTAAACTCGATAAATTTTAGACGTTTGTATGGAAATTTCGTATCAAATTTGATTTGGGTGGACTGGTGAAAACAAACCCTTTGTCAAATGAAGCAGTAATTGTATAGGTTTTGCATCAGTGTTTTTTTCTTCGTTGTACTTCTCGTGCTCTCATTCGCTTCTAACATGAGATAACTCCGCCCGCTAACTCAGTATCGTACCCAGACCCCATTTATTTCTTACTGCGCATGCTCGACGAAACGACGCAAGCGACAGGGCTGAATAACTAGGGCGCATGCGCGAACTGATGCGTAAATCGGCGGGAATTTTACCGAAAACACTGGCGGTTGTCTGAACAATGCAATTTCACCAGAAGTCAAACAAAGCCTTTTTGGACAAAGGCATATTTACACGCTAAAATCCGTTAGATTTTACCTTTATGGTTATCGATAGAATCCCTGCACATTTTTAGCAGCATTTGCTTGCACCTGTTCAAATCACTTCACCGCCAACACAATGCAATTTCACCAGAAGTCAAACAAAGCCTTTTTGGAGGGTTGATTTATTTGAACAAAGGCATATTTACACGCTAAAAACCATTGGATTTTACCTAAATGGTTATTGAAAGAATCCCTGAACATTTTTAGCAGCACTTGCTTGCATCCTACCGGGAGTTCAAATCACTTCACCGCCAACACAAATCGCGCACAGTACATGAATTCGAAAATCGAAACAGTTGATATAGCCGAGGGATTTACCGTAATGTACCGATCAATTCGAAACATCAACATCTCCCCCCCCCCCCCCCCCCCCCCGGGCAACCCCCGGGCATTTGACTAATTTTCGTGCCCGGGGAGTAGGGAATTTGACATCGGTAGCTATCCTTGGGGTGGGGAATTTGACACCGGAAGGGAGGGGTGGGGAATTTGAACAAGTTGTCTCGATTTCATGTTATGTGCTCCGTGGTTTCCTCGATCGAAATCATGGCGGAATTGGAGCGGGGAGGTCACTACGGAGCCCTGTAAGGGCCATCAACAAACACATGTTGTGAAAGACTATCGCGTGATACTGCTTTATTATCGCGCGATACCGTTTTAGTATCACGCGATGCTGTTTTATTATTGCACGATAAAGTGTTACTATCGCGCGATACCATTTTACTATCGCGCGATAGTGTTTTAATATCGCGCGATAGTGTTTTAATATCGCGCGATAATATGTTATTTTAAAATACGTACATTACTTAGCAAGACACCATGGCGGCGAATACGCTACGTGATAATGCTCTTCTCCTTTATATGTTTCACTTACGTCCGACAACGAATTTGGCTTTACCTGAATACTTACGGCGATATATACAAAATGATATTGAAAATAACAGGGATGCATTAGTCGACTGAGTACTTTAATCTAGGCTTGAATTGTATCGAAATCCTCGCTTTTCTTTTAATTTATATATAAATATAACGCCATCAAGATGAGTCTTCGCCAGCTTAAACGTGTTCTGAGAAGCAAGAATTTATGAAGGAGAAAGGACTACAGTAGTTCAGATGAAATAATTGACGCCATAGAAATGGAACTCCAGGGAAGTGGGAGCTGTCTAGGCTACAGGCAAATGCACCACTTGTTAAGGAACAAATATTCTCTGGTATGAAATTAGCAAGGAAACTGTTAGATACGCTTTGATGGAGGAGTTGAAAGACGGTAGCGAGACACAGATTAAAGCGCGGGTATTATTTTGCACCAGGGCCTAACTTCATATAGCATTTAGATGGCTAGTATTTCTCGACTAATGCAGTTCGGGTAAAGCCAAATTCGTTGTCGGAAGTAAAAGAAACATATAAAGGAGAAAAGCATAATCATGACACGTAGCGTGTTCGCCACCATGTTGTTTAGCTAAGTAATGTACGTATTTTAAAATAACATATTATCGCGCGATATTAAACACTATCGCGTGATAATAAAACAGTATCACGTGATAAATCGATAGTAACACTTTATCGCGCGATAGTAAAGCAGTATCGCGCGATATTCTTTCATAACATTTGTGTTTGTGGATGGCCATTACAGGGCTCCGTAGGTAACTTTAGACGACTTCAAAAAAAGGACAAAATTCTGATTTTGTAAGCGACTGGCTTAAAAACAAAGGGACTTTAAAAGCTTTGTGCTGTATTTGAAGGTATTAAAGTATAAATGTACATTGCTTACGAATATTTAAACTGTCTGTTAAAAACAAAATGCGGTGTCACAACTAATACGAAGTCCCGGTGATAGGGGCATTTGATCGCCTGATACGACGATAGGGTAGGGCATTTGAACAACATTTTTGGCCCGGGGGACGGGAATTTGAACAATCCAAACTACAAAAATTCAAATGCCCGGGGGTTGCCCGGAGGGGGGGGGGTGATGTTGATGTTTCGAATTGATCGGTACATAACAGTGTTTTTCTCCGGGTTCTCCGGTTTTCCTCCCTCCACAAAAACCAACACGCTAAATTCCAATTCGATCTGTGAATTAGCCGGGGGTCCTGGCTTTGATCAGCATCTTATGGTTGTTTCAGGCCGTTAGAAATTCAGTGCAACCGGAAGTAATATTTTCCTTTTTTGGCGCATTTTAACGTCAGCACGTGCGTAACGTGACGTCAAATCCTATTTTCTCGCCTTGCATATTATCAATGCTTTAACACATTCCCCTTGCATTTTAATGTATATTCCTCTCGATATATTCCTCTCGATATATTCCCTTACGCATCTCCTAGAACTACTGACTTACATTTTCCTACAGAAAAGTAACATGAGAGAAGAAGATATATATTTAAAAAATGAATTTGTTACGACCCGGAACTATCCACTACACTACAAGCTACGTTGGATGAAAGAGTGAAAGAGTCGAAACAAACAAACTATACGAAGCCTTGTGAAATGGTAATTTTATGCAACTATGCAGTATGCTAGGCAAACAATGATCCTAATGATTTATGAAAACAGATATTGTTATTGCGTAGCACGAGAAATCCTCGCAATTGTGAAAATAAGCATTATATTGACCTGGAGCGAGGGGGTATGGGATTTATTCACCTCTGGCTGCGGCCTCGTGCGGAACTCTCGGTGAATAAATTCCATACACACTCGGCGCTCCAGGCCAATATCCCTTACATAAGACAAGAATGAAAATTGTTCTAGAGGTGGGGATTTGACTGCATTAAGTGCCCCAGGGGTAGAGATTCTTACATTGGGGACGTTTTCAAATCAAATCCCCACCTACCCCCTGGGAGTGGGGGTCGGGATTTCAATTTTTAAGTGCATAAACCAGTACCTTTCATTGAAAGACCTCGCACTCGGTTTTGAACCTGTGTATATAAGTGCCAGCAGGATTACGGTTCTTTCAGAGAAGAATTGATTGTGTGTTGTGTGCGTGTTAATGTTTTTTTTTGTTTTTTTTGGGGGGGGGGGGGGAGAAGAGGGAGAAAAAAAAACCGGAGAAAAACCCTCAACAAAAGGAGATTCTTACATTGGAGACTTTTTAAAATCAAATCCCCGCCTAACCCCCAGGGGGTGGGGGGTCGGGATTTTTAAGTGCATAAACCAGTTCAAAACCCCTTGATCTTTCATGGACGGACCTCGCACTCGGTTTTGAACCTATGAATAGAAGTGCCAGCAGAATTACGGTTCTTCCAGAGGGAAATTGATTGTGTGTGTTGTGTGCGTGTTCACATTTTGTTTTGTTTTTTTTGGGCGGGGGGAATCCGGAGAAAAACCCTCAACAAAAACCCACAACGATAAAAGGAGAAGTGCAACCCGGACATGCATCACCCGGCACACCACTTTCAGCTTGCCGGTTCTCCCTTCATGTAGGCAGACATGAATTACTACCAAATTGTATTGTGTTAATTCTATTGTATTTTGATAGCAATTCATTTGTTGCGTACATGAAGGGACCACCACGTGACTTTTCCCTTGAGTAATGAGTTGTTTTTCTGTATCCGAAGAGGAAATGCACCAATTTCTAATTTCTATAATTGGAAAACAAAGCACTGAATCCTCTGGAGAGCTGTCACATGAACAAACATACATACTTTATTATATATGCTCCCAAACGGAAGGTTTTTCAACATATAATTACATGGTTTAAGAATATATTTAAAATGATATTTAAAAAGTAGTAAACAATATCACTTATGTAAATGTAATAAAAATGTTAATCTACTTACTGTTAAGACCTAAAAACTGTAATTAGAGAATGCTCTAAGACGTACTGCATAAAAATGCCTTGATCGTCTGATCTTTTAACTTATTCTTAAACGCACGAAGTGCGGTACCGTTGTAAATCTGTCAAGTTATTCCAGATCTTTACAGCTCTGTAATGAAACGACGGTTTTCCTGTAGCAGTTCTGAGAAGAGAGATTTGCAATATCTCACAGTTGCACGTGGAGCGATTATGCACCTTCGTGCGTTTTACGAACTTATCACATAGATAAGACAGCGCTAGATTGTTCATGCAATTATGACAGGACTGTGTATCTCTATATACTAACAAGTTTCTAACCGGTAGCCAGTTAAGCTGGCGCAGGGCTGTAGTGACATGATCGTATTTCCTAGTATTCGTTATCTTACAGGCAAAGTTCTGAACGGCTTGGAGTTTCTCAGTTATGTTTGTTGCAGATGTGTTTGACCACGCTGTCGAACAGTACATAAGTTTGCCGATTACGAGGGCTGAAATAATTAATGTTGTTTCATCGAAACTGTGCTCGACACGATTTATTTGGGAAAGTTTAGCCATACACGAAGACGCCAATTTACTGATATGGCATTTCCCCCACCTATTTACAGTTCTTCTAGCGAGGTGTCAATTTCAAACCAGTCTCATGTACTGAGGTGCAGCATATTATTTCAGCAATGCCATCGAACAAGTCCCCGGGTCCTGACAAGATTAGTATGCGAGTGATGAAGGACTGCCTTCCAGTCATCCTGGGACCATTAACAGACATTATTAACCACTCTCTCGACTTCAATATTCCCGGATGCATGGAAGGAGGCTGAATTAATACCACTGCTGTAAGAAGGGGATCACGAGGTAGCATCCAATAATAGACCACTCTCGCTGCTTGGTGTCGCCTCAAAAATCTGTGAAAGAGTTCCGCTCAATCAGTTCAACTCTTTTCTCCTAAGGAACGGTAGTTTGTCTTCACATCAAGTGGAAATAGAAAGAACCATTCTACTGAAACAGTGAACATTTTAACGAGCGACGCCATGTTGGACGCAATGGACGTATAGATGCTGATCTGAATTGGGACAACAAATGTACAAGCTAAATCGATCAATTCCAGAAACAGACGTCTTAAATTTCTCCATTATGAGTAATATGGAGTTATAGGGAATGATATAAATGCACACCTTAAAACCCATGTGAAGAACTTAAAGCAGTTAAAATTCGTTTATTATGGCTGGTTTTATCATATTTATTAACGTTATTAAAACCGCTTTCAACAGTCCTTGTGACGTAACAGGTTTGCCATTGCCTTTAGTGGATTTCGTAAGTTTAATAACTAGATAACGAGATGAGGTTTCTATTGGCCGATGTTGTCCGCTTGGTTCAATGTAGTCCTATTTCATATTTCGGGAATAATATTCTTTGTCCGAAGTATTTCCATATCTCCTCATGCGTTAACCAGAAATAAAAGAAAATACACAAGGGAATGGTCACGTGATCTGAAATGGGGCAACTTTGAACCAAGCGTGAAAAGGCTTATTGGCGGAGGATCAACTAACAACAGAAACTAAAAGCCAGAAGTCTATATATTTTAGCATAACAAAGTTACGGGATCGACCTTTGGAAGCAATCTCGTTCCCAGAGCCCACGATCTTTTGGACAGCCCTGTATCTTGGCGCTGACTAAAAGATCGCGGTAACCACTTTATTTTGTCGCAGGCGCTAGTTGTTCGAAGGTAATTTATAGTTGGCGGTCGAAGAGCCAATCAAATTTCGAGTTTACCGATAATCGTGGCCTGGTTATGCTAACACACTTCTTCAATTAGTTGCAATTAATCCGCGAAACAATTTCAGTGTATATTTAGGTCCGATTCAAACGTCGAACGTTTCATGCGCCGAATCGAATTAGTTCAAAAGAAGCCACCGAAAAAGATGGCGGCTTTTACCCACAATCCTTTGTGCGCGAAAAACTTTAAATCTGTCATAAAATCACGGTAAAAGAGGTTTTAAATCTTAGAAACAAACTAGTACAAGTTCTGTTGCCAATATACTGTCATTGAAGAGAATACAGGATTTCTGCTTGTTATTTGGACGTGTTAGGTTCGCAAGGAACTTTTGCAGCAACCTCGTCCCCAGGGTCTTCTCGGTCAGGCTGCCATCTTGGATCGCCATCTTGGATCTGACCGAGAAGACCCTGGGGACGAGGTTGCTTTTGCGGTACGGTGGAAGCGTTCGGCGCATGAAAAGTTAGACGTTTGAATAGAGCCTTAGATATAAAAAAAAAACGCTTCGTGTATACCGGGCTTAAGGTTTGAAGATATATTTGTCAAATTCAGAAGTGTGAACTATAATGCAAAAAAAATCGTATACTAGCTGCTATGATATTTCATATTAGATTGATTAGGTCGTTAACCAGCTAGCAGCGCTTTTCATTCACACAATTTTCTCTTGCTTTTTTCAGTGCGAAATACACCACTTTATACAAGTTAAAGACAAATGCGGGGCCCTTAGTGAACTATGAGACTTATTCACGGAATAACATGGTCATACCTCACTGGCTAAATTAATTTAAAAAAAACTGTCAATCACTCCTATAAAAAAACAATCCCAGCATTCTCCACGGTCCTAGTTTTCATATTTACCATAGTTATATTTCAAGAAACTTTATTTGTTTGACTTATTTGGTGGCTTCATGCTCAATTTCTATATCATTGTAATAAAAGCTTTTGCCTGTTAGATCACATGGGCTCCTGGGATGAAACCATGAAAGAGGTCGGTCGGTCTAGCTGTCGACAAAATTTAAAACATCCTGGCTTTGATAAGTTTCCCTTGCCATTTTGTTTACGTTGCTGAACTTTAAAATATTGAGAATAGCAGGAAAATAGCCGAGGTAATTTACCATCCTGGACTGACCGACCTCGCTTTTGTGATTCAACCCAAACCCCTAGCCTGCTATGCAGACGTATTTTTCACTCATAAATTCGAAGAAAAAAGGTAACGTCTGCTTACCCGTTACTTAGTTTCCAATATGCACACCTCATTGCGTTATGGACCAATCAGATTTTACCTTCCATATCCTGGAAAGTGACGTAATGTTGCATTTAAAAGGGATTCAGACAATACATTTGCCATTGACCAATCATAGCAGTGTTCACTTCACTAAAATTCTAACAATGACTTTGATTGGGCAGAAAAATAAAACAAACCTGCTGACGTCATGCTTGCATATTGGAAACTAATTAAGCGCTCGGGAAAGCAGACAAAAGAAAAAAGTATGTCTGCATAGCAGGCTACCCAAACCTGCAATGGGATTTGCGTGTGGTACTATAAAAATATATTTTTTTAGTGTCAAATCACTCCTATAAAAAAGTACACAAAACGGTCCACCACTATCTCTATCGAAGGTTTTCATTGGTTGTTTTCATCTTTACCACCACCAAAGTTTCTTGAAATGGATAAAATTCTTTTTTTTGTTGACCCGTCAAGCAAACCGGTTTATAGCGGAAGGAACATTCTCGCTTGGTGTTTATTTTAATCAAGCTCTCGAAGACTTGAAAAGTTAAAAACTCGGTAACATTAAAGTAAGCTATTTTAACTGCCAGATGCCAGCACAACTTTACTGGCGCGTCAAGCGAGATAAGTGTGTGAACCAAAAAGCACTGCAAAACAAACCTTGTATATAAATGTGTTGCTTAAGTAAAGTATGAACTCGTACGATTATCAACGTAATTAGTATTTTAACGGTTATATATATTAAAGTAAATTATCATCGATGAAAATTTACACGCACTGTCTTCTCTAATGATGTTAAGGTATATGCACCGGTTATTTCTTGATTTTTTTTGGGGACAGCTTCGGGTAAATCCTTGATTTTTCGAAGCTTTTTGCAGCCTTCAGGCTAACAGTAGGAGGAAAATAACTTCAAGGAACAATATTATTTGCAAACAGCTATAAAAGGCCAAAAATTAGCGATTTTTATGGCATCAAATTTAACCGGTTGCAGCTATACATTTCGTTAAACTCAAACACTACAAAACGGGTGACCATGACTGAGGTCATTAAATGGAGTATAACGTGATATTTGACGATAAAAACGTCGTTGAAATACCGCTAGGGTGATAAACCCGTTGGTGTTGTAGTATAGTTCATATTTATTCACGTCCTTTTGAAAGATACATTCTCGCGCCCTTTTTCTGGTAACGCGAACACGTTAGTACTTTCTTGCGCAGCAGTATTGCGCAACACTTCTCAAATTCAACACGACTATTTTTAACGACAATTTGTCACGCAACATGGTTGCGCAAAAAGTAGTGTAACATGGCGCGCTGAATGATTTTTTTAACGCAATCTTCATTGCAGCAACTTGTTGCAAGTTTTTGAATTACCTTCAAAAACCAGTAACATTGTTGCCCGAAGTTTCTTGGAGTTGTTTCGTATAACACCCTTGACTTTTCGCGCACGAAAATGAATATACGACAAGAAACAAAGGGTGTCAGAGTAGTAGCAAGCTAGATGTTGCGCTAAAAATCGTCCTGTGTAACATACCCGTTGCCGCAGCAATGTTACGCTTAAACGTACTGTTGTAACATGCGCTAAAAATGTTGCACGAAAAATCGTCGTTAAAATGGTCGCGTGTAACTTCAAACGCAGCAAAATATGAAAGATTTTGGAGCATTCGGAAAAAATGCCAAACTGGTAAAAAAAAAATACCTGAACAAGTTTGACTCAATCAAACCTTGTTTTCAGCCCCAAGTTTTAAGTTAAAATATTGCTCCAAGCCAGTAAAGAAAAGCCCGGCTTAAGTTATTAACAGTCAGCTCAGTTGGATTCCATTTCGATAGTGATACAACACGAATTCGTCAACAACCGAATAGGCAACCTTGCACGACAATGGTAATACATTACGGTTAGCTCGAGGACTTGGCGCTCCGCCTGTTCACATATCTCCACTCTTTGAGCGCATACGTGCTGTATTGATTGGGAATTCAGTTGACTCCACTCTTTGAGCGCATACGTGCTGTATTGATTGGGAATTCAGTTGACTCTTTAGGGGTCGCTCCGATTTGATCACTTCAGTGCGTTATATGTACAATGTGTTTTTCATTAGAAAAGGCTTACATTCCACGCCGTGGATCACGTAATACGTATAGTTTGATGTTCACATAAAAATCTCCACGCATGCGTGTTCGGTACGAGCTACATCACCACCAGATGCTTAATAAAATACAAAGTAAAACTGCAGCTAGAAGCCCGTTGAATGATACGGTTGTTTTCACGCTGCCATTTTTGACTCGCTTTCCAAGAGTGTTTCCTCCATCACCACCTACACCTCCCCCCTTCATATTTTCATCTCGATCCACCGTATTATCGCTTGTTGTTGGAGAGACGGTCGGTTCTTCCTCGTCAATAGTATTGCCGCTTCCGCTTCCACTGCCGCTCTCCTCTCCGCTGCCCTCGCCTTCTCCAACCACATTCACGTCCTCGCCGGCTAAAGCCGATTTTAGACGTTGAGTGATGGTCTTGAGCTGTGAGATTTGTTGCTGTACTATTGAACTCGATGTACTTAGCGGGGAGCCGATGTTATTATCGCCGGAGCTTGTATATCTGAAAGGAAAAACGAGTTACGATTGGAGTATAACAACAATAACCTATACTTGGAACGTTAAATATACAATGATATTTGTACGCGGACAATTATCTATTCCAAGAAGCGAAGTTCAAGAGTAACTTACAGAGTTTTGAGTAACAGAGTTTGGAGGAACAGATAATGTCCAAGAACAAATATTAGTTCTTATAATACAAATATTTTCTCTCGCGCGTGATTGGTTGCGCGAGCGGGAAATATCAGCGAACACACCCCGTGAGACAGAGTATATTTGAAGGATGATAACAACAATAACCTACATTGTGGCGTCGAAAGATGCCCTGATATTAGTCCTTGGACATAATGTTATCCTCCAAGCTCAGTTTGCGTCCTACTTCGCTCTCGAAAACTGTTCTCAGATCAGATAATGTCCGCGGACGATATATCAGGGCATATTTCGACGCCACAATTAGATTATCGCATTCATATTTCACTGGCATGAACTGGGTTATGGTTATTGTCTAATGCTTCAAATATTTTATTTAGGGAGTTTTGTGCGCGCTACGCTCACATACCCATTCGCTGATACCCGTTACCTGGCAGGCAGTCACGCGGAAAGATCACGATGATAAATGTCAATAACGTGACATAAATGAGAACAGGTGCGTCACGTAACCTACACCGCGGCAAAACGTCACGCTTTTGACGAGCCCAGCGCGCGCGCGACCCGCAAGTTTCCCGCCGAAACTAAAAAGAAACCAAAGTTTCTAAATTTAATGAACTACTTAAAAGCTATTAGCTTTTTAAACATTGAAATTCATAAAATTGAGAGTGTTGTTACACTATGTGCAGTTTTAGTCTAAGAAAATCCACTCGAAGTGATCAGTCGACCTAACTCTGTAATTTGATTGGATCAGAAAGATAAGAACAACGGGAAAGCCATTTCAGTGTTATGGCATAGAGCGGATTGGTTTTGCGTTTACTGAGCTCTCCTATTGGCTGAGAAAGTAAACCAACCAATCAGAATCCAAAGTAAAACCAAACGCAAATTGGGTTTGGTTTTGCTTTAGTTTGTCATTGGCTCACAGGGAAGCCATTTATGAGTTACTTGTGATTACTCGCTCCTATGATTGGCTGGCTGTGGGTAATTTGCGTTTGGTTTCACTACACTCAACTGAAAACCGCTCTATACGACATCTATTATTGTAACTATCCACTAGATACTGCGGGTCCTTGTTTAAACACTGTATTCAGGACTTCACATGAACTTCATGGCCTTCACTTCGTATAAGTACCTTTTACCCAGATCTTTTAAGCAAAGAAAAAAAATTATCAAGTTAATTTTACCTTCCAATGGCTGTTCCGTTCCAACACTTGTTAGGATCATTTCCTACACTTTGTGCCGTACAGATTGAAGTTGGTAGTCTGGTCCAGAAGCCTTTACTGCCCGAGATTTGAGTCGTAAATTCCTTGGTCAGTCTGGAAGTAGTAGAAGGTGTTATTTTAGCAGGGTAATCATATCAATAAAAATTACAATGTTTAAAATTTCATTGTTATCAATAGAAGCCCTAAAATATATAGGAAAGTCAAGAACAAATACAGCCACAACGATAAAATGAGCCTTCTGCAGGAATGCAATCACGTGGTTGTACTGGGTGGCAAAAAAATCTTAATTCATATATTTAAAGCACTTGTACGAGATCGGTAGCGTTATCAGCAAAACCTGTTTGTAAATGCTATTTTCCAACTCTTTCTAAAACGGCGTTTTTAAAGATAGCTTGCCACCCAGCATCCATGGCAATGCCTTTCCCATGGAGATCACGAGCTCAATTCATTCGTTTACGAAGTATTATATCAGCATGTGACTGTTTCCTGGAAAAGGCCTATCTAAAAACTACGGGTTTAAAAACTACGAAAAAATCTAAGCTTTACGACCGGACAGGAGTTAGTGGATTACATATGCACAGATGACGTCACAAGTGAACAAAGAAGTGCGCCACGAGACGCCGTGGAGTGGTGTAACTGATGTTCTTTTTACATTTTGATAAAACAAACACACAGGGAAATGAAATCCTTTTGTTTTGTGCAATAGTTAATTAACTTTTCCAAATGAAACAGCGCATGCGTGACCTTGTGACGTTATCTGTACTCTAATAACACGTGAATAACCACTGTCATCTCAAAGAGATCAGTAAACTGGGATCTCTAGCATGAAAATAACCACTATCATCTCAAAGAGATCAGTAAACTGGGATCTCTAACATGAAAATAACCACTGGCATCTCAAAGAGCACCTATAAATCAACAATTTTGTATAGTTAATAGTATAGGATGAAATTCCGAAAAAATATGAGGATGGAATTTACAGACTTGTGTGGGATTTTGCAGTCTTGTGTACACCTAATTTGCATAATGTCAAAGTTAAGTTTTCAGGAGAAATAACTCTTTCCTCTAAAACAGTATGTTTATGTAAGTAAACTGTATAAGTTTAAAAATTACATGGCATTTCTCTGTGTAGTTATTAACGTTTTGGAATCTGAAAAAAACATCAAAACGACGTTATGTACGCACGACTGCAAAATCCCATACAAATGTCTATAAATCCCAACTCTAATATCTTTTTCGGGATTTCATCCTACACTATTAAAACTTTCCCCCCAAAAAGTACTTATGTGCTCTTTGAGATGACATGTTATTTCCATGTTAGAGACCCCAGTTTGCCGATCTCAAAAATCATCACCTGTGAATAAGGTGTATCGACCAATTGCTGGGTTGCACGTGACGTCATGGCCGCCATGTTGGTGGACGTTAACAAAAGATTCCTCATTAGCTTCTCTTGTTAGTTCCACCAACATGGCCGCCACGGCTTTGACATTTGAATCTCTGGGGATTGGTTGCAACCCAAGAATACACAACTAGAGTACGTGCACACACACCAGTCAAACTTGAATATAAAAAAATTCCAATAAAAAGATCATTGAATGTACAGATATGCGAAATGCAACACTACATTACAGACCTTCTTAAGTTTGTTCCTGCAGCTGATGTGGGCAGGGCATCGCCGCTGTCTTTAGAGTAATCGGAATTACGTTTCATTCTTTCAGATCCCTCGATGAAAAAGTCGTCTGTTGACCGTTTGCTCTTGCCTTTTGGTGTGCCGCAACCATCAAAAATCTATACAGAAAAAAGGTTTCAATGTAGATAAGAGTCATATCTAAAGTTGAAATAAAATTTATAAAAAAGATCCCGAAGGCAGTAGACCCAAGCCCCTCCCTCTCGATGCCTTCTCGCGGTTAAAATAATGATTATCATTAATTGCCAAATCGCTTTAAAATGGTGATAATCATTATTCTAAGACAAATCCAACCCGAACCACAAACCTAACCATAATAATAATAAATGGTTAAACAGTCAACAACTCTAGCAGCATGGTGCATGGGTGGCAAGGAAGGAAGAAAGCGTGGGTTTAACTGACTGATAAATTTTGTGAAAGCCTCATCACACAAGGCAGCACAGCGTCTCCCCCTCCTCCTCCCAATAGCCTGTTCACAGGCTAAGAAGAAAATCACCAAAAGTAACATCAATTCTCATTATAGACTCCTGTCTTCAAGAAGTTGTTGAAAATGCCCGTGCGAACCATGGTTTTTGTCGTTCTTGTCCAATCAAATTTCAGAGTTACGGCACGGTTACAGTATGGTTTCTACTAGTACGGTCACACCGCGGCAAAACGTCGTGCTCCGCTCGCCAAAAGAACGAAGGCTCTGGTTTCAAATACAAATACAAATACAAATACAAATACAAATACAAATACAAATACAAATACAAATACAAATACAAATACAAATACAAATACAAATACAAATACAAATACAAATACAAATACAAATACAAATACAAATACAAATACAAATACAAATACAAATACAAATACAAATACAAATACAAATACAAATACAAATACAAATACAAATACAAATACAAATACAAATACAAATACAAATACAAATACAAATACAAATACAAATACAAATACAAATACAAATACAAATACAAATACAAATACAAATACAAATACAAATACAAATACAAATACAAATACAAATACAAATACAAATACAAATACAAATACAAATACAAATACAAATACAAATACAAATACAAATACAAATACAAATACAAATACAAATACAAATACAAATACAAATACAAATACAAATACAAATACAAATACAAATACAAATACAAATACAAATACAAATACAAATACAAATACAAATACAAATACAAATACAAATACAAATTACCGAGGGCTTAAACTTTTTTAGTAAATAATTTTATAACTTAGTAAACTCACAGTGAATTACAAATTAAGAGAACTTCAACCTGTTAAAGTCTTAGGCTTGACTTATCTTTTAAGTAGTTTTCTTATTTTTTTTGCGAAACATTTCACGTAAATACGCATACGTACTTAAAATTAGAAACAGGGGTGATTTCTTTTAGTTTCGGCGGGAAACTGGGAAGATCAGACGTGTGCGGCTCATCAACAGCGCATGCGCGTGACGTTTTGCCGCGGTATGGGTTATTAAGGGTACGTTTTTTTGTCCAACAATGTTACGAACATTTCTGTTCCGGCTTCCGCGATGTTTCCCACTTTTCATACAATCAGATTGGAGATCTGTGTGTAACACTGAGACACACAGCAATTAACTCTTTGGGTCGATTACTTTATAAACGAAAGTCGTGTATTAAAGTGTTCAAAAAGATACACAGGAGTCTAAGATATAAACTGTTTTTAAAATATCGGCCTATATTACTAACGTCAAAACTTGTTTGAATTTTATCATGAACCTTTCAGCCAATCAGAAACAAGATTGTGACGTTAATGATTAACATTATCGAGTAAGGCTTACCTTCTTTGAAACCACTTCGTTTGTCTCCTGGTTTTTCATAATAGCGAAAGAGATCTTTACCCCTATTGGAACGATGACATTCTCAATGCTGAAAGGTCCCTCGAGTTGGTGTATCACCTCATGCAAAGTGCTGATGTAGTTGTCCCATGGGATATTCAGATCCTTAAGATCCATCAAGCAGTTCTTGTAGGAATCAGTACACAAAGCACTGCAAGGCAACACAGCCGTTTTTCCTTTACACCACGAGCAATACATCATCTTTGTAAGCTCATTCTCGCATTCCTTCGATGCTGACAACCCTTGTAGCTGTTTAACAACACTGAGACCGACGTTTAAGGCTTGGACGAATGTACGAGCAGATACAAATGCTCTTTTGAGTTGTACTGATAGAGTTTGCTTCGCTTCTCCAAAAGGTTTCAAGTCGTCCATATATTTAGTGACGCAGTCGAGGTAACTTTCCGTGAAAACGTAGTTCGCGTTCATCAGCTGGAACATTTGCCTCATGAGGCTGGAGAAAAAGTTGTTCATAACTTGTGCAAGATCAAGACTTTCGCCATTATAATATTTGTTCAAATCCAGGAAGAGGTCAGTGAAAACTTTAGAGTGCTGCTGATAGAACTGTCCATAAGTCTTGATGAACATTTTGTTGAGGTCCTTTTCAGAATTCTTGATAAGTTCTCGGAAAAATGCTGCACAGGGAAAAAGGAGAACAAAGGACATTAGTTCAAGCTAAAAAAATCAATCAAAATATAAACGAGTATTTATTTGAGCTCGAAATTAACACTCGCGCAAGCTCGCAAAAAGCTAATTATACTAGTAAATTTCTGTTAGGCAGGGATTTTCCTTTACAGCCAAAACAGGTCAAGCGTAGAAATGATGTTTATTATTCGAAATTTGATTTCATTCTTCGTTCCAAACTCCATTATTAAAACAAAACTTGCAAAATTCAAATTGAGCCACCAAACGAATTTTGATCGTATTTATGTGCACAAGGCTTGTACATCTTATTCCATAGCGTATTTGACTTGTAGTCTCCTTCGCAGCCGTTCTTGGTGTTGTCACGCATGCGCAAACGCTAGACCCAAGAACGGCTGCGAAGTTTAGGCTCATTTTGAATTTTGCAAGTTTCAATGGCTCCAGGCTAGAGAGGTACGCTTGACCTGTTTTGACTGTAAGGTACAACTTAAAGTCTGAAAACCTCACACAAACGAAACATATTTACAAGAGTTTGTAACCTTATTTTCGGGTTTACCTCGGTGTAAGAACCATTCCCTAGACACCATGCCCTCGCGCGCTCGGCGAGTAGTCGTATTACAATTATAGTGTATTGAATACTATAATACTATAATTTATGCAGCTACTCATCATTAGTGGAAATAAATACGTGAAAAAAACGATTGCCACCAAGCGAATTCACTCGCGGTCTAGCAGTTAGGGTAGGGTTGTGTCAGTCGTTCTATAAATCTTATCTTCCTGGGTTCGAAAACTACGCTGAGCGCAGTGAATTTTTTTTTTCAAGTAGACCGAGGCTCTCCAATTCCTTGTAAAATTTATAAGTGCCTCTCTCCCCAGTCCCCCTCTTCTTCTATTCGCCTTAAGAGCCTGGAACAGACCAGCCTTGTGTATACTGACAACGCATTCTCCCCGTTGAATTAACAATTATCCTGAAATGGCAAACACGCTTGGAACAATGATAATCGTTAATTCTACGACAAAGCCTAACCCGAACCACAAACCAAACCCTAACCATGGGACGAGTTCACGGGTAAACGACGGGTTCTCACTCACCTAGAGCTAGGGTTCACAGGTAAACAAGAAGAGAAGGTAAAGAGAGGAAAAATATGTTTTGAGCGCTCCTACTCGGACTCGAACTCGTAGCCCTTTGCGTGTACTGCAGTGTACTGCAGTCGTCATCACTACTACACTAGGGAGCTTAAGCAACCAGGACGACGACGGCAATGACGACGAAACGTAGAAAAGGGTTTTCTCCTGAGATTTGATGTTTATTATTTCATTTAGTTACCTTCAAGTGCCTTTTATAACCATATTTTCGGAAAATGTGATCAGGACAGAGTTCCATTCAGGCCGAATGATAAACGCTGTGATTTACTTTTTAACGTTCGCGTTCTCCTTTGAACGTAAAATTTGGTGTTTTCACGTTGTGTTTTTGCAGAGAACGGTCAAAATGTAGGCGACTGTGTGCATTTTCACGTGCGTCTATTGTATTCTGTAATTAAGGCTATTGTTTTAAGCCGTCGTCCTAGACCGGCCTACCGCCGTTCGGAATGTAACAAATCTTTATCTTTATCCTTGACTGGTTTTCAGAATGTCATTACAATTACGATTATCGTTATTTCAAGCGTGTTTTCCATTTAAGGATAGTTGTTAATTCAACGGGGAGGATGTGTCATACTGAAGAGGTCTATTTAAAATGTGATTGGCTTGATTGTCTTCAGCAAATTCAAGGATAAATTCACTGATCTCAAGTGACCAACACGAAATCCGATGCTTTGAAGTAAGCGATTCATTGTGAGATTTGCTGAAGCCTGGTGCGCTGAGTAGATATACAATTTAGGCCTAAATTTCGGGTGTTTCTTATGTGAGTACCAAGACAAACAATTCTTGCTTCCGGATAGAATTATTCGTAACCAACCACCACACATGCACCAAATCTCTTCCCAGAGACTACAAGAAACAAATGGTTCCCCATGTTCTATTTAACACCAGATGTACAGAACGTGAAGAGGACAAATAAGTGCGCCGCGAGACGTAGTTGAGTGACATAACTGACTGATGTTCTCTTCACGCGGTTTTGACGTCGGCAAATGACATCTTTTGTTTTATACAGTAATTAGCGAACTTTCTCAACAAAACTGATTTGATGACGGCGACTGGTTCGTTACGGATAACGTTTTGTATAGATGGGTTGCACATGACGTCATAGCCGCCATGTCGGTGTACCTTACAATAGATTCTTCGTTAGCTTCTTTTGTTCGGTACACCAGCATGGCCGCCATGCCCTTTGTCATTTGAATCTCTGGGGATTGAGTGAAACCCATCTATTAACAAACTCTTCGACAGTTTTTAAAGCTAACTCGGATCAAATTTTTTTTTTACAACAGTTCTCTTCAAGCACAGTGCAGGAGTTCTGCATTTTGTTCCCCCCTTCTTTTTTCTATTTGGATAAGTTTTCGTATGGATTACAAAAAAAGTTTTCAAATCATAGCGTGCAACCTTTACTCTTAGAGTCACTCCAACGTCGGTGTTGCGTTGACGGTAAATAAAAACATTTATTTAAACACGTATACTGTGTTTTATTACAACAGAAACGAAAGGAGGAAGCTAAGTACACCTACGGAATCGGTACAAACCTTAAATTAAAACAATAAAAAAGATTTATAGTCCAGAAAAAGACAATAAAGAACGTGAATTGCAATTGCAACGATTTGACCCATTATAAAGATTTGAACTGCCTTAAAAATGCATCCTTATTAAAAATGCTAGCGATGACTGGTCTCCAAACAATAAAATTCTTTACATTTGTCCGGGCAAGTTTGCCAATAACTGATAGCAAGTACAATTTGGCTGGTTGGCCAACATAAATCGCATTTACGCTTTATTTTCAAACTAAAATTAGCTAAATTTAATACTAATTTAGTTGACGTCAATTAATTAAAAATGTCACGTGCCAACGGTCCTCATATTGAGATGCGGTATGACTAAGTATAGTTGATAGACTATAGTCCTAAGTAGGTCCAAAGCATAAAAACTGCTCAAGTAAAGACCATGGATGTTTGCTTTCGAAAATAAGGGTTCATACTTAATTCAAAGTACGTCACTTAACAAACGATCTGTCAATCAAGGTACATGGCAAAACCGGTGAACAAGTCAATTGAACAAGTAGCCTGCTATAGCAGACGTAGTTTTTCACCCTGATAAATTCGAAGAAATATAAGCGGCAGAATACATTCTACAACACAACCTCACTTAGATCTGTCCCGATTCGTGTTGTGTTTCATTATTAGCATACATTCAAAGCGAACGTCAAAATGCAAGCTTTAAAAAAACGATATTGTTCTCTTGATCACTTGATTTCAAATACTCGATTACTTAATTTTATTTGCTTTAAAAAGTGTTTTGATAGTTCCCATGCTAAGTGGAATACTTTCCTAAGTATGTTCTAAAAGGATGGTACGAATGTACACTTAAAAACGTACTTCGGCTTCTGGTCTTTGAAAAAGCCGCGTCACTACGGCTACAAAATACGCTTCGCAAACTGAAATTAACCCCGTTTACAACCGAAGTAGGACTCAAGACTTTAGGCCTAATGCACTTATCAGCGGCCATCCGGGGCGGCGACACCCGCGGACATCCCACAGACAGACAGACAGACAGCGGTTGTTTATTGGCACTTTGTAAAAATACTTTTACATAAGTGGGAGTCCAATAATAATAATAGACTGGGTAAAAAAATGGAAAGCTAGCTATCTAAGGCAGTGCCTTTTTTCTCTTTTGGAAGCAATCATAAATATATTTCGAAATAGTTTTCATTAATTTTCTTGGTGGATTTATAAGTAGCCTAAATTGTTTGTCAGCAGTTAGGTGTTGAAATTGGAGGTTGTTATGTTCTCTCAGGATCTTTAGTCAATTGTCTTTTTAGGTCAGTGTAAAATCCACAATTGGTGAGAAAATGTTTTTCATCTTCTTTTTCAATGGTGCAAAAAGGGCACCACCTCTCTTCGGGGGGGATATAAGGGCGAACATGTCTCCCCTTTTCGATCATTAAATTATGATTGCTTATTCTTAACTTAGTTAGTGAGATTCGGTGTTTTATGTTCTTTATTTGTAAGAGATAATCCTCTAGCGCGACCTCTGTTTTGAAGGTATGGAAAGTTCTTAGTTTGTTTTGCTGATTAGAGTTATTTTTATTGTCGTTAAACAAGCTAGAGAGGCATTCTTGTCTTTCAATATCTCTGGCTCTGTTGAGAAATACCTTTGGAAATATCTTGAGTTCAGGATTTGAGTTGCCAAGCAACCAAATTTCACCAAAACCGTACTTATATAAAATATTACATATTTTTTGTGTCCAAGTATCATTATCATTTGTACTTTTCATTTCCTTATAAGCTTTTGAGAGCAGCGAGTTATTGTCAAGAGCGAGAAGACAGGATTCGTTCACCTTTGTCATAATTTTATGTCCCTGGGTCCGGGGGATTTAGATTGTTTTCTCACTTCACTGACGATACCCGCGGGACAGACTCTCGGGATTTGCAATGAATTGGTCAGCGGTTATATTCTTACGATCGAATAGGTTGCCGGATGCACATCTGGAGAATTCTTCGCCTTGTTCATCACGTTCATTGCAAAGATGGATCAGATAATGAGTTTTCTGTTGTTGTACTCTTGATTCAATGTTTAAAGCAAGTATTAATTAAAAGCCTTTGTCACATTACATTACATATCACTAAAAGCGTGATTCAATAACGATCGAAGAAAAACGTGTCGTGCGACCCTCGGATCACATGGAACTGCGATCCCTGCGATGAAGTTGCTACGAACCAGTTGCTACTACCCTTTATACGATCCTTGCATTCGCGATCGCAGATAAAGAAAGAATTCTGCGATTCTTGCTATCGAGAAGCTGTGATCGTTGCGATTTTATGGAACCAGTCTTTTAACCGTCAGCGAAAAGTAGAGGATGCACCAGATCTCGTGTTAATATAGTCGTTCGTGGTTATATAGGCGCGAGTGAAATATAATTCGACGGGTTCGGCGGCGTTGCTGGCACGTCGACCCTAAATTGATCCTCTACCGAACGTAATTTTTAATAGGATGGGCGCCACTTTTTCGACCTTCGGATGCTCACTCCTGTCCCGGGGGTAGGGATTGTTGGTGGGAGAAATTTTGCCCCGGGGTATGAGGACTGAATTTGTTGACAGCATTTTGTGTTGGACTTTCGGTTACACTCGATTGGCCATTTGCACATATGACATCAATAGCCCACTTCCGCAATATGCTTTACTTGTCACATACAAAGGTTTCAATACGAGGCTCCGTGCTAAATTAAATTTATTATTTTCACAGAGAAAAGAATAAATCTAATTTAGCACGGAGCCTCGTATTGAAACCTTTGTGCGTGACAAGTAAAACGTATCACGGAAGTGGGCCATTGACTAACACTACCAGAAGTCTTTGCGCGGTTTCTTTTGTTCCTCTCAGCCCATTGTCTGGTATTCTCACCAACGTTGGAGCAACTCTATTGGTGGGTACGGGTTGCAACCCAACCCCCAGAGATTCAAATAACAAAGTTATGGCCGCTATGTTGGATGAACTAACGAGGAATCTTTTGTTGTATCACGATTCACTGATCACTTTGTTTACTTTTGAGACGCCAATATAACATGGTATTGGCGTCTCAGAATACCAGCCTCTGATTGGCTCTTGCGCGAGCCCTTGCAGTTACATGGGTTCCAGGTCAAATTCAAAAGTAGTTTGTTCAACAGCAAGATTTCTACAATTTCACCTTCAAAACACTGTAAATTACAAAATACAAACTATTCAATCCTAACGGTAAGGTTGGCATTGTAGTTTTCGTCAGAAATCTAACACTCTTATTCGCTAAAAGTACAATTTTCACAATTTTTGAAGAGATTTCAAAACACGTCGCGAAAGTTTTCGCCACTCAAGCCGTGAAACCGTTGCCATAGATATACTAAGGCGCTTTTGAGAATTGAAATTACGATCAGCATAAGTTTGGTGCTTCATTCTCTTCTTTCTTTTAACAATTCACGACTTAATTGTTGAATCGTGATACAAAACTAATTGCGATTTTGAGACGCCGATACCGAATTATATTGCCGGCGTTGGAAGAAAATATATTCTTCGTATTGGGATTCGTCGCTGCGCGACTCCGCCCAATACGGAATATATTTTCTCCCAACTGGCCGGCAATATAATTCGGTATCGGCGTCTCAAAATCTCAATTAGTTTATAATATTTGTCATCCAACATGGCGGCCATGACGTCACATGCAACCCAGCAATATGATCTATGATGACTGTAGAGGAATACAGCAAGTAGAAACAGTTCACACGAAGCCAAAGACCACGTTCTTGACGGCGCCGGCCATCTTGGCACCTATTAATTGAAATCCCCATTTCTAGAAAGACGAGGAGTTCCTTTCAAGATGCTCATTGTATACTGACCTAGGTGTCTAGCACATATTTATTTTTGACACGTAAACTTTGGAAAAACGTGTCGCAGGCATAAAACAGGAATGCGTCACTGAATTTTTGAGGCAGTTGTCATTTTCCTTTTTCCGAGAGGCAATTCACGAAATCGTGCCCCCTTCTCTAAACCTGACCATGGGGAATCGTAAGAAGTCCAGATTGCGGCCGGATAATGTTTAAACTCACGACCTTCCGTTTGTCGGATTAGTGCATACGAGCTATTTTCAACGTGCGTCACTTGGGAACTTTCTAGAATGCTTGCTTTTCGAAGTATCTTCATTACGTTCTGCCGACAAACATCTAACGAGATTGCGACTAGGCTAAACGATAGTCTACTTAGTAACCCTGGGTTATCTGACAGATTTTGGTTACATAATGAACACATTTTTGTTCACGTTTGTTTTGTACAAACATTCATACTTAAGTTTCTTGCGTAATCTGCAGGAAAATACCAAAGCCTAAGAGAACAGCATTATTCTCACTTGTTGCTAAAGCGTTTTATTTCACAACATCTACGTCCAAACGACGAAACTTGAATCAGCAAGATTTGCTGCCAACTTTTTAAAGCGACTGGTTTAAGTGATAAGATCAGGACTGTCTCGGGTATAATCACGACAAACGCCTTGTGTTAATACATGTATTTGGTGTTGATTGTTATTTTTGCCTCGGAACCTTTTCTCCCCTTCGTTTCCTGTATTTTTCTCTTCGAAAGATTTACGGTAACTCCATGGTTTGCAAGCAAAAACTGTAATCCCGGATAAAGACATTAGATATAGAACCTTTGATAAACATCAAAATGAAATATAATTTCCTCAGTTTCATAATAATATCAATGACCCATACTTTGACATATAATAGCGAATAGTGCCGATTCATTTAATGCTTGGGCTCGTTGAAAGTAGACAATGAGATTACAACTGACGCCAATTGCAAAATATATGGCCTACATTCAAGCAATCTTTTACTCCAATTTATATATAAAAGGAAACAGTAGACAAGAATAGCAACACAGTACCTCAAGTGCTAGGAAGACATATTCCAGACAGTTTTGTTAAAAATCCTCTTAACCCTGACGTTTCAACTTCATCTGCCCTGCACTCCACTTAGTAATAAAACCATGACATTTTTTGAAGCTAAGTATTTAGCTGGTAAAGAGGGGATTAAAATTAGGATTTAGATAATGGCACATAGTATTAATAGTCGAGTTCATTCCATGGAAATACTAATGTATTCATTTCCCGCATTTTCAGGTGATGAGCTTACCTTTTTTACAGAAAGAAGGGTGGGCTTAATAATTAAGAAAGGAAAAGAGTTACTAGGGGTATACAGCAAATTCCTGCTCCACAAAATTGACAAAATTAATATAGAGAAAAACAGGCAAACCATGAAAAAGAGATGCATACAAAAGAAAGCAATAGTTTCGCCTCCAATATTGGCTATATGAATTCAAATTAACATTAAAACTACTTCCCACAGAAATGTGTATTGTAAATACGGGTAGATTTAAGTAAAATCAATAGGATGTCCTTAGCTGTACCATAGACCCATTCGAAAAATGGCGTCCAATTTAACTAACTATTGTTTAGGACTGACTAGCCTCGTTTACACGTTCAAAAGCTTTTGTGTGGACTGACTAGCCTCGTGTTCACGTTACCAGGACAATAGCTTTTTAAATTGGACGCCATTTTTCGAATGGGTTTATAATACACAGATATATAAATGAATCCAATAATAAAAACTAAGCAAAAAATTAAACTATATTATATGTACTAATATACAAAAAAAAAAAATGCTAAGAATTTTAATCTACAAGGATAATCTATAAATTAAAGCATAGTTAATACAAGGGCACCCAAACGAAGTTTTCGGTTAAAAAGCTGTTCGGGAGAGTAAGTTAGCCTAAAACTTTCGGATTTGAAAAAATTGTCCCTAGAAAATCGTTTTCTGAAATACTGGCTAGAAAATTTGTTTGCAATCCCTAGAAAATTATAGAAGAAAAGGGAGACTAAAAGGTTTCCCCTAAAATATTCGTCCCAATTCGTCTGATCAATAGAGTCAGAACAACACATTTTCATTTCCTAAGAATTGCCTAAAGGTAAAAAGAATCCCTAAAAAAATTCGTACCTCCACAAAACTTTGCAACATGAAGTTACTTGGGCTAGAAAATTCTTGTTTCTGTTCTAGACTACTAACAAATTCGTAGGCCGGGAATATTTTGCCATAGTATTTTCGGCTAGGAACTACATGTATGAATAGTTATTGTAACTCAGGTATATATATTATTATAATATAATAATAATATATATATATATCAGTAAGCACATAGAGCTTAAAAGATCAAAACATTAAATATGACAGTACATGGCGCAAAGTCAAGCAAACCAGCGCATATTATTACAAATGTAAGCAGAAAATGCAATTTATGCTTATGAGAAAAAAAAAATTCATTATCTGTAAACCCAACATGGCTTCGCTCAACAAGAGCAAATTGATGTCAAAATGTAGACATGTGAAGAAATTCCTGCTGAACACCTCTATTATCTAAATGTTATGCTAAGCGCGCATATTGATTTGGTAGTGTTCTACATCTCAATGAACCTCTACACATATAATTTTTTGGGGCAGTTGCCTGATGAGTGTTGCTTGTAACACGTGAAACTCAGAGTAGCAGATAAAATGTTTTTACAATCTTAACTACTCTGTATACTCAGTAATATATGTTAGATTGTTCAGTAATAGGACCAGTGAAATTTCAATCAAATGGCTTTTAATATGATTCATCACTCCATATCACGTGCTTGGCTATTGTCTGGATTTAGTAATTTTTTCTTATTGATTCAGCCATCAAAATAGATGACTAGTGGTTATCACAAGAATGATAAATAATACTGCACTAAATACTACTCTAAAAACAAAAGACTTGGCTGCTTGCCTGAAGAAATAAATTCAACACATGTAGACTTAGGCTGGATTACCAGTCCTTTGTTTAGACTGTGCCTAAAGTAAAATGGGTCATGACAAAGTGCAAGTCAGCGTCAAATTAATCAAATTTACAGTTTTGATAGAATATGATATACACTTCAGCAATGTTTTCGTAATTAAATTGATTGTTGTGACAGTTATAAAATACAGGCTCCATACAAGCGTGATCGGTTATTTAAATCTGAAAAATGTCGGGTCTGTACAATATGCGAGCCATGCAAAAAAAATATAATTAATCCAAAACAAAATTTATCCAGACAAATCAAAGTTCAATCGATTCTTTCTTGTACTGATGATGAAACACTCATACAAATCCTTATTCAGTTGACCGGGGGATAGGGAAAGTGCAAGTTGAAAAGTGTGTGTTGTGAGTCGAAATGTTACAGGAAAAAATGGCGGAAAAAAGACATGATCTGTAGCAGTTAGACCTAGATACAAATATCACGTAAAATCGCCTAAATATCATTCCGGAATATCACGTAAAAAGTTCTAAATATCACGTAAAAAGTTCTAAATATCAGGCAAAATTTTCTAAATTTCCCACTAACAAAGATAATGTTAATACAGTTTTAATAAATATTATAATATAACAACCTTTTTTATTATCGTACTCGCATTTTTCACAAAATAAGCTTTTTGCTCAGAGTCTGACCTCTGTACTGACTGCACTAAGCATCATGGGATACATTATTAAGTGGGAAACCGCTGATCCAGATTACTGTTGCCACTGAATTGAGCTAACCAGTTTCAATCACCAAAAACTACGCTGAAAATGCCTAGACCCTCAACAAAATTCCTAAATATCCCAACAATATCCCTTTTTTTCTTCTAAATATCACATTGTTTTCTAAATATCATGGAAGGTTCTAAATATCTAAAAAAATATCATGATATTTGTATCTAGGCCTAGTCGCAGTGCAGAGTGGAAATTTCGAAGATCGGCTGAGTCAAGTCCAAGAGAATTTGACTTTCTTAACGATTAACGATAAAAAGCAAGCATTTTTTTTACGACCTTTCGGAATCAGTATTCTCCAGATACAGAACCGAAATAAACAGAACAGAGATTAAAGAGCCGAGAAGTTTAGAACTGAGCAAACTGGAGAACAGAGTCTGAACTGAACCCGGACTAGAGTATGGACATGATTAGATATGAACCAAGAAAACTGAGCTGAGTGCATGAATAGAATAAATAGAACTGGAAACCGAACCCGATGTTGAAACTGTTTGACGCCCACACACAAATAATTTGAGAAAATTGAACTGACCGAAACCGAACAGAATTTTATGAATCGAATATACAGTACTGAATAAACTACTTTTCGGATTGCAAAAACAATTTATTGAACTGCAAGTGACATGAACGAACTAGTAGGATAAAGAAGAAAAGTATTAAACCCAAAAAAAGTGAGAGAACAAGAAAAACAAGCAAAACTGAACTCTGAGAGGAAATTAATTATAAAATTGGCCAGACCCTTGTGGAAACATCAACAAAGGGTGACTTTTTTCGAGTCTCGCTGGAAAGTAGATGGAAACAACGGTTGTCACGGAAATGATGATTGTTATAGGTTTTAGTTTATTTAGAAGTTGCATGCGTGTTACAGAACTGTTGATGTTTCATGAGTTTAGCACTATGGATTCGGAAACGTACTGAAATACGGCTACGATACATCTACGTAGAGCGGCTATATCAAATGTATATTGGAACAAGAGCTACATGTATATCGAATGTATACTGGAACAAGAGCCCACTGGGCTTTCACTGCATCAATGCAGCCAGACACTCTTTAAGGTGAGCACACACCAGGAGACATTTTGCATGTCCCCTAGTGTATGTCCCACCTTTATGGAGGAAGGGGTACTCCCATAAAGAAATTGTTTTCAGTGTCCAAGGGAGGCACCATTAGAAATGTGGAGGGGGAGGTAGGACTTCCTCAAGATGCACATTTTTTTCGTCGCTGGAAGAATCAGAGATAGAAGAAAGGGAATACCGGTAGTTAAACTAAGTAATAAATTGAACTGAATTCTGATTGCAATCGAAATATTGTAAATTAGAAAGGACTTAGCTCTAAATAACTGTGAGGGTAAAGAGAACAAAATAAACGTCCAGCGAGGTGTACGCTGGTTCAGAAGGGGGAGTCCACATTTCGTCGACTGACTCGGAGTTCCTGTATACGTAAAATTTGATTTTTTTCCATCTCAAAAAGCATTTACAGGAACTCTAATCTCAGCTTTCTTACTTTTTCTTGCAACTCGCATTTTTCAACTCGCATCACTCCCATTCTCCAGTTGACCGACAACTGGTAAGCAAAGCACACACTGGCGGAAGGTGAATTACTTACCTTCTCGCATTCATTTGCAACCAAAACCCTAGCGGTAACTCGAGCCACCGACATAAAATCCGCTGAGCCAACAGCTAAAAATATCAATAGCGCAAGCAAAGCTTTTGGCAACAGCTGGTTACATTGTACAACGTGTCGTATGAATGCGATTGGTGCCTGTACCAAGCATTTTGGCCGAGTGTTTACACCCCTAAATTTGGTCCACAGACCCAAACGTTTTCGGCACGACACATATTTTTGTCGTGTACATATATATGAACATTTCTGGGTCCGCGGACATCTCGGTGCGCCTGGTTGGAGAGCCGTGCTTGAGAATTATAGAAAGTCTACAATAATTATTACCTCAAATAAAGATTTTCAAACATAACAAAGGTATATTGGTTAATAAGAGTTTTATTATATGGCTATTTTGAAATCTATAATAAAAGGTAAAGGCAGGGAATTTCTTTTAAATTTGCATTGCTATACAGCACGTGTAACACTCAAATGGCTTCTCCAGTACTTTTACTGAATACAAGAAACTACGCTTGGGATTTTCAAAACGATAGAGAGTGTCGTTGTTTTTAGGCATGAAATCTAACAAGAGCAAAGCCTAAGCAAAAAGAGTTTTCAAAAGTGAACAGTGTTCATTTAAAATGAGAAATCGAACATCTTTCATCACTTTAATAGTGGCGCGGCAGTCAGTGTTAATTCAAACCTGTCGCTATTTGTGTCCAGACTGGGAATCCACCAGATCTTCATCAACTTTGATAGGATTTCGCAGCAATATAATTGTATGCGAGTATTTTATTTATTTTTTGTATGCGAGTTTTTTTTTCATGGCTCGCATGCTTTATTTGCATGGCTCGCATGGCTCGCATCGTTGGCTTGCATGGCTCGCATGTTGTCCACACTCAAAAATGTCTTCCCTCTTCTTATTCAGGGTCGTAACGAGGTATATTTTCTCTTTCCCAGCGACTGAAACCGAACACGATCTTCCAAAACAGTTATTGTACTGTTTTGGTATGTTTCTTTACGATTTCTTCGTCTTTGCCTTCTCTGTGCACTCATGATTTCTGTGAAATACCATGACAATGGTAACGCTAAAATCGAACTTGTCTACTGCGATATACTCATAGTCCTTCACTGAAGCGCGCAAAATCCATGAACAACATGGCATCGTGTTTCACCATACCTACTGCTCAACATCAAATACTGGAAAAATGACATTCTTAATGACAGATAAGTTAATTGTGTCAACAAAGTTCAGTGGGTGCCAGGAAACTTTGAAACCATTTTTCACGGCGTTATAAATACACGTTTTGTAGCATGTATTCGAAGCTCCTGTACCTTGAGATACTTTCATGTTTCTTTCTTCAACCCCTAAAAAAAGGTGTTCCAGATCTTTGCAGTCAGTGATTATTTTCGCGACAGAATAAGATATCGGAAAACTGAGACAACCTTTTTTAGATCAATTTCTCCACTTTATGAAGGTCGTTTCAGCACGGATTTCCATCCAATTCCCGAGGGATAGGAGCTCCAGGTATAAGGTATGGTGAAATTGGATTAAAATCACAATAAATAAAAGAGTATTTAATAATAATGAAACTCAATCTGTTTTCTACAATCTATGTTTATTAAGCTTTCAGAAAATATATACTTTGTAGGAGTTTTCTTGAATTTAACGCACGCAATTAAAAGTTTTCGGGAAGCACTCTTGAAGGGCTCCTGATACCTAATATGGGTAAAGAAACCTGTGATTCATGAATTTACGGACAAATTGTCCGTGACTTGTGATCGCCAACAGCTCTTCACTACCCTGTGAATTGAACAAACGCTGAATATACGTTCATAAATATTTTTCGACAAACCAAGTTCGCATTCTTGCACTCCGTCCCTTTCGAAGTGGAGCAGTTGCGTATCAGCTTGGCATTTAGCAGCAAATTGTCATTGGACCTGCCTCTTTCTGGATAGACTTTGCCTCGTGCTAGACGTCCCGATTCTTCAGATTATTTCGATCATCATCACGGTAAGGATACGTCCATATTTTTATGTACTATGTGTCACACTTACTTAATGTTTCCCAATTCGATCATACAACTGGCCGAAGCCTGGTACTAAACAAATATTTGTAGAACATTGTAGCTCGACCCTGGGGGGGGGGGGGAGAACTTACATGAAAAATGGGTATGTATATAAAACCCTGACCCTGTTTGACCCAATCCGAGCTCCAAAACCCTGATTGCCCCCTTTTTTGAGAAAAAAAAAACCTGATTGCCCCTTCTTTAAATTGTTTTCAAAACACAGTAGGATATATACCCCGGCCGATATACTGCGTGCCGGGATTGCATGCAAAATATGGAACATTTCAAGTCGGGACGTGTGACGGAAACAAGCGATGGACGCTTTTTGAACAATTGATCATTTGATTAGATTAAGCATTTACTTATACTAACAGGAAACGCGTGTGCATTTCAATCATAGATTACAATGATTGACGTCTAATAGGGTGTGTGTCGCAGATCGTTTTATTATCAAAATAAATTTGTAGTCGAGAGAGAGAGTTTTGTAATCGCGAACGAGAGAAGCACAACATTTCAGTAAATTACAAATAAACGTGAATCAACCAGGAAACGTCAAAGCGTTTTCGACACGTGGCATTGGGTAAACAAATCAGCAGATGAAGTACATAGATAAGTACTGAAGTACGAATTAGCGGCGTCACGATGTATGGAACCTCAGTGCTTGCATGTGGGCAGGCGATCAAAATGCGGCAACAGAATGTCTTTTTTGACATAGTAGCTAAAACAAAAAGAACTGCCTAAAAAATACTGAACCCCGACCCTGACTGCACCCAAATTATACTCAAATCCTGACCCTGATCTGCCCAAATCAGGTCAAAACCCTGACCCATCCCCACAGCACATAGATAATATGTCACAGGACGAGATACCAGGATACCAGATTAGTTTTTTTTCTCCTAAGCTACTTCTGGTATCCCAGTACTCTAACTATGGCAATTACATTTACTAGACTCAACGTAAATACAAGACAGAGTATGAATAAAAAAATACTTCTTGTTGTTGGGTTCAGTTCAGACTCTCGGTTCTGTTCTGTATTTGGAGAATACTGATTCCGAAAGAACGGAGAAAAACAAACAGAGTCGAACCTAGAAACCATAGCCAAACAAAACAAAACCGTTAATGCTGTACTATATCACTCGATCATAGAGTCAAAACCGGGGTCATGCGTTTCATGATGCACATCACGCACTATAAATAGTTTATTTAGTTGTGTTTGGTGATTTCTTTTAAATAATTAAAAAAAACGCTGACTCGCACCCTGACTTGCTGACTCGCACCCCGACTCGCACCCTGACTCGCACCCTGACTCACACCTGACTCGCACTTTACCAAGACTCAAGTAAAATAGTTAATCCCAAAAGTTAAGCTTTCAATCAAGACCAAATTAGGTCAGTTCATTCACACCAAAACATGTTTAAAAGCTGTTTAAGTAAACGTGTTTCAAACCATACCTGTTAACGCATATACTGCATACTCATGATGGCAGTAAACATCATTTCAAAGTGTGTAACTATAAACACATTCAAAATAGGACCTAGATTAAACTCAGTTTTAATTAAACATGTTTAGTTGAAATGGATGGAAAGCAATAATGAATTTGAAGGCCTGTTCTCTTTTATTATTCAAGAGGCAGATAAAATTGGTTATTTTGTTTAAATGAAGACATTAGTTCAACTTTAATTTTCACAAGCATAAATTAAATCAGTAGGGGTCAACTTTGGGAATATGACAAAAAGACACTATAATTTATAATTTATAATTAAAGGGCTTGCTTTTGATTTTAAAATATATATGGGGGAGTATGTCTCCTGTTTTCAAAGGAGATTTTTAGGGAACATTGGGGAAGATAAAAAAAAAACAGGTGCAAATTCTCACAAAATCGCACCAAAATACAAGCCCTGTAATTATGGACTGTCAACATATGCTTTAATTAGTGTCCCACTGATGTCCACTGGGTGTTTGCAACGTTAAGTGCTATCTGATAGCCCAGGGCTAGTAGTTCCGCTTGTCGGGCAAGTGATTCCTGTTAACAGGTTGCAGTTCAGGCTACTAAACCCAGACAAAAGGGCAAGCTGCTTTTTTTTATTTTCCTGTGTTATAATTAGTGTGGGGCATTAAGACCAAAACAGTTCTAGGAACAAAATTGGAGCAAAAACACGAGAGCGAACATAGAAGCCATGGCTTCTGAAGCAAACTATTTGGACTTTTGACATAAATAATTACAGAACCAACCAAACATGCAGATGTTTCCATAGACAGGCCCAGGTATAACAAGAAAACAATTGGTTGGTTCATGTCCTAAAGATTCTTATCGACTGAGCTCCTGTACTTTTTATAGTACTGTAATTTCATGACCAAAACAAGTATTGTAACTTAACAACAACAAAAAAGTGGTGAGACCTTAACATCCACTGGACATTAAAGCGGAAACTTTAACAGAATGATGTTGACTAAAAGCATAAAAATTGATTATTGAGAAGAAAATATTTAACTGAGAAATTTAGACATTTCCTTTGGTATGGCATTATATCCCCGCCAAAATTCGACTTTCGCTTGCTAAGTTCAAGTTTACAATTTCACTTTGTTGTCCATATCAGTTTTACGATTCGACATTATAGTTTCGTATTGCGACATCGAATTTTTACTTTCGATATTGGAGTTTTACTTTCGACATTGGAGTTTTACTTTCGACATTGGAGTTTTACTTTCGACATTGGAGTTTTACTTTCGACATTGGAGTTTTACTTTTCGACATTGGAGTTTTACTTTCGACATTCTAGTAACGCTTTTTATGATTTACTTTTATTTTACTACGTACGATCATGTCAATTTCACATAATAAAAACACAGTTTCGCGTTGTAAATTGGTTGTGTTTGATCATTTTATTGGAGTTTCACTTTTCAACTTCCGACACGCATGAATGCTTCACCCTTCAAGAGGGAACCCACTGTACTAATGCGGGCGCACCAATATGGCGGCAAACGCGAATGACTACATAGTACATGCTTACGATACAGTTAATCAAACAATCACGACTCTGGAAAGCCTGATTGATCCACTTGAAATCGATGGATTAGTCTTAAGACTTGACTACCTCATTCGCTTGTTGGTTAACCTTGACAACCATTCTCAAATGGATGAAATTATCAGCCTGCTCGGGGAAGCTTGTACTAATGCACCTATCAATGTCAACCCCCAGGGGGGGGGGGGAGGCCGGGCAGATGTGGGGCATTTGACTTTTTGGGAGAATTTTTGGTCAAAATCCCCACCCGGGGACTAAATTCTGGGTCAAAACGGATCAAATTCCCCACCCTTGTATGAAATTGATTTACACAAATTGAAGAAGTATTTACTGGATGGTAAACCTACCTTTTAGACAAATCCAAAATGGCCGACATTTAGTACCAGTCCCTCTCTTCCAAAAGTCAAATGTCCCCACCCTGGGGTCCAGGCTCCTGTTCAAATTCCCCAGGGTGGGGATACCAAGAACGGTCAAATGACCCACATCTGCCCGGCCTCCCCCCCTGGGGGTTGACATTGATAGGTGCATAACCAGCCAGTGACAAAAACGAGGCCCAAGTCCAAGATGTACAACAGCAAGCCGTTGAGTTTGCTCAAGTTTTCTATCAGCGGCATGGACGACCGAGATAAAGAGATAAAGGAAGAGCAGTTATCTTTTCTCTTGGAGGGAGGATTTAAGGTCCCCACCATTGCCCAACTATTTAGGGTGTCAACACGTACAGTGGAGAGGAGGATGAAAATACGGCCTTTCTGTGTCAGGTGGGTATCCGGAAAGGTTTTTGTTTTGTCCTCTTTGGGGGTTTCAAAGTGCGAGTGAAATTTGAAATCTCTAGCTACAATATTATAAATTTGGGGAATAATAGAGGTAATTGGCTAACGCTGTTGCCACCCAATTCAGATCATGTGATGTAAACAGATGCTACTCTGGGGAATTATTCCTTTTTCATTCTAATCATAATGCAGTCATGCCTATCTGAATATAATTAATTTTCAAAGAGTCAATTCTCCAGAGTAATGTGTGTTTACATTACATGATCTGAATTGGATGACAACAGAGTTAGCCGATTACCTTACTATTATATAGAATACCCCGCAACTTGGATTATTAATAATTCATTTTCTCAAATATTTATACAAATCTTCTAAAAACCTAACCCTGAAGTAATAAAAAAAACGTTTAGAACCATTTTCGACCAAAAGTCATTCATAGAACGACACGACATACACCTGCACTATAATGGGGAATTTGGCACAGTTTTTAAGTGATATATATATATTTCAACATGCGGGTATTCTATAATTGCACCAAATTTGGCAACTTAATTGCCCTGGCCTGGCCCGAGTAATAATCCAAGTTGCGGGGTATTCTATGTTACTAATAGTCAGGTAATCGGCTAACTCTGTTGTCATCCAATTCAGATCATGTAATGTAAACACACATTACTCTGGAGAATTGACTCTTTGAAAATTAATTATATTCAGATAGGCATGACTGCATTATGATTAGAATGAAAAAGGAATAATTCCCCAGAGTAGCATCTGTTTACATCACATGATCTGAATTGGGTGGCAACAGCGTTAGCCGATTACCTCTATTATTCCCCAAATTTATAATATTGTAGCTAGAGATTTCAAATTTCACTCGCACTTTGAAACCCCCAAAGAGGACAAAACAAAAACCTTTCCGGATACCCACCTGACACAGAAAGGCCGTATTTTCATCCTCCTCTCCACTGTACGTGTTGACACCCTAAATAGTTGGGCAATGGTGGGGACCTTAAATCCTCCCTCCAAGAGAAAAGATAACTGCTCTTCCTTTATCTCGGTCGTCCACGCCGCTGATAGAAAACTTGAGCAAACTCAACGGCTTGCTGTTGTACATCTTGGACTTGGGCCTCGTTTTTGTCACTGGCTGGTTAGTACAAGCTTCCCCGAGCAGGCTGATAATTTCATCCATTTGAGAATGGTTGTCAAGGTTAACCAACGAGCGAATGAGGTAGTCGAGTCTTAAGACTAATCCATCGATTTCAAGTGGATCAATCAGGCTTTCCAGAGTCGTGATTGTTTGATTAACTGTATCGTAAGCATGTACTATGTAGTCATTCGCATTTGCCGCCATATTGGTGCGCCCGCGTTAGTACAGTGGGTTCCCTCTTGAAGGGTGAAGCATTAATTCATGCGTGTCGGAAGTTGAAAAGTGAAACTCCAATAAAATGATCAAACACAACCAATTTACAACGCGAAACTGTGTTTTTATTATGTGAAATTGACATGATCGTACGTAGTAAAATAAAAGTAAATCATAAAAAGCGTTACTAGAATGTCGAAAGTAAAACTCCAATGTCGAAAAGTAAAACTCCAATGTCGAAAGTAAAACTCCAATGTCGAAAAGTAAAACTCCAATGTCGAAAAGTAAAACTCCAATGTCGAAAAGTAAAACTCCAATGTCGAAAGTAAAACTCCAATGTCGAAAGTAAAACTCCAATGTCGAAAGTAAAACTCCAATATCGAAAGTAAAAATTCGATGTCGCAATACGAAACTACAATGTCGAATCGTAAAACTGATATGGACAACAAAGTGAAATTGTAAACTTGAACTTAGCAAGCGAAAGTCGAATTTTGGCGGGGATATAACGCCATACTTTGGAAAGTTATTTTCTTATTAAGACTATAAAACAAAGAGAAAAACACAGGATTCCAGTGACTGCAAAACAATCAAATGCCCAAACCACAGAAACTGGAAATATTGCCACAAAACTTTTTTTCAAGGCTCTAGCTTTATTGGCCATGTTGTTAAATTCAAGAGAAATTATGCATATTGCCCATTGAAAAACACAAAATTCCTTTATCATGCACTTGTAATGGTTACTCAACAAATTATTGTTCACAGTAATATTTGATGTGCTAAAGTTTGAAAGAAACATAAAAACAGAAATCAAATTGTAGTTGTCATCTTCCGTGGCTTAATTCGGCTACATGTTAAACCATCTGCTTGTGTTTAACCCCGCATTATAAAAGAACACGAAAAATGTAAATCTAATCCATATACTTTTTTATGAAGACAAGTTGCGAGAATCAATGTAAAGAGTACGAATGCCAGTGCTAGTCTAAGAGAATACTCCAAATCCATCTGGGAAATTTATCAGGTGCAGTAGTTTTAATGCTTTTATTTCGCTACAGGAGCAACTTCTTTGTCGTTTCTCTTTCGTGTAACGTCTAAGTGGACACAATTAGTCAAGATATTCGTGCATTTAACTCCAACAAGATCAGGCCAGACTTTTAACCTCTCTGTTTACTTTACCAATTACTAGCAGAAAGTGAAGTCTTATCTATAGTATCGCCATGTCGATTACATCCCACTGCAATTGATATTTCTGCATAAGGCGCTGAGGTATGAAAAGAAATATTGTAAAACGAGAGAGAATGCACTCGACATCGAATTAACGAAATGGGAACCAAAACACGCCAACTAGATGACATCCGATGACATTTAAAAGCTTCTAAAATATCATCACTTTTATAAATATTCAAAGAACCATGCGATGAAAAATATACATCTAATTAATAACGAAATACGCTTTTCAATAGATGAAATTAGAGCGATAGATGCATGGCTCCGTTATTTGCTGTAGTGTATATTTCTAGTTGTGAAAACAATATCAGCTTTTTGAAACAAACGAATTAAAAGGCCCGACGAGGCTAAAAACTACACGACTCCATGAGCAACGAAACAGTTATATCGTAGCTCCAATAAAAAAGCCAACTAAAAATATTTAAGTCAACTACTAGTATTCCTGTTTAGAAGACAGACTATTTTTTTGTTTAAATCGAAATTTGCCAGAATAGACTTTTGTAACTATATTTTGTAAACTACAGACTTGGACTTATGAAAAATCTTGGAGTTTCAAATAGGCAAGGAATTCATTTTCTATTTTTAATAGGTCAGCCTAATACCATGGAAAGGAGCGATAAAAGACGACCAACTAGTCGTCTTTCATCAAATCAAATAATGGATCGCACGCCAAGTTTAGAGCTCTGAAGATAGCAGTAATTCGATTCGAAGTCGGTTCTCCTCGTGACAGCACCGGTTGACAGACTTCTCCTGTGAACATCGAGTCTGTTAAAATTTCTCAGTTTTCACGAACATTGCTGTAACTTCCTTCACCGTTTCCCAACACACTCTGAAACCTTATTGTGATGGCAAATCGACACGACAAGCAAAAAAATACGATAAAATTTGATTCCCGTCCGTAATAACAACAAGGCACGTTTCGCAAAATACCAGAAAGGTCTCGAGAAGTATTGAATTACAGGCAGCCCAAATCGCCGTTGAGAACTTTCTTCACGCGAATTCTATACCAAGGGATTTCAAAACATTCAAATGTCGAGTAATGATATAAACTGTGAGGTTTTATTAAACGTATACTCTACTAGTAAGTACTTGCACGATTTGTCTGACTAAACGACTACGCAGCGATAAAGTCTTCACATAGTCGGAGCTTTGTTATGCCGAATCATGTACATATTTGTGTTTACTTTTGCGTTTTGCTTAATTTCCTGTACTCCCAAGCGGATCGCCTAAAATCACGAACTCGACCCCACCATTTCCATCCCAAACCCCAACCACCAGGCACAGAACGCAAGTCTTGCAAGCTCTGAAATTGACCAGTGGAAACGAACACGTGCGGCTCTCGACGATCGACGTTCATTCACGAGCAACAATGAGGGTGAAATGAACGAGAACAGACCTCAAGCCAATTCAAATCTAAGCTAAACTCGGTTTCCTAAACTCATATAATTAAACCTCAAAAGTACAACCTACCGTCAAAGGTTTTCCCATTATCGGCAAAAGTAATCTTCAAGTTGTTCGTCCTAGCTTTCAAAGCGATTTCAAAATGAGTTCTTGACAGTCCTACGAAGCTCACCTCCATTTGCTTAGTACAGCATCCGCTCGAAGAAGCAGGGCAAACTTTCAAGTCCGAGCCTAATTGAGGGAAAGTCTGTTAGCATTGTGCCACGATTTTAAGCATCAAATAAGCATGTTACGCCGAGACATCCTATTAGCTCGGTATTATAAAACAAGCAAGTCGGCAAAAAAAATCCCGCAAATACAACACAAAAACCAACACAGCGTGAAGTAGCCCTCGCTTACCCAAAATTGCCTGTACAGGTACGTCGTTTTCCGGCAGCCCCTTCGATATGTACGAAGCTTTCACCGATGAACAACTAAAGTTCGCTCCGTCTGCAAGGCTCAGACAGAAAACCAAACAGCTCAACCACATAATAAGACGATGAGACGGGGCCATTTTGGCGACCTTGGTTCGGAAAGCAAGTGTAATGAACATACTCCTTTTGTGGTAAGGTTGAATATCAACCGTGGCGGCGCGGCGCGGGCAGTAACTTTGTTAGGTCCGTGAAAATAGCACTTACAAGCGATCACCTCAACCGTACGATAGCAAAATAATGTTTGAGCAATTTCTAACAGTAGGGAGGCAAAAAACACCGTTCACCCGCTGTGGAATGCTACACGTAGTGTCTCTAATTAGCTTGCTTGTCTCTATTGACAGCTAAACACAATCGAACTCTGCTATGCTCAGGGAGGGCGGGTGTCACAGCAAGCCATCAACCAATCACGGCGGAGCCCTGGGAATTCCATAAATCATGCACTTTATTTATATTTGTGTCTCCCTCTCACTCTACGCGGGGTCATGCAGCTAAAACGATTGTGTTTACCGTAATAATAGCGGAAAGTTAGCCTGGGAATATGATATCAGGGACTCCTCTGATGACCTCTGGTCTCTTCCATTATCAAAACCGTCCAACCTTGTTTTCTTGGTCCTGATTTTTCAAATCCAATGTGACGTCTACAAACAAACCTCAATTTTTCAGATAATCGCTTTTGTCATCGGGCCGGCATGTTAAATCACAAAGGACCGGTCAAGTGCTCTTTACTCTGTCCAATGAAAGCTTACCGTTTTCAATTGGGATTTAGGACAGAGGCCGCGAAAACCAGTATCGCTTAGAAAGGTGACAAATCATTTTCACGTCCTTTCAAGACGAATCGTCTAGAGCTTGCGAAAATGTCTCCTGGCAAACAGTGCGGCGTGGACTATGAAACAAGGCCAGTTAGGTGGGACCGTAAAATATGCACTAAGTTACATTGGAACCTTACTTTTGCTTCCAAACAAAACACCATGATGGCATTTCCTGTTGGACTTTCAAAGTGCTTTATATGCCACTCCCTTTATATTGTTACAAAGAAGTCAGTTCTCCCTTCTCAATATCTTTGCCGCTAAACATTTACAATTAAAACGGTTAATTATTCATTGTAGGTGAAGCTGCACTGGTACATTTGAGCCATGTGCTACTAGTTTGAGTCTGAATTTCAAAGTAAAAGGTCTATAATGTTCATTGTTATCTCGGCATCTACTAATCGTCGATTTGTGAGTAGGTTCAGTGGGCGTACGGTTCCATCAAATGTACTCCTATTGTCCGAAAACCAATTCGGTTGGAAACGAATGTTGTAAATGTCCGGTAATGGAATTAATTTCCGTCAAGATCAAGAGGCTTTTAATTCAGATGCATTAGTATACCAGCTCTGGGCCTACTATATGTTGACTGATGTTTTAATATAGCAGGTTTTACAGCCAAATCTGTGTAAATTTATTTTGTTTTGTTACTCTGTTAGATATGTCTAATGAAAACGTTAAATAAATATCGACAAAAGACAAGGGTAAAGAAAAAGTATTCTTTGTCATAATGGTTACTCATTTCGTTGGTATCTGTTATTTACATTTATTTGCCATCTTGTTATCAGCCGTGCATTCAAACCGAAAACGGCGCGGGAAGTTTGTTTAGGCTTGCTCGCTTCCTACATGCCTCACAG
The DNA here is from genome assembly GCA_030867875.1 of Actinernus sp. WN-2022. NCBI lineage: Eukaryota > Metazoa > Cnidaria > Anthozoa > Actiniaria > Actinernidae > Actinernus > Actinernus sp. WN-2022. The sequence continues at coordinate 33,069,663 of JAOWCC010000064.1, forward strand.
TACTACATTGATGGTACTTTCTATTTCCAAAGAAGAGATAAAAGAACCAATCGGTATCGAAAGACAATATAGTTAGTGTTTACTATTCGATATTAATATTTTAGTTAATATAAACGGTATTTTGACTTGAGTCTGAGATCACTACATGACTAAAATAGTTTTGAAAATCAGAACTGACTTCATTTACGCCTCCTCTACTTAAAAAAGAAAGTAAGAAAAATATAAAATTAACATGGGTTACTACATTTAGTCAGGTACCGCTGAAATTAAGCTTATTGAAAAGACAGACTATACTTTAACATGTTGGTTTTTCAAAAAGGTTTGCTGGTTTTCACTCAATCCCCAGAAGGGCATGGCGCCAACATGGCGGCTATAACCAGCAATGAACCACACGGGTGTTCCATTTAGTCCAAATGAAATGCGCAGACTATACTATACTAGATGATGGTTCAATTTGTTCGTTGCATTACAATAAACTTGTTTAATTAAATTGACACATAACGGCGTCTTTTATCCTTTTCTGTTCTATTAAAATCCATGACATACACACAACAAAGTGTTGGGCCACAAGTTTATTAAACTAGTCGATTATTTGTGATTTTCTTACCTGAACTAAATATTTATTGTGACGTCTGCTAGAAAACACCATGTCGAATTTCGCCGGCGTGAAACGGGTTTAGATAAATGGTACGAATCTTGTTCGACATATAATGATAATCGGACCACAGTGTCCACCCACGTCTAGCAATCATACCCTTTGTCATACAGAAGCCCAAATCAGTCGCCCACTGTGACTTGATAGCCTAATAGTCTTTCGTCGATTTGTCGAGCGATTGTCTCTACCACTCTAAGTGATCTGACAAATACATGCTAAAAAAATACGCACACAAGCACACACTATATATATCTGGTAGACTCATGCATAACTTACCTTGTTTGGAACAAATTCAATAAATTCAAATTAAACTAAATCACTTGACTCTCGAATCTTGGCGCTGGCCAAAAGATCGCGGGCTCTGGGAACGAGATTGAAATCAAGCAATTTAAGGTTCCACTGAGCATGCGGGCGACCGATAGACAAATAATCATAGTACACCAGCGTCTAAAAGTGCTTGCAACTTTATCACTATAATAAAGCAATTTTGACAGAATCCAAATTTGCTTTATGATTTATTGTATTCAATGTCGGAACCAGAATGTTCAACTCGTCATCTGCCGGCATACCAGACCTAGCAACCAGTCAATTTCTATTTGATTGATGCTTTTATACAAATATTACACCACTGATTTTGCCGCTTGAAAATTAAAATTTTTGTCGGCTCGATTGCTATGTTTCAGCAAGTATAATTTCAAAATATTACAAACTGTCGATACAAACATACTGCTGCGATGAAATGGCCACGTTGCCAATCATTTTCGGTCAGTTTCGCCAAAAAAGCGGGTGTTGCACGTTCAGTGATGTTGCCGGGACGAATGGTGTTTTTGCGGTATTTTGCCGGTATAGCTGGAATGGTTGATAGGCCGGTATGCCATACTGAGAACGCAAAGACTGAAGAGGACTGCATGGTATTCTGCAGCCTTCTGTACATGTCATTTAGCACTGAGCGCACTGTCGCTACTTCGTTTACTCAGTTCAGTGGTTTCATTGACGGTTGACATTTCCAACGATAGGAAATTTACGAAAAGCACACATTGTTATCTTTATGCCGGGCATTTCCGTTGGGAGAAAGGATTTCTGCGACAAGACCAGCCGTCAAAATATGGAAATATTTTGGTTAATTCTAGAGGAATTGTAGTATATTTTGCAACATCCATTTTTTACGTTGACACACACTTCGCCATATGGCGTTTTCCGACTGCGTATTTCTCAGTTTTTATTAAATATAAAGGTTAACATTTCAACTCTGGCGCCACACAGGTGTGTTAGTGAGTTGTCCTATAGTCATTTGCATTTAAACTGAGAGCAAGCCTGCTGTCAAAAGCTCCAAAATTTTCTAAGCAAATATAAATATTTTGTCGATTTGGAAGCCAGTTCTCAGTCGTTTCGTAGTATGGCCTTTCGATTATAACTTTGGAATACTGCATACATAGTTGGACTTTATATGTTGCAAAATTAGACACTGAAACACCTAGACCATAATATCAGTCAGTCTCGTCAAGGCTCGAGTAGAATCAGTAGCAAGTTTTCATCAAAGCCTAGACTTTTTCCTTCAATTTTTATCAGACTAGTGGAACCCGAAACTATTAAACTGCATACGTGGGATGGCGTAATAAAATATAATCAGTCGAATATAAAGTCTTAGTAGCCTTTTATTCGCCTCAGGCAACGAATTAAGGAACATGCCAAAGCGGGGGACATATTTATATGATCACATGCAACGAATATATTTTTAACATATTTTATGTTTATTTTTTAGCTTTTTTAAAAAGACTTTCGCAGTGAGGTTTTAATGCTAGTCCACGACTCGTCTAAATAACCTCATCAAATGTATATTATTAGTTTCCCTTACAATATAGTGCGGAGATGAACGGTCTAGGGAGGATAGAGAAACGCCGGACTAAAAGAGAATTTATATAGCGCCGGTAGTACAGGGAGGATCGAGGGAGAAAATGGGATTTACATTCATAGGCCTTCATACTCTAGGGAGAAATGCTTAAAACTCACGACTAGGGAGGAGGGAGAAAAATTCGAAAAACTAGCTAGAGTGGAGGGAGATTTCACTACCCGTTCCTCCGCTCAACATAAACTACAACAGTTCATCAACTTATACAAATGATTTTTTTAAAGAATGCAATGGGAAAATTATTTAATCCAAAAGGCTTCTAGTCGTAGTTTCCATTTATAGCAGATAATTTTAAAAGTGTTTAACCAACGATACCCTGCGATGAGAAACCTCTGCTCGCAGGGTAAAATGAACGACAAAATTATTACGCAATACATACCTTTTTCACTAAACCGTGTGAGTCTTATGACAAGAAGCCTTTCCGGTGCTTAGAATGTCAAATAATTGGTTCACTTAATTTACTATGGATTCATTACAAGAGAAGTGTTTAAATAGAGAATTTAAGAGAAGACAAAAATCGTGAGTGTTTGTTAGCAGACTCGTGACAGGCGGGATTCACTGAAAGGGAGGAATAAGTGGGCGGAGTAGTGATATGGGATCACCAAAAAAGCTTTCAATATCGATACGTTTTTATATTTCATGTAGCGCCTTGCACGTAACCTAACATTTTATACAATCGACTGAGTTTAATATTTGTTTAATATTTGTTACAGTATTGCAATATTTTCTGTGCAGTAGCGTTTACCAAGGCTCCAGCGTTTACTTGTTTTTATGTATTTGATTCTCAACTTTCTATTTCATGTGTATTTTTAGAAAACAAGGAATATTGGTGAGCCGCAGGTTTCAACCCTTGAAGTCGGTGTTCAAGTGTTTACTGAACTGGCTTTACGTTCAAGAACGGATATCAATTAAAGTGATGGGCAGAGCCACGTTCGGGGTTGGCATTAAATCATACAAAAATTAGAATAAAAACTGGCTTGATTGGTAGTGGGGAGGGGGGCAAAAGGAAAAGCGAAACGAAAAGGAAGAAAAGGAAGATCGGAGGAGAGTAAAGGGGGAAACAAAGGACGATTACAGTCTTTACAAAATGGCTGTAAATGTACACATTTAATTACATACATTTTACAAACCTGTTAAACCGGTTAAACTGAGTAGTAACCTTATAGAATTTTACTAAAATCTGTGCAATTCTACAATCTGTAAAACACTGTTAAAATGTGTTTAAATGTGTCTGTAAATACACACATTTTTGCAAACATTTTACAATTTCTGTGAAATGTCTGCCATTCCCCGCCTGAAAAAGGCTAGAGAACTAAATACGTTCAAATATTTACAGAACTTTACTTCAAGCATGGATGTCAATCAAAGTGGTGAGCCGAGTAACGTTCGATTATATTATCCAATGAAATCAGTCAAAAACAACTACTTCAATTTACTTCAAGATTAGTAAAGCCGCAAACTATTCAACAGAGTTGTATCACTGCATTTTAGGTGGCTTAACATTCTTCCCGGCATTTAAAACAATCAGTGTCGAAAAGCTTTCTGCACTGAAATCGACAACCGTAGGCTGTCTATTTATAAGATTGAAAATTTATGATGGAGAGGGCCAATGCTTTTGAAACTCGCCAATCCACTACTTCTCTACATGTTTTCTATGGAATGGGAGGGAATTGGCTAAGCATTCAAGACATTTTGGCGGCATGTTAACGATTTCTCCACACCAATGCAAGCAAACGTTAATTTAAGAGTCCTTAATGGTCTATTTTTAGCACGAGGCACTTTGGATCATGGAAGGGCCGGCTCAATCCTGCATGCACGGCATGTCATCGGAAACCTAAAAATGACGTTCCCGTTTTGTTTCACAAATATAAAGGAAACTGTGTAGAAGGACCTTGGGGTCGAATGGATAGAATTCTTATGCTGAGGATGGATTACTGTGAAATAGTTTGCTGAACGTCTTTCTTCAAACCCGGCTTGGGTTTGTCAAAACACGAATGAGCCGCAGCGAAGCTTAGCCTCCTATAGCTATGCATGCAGCCGTTCTTAGTGTCGGTCCCAATACTCCCTCCCCACTAAGTATTGGGACCGACACTAAGAACGGCTCGGCATAGGAGGCTAAGCGAAGCTCTTCTGGAGCAATTTCAGTGTTCGTGTTTTCTTTTCTCTTCATTTTATAGTATTTTGCTTTTAATTTTTGCCCTTAATTTTTATCACTTCAAGCTGTCTTCAGTTCCTAAATGATTTTCACAAGTGTGCGATTTTCACTAGTGATTATTTGAAAATACTTCACTCAGGACCCGGATGTAATATGGTTCATTTTAATTCCAAGCAGGTGATTAAGGTTTATTAGTAACCACAGCACGCTATTAAAAGGGCTAGAGATTTAATGTTTGTGTTTTATTTAACAAATAAAATATGGTTTCTCCATCCATGTTCTATAACGAAATAATGCACTTTCGAGGTCTTGAAAAACTGCGGATGCACGAGTGGAACGCGAGTGTGTGGATCTACGCAGAAAGAAATTCTCGAGTGTGCATTATAAGCCAAAAATTAATCACGCTGATATTAGCTAGGATGCTTCCATTTCGTTCCGGCCATAACAGTCATGCAGCGCGTGTAGAACACTCCCGCCCAAATGATCGATACATAAACAAATAATACGAAAAAAGTACATGAGTACAATTGCTGATTCCGCTTTTGTTCATGGTTGACCTCTATGTACATTTGAGTAAGGAAAACATCTAATACTATGACTGGGGAGAACATATATTGATCTTGGAAACTGCCCAATAAATTGGAGTAGATGTTATACACCGACAAACGCTACCGTACCGGCAAAGGTCGATTTTGAATGTTTGACCTGTCTAATTAAATTTACTGACTTCGTTATTTAAGCTTGGCATACTTGCTAAGTGATGGCTAGAATCGGTTTTTGTGTTTGTACCCTTAAAGTTCACACGTAACTGCTCCGTAATTTCAACTCGTTAAACGACAGCTTGGGACAAAGGTCACCATTTCACGACAGATTAGTACTACATTTTAATGCTTACATCCTTTTAGAACCATGCTTCTGGCTTTTGTCTGAAGCTTTTTATCTTTGTTAATCAAAAGAGATTCATAAAAGCGGGCTAAACAAATAATTATCTCAGTACAAAGTCCGGAAATGAAGATTAACTTCGAGGATGATTATGCCGCGAGTATATAGAATACCTTCCAGCTTTTCTTATTCTAATTCGAAGCTGATTTCGATTGTTGACTAGATACGCTACGATTCAAACACTGCCGCCGGCAACTAGTAAAACTAACCTGCCGCTCTCTTGCCGACGAAATACAAGCACTGAAAGGTTCGCCGACTTGTGGGATACGTGCCAGTTTTACAAACGAGTTCCGCATCATGAGAACTAGGCTCTATTCCCACCCGTTGCGCGAGTCCGGTCACGATGGAGGAACGCAGGCTCACACAAACATCGTGTTCTCCACTAACCTGAGTTTCAGGCGCTCCTTTTACTGAACTTCTTATGATGACTATATAAAAGGCTCGAAAAGAGAGCTCTTAACTTAAACCGTGGTAAAACGACTAGTCGCGCAAGTCAACGCAAGTTTTTAACTTGCATTCCTTTGCGTCGACTTGCGTTCACTTTGATCGAACTCAAATTTGAGTACGAGTGCAAGTCAACGCACGTTTTCTGCGGTTTAACCACCAGCGCAAGTTGTTGGCAAGTCTGCTTTTGCTATAAAAGCTCAAGACTTGGAGGAACAATCATGTACATAAGTAATTCCCGGTCGAAAAAGCAAAAGAAATCAAAAGAAAAAGAAAAACATCTCCATGAAATTGAAGATTTTTTTCGAAACTTGCGTCAATATGTTGCGATCCGTTTCTAGTTAATTGGAAGTCCTCCTTGTTACGTAAATTGTATTTAGTATCGTTTTTCTTGCTTTATACATAGTAATGGCGATATCCTGAAGTCTTCTGTTGTACAAGTCAGTCTTTTAATAAATCTTCATATGTAGCTGATTTATTGTTGAATACTATGCGTAACGCATTCCATGCAATGCAATTTGCTTTGTTTATGTCTCTATCAATTCCAAACCTATCCCCCTCCGGCCCGGGCGTACGTAGGGCATTTGGCAACTCAGTCTGTCCCAGGGGTGAGGCATTTGCCAGAAAAGAAAAGTTGGAGGTGGGGAATTGGTCAAAGAGAATCAAAGATAGCGAGTCAGTTCACATCAGTGTTTATGTATAAGAGATTTGCACTCGTTCCAAAGCCCGACGGTGGGACATTTGCATAGTTTAACTGACCCCACGGTGGGGCATTTGCAACACTCTGATCCAAAAATGTCAAATGCCCCACAAGTGCCCAGGTGAGTGGGCAAGTTTGGATTTGATAGAGACATTATATCTGCAGGATCATTGAAGGTGTCTTGCTTCCAAAGGGCATTTTATTAACTTCTCTTCTGCTCTGCACTTCCAGCCAGAAACAGCAACAATACTTTTATTTTTCACTCTAGGTAGCTATATACATATAGTAACTTTAAATTGTAAGAGTAACAATGTAGTAGGTTTGCCCTAAAGAACCGGTGGGTTATCGAGTCAGGGCAGGAAAAGAAAAGTTGTTTCAAACGGCTCGGATTCAATATGGGAATTTGTACTGCATTTTTGACTCCACTAACTCGACACTTTTTCGCTTTTAGTTTTATTTAAGTTTCTTTAAATTATCTTATTCTTATAGTTTTTCTGGGAAATTAGAGCAGGAAGGAGGGTGTTAGACATTCGAGCATTGTTGTACAACATCGGGCCAACGTTGCTGGCTCGCGATGTTGCTGGACAAGTGCAAACTTCATCCAACAAAAAATGTTGGTCCAAAATCGTCCAACATGGGGTTATAAACAGGCTTATTTCATACTTGACACGGTTTTCTTTGTTATTCATGAGGGATGTATGAGAAAAGTCCAGATACATCCCGGGAACTTTTCTCATACATCCCTTGCATTTATAACGAGCAATTCAATACAATTCAACGATATTTTGTTGTTTCTAGCTTATACACTGAATTGCGCTTGCATTAAGGAATTTGTTTTATTATTTTCTCCAAGGAATTCATTCACCTTGGCTTCAGCCAAACTTACTAAATATCCCTATAATGATTTAGAACCTTTTCTCCGTCTTGGTACTCGCCCAAAATCTACCTAAAAAGAGCTACATCAATGAAAAATTTGCGAAAACCTCGTCAAGTATGAAATAAGACACTTAAATACCTCGAACGTCGGCAATAAGCCATATACATCCCTCGGGCCTACGGCTTATTGCCTCTGTTCTCGGTACTTAACTCTTTCTAACATTGTACAATGTTCAATTAGTAGACCCAGGGGCGGATTTAGGGGGAGGGGGGCGAGGGGACTGCGACCACCCCTTTCGTTGGCATGGCTAGGAAACGGCCAAACAAAAAGGGAATTCGGCGCGAGGTTCGACTTACGCCGCACTTTTACGGCCACCTCTTTGTGCATTTCCTGGATGCGCCTGTACACCCACTGCATCGGTCGGCTAGTACACCGCCCCTGTACACCCACTCATGGGTCGGCTAGTACACCGCCCCTGTACACCCACTGCATGGGTCGGCTAGAAGACTTAGATACATTTGTGCGTTAATAAGGTTTCATCATCATCAATGTTTGAACGTTTAGGATCCGGCTTTAGAGCTCTTCCAAACCGTATTTCCCGATTTTTCCAAACTGTTTTATTTGATCCTTAAATTAATGAGATAATCCTCTCTTATCTCCAAAACAGCCAAGAAAGCAAGCCTCGAATTCGCCGAAGAAGTCACTTGTCCAGATTTGTCAGTAAAATTTGACACTTCTGTTAATGGTTCAAACTGACAAGACACAAGTTCAATATAAAAGTGCTGTTTTATTAACAAAGAAAATCCAACTTTTACAAAAATGCACTTCTTCACGCAATCACCGGCTGATATTTCTAGCGCTAAAAGCTCCTTGAAAAGTCGTTGCCATCTCATACCTGCCGGGATGCCAAACATTTATAATGCTAACCTCACTATCACCGACGTGCTCTCTCTCACTAGCTTCTCTTTTCTCTTTCCAGCTTAGGGAGGCGTCATATATTGATTTTTCCACGAGAAACGTCCAGCGAAGTTTCTTTTTCAACCCCCCCCCCCCCCCCCAAGAAACGTCAGCGATTTATCGATTTTTTTTTTCAAAAGTCCTACACTACCTTTTCCATTCACCGCTGGACGTTTCTCGTGGAAAAATCTATATGTGACGCTTCCCTTACCACCTACTTCCTTACTTATTTACTTATATAATTGCTTACTTCCCAACAAAGTTCTCATTAGAGCTAGATTCCAATTATCCCCTTTTCCTTCCTCATTTATTATCCAATTTATACTTTCGGCTACAAGTACTTATCTCCGCTCTGCCAGAAGATGACCAATTTGTTTTTATTTCTTCAACACAGTGTGACAAGGAATTAACTGAAACTGTGTTCAGTTTACAATGACACGAAATCCAAGCTACGATTACAGTCAGTCGATATATATATACGGACATATCGTTATTACGGAGGGTTTCTTGGTCCGGCGACTGACCAAAAACCAAGCTAGATTAACATTTCAGGCTGATTTCAAAGAGGCCCTTTAATACGGACAATTCAGTATGGTGGACCCTACGGTGTTCATATTAACGGGGTTCTGTATCGTCACCATATATCCTGGATATCGTGGACACGTGCGTGTTTTCACTGTTGAGACAAATTGGTTTAAAATTATAACTAATGGGAATTTAATCGGAGGTTTAAATCCAAGTCACGCGTATTACACCACAACGCTAAATGCGTGCAGATATCGCATTATCGGTTTCTTCTCTCTGATGTTATCATGCACTATTAAATGTTTGTTGTTTTGATTTCCGTTCACTGATTATTAATTAGACGGTGCTAAAAGTTAAGTTGTTGTAGTTAATTAATTAAACACACCAAAGCTTTCCGCTAATCCCGACGTCACGTGCGGAACATTGAAGGTAATTTTACGTGACCCGCAATCTCGTATATTAAAGGCAGACTTCTATGTGTTCTAAATACACATCACATTAAATTAGTGTCTGGTGTAGAGATAAACTCCATTTTACAGCATACGGCGCCAGATACGGCGCCAAAAGATCGAATGCCGCGTATTGGATACTGCGCATGTGCAAGGGTCACGTGGTTTCTAAAGTCCCCCGGACCACAGGCAACAAACCGTTGGACCCGCCTCGGGCATACGGATACTATCCTGCATGCACAAAAATAATGTTGATGATATAGCTATAAGGCGTGAGCATGAGACAAGACGACCTCGTCTAGTTTTTACCGCAAAGATTGGAAATCTGAAAAAAAAAATTAATCTCAAGCAGAGAAATACTTTTACATTCCAAAATGCTGAAGCGTTAAGGTGGAGCTTCCGGGACCGCTGCCAAGGGGCTTAGCGCTCCCCAGACCCCGTCTCTATAAACGTTCCCTGTGAAGTGTAATGCAAAACTATGATTAAAATGTCACTAGGGGTGTACCATTAGAAATCAAGGGAGGAAGGGAAAATCGGCCCAAAAAATGCTAATTTGTTCGGTTTGGGAATACTTATATTTGACCAATATTTCGGCTTGCAAGGCCAATCTTCATCAGCGTTTACAAGTTTCTATTATTACTTATAGAATTTTGCTGATTTGATCCCGCCAAGGTGATCCTATCTGTTGGCCCTTGCAAGTTTTCAGCTCCCCCCCCCCTCCCCCAAAAACTCACTTGTTTACCAAATTAAAACAAATCGTGCAAGAGAACAGAGGCGGATCCAGTAAAATTACAGTGTGAAAAAAAAACGTACAGAGCTCGCATAATCCTCCCAAAACATCGTGCAGAGCTGAAAGGACCAAAATAAATGTATGCACAAAAGAATTAAGGCAACCACCTGCCCTGATTTCTAATGGTCAAAACCAAACTCCGGCTGTTAGAAACTCATTCTTGTTCAAGGCGATTAAAAAGGCGGTTAAAAAGGCAGGAAGGCAATTCCATCATGTAAATCGAAACGAAGCGGCTAAGTTTAAGTCTAAGCACTTCCACCTCCCTGGTCTTAGTCTTTGTCGTCACTGGGAAGTGTAACGACGACATATGTGAACCAATGCATTTCGAAACTAAAAGACAGTGTTTCGATCGTGTTTTGAAATAAAAGAAGTTCAGAATTCATCTCGGACACTAGACGTCAGGCCGTTAACCAGGTAGGCCGATATTCTGCTAGAAGTCCAGAACCAACGTCTGCTCAATTTAGAGACATTGAAGTAGAGTAAACAAGTTGGAGGTAGTGTATGATACGGTGAGCATGATAGAACCAGGAAATCACTGAGAGTCAGTGTCACATGTCCTTATTCTAAGCTCTAAGCTGTCTGTCTGTCTGTCTGGGGGTAGGGGGAGGGTGATTTCAAAATCAGTTTGAAAAGGGGTAATTGGTTTTTGATACACAGATGAAGTGGAGTTTTTTTTTTTTATTTCTTGCTGTTTTCATATATTCTGCAGTCTGCAGCTCAGTAGTTCAACTTTTTGTTTGACTAACATGAATTTTGAAACCTATTCTCAGTAAAGGTTCTAGTTTATTAGATACATTGTAAGCCTCTTTCCCCGAAGAAGATCGGCCGTGCCGATTGAAATATTGGAAGAAAAAAACTCTCTACCGTTGAATCAACCTTTCCATTCTTGTCTATTCTCAGTGTTTGTATACGAGGTGATATTATTAAATCATCGAGGGGGGGTACTGAATTAAGTTTGTGATATATTCAAGTTCGAGGAGGGATATATTATATTTTTATACGTGCTTGGGTTGATAAATAATCACCGCCCCTAGCCATAAATAACGATCAGTCCCTACGATCAGTCCCTTAGGGACTGTGTAATAATTAGCAGGAGGTTGAGAAACGGGAAAGAGATGGTTTAAAATAAGGCTTCACCCCCTCCCCCCCCCCCCCCCTCCCGCTACTACAGAAGAAAAATTAACTATCACCTCCCCTCATACCTGAAATAATTAAGACCCCCCCCCCCCCCCAACCACCTATGTTCCCCTACACAGGGCTTGATGGAAGGCTGTAGCAATGGCAAACAGAAAGAAAAGAGTTTGTGTAATATTCATGTCATTGGGGAGAACACCAGTTGACCATATGAGCCTGAACTGATATGGAGTTCCACAATTGATAACATTCACCTGGAAGTCCTTGCTATATTCACCTCTCTAACTGACAAAGCTTGCTTTAAGAGATCTGCATGCTCAGCTGCAATTGCTTTATTAGAGAAGCTTAAGCTGCAGAGTCAGTTCTTAAAATGAACATATTAAAACTCCAGAACTCAGATTCATGACTGTATTCAAGTAGCTGAATGAGAACACTCAACAAAACTGTGTATCATGGACTCCTGACTGTGGCACTCTCATGACCATTCTTAAATTTTGCTTACTGGTAATACCTGCAGTGTAGTTTTGATAACCATGTCCATCAGGACATTAGAATATTAGAATTGGGCTGAAATGGTCACATAACTTCGACAAGATATAGGAAGTAAATTCATGATTGTGGCACTTACCCTTACTTTTCCATGATAAATAAATTATGCTTTTTACATATAAGTTACAGTACCAGAAAATGTTAGTGTATATATTTTTATTTTCTTATTAGTGGTACAGTTTATTGTTGAAAATTAGATATCACCCCCCCCCCCCCCCCCCTCATTTGGATAGAGTAATTTACATGTTGCCCCCCCCCCTCTCTTGGGATATGATTTTACATTGTGCCCCCTCACGTTTCTCAACCTCCCTCCTGCTAATTATTGCAGAGTCCCTGGCTAGTTTCACCTCAAACACTGAAGATCGAGTGGCTTGTACTTGTCAGTGCGTACATATATTTTTACGTGATGGCGGTCCGCCTTCTCAGACATTCCATCGAATCGGAACTTATTGTCAGAAGTTCGGTAAAAAATATTGGCTACCTGCAAGGACACCGGTCACGTTTCAGTTGCTCTCATACTTCGTGTTCGTGCCGTGTTGGCCGCACACATGGGTTCAAATTAAATATGTATGAAAATAACCCGTTTTGAGAAATGAAAAGTGATGATGTTTTTGTCGATACTTGGGAGTGACTGAACCTGATTCAAGTGAAAAACAAGATTTCATTATCAAAGTCGCCTTTTCCTTCCTCCACCCAGCCAATCTTATCCGTATCCCTTATCCCTGCTGCGCCACTGGGGAACCAAGGACATTTTTATATCAGTGGTACATCTGTGACGAGGAAGACTGCTGATCGACTGTTGGCAGTCTCATAAAGTGATATCAGTTTCCTGAACGGATCCGCGTCGATTAATATTATAAACAACGGACGCCCGCCAGGCCCCGCGGCATTATTCCCTACCGCTTTCTAGTTCAGTGCTTTCAGTACGGTTAGCCGAAGAAAAGACCGACGGCCGAAATTAATAGCATTTCCATATCATAGTTAAGAAGGCTCAGCTGCTTGTCGTTTTTATAGTTTCTATAGAGAGTAAGAGAGAGAGACAGAGAGAAAGACATCTTCATTATTTTCTTTACAAAATATACAAATTCCACGAAATTTTATACCAAGCAATCCAGTATAATTTTTGACCCCTGATGATAAGAATTATACTGTCAGTCTCGCAATCTAAAGTGCTCCACTCGTTATACTGTACAATAAAACGAGCTCGTTTTTAATCTAAAATCCTCCGGTATCTTGTATTACTTATTACTTATTATATATGTTCAACGTATTGACTTTGTAGACACTCCGAGAGAGAGGATATTACTAGATTTTTGCAATTCGGTGTTATATGGTTTACCGCAGTATCTTAAAAAGTGCAAAGTGTACAGAACGCCGCAGCTAGAGTGGTAACACTCTCTCGCAAACATGAACATATAACTACACCGATATTGCATGATCTGCATTGCCGGGTTACCAATCGAGCAACGCATGCATAGTGTATAAAATACTATTAACAACTTACAAAGCCTTACATGGTCCACGTGTAATCTGAGGTCATCATCTGATAACAAATTAGGAGTTAGGTCATACAATTTGCGCACGTATGGTTACATATGGGCGTTTTCTCGCGAGCCCCATTATTGTGGAACACACTACCTAAGAGTATCAGGCTATGCAACTCTCTCGAGTGTTTTAAAAAACAACTTAAGACACACTTATTTAAAGATGCCTATTAGCTATAATACCTTGTATCTAGCTTATATGGCCAAAGCCATATTACACATCTCGAATGTTCTTTTAAATAAAATAGCTTAGAACACATAGAACACGAGTTATAAGGACACGAGCCATAAGTTAGGGACACGAGTTATAAGGACACGAGCCATAAGTTAGGGACACGAGTTATAAGGACACGAGCCATAAGTTAGGGACACGAGTTATAAGGACACGAGCCATAAGTTAGGGACACGAGTTATAAGGACACGAGCCATAAGTTAGGGACACGAGTTATAAGGACACGAGCCATAAATCAGGACACGAGTTATAAGGACACGAGCCATAAGTTAGGGACACGAGTTATAAGGACACGAGCCATAAGTTAGGGACACGAGTTATAAGGACACGAGCCATAAATCAGGACACGAGTTATAAGGACACGAGCCATAAATCAGGACACGAGCCATAAATCAGGACACGAGCCATAAATCAGGACACGAGCCATAAGTTAGGGACACGAGCCATAAGTTAGGGACACGAGCCATAAGTTAGGGACACGAGCCATAAGTTAGGGACACGAGCCATAAGTTAGGCCGGACACGAGCCATAAGTTAGGGACACGAGTTATAAGTTAGGGTTAGGACATGTGTCCTAACTTTAGGACACGATCTCATATGTTCTCTTAAATAATTTAAATAAAATAGCTTATTTTACCACAACTGCCGGGGTGGGGGTTACTCCTGTTTGTGACGTTTTATGTATGTGCCGCGGGGGTGGGTTAGGGTTTTGAGGTGTAAGTTAGATTTGACTATTATATGATTTTATATACATGTAATTTGATACCGAGATACTAGGATATATTATAGGTGTAACTTAATTTTATCTATACTTATAAATATTAATCGCTCTTACTATTGTACTCTGAATATTTTAGGACATGAGTTGATAGTCAGGACACAAGTTATATGTCAAATTTCTTTTTGATACCATTGTGTGATTTTATATACATGTAAATAGATACTAAAATATCAGGATATATTATAGGTGTACTTTAATCTTATCTATACTCATAATTATTAATTGTATTTACTTTTGTACTTTAAATATTTATTTTTCAATGCTTGTGAAGCGTTACTGGGCAACTCTACATTGGAAATGGCGCTATGTAAGTAAAGATTATTATTATTATTATTATTATATTGCCGCGCGGAGATACGGATTTTATCTTCGAGTGTTGATGAAATGGGTTCACATTCGTCGAACCCATTGAACCTCACTGGAAACCACCAGGGTGAAGCTGGCTTCCGATTCGCAGCTTCCGATTGGCCAGCTTCCGATTCGCCTGGCTTCTGATTCGGATCCGGGGGGGGGGTTCAACTTTTGAATTGTCGCTTATATAGAATAGCAATATCAATAACACACGTATAGTGTATTCTAGAGGATCAGTATTTCAGTATTTCGCATCGTAAAGCCTAAACCCTGATATTCACATTCCATATCACTGGAATTTAGTCCATCCTAACTTTAAGTGCTTTCATGTGTTAATGCGAACCCATTTCATCGTGATATTAACCAGATGACTCCCGTTCCTATGCTTTACTTAAACGAATCACGCATTTACTTATTCTTTATTTTCGGTAATAAACCCGATAACAGTCAAGAGTATACGTAGTAATACATTGCCACTAATAAATCGAGTCAGTTCTTAGCACTCACTCAGTCGCGGTGTGTCACACCGAATCACACTGGACTCGCCGAAAGTTGGCTGGCTTCAATCAATCAGTTTTATTTCATCACCTAATATTTCATCACCTAATAATGCAGCAATTACAATAGAAGTCTGCTGGAAAGCAAATACTGTACTTATATATTGTTAGACCCCTATTTAGCTAATATCCGATTCGCATTTGAGTGGTCATTCCAAATCGGAAGCCAGCCTTGCAGAGGTTTTCTAGAGAACAGAAAGAGAGAACAGAAGAGCCGCGAAGCAGCGAGCGGGTAGCCTCCGATTCATATTTGTGATGAAATAAAGTTCGACTTGACCGGCTCAAATGCGAATCGGAATTTCAGAATTCCGTTACCGGCGAATTGAGCATAGCATAATGCGTGACCTGGCGAATATGATGAAAAGATGGAGAGGTTTGTGTAAAGGAAACTCCGTTTCAAATTTGAGCTGTAAAAGTTCGACTTTGAACACTCAAATGCGAATCGGAAGCCAGCAACTTATTTAATCACAATATGAATCGGAAGCCAGCCAACTTATTTCATGGTGACCCACCAACTACAACTATGAATCGGAGGCTGGCTTCCGATTGGAATGACCACTCAAATGCGAATCAGAAGCCAGCAACTTATTACTCGGGCTGCCTGTGGCAGCAACGAGTCTTAAAATGCAAGTCGTTTTTTTTTTTTTATTCAGTGTAGCAAGCGTTCAGCGCATGCGTTAAAGGTCAAATTCACACCAATCAGATCGCACTGTGCTGGTCACGTAACACTCGCCAGGTTAATTTATTTACATAATTTAATACAGTAAATCAAAATGGAGGATCCGCGAGCAAATCTCTCTCAAATTTGGAGTCCCATCTCTCAAATGTAAGCAGTTTAATGTTTTATTTAACTTCATTCGTGCGAAAGCCTTCCAACAGGCTCAGGATATTGCAACTGGCGCTCTTGTCGAAGCCGAAGGACCGCGTTTTTTACCCTGTGATTTTATATACGACACGACGCCGGACCTGAAGGACTCAAAGATCCACACATATCGAATTGGAATTTAGCGTTTTCCTTTCTGCTGAAACCAAGGCTTCTTCGATAGAAAGGGCAATATGTTGTGTTTTTCTAGGAGGACAAAATATTTCTCGTTTAAGCTTCTTTTTCGCCACGGCTTTGTTATTGGAATCTCTGTGGATTGGTATACTCAAAATAGTACAACTGAATAAGAAGTCTTTAACAAAGCCGAATTCAAACTCAAGAGCAAAGCTGAGAGTGAAAGTGAAACTGAACAGTGTCTTGTCAGGTCATGAATTAAGGTACGGTGAGGTTGAAATCATTGCGTGTTTATATAGATCTGCATTTCTTTGTCGATTTGTTGACCTCGTGGCGCTGATAGATTTTGCCATCGGACGGTATTCTTGTTTGAGGTACGTACGTTTCGCCAGCGCAAACACCGTGATCTGTACTCCTGTAGGCCAACATGCACTAAAATAATTTTGAGCGTGTTTTTGGCTGTCAGAAATACCCCGGAGAACAGAATAATTTATGATGAGCGAAGCAATATCAACTTAAAATCCTCTCACGGCCGAGGTTTTGGTTCGAGAAATTAAAGGCTTCCAACAGTTCCCTTTATAGTTCTGTAATATAATGAGCAGATCAGTTTTGGGAAGGAGGGTATATAACCAACACGCATTTCAGTTAATAAATACCTGATATGGACGCGAGCTGCGATAAAGAGCCGCAGGGTAGAATGAACAGTAGAGAAACATATCATTTGATAGCTCCATCATAGGTGGACAGGATACAACTTATAATATGGGACAAATATAAACATATATTTGAGACACTCATCTATTAGTACTCTGAACCTGGAGAACAGCAGACTAAATTGTAAGCGTGCGGTACATGAATAAGTAGAGGTCAACTTCTTTAATTTGCATACACGAGAAATATATATACTAGGGGAGCAGAGAATGCATGTCACCGCGCTACCGGCCACTCCTAAAGACTGCTAAATTCAGCTAATAATTCTTCCCTTCGGTTATTACTAAAAGGATTTCAAATGAAAGTGTATTTCATCTTCAATCTCATGTGGCCCGAGTGAAAGCCCAGATGGGCTCTTGTTTCATTACAAATATGAATCGGAGGCTACCCGCTCGCTGCTTCGCGGCTCTTCTGTTCTCTCTTTCTGTTTTCTAGAAAACCTCTGGAACCAGGGTAATCGGAGCACAGGCTTCCCAGACTCGACGTATATTTCTCGCTTGTTAGTCTGTTGGGTTACCTGTGGTTTATCGATTACTTTCATAACGATCTCAGAAGAGTTTATATAACTTGCTCCGTGTGAATTCTCTTTTCCGATTCCTACGAAATAAATCTTCAATAATAAAAGATTGATACTTAATGAAGTTGTGTGAGTGGTTTTTGGCGATTTTGGGCCTTCTAAAGCGATTTATTAGGATTCAAAATTTTGACCGTTGGCCTCGGCTCTAAAAAAAATTACAAGGTAGGCGTCACCAACAAAACCTGGATCGGACCGGATCGGATCGGACCGGATCGGATCCGATCGGATCGGATCACATTTACTGTTGAATTATATTTTCCCGCCACAACAATTACGACCCGTTTCGTTTGTATTTCACGTTTTATTTTTTTGCTTTGACAGCTAAGTATAAAATATATTTCCTCCGGCATTTCCCCCGAATTTCAAGCGAAATATTCTATGAAGCTTAGTCGGGCGTGTCGATTTCATTGAGACAGAAATCAGAAGCCAGGCGAATCAGAAGCTGGGCCAATCGGAAGCTGCGAATCGGAAGCCAGCTTCACCCTGGTGAATTATTCGCACGCGAGACCGAAAATAGTGAATAGTGTAGTGCGTGTGTTAAAAGCACCATTCACTTGTGTGGTATATATACTAAATATGTGTACAGTAAGTCTTAAAATCAGCTTGTTCATTAATTATGGAACACTCTGCTAGTGAACTATGACAGGTTTCTTTCAGAGCGTTCTGATTATCTCGACGCGTATTTTTTCTCGTAACACTGGGTTCAGTATTATGAGCTAAATTAAAAGCCTATACGAGGTACGTGTGCTATAATCGTCGAATATATATAACTAGTCAGTCAACCTCCCGATTCATGTAAACAGGTTGACTTTATTGTTATTTTAACGACAGCATTTAAAGCTAACAGCTTGTGGGGTCATGTATAAGTCAAACTAAACATAATAAGAATCCCCGGAGACAAATCGACTGGCTATTGACGTGGTCGAACGCACGGGTAATCGAACCGAGGGCCCCTGGATTGCGAGCCCACCCCAACGTGTGCTCGATTGGTGGCGGTTAACTTTATATAATGTTAACTTTATATAATATAGTTATATAATGCATTAGTTCGCCCTATTCTAATGTACAACTGCCAAATTTGGGGTGCTTATTGCAAGCGATATAACTCTTTTGCCCATTTTAAGGAAATGTTATTTCACTCCAACTTAATTGTTGAAAAGTTAAACCTTAAAATGTACAAAATTATTCTTGAAGTGAATATTAAATCTACCAATTATGCAGTAAGATCAGAACTTGGAGTCTTACCTATTCACATATCCATATACAAAACATTACTAAAGTATCTTTCTCATTTGCTTGATTATAGTGATAATCCTCTTTTAGTGGGGGCTCTTGAAAGTTCTTGTATTTTAAACAAGAAAGGAACACGATGTTGGGTTAATGTTTTGTCTTACCTCCTAAAATTATAGGGAATTGTGACTCCGTGAAGTCTGTAGCGAACCGGAAATTCAAGTCAATTCTCCAATTAGCTGTAAAGAATATAGAACAGATTATATGGAGGAATGGAACGAAGAGAAAACAGAAATCTATCATGGATTAAATAATTCCAAGCTTGAATTGTTTGTTAAAGTTAAGGTCAACTATACGTCGAGAAATACCTTTCTAAAATCAAAGACTTTGATGCCCGTAAAGCCGTAACAAAACTGCGTATCTCAGCGCATCTTTTCCCTATAGAACAGGGTAGATATGTACAACTGCCTAGAGATCAGAGAATTTGTACTTTATGTAATTCAGGAGAAGTGGGAAATGAGTTTCATTATTTATTTCAATGTAAGGTTACAATATGTTACGGACTAGAACGTCCTTTCTTGATAAACTCTATTCTATTAACCCACTTCTCTCCTTCTTTAGCCATACTACTTTGTTCTACTACATCTTATCTATGAAAGACGATAACTTAATACATGTTAGTGCCACATTAAAAAATATATATTATAGAGTTATATACTACACAGGTTAAGCCCTAAATCGAATATTTTCATTTTTATTTCTTTATTTTATTAGATATAAACCAATGTAACTAATATGTTTTCAAGGTGCTAATAAATAAATATTGTATTGTATTGTTTATTTGTTTACAAACAGTTATTTTTGTCTCCCTCAATACTTGACTGAAATGATACGCCATAATTTCCTTAAGACTATGTCTATACACAGTTTGTAAAACAAAAGTTCACATGTGCGCGAGGTTTGTCAGTTCATACGAAATTAAATTCGCTGAAAATCACGGTCTGGCCCGGACATTGGATCAGTTAAGTCTCGCCGTGACACAGCTCCTTTATCCGCTCGACAACACTTCTCACGGTGGTTACTAGCTGTACATCCTTGACATGACAACACCAACCTCTCTGACGATGCAGACTTATACTGTTTTTGACAGAAACTATAGGTTTCCATCACATCTTGATAAGATGATGGTTGTGGTTACTAGATCAAAACACACTGGCTTCCGACCTCTGAAATTAATCCTCCACCCTTTCCGGTGTAAAGACAAACATTGCTGTTTCAAAGAGCCACCTACGCACACGCTTATTTCGGTCAGGATTCCATGCGTGATTTATCTGAAGACCTGAACTGATCAAACACGTATAAGGAAGTACTCTAGCGGGAGACTTTTTCGTACGTGGAGAATTGTATTAAATTATTGAATAAAAAAAGGAAAATAAATGAGTGACCGTATACTGTAACTTCCAGGGCGGGGGCGGGGGCGCTTGCTGTACCGTAACTCTAATTAATGATATTAGTGATGGTATTGACTCCCAGATACGACTATTTGCTGATTATATATACCATCGTATACGGCTTAGTCAGAGGTTTAAATGACGTCTCAACTGTGAAACGTGGCTGGACAAGTTTTTTGACTGGTCTAAGGCATGACGGATGTGTTAAACCCAGATAAGTGCAGTGTACTTAGGATCTGTCATTTGAAGACATCGTGTGTGTCCCATTATACGATAGGAGTTATTCCCTATCGTAGTCCAATCATCCTTATCTTGGTATCGAGTTGACATCAAACCTTGACTGGGGATAACACATCACTAACATTATTGGCAAAGCTAATCGTTCCCTTGGCTTTGTGCCGGAGAAGAAACCTCGGCAGCTGCCCGGAAAGTATACTGAAATACCACGCTCGCCAGGCGGCGCCTGGAATACGCCAGTACCATCTTCAGAAACATCGGCAAGATATGGACAAGGGCACCCAACGACGTTTTCGGTTAAAAAGCTGTTCGGGAGAGTAAGTTAGCCTAAAACTTTGAAAAAATTGTCCCTAGAAAATTGTTTACTGAAATACTGGCTAGAATTTTTTTTAAATCCCCTTGAATCCCAAGAAAATTATAGAAGAAAAGGGAGACTAAAAGGTTTCCCCTAAAATATTCGTACGTCCCAATTCGTCTGATCAATAGCGTCACGGCAGAACAACACATTTTCATTCCCTAAGAATTGCCTAAAGGAAAAAAGAATCCCTAAAAAAATCGTACCTCCACAAACCTTTGCAACATGAAGTTACTTGGGCTAGAAAATTATTGTTTATGTTCTAGACTACTAACAAATTCGTAGGCCGGGAATATTTTGCCATAGTATTTTCGGTTGACGCGATTTCCACCTAGAAAACCCGAATAGCTAATAGCTTTCTAGAATACGTCAAAAGACATAGTAGGCGCCTTAAAATGGCTAGATAAGCTGCACACAACTGGTTTCAAACGAATTTCAAAAAGTACTCGTTGGGTGCCCTTGTATGGAGGACATCCAGGGGAGGGCCGCGCGATTTGTAAAATGTTGCTATAGATATGAAACGGGAACGGTCACCAACCTGCTAAGGGAACTCGGCTGACAATCCTTGGAAGAACGCCGCAAGATTGCTAGATTGGTTACTTTTCACAAAATCATGGATGGCAGATAGCTATTGCAATTCCTTTATGTATCCAGAAGCCTAACCTCTCACCCACAACGCTTTGTAAACCGAGGTAGTTCGAGTAATACTTATAAATTTAGTTTCTTTACAAGAACTGTTAAGTCCGCACTTGTTCAACATCTCAGTCAAGACAGTCATGACCAATGACTGCTCAATTTATTATTTATTTAATTTAATTAACATAAAATATATATATATATTTATAATATAGATACGATAGTACGCGCGCTCTGATTGGCTAAGAAGCCATGTTTTATCAGAGTATATAACATGGTTAGCCGTGTTATATAGTTTTCAACTGGCGGTTTCCTTTCATCGCGCGCGTAAATCTATATTATAAAACAGATAAAGAAGCCTTAAATCCATGTTTTATACTATCATAAAACACTCTGGTCATTTGAGAACACTCTAGAAATGTTGAAAGCACGCGCCTTCGGCTTGTGCTTTAACATTTCTCTCATGTTCTCAAATGCCCATCGTGTTTTATGATAGTATAAAACATAGCTAAGGCTTCTTTATTTGTTAAATATATGGTGAAGAAAAAAGACAAATAAACTACAAGTTCATCCTTACAAGCCTGTTTTGTGGTTGCCCACTCGTCAGGTATACCTTTGCGAATTATCATATATATATATATATAAATAAACTCTGTGATTTGATTGGATCAGACACACTAAAACAATAAGGAAACTATATATTTCCAAGTCATGGCATGCCAGTCAAAGACACAGGGTACCCAGAGACACCTAACATATTTTCCTTCATTGGGGTCTGAGTACTAGTTCTTTTCCAAAATGGCGGCCATTAGTGGGCTATTACGCGTTGGCCGGCGATTTTGTGAAAATCAAGCTATTGGACGGCTATTTCCAGTTAGGTAGGTCACAATATCAGCAGAAGGTTGGGCTTAGTTGCAGAATTCCCTCTCCACTCAAAAGATTACTTGAAAACTGCGCTAAATTATCCATTTTAGTTAAGGTGTATTTAGATTACTGCATTATATTAATGAACCAAGTGGTGGGGTATTCTGCAATCGCTCCGATTCATTGTTCGATTCATTGTTTCTGAGGTTAGGGTTCTTCGTATTTCAGGGTATTGTTTTGCTTTAGAAGACACTAGTTTTCTTTGTTTTACGTCATGTGGTGATCTGTAACACCATGACATGATCCTCCTATTTTATGGTAAAGATATGCTTTATATCCCGGCGTAGCCAATCGATGAAATCGATGATCGATTAAAATCGATATTAATCGATGCCAATCGATACCAATCAATCGATTGATATTGGAAATCGATGAACAATCGATGGACCAAATCTTTGTGACCTTATCGATTGATATCGATTGCCCTTAATTGCAATCGATTGACATCGATTTTTGAAAGGATTAATATTAACAAGGCAGGTAGGTAAAGTAACGTATCGTAAACGTATCTCCAACGGCCACATCCGAGAAATAAACAATTATGGTAGCCTTTCTCTATACAGTAAATGGAAAGCTTATCTGTACTACCTTCTGATGCTCGTGCCATTTTGCCAGTGTATGTACGTTTACCGGTGAAGTTTGCCGCTAGTAACATGATATCAACCTCGTGACCAGGGTCTTCTCGGTCAGATCCAAGATGGCGGCTACTCCGAGAGAAGACCCTGGTAAACGCTGAATCATGTGACGAAAAATCTCCAGAAATCCTGGAGATTTTAATCACGTGATGTGGGCATCCAATATGGCGGCCAAGCTAAATATGGAAATGTTAACACGTGCCTACAAACCATAGGTATCCCAATCCGGAGTGAGCGAGATACGATTAACGGCATTTCTACGCGGCGAACGACGAAGTGAAAACAGGTCTACTAAACAGTTCGAAATGGAGTTTACTTGGATAAAGAAACAGTGGAAGAGTATCCCAAAGCTACCAGGATGTATCTAAGCTAGAAGAGAATCCTAAAAAGCCGTTCATTTTCCGTTAGCGTTGAAGCGAGGAGATCGATAGCACATGTTCAGATTTAACGGCTTCTCCTGGCTTTCTCACGGATGAAACTTACCAGAAAACTACCCAGTAATGCACTTCATCTATTGCTCTACCTACACAACGTGTTTTAAGGTTATTTAAAATCATTTTATTGATAAAATTTGAGCAATTGAATCTATATACAAATGCATCTCTCTGGACTCAGTCCGTGTGGCCAATAAAAAGCATTGTTAGAACAACCTTTGTGTCATAATCGAAGAGCCAATCAGAATACGTGACAGTTCAGGGTTTACCAGGGTCTTCTCTCGGAGTAGCCGCCATCTTGGATCTGACCGAGAAGACCCTGGTCACGAGGTTGACATGATATTCCATTGCGTTTCCTTTTAGAAGATTCGCGAAAATTAATCACACCCCAAAATCGCGAAATTAACGTGTCAGGCTCAATCGATATCAATCGAAAATGCCAATCGATATTCATCGATTGATAATATTTCTGTGACTATCGATTGGTCATCGATTGACCGATACCAATCGATATCAATTAACTAATTTTATCGATTGATATCGATTGATATCGATTTATCGATTGGATTTCCGATCATCGATTTCATCGATTGGCTACGCCGGGTTTATATACATGTTGAGTATTTACAATGAATATCATGTGTGAGGTCCCAGTAACCGTAACTTGCAAATTATGAAATAAAACCATTTAAAACCATTTAATACTGTACTGTCAGTATTACAAAACATCATTCCTGTGAGGTGAAAATTCATTTTAGCCATTCTAAAACCCTTTTTTGGACTGACTGCAGAACATGTTTACACTTGCTTTTTCTTTTTGACATTTGTAGAATTTTCCACTCCCAACATTTTTTTCTTAAAACAAAAATATTTCTTATCTTGTAGGCCACAATTTTCTGTGCTACAAATTTTAGAACATGTAGCTGGCAATTTTTTTAGCAGCCTGCAGTCTGCAGACACAATAGTCCTACATGTAGCTTGGGAGAACACTGATCATATAGTAACATATTGTATTCCTTTTCCAGGTCCAAGGGAATTCAATGCCAAAGATGTAACTTTATACGTAACCAATCACGCTATAGATCAGACAGTGCTGGTGCAGAGGATCTCATTGTAACCAATGGAAGAACAAAGCTTATCATAAAACCACTTGTATTTACAATAGTGGTGGGTATATATGTACATTAGAATTGCATTGTCACAGCTGAATCACACTAGTGTGTTTCCAAAATCAGATGCTGATCGGTTGAGTGGAGTGGTGATTCAGAGAGAATCAACCCTGTAGGCTACATGGCTGTGCTATTTATAACTTAGCAAAATATCAACAAAAGTAATAAATCATTAAGTACATGTAATTCATCGGACAATGCGATTCAAGGAAAATTACATGCTTGACTGGGTAATTCCCTGGAAAATTGCACTCAAAAAAACAATATTGCCCTTGTCGCTTTGCAACTAATGCAATTTTCCATGGAATTACCTCGTTTATCAGGTCATTTTCCTATAGAGTTGAGGTTATTAACAGTATGACCTATCTAAAATTGAAATTTAAGAACATCAAAAGAAAATAAATAATTATTTCCAGGCTTACTCAAGTTTTTGTAGACATGCATACACAAAAATCAAAAGTCATGGGAAAATCAAGGTGCATTTTAGATGTACTCTTATGTACTGTGGTTTTAATTCTGCCACTGGTTTGGATGTTTCTGCATGCCATTCTCAGATAAGGTTTAGATTTTTATGTTCAAGTTCTTTTAGAAAATATACAATGAATGTGTTTAGGGTAAATTTGAGCATCATCCAGGCAGATCAAGTAGTTGAATTGAGTTCAGGTTAACTGTTTCCCAGAAAAATTTACAACAAAACCTTGTACAAAAATTAATGTATTTTCTCTTTGGATGAGTAAACAAGGCTGCATAGTGTAGTGCATGAAGGCAAAGAGAAATTAGTTAGGAAACACGTACTGTCTATTGTTTGTACTGTCAAGTGTCAGCCAATCATCTCACTAGATTAGTTGAATATGTAATGAGCATCTTGTTTATAAGGTAAAGTGTTGGGATTCTTCAGTTATCATGGTTCTGATCTCACTCAAAATCATGTCTAATTTTATGGAAGCTTGACGTAAAGTAAATCAAGTAGACTGTGGAGCTATCTGATTAGAACGATTCAACCATGGATTACTATAGCTAGCTGATTAGAACGATTCAACCATGGATTACTATAGCTAGCTGATTAGAACGATTCAACCATGGATTACTATAGCTAGCTGATTAGAACCATTCAATCATGGATTACTATAGCTAGCTGATTAGAACCATTCAACCATGGATTACTGTAGCTAGCTGATTAGAACCATTCAACCATGGATTACTATAGCTAGCTGATTAGAACTATTCAACTGCATATGTATTGATCTTAAACACTAAGTTCCGGTATAAATAGGTTAGCCCCTCCTCTTTTCACGCATTGCAAGCTCGAAATTTAAAATTCAAATTGTTGAGCAGTGAAGAAAGCATGCGTACATATCAGCCGCTCCTTTGAAATGCTCGATTTTTTAAGGTTTAAAATTAAACAAGCCATAAAAAATTACCAGAGGGAAGATAGTTGTCCATTTATGACTGCCAATGGTATTTTATGACTGTTTGCGAACTCTGTAGCCCTTACTCTTAAGTTAAACATTTTTTGCATTTAATTTGAATTTTGCGCAACAAGTAATCTGTAGGGAGCACTCAAGCGGAGCATCACGCAGATGTTCACTCAACCACAGGCTGATTGACAACTGAAGGGTGACAAACCCCGGCCCTGGGCTCCCCTTTTTATACTGGAACTTCGTGTTTAAAATTAGGAGCTGTATTTTTCAATCCTTAATGCCTTGGTTAATGTCTTGGTTTAGGCTGGTGTGGGGTCATTTGCAGGATGTGCTATTCTTCAGTATGAGAGAGTAAGAGCCAGCTATGTTAACTGGCACCCACCGTGGAGTTCATTCAGATTACCGAAAGTGCTTGGTTTCAGAGTAGAGGTAATATGGTTGCTTTTATATACAAGTTAATGATAATTTTGGATAAATGAAATATTATAAAGTAAATTTGTGAGAGTCTGTAATAAGAAGTGCCAATAGAAGGCAGCTATACTGCGCTTTGAGCTCGAATGGCTACTTGACTTTAAAGAGGTACTCAACCATGATCCCTAGCATGCCTCTGTTACATGTATTGTGTTAATGTGCAATTGCATTATGCCGCCATTGTTCTGTGGGCATTCTTGTTATGCCACCATTGTTCTGTGGGACTGCTTGTTATGCTACCATTGTTCAGCTGTGGGACTGCTTGTTATGCCACCATTATTCTGTGGGACTCATATGGCTTTTAATGCTTATTTTCTAACCTCTGTGTAATCTGTAATTAGACTGCAAGCTCGAGGTTTCTATTATACAAATAGAGTGTGGCCATCAAGGAACTATTATACAAATAGACTTTGTCCGTCGAAGAACTATCGGCTGTTATAGTTCACCACAAAATTTTGGCGCGCGCTCATTGGTCAAAAGCGATCACGTGACGTGATAGTTGTCATCCGCGGAGGAAAACTGTCAGGCGATAGTGCGCGCTGAACACGAAAGACAATTTTGTGTTGAACAATAACGCAAATAGACTGTGTCTGTCTCGGACCTATCGCCTGATAGTTTCCCTTGGAAATTTGATGTCCTTAAAACTAGCATATAAGCCCTCGAACTTCGTTCTCGGGCTTATATTTGTTTTAAGAACATCAAATTTCCGCGGGCAACTATCAGCCGATAGTTCCTCGACGGACACAGTCTATTTGTATAATAGTTGCCAGCGGAAATTTGATGTTCTTAAAACAAATATAAGCAGGAGCTAGCTATTCCTTCCTTGGGCAGGAACACATGAGAGGATGCATCAGGGTGTATCTGCAAGTACCTATAAGGAATGCGGGACAACTTGCCCGCATTCTTTTCTTATTTTAATTTTGCTCAAGCTGAGTCTCCATGCCTCTGAGAATTAGGCGTTATAATCCGCTGTTTTCTATTGAAATGGTTCTTTTGTTTCTTGTAGTGTTAAAAAGTTAAGAACAGAAAATAAACAGAGAACATGAGCCATCAAATTGTGGCCTGTCTTTGTCGTTCCCTTTGAGTTGAGATCGGAGTTGAGATCAAACCCACTGCTAATAATTAAGAGACATTCCCATTGTTCACTCATTAACAGACTTTATTTGAGACATTTACTAAGTTACTGTGATGTACATGTAACTGACTTAGTTTGCTGAAATTGTTTTATGTTACCGTAATAGCACATTGAAAGGAATTTTGGAAAAGTTATCTAACTTACAAGTTAAATTAAAAATATGTCGATGGATAGCCGAAGCCCGGGAGCAAAGTGTAGCTGAATTTTGCGTCCCAAAGTTCGGAGCCAGTTACTATTCCCTGCTAGCTGATGCCGCTCTGCTTTTGCCTCTGGTCACCTCCAGCTCCCCAAACGGAGAGGCCTCTGCTAGCGAGGGAAAACTTACTACTGACTAGTTAACACCTAAATGTTGTTGCGTTCCGGGCTTTGGAACTTGCTAGTTTTAAAAATGTTAACTTAAACGTGGATGAATTGCTTTAATTGCATCCCGGGACTGATATGGAGTTAAAACCTAAACCGGCGTAGCTCAATCGCTTTGTATCCCAGGCTTTGGAACTTACTAGTTTAAAGAATGTTAACCTAAATGTGGCTGTAAATCGCTTTGCATCCCGTGGTTTGGAGCAGATTTCCAGTTCAATAACATGGAATAAAACGATTCTTATAATAAAGGAATTCAAAACCAGCCCATACTGTATTTGAGAAGTAAGCTAAATGACAACAGCAGTCCGTATCACAAAAATAACCTTGTGAAGTGCATTTGGATATGTTGTAGGTCAATTTGACTCCTCAGGTCAAATTGACCCCGAGTCAATTTAACCTAGGTCAAATTGACCCTTCAGGTCAAATTGACCCCAAGTCAATTTAACCTAGGTCAAATTGACCTTGAGTCAATTCAACCTAGGTCAAATTGACCTTGAGTCAATTCAACCTAGGTCAAATTGATTCAACCTGGTGATTGTGTTTAAGGTAATCACTGTTTTCTTCAGGTAATTTTTTCAAGATTCTAAAAAGGGAACTTACATTAAATGTTCATTGATATTAGGGTTTTTAAATGTAAGGGTTTGGGTCAGTTCACAAGGAACATTTAAGAAGTATTATATTTCTGTGTTGTTTAGTGATTAATAGCCCTAAAGAACCCTACATTAGTGAGCACCTGTTGTTGATGGTTAGGGTCTTCTTAAATGTAGGGGAAGGGTTTGGATTAGTTCTCAGCATAATAGAAGAAGGGTTACAGTCTGTATTATTTAGTGACTAGCTCTAAACAACCTAAATAATATTAGTGAGCACACATTGTTGACGGTTAGGGTGTTTTTAAATGTAGGGTTAGGATTTGTATTAGATCTCAGCATAATAGAAGAAGGATTACAGTCTGTATTATTTAGTAACTAATAGTTCTAAACACCCTAAATAAATTAGTGACTATATATTTATAGCTCTAAACACCGAAATTCCCTTCCTTTTCCCTTTACTTTGTCTGTCAGTGATCTGAGTGATTACTCTGCAAAAGACAGTTTGTGAAGTACATGTAATGAAGCCGTAATGAAGTACACCTGATCATCTATAAACAATGTATTTTTCTGGATTTAGCTTTCTTACTTCTCTTGAATTGCTACAGTTTTCATGAAAGAACACAGTCAACACAAACTTCATATGTGTTACAGTTTGGACCGGGTTTAATATTGCAATCGTCCATGTTTTTCGAAAGATGTTTCCAAGTCCGATTTTGTTAGCAGTACGCATGCGTGCATAACGAGAGGGACTGGGTTCCATGATTACTCACATGGAGAATAAATGATGTGTTCAAATCAACAAGCGCTTTTGTGGCACAGTGCGATAATCCACTGGATTAATATCTACCAGGCGTTCCTCGTGATTCAGCCAAGTTAAGCCCGATCGGGTGAAGCAAGTAAATGGATGGGTGACCTGAATGTAAGTGGTCAGGGGGTTAAGAAAGTGATAGAAGTAGGGGGTGGTAGTAGGAAGAGAAGTGGGGATGTAGGAAGAGGAGGGGAGGGGTGGGTTGCTAAAACATATTTTGTAGGGGAGGGGTGGGTGAAAATATTTTTTTTGATAGCCAAACCCGAGTCAATTTGACCTAGGTTGAATTGACTCAAGGTCGATTTGACCTAGGTTAAATTGACTCGGGGTCAATTTGACCTGAAGAGTCAATTTGACCTGCAACAGATATATTCATAGAATTTGTGCTATATAAATGAATACCTTTACCAAGTCAACAATCACAGTCAACAGAAACCACGAGTGAGAAGTCTAATTTATTTTATAACCAAACTCCTTCCCCCCCCAACTTAACTGTTGATTTGCATAGAGAAAAACCTGTGAAAACATTGGAAAATAGGCAATTTTCTAGTTGATTTTTGTCTGTGCATGCTTGTTCTTTGAAATTGTGAGTTTGCAATAATCGGTGGCTTGTTTATGCTAACTTAATTTAATCATCTCGTATCAGCTCAACAAATGGTGGAATTCCTTACCAGATGGCTCAAAGACAGCAGCAGGTACAATAATTATTATGTTTAGAGTAACAATAGTTTCTAAAATGCTAAGGCAATGAGTTACATGTACTAACATGGGCCACCCATCATGCTTAGAGGGCCTGGACAACATTCAACTTAAATAATTCATATAATGGCTTTAAATTTGTAATAACAGTTTGAAGATTTTATTGCTTTCTTCACATGGAGCACTACATTTCATTCCAAAAAATAACTGTGAGTTTCAAGAAATCAGATGTGAAATTTATGTGATTTTGATGCAATGTCCGATTACAAACATGACTACCAAAATTAGGAATCCTGTCATAGAGGATGATTTTGATGTACAACATTCATTTATACCACCTGCTGGTGTTAAAGAGTCAAAAATAATTAAAATGAACAAGATGATCACTTTTGGTAAAAATACCTTTTCTATTGTCATTTTGCTCCTCATAGCTCATAATAGTATACAGTTATAATAGTTATATATTAAAATAATCGTCTGATGATAGGTGATCATTTGAATCTGCTAAAATTGCGATCAACTTCCTGTGTAAAAATTTAATAAACTTCATTATTTCAATTGTCACCAATTTCATGAAATCAACAGTGCATGTTAGTGGCACAATGTGGTGCCCGTGCTGTAGATTCTAAAAGTACTGCATCTACAGGTATTAAAAATATAGAACAAAAGGTAATTTACATTTTATGTCATCCAGGCCCTTTTGTTTAAATGTTGTAACAATGGTACAAAAACGTACATCATACTGTCATGTATATATACCCTATGCATAAGTCCTGGTAACTAGCATGTCAACGAGGCCAGTAGGTCCTCTGGAATGTTGAAATTGAAGCGCCCGGGGAGATTGTGAACTGCACTGAAGGAATGTTCAGTGAAACAATGCCGTTAATTTGCTATGCGCCTGGCTGGTTGTACTATAAAGAAACATTTTTCAACTAAACAATCATGTTCAACACGTTTCACACTTCCTGCTAGCATTTCAACTTCAACATTCCAGAGGACCTACTGGCCTCTTTTTCGTGTTGTGACCGCGCGAGTTATGCATAGTGTGTATAAGAATTAAGAACTATAGCAACATTCACTATAACTATAGCAACATTCTGCTAAGCAAAATTTTAGCAGACCAAAAGCTCGAACCAACTATGGAATCCATACATTTAGATTTATTTTGTCTTCTATTTGGGAGTCAATCTATTATAATATAAAACAGTCAAAATCATCCTATGCATTTTCAAAACAATACAAACAATCGCTTCTCCTTTCTTAAGCATAAACTACTATTAGATTAACAGACATGGGCTTTATTTTCATTATTATTATTGTGTTAAGTTCTGGTTCACGTATCATTGAGTAATCTTTACGTTCAAATGTGACATCACAGGCAGTGGTCAACTCGAAAGCCTTAATGTTACTTTGACCACTGCGCACAATTGATTTATTATATTTTCTCTCACTTATATTTACTTCTCATATTCCCTTTCTAATACTCATAAACTGTAATATTTTTCTTTTTGAACATGTGCAAAATAAATCTGAACTGAACTGAACACTGAGGTTGTCATCAATATTATTGTTAAATATTGTTATTATTATTATTAATATTATTATTATTTATTAAATGACAATCATTGTATAATTAACTGGTCTAATCATTGTTTTAATGTTGTCATTACATTGTTTTTTTTACTTTGCAGGACTGATATTTGTAAATACAGTAGTTTTTATAATGTGGAAAATCCCAACACCAAGAGTACAGGCAGCTATGTGGAGGTGGTTCATTTCACATCCTATTTTAGGTAAAATATGACACAATCTATTTATTGCGGGTATTCTAATTTTTTGTGTAGTGTACTGGTATCTTATAGTGATGCTTACTGCCATGTCATCTATTGTCATTAATGTGCCAATCAGAGATCCATTGGTTTCCAACACAAAGCTTTTAAAATCATGATTGGTACATTAGCATAACAATTGTAATGTTTATCAACATGAAGTATCGCTATATTCATTTAATTAATATTCTAGCTAAGTTTGTACACAGTACAAAGTCCATGCAGATGTTTGGCTAATGACTTTATTGTTGCATGACCATGCACAGCATGCTGTGTGCTCAGTTGGAATATTAAAAGGGTTGGAGACTTTACGTTTGTGTTTTATTGACAAATACAGGTACTTGCTGACTCAGTATGATGAACTCAAAATTTCTGAATTTGGCCTTCGGCCTCATGCAGTATTCATTATTTTTTGTTCATCGTACACTCAGTGTGTTCCAGTGTATTTGACAATCTCTAACTCTTTAATAATGTGGCTTCAAAAGATGTAAAAGTCATGCATGAAGAGAATACAGTCAGACTTTGATCTACTTGCAGATACCCCCTGCAACTGGATTCCCCTTGTAAGTGGACATGGAGACTTAAGTTGGGGTCCAAAGTATCAGATAGAGTAATAGTTTAACAAAGTATCAGATAGCGTAATATTTTAACAAACTATCCATATATCAGTATGATTTGAACATTTTTATTACTCGAGCCAGGACCACTCCAGCCTTAAGTTCAGTTTTTTTTTGGTATAATTTTTCTTAATATGGATTTTCCAAGATGAAGCATACAAGAACTCTGCAAGTGACTTTTGATCAAGTTCCAAATTCTCTCTTAGAAAACAAACAATATCAAGGAGAATAGACCCTTCCACGGTTTTTTTGAACTTTTGATAGATATGTATTACGGCAGCAAAACCGTCGATACTGCTGAAAAGAGCACCTCAAAGTTAGTCAAAGTCCCAAATTTGAGAGTTATATCTTGAATAGCAGCAAAGTTATAGGCCTGCAAACTCGGATTTTTTTACAGATGTTTGTATGGAAATTTTGATTGGGGGGCATAAATTTCCATACAAACGTCTCTAAAATTTTCCGAAATATTCCGAGTTTGCAGGCCTGTATCTTTGCTCCTATTCAAGATATAACTCTCAAATTTGGGATTTTGACTAACTTTGAGGTGCTCTTTTCGGCACTATCGACGGTTTTGCTGTTATACGTATATATCAAAAGTTCAAAAAAAACATGGAAGGGTCTATTAAGATTGTGATCAATAGTCATACACACTGTTATTGTACTTTAAAAAACCTTTTATCAACTCAATTATGGTGACAGTAAATTATCTCCCATTAGCAGACATCTGCACATATATTGGGCCCAAGAGTATCTGCTTACAGGGAGGTTTAAACTGAGCACCAGGCTCTCCCTCTCCTTCTCCTCTCCCTCCTCCCCCACTGGGCCTGATGGAGGTTCGAATGTGATCAATATGGTCAAAAAGGTAAAGGTAAAGCAACAATTTATGTCGACGGTAGCTTGTAACAGTCTTGAAAGACTGACAAGGCCGACATGAAAGCTATGCTTTTATGTTGCATGTTCTTTTCCGAGAAGATGTCAAGGTACCATTTGCAGTTCGAGAACGAGATTGTTTCACAAAGGCAGCACCTTCTACTCAGTTAGTTTAAGACCCTGTGTGTTGGTCTGGCCAGGGTTTTGAGCGCTATATATATATATTTATTTATTTAAACATATAATGTCCTAGTGTTTGCCTCAAGAGCACGAGGTGCTCATCTAGGAAGCTCACACTACCGTTACAATTACAATTTTTACAACGAGTAAGGTAGAGAAAAAGGAAACGACTTATAATAATAATAGATAAAGCAAGAAAACAGAAAGCTGGAACAATTGATCGCAATAAGTAAATTATAGAAAATAATATGTCAAATTATATTGTTATAATTAGAAAAAACTTACAGGGACAAAAAACAATCACACTTGCATAACTATAAAATTGATAATACTACTCTAAAGCCAGTTAAATTAATCAAATCGCTTTGTTTCAATAATATAAAACTGTTTGCTTTAAAAACTTCTATATTTTTATTACTGTTTAATTCAGAAGAGCCATGGAGTAGTATGAACGCTATATGGTACATCCTGTGTTTATGTTAATACATGAGAGATTACAGATTATTAGTATGCATTTTAAATGAGTCAGCCCAGCATCCTTTTTGATTATAGTTGAATTGTTTTATTTTCCAGCAACCCCCGTCACCCTTCTAACAAGCTGTTTTAGCCACATGGATTTCTGGCATTTAGCAATCAACATGTACGTTTTATGGAGTTTTGCACCAACTATAGAAGGTATGTTGGAGTGTCTTAAACAGTGACTGTTACAGTCTGGTGAGAAAATCTACTGTCTCCTGTGATACACTAGTCCTCCACCTGCTTTTTTGCGACGTGGGTTGGCAGGGGACAAAGAACTATTCGTCCTTGTTTCGTGCCAGAATTACCGACAGATTTTTCAGTCAGTGAATAAATTATAAGAGCAGCCAATTAAACAGCTTTAGTACATACCTGTCAATCAAAAAGTATGCCCAACAAAACACACACCGCGGCAAAACGTCACGCGCATGCACCTTACATGAGCCGGTCGAGCGCGCCCGCCCAGTTTCCCGCCGAAACTAAAAGAAAACAGAGACAATCACTCCTGTTTCTAATTTTAAGTACGTACGCGTATTCGCGATAAATAAGAAAAAGATAAGCCTAAGACTTAACAGGTTGAAGTTTTCTTAATTTGTAATTTACTGTGAGTTATAAAATAACTAAGTTATAAAATGATTTACTAAAAAAGTTTAAACCCTCGTAATTTGTATTTGATACCAGAGCCTTCGTTCTTTCGGCCAGCGGAGCATACCCTTTTGCCGCGGTGCACACAGCGGTCAAACGTCTACGCATGCGTCAAAAGTCTTGCAGCAACAACAACATATTCCAAAACAAATTCAAAGCGAGCCGGCGGCCGTCACTGTTCACACACCCGTTTTCAAACCTTGAGAACTTTTTTGGTAAATTACGAAAGAAATTGGTAAACTCACAGTTTGAAGTTTGTTCGATTTCCCGTCGACTGTGAAAATGAAAAGCTTAAAGTCGCAGTGTCACGGTACTGCGCATGTGTGAAAATCTGATGATTTTAGAATTACGTTCCGGCCCGGAACGAAGTTCTCAGAGGGGTGAAATAGCGATTTTAAAATCGACTTCATCAGTGTTCTTTTTGAACTCATCCTTGCCTCCTTTGGTCATTTATGGAAATGTAAGATGTGCTTAAATAAGTTTTAGTTATTTGTTTATTCAAAATTAGTCGTTGAGACTGCAATACAACTAAAACAAAAAAGCATAAGTGATCCTTACCGGCGGGGAAAACGGCCACTCAGTACTCTGAATACAGCAGCCGAAAAACGCAAGAAATTGGAAACTTTTTGGTATTCCAACCAGAAGCGAAGAGGGTTTGGATGTCCAGTAGAGTTCACGAAACACATGGCAACTTTTCAAGTCGTATTATAATGATATGGCAGTTTTCAACAGCGATACGAAGAAATATATATCTACGGCTTAGAAACGAGGCTGAAATTATATGAAATGACCGGGAGTGCAAAGACTGTACAAAAAGTTAGATAAAACCTTTCTTTGCTGGCAAAACAACCTCATGAACTCAAATACGATAGCCTTGTGAGCAATCGACGTACATATGAAGCTATATAAGTTTATATTATCGACTACGTGAGACTAGTCTGCAAACATCGAACTGCTATGAAACCGCTTGTCAGTATTCGCACTTTCGTGACAAGCGAACTTTTCTACTTTCGACACTGACACGGTCGCTAAACTGTACGAAATCTCCAAGAATAAATCCCTAATGTCCAAACTAACGGAAAAAAATGAAAGAGGAAATCCTTGTGAGCAATCGACGTATATATGAAGCTATATAAGTTATCATCGACTTCATGAGAGTCAAACATCGAGCTGCTATGAAACCGCTTGTGACAGTTTGTTTACGCACTTTCATGACAAGCGAACTTTTATACTTTCGACACTGACACGGTCGCTAAACTGTACGAAATCTCCAAGAATAAATCCCTAATGTCAAAACTAACGGGGAAAACTGAAAGAGGAAATCCTTGTGACCAAACAACATACATATGAAGCTCCAGAAGTGATTATTGAATACATGAGAACCCATAGAGCAAACTGATAATAATGATCTAACGTGCTATTAGTTTCACGGACATTTGTGACTACGTACTAAACTCGCGCTACAGCATAGCTTGAAATACTGTACGAAAACTCCCGTTTAAAAAATTCCTGATGCCGAAAGAACCATAGAATCTTAAACAAGATATATTTCTGACCAATCGACATAAATATTAAGCTGTGAAAGTAAGTTTCCAGTCCATAACAGCCGATAGTGCAAACTAGTAAACAGCCACTCGTAGTCCGAAAGTACTGAACTTTTTAGCGCAAATGTATGTGTTACGTTTCCAAACTTAAAGACAAGAAATCGTCCATAGAAGGTCCTCTATTTTTTACAGCACAGAACTGTGTTATTAGTTATGTAGAAATAAAACAATGGTGCCATTTGAAGAATTATTTCATGTCAAAAGTGCACAACGAAGAAATATATATCTACGGACGCGAGCAGATTGTTTCACTTTGGTCAAATTCGGGAGCGAGTAGAGAATACCCGTCCATTTTTTGGAGTTTAATAAAATTAAATGTACCGCAGTCCCGCAGTGATCTCAAAGCCTTATGGTTAACTATGAATCCTACAATCTTTTGAGAACGACAAAGTTATATATTTAAGTGCTACCGCAGTCCGCAGTCCCGTAGTGATCGCAAAGCCTTATGGTCAACTTTGAATCCTACAATCTTTTGAGAACGACAAAGTTATATATTTAAGTGCTACCGCAGTCCGCAGTCCCGTAGTGATCGCAAAGCCTTATGGTCAACTTTGAATCCTACAATCTTTTGAGAACGACAAAGTTATATATTTAAGTGCTACCGCAGTCCGCAGTCCCGTAGTGATCGCAAAGCCTTATGGTCAACTTTGAATCCTACAATCTTTTGAGAACGACAAAGTTATATATTTAAGTGCTACCGCAGTCCGCAGTCCCGTAGTGATCGCAAAGCAACCCTAACCTAAACCCTAACCCTAACCTAACCCTAACCCTAACCCTAACCTAACCCAAAGCCTTATGGTCAACTTTGAATCCTACAATCTTTTGAGAACGACAAAGTTATATATTTAAGTGCTACCGCAGTCCGCAGTCCCGTAGTGATCGCAAAGCCTTATGGTCAACTTATGGCTTCCTGTGTTTATCTGACGGACTGCGGACTGCGGTAGCAGTGAAAATATACAAGTTCATTGTGGACGGGTATTCTCTACTCTAGCCCAAATTCGGACTGTTCGGACTGGAAACAGCAAAAAATACAAGCAAGTAATGAAATATAGATACCATTCTTTACTCAATGCTGTTTACCTTGGATGTAGGAAGAATAAAATCCTTGTAAATCTCGCCATATACTGTGCATAACTACAATCTGTGAATACGGCTAACACCCGAACAGTCGGCGTTTCCTGCAAATTATTTTGATTGATTCTCATTGGATGTTACACAATGCAGCTGTCAATTCAATGTCTGGAGACTGTGACATGCGCAGTACCGTGACACTGCTCCTTTAACATTCACGTAGTTTTCTTACCTTTTGGGGGTAGAAGTTCACTGTAATATGTTTTAAGGTAAATTTTGCGCGTGAAATTCGCGCGGCCGCCCACCAGACTGACCGTAATACGCACGCGCAGACGTTTGACCGCTGTGTCGCGGTGTGCACAAAACAGAGTATGCTGCTTTTACAGACTAGACCTCATTCCCCTTTATCTGGATCTCGCTCCCTTAGCCATGTTATATTCCTCAGGGATTTTCTGTTATTCATTAATGATCTACCCAAATGCTTGCCTTATCGAACTCATGCAACACCGAGAATGTTAAGATGATATAAGTCTTACTTTCTCGTTGTCTAAGTGGTTTCAGTAATCGCACTGTAATCATGCCTACAAATGATCATAAGATCTGGTTTGATGACTTTCGCACTTGAAAGACTTTGGTCTTAATGATCTACCCAAATGCTTGCCTTATCGAACTCATGCAACACCGAGAATGTTAACCTGAGTTTCAGGCGCTCCTTTCCCGTAAAAGATGATACAAGTCTTACTTTCTCAAGTGGTGACATTAACAATCTAAGTAACGATATGATAGCGTTCACGAGTGGCTTAATGCGAATAAGCTGGCGCTAAATATAACTAAGACGGAGTTCATATTTATTGGTTCCAGACAAAAAGTCAACACTCTCTCACAAACTATAACGCCATTGATAAACAATAGCCTGGCCAGTCAAGAGAGTCAAAACAAGTTAATCTTTAGTTGTACATATTGATGAAAACCTGTCGTTGGAACAACACATTGAAGTTATTTCTAAGAAAATTGCTTCCGGCATTGGAGCCTTAAAACGTATTAGACCCTTTGTTCCTTTCAACATTTTATTATCGGTATATATATTACGCTTTAGCACTACAACCACACTTCGACTATGTTAGTACCCTAGTTCCAGAGGTTTTCTAGAGAGAAGAGCCGTGGAGGAGCTGCGAAGCAGCGAGAATAGAAAACCTATTCTCTTCTCGCTGCTTCGCAGCTCGCTGATCGCCGCTTAGCGGCTCTTTCTCCGTGGCTGTTCTCTCTAGAAAATATCTGGGACCAGGGTACTATTGTAGCCAAGTGTGGGAAAATGTTAACAAGAGTTTGAACGATAAGTTGCAGAAACTTCAGAACCGCGCGGAGCAATTGTTTAAAACTCAACGGCTCACCCATCTAGCCATATATAATGGTCTTCAAGTCTATAAATGAGCTAGCTCCAGAATATCTCTGTTCCAAATTTATAGACCGAAACGATTTGATCAATTATACTTTAAGAGATTCTTCTAAGAAACTCGCTGTTCCACCACATCCGTGTACAAACTATTGTAAATCAGCTACTTTACTTTATTCAAGCACGGAATAAATTACAGTTTCAATTTTGTACGAGAATGAAATATTACTATATAGGTGCTTATGTCATTTGAAATAGCTAAAAAGTTAATCTAGTCAGATGAGCAGTCAAAAATCCCTTATTGTCTTCACAAAGAAAAGTAGCTGCTATGACTTCTCCATGCAATACACCCTTATGATTACATATCACGACAGTCGTGAAAAGCAGGACTAGAGTTCCTTGTTCGATAAGTTAGTCAGTAGTTTTAATTATCGTGTTTTTTTTAATATATTAATAATAATATAAGTATATAGTAGTAATATATTAGTATATAGAAATCGCTGTAATTTTTTTATATTTTATAAATTGGTACACCATATATCTGATGAGTAAAACCGTGTCCAAATAAAGTTTGATTGATTGATCGATTGACCACACGTATATCTACCTATATATAATTCAATAGCAATTGCTATAACAGCTACGTCGCGATAAAAAAAATCGTAATTCAAGAGTTCGTGCACAAATAGTGTTTCCAAACATTTTGAGCTTCATCGTTCAGTTTAGTTTGTTCAATCAGAAAATCGTTTCAAGGGAGGGGGGCGAAATCCCTGAAGGGGGGCGAAAACACTAGGGTTCTCGCCCTGGGCAGAACGAAGGAACTGGGGGAGGGAGGGGGGGAACCCTCGGACACCGTAAATCGTTTTAAAAGCTGACTGACAACTGGCTGATGTTTGTTTGATTCTGTTATTTTTAGCCCTTCTAGGAAGAGAACAATTCATAGCTTTTTACCTAACTGGCGGTAAGTTTTGTGCTATTACAAAAAAGATGTTGTTCAGTTTTGTCTTTCATTTGTTCTCCTTCTGATGCGTTTCTCTTCACGCTATAGGTACATTTGCATCATTTGCCAGTCAGGCATTCAGGATAATTTCTAAGCAGCCAATTCGACCCTCCCTTGGAGCAGTAAGCACATTGTATCTATTTAACAATTAGACTATGAGCTCGAAGTTTCTATCGGCTGATAGTTGACGAAGAGCGTACAGCCATAGAAACTGAGAGCGAGTAGTCTAATTGTTTTAGTAGAAACCAACTAGTAGTTCAATCTTAAACTGAAGCAAGATTTTCTAAAACATTTTGACGACTTCGCAGTCATGGTTTTGCTTTTGAAAACCTGATTTTTCGCTACTCGCTATCTATCACTTCGCTATCACTATCTATCACAGAATAGATAGTGAATAGCTTAGCCAATCAGATTGCAGGATTGGTGATAGAACGCTAGTTGGTTTCTACTAATCTTTATTAGTGTTTTGTTATTGAGACAATTGACTTGAGAGAATATTACAGCGCCACTACTGAAACCGGGACAACTTAGACAACGAGAACCAATCACATTGAAGAACGAAGACAAAGCATTCCAACGTATGGTTATTTGAACCAATCGGTGCCCAGTACAAGACAATAGCATTTCGACTTGTTGGAGCTTAAATCCGGTAAAAGGCGAATTCGATGGGCTAGTTCTGAAGTCAACGTCTTTCGAATGAAGAAAATCGCGTGGATATGCTAGGATTTATAGTTTGGAATGCTTTATTTTCGTTTTGCAATGTGTTTAGTTCTCGTTGTCTAAGTGGTTACGGTAATCGCACTGTAATCATGCCTGCAAATGATCATAAGATCTGGTTTTATGACTTTCGCACTTGAAAGTCTGCGGTCGTTTTTATACTATAGCTAGAGACGTATCATCCAGATGCATCAGGGGGACGGCGGAGTCCAAGTCCCCCCCCCCCCCCCCCCCCCCTAACCCGGCTGCGCCATCCCTGTGTATGATGTGTCCCTCATATGAAAGAATGCCAATCAGGATTAATGCTTTGCGAGCTTGAACAAAAGAAAAACATTACAATCGCCATGTTTGTACTGTACGAAAATGGCGATTGTAACGGTTTTCTATTGTTCAAATATAAATACGGGCTCGCAAATCGAGGAAAGATTATGCCATTTCTGCCTCTCGGAGATTGAGGATGAAACCCACTTTGTCTTGAAGTGCAAGAAATATAAAAACCTAAGGAAGGAAGCATAGATGCTTCACTAAAGAATAAATGTAATATAAATACGGCACACCGATCTGAAAATAGCCTATTATGCACAATCATGAACCCTGACAGTAGAATTTCTAGTCTTTCAGCAAAATTCATTTATAACTGCTTCAACATCAGAGCTGAAGCTCTAACGCAGTGATGCCTGTTTCCACTAACAGAGATATACATAACCTAATTTAACTGAAATTTATTGTTGAAGTACTTGCATGTACAAAACACCAATAAAATGTGTCTGTCTGTCGCAAAGCATTAATCCTGATTGGCATTCTTTAATGCGACTAGTGTAAAGACACGACAACGTATGAGACGTATTTGGTGAGAAATGGTGCAGCATTTCCGTGAGGAACGGGTTCTTATTGTTGCTGAATTTCATACAATGCCTTCTCAAAATACCCCAAAGTTCGTGTGACTAGACGAATTTCGTTCTGTAGCGCGTCATTTTAGATTCATCACAAAGCCTACAATCCTGGTTAAATGTCTTTGGGACACACTACTTCTAACGTATAGTGATGACGAATTGCCTACAGTATTCGAGTAGTACGTTGTCACAATATGCCCTATTGGGTCATTGAATAGCCGACTTTACTTTTCATAGATCAACAGAAACGCTGTCAAGGGGGGGGGGGGGTAAAAATCTGAAAAGTCGCAAATTCTCCAAAAAAAAATATTAATTATATAAGTGTCCCAACACTTTTGAATACGATTGTAGTTCCTCTGGACGCCGGATAATCCGAGAAGACGTACTACACTTCAGTTACGTCTGGACGCATAACCACCATTGGGTTAAAATACGAAGCCATCCCATTATAATATAGTTGTTGAAAGAATGACCACGTTTCTAGTGCGGATTGTATACAAGGGTGAAAGACTTGACATTGCTATTGCACCAGAGTTTATGCAGTTACTGCATTGGCCTCGGAACGGCCAAGGTGAGCGGAAGTAACGCAAGTAATAGAGCGTTTTGTCTCTCGCCACTATGACGAGGGTTCGGGAAAATGTGAGTTGAGTTTGTTGGTATCTCGCCCTTGCTCCGAGGGTTTTACTCCAGGTTCTCCGGTTTTCCTCCCTCCGCGATTTGCCATGAGATGCGAATAATCGCATTTCTAAAAATGTACTCGCGTTTTGTTAGTGCACGAACTTAATTTCAAGCCTTCCAAAGTCAGTTCCTACTTATCCTTGTACGCTGTAACTATGTTATGTCTAATCTGTTTATGTGGCTAAATGTAATTTAGGCAAAGTTGAAATCGAGACAGTACTGGCCAGCAGTCTCCCACATATTACGGCTCCTAATCCCAATAGCTCATCTATTTCTGTATTTAGTCAGGTGCTCTGTTCGCTGTCCTATCCTTTGTATGTATACACATCCCTGAAACAGAGCTTGCTTTGGTGTTCCTCCCCTGGTTTACCTTCTCTGCCGGAAAAGTAAGTTGTTGTAGCGAGTTAACATTATTATTGGCCAGTAACAAAACGAGCAGGGGACTGGAACCGAGT
This sequence comes from Actinernus sp. WN-2022, assembly GCA_030867875.1. NCBI lineage: Eukaryota > Metazoa > Cnidaria > Anthozoa > Actiniaria > Actinernidae > Actinernus > Actinernus sp. WN-2022. The sequence continues at coordinate 33,112,521 of JAOWCC010000064.1, forward strand.
TTATCAGAATTACTCTAATTCTAAAATGAAGTTCATCACATGATAGAGCATGTTGAAATTAGCATGTGTGCCAAGTTTGACGTGATTCAAGTGAATCTTGTCTGAATTATAAGCAATTGAAATTTCTTTGTCCGTCCAAAATTTTACAATGAATGTATGGTTTAATTTGGAGGGACAACGTTAAAAAATAAGAGAGTTTGTATGGGAAAATTGACACATTTGATGCCTTCTAGCATCGTCAATATTGATACAAAGTTCACCAAACTTTCCAGACTAGCTAAGTTTGATCTGTTCTTTTGGAAAATAATGCTCACTTTGACTAGTTATTAATTGAATTAGTTTTACTGACTCGGTTCCAGTCCCCCGCTCGTTTTGTTACCGGCTAATTAGAGCGGTTTTCGATTGAGTGTCGAAAGCAACAAGTGATTGCTTTGGTGTTGTGTTTGCTTAGCTTTTCTATTGGCTGTGAGAAATGTTTTCCAGTTATCAGCCAATCACGTTATCAACTAAAACCAAACGCAATCACGCAATCAGGTTGTTTTAGCGACAGTATTGATGACTGCGTTTACTTTGCCTCGTGATTGGTTCTAGTAAAATCAATCGTGAATTACTTCAGTTCGTGATTGGCTCATTGGCTCATTTCACTTGCTCCTGTGATTGGCTATGTAATTACTTTGGTTTTACTACACTCAACTGAAAACCATTGCATAACTGAATTAATTATAATATTGCGCCTGACAACATTTATAGGGCGTCAACTCATTCGTACGTATAGATAATCAAATGGGGACGAGTGAAATTAGGGTTAAATTTCACACGTGTTTGTCAAAATCGAAAGCGGCTTGGGAAATTACGTAGATTTTAACAAACACAAGTGAAATTTATCCCTAATTTCACGAGTCACTATTTGATTGCCCGTTAATATTATGGAGGTCAAATAGGCAATATTCGTATTCTCACGGACGAGCTGGAACGAGCACTCAATGGAGGCTCATGCGGGGTAATCTTTTCTAATGCTAAATAGTTTTTAGCGAATTCCCCCGCACGAGCCTCCATTGAGTGTTCGTTCCAGCTCGTCCGTGAGAATACGAATATTGCCTATTACGATGCAGAAACAAATATTTTAAGCGCGCGTAGGCGGCGTTTGAAATTTCACATGTTCAAATTACGCGTGAAATTTCACATGAAATTTCAAGTTGAAATTAGGGATTAATTTGTCCTCTATGGTATTATAGTTGTAATTCTATGAAATTTCTCCGCTTTGCGCATGCAACTAAGATAGTTTCAAATACTCAGAATGCTTCAGTCTCTCTTGCAAATAAACAAAAGCCAACTCCCAGCGTTCTTCACGATCTCAGCTCTTCTCTTTCCCAACGTTTTGATTTACAGTGTGACAACCAATCACATTGCAGAATGAAAATAAAGCATACAAACTTAGAAATCCTAACATATCCACGCGATTTTCTTCATTCAAAAGATTTCGACTTCAAACTGGTTCACCAAATTTTCGTTTTACTGAATCAAAACCCGAACAAGTTGAAATGCTATTGTATTGTACTCGAACGACACCGATTGGCTTAAATTGTCGCATTATGTTGGGGCTATTTCGGAATAAGAATAGCCGGAATAGACAGTAATCGTGCTCTTTTGGGACCTATACCGTTTTTGGAATGAACAGAGTAGCAGAATAAACAGAATGAACAGAATACTGCTGTAATACATGGTGTTCTTTTGGGAATGTTTGGCGGGAAACTTTGGCTCGCGCGCATCCGGCGGAGTTTTTAGTTCCCAGGGCATCTCTGTCAAGATCATTCCTTTTTCAGAATATCTGTTAATGTTCTTTTGGGAATTAGTATTCCATGTATTTTGCACGTTATTACTATATAGGAATACCGGAATAAGAATACTAGAATAGGAATACCGGAATAAGAATACTAGAATATGAATACCGGAATAGCAATACCGGTCGGAATAGTCCCAAAAGATTGCGCCCTCAGTGTGTACAAACCAAGCAAATGCAATACTCGTGGTTTCTTGTTGCAGGCGTTACTGGGTGTAGTTACTTTGGACGTCGCAGGATTGCTGTTCAGATGGACGATGTTCGACCACGCGGCTCACTTGGGAGGAGTTATCTTTGGAGCGTACGTACACGGCATATGGTTAATAATTCACGGGAACCTCTCAAAGACATGTAATCTGATTTGCTGCAAGACATGCGCCATTTTGTTTAAGGGCGCACTCTTTTGGGATTATTTCGGAATAAGAATGCTCCCGATGGCAGAATAAACAGAACAGCGGATCAATCGCAAGAGGCGAAATGCCTGCGTACTTGTGGCGCGCGCCCGTCCGGCCGACATACGGTGGCCCAGAAAGGCAAAACACAACTCCACAAACTTTCAGGAAACACCACAATATTTCAGGAAACACAACAATATTTCACGAAACACCACAAACTTTCAGGAAACACAACAATATTTCACGAAACACAACAATATTTCAGGGAACAACAATATTTCACAGAACACATCAAAAATGGTAACAAGTCCGGATGCTCTTGCAATACGGCAAGAGCATGGAACGAGTAAAGATCACGTGATTGATCATTGCAAACATGGCGTCTTCTAGTTCGGGTACAGTTGATATCGCAGATGAAGAAAGCATTATCTGGTATTACTTTTCAAGAGGATATAGATACGAGGCTATCGTCGAATTCTTAGCCAAGTTTCATGGTGTTACGATGTGTGTTAGAACATTACTTTGAAAAATAGGTTGCGGCAATTTAAATTAAGGAGAAAAAAGCTTCTTACGACATAGACTGTTCGAGATCGAATTATGAATGAGCTTAGTGGACCAGGGTGCAAGGGAGGATATAGGAGCATGTGGCATACGCTACGCTTACAAAACTTCCGGATTCCTAGACATGTTGTAGCCGACTTGATGAAGGAACATCTACCATTGTGCCCAGGATGTCGTTCAGCACCCATTCATCGTTCTCGTTATCTGAACCCCGATCTGACTGATCCGATTCTGTTTCAAGCATATGCAAGAATAGGGTTATCCTAGCGAAGGTCTTTCCCAAGTCTTCTTTATACTTTTGCAAAGTAAATGCCTCTTTGCTTCCGGGTAATGCACTAGTCAATTGAAACCCCGGCCCACCGGCCCCCCGATCCCGGGACATAGCGGGGCATTAACGGGGACATGGCCGTGGAATAACGCACATTTAACGCTGCATTTCTCCGGTGGAACGGGGAAAGTAACGATTTGCAAAATTTTCGGGTATTTCAGCGGTGGCTGTAACGCCAGCCACGACAGAGCGGGACTGGGCCCGAGCATCAACAACGCTGGAAAAGACAAGTTGCATCCTTTGAAATCATCCCTTTTTTACCCATCGCTACTTGGTTTATTAATGCTTAAAGACTATTTTCCGGCGATTTTTTGCTCTCTATTTCCGTAGCAATTCGTTTTCTACATGAATTATTCATGTGTGATCAGTTTATAAATATTCAATCATCATACATATTCAAACTTATGAGATCGCTGTCGCCATTATTCACGAACTTCGGTTGTAATGCATGTATTTACTTCTCATACTTCTTCATTACAATAATCGTTCGAAAGTTGTGGTTGTGGATAGAAATTCCACTATAAGTGAGTTTTTGTCCCAAGCAAGCCAAGCCGTTGGGTACGGTGTATCACATGCGGTGTTTTTGCAAAGATTTGACGAAGACTGGGGCGAACGGGTCGATGTCGACGATAGTAATAAGACAATATAGTAATAGAAAGTGTGCTTCAGAAAATGTAATTTTTTCAAGTAATGGAACAACAGATTAGGTACTTATTGACTGAGTGGGAGGGCCGGACGGGAAAATATTTGGCTGGAGATCATGATGACGTACGGACCTCGCCGGCTTTTTCCGGCCGCTCACGCATTACACGTCCTGCCATCATCACGTGACTTTTGTAAATGGTTTTGAAAGGAAAGCGCGCGCGGGCCGCCGTACGGGTCATATGATACTGAAGCTTATGTATATTCAATTTCTCAATGCCTCCTCCTAATTGAAAATTCTGAAGCACATGTCGGGGCCATAGGGGCGGGTATTGTAACAGCCAACTGCCCCCGATGGGCCGGGAAAAGGTCAAAATGTAACACTGTATAAATGCTACATTCCCCGCTATGTCCCGGGGGTCGGGGGGCCGGAGATTTAATTGACTAGTGCATAAACCTGGATCACGTGATCTTTACTCGTCTCATGCTCTTGCCGTTCAGGAGCAGCCGGGCTAGTTACCATTTTTGATGTGTTTCGTGAAATATTGTGGTGTTTCGTGAAATATTGTGGTGTTTTGTGAAATATTGTGGTGTTTCCTGAAAGTTTGTGGAGTTTCCTGAAATATTGTTGTGTTTCGTGAAATATTGTGGTGTTTTCTGAAAGTTTGTGAAGTTGTGTTTGCCCTTCTGGGCCACCGTACCGACACCCAAAATATGAAGACGCGCTACTTTACAAACAGAATTCGTTAGAGAATGGCCCATTGATTTTGATTCAAATTTAATCTCAATGGGCCTTTGCAGGTGCCCGAGAAAAAGAAGAAGATATATATGAGATCGGTATATAGGGTTAGTAGCAAAACCTGTTTGTAAATACTAATTTTCATCTCCAATCGATTGTCAATCTTTCAAATTCTAAAACTGTGTTTTTGAAGACCCTCCAGTAAAGCTTTTACCATGGGATCACGAGCTCAATTCATTCGTTATAGAAGTGATATATCAGCACGTGACTGTTTCCAGTAAAGCCTTTCCCATGGGATCACGAGCTCAATTCATTCGTTATTGAAGTGATATATCAGCACGTGACTGTTTCCAGTAAAGTCTTTCCCATGGGATCACGAGCTCAATTCATTCGTTATAGAAGTGATATATCAGCACGTGACTGTTTCCAGTAAAGCCTTTCCCATGGGATCACGAGCTCAATTCATTCGTTATAGAAGTGATATATCAGCACGTGACTGTTTCCAGTACAGTCTTTCCCATGGGATTACGAGCTCAATTCATTCGTTATAGAAGTGATATATCAGCACGTGACTGTTTCCAGTAAAGTCTTTCCCATGGGATCACGAGCTCAATTCATTCGTTATAGAAGTGATATATCAGCACGTGACTGTTTCTAGTAAAGTCTTTCCCATGGGATCACGAGCTCAATTCATTCGTTATAGAAGTGATATATCAGCACGTGACTGTTTCCAGTAAAGTCTTTCCCATGGGATCACGAGCTCAATTCAATGGTTATTGAAGTGATATATCAGCACGTGACTGTTGCCATTAAGGCCTTTCCCATGGGATCACGAGCTCAATTCATTCGTAATGGAAGTGATATATCAGCACGTGACTGTTGTCCTGCAAAAGGCCTATTTTCAGCCATGTTTGTTGTGCCGTGTACGCCGCATGGTACGTAACAGCCCACTTTCGGTATATACTTGTCACGCACGAAGGTTTCAATATGAGGCTCCAGTGTAAATTAAATGTATTATTTTCTCCGAGAATAGAATCAATTTAATATATAGCGGAACCTGATATTGAAACCATTGCGTGACAAGTGAAGCATGCACCTATTACAAATAAGGTTGTCACGGACGAGCGACAGGCGACAAAGGATTGTCATTATAGCTGGCGGCAGCTATGCGGAATGGATACGGTTCAATTCGAAAATCCATTCGAAGGAAACCATTAATATTCTTCTTAAAGCCTATGACTCCAAAAACAAATGAATTTACCAGATTTTTAGCAACAACCATAATCCATTTCGGGCTGGGTACGTCGATTGTCGTTTGCCGCTGACCTGTTTTGAAACCGGTGTATATCTAAAGTGGGCTATTATGACGTCATATCAGAAGGAGATCTATCCAGAACACATGCAGGTGAGGGGAGAGATGCGCTTTTTGTCTCGCCACCGATAAACTCGAAGAAACGACAGCTACACAGGCTGCACTGAGGTTTGATCAGGAAGCAAATATGTCATACTAATTGCCCTTGTCTACTGCCGTAGGTGGTATCTAAAGTATGGTCACCAGTACTTGTGGGACAAGAGGGGCTGGCTGGTCAAGAAATGGCATCGTCTACGTAGTAATGAACGCAAATCTCCCCCCTGACACTTCATTAACAGGCCAGTCATTACCAAACGATGCTATAGTAGGGCTAAGAGACTGTGCCATTCTGAGTTGTGTATATTATTGCAGCTACGAGTTTCTTCAAGCAGCCTTGTGCATTTTATAAAAAAATTGACACACTCTTAAAATGAAAATCGTGTAATGTGAAATACACAAATCTTTATTCCATGCGGTAATTTTGTATCATCATGATCCAACCTCACTAGTTAACAAATAGAGGGTGTCTGTCGAGGGACTATTATACAAATAGACTGTGTCCGTCGAGGAACTATCGGCTGATAGTTGCCCGCGGAAATTTGATGTATAAGCCCAAGAACGAAGTTTTAAGAATATCAAATTTCCAAGGGAAACTATCATTCGTTATAGTTCACCACAAAATTTTGGCACGCGCTCATTGGTCAAAAGCGATCACGTGACGTGATAGTTGTCATCCGCGGAGGCAAACTATGCGTTCGAGGGCTTATATGCTAGTTTTAAGAACATCAAATTTCCAAGGGAAACTATCAGCCGATAGCTCCTCGACGGACACAGTCTATTTGTATAATAGTTCCGCGACAAACAGTCTATTTGTCGTTATTGTTCATCACAAAATTGTCATTCGCTCTCAGCGGGCACTGTCGCCTGATACCAACTATCACGTCACGTGATCGCTTTTGGCCAATGAGCGCGCGCCAAAATTTTGTGGTGAACTATAACGGCTGATAGTTTCCCTTCGAGATTTTGATGTTCTTAAAACTAGCATATATTCGTTCTCGGGCTTATATTTGTTCGAAGAACATCAATTTTCCGCGGGCAACTATCAGCCGATAGTCCTTCGACAGACGCACTTTATTGTTATAATAGTGCCCGCTGAGAGCAGAAGACAATTTTGTGATGAACAATAACGACAAATACAGAGTGTGTCTGTCTCGTAACTATCGGCTGGTAGTTTTATATTTGTTTTAAGAACATTACATTTCCGCGGGTAACTATCAGCCGATAGTTCCTTGACGGACACACTATTTGTATAATAGCTCCTAAACAGACACTATTTATCGTTGGTGTTCATAACAAAATTGTCTTCCGCTCTCTTTGATCAGCCCCCTGCTAAACCACCGATCGAATTGGAATTTAGCGTGTTAGTTTATGTGGAGGGAGGAAAACCGGAGAACCCGGAGAAAACCAACAAACCGGCTTAACTAACATGTGGTGCTGCGACCGGGGATCGAATCTCGGGCCACAGTGGTTAGAGGCGAAGCGCTTAACCATTGCGCCATCCCGTCATCTATCTATTGTTTTTAAAAAGTGTTCAATAAATAGACGGGATATATGTTGAAAAAGAGAACAATGTGATAGCACAACGTCAGCTTTATAACTAAATGTTCAAGTAAATGAATAAAGAAACCCGCAGAGCCCTGTTTTTATCTAAAACTTTAAAATTAAGGGCGCTTTCGATTGGCCGTATTCCAGAATAAGAGTAAAAATAAGATGGAATAGTTTGTGTAAATCACTGGTTCAGGCACATTTAGCCGCGGAGTTCACAAAAAAAAAAATATTTATACGAGGCCTTAATTAAGGCCGTGGCTTCAGTTAGTCGCGAACTTCAGTTGTTGACCCATTTATACGAATCGTTCGCGGCTTAGGTAAACCACGGCTAAATTCCTCTCGTTTTAATGGCCGTATTGTGCACTGTTAGCTACAAATGCTTGTAGACTTGTGTTATTCATTTAACAAATCCCGATACAAGCGAGTTGTAGTGGGTATTCTGTGTATTCTGAGTACTGTCAATCGATTGCGCCCTAAAATAACTTAATAGTATAAACATTCTGGATTTCATGGCACGTAACTTAAATTATTTTAAAAAGGCTACAAAATCAATAAAGATCAAAGATACGAAACTCGAAAGAAGTCAGTTTGTTTTCCTTTCGGTGAATTGCTTCAGCTGTGAATGGACATGTTGAAAGAATCGGTTTCGTTTTAGCGACGAGTAAATATAAATTCCATTGTGGTTGTTTTGCGTCAAGACAAGTTGTTGCGTTCCTTATATTTCCCCCACAAATCATTATTATTATTAGTTATTGCCATACTTAACTGGCTGCACTAGGAACGAAATTGGATTTCGCAAATGATGCGGTATTGCTTGAATTTGAAATATGGGTTGCAACTTTTCCTTGAAAATGAAACAAAAAGAAAAGATCGCGTTGTATACTGAAGCAACTGCAAAATACTTTGAGCTTTCGCAATTATTTCTTAGGCGTTGGACGCGAATCGTTGTATTTTGCAGTGGCATCATTTTCCTCTTGAAAAACTGGATTTGTTTAGTGCGGAAAAACATAGAAGTTATTGTTCTTCTGCGCTCAGTACTAGTTTATGGATTACAATCGGATGGTGTTCAGGAAATTCAAACAAATTCGATTTGATGCTTTGTTTATTTTCTCTTATCTATATACACAGAAATGCTATCGCATGCTAAGTTCTTCTGTATTAGTAAGTAGATCAGAACGATGATCATTCGTTCCCTGTTTCAGCCGGAGCTGACACAGTCGGCGCGAGTTCGTGTCACCATTGGTTTCACTCGGCGTTTATTTTGCTCTTGTTGGAGGTCATGTAGTCATAAACCCGCCGATTCTTACTCGAGTTTTGTTTTGGCAGGAATCTGAGTAGAACGGTAAAGCAATCATGCCAAGAATAAGTTTGCCGCTGGTTGTCCAATATAACCCTTAACCTGACCACACACACAATGGAATCCGGCTGAGTTGAAATACATGTTAATCAGTTGAAGAAAGTTTTCAGTTCACTACACCATGAAATAAATAATTATATCGAATCAGTCTGTTGTTTGAATTATAATCATTACGATGCTCATACTTTTCTTTAGCTTCTTTCAAAACGACAACATTATACCACTTGCACCGGCAAGTACTTACAGATTGCTTGCACCGAATCATTAATCCCGCGGTAACCGGTAGCATTATCACTCCCTAAGAACCTGTATCTCCGTCTTTCGCTTGTCACCTTCTAAAGAAATCCATTTAATGGGCTAATAATTCTATATCCTGCATTGACAGAAGTAATTCTCAGTTTTTCTTTGGAGTTTCTAAAAAACTACAGCTTGTTCCAACGGCATCACTAGACACTCCGCTTGTTTCCTTGTTTGTCTGTTGTCCTAGAGAACTTTCTACATTGTTCTGCTCCTGTGTTTGTACTTTCTCCCAATCATATTTCCCTTGGAGCGGCGTACCATTTTCCCCATCAAAATTATATTTCTCTTTCATTAATTGAATTGATTGTTCTGCTAGTTCCTTCCTTTCGTGCTCCAGATCTCTTTCCGTCTGTTCGTGATCGACCGGCCAGAGACAACGTTTGGCTTTGCTTGACTTCTGGTCCATCTCTGTGCTGTAGTTTTTCACTTTCGATTCGGAAAGTTATCAGGAAAGTTACCTCACACCATCCTCATCGCTCCGCTAGATAAGTTCTGCAAAAAAAACACCATGGAATTTCTCAGTTTACATGATTAATTTGCGGTTGGCGAAAAAGTTTTCATGGTGCGTCATATTTTATATTAATCCACTCTTAAGGTGCCCGGGCATGTTTGGACGTGTCAATTGCTCACAAATTCATTCAAGTGTCAAGGCTTAGTGATTTAAATCCGAAATCAAATTGGAGGTTTTTGTACCTGAAAACGAGTGCTCTGAATCCTTCCCGAGTGCTTTCTGCTCTTAATTTTCTAAGCCACTACAAAACTTTGAGTTGTTTATACTTTAGATAAAGAACCGTAAACACAGTGCTCTAAATCGCCTTTCCGGATCGTTTATTATTTCAATAATGCTTGCGTGACTTGAAAAATATAAAATACATGTACTGTTCGTGTTATTGTACATTTGACGGACTAAGTACAGAACCAGAACATGTAATACGTTTTGTACATGTGTTTAAGAATAACCCAAGTGTAACTAGATTCATCAATTAGAAACAATCTAACTCTGTACAAACACAAACGATAAACTAACGTTACCTCGAGTTGATTCAAAATCCATAAAATTGTTTCTCTCATTAGTTTGACTTCAGGATTGGTCTCAGCCGGCTTCGAGTAACTTCTAAACTTGTTTTGTTTTAGCTATTAAGAATCAGAAAGGATTAGAGAAGATTTAATTCTCATTGCACGCCAAAACGAAAACTGTCAGCCGTTGCTGAACTAACTGCGGACGCATGCAGTCGTTTGACCTATTTCGTGGATATCGGCTGTACAAATTAATCCCTTTGTCGTCCCCGCAACCTTATCTGTCGCTAACGAACACTTGTCTGTTTACATACTTGTTTGGCTATCTCATAAAGATCGTAAGAGCTCAGTGAGGTTGACTGACCGTAACAATCCAAACATTTCCTATATTTGGCCGGTTAGTAGGACGATTCCCCGGAGAGCAAATGTCAAAATATGCGGCACTTGTCCGAGCTTGCCCTACTCCTGCTATTTGTCAAATAAAAAAAACGAAAGCACTCGTGAAACGATTAACCATTACGTCACCACAGGAAGCCCAGCCAAAGTACTGTACTGATGCACGTGGGTACTCGAGCGGACCTCAAGCGGTCATTTAACATAGCAGCAGCCGGCAGGCATTTGTGTGAGAGTCCTCAAGTGATCCTTGTTTTCTAACGAAATCGGTTACCGGTTTAGGATCAAACTCTTGCCGATTTGGATGTACAAAAACGAGCACCAGTTGTTTTATCATAATTTACAAACGCGAGAGCGCAGCCCGAGTTTTTGTAGATCTGATAAAACACTGTTGAGTTTTTAGAACGGCTTCAAAAACGGCTTGGTATATAACGTGTTACAAGATACAATGACACGGAGATACCAAGATACAGTGATACGGTGATACGGTGATACGAAGATCTCAAATTCCCTTTAAAATTTTAAAAATGGGGGGAAAATACTTTCCCACAGAAATGTAGTTTTGGCTAGCCTGAATTTCAGCCGTCTCCTCAGGTTCGTTCCTCCGAACCGGAGGAAACGGCTGAAATTCAAGCTAAGTTTTGGCAGCAATTTTTCACATACCAAAAACTGTTTTTAAAAAATCAGTACGCAAAAGGAAGTTTTTAACCGGAAGTAAAAAGTTCTGTTTGATTGACAGCATGTCAATTAACACATGACATGTGCTCACTCGCCAGTAACGAAAGCTAGCATAAATTTGAGAAACGTTTTTCCATCCCCGATCCATGGGTTGTTGGCCTTATGTCTTCCAAAAAGCAAGCAGGGCTAAATGCTCCAGCAGGGCTAAGCTCCAGCAGGATGCCCAAAACCCGACAAGTTCAGACAGAGTGCCGAGTGGTCCACATCTGAACATAAAGAAGAATTGATCTGATTGATAGGAACCAGCCGAGAGAAGATTTGTTTCCAAGAAAGCTTAGATGGAAACATATTAAAACTCTGAATCGCTTGAAACCAACACCACGATCTCGCTATTTGCCGTGCTGTTTCAGGACCTTTCAGACTCCTGCAAATCGCTGTCACTGGCATTTTAAAAGGCCTTTGATCAGTTCTGTGCACGGGTTTGGAATTGACTGATACATAAAAAAAATTCGAGCAAAAATAACCGGGCCCCTTCTCCATCAATTTTCAAATGGTCCGTCCCTAAATCTAGTTGCCAATGAGAATAAAGCTTTCAGCGTTAATTTCGTATTTGTGTTGCAAAAACCTTTATTCAACAAGGGCAATAAAGTGGTTCAATGTTAAATGCGTAACGTTTAAAAGTTAAAATTAAATAACAAAATAGTCAGACAAAGCAGTCATGCTGAAAGATAAGGCCATCCCAATTTTTTTTTCCGTTTCTCATCGGTGGGGTTTTCAAAAATTGGGTCGGTCGGTCGGGTGAGAAAAAAAAAATTGTGATAAAAAATACGCGGAGAGACTGGAACTAATAAGGCGCGGTTGCACAGGCGAGGTTACAAACCAACATGGACGACGAAACCATCGATGTCGTCGTCCGTATACGCTACAAACATGGAATTACAAATGCACCGCCGAAACTATTGTGTAACCTACCCTCGAGCATGAGCTTCCAGGAGCGGCTCTAGGGTTTCTTCACCCCCATCCCTCTCCCCAATTTTTTTTTTATTTCTACAAAAAGCCACAAAAATGGGTCGGTCGGACGATGAGAAACGGAAAATAAAAAAGGGATGGCCTAATACCGTTAAATTAGCGTCACGCCACGGCTGCAAGAGCTCAAGTGACCCATACAACAGTCCGTTTCATACAGAAACCTGTATTTAGCGGGGCCATTTCGCGTCCGCTTAAGGTTACCGGATACCTTCGCGGGTCTCTCGTTAATAATTTTGTACGCGCGTTGTTTTAAAGAAAACTATAGAAACCTATATACCTCTGTAAAGCTTATTAAGTGTAGAATACGCTGAATGGATTTGTTTAAAAATAATTTTTATTGTAAAGCAATGCTAAGCCAACAAACGCAAAACTGACAAGGTTTATAAAAGTGAATTAGCAGCCTTCGGGTTAACGCATAAGAACAATTCAACTGCATAATGTTAATCAGCATATGACAGCCTAAAAAAGGGTGTGAGCATTTGTAAATCTTTTACTTCATTCAAATGCAATTCATTCCTAAAGTTTTAGTCTTCAATAATAGAGAGCTTAAGCAACGACGACGGCACAACACAATAGAGTTAATTGCAAAATACAATAACTGCACATGAAAATGCACGCAGTCAACTACATTTCAACCGTTGTCTGCAAAAACACAACGTGAAAACTCCATATTCTACGTTAACAAGAGAACGCAAACGGTCGAAAGTAAATCACTCCGTTTTTCGTTGGGCGTGAACGGAACTCTATGCTTATCATATTTTTCGAAATTATGGATGTGAAAAGTAATCAAAGGCGAACGAAGGAAATAATAAACATCATAGTTCGAGAGAAAACACTTTTCTACGTCCCGTCGGCACTGCCGTCCCCGTCGTCGTTGCTTAAGCTCTCTAATGTCCGAGTCACATCACGCGGGATACTCTACGAGGAAAAATACTGAATATTGCTAAACGCTCACACCCTTTTCTTTGTCAGTAAATTATCTGTCTTTTGGCCGAGTTTTATCAAAATCTGGCAAGTCTGCATACCCTATTAATTCGTTCAAAGAGAGGGGATACGAAGAAAAACCTAGTCGGAGATTTGGCGTGTAAAGTTTTGTGAACATTTCACACCTCATCAAGGCAAATGTCAACACTTCGAACCAACTAGCCATACGCAAGGACCCCTGGAGCTTCAAAGCAGTAGTGAAATTCGCGGGAAATTATAGACTCCGATGTGAATTCATCGCTGCTCGCGTCCTCAGTCTCTTCAAATGACTTGATGGTTCCTTGTAAGCCAAACGACAGTTTAAGCCTGCTGGCGCTGCTTATATTTGGAGTTGACACTGAAGTTGAAGATTGTTATTCGCTGCCTTTCGCACGTTCTTCGAAGCACGAGCCTTTGTCGCTGTCCGCGAGCTGAATCCGGCTCGTTTTACCGAATTCCTCCTTATCGCCGGTTTCCTTTCTTTTTCGGTCCAGGGTTCGCTTTGTTTTACTCAAGGACTCTGCTTTTCTCTTTTGGATTTCCCCATATAAACGATTGATAAAAGACTCTAAATGCACGTTTGTTATATCGAAGAAGGGAAGCTACAACAACAGTATGCAAATTACGGTACTCGGATAACAGCTCCCGCTAAAAGTCCACGGGGTGCCCGTGGCACGTAAAGGGATTACAACGCCTCGGTGATTTATTTAGTTTCCTTCTAAATACGTTTTTTCTAAATATCTTGCAAGCTTTTATATCTTTTGAAATAATGTTTTTTCTAAATTGTAGAACAATCCATAAACTTTCCAAATAATCAATAATATTTTTTTACAAAAAAACATGCCTTGAAGGTATACGGTAACCTTAAAAAAAAGGAAATTTGAGATGTTCGTATCACCGTATCGCTGTATCACTGTATCACCGTATCACTGTATCACCGTATCTTGGTATCTCCGTATCATTGTATCTTGTAACACGTTATATACCAAGCCTTCAAAAACATCGATGTATAGAGTAATGTGATTCAGTTATTTTGGCGATACGATCTATTTCGGGCAAAAGTTTATGTAAATGAGACCGTGTCTACATCAGATTAGAAACACTCATTATCAAACTCATTAAAGACCCAGTGTCGACAAAAACAAAGGAAATCACCGACCGATAAGTGATCTTTTAATCTGATACAGATTTCGTCCTGATTTACATAAACTTTGGCTTCGATTTTTTCGGCCAAAATAAGTCTTATATCACCAAAATAACTGAAAACATGACTCTCTACATCTAGACATTTGATAAGTAATGTACCGATCAATTCGAAACATCAACATCACCCCCTCCCCCCACCCACGGGCAACCCTCGGGCATTTGAATTTTTGGAGTTTGGATTGTTCAAATTCCCGTCCCCCGGGCCAAAAAAGTTGTTCAAATGCCCTACCCCATCGTCGTATTAGGCGATCAAATGCCCCTACCCCCGGGACTTAGTATTAGTTGTGACACTGCATTTTGTTTTAACAGACAGTTTAAATATTCTTAAACATTCATTCTATTTTCTTTCGCTACGCTCAGCCAAATAGAAAGTATTTCTATTTTCCACAATGAATAATGATAACAACGTTTGGAGGGAGCCACACAGCTTTCGATAACGAAAAGTGAGATTTTATACAACTGTTATTTATTAGTTATTGTAAAAATTGATTGTAAATAAATAATATGTTGTTGTTGCATCAGAGATGTTCACTCTACAAAGGCTGATTGGCAATCGACGGTATCAGCACACAGCGGTCAAACGTCTGCGCGTGCGTATTTCTCGCGCAAAATTTACCTTAAAACATATTACAGTGAACTTCTACCCCCAAAAGTTAAGAAAAATACGTGAAAGTTAAGCTTTTTATTTTCACAGTCGACGGGAAATTGAACAAACTTCAAACTGTGAGTTTACCATTTTTTTTTGTAATTTAGCAAAAATGTTCTCAAGGTTTGAAAACGGGTGTGTGAACAGTGACGGCCGCCGGCTCGCTTTGAATTTGTTTTGGAATATGTTGTTGTTGCAAGACTTTTGACGCATGCGCAGACGTTTGACCGCTGTGTGCGGTATCAGTGGCATGGACCTGTTATTTTTCCTCAATGCATGACGTCACCCTGCAAATTTGCGTCCTCCAAGGGGCTGATTAAACGTTCTTAATGAGTAACGCAGTAACGAGAAACAAGAATCAAGCGCTTAAAACTAAATGCACTAACGCAAGCCCTAACCAGAACCATAAAACTTACCTATAGCTAACCATTCAAAAACAAATTTCCAGATCAACGGCGACGTTTTAGGGCTAATTTGTGGTTAGAGTTCACAGGTAAACACATCTAGTTCTCACTCACCTGCAAAAGCAGGGCATACAGATGAAGCAATGTTACCTTCAGTTTCTAGTTACCGTTAGTGAAAGGGGCTATGTCATGGTACTGCGCATGTATTGAGTAATCAATGCTCGATTGGAAGGATTTTCAATATTTTCCCTGGAGACTGTTTATTTCTACTGTTTGTAAGTATAAACCAACTAGTGGACTATTACAAATCCTGCATTCTGATTGGCTACCCTACTATATGTCTATTTGTGATAGCCCATTAATCTCGTACCCAGATCCCACCCCATGTTTTCCTATCCGGGAGATCTGGGTACGAGATTAATAGCCTACCGCACGCATTTTCACGAAATAATAACACTTTTTCAACTTCAATTTCTTTCTTTCTATTATTTTCCACTGTCCGACTAGTTAGTTAAAACTAAAACAATTAGACCTCTCGCCCTCATGGGCTAAGAGTTAAATAGCCCATTCGGCTGCGCCTCATGGGCTAGACTCGTAGCCCATTTGGGCTGCGGGTCTAATTGTTAATTAGTATTTTCTTGCATATTTGCTTTGATTTTAAGCATCCCACATGGCCGAAAGGTTCGTTAATTCATAGCAAAATCGGTGGAAATAGCGGTTTCCGGCCCGGAACGTGACACAGCCCCTTTAAGACACTTGCTTATTGGTTCGAATCCCAGAACTAACCTCATATTTTTCACCTTGTTTACCTGTAAACCCTAGCCCTAGGTGACTGAAAACTCTTCGTTTACATGGGAACTTTTTTTCGAATGGTTACGAAACGTTTTTTTTTAGGTTAGGGTTTTTATCTCGTTACATGTTTTTCTCGTTACTGCGTTACTCGTTTTAGTAACCCCCTTATCACCAAATACCAAGAGAATCGCTGGAGAAAATAAACAGTAGCAATTTAATTTAAAAACTTGAATGGGAACTGAACCCTAAAATCAACCCAACATCTATACAAACATGTATTCGAAATAAGTAGGTTCTGCTATTTTATTTTGCGGTGTTGCGCCGTCTAGGAATAGAAAATCCGAAAACCATACTCATAACCTCCGCTATGTACTTTCGTAATTCGTAACGTCAGGTACGAGAAATAAATAAATTTTGCCATGCTGTCCCCGACATTGAAAAGCGGGACTAATGCTTCTAATTGCAGACCATTATGTTTTTAGATTTTTCAGCAGAAAATCGATCTAATTTTCTCTTCATATACGCGCAACACAGAAAATTAAAATAGCAGAACCTATTTATTTCGAATGTCGTTGATTTTAGGGTCCCTCAGGCTCACTTTAAGAAAATTTGAAGAACATCGTTCACCGATACCCAATTTATTAAGAGTATTTACTATTTACAGTCCTAGACAGCTAACCTGCATATACCGAAACACTATGATCACCAAAGTTTCTTGCTCTTTGAGCAAAGCCTAAAATATAATCTATTACGAGTTCATATTCTTTTATCTAGCCTCTCTTTGAATTTCTTGAGTTCATTTAAGACTTGTCTTTCCTCTTCTAAAAAATCAGATTCCAGAGATTCCGAATCTCCCGAGTCTGCTCGTCCAGAGTCCAAGTTTTCCGGTTCCATCGAGAAGCGGACATTGGCGCCGGATCTGAGCGATGCTACACGAACTTCGTTGTACTTCTTTTGAACCTAATGAAAAAACCTTAGGGTTAGAACTGTGGCATAGAGAATGCTCATCTTTCCTAAAGAGCTTTATAAATATGTACCTTTTCTGTTATATGTATATCAGATATATACTCTGGTAAAACACGCTTTTTCAGCCAATCAGATTGCGCGTAATATCGTGGCTATTTAAAAAAAACGAAATACATTGCACGCCCCGCAAATTCCATTGTCAAAGAGTTGAGCATTTCAACTTGAATCATATTACTGGGACGTTTAATCTTCTATGAAGAGAAGGGGATTGAGGACGAGGCTATGCATGGGAATTTTTTGTTTTCTAGCCAACAGGGCGCCGCGTGATAAAAGCGAATAGCTGCGCTAAATTGCCCACTTTATAAACGGGTAGGGGGATGGGGCGAGTTCGGTTTCGCAAAGGTGCTTGGGATCGTTACTGGGGCCAATTTAATTGCGATATTTCCCATGTTTATTTGTATTCTGTATTAGAGTGTCCCCAGTAACAATCCCATGCACCTTTGCGAAACCGAACTCGCCCCCACTCGTTTGTAAGAACAAGAACAAGTTTATTTCACTCTAGATAATAAAATTTACATTGAGTATGACGATTAGAAATATGTATTTGAACAGCGCAAATGTCATGTTCATCTGTTCAAATGCTCTTTCGCCAACACCGAGATGTGGTAGAGATAGTGAAGTTCAGCCTGCTGTACCGGATATAGCAGCAGTTTCAGAACGAGTTCACGAGTCCAAAACAAATGTTTGTATTCTCCTGGGATTAAACATAACAGCCAAGCGGCGTATCTTACCTCGTTAAGTAGTGTCTTTGCCTTTGGGAACTGTTTCCGTAGTTTTGAATCCTTGCTGTAATCCTTGAGAACATTTTCTACAATTAAAAGAGTAACAATAACAATCAGAAACGATGCTTTTGAGCATTTTGCATGGGAGCGAGTCTATGAAAAATGGAAGCTGCGCATTCTTTGTACCGAGTATTCCTGATCCCTCCCCCGACCCTACAATCTGTGGCCGTTTTATCTAACTCACCCAAGTTGGATTCGACGGTCTTGGTTTTTACCCTCATCCTGTCGAGTATGTGACCTAACTGATCAACTTTGTTTTGTCGGGACGGTTTCGTGTCTGTATCAACCTGAAACAAAATCGAGAGCACGTCAATTGATTAATTTGCAGTACAGGCCAAGGTTTCGATTCGAGCCGCCTGGTTTCAACACTGGTGCACGCGCAGGTGGTGCAGCACATTTTCAGGCACGTCGCTTGCCGCGACTACTCTATTCAAGAGTCATATTTATCACTTCCGATTTCCCTCGCGCTCGCCGCGCGTCGGGGTTCGAGCGCGAGGGAAATCGGAAGTGATAAATATGACTCTTGAATAGAGTAGTCGCGAAACGTATTAATATTGGTCTGCATAAAACGGTGATGAAACCGGAATATACTCCGGCTGCACTAATAAGTAGATTGTACAATCAACTAGCCTGCCCTTTTTAATCACTTATTTCTTTCCCATTTTTCTCTCGTTCTAATCCTTATCATTATAGCGGAGTTCCCGTTAAGTGGAGCACCGTAGATACAGGATGAGAGCCAAAATTGGCTGACTTCCGGTTTCCCTCGCGGCTGAACTTCCGGTTTTCCTCGCGCCCAGAGACGTGCCTGAAAAAGGTGTCGCACCTGTGCGCGCACTATTGAATCCAGGCGGCTCGAATCGAAACCTTGGCCAGTAGCTAGTTATATCTTTCTTTATTTTCATTTTCCGTTATCTTCTTTCTTCTTCTAAACCTTTTGCACTGATTTTCCTTGATTCTACCATTTCTTTGTGTGTTTTTATCTTGGTTTTATATAATTTATCGGGTTATTTTTCGGGTCGGTACCCGGCTCAGTTTGAGAGCTCCCATTTTAGGCATGCCTAAATATATATAATATATATATAGAATGATGTTATTATTATGATTATGAAATGATGAGAATATGATGCTAATGATGGTAATTATTGTTATGATAATGAAGCTGACTAAAGACTGGGATCAATCACGGTTTCTGGGATACCCCCACCCCTCCCCCACACTTCACCCTAACCTTTAATGGTTAATCATTAATAGAACGATGCATATCAAGGGAGGGGTGGGTGGGTAGTTTCCCAGAAGCCGGGATTGAGCCAAAGACTGTACCTTAGCTTTCTTAGGCGTTTCTTTATAGTTTCCATTTGACTCGGTGAATATAAGTGGGTGCTGTAGGGCATAATGGAGCGACCGCACGCTCGTCTGTATGTCATCTGGTATCACAACATCTGGGTCGACTTCATCTACATCCAACAGATCCTCATAACCCTTGTACTTAGTCTCCACGCTGAATGGTCGGACGGAATGTTCATGTTTAGTTCTTTTTGACTTCGTTTTACGATGCTCAGCCGCTTCTTTTACTGGGGCATCATTAACTTCTCGTTCATCAACCTATCGGTCAAGAAAAAGGAAGTGTGAAGGCCTTGTATGGTAACTGGGTATGCGGCCATGGGGTCTAGGAACGGGACCCGCTTTTACGAGAAAAAGGTACCTCCAAAACCCGGATTTACAACTTATTGTGAATCCAGACTGATAGATTATTTTTTGACCAATAATTCACATATTTTTACACAAATCCCGGACCCAGAATTCTAAATTACGTCCAAACGCGGACCCATTTCACGAACATTTTTGGATTCAAGGTCTTTTCAAGACAAGCAGTTAATTTGAAGGGCTTTTCAAGATTGTGTGAATGTTACGTTGCTGTCTCCAGCTGTCACGTCGTATTAACTTCCATATTAAGGACTTCTACAGACTTTTATCCGGAATTCAATACTTTTCACGGACATTTTTGGACTCAAGGTCTTTTCAAGACGAGTAGTTAAATTCAAATGCATTTGTGGCGTGAATGTCACGTTGCTGTCTCCAGCTGTCACGGATGTTTCAACAAGAGAAGGAGCCAAAAGGATTGCTGGCAATATGTAGAGTAGCAATACACCTTTTCATATCTGAAGTCTGGTAACAATGGTATCAGAGCGAGGCCAGGTGTCCCAAAGATCGCAAAATTGGAGTCGGTCAGAAATGTGTTCGTTTCTGTCGTACAGCACTGTTGTGTTCTTTTGTGTCACAAGGAAATTAACGTTATTTTCCGCCATCGACTGTAACATGCTGGGACAACTGGCCTCGTTTTGATGCCTTTATGAATAAGGTTAATGACTCCTGTAGAAAACTATAACTCAGCCCCTTCCCTCCCCTCCCTCACCTGCGTCATAAAGAAGCCTTCATCTGTCTGCGTCATACCACCGGCTTGTCCATGTCGTCTGGTGTCTCTCTCACTGACTCTCCCCCCAGGGGTGGCCTCACCAGTAGTCTTTGCGCCTACCATCCCTCTCCTGGTGCTCCGTCCTGGACTGGACTGTGTAGGGACCCCTGGTGGTACACTCCGTGATCTGTTGCTTATGTGTCTAAGCTCTTTTGCACTAGTATCTGTCTGGGCAGGTGCAGTGGAGAGATGTCTTGGTGTGACTGACTGTCCACGCGAGGGTGATCCCGCTGGGACTGAAATTGGGGGCAGGGCTCTTGGGCGTGGCCCTACGTAGGCAATAGGGGCGGGTTTAGGAGGGCCTTCTAACATTAATATGTCGCGTTTTCTTGGTACTGGTGGTAGGACATCTTGGACCTAAAGAGAACAAAAGATATTGCACGGTTAAATAATGCAATATACCTATATACGAGTCATGTTTTAACGCAAAAGGGGTTTTGACTAACACCCCTTTGACGAGTAGGGCCCAAAGCCAGAAGATTAATAAATTCTCTGCGTGCCGCCTAAATATGGACACCTTTTTGTGATAACTGTGATAACTACCCTCATATACATACATAACCTTTATTTCACCTCGGATTTTAGAAAAATCATAAAAAGGCTCGTTACAATTATAAGGTACTTTCAGACGCTGCAAAGATGGCGGCTTGTAGTTTTACCACAATCCTTTGCGCGCGAAAAACTTTAAATTCGTTAAAAAATCGCGGTTGAGAATGTTTTTTTCTTAAAAAGAAGCCAGTACAAGTGTTGTTGTTAATACAGTCACTGAAGAGAATATAGAATTTCTACGTGTCAATTTGACTGTGATAGCTTCGCAAGGGATTGTGGTCAAATGTACAGCCGCCATCTTTTTCTGTGTGGTGAGGTGGACATACGTTGCAATTTCACTGTTGCCACGGCACAGCGTGTACCCTTAACATTTGAATTTCGTGACAGCAGACTCATTCTGGTTACTTGTTGGCATGCTAGCTCTATGTACAGCTGCTGCTCACCCTGTACTGGGGAGCCAGGGTGGTATGGGGAGACGGGGGGGCGCAGTGGTTAAGCGCTTCGCCTCTCAACTCTATGGCCCAGGTTCGATTCCCGGACGCGGCGCCATATGTGAGTTTGTTGGTATCTTGCCCTTGCTCCGAGGGTTTTTCTCCGTGTTCTCCGGTTTTCCTCCCTCCGCAAAAAACAACGCTAAATTCCAATTCGATCTGTGGATTAGCCGGGACCTGGCTTTGATCAGCCCCATGGTTGTTTCAGGTCTCGTTAGAAATTCAGAGTTTTCGTTTTGTACACAGGCTATTATGGCATGCTATACTTGGTATAAATAGTTTCTAAGTAGTTTAAAACACACTTCTCTTCCCTGGCTTGTCATCAATGTATACATTGTTAATCTTTTAAAATGTAGATGAAGAAGTGATCTAAAGAACTTAAAAACGGAAAACAACTGAAACAATAAACAAGCCCGAAATATCAATCACAAAACAACTCCATAAATTACAGCGCTAGCTGTGTAAGTCAAATTGCTTGTGTTAAGCTGTAAAACAATCCCTCAGTCGCGAAAGTTAGTCGAGAAGCAGGGCTACGAACCACACCGCGCAAAACGTCACGCGCATGCGCTGTCGATGAGTCGCCCGCGCCTGAAACTAAAAGAAAACAGAGGCAATCACCCGTTTCTAATTTTGAGCACATACGCATATTGACGTGAAATGTTTCGCGAAAAATAAGAAAACTACTTAAAAGATAAGCCTAAGACTTTAACAGGTTGAAGTTTTCTTAATATGTATTTACTATAAAGTTATAAAATCATTTACTAAAAAAGGTTTAGGACTTCGGAAACTTGTGTTTGAACTCCAGAGCCTTCGTTCTCTCTGTCAGCGGAGCATAATATTTTGCCGCGGTGTTCAGGGGTTCGAATCCCGGATGCGTCCTTGGGCAGGGACGTACTGAAGCCGTTGGCCTTGTCTCCTTCCTCTTCTAATCTATACGAAGCGGGCGTGAAAGAACCGGTTTCGTTATTTCGAGAAAGAGGTCGAGGGGTCGAGGGATAAAATTTCAACAGAATTCGCTGAAATTGCATACAGAGCCCAATGAAGAACAGATAAAGACTTTAGGAGAGTTTTCATTGATTTTATTTCAGTATTTCTGGCCTAACGGATACAACCAAATACCCGTTAAAAATCTCATACAAACCCTTATAATTTAAAACACAAACAGAGCTTGGGTTTCCTGTGGTTCAACGCTAGACTTCGGCGTGAGACATGTTTGCGGTGGCCAAATATTCCCGGGAAACCAAACCTTTTGTGCAATACAGAACCTTGTAAACAAGTCCATCATTTCATAAAGTTGATTTTTCTGCCATCACGGTGTGTAGTCTCCGTGTAAAACACTTCTGCAGCTCTGAATGCCACTCGCCCGACAGCTCAGTGCCTCAAACTCGTCCCCGAGGCTTCCTCGCTCGTATTCCGAACAGCATACGATTTGATATTGATTGATTTTTTGCTAACGGCTAGCTAGCCATCATTCGCCCACCTCACGCAAAAACTCGTTCCTGCGCATGCGCGCATCAACGAGTTAAAAATAACCTTGTGAAGCGCATTTGAATATATTCATATAGGATTTGCACTATATAAATTAATACCTTTACCTTGAATACCTTTTAGAAAACTAATATTTATTTTATGTTTGGAAGAGCAACTCAATCCAATTCAAATTTCACCCATTTATTGACACTTGTAATATCTCATTATACTGAAAATTTGATACTCTTATGTTGAATACTCACTAAATACGACAGTCCAAAACTCTCCAAAATTTCCACGTTTTCTTATAAATCAAACACTTTTGTACCTCATCCAAAGTGTCCAGAAAAAACCGCGAACTGGTCTATTAAATCACTACTCACCTTTCTGTTCGTTACTGAAGTGGGGATGTTAACAGCTGGCTTAGGTCTCTTGACAGGTTTTTGTCTGAATATCGAGACACCCTTCACTCGACCTAACTGCATGGATATGACGGGCGGGTCACCCTTGAATGCTGTGGTGAGGGGATTACCCCATATCACCAGCTCCCTAACATACGGCCATCCCATGATGGCTAGCAAACCCTCCTCCTCAAACACCATGTTGTTAGCCAGGTTGAGGTGGAGTAATGAGGGGAATGGTAACGGTGGGTGGTATTTATCACCTGTATGTTGGAAAGACATGTAAGCTTGTGAGACTGATATACTGTTGTAGGAATAATAATAATGTGGTATCACTCGGGACGTCAAATCATAGGCCCACCAGTGAACGAAGAGCTGCCTCGTAGTACTGCCAATGTTAATACTATTATTGTTGTTGTCAGTAATAATTATTATTACTATAGAAGTAATCATAGATTATCAAAGTGCGTTCGACGATTTTCTGTAAGGGAAATGATTGGGCTTCCTGTGGTAACACAAATACCTAACAGCCTCTGTCTCTGAGGTTGCCTGCTTGCGGCTTTTTCACTCATTTGTTTTCATATTGGGCTACCTGTGGTATTTTGACCGCACGCCACAGGTAGCCCAATCCGAACACAAATGAGTGAAAAAAACACCGCTACCAGGCTCTCTCTGAGGAGATATCTTGTCCGGCCTCACCTAAAAGGGAAGTGTCCTCAGTAAGGGAACTAGAGTGAGGTCTTATTCCTGCAACTCTGTTACTCTCATCTCTCTCTTTGTCATCCCCTGGCAGGTTTCTGCTCAATACTTCATCCACTTCATTCAGTCCTAACTCCTCCTTCTCCTCTGCATTCTCCTCGTCGTGCTCATCACTAGCCTCGTGTTCTCTGTCCAGTATGGTGGACTTCTCTTGCTCCAGTGTGCCTATACCAGGCTCATTCATGTTCTCTTTTCTCATCATATTTGTGTCTATACTCCGGTCTTCACTCTGTCTCAGTCGTGTGCCAAGCAGACGTAGATGGGGAATGGAAGTGATTTCATTGTGTTCCAGATTAAGGTACTTAAGACTGTTAAACAAATATACCACACATTTAATGCACATTATACTTATGCTTATACCAAAAAGTAAACGATTATATGGAAGAAAATCCTGTCAAACTATCTCTTGATCTTCTAGTGTGGTCCGAATTTTCAAGACATTTACGTTACCATGACCGCGATTAGCCTCCTATAGCAGCCGTTGGGTAGCGCTTCGGTATCACTCCATTCCCCCAGTGAAACGGAAGCGCTACACAACGGCTGCTATAGGAGGCTAGATCAAGATTTGGTGTCCGTAATAGCTAGTGAGAGTCCGTAATAGCGAGATGCGAGACAAAACATTCAAACGTAATTAGAGCACTGATGTACTTGTTAATTGCTAGACCGTATGAGCTGTGTGGGAACAATTTCGAAATGGTGACTTTCTCTGTAAAAGACAACAACAGAAGACTGGACAACGAAACGGATGGCTCTGAAGTCTTGAAATTATTACGGACAAAAAACCGAAATACATAAACACCCTAAAATATTCTTACTCTCCGCTTTACCGCGAGTCCCCCCAAAAAGGGGACCAAGAGTAGTATCCATAAGTCCGTAATAGCTTGAGTCCGTTATTACGGGAGATGTTTTCAGTCAGTTTTCTGTAACTTTTACCGGGACTTCAGCTACTGTCCATATTAGCGGGGTGTCCGTTTTAGCGGGGTGTCCGTAATAACTGCATGGGTGTCCACGGCAAGAGTTCACTGTATATTTTTGGCATTCAAGCATTTAAACCTGTAATAGGTAACTGCAAGATTCATAATTATTCTCATGGACGAGTTGAAACGAGCACTCAATGGAAATTCGCTAAAAACTAATTAGAATTATAAAATATGTCCCAGTTTTAGCCTCCACTCAGTGCTCGTGTTCCTGCTCGACCGTGAGAATACGAATCTTGCCTATTTCCATAACATTTAATCTAACAGAATACTAGTACTAGTACTTTAATAAAGTTGCGTTGGTTGGTGAAGTAATTTCTTCCAGAAATGCCCGTGATTGTTGCACTTATTAACTAGCATATCTGAGCACACCTTTTGAGGCCAGCAAGACTTGCAAATGTTGACAGGTCGGTCAGCTCGTTCTGGTCAAGGTACAGGTTTTCCAGTCTGTTAAAACGAACCTTTCTGTCTTGAGATTCCACAGTACCAGACCTAAAGGAAAATAAATTTTAAAATGCATTAGCATGTATGATAGCTATATTTAGTGAATTACGTTTAATGTTTCAGAGATTTCGCTTGACTAACAATTGTCGGGTTTTACGGAGGAAAAAATCGAAACCTACCGGAAAAAAGCGAGGCTTAATTAACAAATGCGTTCTTTTGCAAAGTTTAATAAGCTATTTCTGTGCACTTTGTTTCTCTCTAGACCATGTGGTTAATTTGGACATTTCAGTTTACAAACATCTTCCAAGTGCCCTGTGTATTTTTAAAGCAGTATTTGATTATTAAGATTTGAAAATGTTACAGTCAATGCTAATGAATGGATAGGACGCACCGATTGTATGTCGTTCTGTACCGGCTATTAAACGGGATTGTCTAGCGTAATCTCTCTACATGTACTGTAAGTAGAATCATTAGCCTTAGAGCCTGATTACATTAGATGGGCTGGCCCTGTCTCTCTAACAGTGCCAGCCGGCCTTGTGTAATCACAGAGTTAATTTTTGTTGTGTTCCACAGCTAAGGTGGGCCAGACAGCCAAACCCACCAGCCCTGTAAACCAGGCCAGCCTGTCTATGTAATCAGGCCCTTGGTATACTTACGCAGTAATTCCAGTTATTGTTCGATACGTCCTTGCCATTTCAATTGGCAATCTCTTGATTTCATTGCCTACAATGTAATGAAACAAAGAACTTGATGTATTTTAGTTGATGTATTTAAGTTGAAGGGTTGAAATAAAGAATAGCTTACATAACTTAATAATAGACCTTTGTCACACAGCAGCCATGTTGTATCCCAAGGGAATAAAACTCTTTGTTCTTGTACTTCCAAACTCGATGTGGAGACGAGGCTGGAAGTACAAATTAAAGCTATTGTTTGTAGTCTAAATGGCTGCTGCGTGATAAAAGTCCATTGTGATCAAGTTTCCAATTCTGCCTTAAAAAACACAAATATAAAGGATAATTTGGAACTGGATCAATGGTGACTGTCCTTCACTCACCCCTTTATTATTATACTTTAATTAAAGAGCAGTCAGTAAATTAAATTAAATGCTGCCATAACAGTTGGACCTCCCATTAGGAGATTTTAGTGGTTGTTATGCACTAATATCAGCTGCTTCCCCCAGGAGTAGAGCCCCGGGCCAACCAGGGGGATTGTAAAAAGGTTGGAACAAACTTGATGATTTTCCCCAGGGGTGGGGGAATCTTAGAGTCAAAGTCCCCTGGGTCATGTTTATTTTTTTTAAAGGTAAAGGTATTTATTTATATAGTGCAAATTCTATATGAATATATTCAAATGCACTTCACAAGGTTATTTTTGTGATATGGACTACTATTGTGGTACAATGTACTGCCATGCAGTTTACAATCATGAGTGATTGTTAGTACCTCAGAATACCTGGCTGTTGTGTTGGGAGACAATCCCCTACAGAAAATCTCTCTCATATGAGATTACAATCTTACGAATTCCCCCTCCCCTATCTTGGAACTTCAAACAAAGTCAATAATTTCCCCCTACCCCTTGTATTCCCCAACATATTCCCCCTGGTCAGCCTGGGGGTCTACCCCTGGGGGAAGCCACTGATAAGTGCATTACTATCAAATAAAACATGTTATCAATGTATGCATGTCCTTTTATAGCAGAATTTAATTGTAAAGGAATAAACATGTAAATAGCGGTGCTGGATAAATTGGACTGGAAATTTCCTTGTGTTTATAAATACCTTTATGCTGATTACCAGTATTAACTTCTCGTTAGACTTGCTGAAGTTAAAGGCAATGTTTTCTAAGCTGGATATAAAGTCACTGACTTGTTGACAGCTTGTTGAACAGCAATCTTTGTGTTTTGAGCATCATGGATCAATAAATTTCAAACTACTTTTGATTCCTACAGGGCATTTTTGTTTTGATGATTTTCTGAGGTGGCCCCTTATGGGAGGTTAAAATTAACCATAGGGACTCTTAAAAAGCTAGTGTTACCATGCATCCCTCTTTGAGAGGTGTCCCCTCAGTTTATGTACATGTATGGCGGTTTTTCCAGCACCAAATTTAGCATCCACTTATGGGAGGTGTCCACTTATGGGAGGTGTCCACTTATGGGAGGTGTCCACTTATGGGAGGTGTCCACTTACGGGAGGTGTCCACTTATGGGAGGTGTCCACTTATGGGAGGTGTCCACATAGTCGGGAGATGTCCACATACGGGAGGTGTCCACTTACAGGAGGTGTCCACTTATGGGAGGTGTCCCAAAGTAGGAGTCCATTACTGTATTAGCCATTTTGGAGTTGAGGAAGGAAGGGACTGGGACCGAGTTTCAAAAAATAATCTGATTAAATAATGAACTCTGTCACAAGAAAGATCACACTAAAATAGTAGGTTTACCAAGTTTGAGG
This sequence comes from Actinernus sp. WN-2022, assembly GCA_030867875.1. Lineage (NCBI taxonomy): Eukaryota > Metazoa > Cnidaria > Anthozoa > Actiniaria > Actinernidae > Actinernus > Actinernus sp. WN-2022. The sequence goes on from JAOWCC010000064.1 coordinate 33,140,588, forward strand.
AAGATTGGTTTGATAATAAAAATGTGATGATCAAGCTTTAAAAAATCACAAAAATAAGATAGAATGTATGACTTTTCGGTTTCAGGACAGCATCCCCCAAAACCATATATTCTCTCTTATTTTTGAGATTTTTTAAAGCATGCCGTTCAGTTAGTATTTATTGAAACATTCTCAAACTTGGTAAACTTACTAATTTTAGTGTGATCGTTCTTATGATGGAGTTCATTTCTTAATCAGATTAATATTATTGTTGACATTCGGTCACAGTCCCTTCCTCAACTCCAAAATGGCTGATTGATATTTTTGACAAATGTCATGTATCACTCCAACAATAATTATCTAAGCCACACCCACCAGTAAGATGTAAAGTCCTGATGCTCTGCAACAAACCCAATGCCAGGATATCTTGTCCTGTGACCCTGTTGTAGGAGAGGTCTAACTTCTCCAGGTGATGAAAGTCATGTGACTCTACCTTTATGCTGCCAGACAGGCTGTTTAATGGAATCTCAAGCTCACGTAGTGATGTGAAGTTGTTAAAAGCAGCTATGATGAAAATGAAATCATATAATTAACAAACAAAAGATCATTCTCCATTTTCTTTTACAAAACAATGCTTGAGGTCTTCGCAGAATGCGAGTGCATCAAATAGCAGCTTTAATTTTCAAGACCTCAAAAGTGTATTACTGTAGTTGATGACCTTGGGGTGGTATTCCTGTTTGTGACATATTATGTATGTGCCATATATGGGGGTGGGTCAGGATTTTGAGCTCAGTTTGGGCAGGTAGGGTCAGGGTTTTGACCTGATTTGGGCAGATCAGGGTCAAGATTTGAGTATAATTTGGGTGCAGTCAGGCTCAGGGTTCAGTATTTTTTAGGCATCAGGGTTTTCCCCCCCAAAAAAGGGGCGATCAGGATTGTGGGTCAAACAAGGTCAGGGTTTGAGCCTCGATCTTGGCCTCACATACATACTCATTTTTCATGTAAGTAACCTCCCTGGGAGTTGATCACTTATAAGCCACAGCATTTTGCCACAAAATTTTGAAAACTGTGAGAAAAACGTTTCCAAAGTTAGTGGTGTGGCTTATTAAGCTGTGCTCCAAAACTCGCGAAAACATGGCTCTTCGTTGCGTTGTCTGCCATATTGGAGCCTATAAATCTTGTGGTCAGCAGTCTTCATTCAGGATGGCAGCCAAAACCCGATGGAGAAGGACGTCCATGTGTTTAGCTTAATGTTTTCAGTATTTTTGTCAGGTTTATGAACTGTAAAATAATGTCTTAGAACTGGAATGTAAGACATCCTCAAGCTATCATACAGCAGATAATCGGAGGGGATTTCAGATCCAGAAACTTTCAAAAAGTGAGGAAAAGTTGCTCGAAACTTGACTAGGTTTTGGAGGTAAATCGCTAAAATCATGATGCAGCTTATAAGTGAGATTTTCCAAAAAAATTCAGAGTTCAAATCTGAGTTAGTGAGGTTGTCAAAGTTAGGGATGCAGCTTATAAGTCATCAACTACGGTACATGTATTTTAATATAGAATACTTATAATATGAAATACTTACTGAAGGGAAGATTGTTATCTCCAGCATCAATGTGCACAACATTATCGAACAACAAAAAGTCATCCTCTGATACCTAAACAATTAATAAATTAACATAAATTAACATAAATTACTGCATCATCAGTGCTGCCAAAGAGTGAAATCTGGCAGCTATTATTATCCATTTCCAGTTCTAGATACTTAGTTATCTAAATCTGCTGTATATTAGGCTATATAATAATTATTCTGAAATGAATAAAGATATCTATATGTACTTTTCATTATGATAATAGGAAGTGGCTGCAGTCAGGAGACTAATAATTTACTACCATGACAAAATTTGGAAACTTTTACCAAACACATTCAACATACATGTATATGTTACAGGTCAAATTTATTTTCAGATCATATTTGTCAATCTAGGTAAAATATTTCTTACCCAGGTCATTTTTTTACCAGAGTAGGTTATTTTTGTGTACTAAAAATAAATTCACCCTCCCCCCCCTGCTTTCCTTCCTCTACCCTTATAACTTACTTCCCCTACCCCTCTCCCTATCTCCTTACAGTGCTACATCATACCCATACGTGTTTATCAACTATTTAACTACCAGTCATTACCATATTATTTACTCACGTTCAACTGTCTTTGCTGGTACTTGAACCAGCAACCATCGGATCTGTTGGTCAGAGCCTTAACCACTGTGCCACTGAGTGATTGATGTGAAACACCATACTCATTTACTGTATATGATGGTGCTACTAGTACCCAGTCCCCCATGGTCTAGTCCAAATTTGCATATGTGCAGTAAAAACCTTATAATTATAGCTTGGTATTTCACTAAAACTGTGCACGAAATTGGTGACACAAACCTAGCACTCCATTGCACATACAATACAAGTGACAAAATATGTTCTGGCAAGCACTGGCAGATGGTCGGTTCCGACTCAGGTCTGGTGTGGTCTAGTGACTTAATGATTAAGAATTTAAGTAATGGTCCAAATAAGAACTGCAGTGCTCCACGGCAAAGAATGTTAAAAGGTGTTAATTTTCTATTATTCTTTTTCGTAATTTCATTGGTTGATATATATATATATACTTATAAATTCAATAGAAACCCATTGAAATTATGCATTACATTCGATATTATTTTGTGGCTTGAATTTATTTTTTATCAAAATAACTATGGTTTAATTTCGAAGAATATCGTGTGTTGGTAAAGTTCTCAAATTTGTGATTGAAAATTGTTTTGGTTTCTCTATATCCGATTGGCTGGATGGTGGCTTGTCTGAGATTTCACAGAAAAAAGAGCCAACAGTATAAAATAATACTTTATTTTCAAAATGTAGTTTGGACTGTAGACACCTCCTAAAGCACTAAGGCATATTCAAGCAAAATAGTATGTGAGGGAGGCTCATTGCCGCAGAAAAAAGGATTCTACTACTATACAGTACTGTTCTTATCTGGACCATTACTTAAGGTAAAAAATGACAAAAAGATAACCAAGGTCAATAAAATATGGCCTACACCTGTAGGTTGCAAAGAATAACCTAGGTTTCAAAATAATAGAGGTTAAAATAAAATAATAACCTAGGATAAAATAAAATTGACCTGAAAATAAATTTGACCTGTAACATATACATGCCTACCTCTCTAAGTTCTCTTTCACTTATCATACACAGGGATGTAGAAAATAGCTGGAAGCTGAGAAAAATACCTGGCTGTCAGCTTGATTTTCTCAGCTGAAAATCCACATACAGTCTTTATAAAAATGGATGTACATCTTTCTCATTTTAACTGCCTATCAAGTGCAAAATCCCCTCTGTAAAAAAACATTAACTACATCCCTGCATATATATATATGTTTATATGCCTACCTCTCTAAGTTCTCTTCCACTTATCTTGATTGAACAGAGGTCTGATGGGTCTTCTACGTAGAACTGTTTCATCTGCAATGAGAAATGTTGAATAAAGTTTATAAAATATTATTATTAATAGTTTATTGTTTTGCATGAACTGCATGTGTAAAGCAAGCACAGAATGCAAGCAGCATATGCAGACTCTGTGAGATAGCTCTTAAAAACCTGTTTTATAGGGAGATCAGCAAGACTTTGCCAGGATTAATAATCTAAAGAAAATATTGGGAATCAGGAGACTCGGGCATTTACTCGAAAATCCTTAAAACACTTATAATTCTTCAGAAAATGCACAATTTATTTGGGATGGTACTCTATTAAAAATTCCAAACTGAAAATAAATCAACTTTTGAGAAACCAGTCACTGCTCAAATAACCTTTATACACATATTGACCTTGATTTTATAACATTCACTGAGTACTTCAAATTAACCTACCAAATAAAAGCCATCAAGCTTTTTAGATTTGTTTTCCTCAGCAATGACCGGGCTTGCAGTCTTCCTTCCTTGTTTTCTCTGAACTGGCTGTGGACTTGCAACAGGGTCATTGCACAACACTGCTTGGAAACGTCTTCTCTGTTCTGCTCTGTAAGCAACCAGCCATGCTCCCCCTGTGTGTATACATATGGGATAGAGACATTATTTATTAGGACCATTTATACGAGAGGAAGTTATACCTAAGCCACAAATGTTTTGTATGTAAATGGTCAAATGCTGAAGTTCACAACTAACTATTATAAAATCAGCACTTGGCATAATAAGCCCGGCTCATATAAATAGCACATTTTTGTGAACTGCACCACTTATAGGTATGGCTGTGGCTTAGATATTAGCTGCAGCTAACCTTCTCTTGTATAAATGGCCCTAATGATTTTTTTTAAATATAAATATAGCTTCAGCTTAGCATGTACCATTTTCAATGCTTAGTTAATAAAAAAACATGTTTAATTATTAACTTTCTCCAACGATGAAGAACTACATGTACACTAAGTTTTTTTTATGGAAACTACATGTACATGTATTAGTCATCTAGATTTAAATCATTGGCATGTAATCTTTTTAAACACTGAAAATCCCTATTTCTTTATTTCTTCCTTCCATAACAGTACATATTATTGTCTCCATTGTTTAGAGTAATTGGAAAATCAGAATAACTGCAGTTTTATGGTGGCTTGAGCTGCTTCAAAAACACTGAACATCTCACAAACTTACAGTTAATTTCACAAAACTTTGGCCGCGCGGATTGCCAAGTTCGTTTGGAACTTGGGAACTATGTCCCGAAGTACGCAAATTACATTTGTACCTGTCAATCAAATTGTGATCTTCCAACTGAACTTTGGAACTTCGGTCTGAACTTCACAACAAAGTTGCTTGCGAAGTTGGGAAGTTGGCGGTGAAGTTCGATCCCATTTTATTATGGAATATTCATTGCAACCCGGTTCACAAGCACTGCTGAGTGAGACAGACGAACTAAAAGGCTGGATGTTATATCTTTTAAAGCGGAATTAGACAATGATACATTTTGCTTAATCGGTAAAGTGCTCAGTTCTGAAAATAATTTGTATGTCTGAACATTGTGCCAAATTAAATCTGACACTTTGGCTTTTAATATCCGCAGGATGGATGCTTGTTGCATTTGCGGCCTCTTGCTCTACATAATGATTTCGTTGACTAGTTCTTGGTAGCAGCGGGGATTCGTCTTTGAGAAGTTGTAGCTGATAGATCAGCAAAGCTTTTGCTCCAAGTGGAAGTTCCTTTTGGAACATACAGACTTGATCTTCGGTGAACACTTCGCTTGCAATTTGATAAATTAAGCAAAATGTATCATCGTCCAGCCTGTCTGTCTCACTCAGTACTACGTACAGTAGTGCTTGTTTGTCTGTCTCACTCAGTACTACAGTAGTGCTTGTGAACCGGGTTGCAAAGAATATTCCATAATAAAATGGGATCGAACTTCACCGCCAACTTCCCAACTTCGCGAGCAACTTTGTTGTGAAGTTCAGACCGAAGTTCCAAAGTTCAGTTGGAAGATCACAATTTGATTGACAGGTACAAATGTAATTTGCGTACTTCGGGACATACTTCCCAAGTTCCAAACGAACTTGGCAATCCACGCGGCCAAAGTTTTGTGAAATTAACTGTAATGCTATAAATCAGACTATTATTTACACAGTAAAAAATATATTCATCTACAAAGGTCAGTGATGCCTTTCTTAGCATTATACTCACAGTCTTGCCTTTCCATTTTGCTTACGAGCTACATGTATGATTAATAGCCTGGGTTAATAACATTAAGTCTATAGGACCAGGCATTATATATATAAGACTGCACAGTTATTCAATATTTCACACCATAGAAACAGACCAAGTAAAATTATGTTATCAGTAGCTAAGTCACCAGTTAATTAGAATGAGAAAAATTCAGACTTTATACCCCTTAATATTTTTACATTAGTAAGTCACGACCCCTTAACTTATAGGAAGACCAGAGATATAGATCATTTTGTTTTGAATTTGAGACTAAATTGAATTATCAGTCGCAATCTAATATTTGATTTTTACCATTTTTACAGTTCACTCAATTACGGCGATCGTCTCTAAAAATACATGTACAAATTATCTTACTCCTTCGTTATATTTCCAGAGACTTAGAACAAGCCCTAATTCGCCACCACACTTGTTTTTAATTTACAAAATTCTAACAAGAACAACCTACCTTCGTCAGCTCTCTTGTAATTTGTCAAACTCCGAACTGGAAAACATTGACTTGAAAATCCGGTCATTAAATTCGCTGTATTATTCGCAGTTGACATATTTCACAGCTTAGAATTCTTCCTTATATTAGACTTCCATCGAAAAGACACATTTCTTAAAATGAATACCGTAAATCGAATAGTTTGGTCGTGTTTTATCGAATCTCATTCAAAACGATTTTATCGCCAAGGGAGCCGCCATATTGACTTGTGAAACCTCCGTTGCTATGACTACTAATCAAAAGTTACAATTAAGAACTCTGCGGGGAAGGGACTGGCTAATATTTTCTGGTATGAAATATTTCTGCACAGCTAAGCTGCATTGATAAACCAGATGAAGTTAACATCCATATCTTATCTTATGCATAGAAAACCGAAATTAGGATTGTTCACTTTGAGTAATACTTGTAAAATTATTATTATTATTATTTATCGCCAAAAATAAAAATTACTCTGTGGGGAGGGGACTGTTTAATTTTCAGTACTGGTTAAACCAGATGAAGTTAGCATCCATATCTTATCTTATGCAAAGAAAAGCGAAATTAGGATCGTTTACTTAGCGTAATAATCGTAAAATAATAATAATTATTATTTATCGCCAAAAAAAAAATTGGGTCTGCGTGGAACAAATTCCCTACCCCTCCCATGATGATTAAGTAGGCGACGTGGTTACACGGCATTGGCTTGTCCAAAATGGCGGACAGAAAAGGAGGAAATGCACTTGGAGCACGTTTTACATGGGTAAGGCTTCTTTACTTTATTGGTTAACCAGAAATCTTGAACAATAATGTTGAAAGCACAGTTATGAAAATAGAGATTGAACTCCATGGTAAAATCTAAGAAAGTGTTTAAAATGAAAGGACCGGTCCTTTCAAATGTCAGTGAATGATTGGATTTGGAGTCAAAGACCACCGACAGTGGGATTCTATTTTTGCTGCTAGCTAATCGTATCACAATAAATATTCCATTTAGGCTAAACTGCAGAATACAACGCTACTGCAGTAACACTTAAAAAGATCACTTGAAAACTTCGCTAAATTCTTCATTATAGTTCAGGTGTATTTAGATTCGTTCTATGAATGATTTGGCCTTTGGGGTTTAAAATCCGGTTAGGATTTTATTATTATTTGGGGGTTAGGTTTTTAGAAGGTTTGTATGAAAAATTGAGAAAATGAATTATAGCAAAGGAAATGTTTGATGGCCTTTGGAATTCGCTCAATCCCTGAACACAAATCCCATTCCCATTGTTGATATTTACACTTTATGAGTTAAAAAAATATATTTTGATTTTAAATTTAATAGTAATACAACCACGGTTGTTATAAACTTATAGCTGTTGAATGAGGTGATGTTTACCAGAAATGTGGCTTCTTTGTGGATCATGTAATGTACGTGCTGTATTGTATTTATTATACTTAATACTGGTATATATTCATAATGTTTAATAATATATAGGAGTGTTTACTGTTTATAAACATGATAATTTATTATAATAATATGATATGCCAACCATGATTTAAAAAAAGGCTTTAATGTCATTAATATACCAATCAGAGAGCCATGACGTGGCAGTGAACATTGCTATTATGAGAAAACGAATGTGTGTTGTTCATGTAATTTAGATGATTGATAAAAATGCATACAACATGTTGATCAAAAGCTACAAAGTAGGTTATTCAGAACTTTCTGTTGTGGAAAATTTACATTTCAAAGTAAATGCAGCTCACCTGCAGCTCAAATCTTTATCTACCAATACTGAATACTGTGACTATAATTCTGTAAATAGTACTTACCGGTATTAATATATATATAGAAAGCAAGAGCGAGAAGTCTGATAAAATTGTTTTAGCATAGCCAAGCCATGGTTGTTTTCTAGCTATGATCTTATATTGAGAAAACCAACGTAATAAACAAATTTTGTCGGCAAATGTTCATTATTCAAAAATATCAACTGAACAGATGTGTGCAACAAGAGTATATTGACTCCTGATCACATTCTAAATTCTCCCTTAGAAAACAAAGAATTTGAAGGAGAATTTAGAATGTGATCAGGAGATGCTAACACTGTTGTTGCACACTGCCCTTCAACTAATCAATGATCATACGAGGAGGTGGCATGGCCGAGCGGTTAACACAGCAGACTCACAATCCAGGGACCCTGAGTTTGATTCCCCATGCATTGGACCACGTTTGTAAACAACCAGTTCATTTGTCTCCTCGTCGACTGGGATTCTTATTCTCTTAGTTTAAACATGTCCACATCAGCTTGTGCTGCAGTTAAGTGCACCATGTATAAATAAGAGCTATTATTATTATTACTAGCAGGGACCCGTGGGAACTCACAGGAAATCAACAAATATGATAATTAAATTATAGTAACATAGTCTAGCCGGCTGACTGACTCCTGGCACAATGTTTTTAGCGTGTTGATATTTTCAAGGTTGTATTTGATTTTTTTTAAAGGGAATAATATCTTACGGATCTCAGTTAATTTCTGAAACCGATGAGCACAATTATTGTCAAAAAGTGCCAAAACTGACGGTCACAGGCAGCTCGAGACATGAATTCGTGTGACGAAAACAAATCTGGCCGCCGAAACAGTTAGTTTTATATCTAAGAACACAGGAAACTGGATACAGAAAACAGACATGGACAAAATATCTTACTATTAGACACAACATTTCTAACTGTGTTTGAATACCTGGTCTTACCTCATTCGGTCGTTTGACTTGGCCGCTTCGCTTGGCGATAGGTTTTCCCTAAACTCTAACTAAAACATTCGCGTAAACTCAATGGCTTGCTCGCCCAGGTTTTCCCTAAAACAGATTCCCGTAAGCTCGATGGCTCGCTCGCCCAAGTAAGTGTAGAACTTGAGAAAACTCATTTCTTTTTAACATTCTTTCCTCAAATGCAACCAAGACCAAGACAGAAAGCAACTTTTCGCATGATTCGTCGTCTTCGTTGGAATACCTGTGGCCGTCACTTTTTGGCTCCATTTTCGGACACGAGCGCGTGCGCATCCTCCATATTAGGAAATCGATCGAGGGACCCTGGGAAAGAGCGTTACACACACACACACACTGACTGACACACACACACACACTTAGCGTATTATTATATAAGATTATTATTGTAATTATTATTATTAATTATTATTATTATTATTACAAGTGTATACCACTAACGATAATCAAACACAATACTGAAAATGTAACATGATTTAATGAAAATGGTCTAGAAAATATGTCACCCCACTCCCCTGCATTTAAATTTTAAACACAATGATGTCAAAATTCAAGCTCTACTGCAACAACTACTGCATATAACATCAATTGTGTTTCTTTATCTGTTATTATTCATTTTATTATATATATTATATTACACTAGTAGATATATACCACTAACAATAATCAAACATGGTATTGATCACAGTTCTAAGGTTATTTTTCACCTACTAAAATAAGGATAAAATGGAATTTTGGGCCATTTCTTTTCAAAATAAGTGCCCTTAACTCTGGGTGAAAAAAAATCCTTGAAATGATTGTTATTTTCCATCAGAGCGCATTGTCAATTTCATCACAACCTCGCAATCCGACGGCCTTCCACAGTTCATGCCACATTTATATTATTATTATTATTATTATTATTATTACAATGACTTTTCAAGGACAAATTAAAGCCAATTTACAGTTGGGCTATGTCACACAAAAAGTGCTTGGACGATGTGAAATGTAAATATATTTTTGAAATTGTTCTATGTTTTGTATTATAGAATCTGCATCACAATAGCCACATTGTGACAAGTAATATTGAAGATGAACTGTACAATATTTTTACACAGGGGGTTGATCACAATTTTAGCAGACACACATGATTGCCCATCATCAGACGTAGCCTCCTCCGCAGGCAACTCCCATAAAATGGGATTCCTGTGCGGACCGGGATTCCTGTGGTATAAGAGAACCTGAACCTTCCACAGGAAGCCCGCTCAGATGACCTTCCACCACAGGAATCCCGGTGATTCAAATTTCTTGTTTCTTATTATTTAGGAGTTGACTGCGGAGGAGGCTACATCAAACGATTATTTTAAGATATAACTTGTACTATCGATTGCTAACATCATTTTTTCAGCTACAAATTAAGGGGCTGAATGACTGCAGAACTGAGGCATTTTTTTTTACAAAAAAAGTGATTATCTTGTTCATCTTATTTTAGTTTCTACTCATTAATGCCAGCAGGTATAAATGAATGCCATACACGAAAATCGAACCCCTATGATTTCTAATCACTGTGGTCATATTTGTAATCAGGCTTTTGCATCAAAGATCACATAAATTTCACACCTGATTTCTCAAAACTGACATTTAATTTTAGGCCTGCACTTCCTTTTTGTCCTCACGCCATTCTTCCCTCGTCCAAATATATTACAGTTTCCCAAATAAAACGCAAGAATAGAATGACATTTTCAATCTTGTTATCACAAACACCTGAGTACACAAATTATTTTACTTTATTGTTGTGGGGCCTTTTTGCATGACACTGTCTACTCAGTTGTTGACTGTCTGAAGTCATCTGTTCATTGTCTGGGGCACAAGGGAAGAAATAGGGAAACATTACCCCATCCTCAATTTGCAGTCCTACCTCTACCAGCCACACCCCCTGAAGAGATTGGAAGGGATGTGACTTCTGATTTCTTGATTGTTTAAGTCCAGTGCAGTGCAGTAACTTGTGACAGTCTGGCGAGACTAATAAACTTGAGGCCGATGTTGGACCTACCATTTTACGTCCTTAGGCCACCTGGTTAAAAAGCTATATTGCTTATTGCACCTATTTGAATGTAGCTTCAATAGATTTTTAAATTTCAGTGCTGTTAATTAGAAATGCCAACTGAAATTACCGGTAACTCGTTTTCTAGTAGAGTACGCCCTTGTATCTTTCACTAGCAGAGTTTAATTGTAATCTTTAAAACAAAAATGAACTATATTTTATCGATTAGTATGAGTCCTTAGGTAGATACGTTTCTCTTGATGATCCCAAATGTCTTGCTGTAAACAGGTTTTTGAATACGCCTTTATGTGTGTTTTTCCACTTTAAAGAATCCTATTTTTTTCCCAATTTTCAATTACAGCTCAGGGGTTTTATTATTTATCGAGGAAGGGGTTGAAAAATTTAAGATAGGACGTAGAAATGTCGAAATATGTTTATTTAGCGGTTATATGACCCACAGCCGGCGTTTCCGACCCTCCGGCCTCGAATGAAACTCCTGCTGAGCTAGTTGCGTGAAACGCTACATTGCTGATTGTAACTTCAATGGATTTTTAAAATTTCAATTGTGTCAATTAGAGAAGCCCACTGTGAAATTACCGGTAACTCGTTTTCTGGTAGAGTACGCCCTTGTATCTTTCATGTTTAACTTTAAGTACTCTTCAAGTAATGAGTATGATGTGATGACAACAGCCGCAGTTAACTTTATTTTTCATTCGGCTCCGCAGTGTGTATTGAAATTAGTTTAGTTTTGTTTGCCGTGCCGTAAAACCAAAATGTCGACAAACGAGGAGCGAAAGACCCAGATGATGTTGGAGCTGTCCTTGCGAAACACAGCTACAACGGTGACGGAGAGTGTCCTATTTATTGTCCTCGTTATCCTAACATTATTTGGAAATAGTCTGGTTCTTTTCGCTGTTTATAAAAACCAAAGACTACGTAAACCAGCCAATTTGTACATTGCTGCTCTAGCGGTTGGTGACTTCTTCTTGGCCGCGGCGGGTACCACCATTTCTTCTAAAGTTTTTATATCTGGTGTGTGGAACTTGGGAAATATTGTGTGCATATTCCAGGGTTCTCTGGCGCGTTTCCTTGGGCTGATGTCGATTATCTTTCTCTGCTTCATCACTGTCTGTCGATACTGCAAGATGCTCCACCCTCAGTTGTACAGGCGTGTATTTACTGTCAAGTTCGTGGTTGAATCAATCTTCGTTTCTGTGTTAGTATTATCCGGGTTAACAACTTACGACGCGTTGGCCGTTGGCTTTGTGTTTCATCCCGGATTTGCAGTTTGCTCAGTGAGTGAATACGAGAATCTCTTTGTAACCGTGAAAGGGTCCATGTTCGCAGGAATCACCTACAGTGTCATTATCGTCTGCAATGTTAGGTTATGGCGGTTTGTCAGATCCCATAACAGTGCAATGACGGGCTCAGCAGTGGACGCTAAAGAACTTAAAACAAACCGAACTCTGTTCCTCGTAGTTTGTATCTTTACCGTGTGCATGGCGCCCATTATGGCTGCAAGAACTATTGATGATCATTTTGGAGTTTACTCTCAACCCCGGCAACTGTACGTTTTTGCATCGTTCATGTTTGCGCTGTCTGGCTGTATCAACCCTATTATCTATGCAGTATTGAACAACGATTTCAGGAGAGAGTTTGCAAAAATTATATGCATTGAAACTCACGATGGGCCAGTAAGGAGGACCGCAAGAGTTTCCCCATTTATCATTCATGAGCCGGACAGGTTGAATTAATAAAATATATATACTTTGTTGATAAATAATGGTATCCAATTAAACAATGAATCAAATTTATTTATTCTCCGGTTTTTATTTTCAACAATGAAAGAAAATAACTTACAGTTATTCCTCAAATCTTCTGAACAAATGTGATGCTTGTAGAGGGGTAACGGAGAACTGGTATCGTTTGCATTCGAAAGATTAAAACAAGAAACAGCTGATCTACCTTAGGGCCTTTCCTTTACCAATTGATTATGTAATGTAATATCATTCAAATAAAGATGGATTATTTAATCTGAAATAATTAAATCAGTCTTTTTTACTTTCTTTTTCATTTGTGAGTTTCAGGACTGAGATGTGGAATAGGGTAGTTTGGTACCTAAAAAGAACTCTGACATTCTAATCCCGGAATTTATTGTTATAAAAAAATGTGTGAGAGGTTTCAACTGACCAGTGCCCTTGTATCGAACCAGAGTTCCTAAGGAGAGGAATCGCTCACTCATTCTGATTGGCTAAAAATACATACATTAGCAGTGGTTTTAAAATGTGACAGTAATCGAGTGACGATGGTTGTTTAGTGTAGTAGTTGCGACTTTTACCTTACGAGTAGGAGGAGCGGGTTCGAGTTCCAGAAAATATCTCCGTTTTTTTTACCTCACCATTTTCTTGAGAAGTTTTTCTTGAGAACCCCAGCTCTAGATGGGTAAGATCTTGTTTACTGACCGGTTAGGTTTTTTTTATGGTTCAGGGTAGGGTTTTAGTTGAATTAATAAATTAATTAAGTGAGCGATTCCTCTCCTTAGGAGTTCGTGTATCAAACGAATGACACCTCACTTTGAAAAAAAAAAAACGAAAAAAGGAGAAAAATGTAACCTAATTTTTGTAAGCCGAAATGTTAACGGTCAGGTCATCAAGTGACCTCGGAAGGTTTAACGTTTCAATTTTTTTTGACAGATTGTAAGCTTGTCAAACTGTTCAAAGTTAATAAATGAGACACTACCTGAGAAATCGAACCTTTCTCTTTGTATTAACATTTTTAAACGTTTTTCACAACACCAAAAAAATGAGCTTTACATGCCACCTTCAATTTGTCGACTTTAAAGTTTAACAGAATGTTCAGTTAAGTGGTTTGGCCTTTTCAATGTTTGTTTTCTTTCAAAGTTAAAGCGAAATGCCTCTCTTCGTATGGTCCACCTTAAATGTGTTCACTCTGAAGTTTAACAGAATGTTCAGGGAAGTGGTTTCGCCTTTTGTTTGTTTTCATTCAAAGTTAAAGCAAAGAAATAGCCCTAGGTGAATGAAACAATGGTTCCTGTCCTTTCTCACAGGCGTGGTCAGCGGTGCCTCATAGGCAGAGCCTCGCGGTGCAAGTGCAAGTTCTTCTCAGTATTTTCAATTCCAGGCGATTTACTTTGTAAAATAATCTTCCCAAGAAGCTCAATAGTCGGTCCATTGCTTTATTGCGTTGTGCAAAGGCAAGCTTTGACGGAAACACTAGCCGAGTTTAATTGCAATCTTTCAAAGAATCGTTTGGCTATTGTTTATCGGTTATTAGGATACCCAAGTCAAGTTTTTGAATACGCCTTTAACGTGTACTTTACCATTTGAAAGAATCTCATTGGCATTTTGGTTTTCAATTACAGCTGGTTAAAAAGCTATATTGCTGATTACACCTATTTAATTGTCAGTAACTTGGATTTCAATTGTGTCAATTAGACACGCGCACTGTGAAATTACCGTTAGTTGGTTTTCTGGTAGAGTACGCCCTTATATCTTCCATCTATAGCTTTTCGTACTGTTAAAGTAATTAGTATGATGTGTGTTACAACAGCTGTCCACAAATGAGGAGCGAAAGACAAAGATGAAGTTGTATTATCTGTAAATAATGTGAATAAATAAATGGCTAAAATGGTTAAATATATGTTAAATGGAGCTATCTTTACGAAATATAGCTACATTGGTGACGTTATCCTAACCTTATCTGAAAATAGTCTGGTTCTTTTTGCCGTTTATAAAAACCAAAGACCACGTAAACCAGCCCATTCGTACATTGCTGCTCTAGCGGTTGGTGACTTCTTGGCCGCGGCGGGTACCACCATTTCTTCCAAAGTTTTTATATCTGGTGTGTGGGACTTGGGAAATATTGCGTGCCTATTCCAGGGTTCTCTGGCGCGTTTCCTTGGGCTGATGTCGATTATTTTTCTCTGCTTCATCGCTGTCTGTCGATACTGCAAGATGCTCCACCCTCAGTCAAGTTCGTGTTTGAATCAATCTTCGTTTCTGTGTTAGTATTATCCGGGTTAACGACTTACGACGCGTTGGCCGTTGGATTTGTGTTTCATCCCGGATGACGGCTTTGTAAATTTTCACCTATTCTTTTTGCGAGCCTGCCAGTTATTAAGTCGTATTTTATCTCAATTTCTGCAAAATTTCACTTTGATTGACATTTGTGGTTTACAAAATGTTTTAGTACGAACGACAGATTTAGGTCGATTTGGTAGACCAAGATTTTCAGAAATCTCAGTTTGCAGAGCCAAAGGGTATTCGTTGGGCTAAAAGTTGGCACTGAATTTGCGTGAATCCGTCAGCACGCCCTTAAAGTGCCTATAAGCCCTAGCCAGTTATCTTTGATTTAAAAGTCAAAATGTACAACAAAATGACTGACATAGGAATCGAACCCGGGGCCGCAGCAGTGAGAGGCGAGTTTTTTTTATCACTGCGCCAACTTGCATGTTCCTTAAATGACAAGGATTTATAATGCATTTTAAAGCAATATTTCCACCATAAATCGCCCCAAAATGGTAGAACAAGATTTTAAACACTTTACTGCGCCCAAATCTATTATTTCTGGCTGGGTTTATAGGCACTTAAAAATAATCCAGGGAGAAATGTACCCCTCGAGCTCAACTTGATCTCGGTCCATAAAAAGGAAGAAAACTTTTTTTCCATATGGACTGCACGCTTGGTCAACACACACTTCCTATTTATAGGCATTTATTATTTGTGAGTTGTCTATGCAGTGTGGTTCTTTGTTTTACAAGTGAGAATGACTGCCGTTTTCATTGCTACGCCATTGTGCGAGACCAAAGTCACGTCGCGTAGGTTTGCAATGGGCTGCCATTAATCGTCAACCTTCAACTCACTTTGTATGATTCTATAGAGATTTAGCACCACGTTTTACGTGAAACAGGAAACGTCACATAATGTTGAAGTTTCCTCAAAATACGAAATAAATATTTAAGAAAAATGGACAAGAATTCCCACAACTACTCCTATTCACGTTGAAACCTCAAACGACAAACGCGGAAAACATGTTTGCTCTCAAATGTTTTCTATGGCTGCCTAAATCTAAAGTTGTGTTTGTCTCCTGTAAATCGTACAGTAGATGACAGTCATGGACCAATTCACTCTTTTCACCTGGTAGCCATCTTGAATTCAAAGCGAGGCAATCCTTTGTTTTTGCCATGTTAGCCTCGTTTTGACTATCCCTCACTACGAGGCTAATCTGGCAAAACAAAGGATTGCCTCGCTTTGAATCCAAGATGGCCACCAGCTGAAAAGAGTGAATTCTTCTGTCCGTAACACTAATTTGAGTTTCCTCAGAGTTCCTAAGGAGAGGAATCGCTCACTCATTCTGATTGGCTAAAAATACATAGATTAGCAGTGGTTTTAAATTTTTTGACAGCAATTGAGTGACGATGGTTGTTTAGAGTAGGAGGCGCGGGGTTCGAGGTCCAGAAAATCTCCATTTTTTTTACCTCACCATTTTCTTGAGAAGTCTTTCTTGAAAACCCTAGCTCTAGGTGAGTAAGATCTTGTCTACTGACCGGTTAGGCTTTTTTTATGGGTTTTAGTTAGTTTATATTGTCATTTCATGAGTTAATTAAATGAGCGATAGCTCTCCTTTGGAGCTCGTGAGTTACCTGCGTGCCGCCATCTTGGATTTTGTGACGTCATAGTCAACAAAAGAGTTATTGTTTTCTGACAGTAGAGGCAACACTGTGACGTCATAAGATCCAAGATGGCGGCGCGCAGAAAATTCAAAGAGTTTTATTGGCAGGAAAATCGGTCCATAACTGATATCTAGTGTGCAATTTACAGGATACAAACACAGCAACAGATTTAGATATCCACAGGGAACATTTGAGGGCAAACATTGTTTTTTTTTAAACCGAGGTTACCTTTAAAGTACCCCTAACCCCATTTTAGTTTTAGAAAAAGAAAAAAGTTAAATCGGAATAATACTTGATTTTTAAATCGTGATTAAAGTCCCGCGCATTTTGTTTCATGGCCGCGCAGTTTGAGGTCTGGGTCGAGTGACGTAAGATCAGGAAAAAGCCATTGTTCACTAGAACTTGTAGACTTTCTCAAAGTCCTTCTTAGCCCCCCGCACGAAGGACGTTTCCCACTTGCAGCGCGCCAAATTTACCGAGGCGTGGCTTATGACGTACTAAGATTTGCCCAATCACAAAGCGTCAATTCTTCAGGCATTGTATGTTGACGTGTCAAGTCAGTCGACCGTGGATGTGGTATTTACAATTTGAGTGTACTCAAAGAATTTGTCAAAGGCGCGAAATATAAGCTCCGCCCATGAAACGTGTTTTCGTACCAAAACATAATCCCCCGATTCAATTTCCTGCAAGTGAAACAATTCGAACTCGCCTCGCTTCGATTCTCGCGCTCGCTTTTTGACCCAGTAATCGCTTACCCAGTGACTAAGCGAGTTCGATTTGGAGCAAGTCTATAGCACTTGTAGGTTCGATTGTTATGGGTTCTTGATCTACGTCACACAATACACGATGTACTGGACCAATGCTTCTAATAGATGGGTTGCACTCAATCCCCAGAGATTCAAATTGCATGGCGGCCATGTTGGTGTACCTAACAAAAGAAGCTAACGAAGAATCTGTTGTTGAAGGTACACCAACATGGCCGCCGTGACGTCATATGCAACCCATCTATTGGCCTTTTGCAGAAAACAGTCACGTGCTGATATAATACTTCGTTAACGAATGAATTGAGCTCGTGATCCCCATGGGAAAGACGTTGCCATGGATACTGGATGGCAAGCTCTCTTTAAAAACGCTGTTTTAGAAAGATCGACAATCGATTGGAGGTGAAAATAACATTTACAAACAGGTTCTGCTAATAACACTACCGATCTCGTACAAATGCCTTTAATATATGAATTAAGATTTGTTTGCCCTCCAGTACAACCACGTGATTGCATTCCTGCAAAAGGCCCATTTGTGTACTGTGGTTTGGTCGTGAAAAGAGCCGAGTCCCTTTTCGCAAACTTCAACACAAAACTTTTCGCAGAATGACTCTAAATATTATAAGAATTTTTGTGAAGAAATAAAAACAAATGGGATTAGGGGCATCTCTATTGACAGCAGTATAATACACGTCTCGCACCATCATGTAGTAATACAAATGGTGGTAAAATTCTAGAGCCACACTCTACACTTACTATCTGGACCGCGTCACGCAGAATTAGACATATAAATTCTTACATTTTATTGTTAAAGTAATATGGACAACAGAATTTTGCTTGTTTCCCAGCTAAAATCAGTAAAATGCATTTTTCGTGAAGCGGCGTAATTCTAATAAGTTACCGGCGTCGCTTATTTGTATATCAAATATTTCTAGTATAGTTATAGATTTGTCTCGTATCTTTGTATAATTATAGCTTACTGTGTTTTATTCTTCCTTTTCTGGCAGATGTTGTGACTGACCCTATTATTTCAACTATCAGTCTGCATATGGTGTCATCTAACTTAGACTAGCCCTGTGATTAATTTCAGATGGCATGTACTTAACTTTTGTACTTTCCATCTGCTTATGCCAGTTTCTTTCCTTTTCCTAAATATGTAACTTGTTGTTGTTGTTAACAGGTGTTGCACCACTTGGGGTTAAAATATGTATTACATTTCCAGTCCTTTTAGAACTGTATTAACTGTAATATTCTATCCTTGTGTCTCAGGCCTGCAGACTCCTACTCCTGCTGGTCAGCAGTATTGCAAGAACAGAAGCTGGGTCGAAGGCAGTGACTGCTACATTAGATTCCAAATGGAGTTGGACTCCACTGGTCATGGAGGCTAGGTAAAACAGATGGAGATGCGCTGTCAACCCCCAAAAGAATCAATATTCTCACAACCGAGGACAAAAATAACAACTCAGATTCGCAGAATATGCTTCCCAAGTAAACTGTTGAAAATTTAAGTCTAATTTGATGAAGGATGACAAAGATTCGAGTGGATGAAAAGTACTGCTTCCGAGGGAAATTTAGATCTGCTCGATCCACGGTTGGCCGAAATCAATTTGCTCTAATAAGATTTCTTTATTCACTTTAATCTTTGTCATCCTTTACCGACACTGTTTGGAAAGCATATCATAAAATTCACAAGGTATTTATCAGTCTTCTTTCTCTTGGTTCTATTTTTGTAATTGTGTCAACTGCATCGTCCCCAGTCTTAGCGTCCGTGGCGTGAGAACGAGGCAGCCGCGTCAATATGAAGGATATCAAAACTACAATGGAATTTCTCACCACAGGGGCTTACTCTCCTCTGCTTGTGATGGTTTAAGCCGTGAAATTACTCACGCCTCCAGAAATTGGCACGTGTTTTTAAAGGATACTTGATTTTCAAGCCTGAGTAAAAGGATCAGTACCCTCTGCCCGGTGGAATGAAAATTGTGTCTTTTAAAGGTGAATTTTCCTTATAGCTGTTCCGTTAAAGTTAACTCGACAATAGAAAATGGATTGTGTCGTGTGGTGTGGTGTCGTGCTGGGGTTTTGAACACAACTTGTCTTTGATGGTATTCTTTTGTTATTGTTTTCCAGTGAATATTTAGCGAAAGAAAGTAATGAGAAGTTTTGGAAATTCGTAGAATTATCTAAAGATTTGCATACTCAAGCAACAGATCTAGGTAAGTCTTTGCATTATCACCAGTTGCTTTTACCTCACAATATTTTCGATTTCTTGTTAGTAGAAACCAGCAAGTGTTCTAACACGCATCCTGCAATCTGATTGGCTAATCTACTCACTGGAAAAAGCCGGTTTTCAAGAAAAGGCCACCAAGTCGTCAAAATACAAAAAAATATTTTTGTGTCAGTTTAAGATTGAACAACTAGTTTGTTTCTACTGAAACAGTTAGACAACTCGCTCTCAATTTCTATGGCTCATAGTTGATTAAAACGCCGCTCTTTTCCTGCGCCGAACTTAGTGCAAAATTATGATAATATAAAAGCCTTCCCAGAGTTTTCGATGATACGGGTCATCCCTGCGACGGCCGACGGCGCGGCTAATTAAGTTTGCCGAATCAGTAAGTTCGGCGCCGTCTGAATCAACCCGTCGCTTCAACGTCGACCTTAATGGTGATATATATAATTAGGCAAGCCTAAAAGTGTTGCTATGATGTAACGACCGAAAGAAAACGATAAATTATATGAAGAAAACAAAGTTATAAACACCGAAAGAACTGGTGGAATCAAGGGAAATCATCAGACAAAATGTAGATAACGAAAAATGAAAAAAAGAAAGAAAAAAATATCACTAGCTACCAGGAGCCCATAACCAGGAGCGTCCATCCCGCACACTAGGCCTTTGTCACAGCGTTTTCACAAGTTAAGTTATTTTAGAACGGTTTCCCGCTATTCTTGGGTTGCAATCATTCCTAAGGGAATAAAATCACAAAAGCGAAACAGCCATGTTCGGGTATAACAAAAGTAGCTAACGAGGCATCTTTTGTTCTGCCACTGGTGCAACCCAATAATTGGCGGCAAAAACGATCTAAAAATAACCCAACTTGTTAAAACGCTATAACGGCTATATAGGAGAATATAGGTTTCGATCAGTCCGGGCTGGCTTCAACAGTGTGCGCAGGTGCAGCACTTGCTCCGCTCGCGGCAGGCCTGCGAGTGAATATGACTTTTCGCGCGCTCTGATTGGCTACTCAAACAGTGAATATGATTTCATATTCACCTCCGAACGAAGCAGCGATCACCTCGCGCGAGTTTTCGTCCATTTGACAGAAAAGAAAATAACTATTTGGTGCTGGCTATTCACCTGGAGTGTGGTATACACTAAAACAAGTATTCACCTCAGTGTCGGTGAATAGTGGTAGATATTTACCTTGCCGAAGCGGCTCGGTAAATATCCACCACTATTCATCTCCAATTCGGTGAATAATTGTTAATTATTCACCGAAGTGGAAGTGAATAGTGATAGAAATTTACCGAGCCGCGTCCACCACTTTTCACCGACACTGAGGTGAATAATAGTTTTACTATATGCCACACAAGTGAATAGCCAGATAGTAATGATATTTCTGTCAAATGGCCAAAAACTCGCGCGAGGTGATCGTTGCTTCGCCCGGAGGTGAATAGCAAAGAATATTCACATCCGGAGTAGCCAATCAGAACGCGCGAAAAGCACTATTTACTTATGTGGTATATACTAAAATTATATATTTAGGCAAGCCTAATTGCGGAGCCCCCAATTATATGAACTGAAGTAACGACCCGAAAATAACGATAATTTATACAAAGAAAACAAAGATAAAAACACAAAAAAATATAACTGGTAGAATAAAGGGAAATCATCGCAAAGGGTTCAGAAGAAAAAAGAAGATAACGAAAAAAAAAAAAAAAAAAACATTGAAACTTCTTCGAAATGTGCTCAGATTGCGTCAACAGATCACGCAAACTAAAATTAAAAACTGTTCACTCAAATAATCACAGATAATTGTCTACATTTTCTCATTTTTCTAAGGCTTTCATTATAAACAATTAGTCAGTAATACAG
This sequence comes from Actinernus sp. WN-2022, assembly GCA_030867875.1. Taxonomy (NCBI): domain Eukaryota; kingdom Metazoa; phylum Cnidaria; class Anthozoa; order Actiniaria; family Actinernidae; genus Actinernus; species Actinernus sp. WN-2022. The sequence goes on from JAOWCC010000064.1 coordinate 33,162,104, forward strand.
GCAGGTCAAACGTAGCGTAAATTTACGTCAAAATCCCTGCCGAGATTCGATCTCCAAGACATTCAACGCAGAATGATCTGGTCAAATGACAGTTTGGGAAGGCCTTCCAATCCTTTTTCCAATCCCGGCCATCTGGATTTAGCAGTGCGCGCGCTTGTAGAGCACATTTTCAGGCGCATCTGCATTCTCGACCCCAGACTCTTATTTCTTATTGCGCATGCTCGACAAAAATTTTGATTCGTCGAGCATGTGCAGTAAGAAATAAGAGAAGGGCCTGGGGCCGAGAATGGCGCGTCTGCTTCGCGCGTTGTCCAATTTTGCACTCATTCCATATGTATGGTGCTCGCGCGGGAGGTCCGTTATTACTTTCGGCGCATGAAAAGTTCGCCGTCTGAAACGGACCTGAAACATCTATCAGCCAGCCAATGTCGTTCCCAGGGCTCACGCGTTTTTCGGCCAGCGGTCGCGGGCTCTGGGAACGAGATTGTCAGCCAAGCCTTAATAATATTCACTGCGCATGTCTGTGTTACTTACGTTTCGTTTTGTCGGTTTAGATCAATATAACAGCATCACAAAGAATGCGGGGAACCTACTGCCTCCTTTAGGATTAAAATTACTCAAGTTCTCTTTATCAATGCGATACTACTCTCCAAAGATAGAACTCTTTAATAAGGTGAGTGGTACGCGAAATGTTGTGTAATACACCTCATTCATAAGGGCGTGGTCTCTGCATTTTAACAGTTTAGCCACATGTTCAATATATGAAAAACAACATCCTTGCCATGCGAAAGAGCATACCAACATTGGTGATTCTGTAGAATTTGAGTGTTGTAGCATAAAAGGCTGTAAAGTTACAGCGATTTGAAATTAGAGAGATTTGTATGAGAAAAACCATGTAGGCCTTTACAGCCTCGCTTTCGTGTATTTTCTACATTTAAAATACGAATAACTAGACAGCAATTTGGAACATTGCTTTCAAACTGTGGTCAATTACTAATTTAGGTACGATATTTCATGTGGTAGCAATAGTCTCTCTGTACACATTAATTTTCCAATTTATGCAAATTAGATGGCGGCCATTATGAATGAGGTCTATACGGTTGGGTATTTTTACGAGTTAGTTTTCAGTTTTCGAGCTTGAAAAGCGAGAAAAATAGAATTGACAAGTAAAAATTCTCAGCCGTATTACAACCATTTCGTGTAATAAATTGTTTATTATACGACCTGTAGCTACAGCTCTGTTGTGAAGAAACTACCAGAAACTATCGTAAGAGCATAAACTATCATCGTTTTTGAAGCCAAATGTCGGGCGCTCGCGCGCTGAAAAGAGAACTATTTTCGCGCGCTAAAAGCTGATTGGCTATTACTCAAACAGCTCCATTTTGATTGGCTCGCGCGCTTGCAAAACCTTTCAAGTGTTTAGTAAACCTGTGCAAACCCGTATTTGCACTCGAAAATGCCAAGTCTTATAAGTAAAGTTTATTATCAGTGGAATAAAAAAAATGAATATTATGTGACCCGTGATGTAACTTGTCCAGGGCCCGGTTGTTTGAAGCAAGGGTAAGCACTACCCCGAGGTTAAATCACTAACCCGAGGGTAAACTGTACAAATTACAATTAAAGATTTAGCGCTATCCTAGGGATAAAGTTATCCTTGTTCAAAAAAAATCAAATATTTTTATTTCCACTATGTAATATACAAAGAGAAACAAAAACGAGACAAAATAAGTGGAGGGTGCATGAAATACAACCTTCTTATCTTACACCTGTGAGTAGAATGATAAATGCGTGTGCGTACGTTGCTTGTGCTCGTCTCCTGGAGGGTTTTGGCATATATAGCTCTTCGATCCTTGTAACTTGTTGTAACAAGCCTTCTGTCTGTTCTGTTTCAGGTATCTCATGAAGTTCATAGTGTTTCAGAATGTAGCACATTTGTTCAAATTGGGTCCAAGGTGACGTGCGATTTAAAAGAAGCGTCACGATTGATAGAGTCATCAGATAATGTGTAAGTGATTTCACGTGTTATGGCGTGAACAATGCATGCGTTTTCCTCAGTAGTCCACGTGAAGTTGTGTTTAAAAAAAAAATACAAGTCTTTTGTCTGGTTTCTAAATCATTTTACAAATGCACGCTTATCATTTCTTATCCTCAAAAAAATCGTACCCGGATACATTTTATTTAAAATATCGAGTTTTGCAGCCTTTACAATATATGACAGCCATGCATTGCGTAGGGCTTGGCACTAGTGACGTTCAGCCAGATTTGAGCCGTGACGTAGCTGGAAATTCCACCCATAATATTGTTTTTCTGACAGTCGGCCCAATCACTACTAGGCTGAATAAAAAATATCTCGGTTCCAAAATTATATTCTATCTGCACTGAATTTCAATGACGTCATAATGGCGTCATACCAAATTGTCTAAACGGGAACAGAACATCGGCCGACATACATGTTTTGGATCAATCACGGTTTCTGGGATACCCCCACCCCTCCCCCACACTTCGCCCTAACCTTGAATGGTTAATCAGTAATAGAACGATGCATATCCAAGGGAGGGGTGGGTGGTAGTTTTTATTTACCGTATAGAGAAAAACTTTGCCATACGAACCGACCACGGCCGGTAAATAACATTTTATTTCAGTTTTTCCTTATAAAGTTATTTTATTTTATTTGCTTTTGTTGATTCAGACCCCGTCCAGACTAAGCCGCTTAAGTTTGGAAACGCAACTCTTTTTATCCGTTTTGACCTTCCGTCCACACTAATCCGGCGTTTTCGACATCGAAAACGGAACTTTTCGAAAACGCTCTCCAGAGTGAATGTTTTGAAAACGCTGTTTTCTTGTTGTAGTGTGGATGGCGAAAACGGAACTTTTCGAAAACGCTGACGATACGATGATCGTGTGATCTTTGTAAAATGGCGGGAAGGCATCTGTATCGCTAGCTGAAGTTATCTGCGCATGCCCCAGCCGTCCACAGTGGCGTTTTCGGACATTCATGCGTTTTCGGATCGTTTTTGCGTTTTAGTGTGGAAGGCAAAAACGATTCGAAAACGCTAGTGTGGACGGAAACTTTTTGAAAACGGATAAAAAACTTAACCGGCTTAGTGTGAAGGGGGCCTCAGTCGTTGCTCGTACAGAAGCGATACATTTGTCAGTCTTGAGCGTGCGATCTTTGTTTCACTCAAATCGCTGGTAATTTTCTGCAGCCCCCCTTTTCCCCCCTAAGGCTTTCAATACACGATGTTCAATGCTAGGGTACATTTACGTTAGAATCTCGTCAAAAACTTGATTTTAAAAACTTAGCCAGTCTGGATGAGATAAAAACCCGGACCCGGTCACCAGCCAATCAGAGCACGCGATTTCTGTTGATTCTAGCCGGACCCGTAGGATATTTTTTCAAGGCCCATTTACACCACACTGCATGGGTTCTTGGTACGGCCCAGATTAAAATGGTACGCTTACGAAATATACCAGTGCTCGGATTACCTATATCGGTTGGCCGTAACCAAGAACCCAGTATTGTGAAACGGGTCTAAAAAAACTCTGAATTTCTAACGAGACCTGAAACAACCATAGGGGCTGATCAAAGCCAGGTCCCGGCTAATCCACAGATCGAATTGCAATTGCCCACTTTAGAAACGAGTAGGGGGATGGGGCGAGTTCGGTTTCGCAAAGGTGCTTGGGATCGTTACTGGGGACAGTTAATTGCGATATTTGCCATGTTTCTTTGTATTCTGCAATTAGGGTGTCCCCAGTAACGATCCCAAGTACCTTTGCGAAACCGAACTCGCCCCAGACCCCTACTCGTTTCTAAAGTGGGCAATTTAGCGTGTTGGTTTTTGCGGAGGGAGGAAAACCGGAGAACCCGGAGAAAAACCCTCGGAGCAAGGGCGAGGTACCAACAAACTCATCTCACATATGGCGCCCAGTCCGGGAATCAAACCTGGGCCACAGAGGTGAGAGGCGAAGCGCTTAACCACTGCGCCACCCTGGCTCCCCCACCCTGGTCTTCTGTGGCAGTGTTTTTATCCGGTTGTGGAACAGGAGAATTGTGAAAAATAAAATGTTGAAGTGAGTGTTTATGATGACAGATCCGCACCACAGAGTTACGAGTTCGATCATCATTATCCCGAGACACAAGACCATCCGGTCACTGTTATACTTCACGGCCACATTGGTACAGCGACCTTCAACGCATTCCATGACATGTTGGTCCAGAAGTCCACCGCGGGTAAAGTGCACTTCGTACTACGGCATTACATACAGGTCAGAACTAAATAAAGGAGGTTCAGTAATGTGAAAGAGAACCTTGCTTCGCACAGGCTTCAATAGTAGCCTGCGAATAGACCTTACCGAATGTTTTTCTACACAGAAACTAGGGTAAAGTAAGCTATAAAAATTGCGCTTCGTCAGTAGTTGATGCAAGTAAAATGCTAATCTACTATTTCAGAGTTTATTTATGACTCTCATTCGTTTTAATTCATCAACTACTAAAGTAGCGCAATTTTTATAACTAACTTTACCCAATCGCCTAGTTTCTATGTAGCGCGGGAAAATATTTTGCCGTCCCCGCGCTCGCCGATTCTCGCGCCTTCTGCGCTCGCCAACGCTATTTGCCAACAAAAGGCAAGGCAAAACATTTAACCCCCAATGTAGTTAACTGCCCGTCTTGAATCCAAAAATGCCCTTCAACGTCCTAAGTAAGTAAATTTTCAGAAATAAATGTAAGAAAAATACTTGTTGAAGTATTGAGTTTGCTGGCTTCGTGCTAGCGTCCCCCACACTGTAAGTATTAGTACTTGTTGAAGTATTGAGTTTGCTGGCTTCGTGCTAGCGTCCCCCACACTGTAAGTATTAGTACTTGTTGAAGTATTGAGTTTGATGGCTTCGTGCTAGCGTCCCCCACACTGTAAGTATTAGTACTCGTTGAAGTATTGAGTTTGCTGGCTTCGTGCTAGCGTCCCCCACACTGTAAGTATTAGTACTTGTTGAAGTATTGAGTTTGATGGCTTCGTGCTAGCGTCCCCCACACTGTAAGTATTAGTACTTGTTGAAGTATTGAGTTTGCTGGCTTCGTGCTAGCGTCCCCCACACTGTAAGTATTAGTACTTGTTGAAGTATTGAGTTTGATGGCTTCGTGCTAGCGTCCCCCACACTGTAAGTATTAGTACTTGTTGAAGTATTGAGTTTGATGGCTTCGTGCTAGCGTCCCCCACACTGTAAGTATTAGTACTTGTTGAAGTATTGAGTTTGATGGCTTCGTGCTAGCGTCCCCCACACTGTAAGTATTAGTACTTGTTGAAGTATTGAGTTTGCTGGCTTCGTGCTAGCGTCCCCCACACTGTAAGTATTAGTACTTGTTGAAGTATTGAGTTTGATGGCTTCGTGCTAGCGTCCCCCACACTGTAAGTATTAGTACTCGTTGAAGTATTGAGTTTGCTGGCTTCGTGCTAGCGTCCCCCACACTGTAAGTATTAGTACTTGTTGAAGTATTGAGTTTGCTGGCTTCGTGCTAGCGTCCCCCACACTGTAAGTATTAGTACTTGTTGAAGTATTGAGTTTGATGGCTTCGTGCTAGCGTCCCCCACACTGTAAGTATTAGTACTTTTAAATTAGAATTTTTCCGTAAAAAGCCTTATTTTGGTTGGCTTTAGCTGTATGAATCGTTTGAAATTACCATTGATATCATGTCATTATAATCCTGGTTTGTTAGCCGTCCATATTTACCGGTGCATGTCAATTCAATTGTAGACTCCCTCGAAAACAAAAGTCCGGTTATCAGGTTATGGCGTGGAGCTGGCCGTCAAAAGCACGGAGTACAAAGCGGTCGATGACACGAAAGTAAAAGAGGACACGACAGGAGGAAAGGTAGTGAAGGCAGAGGAAGACGAGGATGAGGTCGAGGGATTTCTCTTCACAAAACTCAGGAAACTTTATCCACATCTTAACGACCGGCTTGACCAGTTTAGAGCTCACCTGAAGGAGAGCGCACGTGAGATGGCGCCGCTTAAGGTTTGGCAGCTACAGGATTTGAGTTTCCAGGCCGCACAACGAATCACTTCTTCGGATCCTAAGAGCGCCTTGAAGGTCCTAAGAGATTTGAGCCAGAACGTACCAAAACTCGCCAGGTCTCTTGTGAGAACTAAAGTGAAACCGGACATGCGGAAAGAGATTCTTGAAAACCAAAAAATGCTCACGAAGATCGGACTAGAAGCCGGTGAAAGCGCGCTGTTCATCAACGGAAGATTAGTCGACATTGAGGACCTGAATCCTTTTGAGCTACTTGACTTGCTCCGAGAGGAGAGCACGGCTCTTGATAAGCTTGCATCCCTAGGAGTGACCGGCGAGCCGTTGTCGAATCTCTCCATGATGTCTGTGTCGGGTGATTACGATTCTTACGTTCTCGATGCTCGAGATGATTCCGTCGTGTTTCTCAACGATCTAGAAACCGATCGTCAGTATGGGGGCTGGCCGTCAAGTATTCATGAACTGTTGAGGCCCACGTTCCCTGGGATGATGCGCTACGTTGCTAAGAATATCTTCCACTTGATTTTGTTTGTTGACCCACTGGAGCCAATGAGTATTGAACTGATAAAGACAGCGGAAGAATTCTTACGAGCGTCGATGCCTGTGAGGTATGACATGTTAACGATTTCAGTTTAAACTGACAATGCATATTTGTGTGAAATAATAATGGTAATAATATTTGTAGTTATTGTTATTGTTGATATTATTATTGTTATTATTATTGCTGTTGTTACTGCTGCTGTTATTGTTGTTGTTATTGTTTTTTTATTGTTGTTAGTGTTGTTATTGTTATCATTGTTATTGTTATTATTGTTGTTGTTATTGTTATTATTATTATTATTGTTGTTGTTGTTATTATTGTTGTTGTTGTTAGGTTGTTATTGTTGTTATTATTGTTGTTATTATTGTTATTATTGTTGTTGTTGTTAGGTTGTTATTATTATTATTATTGTTATTATTGTTATTGTTGTTATTGTTGCTATTGTTGTTATTATTATTGTTGTTATTGTTATTGTTGTTATTAAAGGTCTTGACATGTAGCATTTACAGAATGCATCATATGTCGCCGTGGTACAAGCAAACCATCTGATATGTTTAAACATATTTAGAATAGTCAAGAAAGCAAACCCGGCTCACTTTTATAAGAATACGATCACAACTAGATGCTGATTAGCCAGGCCCACAGATAGTAAACAATACTTAGAAAGGAAAGAAAAGTAAATTGACACAGCATTCACAAAATATGTACCCTCCTGCTGTTGGCGAGCGCTATTCGAGGGTAACAACAAATATGGATAAATAGAAATATACTTAGGGTGCGTTCAATTGGCCTGATATTGGTAATCACTGGTTTAGTTACATTTTACACTGTAAGCTACAAACACTTACTGACGTATGATATTCAGGATACATGTAGAGTGCGTTCGATTGACAGTATTCCAGAATAAGAATAGATGGAATAGTCTCTGGTAATCACTGGTTCAGGCACAATTTGCGCTGTAAGCTACAAACTCTTGTTGACATATGATATTCAGGATACATTTAGTATTCCAGTGGCTAAAATATCCCAATACCAGCGATTTGTAGTGATCCATGCATTCTGTGTACGGTCAATCAAACACACCCTTAGTATCAATCTTGCAATTTCTAATATCAAAATGATGAAACAGCACTGAATACCAAGCTCTCAGACGTAGGTAAGAAAGTGAGAACATAAAGACAATACAATAAAAATAGAACAGACGGTAACCATGTTCTTTTGGGACCTATTCCGTTTTCGGAATAAACAGAATAACATTCTGTGCATTTTAAACAGCAGTTTACTCAGGAGAGGCAAAATCGCGTTCTTTTGGAAATTTTTGGCGGGAAATCTGTGGCCAGTGCGCGTGCGTTCAGTCTGAAATTCCTTCTAATTCAAAATGGCGGAGTTGTTAGTTCTTAGGTCACCTCCGTAAAAATCATTCCGTTTTTCTTTTGGGAATTTTAATAGTATTCCGCGTATTCTGTTATTCCTATACAGGAATAGGAATAGTCAGTATTCCCAAAAAAATGCACCCTTGGTTATAGCTAGTGCTGTTTTTCATACAAGACGTGCTCTACTTTAAAACACAAATATTTCACTATATGTATTTCTTCTGTCATCTCTGCAGAGTGGGTATAGTGATGGTGGTCGATGCAGCTCCTGAGACAGATGCGAGGAAGAAGAACGCAGCCGTGGCCATAGCACGAGCTTTTTACTTTATTAAATCTGAAAAGGACCCACGTCAGGCGCTGGACTGGCTCGTCAGTGTAAGCTGATCAATTAAGGGCACTCTACACTTTTAACTCGTGGATGCGCACAAACGCAGAAACGAGTTTTTGCATTCTGTTACTTAGAAATACATTCTTAGCTCTCACCAAGAGAGCATAAGTTCGTAGTGTGTGGTGTGCGATGATAATGTCGAATAATAAGCAATTATTGGACTCGGTTATCGCGCATCAGCAAATAATTGATTGCTCGCCACTAACAAATCAAGATATTTTGCGATAACCGAGTCCAGTAATTGTTTTATCATTCACGGCATTCAGAGCAACTTTAAGTCGCTTTTTTGTGTTTTCGCTGTTTTTACTTTCTATCAAACATGCCAAGTAATTTTCCGACAGCTCAGGAAAGTGAGCCATGTTGACAAATGCAATGTTACTGCGCATGAGCAGACCATTATTTGCAGCGAAACAGCTTTGCACCGTAATGCGCATGAGCAGACCATTATTTGTAGGCAGTTATTTGCAGTTCTCCCGGCCAATCAAAACGACGGAAATAATAACTTTAATGATAAAATAGTAACCGGAAGCAGTTAAGCAAACTAAAAAAATGCCGCGAAAATATTGGCCGTCAAAATATTTTCGTGCCATATTTTTAGTTGTCACGCGCGCGCCCACTTTGCTTCAACTGCTTCCAGTTACTAAAAATATATTTTATTCGGCATTATCATCGCACAGGCGCAATCAGAATAGAGACATATTGTTGAGAATACTATAATCTACAATATCGTCTATTCAACGTGTAGGCTTACAGAAAATGTGGGATTAACTGAGCAGTAAACAACTGCGATGCGAGTCGTAAAAAGTGGAAATATTGCCATACAAACCTCTTCTCTTATTCGTCAGTAGCTGATCCAGTGTTGCGTAAGCGACTTTTTAAATCCCATTAACTTCGCTTCTAATACGTTAGCCCCCTTCTTGTTGACATTTTACCAATATATCGTGGTGGTAGAGCACCGGTCACGAATGGTTGTGGGTTCGAATCCCGGCCACCTCCTTAGGCATCTATTCGTGAAGAAGTAGTACCTTCTGGTTGATTATTCGTGTTCCTTTTTATGAAAAGTGTGGAGTTTAAAACTGAACTAATTCATTGTTCCACACCTGTCAATTAAAACACTTTCGACCAATCAGAACGCAGCAATGTTCCCCCGGGAAATTAACGCCGCCATTTTGTCCCACAAGCTCGTCAGAAGGAGATGAAAACACAAACTTTAGTTCTTCGCAAAGATTTAAGAAATTCAGCTGAAGATAGGAATTTTACAACAACCGCCACTTTTCTCGCAATCTGATTGGCTAATTTTCACTGATATGCAATATTTTAACAGACTCGCGGCCGGCTTTCGAAGCGGGCTTTGCAGAGATTTGTGAATTCAGGTTGTGTACACATCTGTTCCAAAAATCAAGAAAATGAGGATTTTAAAAGCATTTCATCACTGGGAAAAGTTAATCGGTGAGTCAAACTTCCTTGTGTGGTGCCATTTGTCAAAATTTGAGCTCTCTCTCGAGTCGAACAAAGCATTTTCGGCTAATTTGTGATCGACTTTGTGACAAGTTCGACCGATCTTTTAGAACTAGACTTGAATTAAATACATAATCTTCTAGTTCGTGATTAAAATCTCTTATTCAGGATATTTACATAACGTTCTTAAGTAGAAACAAACAGTTTAGAGTAGCTTAGGTATTTTTCAAGAGTTCGGGAAAGCATAAAGACGTGTTTACGTTTTGGACTTTTCGACTCGAAAGGCAGTTTGTACACACTCATTTGAAGCTATAAAAGTGTTTTGTTGGCGAAGACGCCTCGTGGATCCACAGCTATTTTGACCATGTTATGACGAAAATCATTGTCAATATTAGGACAGACACATAAAAAAACTAACTTCAATTTGTTAAATAGATAAGTTGTTCGGAATGTTACGAAGACTAACGCTAAACTGAGCGATTTTTTTGGCCGCGTTTGTTTTGAATTTCTTCGGGGTAAAGTTTACGGCTTGTGAGACATAGCAACAGTAACTAATGAGATACATAGCAACAGTAACTAATGAGGGACATAACAGTAACTAAGGGGGGCATAGCAACAGTAGCTAATGAGAGACATAGCAACAGTAACTAATGAGAGACAGAGCAACAATAACTAATGAGGGACTTAACACTAACTAAGAGGGACATAGCAACAGTAACTAATGAGAGAGACAGCAACAGTAACTAATGAGAGACATAACAGTAACTAATGAGGGACATAACAGTAACTAATGAGGGCCAATATAGCAACAGTAACTAATGAGGGACATAGCAACAGTAACTAATGAGGGACATAGCAACAGTAACTAATGAGGGACATAGAACAGTAACTAATGAGGGCCGATATAGCAACAGTAACTAATGAGGGACATAACAGTAACTAAGGGGTGACAGTAACTAGGGGGGGCTGATTTTGCGGTATCGATGATGTCATACACTGGTGATCTATACTGTTTTTTTTTTGTCAGATGTACAACAGAGTATCTCCACTTACAGATGATGCACTAGCGGAGGGGGCCTGGGATAGACTTGTCTCCTGGTTTGGCACCGATGACGCGGATGAAGTCCTCGGGCCAAGTTCGGAGTATGACGAAGGGCGCAAAGCATGGAAGCGATTCTTTGATCGTTCCGGTCTGCATACCGTGCCGCAAGCCGTGATTAATGGAGCACCAATCAAGAAAGAGGAACTTGGTATCTTGGAGGAGACCGTTATTAGGGAAGTTCTCATGCAAACAGGGCCTATACAACAAGCTGTATTTATGGTAAGATATAATTTTTATTTTTATTTTTCTCCATTCAGAGAGAAACAAAAGCGTGGCTAAAAATATCAGAACAGTCTGACTCAAAGCTAATAATCCAGTTAATAGTTCTTGGACCGCCATTTTGAAAGGTAACCAAGCCTTTGGTGACATCGAGGCTGGAGTTGAGTCAGCTTAGTCAGAGCCTTGTATCTAGTTAGCATGAAAATCGAAATTCATCCATATTCATAGAAAGAGGGTTTGTATCAGTGCAGGGTCAACTCCAGCCTCCATGACTTGTATCTAGTTAGCATGATAATCAAAATATATCCATATTCATAGAAAGAGGGTTTGTATCAGTGCAGGGTCAACTCCAGCCTCCATGGCTTGTATCTAGTTAACATGATAATCAAAATCTATCCATATTCATAGAAAGAGGGTTTGTATCAGTGCAGGGTCAACTCCAGCCTCCATGCGAGGCTAAGACTTGGTTACCTATGAATTGCACTATTGGTGCTTAGCTTGGTAATTAGATGTATCTCATAGTGATTATCCAGATGAAAGTCAAAGTTATGTAAGTGTTGCAATGTCATTGTAGTTTTGTGCTGTTAGTGTTGATGTTGTTGTTGCTACTGTTGTTGTTGCTACTGTTGTTGTTGCTACTGTTGTTGTTATAGTTGCTGTTATTTTTGTTGTTGATGTGAACTTTCACCTGGTAACTCCTCGCGTATGTTTCTTCATCAGGGTCAAATCCACCAATTCACCGATGTGTACGACCACATTATGAGCAAACCCAACGTAGTCAAGAGAATGAATAAGATCATCCAGTCCATGGACGGTGCCATTATCGACCTCACGGGGAGTCCCCAAGTACCATATATTGATATGGATGACGTCACTAGGTTTAGCGAGCTGGAGGGAGAGCAGATGGTGTCCGTTGTTGAGAGAAGCATGAAGTACTTCACGAAGAAGAACGAGGAATTGAGTCTGAAGCCAATCACTAACTGGATTGTACTGGACTTTAACAGTCAAGACGGTCGTAAACTATTGCAAGCGGCTCTCACTCAAATGGTAAGGACAGACACACAGCACAATGACATTGTGACGTCATCTGTGCATCTATACTCTAATAGATCATGACTATCGACCAATCAGAGAGCGCGTTTCGCTCTGTTTAAAGGGAATCTCGGCTGAAAAACAATGTTTGCTCTCAAGTGTTTGTTATGGATGCCTAAGTCTGTTTCTGTGTTTGTCTCCAGTAAATTGTACACTAGATGTCATTTATGCAACAATTTTCCTGTCAATAAAACTCATTTGAATTTCCTGCGCACCGCCATCTTGAATTTTATGACGTCACAGTGTTGCCTTATTGTCAGAAAACAATAGAGGTTCCCTTTAAGATATTGTATAAAACAAGATTATGATCACCGTTATGATAATTATATCTTTTGCAATTATAGAAATCATCGGTGAACGTCCGCGTTGGAATCCTCCACAACCCTTCCGTCAGTGTGACTGACGCGCCCGCGAGCAAGTTGTACCTGGCCAAGGCGGTAGAAGCAATGTTGAGCTCAAAAGATCACGTGACACCCGCCATGTTAACCTTCATGGAGAGTCTGCTGGACGAAAAGAACGACTTCGCTAAACTGAACGATGACATCGAGGCAGTGTTAGAGTTACTGAAACAAAATAAGGTGAACGATGGTTTGTGACATAGAGCGGATCTCGTAATGGTTACTCATCCGCGACATTGAAAGTTTCAAGTTTAGTTTATTTGACTCATTGTACACAAAGTTTACAATTCTGTACAATGTTTCTAAAATGTGAGATTTTACAGACTTTGTTAAATGTTTGCAAAATGTCTGTGAATGTTCAAATTTACAGACATTTTTACAAACATTTACAAAGTGGTAAATTTAGAGAATTCAGATAAGGAATCGACAACGAACCTAACTCACATACAGTGCCCGAGCCGGGAATCGAATCCGGGACCGCAGAGGCGAGTGTTTTACCACTGCGCCAACCTGCATCTTGACATATTTTTTATGATGTCTAGCTGTTTTCTTCACAGGATCTCAAGGTAAAAGTCATCGAAACGAAGCTACGAGACGACAAGGCTGTACGTGGGAGGCTTTTCTCGCATCAAACGTTCTGCACAACAGTTCTCAAGATGCAGTCTGGTCAGACAGCTGTTATCACCAATGGAAGGGTGCGTGTGCGTCGTATCCTAGTTCTACATTGAAAATTACCTTGTAGAATCTATTCTGAGTACCAGGCTGTTTGCTCAGGTTATTGACAATCTATCAAGCCGCCGCAGTAAGAGAATATCTTACATAATTTAAGCGCTATATAAATTTATACATTATTATTATAAGCGACGTTGTTCTATGGACGAGAGAGTTTAACGAGGATCTAAACCATTCGTAGAATCCATATTTCACTCGCTGCACAGACGCTACAAGACTGAACAGTGCGCATGTCAGTCGGTGATGCAAACTAACCGCCTGACCGATTAGCTCAGTTGGTGGAGCACGGTCTAGAGTGCGGGAGGTCGGGGGTTCGAATCCCATCCGCGTCCTTGGGCAGGGACGTATAAGTCGTTGGCCTTGTCTCCTTCCTCTTCTACCCTATACGAGGGGGACGTGAAATAACCTGTTGTGTTATTTCGAGAAAGAGTAGGGGATTGTCTCCCGACACAACAGCCAGGTATTCTGGCACAGCAGCACATTGCGCCACAATAGCAGTCCGTATCACAAACATAACCTTGTGAAGCGCATTTGAATATATTCATATAGAATTTGCGCTATATAAATGAATACCTATACCTTTTATACTATAGCACAGGGTCCGGTTGTTCAAAGGGTGGATGACGCTATCCACCAAATGAATCCCTTTCCAGTGGATAAAATAAGCTAGTTTGGTTAATACTTATCCACTGGATAAGCAGGACCCAAGCAGAACTCTAATTTTTACTTTTTTTTTGAAGCCGTTCAATAAACTCTCGCAGTACGTGTTTTATCTCGGCTTCGCCTCCTAAAAAAGGGCACTACTGCGAGTTTATTAAACAGTACGTAAAGCTTCTGGAACTTAGCTATTCATATTCATGCTTTTCTACGTATCTTTAGACACTTGGTCCATTGAGAGAAGGTGAAATATTTATCAAAGATGATTTCCAGTTACTGGAGGACTTTGACATGAACCTCTACGCCAGGATGATACTTGAACAAATGGACAACATGGCGTTTACTGGACTGTCCGCTGATGATGACACTAGCGAGTACAGGTGAGCCAGCACAACTGAGCAGTCTCATATCGCAGCCACTTGCGATAGGTCGTGATAGAGCGTGATAAAGCGTGATAGGGCGTGATAGAGCGTGATAGAGTGATAAAGCGTGTAGACCGTGATAAAGTGTGATAGACCATGATAAAGCGTGATAGACCGTGATAAAGCATGATAGACCGTGATAAAGCTAGATAGATCGTGATAAAGCGTGATAGATCGTGTTAGACGATGATAAAGCGTGGTAGATCGTGATAGTGCGGTTTTCGATTGGGTGTCGAGTGTAGATTGCTTTGGTTTTTGCGTTTGCTTACTATCTTTTCTATTGGCTGTGAGAAGTGTTTTGTAATGATCAGCCAATCAAGTTCTAAACTAAAACCAAACATTGTTTGGTCGTACCCAGGCTTCTCATTGTTTATTCCCCGCGGCATTCTAAAAATAGCTTGATCTGGGAACACGCTGCCTCACGAAGGCATAACAGATGAACGCTCCTGGTAATGGGCTCCTGTTACGGTTTACTGATGATTGTAAGATATTTAATTGCCATTCTGCGTGTCTATCACAGGAGTAATGCCATCATGAAGATCTCTTCAGTACTAATTGCACGAAAGTCGAAATCAAGGATTGAGATTCCTATCAAGAATTCAGAACACAGTGTAGCAAGAGTGACCAGTGGGAATGACGCTAGTATGACTGTGATGGTAATACTAGACCCTCTCTCCAAAGCAGCTCAGAAGGTCGCTCCTGTCTTGATGGTAAGTCCACACCTGTCATTCAAAACAATTCAGGCCAATCAGAACGTGCCATTATTATTAATGTGCCAACCAGACTGTCCTTGGTTCCTTACACAAAATTATGGTTGGTACATTAGAAAAACAACTGCAATATTTATAAACACGAAACATCGCTAATAGCAACAGTAACTATGGGACGGATCTAATTATTTTCCTTTTTTGGTCATATTTCTGTTCCGCTGACAGTGGGATCTGGGAACGAGATTGGATATGCATAACTCTGCGGTCGAACGTTTGTGCATGTGCGAAAAACACTTCCGGTTGTTGTTGAATACGACGTGTTAACTAAAATGGGAAATCCTTCAGGTCAGAAGAAGCAAACAAATGTCGAAAACGATGTATAAAATACTGAATGGCCATATACCTGAATAGTTAAAGAACAAGTTTGTTTCCTCTTAGTCCATGAAAAAGCTAAGGTTTTCCCTCTAGATAAGACTCCTCGTTAATTAAACTACCACCTTATCTCATTAATGCAGGTATTACAAAATGTGACCAGCATCAACATCAACCTGTTCATGAACTGCCGGGAGAAGCTGTCTGAGTTCCCACTCAACAGGTTTTACAGCTATGTCCTCGAACCACACATCACGTTTGACAGCAGCGGACAAATGAACCCAGGACCCTTTGCGAGTTTCAGTGACCTTCCCCAGTCCTCTCTCCTTACCATGGGTATGGACACACCGCTGGGCTGGATGGTGGAAGCAGTGCGGTCGCCACGCGACCTGGACAACATTAGACTACAGGAGGTGAATAGGACTTGTTTGTCATAGACCTGCATAAATTTGTGCGCGGAAGCGAACAGTTTTCGAGAGCGAAGTTCGGGAACTTTTCTCTTCTCGGAACAGATAATGTCCGCGGACAAAATATCAGGGCATATTTCGACGCCACAAATAGGTTATTGTATTTATATTTCAAGGCCACAAATTAGGTTAATTATTACTTCAAATATTTTCTTTTATCGGCGCCGCCCTTGTGCGCGCGTACGCTTACAGGGTCACGTGATGCGACTCCACCAATCACGCGGGAGATAAAATATTTGATGAGTTATGTACAAGGATTGCGTGCATGTTCGTGATTTTTTATGTCATTTCTCGTCATTTTATTGTTCCCTTTGGCTCTGACAAGGTGCGAGCGCTTGAAACATCAGCTGCAACTGGCTTCGCACGGCGATTAACGTACAATTATACAATTATCGTCATTACTGTTGCGTACAATAGGAGATATTACAGTTGAGTCTACGAATAGCAGTTTCCGCGGTATTGACCCAAACGCCTCACTTCAATGTAATGAAGCGCTATTCAAACTGTATCTAAATTAGCTATGCTTGAGGGTGTTGGTGTCACACAAGAATGATGGTTTCCATGGATAAACTGTGATAAACAAATGGGTTATTTGCCTCAATATTTGCATTTAAATAGTATATTTTCCTTCTGATCTACTCTAGTTTATCAACAAATTTCAATTACTGATGAATGTACTACCTCTACCCAAACCCCTTTTACGCGATCCGACCGCAATACGGATGGTTTGTGGACCAGTTGCAAACAATCGCCACGTAGAAACTGGTCGTAATAGTACATCTGAGTAAAGCTTAAAATATTGACCTAAGAAAGCCCGAGTCTTGCTTACACAGTTTCGTTTTTCTGTCTTGTTCTGAAGGTCAACCAAGGCGTAACTGCCAACTTTGAACTGGAATACATTTTCATTGAAGGTATGGTGCAAATAATTATTTATAATCTGCTTGATTTTCCATTACTTTATTATCAGTAGTCGCACTGTAAACCTTTCCATGTCGGTTTGGTTTTGCAGGTCACTGTGCTGACCTCCACACTGGCCAGCCACCACGTGGTCTACAGTTCACACTGGGAACCAAAGCCAAGCCTGACACCTTTGACACCATTGTCATGGCCAACCTTGTGAGTTGTCTGTTTTACAAATAGGTGTCATTTCTGCTGTGCGTCTGTCCTCTTATAGATGCACAGATGACGTCACAACGTATAGAGAGCAAAGAAGTACGTGACGAGAATATAGAAGTACGCCACGAGGCGCAGTCGAGGGAAACATCGAGGATCTCGGGGAAACATCGAGGATCTCGGGGAAACAAAACTAACTGTTTCCCGCGAGGCCAGTCATTAAGTGTTCAATATCCCATTTTTATATATCGGCCAATTTAGAACTATATGCACTTGTATAGTTAAACGTACCTCTCTTTTTCGCTGTCCTTTTTCTTTTCAGAATATCATTGCAGCTATGTTCATTAACTCATTAGCAGTACATTTGTTGGCTTTTCTTTTCCATAGGGATACTTTCAACTCAAATCATTCCCAGGCTCGTGGATACTGCGCGTGCGCCAAGGACGGTCCGCTGATATTTATGATATTGAATCGTGAGTACTCGTTCGTTGGTTGGTAACAGAGCAGATTTCCCATGAGTGGGAAGGAAATAAGGCAGGAATACAGCTGTCACGTTGCCATAACTATGAATTGTGATTGGATCAGACAGCAAAAATAATGGGAAACCATTTCAATGTCATGGCATGCCGTACGGTGACACTCACTCATTCGAAATCCACTCGAGTACATGTTAATTGGTTGTTAATTGTACTTGCAGCTGTCAAATAATGCTTTGAGCTTATTGTTGTTTTAGTGTCGTTGGAGGATCGCGGGTGGAAGAGAGCAACAACTTTACAATTTTCATCGACAGTTTTGTCGGCAAGCTACTCAAAGTCAAGGTGTGTACCCGTTATTATCCTATAAATATTATATTTCAGCCAATCAGAGTTACTTTAAATACAGGGCGGTATTTCATGGCTTTTCTATGAAATACAAAGAGGTTATTACATGGAAAGTTGTGTAATACGGTTGGGTATTTTTACGAGTCCACAACTTTCCGTGTAATAAATTGTTTATTATACGACAGCTATTAAATGAACACAAACATTTTTATTTTCGCTTACCCTACGGCTCGGTTTGAAGAAACTATCTTGAGAGCAGAATTTATTGAAGCCAAATGTCGAGTGCGCGCTGAAAAAAAATG
Organism: Actinernus sp. WN-2022; assembly: GCA_030867875.1. Taxonomy (NCBI): domain Eukaryota; kingdom Metazoa; phylum Cnidaria; class Anthozoa; order Actiniaria; family Actinernidae; genus Actinernus; species Actinernus sp. WN-2022. The sequence goes on from JAOWCC010000064.1 coordinate 33,180,298, forward strand.
TTTTCGTGCGCTAAAACCTGATTGGCTATTACTCAAACAGCCCCGTTTTGATTGGCTCGCGCGCTTACAAAACCTTTGAAGTGTTGAATAAATCTATACAAACATGTTCGTGACCCGTGTAAAATGCTCACATATTTGCACTTGTTTTATCGTATCTTGTATTTTATTTCATATTTCGCGCCATTTCTTTATCAGCCAATAGGAATTCAAGAATTTCAAATACATAATTAGACTGCAGACGCGTCCGCCACTCGAAACTTTTTGTTTTCCTAGAAATTTCGCAGTCTATCGTCCGGTAAGTTACTTTGTTTTCGTGATAAATATTCCCGTAAATTTGGTAGTTACCGGGTAGTATGGTTATTTCATGGTTTTCTAATGGAAACCAAGAGAAAACTTCACTAAAATATTCCCAATTCAGCGCCCGTATTCCATAGAAAAACATGAAATAACCAGTACGTATAACCTCGAGTGGTGTGTTTTGGCTGCTGGCCGTGAACTTGAATTTCTCGTTAGACATTAGTCAGCTGCTGCTCACTTCCCACGGCGGTTTACAGTAGCTAGTAACGACAGCTCTGCAAAACGATTGCGCATGCGTGGATTTTACCCGGGAAATCACGCTCGCGCGCATCTTTTTTGCATTGTGTCGAGTTTCTGAAGATTTTGTGAACAGAAACCATTTAGGACTGCTCCCGCGATTTCTACCGCTGACTGGACATGCGCACTTTTTGCAGACTTGTCACTAGTAACCTAATGGTTTGGAGTGAGTGACGCGATCATCTATGTTAACTGACGCAGGTAAAGCGCAAACCTGGCATGGAAGGAGCAGACCTGTTATCAGACAGCAACAAGGACAGTGAATACAGAGGGCTGTGGGACTCCATCTCAAGGTCAGTATAGTAGTAGTAGTAGAAAATCTCTGAAAAAAATTACATCACCATTTTCTTGAGAAGTTTTTCTTGTTTACTGACCGGTTAGGTTTTTTTTATTTTTCTGGGTAGGATTTTAGTTAGTTTATATTGTCATTTCATGAATTAATTAAGTGAGCGATTCCTCTCCTTAGGAGCTCGTGAATTTCCCGGGCGCCGCCATTTTGGATGTTATGACGTCACGCGGTTGCCTCTTGTCAGAAAACAATAGCTTTTGTTATGTAACAATAGAGGCACCATGTGACGTCATAAGATCCAAGATGGCGGTGCGCGGGAAATTCATATGAGTTTTATGGACAAGAAAATCGGTCCCCCATTTCAGATCACAGGTACCGTTCTCTTGTGTATTGTTTCCTTTATCTCTTGTGTATTGTTTCCTTTATCTCTTGTGTATTGTTTCCTTTATCTCTTGTGTATTGTTTCCTTTATCTCTTGTGTATTGTTTCCTTTATTTCTTGTTAACGCATGAGAAGATACATTAATATGGAAATCTTGTGAAGAAAGAAGGTTTTTTCCCAGAGGATATGAGATGGCCACAACAAACAGGCAACGTACAAGGGTGTCTTTACGCAAGACAAATACAGCAAGAGATTCACTCATCCATGTGGAGTCTCAATTCAGTGCAAATTTCCACATATTTTGTCTACGTAGACGCGTGGCACAGAGAATGAAATAGCAGAACATATTTCTTTGGAATACACCTTTGTATAGACGTTGGGTTGATTTTAGGATTCAGTTCCCCTTTAAGGATTTAGACCTTCCCCTTGACGGTACTGAGTATATTACTATTAATCATATTCATAATGAACATTTGGTATTTCAGTATTGTAAGCCGTGACAAGAAGGAGGCAACAAAGGAGGACAAGACGATCAACATTTTCTCTCTCGCTTCTGGTCATCTGTATGAGCGCTTTATGAGGTAAGTCCAGACGGCTCTAACCATCAACTGGTCGAGGTCATCAATGTTTCGCAAAGACGACATTACCTCCTCGCTAGGCGTTCTGGCGAGGGAAGAATGGAGCGAGAACAAAAAAGAAGGAGCGAAGAGGGGAGGGGAGGAGAAAGAAAAAGAGAAAGGGGAAGGGAGTGGAGGGGAAGGGAAGTGAATGCTTGTTGTTGGTCCAGCCGGGAAATCCTTGACCTCCCGCACATGAAACCGGCGGGCTACCACTGAACCTAACCGGGGGACGGTTGGGCTTATAAGATTACCAATGCATTCCCACCCCCATCTCCACCACACACCGCGGCAAACCACGTTATACTCCGCTGACCGATAAGAACGGAGGCTCTGGGTAGAAGATTGTTGAAATACAGGTTTGGTAAATTTTCCAAGGGATTAAAACATTTTTAGCAAAAATGTGTTTATTCGCAGTAAATTACAAATTAAGAAAACTTAAACCTGTTAAAGGCTATGGTTTAAAGTAGTATTTTTTACCAAACTCTCACAGACTTAAATACATTGCCTTTGGTTTCTTTCAGTTTGGGCGGGAAACTGGCGTGACGCGCGCGCTGGGCGGGCTCATCAAAGCGCATGCGCCTAACGTTGCCGATGTGTGCCTCCACTATTACTAAAGAAGGAACTGCTAATATATATTTTCTCTTGGTTTTGATTGTTCCAGGCATTGTGTTACTTATGAAACCAATAAGAACCTAAAACCGAACCTGAGAACTACATGCATAAGTTAATTACACCACAACATATCTGTTTGTCAGGATTATGATGCTCAGTGTTCTGAAACACACTAAGAGTGACGTCAAGTTCTGGTTCCTGAAGAATTTCTTGTCGCCTACATTCAAGGTCAGTGGCATTCTGGGAATAAGCGTTAAATTGACCCTGGCCATCTACATGCAGTAATATTTTGGGTTATTTTGCTTCTCTATTCCACAGGGCCACCCAGTCCGGCTCTTTTTCCGAATTGACTGCGAGGGACTCTACGCTCATATCTGAGCGCAAACACTAGTGGTGTTCGAGCAGTTGAACTCAACCTTGACATTTACTTTTAACAATTAATAAATTATATATATTACCAGGATCCCATAACCAGGAGCGTCCATATGTCCTATATAGTTGTCACAGCGTTTTTACAAGTTGTGCTATTTTTAGATTATTTTCCCCACCAATTAATGGTTGCACCGTGGCGGAACAAAAGATGCCTCGTTAGCTACTTTTGTTACACCAAACAACATGGCTGCTACGCTTTTGTGATTTGATTCCCTTAGGAATAACTGCAACTCAACAATAGCGGGAAACCGTTCTAAAAATAACCTAACTTGTGAAAACGCTGTGACATAGGCCTAGTATGCGGGATGGATGCTCCTAGTTATGGGCTCCTGATATTACCGTCTCTTTTCACCAGGCGTTCCTGCCTCACATGGCCAAAGAGTACGGGTTTGAGTACGAGCTCGTGCAATACCAGTGGCCACGATGGCTGCACGCACAGACAGAGAAACAGAGGGTCATCTGGGGGTGAGAACAACTTACTATCTTGTAATTAGGAACGAACATAATTTGTTATCATTTTAGAGTTACAGGCCAACGGTGGCTAAATATTTTACTGTAAGAAATTAGAAAACAGTGGGACAAACGGATTGCTGTGAGACATGCAACACACGTTTAAGTCTTCCTTGTTTATTCCATCGCTTTTTCTTGTTTAGGTTTCCTCGCCACTGATTATAAATGTATGTAAATAATTATATTACTGTGAAATGTATAGTGGCTAGCAAATAATAAATATCCCATCCCATATCTCATATTCCATATCCCATCCCGTATCCCTTATCCAATATCCAATATCCCATTTCCCATCTGATCCCATATCCCATCTGATCCCATATCCCATCTGATCCCATATCCCATCTGATCCCTTTCTATCCTATACCAATGCAGCATCAGTGAAGGTTATTAGCGTACATCTTCGTAACTACTCGAGTTCACACTGTCATCATATAAATACTGAGGTTTTTTTTTAGATACAAAATCCTGTTCCTCGATGTGCTGTTCCCACTTCACGTGAAGAGGATCTTGTTCGTCGATGCAGACTTGGTAGGCGATGAGTTCAATAAATATACACGACTTTCATAAATGTGATTTGCCGTTTCGGTAGTTTATCGGTATGTATAGAAAACATGAACATTGCCATGTGAAACAGCATGCCGACATTAGTGAACTTATGAAAGTTGAGTGCTGTAGCTTAAAAAGCAATGAAGTTGCAGCCATTTGAACTTACAGAGATTTGTATGAGAAAAACAACGGAGGCCTTTCTAGCCTCGCTTTCATGTTTTATCTGCATTAGAAATGCTCATAACTCAACAGCAACAAGACAACTACTAGTTTTAATGTGATCTTTCATGTGGTAGCATTGGTTTCCCTCTACCAAATTATGCAAATGAGGAGGCGGCCATTATGAAAGTCGTGTATACCTCTAGTTTTCAGAACGTGGCAATGCGGTTGTCAAAACATACCAATACAATAGGGCCCTTCTAGTACTATAACAATTGTTATTTTATGGCTAGTTACTTAGTGCGCTATGATTGGTCAGTTTGCTGTACGGACCGCGAAATTGAAGCAAAGCTGATTTTGAATACTTTTGAGCCATATAATAAACATCTTATTAAATTCGTTTACCCGATCCCTACTGTAAGTTATGAATTCTCGTGTGTGTTTTTCTCCTTTTTTTTATGTCCCGTGCGCTTCGCATCAATGAGGGAAAAACTCGGTCCATAACTTACGATACGGACCTCGCGCTCGTTTGATGAGGATCAATCACGGTTTCTGGAAAACCCCCACCCCTCCCCCACACTTCACCCTAACCTTTAATGGTTAATCATTAATATAACGATGCATATCCAAGGGAGGGGTGGGTGAGTAGTTTCCCAGAAACCGGGATTGAGCCTTCGTTGAGATATATATGTGTGTATGTGTATATGTATATATATTATAGATAACGAAAGGCATTGAAGTAGCCTACGAATACAGCCGTCTCGCATCGGGAGCAACAATCAAAACGCGTTCCCCGAGAGAGACGTCTGCGATTCGAGGGCAAAAATTCCATACTGATGACGTTATGCGGCCAGGATCTGGTCGCGTTATTTGATTGGCTATAGTATGCCTAATTATCATATACTAGCCAATCAAATGACGCGACCAGAGCCTGACCGCATGACGTCGTCAGTATGGAATTTTTGACCTCGAATCGCAGACGTCTCTCTCGGGAGATGTGTTTTGATTGTGGCCCCCTAGATGCGAGACGGCTGTATTCGCAGGCTAGCATTGACGGGGTACTACCTGAAATTGCATTGGGTCTTAATTCGGGATTTTCTAAAAGAAAACTACAAAACCTTCTAAAAAAGAAACATCTTGTGAACGTTCTGATGTGGTTTTGAAACTGTATAATGAAAAAATAGCGAATATTGAAATAGATGACAAAATCCTTTTTTGATTTCTGTTATAGGTAACTGAAATCAAGTTTCTCTAAAGTTCTCTCTAAAACAGTATTTCTCATCCATTCCAAGCTTTGCCATTCTTTGTCAGCATGCCAGGTCAGCATGCCAGAAAGCACATTGCTAATCCGAGTAGATATATTTGTGTTTGGTCAAACTACTAAATAAAAGTTTTGGTATTGTTTTGACCGGCTGATTGTATTTTTGATGTAGATTGTACGCGCAGACCTTCAGGAGTTAATGGACCTGGATCTGGGAGGAGCTCCATACGCCTACACTCCGTTCTGTGACAGCCGTACAGAAATGGATGGATTCAGGTAGAGCATGCACTACCCCTTTCCGCGACCTTCCAGCCTACGGAGCGGCCGGAATAGAGGCCGGAACTGGACTACCTACTCGCTTGACTGTTAAATATTTGACGATTTTAGATAAAATCTTATTCCAGCATACTTTTGTTAAGACATTACGAGGAAACGACTCCAATGTTTTCGCTGTCAAGAAATTTAACGATAGTGTTGACTTTACAAAAGTCTTTAAATTAGAAGCTCGCAAAGAGTTTTTTTTCTAGAAAAGAGTATAATTATTTATGTTTCCTGAAAGGTAAAAGCTCTAACACGTCTCGAAAAACATGTTAGGGAAAATGTTGTCTGCTGTCAGGGGCCTTTGAGCCAATACAAACGTGTTACAAGTCGTTATTGTCACTAGTCGATCGTCTCTTTCTTGTAATGTTTGCCTCGGGGCAGCAAAACATTTTTAGGACCACCTCTAGCAGTACAGTTAGAAAATCACTCGCGTAGATCAAGAATAATTATTGAGTCAACTACTGGACTGGCAGGCTAGAACGGCGTATGTACGGCGTAGAGCATTTATCAGTAGCCATTTTAGCGTTCACAATAGTCTCGTCTCTTTTCTTTCAGATTCTGGAATCAAGGTTACTGGAGGAGTCATTTGGGTGGCAGGTCATACCATATTAGGTAAACCCATATTAGGTAAACGAAAAAAGGCTGATATCGGAATCACCAAGCGTTGTCTCAGTCTTGAATCCACCGTGTCTCATAATTGCTGGTTTTCTATGGAATACGGGCGACATTTATATTATTTGCCGGTAATTTGGTATAAAATGAGACTTCAGGTGGTAAGTGGCGGCCGCGTCTCGAACAACAACATTTTTATTTCACTCGAACTATTACAAAATGTAACTTAGTCTATTGTATAAATGAGTTGGAAGACCCGAACAAAACCATGCATACAGCTATCCAGCCGGGACTACCATGAAGAGACTAATTATGTATTCAAATTGCTAGATTCTGATTGGCTGAAAAAGAAATAGCGCGAAATTTCCTACATTTTGATTGGTTTAATCTAACCAAGATATGCCGCTCTGTATTTCATAGAAATACTATGAAATACCACCCTATATTTCGTAGAAATGCTGAGCTATTTAATAGATACAAAATTCGTGTCCGTACTGGGTGGCACTTATCAAACGTCTAGATGTATAGAGTTATGTTTTCAGTTATTTTGGCGATACGACTTATTTTGGCCAAGAAAATCGAAGCAAAAGTTTATGTAAATCAGAACGAAATCTGTAGCAGATTTAAAGATCACTTATCGCTCGGTGATTTCCTTTGTTTTAGCTTCATGAATTATTAATGAGTTTGATAAAGTAAAATAAACACTTTCCCCTGGTTGTTGTTGCAGTGCCCTGTATGCCATTGATCTTCAGCGGTTTAGACGGCTCGCTGCTGGCGACAGATTACGGGGACAATATCAGGTTAGCCGTCAGATCAAAATCTCAATTCTCCTGGCTCATAAATATGGTCCGTGCTTGCCAACCAGATATCCCTTTCCCTTTCTTTCTTGATACGGTGAGGTGGCGTCCAGACAAACCCTTATCCCTGATATACTATTCTGGGTCAACAACAGTGACCTCGAGAACAGAATACATCTCTTCGACATAATAATACCACGCCTAGTCCCAGGCGTCCTGCTTTGGCTGGGTAATTATTCTGATAAAGGTAATGGATGTCTGTGGTTTGTGACGTCACCGATCATTGCGCTCATCCCAGGCCGTGACTTCCCGTCTTTGACCCAGTAACGCTAGAGGCGTAGGGACTAGGCTGAACAATATCCTGGACTCGGTTGCTTGAAGCAAGGGTAACTTTATCCCTAGAATATCGCTAAATCTGTAATTGTAAACTGTACAGTTTACCCTCAGTTTGCTTCGAACAGCCGGGCGGCCTGACCGCGCCACAGGCCCGAAGAAAGTCAAGAGACGTAGAAGAGAGAGAAGAGAAGGGTTAGCTTTTCTCCTTTCTCCCTAGGCCTGCGCCTTATGTTATTTCTTTGGGTCTCTGAAACCCAGGTTAACATAACAAGCGAATAGACCAGTTCGCAGGGGGTACCAACACAAATACAGTGTTTCTATGGGAATCCGATGTCAAATAATTTCCGTAAAATCCAATTTCTGAAATATTCACTGTTTGCAAACTTAAGATACCAGGTAAAAGATTAACTGATCAAAATTGAGGGATGTAGCTGTGCTGGGAAGCGTGCAATCGTGTTTTCCGTTTTCCATATACGTTTGCCTGTAACGACGAGTCAAAGTCCGCAGGAAAATTTACAGACAAATGTACATCCCTCAAATATCTTAAGTTTGCAGACAGTGAATATTTCAAAAATTCGATTTTACGGAAATTACTTGGCATCGGATTTCCATACAAACATTGTATTTCGCGTAATGTTTGCACCCCTTTCAAAATGTCGGAATTAACTGAATTATCCGGGAACTGTTCTATTCCTGAGAAGTTCTGCGATTTTACGACTCTTCTACAGAGTCTGATCGCAACCCCGCTAAGAATTTTCAAGGATACTTTATAATACAACACAATTTTCCTTCCCCTTTCAAATAATGTGACGAAAAACATCACCAAAACTAACACACAGCAACGATGTTCCCGCCCCTAGATTCGTAATTGGCCACTACCAAATTGAGCAAAGGACTGGGCCGAGTTTGTAAACTTAATCTAATTGTAATTTAATTAAGAATTGAACCCCATCACAAGAAAGAGCACATTGAGATTAGTACGTTTACCAACTTTGGGGACGTTTCATCGGATATTTACCATGTGGTGAGCTTTCAAAAATCGCTTCTCTTTCCAATCCATACAAACGTCTTTTATTTTTGCGATTTTTGAAAGCTTGTTATTCGGTTTCTATTTACCAAATCATGCTCAAACTTGGTTTTTACCACAATTGCCGGTAATCTCGCGATCTGATTGGTCGATATGCGGTGGTAAATGAGAGTCCAGACAACGGTGCTGACGCGAGAAAGTTATAGACAATGCTGGCTCTTTCAAAGCTGTCACGCTTTGTCACGCTTTGTAACGAAACTATTTTTGTACGTTTTCTAATATTGTTGTAAAAAACAAATTTCCTCTGGTTTTCCGTGGTGTGGACTCTTATTTACCACGATTTACGTCATCACATCGCGCCTTGTGAGTCCACAACAAATTTTGACGATGTGATGACGTAAATCGTGGTAAATAAGAGTCCACACCACGGAAAACAAGAGGAAATTTGCTAAATAGACCCTTTGCACGTGACGTCATAGCCGCCATGTTGGTGTACAGTTAACAATAGATTCTTCGTTAGCTTCGTTTGTTCTGTACACCAACATGGCCGCCATGCCCTTTGTCATTTGAATCTCTGGGGATTGAGTGCAAACCATCTATTATTACTAGTTCCGAGGTGCTCTTTCTTATGGCGAGGTTTATGTGTTAATTGGGTGAACTTTACAAACTCGGCCCCAGTCCTTTTTTCAATTTGGGCAGCACTGACGGCTCTTGTCTCACCCATAAGTGAGAGGGCTCAACGGCGTAGTCTAACGACTATTTTCTTTCATTCATTTCCAGGGTTTGAGTCAGGACTCCAACAGTCTGTCTAACCTTGATCAGGTACTGCCGTAACATGCTGTTATTGTTGTTGTTACTGTTTTAGAGCGGATTTCAAATGAGTGTCGAAAGTATTTTGGTTTTGCGTTTACTTAGCTTTTCTATTGGACGAGAAAATGGCATGTTATTAATCGACCAATGAAATTGCAAAGTAAAACCAATCATGTTTTGGTCTTGGTTTTGCTTTGGCTCGTGATTGGTTCAGGCGAAACCCATTCACGAACTTTTCCAGCCTTCAGTTGGCTTTTTTGTATTTACTTCCTCCTGTGATTGGCTGGCTGTGAGTAATTTGCGTTTGGTTTTACGACACTCATGTGAAAACCGCTCTAATTGGTATTATTATTTAGTGTTGTTGCACTGGACGAAACATTAAAATAGTTTACCTATCTCGACACAGGATCTCCCCAATAACATGATTCATCAAGTACCCATCATGTCGCTGCCTCAGGAATGGCTCTGGTGTGAGACATGGTGCGACGATGCGTCTCTAAAGAGAGCCAAGGCAATCGATCTGGTACAATTATCTGTTATTATTTTCATCTCTTCTTCTTCTTCCAAATAACCAACAACGCCAAGCTTGACGGATCTGTTGTTGTTGCTGTTATCATCAGTATTATGAGCCATAACAATAGATTTAGCTCGTTAGTCATAACAATAGATTTAGCTCATTAACCATAACAATAGATTTAATTCATTAGCTATAACAATAGATTTAGCTCATTAACACTGAATTTGTCGCATGAAAAGTTGGCCGTCTGAAACGGTCTTACAAAACTGGTAAACGCATCCTACCGGACTGCATGCAGACCCACTAATAGTCATTGATTTATTTTGTTCAACTTATGCCGTGTGTCTTCACATCTTTACAGTGTAATAACCCGCAGACGAAGGAGCCCAAGTTGAATAGCGCCGTTCGTATTGTGAAGGAGTGGCCTGAATACGATGAAGAGATCAGGCGACTGCAGGCAAAGCTGGCGGCTACTGGGTCTACCGAACAGCCAACAACTACAATACATGACACAGGTATGGGTAGGCTTGAGATTAGAGGAGAATCCCACTCACTAGCAACTGTTGCTAGTTGTCACTAATTTTACTAGTAACATGGCCTAATCCACTAGCAACCACAAATAGCAGCAACAAATAGTTGAGTAAGATTCTAGTAGCAACAGCTGCGAGTTATGATATTTTACTCGTATTTTTAACAAAATACTTGCTTTTCTAAGTGCGCAAGCCTAATCTCGTACCCTGATGTGCGCCGCGGTGTGGATGTGTACAAGAAATGATAACACTGCTCAGTTAAAGTGCCACTACGACGAAATTTACCCTCTCGATTTGCCATTTTTCAGTGTCAATAGGTCAATCAGTGTTAGAAATTTCCGGTAAAATCCTGTCTGCCATTACTGGGAGCCGTTCTCATTATTCAGCGGAAGTGATGTCATACACTTAACATGACAACCACGTCGTGCGAAATAGTGTGCATACAAAAGTAGCCAACCTCGCAAAGATAAATATAACTATCTTCTTATGTATGTGAAGCCGTTTTCAGTAGAAATATGCCTCCAAGGCGTTGTGTTGTGTAGGCAAGCGTTGAGTGTATGATATCACTTCCGCTGAATAACGTTTTGTATAAAGAACGGCCTCCAGTAATGGCGGACGTTTAGATTCAATATTCGGAGTTCGAAAAGTAAGACGATTTGCCGTACTCTAAACTCGAAATTTATTCCCTTCAGTGTTTGAATCTGACGGTAAAAAGTCAGTTCAGACATGCGTATTCAAGCTAAATCCAGCAGTTTTCTCTGCTTTTAATTGATGGTTCTTAAACCAGTAACGCCTAGTAAATATTCTGATAACTACAGCCAGTAGAAAAGCTAAGCAAACGCAAAACCAAAGCAATCACCGAATTACTTTCGACAATCAATCGAAAACCCCTCTAACAGCATTGCAGTCCCATTTCAGGCAATGACCTCACGTGTTGAAAATTGCCAGGTAGATATTGTACCGCAAATGGGAATAGGCCATTTTGGCGATGTTGCGCACGCATCAATAGGACAGTAGATGCAAGCTGCGAAGACTCGTTCTGGTTTACCAGCCTTTTATTTTATTAAACATTTATCCATTGTTCTAGCTGCGCGCGCAACATCGTCAAAATGGCCTAGTTATTGCTCACTGACATCGAATGATCAACTTATTGCGTACAAGGATTACTATCTTATTATATTCGCTGGCCTAACGCGTTTCTTTCTGTTTGTCAGGCGCTACACAGCAAACCAGGCAGGAGTTATAACCACCTTTGGTTAGGGAATGTTTGCGATTGTTATATGAGTGGTTTTGCGTAACATGGTAAAACAAGAAGGGCAAAAAATGGAGAGCGATTGCAAGTCGTCTAGTCGTGCATGTCATTCTTCAGAGTATTGAATCGCGAACCTCCTGTGTGTTTCTGGCCTGACTTTACATACCACAGCCAGCCCACTCGGCTTGACACTGGTTACTGCTCAACGAACAAACCAAACAAGATGGCGGCAGCTTGGACTTTTACCCACAGTCCTTTGCGCGCGCAAACTCTAAACCTACTTTCTCTAAATTTTGAAATATTTTCACCGGTTAAAAAGCTGTTGCCGAGGCACTGAAATTTAACAGAATAGATTTGTGTTATTTGGAATTCCGTATGGACAGGTATGGATAATTCTCGACCCCAGAACCTCTCTTCTTTTTCTCTAGTCTGGGGTAGAGAATGCATGGCGAATTTTTCACACGCTGAGCATGCGCCAGCCGCTCATCACCAAGTGATTAAACCCGTTACACCAACAATAGGACCTTTGCAGGATACAATCACGTGCTGATATAATTATTCATAAACGAATGAATTGAGCTCGTGATCCCCATGGGAAAGGCGTTGCCATGGATACTGGGGGACAAGCTATCTTTAAAACGAGCGTCAATCGATTGGAGGTGGAAAATAGCATTTACTGACAAGATATTTTTTGCTAGCCAGTGCAATCACGTGATTTGTATCCTGCAAAGGGCCAACAGATGGTTTGCACTCAATCCCCAGAGATTCAAATGACAAAGGGCATGGCGGCCATGTTGATGTACAGCACAAAAGAAGCTAACGAAGAATCTATTGTTAACTGTACACCAACATGGTGGCTATGACGTAAAGTGCAAAGGGTCTACAGCTGATATTACATGGCGTCTAACGAATAGCAGTTTCAGCTCATTTCAATGTAATGAAGCACTATTCAAACCGTGTATCTAAATTAGTCGTGCTTCTTTAGAGGGTGTTGGTGTCATGCAAGAATGATGGTTTCAATGGAAGGCGCTTCATAACATTGAAGTGAGGCATTTGGGTCAATACCGCTGAAACTGCTATTCGTAGACGCAACTGAATCCTTAGCATTAGTTTCCAAGGAAGGGGCTAAATGTATGGCTCAGCCTAACGGTCAGATAGAGCTGGGACTAAGTGAAATGGTTGATTATTACTGCACTCATCCCCCTGTAAAATACCAGCCATCGCACCTCTTCTCTGTACGTGTGTGTGTTAAACATTGCGTGATAACACGTGATAAGTACGTTTTGGTGACCGAATATAATGTTCTGTACATATGCTCGTGTCATCTGCCGGGACATCTTTCTCAGGTTGGGCGAGACGATCAGTTTACTTTATTTCAAAACTTGCAAAGAAACGAGAAGAAAATGCTGACATACTTTGGGTAAATTTGTATTTAATAGAATGGAATAAAAATACTTTTGCGTTTGTATTGATTAGTCTAGTTACTGGTCGATGAGTGTTTGTATTGATTAGTCTAGTTACTGGTCGATGAGTGTTTGTCAAAGTAATATAATTCAGAGTCGGCCAGGGGTTTTAGGTATACCGGTATCCACGGGTTTTTAAATTGAGTATACCGTAAACTTACGAAAATAGTTTGTTTTCCCCCGAAAATAAGCCCTCAGTTAAGTATTAGACTATTGCAAACGCAGCGGTCTTATGGAACAGCTTGCCTTCAAATTACGTGCACAGAAATCCCTAAATGCATTTAAATCTAAGCTAATTTGTCACGATTTCGCAGGAATTCACTGTTAGTTAAAATAACACGGCGCTCATGGAAAGCAGGTTTCTTTATTTAATATTTCCTTATATTTTAGCATTTTAATAATTGTAATTAAAAAATTTACACATTAGTTGGGCACATATATAACTTGTAAGATAGATTAATAATAGCATTAATAGCATATTTAAATATTTGTATATGACCTGATCGAGCATACGGTGTATAAATAGGATAGGTAGGATTTTTCTTGACTTGACTTGACGCAAACATTCTACCTATAATAAGCTCTCCCCCCCCCCCCCCCCAAAGAATATATATATACAAAGAATTTACAGGAGTACAACTGGCAACTTCTCACAGTTCCATATATGAGAAGTTGCCAGTTGTACTCCTGTAAATTCTTTGTATAATATATAACTGCAACTAGCTGTGAATCCAGAGGGATCCTTCTACAGGAAGTTCATCGTTAGTTTTTACCGCCTTTTTCTATATTCAATTTATATATATATATATATCTCTACCATGTTTTCACAAAAGGGGGTCTTAGGTTCTAAGGCTCCTTTTGTGAAAACATGGTAGATCTTGTGTGCCTTTAAGCTTTAAAAGCCAGTAACTCGTGTTTTTGCCGTTTTCTTGAAAGGGCAAATGGCAGTTTTAGACTTTTCTGGCTTTTCTATCCTATAATTGATCTCCAGGTATTTTATGTGAAGGGGGGGGGGGAGGACTAGTTCAAACATTTTCGCGGATAACTCGAACTTTTAATGGATTTCGATGCACTATACGGCAATATAACGTTCTCTTAATGTAGATTGCGTGTAATCGATGAAATTTTGCTGTATTTTGAGTAAAAATACCAGAAAATGGCCTTTTTCTAACCTAAGCCTAACCTCTAGCTCTCAAATAAAGAAATTATGGGATAGATCTAACACAAGTGAATTATGGGATAGAAAGGCCAGAAAAGTCTTAAACTGTCATTTGCCCTTTCAAGAAAACGGCAAAAACACAAGTTACAAGATCTACCATGAGAGGGGTCTTGGGTTCTAAGGCTCCTTTTGTGAAAACATGGTAGATATATATAACGCCCATGGCTAGGCCTCGAACACGTGACAAAAGAACTTACCGGAAGCTGAGAAGAATTCCTCTTGGATACGTCCATGGCCACAGATGAAAGTGATCCGGATGAGGGAGATCGTAGCGACGAGGCAATCGAATGAACAAAGTTAGAACTGAGAGAAACTTGAAACACAACTGAAAGATTCAGTGAATTTTGGGATTTTCAATATACAGTCGAACCTCCGTTAACGGACACCTCCCGTAAGCGAACACAATTCCGCGGTCTCGGCCATTTCTCTAATAAAACACTACATTTACCACCTGTACTGAGCGGACGCGGACAACTATCGATTGGTCCACATGAGCAAAATTAACTTAATTTTTTCAAATGTATTTAGCTATCTTTGAATTCTAGCTATAAATCAAGGCCAGCTTAGCAAAAAGACAACATATTTGAGCTATGAGCCTTGGATTGAACCTATATAACCGTTTAAAGAATGTGGCAACTTACAATTCCACAGTTGACTGCCACTTCCTACCCCTTACTGTCAACCTCCTGTAAGCGGACACCTCCCGTAAGGGACAGCTATTCTAGGGCCCAAGGGTGTCCGCTTACGGGAGGTTCGGCTGTATTGCATTAAAGCTTGTGTTGTGTTCTATATTGTTGTCTAACTTCCATTCCACATAAAAATTCCATCCAATTATAAGCTCCCCCCGAATATAAGCCATCGTCCATCCCCGAAAATAAGCCCTCAAAAGTGTCCTTTGAACAAATATATGCCCTGGGCTTATTTTCGGAAGCTTACGGTATGGTATTCTGCATGAGGTACTAACAATCACTCGTGATTATAAACCGCGCACGGCAGCACTGCGCCACACTGAGCAATCCGTATCACAAAATAACCTTGTGAAGCGCATTTGAATATATATATTCATGGAATTTTCGCTATGAATGAATACCTTTACTTTTACCTTTATTTTTACATTGAAGTATGGGTATTTGGTAATTATATTTAAGTTTTGAGATTGTCTGGTATATAAAACATTCAGCACGTTTTTGACATGATTTGAATGTCGCAAAGTCTTCTTCGATTTCGGGTATTGGGGTATTTTTGAAAGGTATTTGAGGATACAACGAACAACATGAATCCGGGATCAAGACATTCCGGATTCGTCACGAATTCAGTGTGTGTAGTCTGATATAGTGTACACGCCTTAGACTCTGAATTCTGACGGGCCGGCCTGAAACAACCATAGGACTGATCAAAGTCAGGACCCGGCTAATCCACAGATCAAATTGGAATTTAGCGTGTTGATTTTTGTGGAGGGAGGAAAAACGGAGAACCCGGAGAAAAACCCTCGGAGCAAGGGCGAGATATACCAACAAGCCTTTCAACTCACACATGGCGCGGCGTCAGGGAATCGAACCTGGGTCACAGCTGAGAGGCGAGGCGCTTAACCACTGCGCCACCCCGGCTTTCCAGTTTACACTAAAAGACCGAATGGTTTGTAGGGATGCGATTCCGAAGAAGTTGAAGACGTGTTTCGTTTTGTAATGAAGTGCCCTAGATTTGAGAGTCGACGAAAAAGCTATTTGGTGAGGTGTTAAAGCTTACTTGTATTTTAAGTATATGTCATATTTATGTATATAGTTTATGCATGACTGTCGAACGCTCTGCGTAATTTATCAATATTTTTTTATTATTACATCTTTTATTACTACCGCCTGAGCAAACATTCCGGATTCATAATTGTTCTCTATTCCCAGGAGAACTTTGAACAATATGAATCCAGGTGAATCCAGGTACTTTTTCCTCTGGTGTAAACCCGAGTTCTAGCAAGAACGAAGGTATATCATTATGCCATGGTTTAATTTGTCCTCTTATTAGATGTACAGATGACGTTACAACGTGACGAGAATATAGAACTACACCACGAGACGTAGTCGAGTGGCGTGACTTGTTCTCGTCACGTATTGACGTCATCTGTGCATCATTGACGTCATATGTGCATCTGTACTCCAACAACACATGGCTACCATGGCTACACATGGCTACCATGGCTACCATGGCTACACATGGCTACCCACCAACCTTTGTTGTCGTCTCCTCGACATGGTGCAAGCCTACTACCTTGAACAATAAGGTCTTCCAACACCAACCCTTGGTTTAACAGAACTCTCCGTCGTCTAACTCGTAAGGAACGCCGGCTTTACTATGTTGCCAAATCATCTAATTCCTAAGCTGCTTGGAAGAATTATCGACAACACCGTCACTTCCCAAGTGATAAACAAGACTCGGAATGTTTCACACCTCTTAGATTCCAATTCTAAGAAATGCTGGAGCTATATATATCAAGTCAGACTCTGTATACCAGACTCTGTTGGCGTCCCTGCTTTGAAAGTTGCGAACCAATCAAACACGGACAGTAAAGCAAAGGCTAATGCTCAGTCTAAATAGGTACTGCCAGGCAATTTTCGCCACTGACAACAACATGCACTATAGCCGCCTGCATGCCCTCCCTGGGCCTTAGTAGCGTTCCTTCTCTTGGCAATATCTCACTGCTGCGGGTATTGCAAAGCTCATCGATAAATAGAACCCAAATAAAGCCTCTGGTCCTGAAAAAATCCCTGTTCGCTTCACTGGCCTCCCATCAATCTGCTCTCTTTCTGCAAGTCATCTTTCATGCAGTTGTCATTGGACTATGGCACTATCACCTCCGACTGGAAGAATGCATTTGTAACACCAATCCATAATTAAAGAACGCCTCTATAGGTCTGATCCTGCAAATTATAGGCCTATTTCTCTTACATGCATTTCACTAAGCTACTCGAACATATTTTATCAAGCCAGATTACAAGCATCTTGATGAACACAACTTGTTATCTCCCTTCCAACATGGTTTCAGACAGCGCCACTCCCTGTGAATCGAACTTATTATTACTACATATATGACTTAGCATATGCCCTGGACCGACGGAAGCGCCAACAGACTGACCTAATCTTTTTCAACTTCTCAAAAGCCTTTGAATCGGTCTCCCACCAAGTTGAACGTACATTTAACAGGAACAACTCAATCGACTGTAGTGGACGGTTAATTCTCAATTCCTTGTAATGTTACATCTGGTGTTCCTTATCGTTCGGTATTACGGCCACTTCTGTTCCTTTTTTTTTAACATACTTTATTTATAAAAGACAAAATTTTGAAAATATAAAAAGTATGCTAAATTTTATATACAAAGATCCAAAGCCTTATGCCAACGGATAGTCCAGCTAAGAGGATCCAAGTGATTCACAGACCGTGCTTTGCGAGGATCGGAGTTCAATAAGATTAATATAAATGGCAAAGACAGTCAACTATAACTGTAAAAAAATATATTTTATAGAACGTTTCGGCCATTCAGCCTTCTTCAGCTAAAACAAACGAAAAACGCATTTTCCGTTTGTTTTTAGCTGAAGAAGGCTGAAGGCCGAAACGTTCTAAATACATTTTTTTTACAGTTATGATCCATGAGTTGACTGTCTTTGCCATTTCTATTAATCTTATATATATATATAATTATATATCATATATATACACCCGTTTTCAAAAACATTGCACTGCAAATATATATATACCTTTTGTATTCTTGTCAAATTTGACAGCTAAAACAATGGAGAACAAAAGGTAGAGCGGTAATAAAATGTTAAAAACTTTAAAAATGGAAAAAAATAAAAACTGTAGGTTACTCGAGTTTCACGCTCGAAGCGATCATCAGACTAGAATGTGCGTAGATTACGGAGGCTTATAACTGACAGCATATAATTTGTTTTCATGTCGGCAGTTAGCTAAGAGTTCGGATCGTTTGTTCAAAAGTTTTTCTTTTTTGGCTTTTAGAATACAAAGTTTTTCCCCTAAACACAGGTTGCATTGTTTGGAACCACTCTTGTAGGCGTTGGCCCGTTTCATAATTGACCATTTAATCGCGAAATTGGTGTTGGCTTCCTTCAATTCTCAAACGTGCTTGAGAGGGCGGTGCTATATATATATACAGTCAATTGCAGAAACGTTGTCCTACAATGTTGTACAATATACACATACCATCCGTAAGTACAAATCATATTTAATGCCAATAAAATATACATGACATTATGGGATGTGTTCAAAAATATTTGTTTTCAAGCGGAATTGCACATTGCGAAATATAGATATATATTAATTGGCATATATTGGCATATATTGGCATACATTAGGTATTTAATCTACAAATATATATTATATATATATTTCCCATTGTGCGATCACGTCTGAAATGCATTATTCAGATGCCTCTTGGGTCAGGCCTATTGAAAGATATATTTTTGAAGACATCCCATAATGTCATGTATATTTTATTGGCATTGAATATGATTTGTACTTACAGATGATATGTATATATTGTAGGACAACGTTGCTGCAATTGACTGTATATATATATAAAGAGAGAGAGAGAGAGAGAAGTATAAAAATTGTGTTGTTACCAAACGATGAACTGCTTCCAGTAGGAGGATTCCTATATAAGTTATATAAGATATATAAGTTAAACATATAAAATAGAACAAGAACAACGAAGCTCAGGACTAAAAGAAGAAAACAAAATAGAGGAAAAAAAAAGGCAAGTCGAGTTTCATTTTGTTTTTAAACAACGTGGATTTGATTTAGTTTTTGGCATCTCCGCTACGTTTAGTATGTAAAAAAGGGAGAAGTTTGTTCCATTTATCAAAATGAAAAGACAGTTTATTCTTCTCTCTTGCAATAAATAATTCGATATCATGCTATATAAATCTTATTTTATTCATAAAAACAGAAAATGTCGGAGGCATTCCCTTAAACTTACATTTATAAATAAATTTCTTAGCAGCCAAAATTATGTGATTCAGTAAAAAATAATCGTCCATTTGATTTATTACACTTCTGTTCCTGCACTTCATCAACGACCTGCCAAATGGTATAACATCAAAGGTTCGTCTATTCGTAGACTTTCTCTAAGTCCTTCTTAGCCCCCCGCACGAACTCGCCTCTCGCGTTCGATTTTTGACCCAGTAATCGCTTACCCATTGACTCAGCGAGTTCGACTTGGAGCAAGTCTAGTCTATTCGCTGACGACTGCGCACTCTATCTGCAACTAGTGTCTCCACTGACTCCTGCTTCCAACCTTACCCTGTTTGACCCCAAAGGGGAGCTCCAAAACCCTGATTGCCCTACTTTTTATAGAAACGAACCCTGACTGCCCGACCCAGTCAGCCCAAATGAGGCTCAAACCTGACCCACCCCCGCCGCACATATATATTACGTCATAAACAGGAGTACCCCTCCTCCTAAATACGACCGCTACCACTTTCGTTATGTATAATCTTGGTGTAAAGCAACTCAGCATTACCAAGTAATCAACAGAAACCAAACAGAACGCACGTATATCGTACATCTTTTCAACCACGCAATAATTTTTTCCCATGTTCAGCTTCCGGAAGTAAAATTACTGAGCTATATGATTCAGCGGTTTGCGCGTACTGAGCGTGCGCATTGGTGCCGGCGCAAGGCGTCGAGTGTCGTTCGCCTCACTTGTGAGTTGTGCAGTATTTTAAGCCGGTCGGGATTTTAGGTTTTATTTCGTACCAGATTTCTTAAAAGAAAGAAAGAAAAATGTCATTTAGGGCACCAGATGCAAGAATACGCTACTACAAGTACAAGGACAAAGACGTATCTGTAAGTAAATGTGTTTGAACCAACTTTGACGGGCTATGGCGGGGCGATTTGAAAATGGTCGGCATGCTTGCGTATGTATGGTGCAGCATGTGCACACTTCGTTAGCTGAAAAATACCGAAATTCAAACGAACAGGCCGATCAAATACTATCTATTTATCACCCTTCCATCCCAAAGTTTCGTTTGCAACGGCCGAAGGTTAGATTTGAGGAGTTCTCGGTGAGTTGTTTATCGTTCGATCGTCTCGTGAATCGTGGGATAAGAAGCTCGTCGGTTCGTGCTTGCCTTTTCCAGTTTTTATGAGTCACGTTATTGACGTTAAGTATTTTCTAAATCGTATAACTGTTTTAAGAAGCTTTACTTCTTAAATCAGGCTTTTATTGACTCATTTTAGATTGGATAATTCGTTAAAAGGGACCTGTCCCAGTTTGCCAAAAGTTTATACATCCCGAAGTAACTTCTGGTTATTTGTCACGATACGTAATAATTCTTCACGAAAAGTCAAGGTCGGTTTTCGGTATAACTCTAATTTTTATCGCATACATCTTATGATTTTTTCCTCTAAGGGTGTTAATTTGGCTCCGTTGATTTATACTTTTTCTCCCCAAAAGTCGATAATACGGAGAAATTCCGAAGGCTTTCTTCTACTCTCAGTCTCAAAGCTCGATCACATGCAAATCGCAAGCAGTATAATAATAACATCAAAAAGTAACCCTTAAAAGTTAACCGGTGCATGTTTTAGGGGGGAAATTGGTCTTAAAGAGTTAGGAAAACGAGCGAACTCTGCATGTTGAATTGATAACAAGTCTTTATTTAACTTACTATTTTTTGACGTTTTGTAGCTTTATGTGAAAATATATTGCTTCTGGACAAACGAAGAACCACGACACAGTAGGTGGCAGGATGCAAAATTTTATGACAAGTGTTCGTTGCCATTTACACAATGTACTTAATGTATACAGCCCTTAAGTGTTTATGTTTATCTGTAGTTATAAAGTTAGAGTAGTGGAGTTATATTTTCAGAAACATTTTAATTTGAATCACAAATTTGAGAACTTTCTTCTCTTACCATTTTCTTTGAAATCAAACCATAGTTACAATGTAGTTTGCTCAACACTAAATTAAAACTTAAAGTTTAACTAATGAGAGTGTTTACTTTAATGGTTTTCTATTGGATTTATGAGTATCATCCAATGAAATTACAAGTAAAGAAGAATAGAAAATTAACACATTTTACATTCCTTTGCCATATTACTTAACTTATTACCAGTGTCTAAACTTCAAATTAAAATAATGCCACAATGACAGTGTAGTACTAAAGAAAAATGTAATCATGAAATGTTGTGTTTACTCTGCAGGGGATAGGGTTATATTTTTTAGTCACTGACAACATTGACAATAACAATGTTTATTTTGTACCACAATAAGTACCGTAATAAATAGATACATGTAAATACAACAATATTTATTGATAAAAACTAAAATAAGGGCACAGGCTATCTGAAATAACTTACATTAATCAAGTCAGATCCCATATATGAATTACTTTAGAGTGTGACTAATGAAACCAGGGCCACTTAGACACTGAGAACTAAACAAATTGCAAAACAAAACTGAAACTTTACAATGCTGTTAAGTTACAATCCCTTTTTCAAAGCCAAAACTTTTACATTTTTGTAAATAACATAGGGAGGATGGAACCTGATATAATGGGAATGAATTCCTTCTTTCTCTTCCAGGGTTTAATATTTAAGCGTTATATACTTGTTGTTCAGAGAGAGGAGGGAAGGGATGGAAAGAAGGGAGGAAAGGGTATTTTTTTTAGAATCATTGATAGCGAAACCTGGGTCAATTTTTTTTCTGCATGTGCTATTCCATGTTTTTGAAAGATTCAATTTAGTGCAAAGAACAATCTTTGCAGATGGGAACCTTTTCTAAGTACCTTAAGTTGTGAGAGATTGCTCCTTGTCAGTCAAAGTTATAAACTGAACCCTTCATCCCATCAAAATTAACAAACCACTTTATAATAACAATGCTGAAAGTTCAGACACTATAACATGTTAACCATATACATTTTGTATACATGTATGTACAGGTACAGTAAGTTCAAAATCATATGTACAGTACATAAATATAGAAATCTCATATATTTTAAATATACTTCTTCTTGTAAAAATCCTTTCTTTACAATTATGTAGGCTCTCAGGCAAAGACGAAATGAAGTCACAGTTGAACTTAGAAAGGTATAGTATTACATGCATTTTCACTTAAGAAATAGGAAACATTTTCCATGTTTCCATATAGTTATAGCAACATTAGTGGGAGAACGAGAAATGGCAATAGGAACACGAGCCCAAAGGGTGAGTGTTTCCACTGGTCTGTTAAGTTCTTCCAATCCACCACACATGTTTCTAATACTCTATGGGAACATGGTAAGCATGTTTTCTATTTCCTTTTTTAAATAAACGAGAAAAGCACAGAAAAATTCTTGTTTTTATTTGATGATCAAAATGTTAATTCTCCCAACAGCTCAAGCATGTGCTTAACTTTCTATGTTTCTATAGAGTTATCAGTGTTCATTCTAGAAATGAAGCAAGGTAGGACATTCCTCTCATTGCTTCTCAAATTTTGTGAGACTTGTATCTCAGAACTGGATGATGTAGTGTCATACAAAATCTGAATCATTCTATGAGTATGACATGTTGAACATTAGCGATAATGAGTTGTAAAAGTGCAAGAATATTGCAAAATTGCACCCTAGAATGAACACTGGTTATAGAAACACAGCTTTCAGCAAATCCAAGTGCACATACTATTGAATCTGTTTTATAAATGTATAGAGCAGTTTTCAATTGAGTGTAGTAAAACCAAACGCAAATTACCCACAGCCAGCCAATCATAGGAGCGAGTAATCACAAGTAATTCATAAATGGCTTCCCTGTGAACCAGTGACAAACCAAACCAAAACCAATTTGCATTTGGTTTTACTTTGGATTCTGATTGGTTGGTTTACTTTCTCAGCCAATAGGAGGGCTTAGTAAACGCAAAACCAAAACACTTCTGACACTCAATTTCAATCTGCTCTATGTTGTACAAGTACAATAGGGCCTCTGTCTGTGTTATTTCGAAAAGTTTTTGGAAAGTACTCAGCTATAAGCCACACCCTAGCTTTGGGGGGTGTGGCAAAATGCTGCGGCTTATAAGTGGTAAACTATGGTATGAATTATTATGGGAGCATCCTAAGTAGAACGTGCAATTTCATTGGCTGCTCAGCATGCTCGGTTTTCTTGTAATGCACGCTCGAGCATTTTATATTATAAAACAAATACAAAAGAGAGCCTTGCGAATCATCCATCCATATCAAAGTTACTCTGAAGCACTCACTCTATGTAACTGCTCTCACCTTGATACCAGGAGTCATGAACTATGTTCTAAAGTATTCAGGAAGCTAGAGAGCCCTAGTTCACGTCTCCACCACCTTCTGCCCGACACTCTAGTAAGCGCGCACGGCCGAGAGTTGCGCAATAGTCAAAACCTTAGTTTGTCTAAGTGTCGCACCGAAAGGTATAAGAGAAGCTTTTTTCCTGCGATGTGTTTTAATGAGTCCTAACTAATTTCTTCATATACAATTGTATAATAATAATCTTAGCTTAACTTATTGTAAGATACATGTATCTTAACTCAGCTTGTAGGACACAATAATATATTATTTGTAAACCGGATCCAGTCCCCCGGTGTAAGTTTTAAGTTATAGATATGATTGTAAGTGCCAGTTTCCCATTTTTATACCCTTAGTTTCATCTATATTACTTGTAAAATATAAGTTAATTCACACGCTGTGCGATTTTATATTCAATAAACCTCTATTATTATTATTATGTCCTGTAAGAAAATTATGCACATGTTCAAGGTCTTGAAAAGCTGCTACATGTACAATGTACATGCACTCGCATCCCACTTGTGTATCCTGGTTTTTCAAGACCTCGATCATGCATTATTTTGTAAAAGAACATGGAGAATCATCTTTTATTTGTTTATTACTTGTCTACTGGCATGATAATAATAACATTTTCACATTTCACCATGAATCTTATAGTACATATTCCATACAGTAGAACATACTTTTGTCTATTGGAAGTTGTTTCACACTGAAGTGTTTCAGTAATAGTAATAATATTTTGCAGGCTAAAAGGGAAGACTCTATGCAGAAAAGAAGAAATGTTCCCCTTGATATGCCAGACGAAAAAGATGAGAAGTTCCAGGTAAGAGACTTGGGAGAAGATGTCTACAAAAATTTTAAAAAATCGAAAATCTGCAGCAAAAGTAAAAAAATCGAATTCTCTCTCCTTTTGAATATAGGTAGCCCTTAGTCAGAATACATGTACAAATGCTGCATACATATAGTTTGTTTTGTGAAATATTTATTTATTTCCAAGAAAAACACAGTCCCATTGAGCCCCAGACACGATTCGGGAGACCTGACAGGGTTGGAAATCGGCTGTGTTCGCTCGATTCACACGTCAAAACTATTGAACTGAGATTATTGTTGTAATACTACCAGCTTATTACAATGTATACAGGGTTCGAAATTGGCACAAGCAAACTGGCAAAATGCGAGTTGATTTACCGATTTGCTGGTAAAAAATTAATGAACTGGCATTTTTTTGCTTGTATTAGGCACCAGGTATGTACATTAAAACTTTTTTCAGTTTTTAGCTTGTTGATATTTGGTTTTGCTTGTTGGTTTCAAACCCGAAGTAACTTTTTGCTTCTTTCTTTGAAAATGAATTTCGAACCCTGATTCCGCGTATTATGTAATTTTTATATAGTTGTAATTGTATAGCCATAATGTATTTTTTTAACTTACTCTTGTAAAGCGCTTAGGACAATTAATGGATTCAGCGCTATATAAATAGTTATTATTATTATTATTATTATTATTACAGTATACGTATATATATGACTCTTCCTTGTTCACTCAGAGGAATTTCATAAACCTTTGATTATTTTAAGACTTCAAGGGAAGTCAAGAGTAAAGTATCCTGTTTGTTATGACAATCGGTAGGTCCAAAAAGATTGTGATTTTAACCATGTGCCACAACTCCAAATTCAATAAGATGACAGACACATGTACATTGTATTAACTACGAAGAAATAGGTTTTTCAGTTTACATAACAGGAGGTCTTTCAGTTTCCATAACAGGGAACTGGGTAACAGGTAGATATTTTGCTATTGAGGTTGTTTATGATTATTTTGCTTGTTGTTTTCAAATAATATTGGCATAAAATGGACAAATTGAATGATATTAAGGATATTTTGAGTGGAGAAACGAAAAAAATTTGTGATGTAACAGCTGGGAATCGAACCCAGGGTCAACGGCTGGGTACCATGATAACCCCTGAGAGAAAAGACATTTTTTTTTCAAATCTGGTGGTTTTACTATTATCAGCATTTTCACATACAAGAATCATGATCATGATCTTCGTAAAATTTAACTTCATAAAATGAAAAGTGAACGTACAAAATAAGGGCAAAAAGTCAGTTACTCAGCATATTGCCACTTACACCCATTTTGTACGCAGCCCTTCAACTAGTTCAGCTCAGTTTATGGTTCATACGCAGTTGTTAAAGTCTTCGTTTCAACTGAGCGGCCACCATTGTCTAACATCTGCCTTCCCGTCAAATAAACAGGATTTGTGCAACTGCACATCAACCATAAACTGGTCTATATTAGTTCATATATGGTTCAAATTTCAGTTTTAAACACACAAGATAAAAAATGCTCGAAGATGGTCACCTGCCCACAAGAGAAAGTATTGATGGGTTATCATTATCACTGATATTTGGTATCAGGCCAATCATGCAAGAGAAAAATATTGATGGGTGATATTGACAAATTTGAGCAATAATATTTCATAATTATGTTCATGTGCATTTACATACATGTATGTATCATGAACTGTATAATCAACTGTTGTAACAAATAACTATCAGTATTTACAGTGTTTGTTGGTACATTCTGTAGACAGGGAATGAGCCAGACTGCACCATTGTGTCATTCCCGCTTTAAAGACACATTTGTCCCTAAAAAAATATGATAAGGGTCAAATTGTCCTGCTTCCAAAGGAAAGTACATTTGTAAATGGCGAAAGGACCAAATTGTCCCTTCTGGCTCAATCTCTGGGTCTATTTACATGTAAATACTGAGTAATGTGTATTCATATTTGGTACATCTACATGTGCTTTGCAGAATTAAATGTACTTGTCATTTTGTTTTTAACAGCGTAAAGACTTGAATGCTATAGTTATGGTGAGTGCAATATTTCTTTACATGTACCTAAAGTTCCTCTTGTTGTTTGTAGATTCATGCAGTTGTACTTGCACAATGTATGAAAATTGTAGCTACATGTACATTACCATAGTTGATCACTTATAAGCTGTACTCACTTTAAGCCACACCCCTAGCTTTAACAACCTTAGAAACTCAAATTTGAAGTCCCACGGCGGGCACAAAGAACGTCAAAAACGGCATCAATAAACGTGACCAAATAATTGAAATTAGCACCATTTCTTTACTTATAGTTTAAATTTGAAGAAATGTTGGTGACTTGGTAAAAAAATGAAACTACATATTTTAGGTGTTTTATGTTTGTATGATGACGTCGTTGTGACGTCATAAGCGATGCATTTTTGGTGAAATTCCCCCTTTAATAAACGTTACAAACAGACTACTCCATCAAAAGGCCTTCATTACACACATTCATTTGGTGAAATTTTGAACATTCTACGACGATTACAGCCAAAGTTATAGAGGAATGACTGTTGCTATGACGTCATATTTGATGACGTCGTCAGGAGTCGTACCTAAATAAGGCTGCCTATTGTTAAAAAATCAAGAAAAGAAAACAATGTGACTTTTGTTTGCCAGACTAGTACATTTCATCATTAAAACTTGAAAATCACTCAAAGGCTTTTTTCTAAGGGCATGTATAAAATAATATGACGTCATAATGACGTTGTCGAAAATATGACTTCCATTTTAAGCCGGTTGTGGACAAAAAAAAACAAAATTCTAAAAACATACGTTTTTAGCCACCAACGTATTTTATGGCTGGACAAAATGTCATGCAACAGTATTTAAAACTCTGAAAGATGAATGAAGCGATGTTTTCATAAATTATGCTTAAATTGTGTTGTTTATTTCCCGCCATATTTTGGCGGGAAAATTAGCAAAATTCAAACTTTCATAACTTTTGATTTCCTTAACCAATCGAGATCGGGTTTTCGTTTCCTTCATTCTCATCACGAGGAGATTTTAACAATATACGACATTCCGTTTTTAGAGGTAATGAACAGTTATAAGAAACATATTACAAATGGGCAAATGACGTCATTGTGACGTCATAATAGTAGTAGTTAACATAGCTTAAATTATCAGGTTATATTCCTTTTACGATTCTACACCAACCTACCAAAATTCAATCGTCTGCGTTGAAAACTTTTTTAAATATATAACTCATGCCGTTTTTATGGTCGTTTGTGCCCACCGTGTCCGAAATATTTTGGAAAAGTCTCACTTATAAGGCCACATCATGGGTTTAGCAATTTCTCCTAAAACCAAGTCCAGTTGGAGCAACTTTCCTCATTTTTTTTAAATGTTTCTGGCTCTCAAAACCCCTTAGATTATCTAAAATTGCTTGAGGAGTTCTTACATTCTAAGATATATTGAATCTTCAATCTGACAAAAATACTGAAAAATCGAAGCTAAGCTATTAAGCACATAGAAGTATTCTGCCATCATCTTGAATGTAGACTGCTGACCATAAGATTTAGAAAAGTTTTTGGAAAGTACTCAGCTATGAGCTGCACCCCTAACTTTGGGAATTATTTTTTCACAATTTTCAATATTTTGTGGCAAAATGCTGTGGCTTATAAGTGGTAAAGTACAGTATTTAATGTCTTATTAGTTAACATAAATATTTATGTCAGTATACAAGTTACCAAAGACCTCCCTATTCCTTGAAATTGTAAACATAAGAATTTCCCAAATGTCAAATCAAAATCATGGTTCTCGGTAGAAGCCGGCATCGGGCGAATTTCCACCGGCTATTAGGATTAAAGTACAGTTTAAAATATATCTCCTATACCGTAAAGACCCGTGTATAAGCCGCACCCGTAGATAAGCTGCACCCCAAGTTTTGATGCTCGAATTTAAGAAAAAATAAAAAATAAATTGAAATTATTTTTTCCGAGTTCATAAATGGTTGTACTTGATGCCAAACTTCTTTAAAAAAATGAATAATCTTTTGTTTGAGTTCATAAATGCTCGTACTTGAAGCAAAACATCTTCAGATTGTTATAAATACATAATTTAATTCGATCGAATATGGTTACAACTTGCCTTATCATTTCTTGTGTATGTTTTAACCTGCAGTCTTTAAATCACTCCCGAATTCTTCCGCTTTTATTCCCCCATTATCTAACAACAATTCCAAGGAACCTCATTCCATTAATCGTTAGAGCAAGGAAGGTTTTCTGGTGAAACTATACTTGCACAAGTAGGTCTGAGGTCTGCCATCTTGGATTTTCATTAACTAGTGCCAATCTCTCACATGTAAAATTGCAAAGAATGCCTGGTTGTTTGATTCGCAGCGCTCATCATAGCATGCATCTAGCGTGTTTTGGAAGGTAAATACCGTATTCACTCACGGATAAGCTGCACTCGCGGATAAGCCGCACCCCGAGTTTAGAAGCTTGATTCAGGGAAAAAAGTTTTTTGGGAAGAATATCAAACGTACATGTACAAACCTTCATCAGACTTTCAAACTGGAGAAAACTCCAAAGTTGTACCTGTAATCTGAAATAGTATAAACTTCATGTCTATAAATACTTAGATATTTGATTTATCTTTCCATAGTGTTTGTTTACCGGGATCTGTTCATTCAGGTCACCTTTTAGATCGAATTTTACATGTCAACGAAGCCAACAATGTGCTCACGTTTGTCCGTAGCTTAGTAACCAGGCACCTGTTAAAGAGAGAGAGAACTGGACACTAAAAGTTTTGTTTTCACTAAACGAAGTCAAAACAACATGGAGAGTTTGCTTTTTCATCAGCTGTCTGTTGCTATCATGCCTAAAAGGATAATTATCTGGAAGCCATGTATTGGAGAAAAAACTTGTTATTCAAAGAGTGGTGGAAGATATGTTCAACAAATTTGCTGTTAAAGTGCAAAGCTGCAAAGAAACATTGTGCCATTTAGCGAGGTATTTAATCGCTTTCGGAGAAACAAATATTCACAACATAAAAGCAATGGCCAGTGCTTACTTTCTTTTGGTTTTGTGTAGTATTTATTAGTATAGCTTAGTATTTCTTTTAAATGTTAATTTATGGAAATTTACGGACCGTTTGTTTGGTAGATGTTCTCGCAGATAAGCTGCACTCTCGATTTTAAACGAAGATTTCGGGGGAAAAGGTGCGGCTTATCCGTGAGTGAATACGGTTAGCTTAATCAGCTTTAAATATTCATAAAATTATAATATATTAGGTCTTAGGTAGGTCTTAGAAGAGTTTTTGCTTTAATTCTTTCAAATTGCGTGATTTTTTCAATGATTATGCTTAAATTGCGATATTACACGATCGGATGGGATTTGAACCCAATTGTAATATATGCGCCGCCGCATAATAAAGCTTCATACAGGTTCATGATATGCAAATATATGTTAATGTTGGGTAAAAAGGTGCAGCTTATACATGGGTCTTTACCGTATTCTGCCTGTTCTTTTGCTTGAAAGCATAAGACTCGTACAATTCATCTTTTTGTGAAGACAGCTACATGTATTATGAAAATGTTAGGTACTTATTGACTGAGTGGGAGGGCTGGACGGGAAAATATTTGGCTTGAGGTCATGACGTACATGTACAAAAATGACCGAGAGCCAAATATTTTCCTTTCCAGCCCGACCTAACTCAATCAATAGGTTTTTTTATCATATGACCATATTTTTTTTGTAGAACAAATCGCAAAACAGCAAGAAAGAATTGTGCAGGGCCAGACAGCTTTTTCCAGCCTGCTCATGCCATACACGTCCGGCCCTCACCACATGACTTTTGTAAATGATTTTGAAAGGATAGCGTGCACAGGGCCGTACGGGTCATATGATATTAAACCACTTATCCAAATATTAAATACTGAGAACCTTGAAATGATAGACATTCTCCTTCACAAACTTTTTTGTCTTACAAAATAACATTTTTAGTTTGGAGAAGTTGAATCAGACAGTGTTGTTTCATTATCGAACTACACAATCAGTTTTCAAAATTAACTCAAAAGTCTGTATTTTTATTTGGAGAAGCGGCATATTCATCTCTACTGTCAATGATACCTACAATGTATGTACTGTCTGTAGTAACTTGGTACATGTAGTTTTGATGTCTTGTATTTCAATAGTGCAATCATTAATTTTGTTTTCAGGAAGCAGGAAGTGATGATCCTGCAGTACAACTTGGAGCAGTCCAGGCAGCCAGGTGGTTATCATTTTGAATGATTACAGTGTACTTTGCCTATGTTAATGTCAATAATTTCAGCAGCTTACATGTGCACAAGTTTTGCATGTAATTAAAATGTACAAATGTATTATTTACATTGTAGTGGAGTTCTCGTACGCGCAAGCAGAGCACCATACATACATTTGTAGCATGCAAGTGAAATTTTAGCGATATGTTCTTGACCGACCAACCGTGCACCAGCTTGCGGAACATGTGAGGTTTTCGAGTCCTGAATCGGGTGCTTGATTTTGTATGGCTTTTAACACCGTCCTGTCCTTTACATTCAATCCTCCATTTATGGGATTTTGTGATTTTCAAATATCTCAATGATCAGTGTAATTTTT
Organism: Actinernus sp. WN-2022; assembly: GCA_030867875.1. Classification (NCBI taxonomy): domain Eukaryota; kingdom Metazoa; phylum Cnidaria; class Anthozoa; order Actiniaria; family Actinernidae; genus Actinernus; species Actinernus sp. WN-2022. The sequence goes on from JAOWCC010000064.1 coordinate 33,211,333, forward strand.
TTGCCGTAATGCGTAAAATGTTCAATTTCCAACTTTAATTTCCGTTACATATTCGCATTCATATATACATGTCATGTTCTTTCTGTTGTATGCCCTCACCTTTTCCGTTACATACAGTACAGGCGTAAAATAATGCACGTGCATTATGCAAGCCAACAGGTTCTTGCAAGCCAACAGCCAACAGGTTCTTGCGTGCAGCTTGCGCTTGAAATTACTGAACTAACGGAAGAACTTAAGACCCGCAAGAAGTTCTTTCCGCAAGAAGATCAACCCGCAAGAACGTAGACTTCAGAAGACCCGCAAGAACGCTGAAGAACACGCAAGACGTGGCATACATATGTATGAGAACATGTCTGTGTTTTATGTGAGATCGCTAATAAGAAATGGAACCTTTAATATCTTAAACTGAAGTAGAGATTAGCTGGATACCTGCAGACTTAAATGTTTTATTAACTCGTCACAAAGAAGCTGAAATCAAAACTCCAGAAGATTCGGTACAGTCTCATGCAAATTATTAAACAGACAACAAATTAAAATTTCCGAAAAACTTATTCACCAGTGTATCGATTTGACAGAAAAAACTCAAACCAGTTTTCACATCAGGTGGAAACTATCCAGATCCGTAAGTAAAATGAAACTTTCAAAACATTTGGTGTGATCTCAAAGCAAAACAAACACTGCGGAACTCATTGATTATTCAAATCAGTTCGCGGAAAATGTCACACATTCAAGACTCAGACTTTGAAAATGGAGCCACATTAAATAAAAATATATTCTCCAGAATATTTATTTGTTAGAATTTATCATTTTCCAATAAAGCTGAGATGCTTGTGGTGCATTTTAAACTACAACGCAATAAAATCACACTTTCCGCAAAGTTCACGGCACTGTTGTGTCAAAAACCAGACAATCAGTCTCCACGGCTGAAAGCACACGTGAACTCGGAGAATCGTTGTACATGTATCACCGAAAAACTACTTTTAAAAATACTGAATGATTGACGGATCTATTAAAGTATTGATCTACAAAAGCTAAAGTTTATCAGATGAAATAAAAACACCGAACTAACGATAGGACGGTGTTTAGTAACGCAATCCCACGCAACCTTTCTTTTGGTGACCCTTCGATAATTATTAATTTGGTCAGTGAGAGCCATTCATTATAACGTTTTGGTAGCCATTAGATAGTCAAGGAATATTCATTATGGATTTGATGACTGATAGCTTCAAAAGCTTAGTTTAATACCACAGTTTCATTGCTACGCAATAGAGTGAGACTCCCGCCGGGCTAGATTTTTGCCGCTCATCGTGATTTCCCTTGAGTGGATCAATATTTATTCTACTTGCCTGCTAAAACAGCAGAGTGCTTGAGATACAAGCATCGATTATCATACTCTAGAAAACCTTTATATCCAAGAGGGAAATAAAAGTCGAACGTCGATATCTGAAGATGGAAACAAAAATCTTAGCGTACGAAAACAGCCACGTCCTTCCCGAGCTCAAAGAAGCGACCAGTTCTTGCATTTAGACACTTCTTGCGTTTATCTTCTTGTGGATAAGCTCAAAATATTTAGTTCTTGCGCTTCAGCCTGAACTTCTTGCGGTTCAGTAGTTCTTGCGTCTAAAGCGCAAAAAGTTGGTTTAGGCCTTCTTGCGGCAGCTTGCGTGTTCTTGCGTCGCAAGAAGTTACTTGCGCCACTTCTTGCGTGTGCATTATTTTACGGCTGTACTGTATGCATCATCTGCATGTGCAGAATTTATTTTCATAATTATGTCTGCATGCACACAGTACATTTGCCATTACATATTCGTGTGCAACTCAACTGCACTTTTGTAAATTAATTTATATATTATATAATATATATATATATATTATAGTGTTTTTTAATTGAGTGTTGAAAAGTAATTGCTTTCGAATCTGATTGGTTAGTTATGCATGATTGCATTTACTTTGTCATGAATTACTTCAGCTTGTGGTTGGGTCATTGATATTTTTACTGGCTCTCGTGATTGGCTCACTGGTTTTGGGTTTACGTCACGCAATCCACTGTACCGAAAAAAGATGGTGGCTTGCACTTTTACCAACAATCCTTTGCATGCAAATAAAACTATAAACCCATTATTAGATTCGTGGTAGAGAGGTTTTAAAACTTAAAACCAAGCCAGCACAAGTGCTGTTGCCATGTTGTCATTGAAAAGACTAAGGATTTCTACCTGTTTCTTTTACTGTGCTAGGTTCACCACTAGGGATTGTGGTCAAATGTCAGCCGCTATCTTTTTCGGTATGGTGAATTGAAATCTGCTCTCATACCATGCAGTTTTTGGTTTTGTGCATTGTTATTTTAACCCTTTTGTTTGTTATGGCATACCAGGGTTACCTAGACAACAAGAAGTAAACACATTGCAAAATGAAAATGAACCATTCCAACTTACAAATCCTACAATATCCACATGATGTTCTTCATTCAACAGACTTTCACTTCAAAACTAGTGCATCAAATTTGGCTTTTACCAAATCGAAGCTCATCAAGTTGAAATGATATTGTCTTGTACTCAACACTGATTGACTCAAGTAACCATACGTTGGAATGCTTTGTTTTCATTTTGCAATGTGATCGGTTCTTGTTGTCTAAGTGTCCCTGGTTTCAGTACATAACTTTTCTTCTTGTTACATGACTTTTTGTACCCTGCTTTTTAAGAAAAAAATTCACAGTAAACAGTGTTTAACATGTTTCTGTTTCTTCTGTACTGCAAGATGTTCTATACTGATGATAAAATGTTTTTCTTAACAGAAAACTACTCTCAAAAGACAAGAATCCACCGATTGATGATCTAATAAAGTAAGTGTTCTATCCTTTACCATTGGACTTGAATTCAGCTGGGGGAAAAGATGTGTGTCCTGTTGTCATTCACAGAGGAGTCCTAAATGTTAGGTTATCTTAAAGGCTAACTAAATAGTATTATTGTCAGTGGTATAATCAATGGTTAAAGTGAACAATCTGCACTGTAAAATAGTGGTTGGTACATGTAAATGTAAGTCGTCAGCTTGCTCTTTACAAATTTTAAAAGGAAGCCCTAAGAGGTACCAGAATCTCGTTATGTGGGCAAAGTTGTTTTTACCCATAAGATGTACCAATCCCAAAACACAACATTAATTATCCAAGTGCAATAATTATTGACTGAAAATATTGAAATGCGATTATAGTGAGTCATCCATCTTGGGTATGGTGTTATTTCTCAGATATCATACATGTATGAAAATCTGTCAGTAACAGAGAATTGTGCACTGGTTTTCCGCAGGTCTGGAATCCTACCGATACTAGTGCAATGTTTACAGAGAATTGAAAAGTAAGTGTCACTCTGTGTATTCACCTTAATAGTGCTATAGTTCTTAATGCCTCGGTAAAGAATAGGTAGAAGGTGAAAGTACTTTTTTCATCCCTTTGCATAGATTTAAACAAGATTTCCCTCATTTTTGTAGCCCATCATTACAATTTGAAGCAGCTTGGGCACTAACAAATATTGCATCAGGAACCTCGGAACAGACACAGGCAGTTGTAAATGCTGGTAAGTCTAAAAGTCCTGGTCAAATAGAGTCGCAAGTCAAGAGATTTAACTGCCTCCCAGTTTTAAGCTCAGTAGTTAACCCTTTCAGGCCTAAGTTTTTGGAACCAATTTTTAGCTATTTCTAGACCGAAAAGAACCCTCCCCCCCCCCCCCCCCCCCCCCCCCTAAGTAAACTAGAGTCATTGTTTCCATTGGAATTTTCAACTGACCTACAATACTGGGGGTTCAAAGTTTTTAGACGGCCATTTTGAAAGCAGTAGTGGATTACTTAACGGAGCTGGCAGGAGGTTTCTTTGGAGGAATACAGTCAGAATTTCAGGCTTTTTTAAGCCTTTTTCACCATTTGGAGGAGGACATCATTAAGTCTGATGATAGCTTCAATCAGCACTTTCTCAAAGAACCGAGTCTGTGCCAGTTTACGGTGATGGAGAAAGAGCCTCATTTCCCACTCGTGAATGGGCCAGGACGACTTCTGTCACTTTAGTGTGGGCTTTATAAATGGGGCCACCTATCATAGCTTTTTTGGAATATTGGACAAGATTTACTTGCCATTGATTCCAATATGAAGGTATTAGGTCTAAATGGCTTTAGACTTAGTATAAATTTTGAAGAATGAAGATGGGGAAGTTCCATGTCGCTGTTTGGTAGGGTTTCCCGGCATGCTTTGCGGTCATTATGGATGAATTTAGCTTGCTGTGCTTGTGGACAGAATGGCTTGGTTCTGGGCAAGTTTAGGTGTTGGGAGACAGAAAGTGAGGTTAGTGCAAACATGAAACTCTAAATGTTATGTGAAATATGCATTTTTGAGAGAAAATGTAGAATCTGAGGAGAAATATTTATTTTTGGAAGTGCTATTTTAGTCTTTTTTTTTCTGAAATGAAATAATGTAACCTGTACCGGTAGTTAACTTATGCAAAGAAAGGAGGATTTAGATAACATTATTCTTTGTTAACATGCCCAATGCAGTTCACTAGGATCACTTGTCTATACAATGTACATTATGGTTTGTGGGAATCTCAGGGCCTAGCTCTTTAAACTTTGTCAGACTGAAACTCCCAAATCAAGTAACCAGTAAAATACGGAAAATTCCATATGTGGGCATGAAAGGGTTAAGCACCGGTCTGTTGTGCGGGAGGTTGTACATGTAGGTTCAAACCCAGGCTGGACCAACACTCAGGGTCTTAAAATAACCGAGTAGAAGGTGCTGCCTTTTCATACATGTAATACAGTAAATGGTTAGAACTTTACGTCTTCTCAGATAATGATGTAAACTTGTAGGACTGGTGTGCAAAACTAAATACAGTACAGCCTGGATGTATGTTGATACATTTTGCATGTAACGCACGCGAAATTCCGTGCATGTACTACACTCAACTGAGTTTAATTAGTACACAAACTGAGTGTAATTACACACACTTGTGTACTACATGCACGGAACTACATGCACATCAGTGCCTCGTTAACTCGTTGAACTCCAGAGAATAACTGCTGAAGAATACAGTAGCTCAACAATACCGGTTCGCGAATGAAAGTTTTCCACAATTAGCCATATTAGCATTGGACTATAAACTTCGGCAAACATTTAAAAAAAATCATTCCTACATGTTTTTCAAAAATAACTTTGTAGCAAGGAACCAAAGTGCTATACATTGTAAATGCTAAGTCAATGTTTTAGTCATATCATAAACGCTAATTGTGACCACACACTGGAAAACGTACCTTTGTGTGAAAAACAAACGGCCTAAAAAGTTGTTCAGAGACCGTTCAGTGTCCGTTCGAATGTTTTGAGAAACCGCTTTAAATCGTTAGACTGTTTGGATTTTTTCCTAGCCCGTTTAAATGTTTTGTGAAAATCGTATAAATGATCCACTCAACCGTTCGAACAATCACTTGGCCGTTCGAACGCTACAAGCAACCGTTCAAACAATGCACTCAATCCGTTACTCAATCGAAGCCTCTGGAGCTTTCACGAAGGACTAAAAACGTTCTATAAATGGATAATCCTGACATTTGTACGAAACACCACCCCAGCGCTGGTTTGGGGTTTTTAGTTCATCTGATAAACTTTAGGGATGGACCATTTGAAAAATGGACCATTTGAAAAATGGACCATTTGAAAAATGTTTTTTTTTTGGGGGGGGGGGGGGGATACCCGGGTTTTTTTTTGCTCGAAATTTTTTTAGGACTGCTTGTGCTGCAAGAATTTTTTTCTGGCATCGGACCTTGCACAATATTTTTTTAAAGCACTCAGTATTTTGGTTTTACATCAAGAACATCCTGATTTATGGTATTTTCCATGATACATTACTTTTGTTTAGTAGAAAACATATACATGTATAGACATGTAATTTCATACATGTATTCTTCTGGAAATCTCTACCTCCTCCTCCTTCCTGGATGGATACTTGAAATTGTACTGTTAATGAATACGTGCATCATATTGCATTGTACATGTAGTGCAACATATTGCATTGTTCCTTAGTCTCAAATAACAATTTAAAAAAGTGCTCAGCATTGGCATGACTATTACTAATCTCCTCAACACGAATGCAATATCTGTCCTATGGGGATATGCCTTTGATCATGAGCTTAGATAATGCGATCCTGCGTATATAGGAAAGAAGCAGATAGTGTATAAATGAAACGAGGGCCAAAGGCCCGAGTTGAAATTTTTGAGATTTTACAGCTGCTCTCTAAAACACTGCTTTCCTGTGTTCTGTAGACTAAACATTGGCTTGGCATTACAACAACAGTTTCATTACATTTTACATGACAAGTACGTTTCAGCTAATGAACAAAGTTTCACGCTTGCTCGATTTTTTTTCTGGGTGATTTTGACTCGTTCTATTTTTTTCCTGTGCAAATTGGGCTTGCTCTATTTTTTGGGGGTGAGATTTGTGGTACCCCCATCAATTTTCAAATGGTCCGTCCCTTAGCTTCTGTAGTTTCAACTCAGATCTGTCAATCCTTCAAAATTTTTGTTGAACTAATTGCATATGTTTTCAGCTTTTTGGAGATACAAAAATACTCTGTTGACATGTGCTTTCAGCCGTGAAGACTGATTGTCTGGTTTTTCACACAACAAGAGTGCCACGAACTTCGTGGGAAGTGTGATTTTATTGCATTGTAGTTTAAATCACCACAAAGCTTCTCAACTTTTTATTTAATGTGGATCCGTTTTCAAAGATAATGAGGTTTGAATCTTGAATTCCGCGACACAGAAGTGTGACATTTTCCGCGAACTGATTTGAATAATCAATGACTCTGTGTTTGTTTTGCTTTGAGATCGCAGCAAATATTCTCTACAGATAAAATTTTCTTTTAGAAATCGAGATGCTTACAGAATCAAACGTTTTGAAAGTTTTTACTTCATTTATGTATCTGAACAGTTTTCACCTGGTGAGAAAAATGGTTTGAGTCCATTCAGTTTTAATTTGTTGTCTGTTAATTACCGTGAGATCACACGATCCACATCGAACTTTTGCAGTTTTGACTTCATCACTTTGTGATGTTGAATTGTTCAAATGTAAGGGCAAGTTGTTCGAACGTTTATTACGTGAATTGCAGAGTGAATGCGGAGCATACGATCAAAAGTTTCCTTCAGCATAATTTATTACGTTTTGGCAGAAACCAAAACGCTTGAAGATCTAGAGACAGCGCTGGAGTTGCAGGTTGCAAACAATTTTGACAATAACTGTATAACAAATGTAAACTACATGCATATTGCATCAGTAATACACGAGTGTAGTGCACGCGTGTAATACACTTAAATGCGTGTAGTAAATTATTTTTTTACACACGCGTTACACGCGTGTTAATGTTAACATACATCCAGGCTGTACTGTAACATTGACACTTAAATAAAGTTACTTACTTACAGATAGAGGTGCAAGTCCATACATGCTGACTTGCATAGACTTGTGTTCAACTTGCAAAGGGTGGCCAAATGACTGCTCACAAGTTTTAAAAGAAATCTTTGTTTTGATGAAGATGTTTTGTTTGTTTTTTCTTATGAATTCTTTTGCTGTTCCAACTGGGAATTACTTCTGTACCTCGTTCTATCAAGTCTTGGGAATTAGAGAAAGCGAAAAACAGCTTGCCTGTTTGTTGCCCCATTGCAGACCACATGACTTTTCCCTTGAGTTGTGCGTTTTTGTTTTTTTGTGTCCCAAGAGGAAATGTACATGTAATTATTTCTATAAAATTTTGGAAAACAAAGCACTTAATCCTCTGGAGAACTATCACATGGTCTGAAATGGGGCAACAAACAGGCAAGCTGAAAGGGTCTATCATACAAAACCTGTTGGATTTGACCTCTGGTTACTTATCTCCTATTTTATCCCTGTTTCCAGGTGCTGTGCCATTCTTTATGGAACTACTCAACTCACCTAAACAGCATGTGTGCGAACAGGCTGTTTGGGCCTTAGGGAATATTGTTGGTATGTTATGTTAACCAAGCACAACAATCTTGTGATGCATACTGAGAATATTTATTATAGTTGTAGCATAAATCACAACCTGGTTATAGCTCTGTTGGGAGTACTGTTGTGTCCTGTCAGACCAACCCTAATGGTCTTCAAATAACTAAGGAGGTGCTGCCTTTGTGACACAATTTTGTTATCAAACTGCAAATGGTTCGACCTTGCATCTTCTTGGATAAGGACCATAAATTGTACAGTCCCAGATTAGCTTTATTTAAATTACTCACAGGTACAAGCATTTTCACCTGAAGGGTGCGGCTTACTGTGAGAACACCTAGAAAAGGTTCTATAAATTTTAAAATAAAATATTAACTGATCAACAGTTCAAAGCAGTCTGGTGGCTAGCCTTTGACATGTCAAAGCCATTAGCTAGGTGGCTAGCCTTTGACATTTCAAAGTGGCTAGCTGTGGACAGTTCAAAGTCATCTGGCAGTTTGGTGCCATAGACAGTAAATGCCAGGTGGAACCAACACCATCAGGAAACATTGACACCATTTGGTATTTGGCGGTGGTTGCAATTTTTTGAGTGGGACTGTACATGTGGGGATGCAGGTTGGTGCAGTGGTTAAACACTCGCCTCTCGCCGCTGCGGTCCCGGGTTCGATTCCTGGCTTGGGCACTGTATGTGAGTTAGGTTTGTTGTTGATTCCTTATCTTCATTCAAGGGTTTTTCTCCAGGTTCTCCGGTTTTCCTCCCTCTGTAAAAATCAACCGTGAGTCGAGTGTAGTGTGTCCAAAACAGTTAATGTGGTGGGAGTGTGTGAGGAGTAAAAGCAGGCCCCCCACCAGCTTTAAGCTGTAATACTCAGCCTGCTATAACGAATAAAATATTTATTTATTTATTTTATGTAGGTTCTTGGAGACATCCATAACTAGACTTTAAACTGATTCATCGATTTCTTTTGGTACTTTTTTGTCTTCCAAAAGGACACACAGTGGCAGAAATTTCCAAACCAGTGAAAAATATTGTCAAAGGACCAAGTTAACTTTTTTTTTTACTAGTTTACTATGAAAATTACATCCACAATTCCAAATAGTTTGCGATTTTTATCCAGCGGTTTACTGTCATGACATTAGTTTCTCAACATGTCACTCTTTTAAAGGTATATTTCTATTCAAAACTTTGTTCTTTTCTTTTGTTTGTGGAAAAATAGTAAAACATTGTACTTTACTTATAAATTTGCATGAAGGAAAAGTACATTGTTGAGTTGAGTAAAATGATCATTGTCACTTCTACTCAAAATTAGCTTTGTCACAGGAACGGGTTTGAGTAATGGCAGCCAGAAACCCACCCAAAAAGACTTTGCATATTGAAAAACGGTTTGAACAGGGAAAATATAACTTTACTTTACAAATATGCAAAAATGTAACTCTCAAAATTAGATCGTAGGGGCACTTTAAACCTGTTGAGGTTCTCTGTACACCTTTGGTAATGAAGGGCTGTGTACAAAAAGGGCGTAAGTGACTCTTGATCACATTCTAAATTCTCCCTTAGACAAAAAAATTGAAGGAGAATTTAGGATGTGATCAAGAGACACTTACGCCCTTTTTGCAAACTGCCCTTCGATTGGTGAAGCACAAAAAAATCCCCCCCTCCCCAAAAAAAATTGTTTTGCTTCTAGAATTCTGGAAACGTTTTACTGACTGCTTATTTCTAATTCCCATCTCTCAGGTGATGGACCTATATTGAGGGACTTTGTTATCGGCTATGGAGTAGTTAAACCTCTACTGAAGTTTGTCAACCCAAGTGTCCCCGTACGTATTGTTATAATAATGTAAATTATTATAGTTGTGTATTCCCATTTGTCATTGTCTCTTCTTTGTGCAATTTGCTATAGAAATGCTACTGCCTTTTATGACTCACTTTTTTCCAACACAAGTTTCACAGCCTTTCCAGTTATTGTTGATACAAAAATTTAACCATTTTTACATGACATGTAGAATGAAAGTTCAAGAAATAGTGGAACTAAGGCATTTACGAATAGTTAACTTACTTTAGAACACTTACAAATCCACAGTGTTTGTAAAATTAACGTTCATAGTTCATAGAAGACAGGATATAAAAAAATATTTTAACTGACACCATCTAATTTTCAGTGCTTAGTACATTGTAAATTTGGTTATTTACTTGTTTGATTTCTAGATTACATTCTTAAGAAATGTGACATGGGTGATAGTAAACTTGTGCAGGAACAAGGAGCCCCCTCCTCCCATTGAAACAATTCAAGAGGTGGGTTAACATTAACTCTATATTAATTATTATATATCTGCAAATATTGGAATGTGTTTAGCCTGGAATAATATTAACTATAAAACTAGCTCAAAGTGCCTATGAAGTGAAAAACGGACCCCATGTTTATGTTATTGTATTAAATTTGTGTCTAACTTTAGTCAATTTGTGCAGTTACAAATCAAGTTGTAGAGTGCATTTATATTTTTTGTGTTGAAATCAGGCATAATAGGCCATTTTGACGATGTTGCGCATGCATTGAGAACAATATACATGCAATCAAGAAAACAAAAGATTGTCATGCAACATTGATTTTTGGCAGGCCACATTCTGGTTTTTGGCGGGCCACATGCTTTTGTTTTCAATGCACACGCAACATCGTCAAAATGGCCTATTGCCAAAATCATGCAGCAATTTATACAGCATTAAAGAATGCTAATCACATGCATGTGGTCATGCATAAGTCATGTGGTTTGGACATCTATCATCTCCACAAATACTAAAAAACACAATGCATTTTTTTGGTCGAATTTTCATTTTAAATATGTCTTACTAAGATGGCCCCTACCATCAACCATATTAATTTTGTTCTCAGAGAAGCCTTGCCATCAGCCATATTTATACTTTTGTGGTGGTGTTTTTTCACTTCATAAGCACTTTAAGAAGTATTTCTTACCATGGTTGAGATAGTAATGACAAATTAATAATATTATGGTCTTTATGATATCCAGGTGCTGCCAGCTCTTGCCCTCCTAATTCATCATCAAGATCTTGATGTAAGTTTGTTAACTTTTAATGTCTATTGCATAACAATGTGTACATGTATAAAGCATGTACTAAGAATTTACTAGTTGTAACTGTTGTTTTCTATTGTCTTGTTTATTTCAGATTCTTGTGGACACAGTGTGGGCTTTGTCCTACCTGACAGATGGAGGCAGCCACCAAATACAGGTATGTCATTACATTAGTGTGACATATGAATCACATAGTGTGACATATGCATCACATTTTACGTTTTGGTTTTCAGTGTAGTGAAAATTTGTTTGCATTAACAGTGCTAATTTTTCTGATCAGCTCTGTTAGCATGTGAAGCATGTTAAACCCTTACAGAACTAGTCACATTAGGCCTGTTCACATCAAGCTTGGTTATCTGTACATGTAATTCATGTAACTATACCAATACAACAAGTTTCTCTCTTTAGCATTTGTTGCTTTAAGTTCCAGGGCTAACTAATATTGTGAATGACTGTTTTATTACACTATTAAAAGAGTACAACTATGTTTTTGATTTCAGCTTGTTATAGAGTCTGGCGTGGTTCAGTTCCTAGTCCCACTGTTAAGCCATCAGGAGATCAAATTACAGGTGTGTTGATGTATTGATACTGCCATATGGATCAGACCTGGACAAACGAAGTCACAAGCCAGTGCAAGTCTTTAACTTGCATTCTTGTACCTAGTTCTTATTGTGCTAACTTGCACCGACTTGTGTTCACTTTGATTGAGCTCAAATTTGAGTGCAAGACAGCACAATTTTTTTTGCCATTTGACCACCAATGCAAGTTGTGTGCAAGCCTGTTTTTGTTATAAAAATGAAGCTGAAGATTTTTAAACTCTAAATACTTGGTGGAACAAGGTACAAAAGTAATTCCCAGTTGGAACATCTACATCAACTAATTTTTTTAGAACAGTGTTTGCTGTAATCTGTTCTGATAAAATACTACTGTTGACGTATGTGTAGAAAATGAAAAACACTAGTGAGTGCACTACACAAATCACATTGCATTGTGATTTCTGTTGCTTTATTCATGTTCTACAGCTTCAGGAATGTTTTTGCCAGAGTACAGATTATAGCAAACCCTTTTCTATTAATTTTGCTTTATTTCATATATTTTTATGATCAATACATGTATGTACAAGCAGTAATGTACATGTATGCTCCTTGCTGCTGACAATAACAAATGGGTTTTATTTTAAAGGGGCTGTGTCACGGTAAGACTTCACATTCGTTTTTTCTGGGCCGGAAAGAGTTATTTCCACCGATTTTGATATGAACTAACGAACCTCTCTGCCATGTGTGATGCTTAAAATGAAACCAAATATGCAAAAATGACTAACAAACAGTGTATATAAACAGTCTCCAAGGAAAATATTGACAATCCTTTCAATCAAGCATTGAGGGAGGGAAGTTTAACTGTTTGTATCCAATTAACAGCCACTAAACGAGCAATTACTCGATACATGCGCAGTACCATGACATAGCCCCTTTAACTTCTTGATTTACTTGAGCTACACTCCATAAATCACAGCTTTTGACCAATCAGATTGGCAACAGTGAGAATCTGTTATGTAAGTGTGTAACATTTTTTCACTTAATTTACCAGACTGCAGCCCTGAGAGCAGTAGGCAACATTGTGACAGGCACAGACGAACAGACACAGGTGACGATGTGTGATGTCACTAACTTGCACATAGAACTAACTAATCATACTTTAACTGAAGTCATTGTGTGTAGTTAGTTAGGGTTTCGTATTTTCATGGATAAGCTGGATTGAGTGACTCCTCAATGGAGGCTTATGTGGGACTTGGGGAAGCAAGGTCAGGGTCCAAAATTGCACCTTATTTGGCGCTAATGCTACTAAATTTTGAGTGTTGGCGACCAAAATTTTAGAGTTAGTCGCCAGCTGGTGACTTACCTAAAGTCTTCACCGACAATGTTTTCGCAATGTCCGTTCTAAGTAAATTTAGCCAATAAAACATGCCAGCAAATTTTCTTAGTCGCTTGAAACTTGAAATGTGGTGACCTCAAAATAATATTAATGGTCTTTTGGCTACTATTTTTTTTTAGCTAGTTGCCAGTTGCCGCATTGCCAGTTGCCGCATATGTGAAAAAGTTAATTTTGGACCCTGAAGGTGAAAATGAAGGACTAGAACTCAAAACAGTTGACAAAAAACCAGCACTTGTCTAATACATTTGTATGCAAATTTCATAATTATAGTCAGCAATGAGCTGCAACGAGCACTCAATGGAGACTCGTGCAGGGGATTCTTTTCTGATGCTAAATAGCTTTTAGTAAATTCCCAGTTGGTTTGTTTGAATGGAAAGTGCCCTTGGTATCAGTAATTGTTGGTATCAGTCTTCATTATTAATATATTAATATTATCCTCTATATTTAATTTAAGATTTATTATTATTATTGTTTATACATAGCTTAATATTAATTATTAGTAGATTATTGGTAGATTAGTGTATGTGTGTACTTTGTGTATAGGTGTCCCGACCAAAACATTGAAATATATTATTGTAAACTGGCTACCTGGCATTTTTAGCCCTCTAAGGTTATTTTGGGTTGCCAGTACCCCTAATCTTTTTTATCATACTATTTCTGTAAATTAAATTATAATTATTGGGGTAAAATATAGGTTGTTGTTGTTGGTATTTGGGGGATTCACAGTCAAGTGGCCATTTCTGCTGCCCCCTTAAAGCATCAAACAATATTTTCATATTAAACTGTATCAGTGCAAATGTTTTACCATTACTATTGAGTGTACATCAAGTGAATAGTTGAACAGAGTGTTGTGTACATGAGTTACAAAACTCTATATTTCAAATATGAAAATGACATGCAACATTTATTAATAAATACAAAAACGTGCTGGATGGTAGAGATAAATTATCTTTTATAAACATCCATGTTACATTTGAAGCTTATATCAGTGATTTTACCAAATATTTTTTCAAAATCAGAAAATAGTTTCTTTCACAAGGAGAATGAAATTATGACAGGAAATTCCTGGTTTTCTGTCACGTTATTGGCATATTTGAAATATATACCTTCATAACTCATAGTTCTAATAAATCTGATGCAACATTCAAAACAAGAAATATTCAACTATTCACTTGATGTAGAATCAAATTTTTTTTTTTTAATTAGGCTTACAATGTATATACACTTAAGGCAATAAACTAAATAAGTTGCTTATTACTCTGATATCAGCAGTGAAATAAAGTAATGTGAATTGTGTTATAGGTTGTTCTCAATCACGGTGCTCTTAGTCACTTTACTGGACTTCTAAATCATCACAAAGAGAAAATAAGAAAGGTCAGTGTCACAAACTACTCTTCTGCAAACAGTTGTACCATTACAATACTGGGAAGTGAAGAGCAAGTTATTCTTACGATAAAATATAGAGGCTGGTTCATGGCGAGAAACGTTTATATTTGCAATCCAGGTCAGACAGTAATGGTCAGTGATTTCTTTATATGAACTGACAAACCTTTTGCATACAATGTATGTGGGATGCTAACATCAGAGTTAGACTTGCTCCAAGTCGAACTCGCTTAGTCACTGGGTAAGCGATTACTGGATCAAAAAGTGAGCACAGGGGGCTAAGAAGGACTTTGAGAAAGTCTACATCAGGGTAAATATGCAGAGATGACTAACAAACTGTGTATAGACATAGTCTTCAAGGAAAATATTGCACATCATTTCAGTCAAGCATTGAGGGTGGGGTCTTTGACTGTTTGTAGCCAATTAACAGCCACCAATTAAACATTGACTCCACACATGCACAAAACCATAACATGGCAAAGGTAATTAGTAATACAATTGTTTTGGTTTGTACTACAGGAAGCTGTATGGTTTTTATCCAATATCACAGCTGGAAACCAGTCACAAGTGCAGGTGAGTTCATTCAGATAAAAGAATAACAGCATTAACAATCATATAATTTCCCCACTAATAATATACATGAAAAAATGCTCAATTCTGATTGGTTGAGGGCAATGCAATTTCAAGGAAACACAGTGCAGAAAAAAGGAAACGTAGTGCCAAAAAAAGAAATATGATGCAAATTTCTTTGGAAAGCAATTAAACATTTCCTTTCGACTTCAGAACACTCGAACAATTTGAATGAATTTGAAAGTGAACTATTATGGTTTGTTGACTGAATAAATTACTTTGTCACATGACTCGCAAGCATCACTTCCTGACAATTTTTTTCATGTATATTATTAATAAGTAATCATACGGTTTTCTCGTGCAATTTGGGATTAATTTTCACTCGTGTGTTTTTCAAAGAGCTCAAATTGCACTCGCCCTGTGGGCTCGTGCAATTCTGATACTCTTTGAAAAACCCACTCGTGCAAATTAATCCAAAATTGCACTCGAAACCGTATGATTACCTATACATACAGTAGCACTTCGTGTGCATTCCGAGATCGAATTGGAATTTAAGTTGGTCTTTGAGGAGGGAGGAAAACTACAGAACCCAGAGATAAACTCTCAAAGCAAGGGAAAGGTACCAACTCATATGATGCCACTGAATCCAGGAATGGAATCCTGGTCAGAGGTATCAACTTTAGTGCAGCTTCACCTTATTATGATATTTGTCTTACATTGTTTAGGAAGTGATAGATGCTGGCCTCATTCCATTGATAATTCAAACTCTGGAAACAGTAAGTGAATACTGCATTATTTTATTTACAGTTAGAAGAATCCTGGTTGAATATATCACACTGGCAAAACAGGTTTTCTGTCACATTATATACATGTAATGGTACCCTGATCCCAGAGGATTTTGAAATGGAAAAGAATGAATGATCCAGGTTAAGGTACAAAGCAGCACCAATGAGCTGCAAGAAGCGAGAAGAAGCGAGAACCTCTGGTATTGGCTCAAATCTGATTAAGTATAAATGGTTCGCCAAAGACAGCAGCAAAAGACAATATGGAGCGACAATGAGCAATGACGAAATATGATTGTGCTTGAATATGTCTTACGTGCTGTCTGAGATGTCCACAATCAAAGTTCAACTGAAAATAAAGGAAACTGTATGCTGTTGGTCATTTTTACTGTGAAAACTAAAATAAATCACCATCCAGCCAATCGGAAAGGAGGAAGATGAAAGATATTTCAATCACAAATTTGAGAACTTTCCCCAATTATGATTTTCTTTAAAATCAGACCACAAACTAAATTGAAACATGAAAAATTATCTAATGAAAATATATTACATGTACCTTGCTGGTTTTCTATTGAATGTATGAGTGTGAACCAATGAAATTATGAGAAAGAAGAATAGAAAATTACCACCTTTTACATTCCTTTGCCATTGAGTGTTCCTGTTCTTACACGAATCATTACTTAATTAAATAAATAATTAAAAGCTCTATATGCTGGTACAATACATGTAAATAGGGATGTGTGCAACAAAGGCATAAGTGACTCCTGAACATGTTCTAAATTCTCCCTTAGAAAACAAAGAATTTGAAGGAGAATTTAGAATGTGATCAGGAGTCACTTATGCCTTTGTTGCACACATCCCTTTGATTAATACATTCACCAATACATAAGGAAAATAAATGTTAACCTCCTTCACTGTGGAGTCACTGTTTTACCTCTGCAGAGGATTTTCACTTAAATTTGGCTCAAAGTTTGCACAAACACCCAAGCCCCAAAGATTTTAATCTCAAAACACAAAACACTGTCAAATTCCTGATTCGATTCCCAGTTTTATATCATTAGGCACCATTCTCTCAGTATGCAGCCAATTTGAAACTTCAAGGCGTGATTATAGGGTGAAAATTACCTTATTCGTACTTAATTTCGCAAATACTTAATTTTGTGATTTTGGCCATATTTTGCGAGGCTTTAATTTCATGATTTCATGAAGAAAATATGAAAAAAGAGCATTAAATTTTGCAAAAATGTGGTAACAAGAAAATTATTTTCTTAAAACCTTACAAAGGTAATGTCTCATAGTTAGTGAATTTGCAATATACTTTGTACTAAGGTAGGTATTTCAAACAGGAACTTTTAGATAACACAATCAGGCATTTGGTTACATCCGATAGTTTTTGTACAGATCTAAGCACATAAGAATTTTTTAATGAGAATATTTTTCTATTTTCTTGGTAAATATATTTAACTTGTGCCAAATAACAATTCAATTGATTGATTGTATAAATTTCTTAAAAATCAGGGTATTAAATTTCGAGGATATTTTATTTCGAGTCGTTGATTTCATAAAAAAAAATTCAATTCACAAAAATTAAGATGCACGAAAATAAGTACAAATAAGATAGACCGAATAAAAAAAATTTCCCATCCATACTTAAAAGAACACATCAAAACAAGGAATACTTCCAAATTTTAGGGGGCTATCCTTTTCCCTTACAATTTAAGTTACAAGCGTAACAAAGATTGAAAGATTTACTGAGAAATGTGTAGTGGTAGGCAAGCTGCCACCCACCATACATTGTACATTTGTGTGTACATTTTTCGCTCTTTGTTAGCTTGCAACTTTGTCATTATAAAATATCTGCTCAAAACTTTGCATATACTGTAGTTGGTAATTTTAGCATGCCATGTTACTGTTTCTCTCCAATAGTTTTGTGTGTTTTCAAATTATCTGCAAGATTTCAAATCAATGGTGACCTTATAGGGCTTATAAATTATACACTTTAAGAGGACCTCTGCCTTATAGTGATTGTAAACATTTGAAAAAGAAAAGCATTGGTTGCAAGTAAGAGTATGCCTTCCTTTATGAAAGAATAGAATTTCCCTCATGGCATTCACTCACGTTTGTTTGTACAGGGGGAGTTTCAGACTCAGAAGGAAGCTGCGTGGGCCATTAGTAATATGACCGTGAGTGGTAGAAGAGACCAGGTGAGTTGTTAGCTTTGATTTTATTATAACAGAACTTTAAACTGTTAAGGGAGTATTAAACATGTAAGTGATATTTGCGGGTCATATTTTTGAGGCCTCAAATTACCAGTAAAAAAAAACTAAAGTAGTCCCCAAATAAAATCTAATAAGTTGCCAGCCAGCAAACGTTAGTAGTCAAGTTGGCGATTAACCAGTAAGTTTTAGTCTGCAGTGGTTTACTCGTATTAGAGACTGTATCGGTTGCAATAGGCCTAGTCAGCTTGCCTGTTTGTTGCCCCATTTCAGACTATGTGATATGCTTATGTTGTAAGTGTGAACCAGCACTAAGAAACTAAGCAAAACAGAACTTTTAATTGTTATGTTTTCAATGTTTTGACTTACATGTACATGCATGTGTAGCAAGCATCTAAACATGTTCATTTTTTCCCCAGGTTGCTGTGCTAGTTCACTGTAATGCTATTGAGCACTTGTGTAAACTACTTGATGTCAAGGACCCACAGGTAATACATGTACATTAATTAACTTTTTGTGTCTATTGTGTGCATGAGCTAGTTGATACTATGCCATGAGAATAAATGTAATTTACCCTGCAGTATTGAAACCTTTGTGCATTGCAAGTGAACCAAGTGGTTTTAAGAGAGTGGTCATTATTTATGGTAGGGGATTGGTAAACTGAATGAAACTCAACTAGCAGTACACACATGTACATGTATGTATAAAGTCAATTAAGATACAATGTATGCTAAACACGGAGGGATGTAGCAGCTGACGTTATGAGTGTTAACCCTTCATCAGAGCAATTTTAATTACCTGTGGTCTAATGGGACTCATAAACTTGGCTCTGGAACTTATTGTTGGTTTTGTGAGTCCCAGAACTCGATACATTCAATTTCTAGATGTGTCACTGTAGAAGCATGATATTTTTGTACACACATTGTTGAAAACTGCTGTCTAACATAGTTAATTGTCTTTGTTGTCTAATATAGTTAGTTGTCTGTTGTTTGACAGGTTGTCCAAATTGTCCTTGATGGTCTGAACAACATCCTGAAGGTAAGATTTTCAGAAATGATTTCCATGAAATGTAAAAATGTCAACATATTGTATGAATGTTATATCTGTTGATGCACATGAGGGACTTTCTCCTCCTCCTAGCCAACTCTGTGGTAGATTATTGGTCTAGCATTTGGGAGGTAAACGTGTTGGATTCCAAGCTGTGCCAACACAGATTCTAAAAATACTGTAGAATCCTATGAATAGTCCCTGTGGGCTATCCATCATAAGGGCCTTTTTTTTTGGGGGGGGGGGAGTTTATGAACAGGGGAAATTATACACAGGGGGTAATGTACAGGAGTATTATGGCAAGAAAAGATGGGGGGAAAGGAAAGCCAACACTCACTAAATTTGAATTTATTCTTATGTTCTTACCAGTATATATTTTTATTAAGCTATCCATTATTATTTATCTTATTTAATCACGTTAGTTCAGTCTTGACATTCATAACTAGTAGAGTTATTCAGCAACTTAAGTTACATCTATGAATGCTATTTACTTATTATTTATCCTATAATTAGTTTAGTTAGCTTAGCTAGTTACTTTAGTTAGCTAGTCTAGTCATTACACGTACCATTCATAGCTGATTGAGCTATTATAATCATTGTAATATTGTAAAGCGCTTTTGAACATACTTTTTGGAAACAGCACTATATAAATAAATATATATATATTTTTTTTCTGTAGAACAGAATTTTAATAGCAGCAATTAACATTTTAGTTTAACATAACAAACCATAAAACAAAACTAAGATACCTGTGTAAAGAATAGGGCAGATTTATTTCTCACAAGTTTCAAAATCTGTTTTTGGAGGGGGCTCTACATGGAGGTGATTATCTACATAGGGGACTATAGATGGATTGTACGGTAAACTGAGTAGAATGTTTTACCTTTGTGAAACAATGTAAATTAGTTGACCTTAAAGTGCCTATAAACAATATATTTTTATTTTAGATATCAATTCTAAATCAAGTGAATGGTAAAATATATTTTGCTTTGAATGCTGTGTGCTGCTCAGTAAAGGAGGTTTTAATATCCAAAATGCTAATTACATAACGTTCTACTATTCCGTTGATGTAGAATTGATATCTAAAATAAAGAAATAAGGTTCATAGGCACTATAAGGTTAAATACTTTTCGGGTTAAGTTTCTCAGAAGATCAACAGCCTAAATTTATCAGATTTTGTTATGTTAATGTTAAATACTTTGTTTATCCTCGGATGAATGATGCTGATTAGGCCTCTAGCAAGGTACAAGATATGCTAATGTATCTGAGATTCATTCCACACACACTCCTTATACGTTCATATATTTTCTGCACTCATTGCTCAACTCACGTGTTGATATTTTTGTAGGGAGAAAAACTAGAGAAATCTTCGGAACATGGGTGAGAGTCAAACTCAACTCGCATATAATGTCACGTCTGGGCCACAGTGGCGAGCGGCGAGCGGTTTACGTGCTGCGCCACCCACCCATCCAGTATTTAGTGTAATAACTGGTGTTAACTGGTAGTATTGTTTGTATTTCAGATGGCTGGGGACAAGTCCTGTACCATTGCTACTATGATAGAAGAAGCAGGAGGTGAGACGGCGCCAGACGTTTGTTGTTAGTAAATGCTTGCACTAGTGGTAGTAAAAGCACTGGTGTCCAGCAATGGAAAAAAACAATTTCCATAGTATAGTCGGTCAAAAACATGGAAAATATTTTCAAGATTATTATAAGTAATACCATGACAAGAGGGAAATTAGTGATTAAATTTCCCCACAATCCGATGGAGAGTTTGTTGAAGCGGTCTCGGGACTTTTACAAACTCTCTCGAGGCTTGAGGGGAAAATTAATCACTAATTTCCCGAATTGTCATGGTATAACTTTGTAATACTCTGATCGCCGAGGAACGGAACAAATCTCTGAGAAGTTTAGTTTTCTCTGCCTGAACTAAAGACGTCGCAGTTGAGTTGCTTTCGAAAACGTTTTAATGGTATTATTGTATATATACATACTATGGCAATTCGAATTTCCAAAATAATTTTCATTTTTTGGCATGATTTGTTATGTTTCTTTTCATATTTTTCTTTTCATGTTTTCCCCTAGCACTACTTGAAAGAAACCGTGAGCTATCTAATTCAGGATTATAATCTAGCATGTGGTTTTTGAAAATCTCGCCTGTCACTCTCCACTTTTTAGTTTATTGTGCTTACAAGGGTAATATTACCCTGGTTCCAGAAGCCACAGTGACCGACGTAACCGAGTGGACTTGGGGTGACTCGTTGCTTCGCGACTTTCGAGCCTCTGGTAACCAGGGTAGGGTAATACTGGGAAAAATGTTTTATAAAGTGTGGAAAAAACATGAAAACCCATGGGAAAAACATGAAAACAACAACATGAAAAACCATAAAAAAACCTTGCCACACGTAGATATCCTTTCGTTATTTCATGCATGGCAATCTAAGTTAGTTCCATGTTTATAACCGTTTCAGGACTGGATAAGATAGAATTGCTACAGCACCATCAAAACGAAGAGATTTACAAACTGGCGTTTGAGATGATCGACAGATATTTCTCCCTCGAGGTACTTGCAGACTCTGCTTCCTTGTCAGAGCGATTAACTGTTAACACCCCCATCCATCTCCTCTCCCCTATGAAGCATTTACTACATTTACGTTACTCTGCACGCAAACCGCGGCAAAACATTGTGCTCCGCAGGCTGAAACAACGAAGGCTCTGGTTCCAAATACAAGTTTCCGATGGCTAAAAGTGCCACTAACGATCAAATGTTGACATATCAACGTTTTTGCACATTCATACAGTAGAGTGATATATTATTACCAGTTCAAATCGTTTTTCGATACGACCGGAAAGGAATT
The DNA here is from genome assembly GCA_030867875.1 of Actinernus sp. WN-2022. Classification (NCBI taxonomy): domain Eukaryota; kingdom Metazoa; phylum Cnidaria; class Anthozoa; order Actiniaria; family Actinernidae; genus Actinernus; species Actinernus sp. WN-2022. The sequence goes on from JAOWCC010000064.1 coordinate 33,233,191, forward strand.
CTTATGTTCTTAACTACGAATATTGAATCTAAACGTCCGCCATTACCGGAGGTCGTTCCCTTTGTTCAGCTTAATACAAAGGGTTATTCAGCGGAAGTGACGTCATACACAACCTTCACAACACAATGCCTTGGAGGTATACCTCTACTAAAAACGTCTTCACGTACACAAGAAGAAAGTTATATTTATCTTTGCGAAGTTGGCTACTTTATGTATGCTGATGGTTGTCGTGTTGAGTGTATGACATCACTTCCGCTGAATAATGAGAACAGCTTCCAGCAATGGCGGACAGGATTTTACCGGTAAACTCTCCTAACATTTTGTGGTTACACTTGCTCATTTGGGACATTTTTATTCTAATTTGGATAGTTCTAACACTGATTCACCTATTGACACTTAAAAAGTGGCAAATCGAAATGGTAAATTTTCGTCGGAGTGGCACTTTGAACTTTTTTAGTGAATAATTTTATAACCTGGTAAACACAGTGAATTACAGATTAAGAACTCTCCAACCTGTTAAAGTTTTAGGCTTAACTTTCAAGTATTTCTTGTTTTTCGCGAAACATTTCACGTACGTGCCTAAAATTAGAAATAGGGGTGCTTGCCTTTGTTTCTTTTAGTTTCGGCGGGAAATTGCCGGGACGCGCGCGCGCGCTGGGCACATCAAAAGCGCATGCGCGTGACGTTGCGTGCAGGTAGCATTTGTGACGCTTGGTTTCGTATTAAGCCAATCACATTCTAAACTAAAACCAAATGCAATCAATCAAGCGACAGTTATCCACGATTGCATTTACTTTGCCTCGTGATTGGTTCAAGTAAAACCAATCATGAAGTACTGTACCAAACCCGAAATGATCCCGAACCCAAAATGATCCCCGAACCCGAAATGATCCCCGAACCCGAAATGATCCCAAAAACTGTTCAAGTCGCACCTGAAATGATTCCCGACCCGAAATGAACCCCAATCAGTGCCCGAAATGATCCCGCAATAAAACTGGGAATGGACTAAAGGATTTGGGGCTTTCGGAAGTGCAAAATTTTCGCTAAACTTCTTGCTGAAAGAAATTAAGCTCAAAAGTAAGAACGTTTACTAGTATTTTCTAATAGGACAAACCAACACTGGCAGACAACAAACAACCCGTCAATCAAACCACGTGACGTCGTCGATCACATGACCGTAGCGAAAATCGCCCGTATCTCGCTGGAGATAAACAGCACAACAGCCATACCTAGACTAGCCAACGACTAGTCACTAGCCATTTTTGTACTTCCTGGAAGTTGTAACCAGTAGCACAAAACGACAATCATGACTAAGAAAATCACCTCCCTATCGATGGAATTGTTATCACGTAAGCATATTTGATGATCAGACCTGAATTATCTTCCCAGCGATCATGTAAAGTTACAAATCGCAAAATAGAAACAAAAGTATATACAGTTGTTTTTTTTCGCTCAGTCTATAGGCATTTTGAGAGAAATGTATTGTTGACAGACTTTTGCTAGGTTGGTTGTTACTCAAGTTTTAGTTACGCCCAATAAAAATGCATATGACCTTTTTCTTCTGGCCAATAAGCATGCGTTTCCCATTCATCATTGACACTTTGCTATCCTACCGGATATTGATAGGCAGAACTATTTCGCCATTGGTCGCAGCACGTGTTATTCGATTGCTTTCTTCTGCATATTTTTATGCTTTTGCTTGGACGTGATGAGGCGGCCATATATAGATACCAGGACTGACTTAGTAGAGTTTTCCTTCGTTTTACTTGTTCCTGTTCTTGTTATATACCTGTTTCAAAAAAGGTTGTCCTGGACAAGCGGCAAACGAATTGCACCGTATTCCATTCCGCATAGCTGCCGCCAGTTAAAATGACAATCCTTTGTCGCTTGTCGCTCGTCCGTGACAACCTTAATTTTGAAGACATCATAAAAATAGAACATTTAATTAAAATGTGATGGATACTCACCAATGACGTTGCACGGTTTTATTGACAGCTGCTGTTAATTAATCAACCAATGACCCGCCTAGTGATGGCTTTCTATGACTCGCACCATATATTAGCAAATTTCACTATATTAAAGACTCGGACGGTTCGACGTTTTGTGACTTGTTCTGGCTTTTTTGCTGTTTATCTCCAGCGAAATATAAGTGATTTCCGCTATCGTCAACATTATCGATGACATCACATGGTTTGATTACAAGGGTTGTTTGTTGTTAGAAAACACTAGTAAACATTCTTACTTTTGAGCTTTATTTCTTTTAGGAAGAAGTTTAGCTAAAATTTTGCTATTCCGAAAGCACCAAATCCTTTAGTCCATTCCCAGTTTTATTGCGGGATCATTTCGGGTAATGATTCGGGATCATTTCGGGTCGGGGATCATTTCAGGCGCGACTTGAACAGTTTTGGGGATCAGTTTTGGGGATCAGTTCGGGATCATTTCGGGTTCGGGATCATTTCGGGTTCGGGATCATTTCGGGTTCGGTACAGTACTTCAGTTCGTGATTGGCTCATTGCGTTTTTACTTGCTCCCGTGATTGGCTTTTTAGTTACTTTGGTTTGATTGCACTCAATCGAAAGCCGTTCTCTTGCACTTTACTGATCGCAGTGACTTAGTGGAGGAAAGCATTCAGCTTTATTTGCCACATTTGCTAGAAAGCAAAAGAAAATGAACCAAATACTGGGTGCTGTGAGAGCAAGCAGCTTTCCGATTAGGTTTGATTGTTGGTTGCCTGTGTTAGGCATTACAAAACATTTTTCACAGCCAGTAGGAAACAAAGCAATCGTCGAATTACTTTGGATACTCAATCGAAACCCGCTCTATGCTTCGCTGAACCGGGTATAATGGGCTCCTGGTTACACTTGGCATTGCTAACTTCAGTCTTCTCAACAGGGTGACAATGTTGATGAAGAGATCGCCCCACAAGAAGTCGACGGCCAGTTCCAGTTTAGCGCCAAGGATAGCGTACCGCCAGATGGATTCAAGTTAAATTAATTGGTTAGTTGCCTCGGCCAAAACCGCCGCGTGAACACGAGCGAGCGTGTGAGTGACGAGTGCGAAGAGTGCGCGCGAGAGACAAACTGAGTGCGCGTTGAGGAGCGAGCGTGACGAGCGTGACGAGCGAGCGTGACGAGCGAGCGTGACGAGCGAGCGTGAGTGTGCAGCTTGCGATAGCCGGTAAGCGATCTCGACGAATACGACCAGCTTACTCTACAAGCGAACCCACCGACAGACGTGACGCGCTTTGAACAAACTCAGACGAGACCAAAGCAACTGACTTCGTAGAGCAACCCTTTGAGTCCGCCACTGTGACAAGAATCACATTCTGAGCAACTATCAGATGGCAAAATTGGGAGGCTACCTCCAAAGCAAAATTCAAATCCTTAAAAGTTATGAATTGTACAAGGTAGACGTACACAAGGAAGTTTTTATTGGATTGGTCGCGTTTTTATTTCACAAGTCACAAATCCAATTCCATTGGTTAAGAGCGTGTGACTCAAAGGGGAATCTTAACAGGACTGAGAGAAACAGCGAGCAAGAGAAATAGTTCGACAGTTTTCTGCTGTATCACAAGAGGCTTAGCGAAGTACTGGTATAGAGACACAGCAATGTAGTGACTGTACTAGTTTCTTTTTTTATCCAGAGCGCAGATGCACAACCCGTGAAATGCTGGACTGGTTTGATTTTATTACAGCCTTTTTTTCGTCATAGTTTAGGCTTCATCATTTCGTGGGTTGTGTTCTGTACTCTAGCAATGGATAGATCCGTCACGGTTTCTGGAAAATCCTCCACTTACCCCTCCCTTAGGTATACATGTGTAATTAATGATTAACCATTAAATTTAGGGTGAAACACGGGGGTGGGGTGGGGGTTTCCCAGAAACTGCGACTGAGCCCAGTGGCTTGAGTCGCACTGGGGGGAGGGGGTCAGGGGTTAACTTAACTTAATTATAGTAAAAGTGAAGTGGTATGCATGTGATGCATTCTGGGTATGTTAGATTTTTTGGGTAAATTGTTCCTTCATAATTAAGAAAGCGTGGACGTTTCGGAATCCATGGCGTGGGTCGATAGCCTCGAAAACTTACCGTTTTAAGATTAGCACGAATAGCCTTTTTAACCCACGCATTAACTAACCTACGGTTAACCAATTTAATTTAGGATTAGGTCTTATCGTAGCGTATTTTAATCAACCGGGCCCGGGGGTTTACATCAACCGGGCCCGGGGGTTTTCATCAACCGGGCCCGGGGGTTTTCATCAACCGGGTCCAGGGGTTTTCATCAACCGGGTCCAGGGGTTTTCATCAACCGGGCCCAGGGGTTTACATCAACCGGGCCCAGGGGTTTACTATGGTTAACTTTCCTCCCTTCCTCCGTTGTCAAACCAAGCTGATAGTAAGCCGTACATTGAAGGTCACACTTAGATATCACTAAGTATATTTAAAGTACTCTATAGCAATGCAGTCAGGTAATCATGGTGCGTTCTTGTACCTGAAGAAATACCTGGGGCCAACACAATACAATTTTTTTTACACGTGTATTGTACAAGTCTGGCTGGTACCAGCTCTCCCGCATTTGGGACAACACCTTGCAGTCACGTGGACCGAAAGCGAGCGTGACCGCAAGCGAGCGTGACCTTCGCACACTAATGTTCAATCTTTCAAAAAACATTTTGTACAGTCTCAAAAGTTTTAATTTCATTCGATAATTTACAAGTGTAGTCATTGTTTTCCAGCGTTCAAACAATGGCCAGAGGCTTGTACAATACACGTGGAAAAGTTGTATTGAATTGGCCCCTGATCCGTACTAGTCTTCTACTGCTGTTCTATAATATTCCAGGTCAGGTTTTCTGTTGATAATTGTACTTAATCATTAAACATGCGACCTGTGATAGGCTGCGTTAGTGTCGGTATATCATTATGATAATTCTAATTTACCCGAGCGTGGCTGTTGTTCTTTGATTTTAGGCCACAAAATCAAGACATGTAAAACCCAGCAAAGTATCACCCCTTAAGAACTTTATAGCAAAAGGTAAAATCAGTTATGGAATAGCCCTCGAATTCAGCAAGTTGTGTCACGACATCCTTCCACCTTTTCAGGGTATTCATTAAGGTTCGGAGAGCGGAGAATTCTCCTGCTACTTTTGAAACGAATGTATGTTTAGTGTAAGTGAATTCCACGTGGGCTCCTGTTCTTTTCTCTGATTCCCCAGCCACTTCAAATGTTAATGAACCCTACTTGTTATAACCTCTATAATCAACATCGTTATGTTCTGGTGTGGAACGAAGTAGCCCTCGTTTTCATGTTTATTTAAAGGAAGTTGCAGAATTTTTCAATTTTAGTATTAAAGAGGCTCGAACGGTGTTATTAATAAGATAGGTTGAATTGAATATACAGGTTGCCATGGCAACGCATCGGCCTCGGAAACCAGACCCACTAATTTTATTTTTTAAATGATTTATCAAAATCCGCAGTGAAAATCTTCCAAAAAGCTATAATTAACAGTTTCATGCATTATCTTTAATCTGGGAAGAAAAAAAGTACAATTTTGTAAGACAGAACTTGTGCATTAAAACAAATTGTTTATGCTTTTAGAAACAAATTTTCTTTTAAAGAATGTTTAAAGAATGCATCGGCACACTCTTTCGAGTCATTGTTTTGTCTACCGAAATGAAGAAATTTCACAGCGCGCTTTTGAAACTGTTACTGAAGAAAGACAAGTAAACTCTTTCGAGTCTCCTTAAGATTGTGAGAACGTTCTTGCAAATCTCCATTTCATGTCAAAGTTATCCAAGGAAGGTGATATTGTAAATAGTTGAATTCTCCCCTTGCTTAAAGTGCAAGTAGTGCCATAAAACAACATTAACTCTTTTGCCCCAAATTCTATTTCTAATATACTTCAGTTGTCTATATTAGTTTTCTTCAAGAGACTGGAGCAGTAATTCAACTAGAATAAAAACCCGAATTGCGGGATTGATTCAGCTTGTTATGTCGCATTGAAAGCTGCTGGATTTTATAGTAGTAGTTTTCTCTTGGGAAGATTCATCTTATGACGTCACAGGGTCCACGCTAAGTAACCAAAATTAGGGATTAAAGGTCGGAAATTTTACAAATTCTGCAGGATTAATACCTTCTTGCGAGAAACAAACACAATAGTGCAATATAATGTTTTCTTTTTTTGGCATGATACTTCCACTTTAACATGGGGGATTTATGGCATGTTGGTAAGGTCTCCAGGTTAGGGGTGGGTTCGATTGACCGTATTCCGGAAAGAGAATATGTGAAATAGTCTCTAGAAATCACTGCTTCAGGCACATTTTGCATTGTAAGCTACAAACATTTTGTTTATTCTTATTCCGGAATACGGCGAAACGAACGCACCCTAATATGGTCAATCGAACGCACCGTATTATGTTCAGCGAAATGAAAACCAAGCTGTATCGTAAACTGACAGGACTGACAGGACAGGATTATTTAGTGTTAGACTGGGGCCAATCGGCCTTTTGCAGGAAACAGTTAAAGGGACTGTGTCATGGTGAGACCATTACATTAGATGTGCGGGGTGGACACTGTCATTATCAGCAATTCTCATATGAACTGTCGAACTTTGTGCACGTGTAGGATGGTAAAAATCAAAGCAAATATTCAAAAATTTCTAATAAACTGTGTAAATATAAGCCTTAAAGTAAAATATTGAAAATACTTTAAATCAAGCATTGTAGGAGGGAGTTTAACTGTTTGTAATCTGACTCCATGCATGCGTAGTACCATGACATAGCCTCTTTATAAGTGCTGATATAATACTTCGTTGACAAATGAATTCAGCTCGTGATCCCAAGGGAAAGGCGTTTCCATGGATGCTGGATGGCAAGCTATCTTTAGAAACGCTGTTTTAGAAAGATTGGCAATCGTTTGGAGGTGGAAAATAGCATTTACAAATAGGTTTTTCTAATAACACTACCGATCTCGTACAAGTGCTTTAAATATATGAAGTAAGATTTTTTGGCCACCTTGGACAACCACGTGATTGCATTCCTGCAAGAGGCCCATTGTTATTTCACAAGCCATTGTTTAAACACTGGAAAACAATTAATGGCCAGAGGTTTATTGTGTTAGCCCCTGGTTTCTAGTTTCTACTTATCGCGAGAGGTTAAGTAATTTGTACTTTAAACAAATCGAGCAAATACTTAAGTAGGTTAAACACGGATGTTCATAGGTTATCAGAGCCGTAGACCTGGAGAAAAGGACGGGTATAATTTGCCATGCGTGTCCTAAAATGTGGTACACAAAGAAATTCACATCTTCACTCGGTCTACTGTTGAGTATGTCATGGTGTTGTTGCACATGTGTGGAATCAATGTAGGCCTTTTACAGGAAACGGTCACGTGCTGAAATGTTATTCGCCTAGCCATATTGACTGACCTTGCAACTGGTCTACGTATTTCGCTTTATATTCCGGTTTCTTTTCAAAAAGCCAACATTTTGGGTCCGTTGAACGATGGGAAACGGAAAAAAAGTAGAGATTGCAATAACAGGATGACTAGCAGTAGCAGGAGTGTTACATTTTCTCATTTTTCGTTTCTCCACCACTGAATTTGAAGAGTCGAAGCTTCAAACTTGGTATAGAACGGATTTCTAAAAAAGGTAACGGGATGCCGTGAGCATTGAAATGGTTTCTTATCATTACACTGGGTTCCATAAGCTCGAAGAAAGACTGAAGAGGAGAGAAGAAGAGCATCTGGTATTCGTTGAGAATCTCTCTTCCATGCGAACATTAGGTCGTCCCTGATTGGATAATCTACTCATCGGTAATTTCTATTGGCTTACTAGTGGCCTATCAAAACCGGTTTGGCGTGTTTTTACCCCAGAGGCTCTTCTTTTTCTTATCGCAGAGTTTTAACATTTGAACAGTATTGTAGACTCTCCCCCTCCCCTCTCAGTCCAATTTATTGATGTACTATGTAGCCAGTAACCTATTGGACAGAAGGAACGTGACAGTTGAACTGTTTTAACGTTTCTCTTGTGGAACATTTGTTTTGTAAAAAAATGACAATCTTCTCCTGTAACAACAAATACAAATTTTATTAGTAAATTTTATTATTTCACTCAGTTGTGTGTCTTGGTGGTTTTTATTTAAACTAATGCATGAATCAAAAGCCGCAGTGGGGGGGGGGGGGTCTCGGGCAGATGTGCGGCGTTTGATCAATCTTGGCCTCCCCACCGTGGGGAATTTGATTACAAGCTTTGCCCCAGGGTGTGGACGTTTGAATTCGACCGGTTGAGGACTGTCCTAGTCTCTTGTTTCCCGAGTCGCCATCTTGGATGTTGGAAGGTATGAATTTCAAAAATGCGTTTTCATTAAGTTAAAAAGAACGCTTCACAGTTATTTGGGATCACCTCCAGTTGCCCCAGGTGGGGCAATTTGATCACAATAGACCATTTTTTCTTTCCCCAGGGTGGGGAATTTGGCCAAAAATTCTCGAAAAAAGTCCAATGCCGCACATCTGCCCGACCCCCCCTCCCTCCGGCTTAACATTGATTTCATGCATAATAGGGTAAGCCCCTCTTTCGAAATTTGGAAGTTTAAATTATAGAGCAGTGAAGAACCTAGAAACGTCGAGGGTTTAAAATCAAACAAGCCATCAAAAAGTGAACATAGCAATGATAGTTGGTTATTAATGACTAGGTGGTATTTTATTACTGTTTACGAACTCTTCACCTTACTATGAAGTTGAAGTTGTTATGAATTTCGTGCGATAAGCAATCAGTAGGGAGCACTCGAGCGGAGCATCAGAGACTGAGTGACACAAAGACAGTGACAACTGAAGGTGTCTGGCCTGGCTATGACCCTGTTATTCTGGAACCTCTTGTTTAACGCATGAGAAGATACATTGATATGGTTCTCGTGAAGAAAAAAGCTTTTTCCCCAGAGGATTTGAGATCCGACTGCCGATTCGGTCATGGTTAGGGTAGTGTTATGGTTCGGGTTTGAGTTAGTTTATATTGAATCGGGACTCTTGTTTCGGCGCGAGATCGCGAGAATTTTAGAAATATCCCTCGAATTTCACAGGCGGGGGAGCGAAGTCTCCCTTCTTTTCACATATCGTCTCCCCGGGCCCCCTTCTATTCTCAAAACGAAAACTTGCCGATTTTAATGCTATTACTCGTGTGCGTATTTCTGGTCGCCATTCTGAATTTTCCTCCACTTTTGATACTGGACAGTAGTGGTTAGAGGGGGGATCAATTTTTGATGAAGCACATGGTGAATAGTGCAGCCCTGTGACCATTATAGCGCTGTGGAAACACAAAAGGGATGCAAAAAGGCTCTCCTCTCATTCCAAGAGGAGGCTACAATTGTCTCCCCCTCAAAATGGAATTCTCCCTCATTTTTAGGAAAAGGGGAAACATGCTCCCCTGAATGCGAGCACTGATAATTGTCTCTTAGTCGCACGTTTACTGCTACTTCCCGCTATTTCCCGCCATCTTGGAAGTTGTCAATCACACATTTCAAATTAGCATATTGACACGTGTTTTAGTCCAGTCTAGCGCATGCATGCCCTCTATTTACGATAATGGTAAATTTGATGCGAAATAACAATTTATGATCATATATTTGGTCTCGAGACCACATTGATTTTTCTCCTTTCGTGCAGTCTAACAAGTGCGCATGCGTCAAATATAAAAATAGACTGGATTACTTCATTATCAACCTTGTTTTAAATACGACTACACTATTAAAGGGTTTGCACTCAATCCCCAGATATTCAAAGGGCACGGCGGCCATGTTGGTGTACCTAACAAAAGAAGCTAACGAAGAATTATTGTTAAAGGTACACCAACATGGCGGCTATGACCCGTGAAAATGCTCTACACCAGAGTAAAACATATAAAGGAAAAATACTACCCTTTTAAGGGATTTTAATAATTAGTACTTTTTTCTAAGCAGGGGGTCTATCAATGCAATAAAGAGAGTTTTCCAAATTATAAGTTTCACAATTAAACAGTTGCTGGGATGATAACAATGATGTCATGGTAACACTGAGAAAAAGATTAAAGGTCTTGAAAATAGAGCTGTACGTATGGAGCATCGAGCGGCGCCTTGTTTTATCTGTACACTGAATACTGTCAATTGAATTGAACCTTCACGTGGGTGTTCTAGGAACACAATTTCGGTTTAACTCTAGCTTACTGCAGTGATCATGAACCGAATTCAAGTTGCTCTAAATTTATCTTAAAAGCAGTATTTTTCATCCACTGGAATCTTTGCCATCCTTCATCAAAATTGTTCTCCAATATATCTGGAAGTGGTTATTTTTGTCTTTCGACAAGAGAAAGTTCATCATTTCGGGGTTGACAAGCCCCTTAAGTAGCCAAGACTTTGATTTTGCGTCCGAATTCAGTGAGGTTTGCAACCCAGTTGTCAGGATGCAAATTATGAACGAAACTAGTAATTCAACCAACAACGTATACAGGTATGGACTCGTAATCTACACTAGTGACCACTAGAACTTATAGCTAACATCTCGTTGCGTTTTAATATTTTTGACTCATTGTTACGGAACACCTCGGCAAAAGTTTTGCTCCGCTGGCCGAAATAACGAAGGCTCTGGTTTCAAATATAAATTACGAGGGCTTAAACTTTTTTAGTAAACTCACAGTGAATTACAAATTAAGAAAACTTCAACCTGTTAAAGTCTTAGGCTTATCTTTGAAGTAGTTTTCTTATTTTTTTACAAAACCGATCACAAATGAATACTTTTAAGCAGAAATTTTAAAATCACGGTATGTGCCTGTTGTTTCATTTCAGTTTTCGCGGGAAATTGGGGGCGGTCGCGCCGACAAGAAATAGCAAATACGCATGCGCGTGACGTTTTACCGCGGTGCGAGGCTTTGTGTGAGTTGTGCCAAGGAACTTGAATATCAACACAGTACAAGGTGAGGGAAATTCAAAATACTGAGTTCATTGCTGCGTTCCCTAATCAATTAATCTACACTTAATTTCTAACGAAACTCTAACGGGACCTGAAACAATTAACCATAAAGAGGCTGATCAATGCAAAGCGCAGGACCCAGCTACCAACATTGATCATAAATTATTCTGCAACTAACAATGGCACTCCGTATTCTGCAGCCAACCTTGTTGGACCTTGTTGTCACTTGAAAAAATATTTTGAATGCTCTGAAGGAACTGGGCACATACATATATATAATTTGTGTTCTACACTGGAGGGTACTTAAAAAAACGTATTGTGAATGCTAGGAACTGGAATGCAGTTTATACACATCTGAATAGCCGTAGCTATCTATAGGGTTGATTGTGTTCTACAGTAATTCCAATTATTGCTTTACACTGTATACCACACAGCAAATGTGCTACAAATGCTCAAATGAATGATAACCATATAAGATAATTACAGTTTTATACCCAGATGCATCCCCTTGTATATTAACTTATAAGTCAAGACATTCAAAATGTTCACATTAGTTAAAAACAAGCATTTTTGATCAGGATTATTTACACCCACAGTCTACATTGCAGCAATCATTCAGTCTTTTGGGTTACCACAGGAAGCCCAGTCCTTTCTCTTCCTTTCTGGATCTGACCGAGAAGACACTGGGAACGAGGTTGATGAAAATGTTCAAATTGTTTTTATAACAAATATTATAAAAAAGTACACTCGGCTTAACTTCATTGTAGATTCTGTACCGGTTTATGATTCCACGACACAATCGAATTACTCGAATCTCAATAGTAGAACCTATTTTTATTTTCCCCAAGTACACACAAACTAACATTTGGCTTTCTGTGTTCCACAGAGTGGGATCAGAATTGAGTTGCCACCCTTTTCTGTCGCCTACAATGACTGAAGAAATTCTAAATATTCTAACAGCATCGTTTCACCTGCATCTTTGATTGTACCCTTGAAACGTAAAATAAATAGATGTTTGTGAGATCTATGTTTTGTAAACGTCTGTCAAAGCAATAGTTACAAGGGAAAATAATTAGACTCGGAAGTTTATTTTCACTGCTAAGGAGCGTCGCTTATCCAGCAAAGCCCAGAGAGAAAATTCATTAAGGAACATATTTTTAAAATCATTTGCTTAGTTGTAATCACTTGTTACTGTTATACCGCACAGGCACAATGTCCTTAACTTTGATCTGTCTCTTGCTTTTCCGTCATTTTTTAAAGTAACGACAATAGTTTGGAGACTAAATAATTAGAAATTTAACCAAAATGATATTGTTCAATCAGCCAAACCTATTACAATCTATTGAATCGTATTTCGCATTTCCAATTCTAAATTAAACGAAAAGAACAACAACCGTAGCGAGGATGCTCTTGAGGTGAGTTATTTTATTTGAGTCTGGTTGAAACGATAAGTGTCCTATCCATAATGAAAAATTAAGATCGACCAGAATTTACCAGTAGGCCTTGAAATTCCTGATTTTTTGTTAGTTTTCAGGTTTTCGAAATTCCCATTTTGTACGTCCATTTTGTAACATAAGACAGATTGTTTATTCTTAATGGCTCATATATTTATTGAAAAACGGCATGTGGCATACAAAAGAAATAACTTTTTAATAATAATATCTCAGTTTGATACGGACGTATAAAATACGGGTCATTCTGTTTGATGATTAGATTGGAAGTGCATCTCACTTCGTTCCTTTTCTGCCGCATTTTTTTAGAACAGTCCTATTTCTAAATATCAAGGAGTTCGCTCCTTTTTTTTATTCTAGTGTCCTTCTTAACTAAATGTCAACTATTCGAACCAATTCAGCTGCTCTTGAGCCAATATGGTAATTTCTTTAATTTTCGCATCTGAAGTTGTTTTTGTCTATGCTGTAATTGAATTTGTAAGCAATCTATATTTACCTGTTAAAAATCAAAATATTTCCCTTTCAAAATATATCGGTCAATTGGATACGCAGTTAAATTTTCAGTTATGATTCTAAATGCTTTGTTTTGTTTTCGTTAATTTAGAGTTTCGGTTTAACTTATGGTTCGCTAGTTTTTGGCCGAGTAGAAAAACTGAAGGATTTCTGACAAGCAAAATTATGAAGGCAATTTGAAACGGTCGCGGTTTGTTCTAATCTTTATCAAACAACTGCTTCATAATCAAACTTACACATTTAAGTAGATAGCACACTATTATTCATTTTACTGTCAAATTTATTTTCGCTTTGTCCCTTCTGTCCGAAAGCTGACGTTAAACTAATTTCGTTGAAATTTCATATGGATGCACAAATCAAGAAATAACCATAATTAAGACAGTCTTTCCCTTCAATTTTGTAATTTTTGAGGATCTTCAGCCATGTGATAATACCAGCCAAACACACATGATTACCGGAGCAATCGAGCAGTGATTCTGTCACCAGTTTCTAGTCAAGCATTCAACCGTACATGAAATTCACGGGTGGCGAAAAGTTAACATCTTAGATAACAACCGCATTCGGCCGGGAGCATAGCCATTCCCCTTTAATCTTTTCCGACGATATCCCTCGATTGTCTTTGGAAGCTTTACCTAACATTTGCAATCAAAATAATTACGAAATCGATGAGTGCGCTCTCGGGTGAAATAAAGGAAACTCCCCAATGTTATTTTGTATTGATAAACACGATTGTTAAGGAACGACATACTTGAATTCACAGAACGCCTTATTACATTATCACCATTGATCTCGAACCATTCACACATTTGTGCAATTAATATTCACCCAGCCATTGTGCTCTTATTTGTTTAGCCCTCGGTGTTTACGGTCTTTTGAACAACATTCTAATTGCTATGAATCGTTGAATAAGAGCTCAAACTGAGCCAAAATACAAAAAGCCTTGGTTACACAAAGTGCTCAAATTCAATTTTCAAGAATCATTAAGATGCTTTTTTGTGGGAAGGGAAAGCCGCGAAATCTATTAAGTAAGTGATGTCATCGACTGATTAGTTTAATTAAAGAGGAATGATATAATGATGAAAGGCTGTTTTATTATGGAAGGCAATAAGGACTACAGCATCGAGAATTAGCAAAAATCGTGTAAACAATTTCTAACAAGGTTGTGTTAATATGTAATTCGAACCAGTCGTATGCAGCCGTAGCCTGTTGAATCTCGAGTCCTAATTGGCTAAGCCCGAGGGTTGTATCCACTCAAGATAAACGAATTTAATTAATTAATTAGCGAGACAAACGGCAATTAATTAACCCAATCGCCGGTTACGACGGGCTAAGTTTCCAATATTCTTCTTGGCTACGGGTCATTGTGTCAGGTCCAGCTGCTAGACTCAGATGCTAAACCTATTTACTGATGAATGCGGTTTTAATTTATATTTATTAGAACAGGGCATTTGTAGATTAGCGGCCTCAAAGCGAGCGATAGAATTCATAATATTCACTCTTGTGCTGACACTTTCACAAAGGCGGGACATTGGTTGAGAAGCGCCTGTTGGTGACTCGAATGGCGTGCTTGCTTTATAGTTCTCGTTGACCCTAGAAGTGGATTCATCAGTTCCTGGAGAAGTACACTGTTACACGATTCACGAGAAGAGTTGGGTTCGTTGAACAAACAGCAACACTTCACGGTGAGTCAACAAAGCTCTCAACAACGTTTAGATTTCACGACAAGGGATACCCTGACGGTAGCCCGGTCCTTAGTGTGGTCTTGGTGAAGTTAATGGGCGAAAAACGCCCGTCTCGATGAGCATCTCTCGCTCGATCATACTCTCGATGCTAATGAGGAAAATGTCATTTTCACCTTGTTGTGGCCTATTTGATCAAATGAGATTAAACTAATTACAAATGTAAAGAATATGCATCGTGTATCATGACGGCTTCTAATGAACTTTCTTAATTTTATTAAATTTATTATCGGCTCAAAATTCCCATTGGTAGTGGCGCAATAAAACCCCACGTGTGTAGTTCATCTTTTTTCATTAAAGCTTCGGTGTTCCTCATCACATTCCATTCTCTGTACCCAGAATAGGATGTCCAACAACTCCGGATCTCGTCCTCGCCTCTTCGGCTCTTCATACACCATAGACGGCCTTCTAGGCCTCAAACAAGAGCCCAGCGACCAGCCAGACATCGAACCAAAACAAGCGAAACAGCATGAAAACATAAAAGGTATACTGTACTAAAATGTTACTTTGTACAACTGTGATATTTTAAACTTCACCACTGTGTATTTTATCTGTAAAATGTTCTTGTATGTTCCACGAGAGATAGCTTCAAAAATATTCGAAACTGGTTCAGAAATCAGTATCGGAGGACAACGATACTGGAAAATCTTCAGAGCCTAAGATACGTATTAGAATTACGACTGAGCTTTATTTCTCAGGTTCAAAGAGCATTTTTTATGTCGGGTTTGTCATCAAAAATCTCTTGTATGGTAAAAGAGCCTATATCAATATTTTGCTTCCTCTGTTATTGTTGTTCGACTTCAAAAGTTTCTCAACAATGGTTCTTAAAGGGCTTGCTACACCGAGCCAAGGATGCAGGATTTACGACTTTTTTCCCAACCACAGGAACTATATAAGTGGGGCTAATAGTTTCGTTTAGGAGCGTCGCTCTTTTCAAATTTCAAGCAGGAGTTTTAATTATCGACTAGACATTAAACACAAATCACCTTAATTTCCATTAATCTAATATTCACTTCCCTTCGTTCACTTTCTCAAACAAGTCGTTGCTGATAATTCCTCTGATTATTTTATTTAGACCCTAACGAGCCAAAAGGAAACGAGATCAGCAAAGAGCTGAAGGAGAATAGCGATGAAGCGGAGAAGAGCGAAGAGGATGCTGATAGCGGGGAAAGCAAGGGGTCGCCAAGCAAGCGTAAACAGAGGCGCTACAGAACGACTTTCACAAGTTATCAACTCGAAGAGCTTGAGCGCGCGTTCGCTAAAACTCATTACCCCGATGTCTTCACAAGAGAAGCACTCGCTATGAAAATTGACCTAACCGAAGCAAGAGTACAGGTGAGTCAGTATAAAGCGAAGCGTGAGTGACTTCACAACGGATCACCTATAGGTGCTAATCGCCTATATATTGCTCAAATAGCAAGCAAAACGCCGGCGTTTTATGAGTTGATTTCCTTTCACGTAATTAAGTAGTCCAATTTAGCGTGAGAGCTGAGTGTCTTTATTGATAAAGATAAGATGATAAATACGATTACGGTCCGCAAATGGCGAGTACCTCTTCAAAACACAGATAACGATTGAGTAGTTTTGAAACCATGAGCAAGGGCAATTAGTTCACGCATAGTAGAGAAATTACCAATCTGTCAGCAGCTCTTATTACAAACATATATTTTTAAATTTACTATTCGTTGTTTGGGGTTGCGGTGGTCAGCCGTTTTGGCTGCTTTTCCATCATCCTTTTCACCTTCAATCGCTCCCTGCCGAGTCGAACGGAGAAATGAGTGTTCGTTGACCGACCGCGATACGTAAAGATGAAACAAAACTCCGCCTTCATGCACTTGCTGTGTCTCGGAGAAAAAAATACAAAAAGGGCACATAAAGTAGTCACCACCCGAATCGAAACGGCAATCTCAGTCACTCATTGTAAAGCCTTTTCTCGTGAAAGTGTTCCAGCGAATGCCATCGAGGCCTTGAAGCGCTTTGTTTTGCTGGTAATGCAAAATTAATGAAAGCTCGAAACCACTTTTCTGTTATGTTTTTAAAATACTTCCACATTGAATTCACCCTCACGAGAACGCAGTTTGGCTTGTAAAGTGTACCGAAATCAAAAGAAGAGCAGTGTATAGCTGCACAGAGAACAACAACTTCATTTTCTTCACTAACTGACAATCTGGTGTCTTTGCCGACAGGTGTGGTTTCAAAATCGACGTGCCAAGTGGAGGAAACGCGAGAAAGCCCAAGGCGTGCGATTGCATGCTCCGTTGGGCCTCAACAACCAGTTGGTACCACCACCGTTAGCGGCTTACTCGCCGGACTTGCCGAGCAAGGGGTTTGACATGGGATGGGGAACACTACCTGGGAACGGCCAAGAAGTCCCTTCCTTTCCAGCCCTTAGACTCCCAATTCACCCCGCGTTCTCACCCAACGCGCTATCGTCACCGTACTACACACCGTCTAACTCGTACCATCGCGAGTTCTACCCTATCCTCGGACCTACCATACTTAGTGCTACCCACGCCTCTTATAAACCACCTTCCTTCAAGTATTCACCTACAGGAGCCTTAAGCTTAAGTGACTCTGCACACGAGGTTGAAGGCGATCGAAGAACTTATAGCATTGCTTCTTTGAGATTACGAGCAAAGGAACATACGGCAGCGATCACTACCGTACCACAATGATCTTAACAACTCCTTAGCTCTTCGAGTATTTGAACACTCGGGTATAGACATTGTCATTCTACTACATCTCCTACTAAATTTCGACCAGAAATGTTTTAGGATGAAATTGAAAAACTGCCAAACTTCAGCGCTAATAAAACTGTTGGTATACCATTAATTTTTAATTATCTTTATCGGGAAAGAAAATCACTCTGATTCCAAGATAGCCTTCTTTCATCAAAATGTATTTGTCTTGCACAAACGAGCGAATTGCCAAATATATCAGGTTAGGTTGATCGAGCTCAAATCGTTCGTGAAGGTTCACTCGTGTCCAAGCAACTTGTGCTTTGCTAATTTGTTTAGGAGTGCATCCCAGTCGGAGATACCACCCGGTCAATGATTTAATAAGCGAGTTTGTTTGTCTTAATAGCCCCCCGAGTGCTTAACAAGGGATCAGAATCAAGCCGCGAGGCTGTTTTTGGTGTTTTGGCACAGGGCTGCGAACACAAGGTCTCCGCCGTCGGCACCTTTGTCGTCCTCACAATGAAATATTACGTTCATAATAGGATAGCGAACCACAAGTGTGAGACATGGATTATACAGGAATTATGCGCATTAGGAAATCTATCAACGGGCTAATTGGAGAATCAATTACACCTAGAGCTACTCAGCTGGTAGTTTTGTTGCGCTTCGAGATGACTTACTCGCTAAGAGTGTTATAATGTCCTATACGGAACAAGTGTTCTGAGAGTGGTACTTTATAACTATTGCGTGACGATGTTTCAGACAATAAAGCGCCTTGGTTTAGCTTGGAAAACTTATACTCGTTTTATGAAAACAGCAAATTTGAATAACTTAATTACGACTAAAGTAAAACAGTGATATGTAATCAAGAAGATCTAATTACCTTTAGAAAATTCGATTAGCGTTTCGCGAGCTGATTGGACGCGCCATGCCTCAGACTGTGTACTTGAATCACAACGGATAATGAAATCGTACTCGTAATATAACGGAATTACGAACACCCCAAATCGCGCTTAACTCGACTCAAAATGAAGCAAAGCTCTGAAATGCGTCCGATGACATGAAGTAGTTTACTCTCAGGATTAACACGGGTTGCGTGGATTCTTTCAAGACAGCTCTCGCTAATCTCTTAGGAACCGAACCTAACCCAGAATCCTTTGCCACGGCTGGTGTCTCGCGTACATAATACAGTGCTTCTTTTTGAATACGCCGCAACAAAGGCTAAAGAGCGCCTGTAATTATGAGCTTTTCAAAAGTCGGAAATTATCACACGTTGCTAATCGAACTGTTATTCTTTATTGAAGAAGTGTCGGCCTTAAAATTATCAAGGGTTTGCCTAGTGGTCAAGACAAAAGAGTCAGGTTTGAGATAGCATTGCAAGACTTAATTAAGGCTGTCTAGAGAGTTATTGAATTCTCTAATCCTCAGAGATTTAGTTCTACACGCGGCGCTTCTGGTCCGCGAACTCTACAACCTTAATTCCTCAATATCACACATATAAAATCTCCATTTTCGCCAATCAACGGATTTAGCTCCGTTGCAAACTGTTAATTAAAATGGCTTGTAATTGCTTAAGTGAGACGTGCACGGAGCTTTATGAAAAGGTTTGTTAATTGAACGAATTTTTTCAAAGTTTGTGATTTTATACCAGCAATAAGCGCTTTGATAACCAAGAGTCCTCGAGTGTGATTAATGATTGTCGTATGATTTTCTCTCTTCCTACATCTTACTCTTATAGCTAGCAGGTGAAGAATGTACCGATGGTACAAAAGAAATATTGCACGAATGTCGCTCAATTTGAGCTTTGCAAACGAAGTGTAAACTGATTTAAATTGACTTTGAATTGTTTGGGTTTGTGTTAATTTTATTAGATGATTTTTTTCATGTAAAGTAAGGCAATCTGCTTTGCATTGATTCCTGATCCAATGGAAGAATCTAATTTCAAAACCTGACCATTTTAGTCAACATTCTTTAATGTATTTTCAGTTACATTCTTTGAGTGCAAAAATGTACAGGTTTGCAAAGTGCATGCAGGTACAAACGCAATAAAATTCGAAATTTGCTTTTTTTTTTAAACCTCAGAACAGCTTTTAAAGTCGCACATAAAAGATTAGCGTGTCTCAAGAACTAATTCGGCAGACGTTCAAAGCCGGATGGGGTGCCCCAAGAGAAACGCAAATACAGTTTCTAATGCGGCATCTTTTGCGGCTTTCACCGCACGAATCAACCAATTATTGATCCAATTCGAGAAGAATTTAGTCATAAAATTACAAGGACTGATATAAAGAAATCGTTGTCCATCTCATACGGCTTATAAAATACTGTGAATAGACTCGCTGTTTCGTGAGGCTGCGAGAGTGTTACAAACACGTGAAGCTTCGAGGAAAGTATTAATCGATGAAGCTGGAAGATTAGAAAGAAAGAGAAGGGATCTCTGTGGTAGAAAAAGGAGTGACTGGAGCGAGGTATATTCAGTTGTGGCCGCCCTCTCAAATATCACTACCTTCTTTTCTATCACAGCGACTCGACAGGAGAAATGTTAGATCATATGTAGCCTCGTGAACTTAGCCTCGTCCCCAGGCTTCTTGTAGCGCGCGGCGGGTTATTGTGACATCACTGCTTCAAAACGACTGCCATTTTTACAAAACATTGCATGATGGGACGACTGAGTAGTGACAGAACTGAATAACTAGGACGCATGCGCGAGATGATGCGTTAATCGGCGGAAATTTTACCGAAAACACTATCCGTTGGCGATAAATATTTCGTGTTTGAAGCAATTTTATACCAGTGGCCAAAACTTAAACTCGGTTTCTGGAGGAAATGGTCTGAGTGTTTGAATCTTATCACATGGGTTGATGCCAGTTGCGATTCACGTAATTTCAGCTCATCCAATATATTTGCAGTATAAATAAAGCTATTATTATTATTACTATTATGCTGTGTATGTGTTGCTTTGGTTGGTTGTTTAAGCGCGCGCTCATAATACAGCTCGGGCTTCCTGTGGCTCAAATTCGCTAAGTACAGCAGCCAATGGCTAACTCATGTATTTATACGTGTATTTATCCCTTATTAATTTCTAGAAAATTTGATCCCAGACATTGTGAGTAGAGTGCATGTTCTTTATGTCTCACTGACCGCCTCACTGGTTAGTTCAGTTGGTAGAGCATGGTCTAGAGTGCGCGCGGTAGGTCGGCGTTTCGGATCCCGGCCGCGTCCTTGGGCAGGGACGTATAAGTCGTTGGCCTTGTATCCTTCATCTTCTAATCTATACGAGGGGAACGTTGTGTAATTTCGAGAAAGAGTAGGGGATTGTCTCCCGACACAACAGCCTGGTGTTCTGAGGTACTAACAATCACTCATGATTGTAAACTGCATGGCAGCACATTGCGCCACAATAGCAGTTTGTATCACAAAAAAATTACCTTGTGAAGCGCATTTGAATATATTCATATAGAATTTGCGCTGTATAAATGAATACATTTCCCTTTATGTCTGTGACTATGTATTTTTAGCTCCCGGAGAGTATACAATTTCACAGCTCAAAATTTAATTTGGTGGTAGGGCATTAGTTCCTGATCAATCAATTCAAAACTTCGTTTTTTAATTTTTTAAGATTTCATTACTCACTTCTGTCTATATTAATTTCTTAAACAAGAAGTTCCGATATAAAAGACTAAGCCCCTCCTCTTTTCACGCATGGCGAACTCGAAATTTAAAATTAAAATTACAGAGCAGTGAAGAACGTAGGCGAGCGAATCAGCCTCTCCTGTTAAAATATACAAGCCATCAAAAAGTGTTTTTTTACGAGCTCTGTAGCCCTTACTCTGTTTACGAACTCTGTAGCCTTTAGTCTAAAGTTTAACATTTATCTGTTTGAATTTGGCGCGATAAGCAATCAGTAGAGAGCACTCAAACGAAGAATCACAAAGATGTGCACTCCACAAAGTGACAACTGAATGTGTCAGTGGCCTGACCATGGCCCTTTTATACCGGAACTTACTGTTTAAGCCGAGTCTATTCTTTCCCAAGTAAATTACCCTGGTTCCAGAGGTTTTCTCCATTTCTTAGAGAGAACCGCAGAGCGGAGAGGAGAGATCTGGTAGCGAACGGCACCAATCTCTCCACAGGCAGCCCAAGCTAATGATTTTTAGAAGGAATGTATGGGAATGTTTAGAAAAAATCTAAAACTGTAAAATGATCAATAAAGTCAGGTCATAAAACCTTACCTGTGTGTTGTGAAGTTGTTCCTCTTCATCACTGATGTGTTTATTTCTGGTTTGAGGCACAATGACTTTCTTCTCCGAATCTCTTCAAAAATACACGAGGTGTTGAATTCCTTCGGCACTCGTTCGTCACTGCTTCCGAAGAAAAGCCACGTTCAACCACAGGCTGCCTGTGGTTCAACTAGCACAGGCAGCCCATGAAAAAAAGGCTAAGGTGATCCAACCCCGGCTCGTTACAGGCTAGGTTGGCTGCAGAAACTGTCGAATTTGAGTACTTACAAAGCGAGGAAATAAGCGATGGATCGATTGAATGAGTGCTAGAGGAATGTAAGAAAGGGTTTCTGGAGGTAAAATGCTGAAAGTTTGGATTTTCGAAGAATTACGAGGCTTCGAAGAGTCGCCACGTGGACTAATGGCGTCTCGTGTTTCCTGCCTTCTCAATATTTATATAGGGGAGGGAAAAAAATCCCAGAACTGCCTCAAACCAGAAATAAACACATCAGTGATGAAGAGGAACAACTTCACA
The DNA here is from genome assembly GCA_030867875.1 of Actinernus sp. WN-2022. Lineage (NCBI taxonomy): Eukaryota > Metazoa > Cnidaria > Anthozoa > Actiniaria > Actinernidae > Actinernus > Actinernus sp. WN-2022. Next base: position 33,255,251 of record JAOWCC010000064.1, read on the forward strand.
ACACACAGGTAAGGTTTTATGACTTTATTGATCATTTTAGTACAGTTTTAGATTTTTTCTAAACATTCCCATACATTCCTTGTAAAAATCATTAGCTTGGGTTGCCTATGATCTCTCTATCATGCTAGCGTTAGGTGTCAATTAAAATCACGAGATCAATTAACAAGCAACCAATATAATCCCAACACACCCTGCCACGTGGTGTTTCGGTCTTGGGGTAGTATAGCCTGTTCACAGGCCCTGGATACTAAAAAAACTAAAGGATCGGAGAACAGGCTAGGGGTAGTAGGAAAGGAAAGTTAAGTGGTAGTCGTAAAATAATACTTAACCAGGCAGTCCAGGGAGTAGAAAGCAAATATGTTTAATACACACGTCGCAAAACTTCAACACCAACATAAACGCTTCAAAAAGGTTTTGACCTCATGTCATATGAATGCGTATACCCGAGTTCCTAAAGTTTGAAATGCATTTGGACATTCTTGATTTCGAACGGCTTATGAAAAATCCGTTCAATTTTAACTAGAAGGATGTAAAGGTGAACGGCGACAAAGATTCGCTTCAGACTGCTACGTGAGGTTACTTTCTCTTCTCTCGATCTCTAGCCTTTCTCTAAGCTCAACGAAAAAAAAACACGAGTCACCCAGCCAGCATGAATGCCATTATCAAGCCGGGCTATTCGACAGTCATAGGTATCTTCGTTAAACTATTTAAGAAATAACCATAAACTTTCTCGCTTTTCGATGTTGGGGCGACAAACAGCCAATCGGAGAATGCTGTAAGGTAATTAAATATTCTTCCTATCAGGAGGAAGGGACACATCTTGTCCCTAGTTCAAATCTATTGGCTCGGTACGATCACTCAACTGACGACCGCTACCAGAGGTTTTCTCTCTCTTTTCTCCTTGCCGCTCCGCGGCTCGCTGCTCTTCTCTCACGGAGTCATGGAGAAAACCTCTGGGACCAGGGTACAAGTAAATAGGCTGGTAAAATTCAACTATATTTTAGCTCCGTGTCTGTATACAACTTCACATACCCAGTCGCAAAACTGATGTAATGTCGTATTCCTTACTTAGGGGTGGACCAATAGAAATCCGGGGAGGGGGGGTGGAAAACTTTTTGTGCACGATATTTTTTTTAGCAGTGCGAGTTCTGCAAGAATTTTTTTTTAAGGCGATAGCTCTGCACGATTTTTTTTCAGTGCACATTCTATAGAGATTTTTCAAGTGTACATTCTATATATAGATTTATAGCCTGTGAATACAACCATAATATAATAATAATAATATTATTTATAGCAGAGAATCTGTCTCCGAAGAGTTTTTCAATAGAGCCCTGCATAACATAAATAAGAAACAAAAATAAAAACACATTAATAATCTAGAGTTAAAAACTAGGCTAAAAATACATTTATATGACTAGAGCTAAAATTTATGAGGCAATTCAAAAACATGTCTTTTGACATTTTGTTTAAAAAGAGTTAGGGATTCGATTTCCCGCAACCAATTATCTAAAGTATTCCATTCACTTAAACCTTGGTACAATAAACGTTGCTTGCCATAATTAAGCTTGATTATTGGAAGTCTAAAATCGCTCTTTCTTCTTGTATTATACATGTGAATGTCACTGTTCATTAAGATATTAAAATCATAATCAATGAGCCCATTAACATACTTACAGTTCATTAACATATATTAAAATATGACGATGTACAAGACGACGTTTGGAACGAGTAGGCTAATTGAGATTTGACAAGGCTTGTGCTGAAGACGTTTAACCAGGTAAATTCAAGAATTATCTTGGCCGCCTTATTTTGCAAAATCTGAAGACCGTCTATGAGGGTTGAGTTGTATTTTTCACTCCATATTGCATCAGCGGGAGTCAAAAAGTGGACATACTAAACTATTATACAAAGTAAGGCGTGTCTCGAGGGGCAATAAGTGCCTGATACGCTTGACCAGACCAATCCTTTAGTTTACTTTAATAGATAAGGCCTCTACCAGGTCATGCGAAGTCATATGCTTATTAATTATAATACCGAGGTACTTGATATTGTCAGAGCGTTCGAGGGGCACGTTGTCTATAATGACATCGATGCTAGAGCAAGATTTCAGTTTATGTGGACTACCTATTAACATAAACTTAGATTCAGTTAGAAGTATTCGAAGTCAGGCGATGTATACGAAACCAAGGGGCCAATTTTGCCAAGTCATGATTTAAGCAATGTTTGATGTAATTGATAGAAGGACGGCGACAGTATATCACGGTGTCATCAGCGTACATGGTCACTTGGCAATGATCTACAGGTAATAGGAAGGTCATCGACGTAAACCCAGAACAAGAGAGGACCGAGAATACTCCCGTGTGGCACGCCAACTCCCACTGAGCACGAAAAGAACTGAGAGTCGCCTATTGCAGTTATATGGTGTCGGTTATCAAGGTAAAGGGTAAACCAATTTACAACTTCACTGCGAGCACCAATGGCATTGAGCTTTGTCAGCAAAAGGTTGTGGTCCACAGTCACAAAAGCCTTGGATACTCCTAAGAATACCTCACCAGTCACCTTGCCATTGTCCATGTGTTGTAGAATGTTGTCAGTGAAGTGTGCTAAGCCAATTTCAGTAGATAACCTCGGGCGGAAACCAAACTGATTAGGTGTGAGCATTTTCTCTTACGAGAGATAGCCGTAGAGTTGTTGATGTACAGCCCTTTCAAGAATCTTACTTACAGCAGGTAGAATATAATTGTAATAGGCCGTAATTGTTAAAACCAGAGCGATCGCCGGATTTAAACAGGGCCAAATCAAAAATGCATACCCCAAGATTTCATTGTCCATGATGTTTTGCACAAGACAATACATGAAAATATTTCTATGTGCTCGAAATTACTGGCACAGACTCTGTAATCTTTGAAAATGTGGACATTGAAGTTTACTCAATGAAACCTGACGTTAAACTCGGTTGCAAAAACTGCTGGCATCAGAGAATAATTTGAGGCTTCAGTAATTAAGGCCAGTTGATATTTCCATGACAACAGTGACTAAACTATTTTTATGAAGGTTGGGGGGGGGGGGTTGTTTTCATCTGGAAATACCTGAAAATCAGTTACACAGACTGTGTGGGTAATCTTTAGAACTATATTTTGAATTGGTAAAACTGAATTGCTAGTATTTTTTCAAAACAAAAATTGAACAATGCAACGGTTGCTTTGCAAAAAAAATTTTGTGTGCCTTAGTGCTTTGCAGGAATTATTTTTTGGGACATTTAGCCTTGCACGATTTTTTTTTTTGGACTCCCCCTCCCAGGTTTTTTTTTGGACCCCCCCTCCCAGGATTTCTAATGGTCCACCCCTTAGCTTATACAACCCCTGAAGGTTCGTTCTACTGAACCGAAATGTAGTGTAAAATAAACCGTCCGATCAGCCTTGCAGTCTTCATATGTGATAGGACATTAGTTGACATTCAAGTAATTCGAAACACGACCAGCGGTTATGTTCTGTCTGTTTTCCACTATAGGAAATCCCACATTTTTTTGCAAACCGCGAACCGAAACCGGAAATTGATTATTTGTCGTCGCGTTTAATATCATGATGTTAAGTTTAGTACTATTATTATCTCGCATGACCCCAACGTAGCGATAATTATATACAGCAGAAGCCACATCCTCCACGACATTTCAATTGAGATGAAAAATAATTCGAATTAAATTCACAAATGGAATCAAGCACCATTAAGGAATAGCCATTTATGATATAGGCGGCAACTCCCTTTATGTAGCAGAGTGTCTATATATGAATTCCACTGAATTACATGGATCTTCATTAAAAGTGACGCCTAGTAATTTAAGTGAGGTTTTCTTTCTATTGTAGGTACTGGATCAGGTAAAGGCTTTCGTGCCCGAGGGGGGTTCTTCCTATATTCGGCTGGTAGGGGTGATCGTCGTATTTATTAGGGTTTCGGAAATCGGCGATTTAGTATTTTTTAGAGGTTTTCCAACCGAAATCCATTTTTCAGGGTGATTTTTAGACCATGAAGTACATTTTAGAGTGGGAAATGTGTCACGGTTTGGTATTTTTTAGGGTATTTTTCGAGATTTTCCCACGGTCACCCCTACCATTTTTACCTTGAAGAACACCCCCCCACCCCCCGGATTTCATGTTCCGCCCCTAACCACCATCTCCCATATTTTACTAATATCATTCACCATAATGGCAAACAATACAGGGCCAAGAACAGTCCTTTGAAGAACACCACTATTAATACTGACAAACTCTGTGGACACGCCATCTACAACAACCCTTTGTTTTCTGTTACTAAGGAAACTGATGGCCCAGTTGATGACTGACAGTTTTCGTCGACTAGCCCTGCGCTCCCGGCTGAAAAAATTGAACCCAAGCTGACCTGGCTTCGTCATAACCTTCAACGTAATCCATGTGGGATCACGTATTTCAAACTGCACGTTTTTCTCTTATTTCTCAAACCCGCTTCTTCCATGTGGGATACTTAAAACCATATACGCATGATCATTAAATATTTAGTGAAGCACATAGTTACATTGTGTTTTAATGCTATATTCTTCTCAAAAACAACACAATTATCCCCAGGGGAAGTCAAGGTCATTCAATCGAGCATTAAAACATTTTCGAAAGCAACTCAACTGCGACGTCTTTCGCTGAATCCGAAGTGAGGACCTACACAGCCAAACGATTAAGAATGAAAAGTCCGAGGATTGCAGCAAAGCTGATATACAACATAAAATTCTAACACAAAGCACTATGGTTAGCTAGGCCTATCAGAATAGTCAGGCCTACCTAACCGTAGTGCTTTGTGTTAGAATTTTACGCTGTATATCAGCTTTGCTGTAGTCTTCGGACTTTTCATTCTTAATATTTTCACAAAGCCATAGATTGGGCTACCTGTGGTTCGATATGGTCTCTACACTTCACTCCGTATAGTAGAATTGGCTGAATTAAGGAGTTGAAAAGTTATATATGTTCTAAAGTGATCTTCAACTTCTTTGCGGAGTTTGAATAAGGCTTTTGGCGCTGTTTGGCTAAGGTGAGGTTTCCGAATACACTGAAGGTTAGGCCCAGGTATTTATACGAAGTCACATTTTTCAGAATTATCTTATTAAAGTTAAAGTATAATTATTCATGCTCTTCTCCGTGTTATTAAAAATCAAAATTTTAGTTTTATCCATATTAACTGCCAGATTATTGAGGCTACAATAGTCATTTAATTTATTCCGGTATTGCTGCATGCCTTGAGCAGAATTTGCAAGTATTACTAAATCATCGGCATATAGCAGGCAACTAACTGGTTTCTTTTTTAAAGTTAACCTGTTCTGATACTTTGGTTTGGTCCATTTAAACAGTGTGGGGGGCTGAGCATACACCCCTGTTTCACACCAAAGTGGCAACCAAAATCTTCAGATACTCTGTACCCAGTCTTACGGCAGTAGTATCGTTTGAAATATTGATTCTATAATGCGGCGAAACAACATTTCCTCGGATACCGGATATATAGAGTTTGCTTAACGGTTTGTCCCTCGACGCGCTATCGAATGCTTTTTTAAAATCTACAAAACATCTTTTTTAGTTTGGCTTTGACATATTTATCTATGATAGTTTTTAGGACAAAGATACTATCCGCGGTACTGTGTTTTTTCGAAAGCCTCCTCGACTTTCTTGATGATTCCTTTTTTTACCGAAGAACATTGGTGTTACATTTGATAGTACTATGAATCTTGAGAGTCACATTAAGGAGGTCTGTAAGATCTCCTTCTATCATATTAGGAACATTGCCAAGATCAGACGTTTCCTAAGTTTTGACTCTACTAAGACGTTGATTAATGCTTTTGTTATATCTAGAATTGATAACTGTAATGGATTATTGTATGGTCTGCCAGGTCATCTCATACAACGTTTACAATACGTGCTTAATTCTGCTGCAAGGCTAATAATGATGTCACGCAAGTGTGATCACATCACACCTCTGCTTTATGAATTGCACTGGCTCCCAGTGGAGCAGCGCATAACTATCAAGATTCTACTTTATACATATAAGATAGTTAATGGTGTTGCACCTGCTTACTTAAGTGAGTTGCTAGAGCTATATGTTCCGGCACGCGCTCTAAGGTCGGCTGAGAAGCTGCTGCTTCAGCAACCGGCTCACCGTCTGACATCTTATGGTGCTAGGCCGGCGTTTTCTGTTTGCGCGCCAAGATTATGGAACAATCTTCCAGTAGATATTAGGAGAAGTGACTCTATTCAGACTTTTAAATATAAGCTAAAGACACATTTATTCAAATTAGCATTTTATTAATACATACAAGTGTTTTACATACAAGTTGTTTCAGCTGTAAATGAGTTCCCTAGATTTATCCTAGATATTGTACATTAGATTTCTATTTTTATTTTATTTTTACAACAATGTAAAGCGCATTCGGGCATGCAATGGAGAATGCGCTATATAAATATATATTATTATTATTATTTTAACTATGGGCTGAGTTGATTTTGCCGCTTTTAAGGGCCTCGTTTAGAATGTTGTCCCTTCTTCCCGGAGACTTTTTATTGTTTAATTTTTTGATTTCGTATTCCAGTTCTTCGTCAGTGACTAGGCGATCCAGCTCTTCGCTCTTGTTATTCATCCCATTGTCGTCATGTCCCCACAGTTATTGTCCTTTGAGTATGCACCTAACTAAAATTAAAGTCTATGTTCAACTGAAGTTCGCTTTTTGCCTCATTCTTTCCCTAAACACTTGTGCATACCGCCAGTAATGCTTCGTGTTCCTTCGTGTCCTTCTCACACTGCGAAAATCATACGATTTGATATCGGTTTCTTGATTTTTCCGGTCACAAACATCATCGCCATCATATCGGCCGGCTAATTGAGATTGAGTGACACGGCTTCCACTCTCCGCAACAACTCGTTCCTGCGCATGCGCATCCTCGACTCCTTACTGGAGTCTTACTGCGCATGCTCGACGAAAATTTGGACAAGGGCAAATTAGAGCCACAGGAAGCCCAAGCTGTATAATGAGCGCGTGCGCGTAAACAACCAATTAAACTCTTGGCTATACACCATACAACACTTTATGAAAATGGCTGCATTTGAGTTTTCCCTCTCAAAATAACAGATAGCAGGTGATGGTCTCTTGCAGGGTTAATTTAGAAAAGCTTATTTTTGTAACTCTTCTATATTACTTCATCATCAAATTACAAGTAATGCAGCTCGGGTCGTACTAGCACGAGGAAGTACGTTGATACTATGCAAACATGTACGTTAGTTTTCCTGTGAATTTGTCGAGAACAGCAATACAACCCTCTGGAGTCACTGCTAAACAGCAGAAAAAACTAAACTGTAGCTCTTCAGTAACTTTGACCGAACGTACATGTGATCCGTCACATGTATAAATCTCCAACATGCCAACGCCATCGCGCATAATAGTGTTGACAACTATCTGCTTTGATTGAGGGTTATGTACAACTGCATATGGGCCATCATCACAATTCACTTTGATTTCGTTGATCAACTGACCATCCTCACTGAATACAAAGATAGCATTTTTCTCTGGACAGGTTATCAACGCACGGAGTCCATCATCAGTTGTTGTCATGTCCCATATTCTCATATCCTCGGACACACCTGACAGTTTAAAGGACTTGTGGATTTCCCCACCGTCAGGTTCAATGTCATAGATGAATACTGAATCACCAATTAGCAGATTTCCATGACGGTTAAAAGCTATTTGTGCATAATTAATATCAAACCAACCTTCAGTTTTAATGGTTTGTAAATGTTCGCCCAATTTACTGTAGACAATAATTGGGGAATTATAATTACAAACTGGCTGCGGAAAGAAAAGGACGTACATCTTGTCTGATAACTTGTCGATAACTATTCTCAATGGCTTCAACGTCAGCTCATGATCAGGTGGAGCACCAAACGAAAACATGAAATCACCATCCCTGCTGAACACTTTTACGTCACCAGCACCTCTATCACAAATGACAATGTTACCTTCACTTGTCACCGCCACGTCAGTTGCACGAATAAGCCCCGGGGGGGGGGGGACTCCCCATAAAAATAGACGGGGGTGCTCGACGTGAGAAATGAAATTCACCCCTAAAAGATAGCAATATGGGCGTGGCTCACAAAAAAATTACCCCTAAAAGATAGCACTCCAAAAGACAAATTTGTGCAAACTAAAGGAAATAAGAGACAAAGCTCTGCCCCATAACCTCGTCTTTAATATTCGGATGGATCAAACTCTATATCGAAGCCGTAAATACCGATTCAACTTGTGGGGTCTCATGCTCGAGGATCCAGCGCTATTTTTTCTCGGCCACAAAAATTTTGGGTCTCGGAGACCCCTAAAAGATAGCAGACCTTTGGAAGACCCCTAAGAGATAGCACTGCTTACGATTTTAACCCCTAAAAGATAGGTCGAGCACCCCCGTCTATTTTTATGGGGAGTCCCCCCCCCCCCCCGGGGAATAAGCCTCTCTTCAACAGGCCTTTCTTTGTTCCCGAGATCCAGGATTTTAGAATATTCTATACTTAAAGAAATGGGATGAGAGTGTTTTCTTTTTGTAAAAGTGTCTAGATCATGGACAGGCACTGTTCTCCCTCGGCACAAACACTCATATTTCCACACAACAAAGTTCACTTCGGCTACATTTGATATCAACTCACTTCGTTCCTCGTCTCCATTCAAGCACCAGTTCTTTACCTTTCCCAGTCCTCCAACCCGTGTAAGAGCTTCGGCTACTTGTGGTAGACTGTTGAGTTTTTCAACACAAAGCTTGCATTCCTCAGCAACAGAAACAGTCATCGCACCTATGTTCTCTAAGATAGTAGCGATGACTCGAATCTTGAGAGCTAAAACTCGGTCGGGAGGAGAGAGACTTTCATCGCTGTAGGCTTTAGTTGCTTCCCTCCTGGAGTCTTCAAATCGCTTCTTGCATTCTTTGAGGCTACGTATGGCTTCAGGGCTGAAATCGTCGAGTTGAACATCTCCTAAACGAGATAGCAATTCTTCCATTCGCCCTGAACTCACCCGCTCAAGCCGCTGCGAAGCTGCTAAAGCTACTTCTGTCTCACGCTCTTCATGACTATCATGGTCTGACTTGGACTCTAGCTGCTCGAAGAAGTGATACAAGTACGAAACTCCTCCTTCTAAGAACTCAACACTCGCCAGCAAAGTTGCTCTACTTTGTGCCTCGAGTTTATATTTGATATCGTTCAGCTCGCGACTGATCAGCTTGCCTATCTTCTGGTCTGCTACATCTCTTTCAATCAGACGCTTCGCCGCTGCGTCTCGAAGTTTGTTGAAGATTAATTGTAGACCAAAAGAAGCACAGCTAACTACAGTAGAAACAACAACCATTTTTTTAACTTGATAACAAAAGCAGTGGATATAACTAGGAGCGAGAAACGATTTTAGACTGCTAGCTCCCTACTTTCTGTGAATAACTATCAATAGTAGGTATATGGTTCTAATTCAGAGACGTTTAGGAATTTATGGTTTCGCTTCGCGGCATGGCATTCAAATTATTGGAGTGTAAGTATATCGGCCGAATCGACAGTATATCAAACAGGAACTTGTCCTAAAATATAGTTTAACGCTTCTGTTTCAGGCAATAGCTATGATAACAGTCAGTAAGTACAGTATACCCGGCAATTTATACATCACTGCACTCCCGGATAGCACTGTAGTGCTAGTGGATATTGTGCCTGGTCCAGTATTAGTATTCAACTTAGTGTCTCAATCAATATTATCCTAGAACCAATAGTATTACAATAAATATGAAATATTGATACCCCGGCACCTTTCACATATGTATTAAGGTCTGCAGGCAGCTTTATAAGTGGCTGGCATTATTAACATTTGGCCCTGTGACTCGGTGCAATTTTATGGATGAAACTTTCGTGCAACGACGTTGCGAGGAAAAACAATCACGAGAGGTGTTTAATACGGTGCAATGGCTCCGATGTTTTGTTCACTGATTCTCATGTAAGTGCCCAAGACAAAACATTTTTCTCGTAAATCCGTTAGTAATGATTGCAAATGTGAAGGCATATTCTAAACTTTATTGTCCCAAAACAAGACAGTCATGTCTCCATTTCCACCTGAGATATCTAGAACTTTGTAATGGTTATTCATTATCAAAAAGTAATGCCTTTTCAGCAATAAAGGGTATAATATGGTATAAAAATATGAGAAAGCAGTCTTAATTTCTTATTCTTAAAATATTGCCAAAAGTTAAGGGATATCCAGATTCAGTACATTTTCAACATAACAGCGTCATAATTTCAGAAATATCACAATTTCATTTTAATAACGTTGCCTTTAAAACCACTCAAGCATTGCATTTTTTTTTATTTCCCTTGGAGTAAAACTCTTAACGTGATGAAATATTTCGTACTTTGATTTTAACATATATCCACCATCATTTTAAGAACCCCTGCGTGTTTAACATAATAATAATAATAATCAACTTTATTTATAGAGGGTAGACACATAACAGTATTACAACTGAAAAACCAGTGGCCCTCCTACAATTAATATCATAAAATATAAAAACTCTGAATAACAATTACAAAATTTAATTAATTTATGAGCAAGCTAAAAGACAAACGTATCAATATTGGAACTATATGTACAGTGTATCTATATTAAAAATGGTAAAATGTGACGCCAAAGGCAGAGCTAATATTTAAATAGTAAAATGTTCTATATCCTTATAAGTATCAATAAAATATTCGAACATAGCTTTCTTGAAACTACCTAGACTAGGTTTTCTTTTTATTTCATTTGGGATCGTATTCCAGAAACGTGTAGTCGACACTACAGACGACCTGACTCTCCCTCTGTCTCCCGTTCGAATCGGGGACAGACTAGGTTTAATTTTCCGTGTCTGCTGGTTCTCTCATTAACATCAGCATTCCGCATCAGCATCTGGGACATATACGATGGACAGTCCCCGTACAGCCGTTTATATACTAATAAGGATTTATTGATTTTTGATTCATGGTAATATGGGACCCATCCTAGTATTACACGTGCCGCCTGCACGCTTCTGGAGTCTGAAGACGTTCTGAATATTCTCAACAGAGCAGGAGCTTCACACGGTTGAATCATACATCATTATCTGTTTGATCATTGCATTATAGTACAGTTTCCGCTGATCAAAAGGTAGAAAACGTCTAATTTTCCGCAGTACATCAATTCGCTGTGCTAGTTTCTTGCAGAGTTTGTCGACATGTTGGTCAAAGGTCAACTGATTGTCAATCGTTACCCCTAGCAATTTGTGCGAGCTTACTTGTTCAACTGAGTTCAGTGGAATTTAACTGTATCTGTAATGCAGAATGTTCCATTTTCTTGTCCAGTCGCTTGCCCGTGACAATCATAGATTTTGTCTTCGATTCATTAATCATCTTATTTTCTGCTGACCACTTTATGATCTCATTGATATCTTTCTGGAGTCCATCAGAGAGTGCTTGGGGAGCCGCCCTATAATCAGTTGAGTAGCTGATTGTTGTGTCGTCGGCATATATATCAACTACAGAGTGCTGCTGGTAAATCATTGATGAATATAAGGAATAAAATAGGACCCAAGATGCTGCTGTGGCACTCCCAAATTTAAAATGAGTTCAATAAGGCAATAACTACATTGTAAATTATTGTAGTTCAATTACAATAATGTGTAACATCGCTAGGTAGCGTCCAAAGTAATAATTTTATTTAGTTTATTTGATTAAAAAAGAATATTGTTTTTCTTTACCATTCGACATTGAAACTGATTTAATAAGCGTTAATGCGATTCCTGACAGTCACTGATAATATAAATTTCTTACTAATGCTTAGCAAGTATAACAGAAGTATCCAACACATGGATTACTTCTTTCTATCATAATAAAAGTGTCACTTGCTCACACTTTTGCAAGAAATGCTTCCGGCGTCTTTGACCTGCTTCTGCTTCTCCCTATATAACCTCTCGTATTTCTGCTTTTGTTTCCTTGTCTCAGACAGACTAGAAATATAAGAAAATCATGCAGAAAATGGAAATTATGGAAATATAAAAAAATGTGTAACTTACGCTACCCATAAAAAGAGATGTAGACCAAATGCATAATTTATCTGAAAAAAAGTATTTACAGCAGGCGCGGATCCAGAAAAAAATCTGAAAAATCTGACCGGTTTCCTAAATTGGAAATTGGAAATTGGAAATTTTACTGAACCCCCCTCCCCCTTAAATCTGGAAATTTTGACCGGTTTCCGTAAACCGTTTAAACCGGTCTGGATCCACGCCTGTACAGCGACGCTAAAACACTTTAAATAGAAAAATAAAGGGTTTGCCCGGGGTCTTTCATCTGGCATGTGTCTAATGCTTAATTTAAAATCATCTTAATTTTTGGTAACGTAAGTTACATTTTCCAACTTCGAATAATGTTATGACACACAAAGAATTTGATGTTCACAATAATATTTATTAGTATACGTACTGTTAGTTACCTCTACATTTCGGGCTTGTTTGCTTCAGTTTTGGAATAAGTAGTTTGGAGAAATACGGTAACGTAGGTTACAGCTCCTAAAAGCGACGTACAAGCTTTCATGCCATTGTGAGCTGAACTGAAGTATTAATTAAACATTTTGACAAACGCCAAAATATCCAAATAGTTGACACGTGAAAAGAATAAAAATGTGTACGTTTTATGGTTAACATTTTACAGTAAACAGCAACAATAAACAACATGTGACGATCGGTAATGAAAGATTAATAGATGGGAAAATGGAGCTTTGAAATTCCAACTAGCCGGTCACTGTCTTTAATAGAGGTAAAAACAGTAACAAGTGGCAAAAAGTAGCTATTTGGGTATATTTTCATAACTTGCTTTTACAATACAAAGGAATTCAAGTTTGTTAAAAATTCCAAGCGTTTGTCAGTCATAGAAGGTTAGCACTTGATGTAACTTTACTGTTACATCAGGTAGCAAACGAAAAAGGCCGTCACACTATACCATGCATGATTCCATTAAGAAGCCAATAGACCTATATCACGCCGGCATAATATTATGTAGTATTTGATTTAACGACAAAAGAAGTTTAAAATATCAAATTGGTAACATCAATAACAGTAAAAATGTAAAGTTTCGTAAAAACTGTCCATAAGCTGGAGAAGATATGAATTTTTGAAACACAGAATTTTTACAAAGAAATGTATGTGGACGGCATCGTATGGCCGTTTCCAAAAATTGATATATTCTCCAGTTTATGGACAATCTTTACATGCGTACGCTAAAAGTGCTGCGTGACAAAATATACAATGTCTTCTGCGTCTAAATGCTTCTGAGATCATTTTAACAAATAATTATACAGTCATGTTATAGATTAATTTCTAAAACTTCAGTTCTCCTTCATATTCGTGTTTTTCTACTAGATCACGTGATCTATGAAATGCTATATTTTGATTGACGAGTCATGTTTGTTTCCAAGTTTGATGGCCATGGGGGCAAATGACTTCAGTTGGAGGTATTCAAGTTTTTCTTCCAGATCACGTGAATGACGTCACATATTTTGACAGACGAGTTTGCAAGTTTGGTAGACAAAGGGCCAAATGCCTTGAAGATCTTCTACCGGGTCACGTGATCTATGATGTCACATATTTTGATTGACTGTTCATGTTTGTTGCCCCTCAAGTGTTTAATGTTTACAAGTTTGGTGGCCAAAGGGCCAAATGCCTTGGAGATATTCGCGTTTTTCTACCGGGTCACGTGATGTATGACGTCATAGTGTATTTTGATTGACGTGTCATGTTTGTTGCCCCTCAAGTGTTAATGTTTACAAGTTTGGTGGCCAAAGGGCCAAATGCCTTGGAGATATTCGCGTTTTTCTTCCAGGTCACGTGGTAGGAACTCAAATACTGGGGAAATGGTAGGACCGAAAATCCTAGGGTAGGACCTAAATTCCAAGGCAATAAAATCCCGAAATCAGGCGCAATTTCAAGAGATTCAGTCCGGCCGGACCTGTTTTCCAAGGAATTTTGGTCCGGTAGGACCAAAATCAGGTAGGACCGAAAATCCTGTTACACCGGCGCACTTTTATTTAAGAAAGTAGACTGAAAAAAGAAGCAGTGTGGTCTTAGTGAGAACCATTGCCGAGTAATCAAAGATAGATAGCTTCAACTAAAATGTAAGAAGTAATAACGTAAGTTACAAAAACAGTGAGACATACACATACGATGCTCATTCTTCTCAGTGCACGTTTCTTCCTAGTCTGTAAGTCTCTGCAAATCTACTTTCACCTACATAATTTGAAAGAAATACGAAGAAGCTCAAATATCTGCGGAGGGAACAGATATTTGATTTTGTTTTCAAAGGATTCGTCATGAGACACAGGGATGGCAATACTGTGCTGGGGGGCGGCCTTCACCTCCTCGAAACCTGGAATAGTACTGGCTATCCAAACAATGCCTTACCCTGAAACAATACAAACCCTAACCCTAAAACAATGGAATTCTTTGCCAGTGCAATCCAAATGGGGTTCAATAAAATGCCAGGTTTTGAGAGGTGAAAGCCTTCTGATGCTGGGAAGCGTGCAATCGTGTTTTCAGGTTTCTATACGTTTGTCTGTAAATTTTCCCGCGGACTTTGACTCTTGTTAGTACAGACAAATGCATGGAAAATTGAAAGCACGACTACACGATTCCCAGTACAGCTACATCGCTCAAGTTTTGACCAGTTAATCTTTTACCTGGTATCTTAAGTTTGCAGACTGTAAATATTTCAGAAATTCAATTTTACGGAAATTATTTGGCATACCCATACAAACACCGTATTTCGCGCCATGTTTGCACCCCTTTCAAAATGTCGGAAATAACCGCGAACTGTTCTATTGCATCGTGTAATAGAGTACCGAAGTGATGACGTCATAAATAAAAAAATTTCCCTTTAACAACATTTGACCACAGTTGCAGAAAGAACACGATAAAAGAACATTACATAGCAAAAATGAGGTGAATAAGATGAAAAGCGGCCGAGATATGGGCATTGGAATATATAATATTCTTTAACAAAACAATGTATTTTTGTCCTGGTTCCTAAGTTTATGAACCAGTACAAAAATACAGTGATTTGTTAAAGAAAAGTATATATTCCAATGCCCATATCTCAGCTGCTTTTCATCGTATACACCTCATTTTTGGTATGTAATGTTCTTTTATATTGCTCTTTCTGAATCAGTGGTCCAAACATTCTACATCTAAATTTTGCAAATTTGTGACGTCACACTTCGGTACTCTATACCCTCGTGTAACAGTAACGCATAAAAGGTTTTATAAGCCAACCATGACATCGTGTAACTTTAATTCTTTTTACATGAAAGCGACCCGATGGCTCACCCCTCTCCCCTGTGTGGGTTTTCTAGTTTTTTACCTTTCTTGAAGATCATCTTATAATCCTAACATATATAGTTCTGTATAGTATACTGTACTTTATTACTTATGGACAAATCGTTCTGTAGAGGGCTGAACAGATCAGTTAAAAGGAAACAAATTTGCTAATATTTCAATCTCCATCTGAAGTAGGATAGAAATTATCAATGCTCAAATAAGCACGTGCAGGTAGTTTCAATCCCTGTTAATTTCTGGTCTTGAAACGTTTGGATACCAACAGCCAGTTATCACTTCCAAATAAAGATTGGTACCTCGGCAATTAATATTAATAAACCAGACCTTTCAAGACAATGAATCTACTTTTGGTTTTATTCTCCACTAACATTTGCGCAATATCTCGCAACTGTTTTATTCTCGCAAGAGATAATACCGGTTTTATTCTCCACTAACTATTGCGCAATATCTCGCAAGTTTTTATTTTCCACGTACTATTGTGCACACAAGAGATAACACCAGTTTTATTCTCCACTAACTATTGCGCAATATCTCGCAAGTTTTTATACTCCACGTGCTATTGTGCGATTCACCCTTCTCGCACAGCGGCCATGTCGGATAGAAACAATAGATTTTGCGTGGGTGGCCTCGCACTGAGCAGATTCAGAACGAGTTTAGCCCGCGAAAACAAAGGTTTTTATTCTCCTGGGACTCAACATGGCCGCCGCGTGAGAAGGGTGAATTAGCCGACAAGGCGACAAGATAAATTATTCTCCACAACACAAGAGATAACTATTGCGCAATGTCTCAAAGCAGAAACCGGTTTTATTCTCCAACTTTTCAGCCGTCATCTCTAGAAATAACACCGATTTTATTCTCTCCACTAACTATTGCGCAATATGTCACAAGTTCTCCACTAACTATTGCATAATATATCACAAGAGATAACAGCGGTTGTATTCTCCACTAACTATGGTCAACTTTGGTGTTTCTTCGCGGTTGAACGGGTTCATTAGCGAAGAAATCAGTTCTTCACGATTACGCATACAAGCGGGCGCAGGTGCGTTGAATTCCTCAATGGAATGTGCGCACTGGCAGGTATAAAAGCTATTAGTATATACCACACCAGTGAATATGACTTTTCGCACGCTCTGATTGGCTACTCAAACAGTGAATATGATTTCATATTCACCTCCGAGCGAAGCAGCGATCACTTCGCGCGAGTTTTTGTCCATTTGACAGAAAATAAAACTCGCCGAAGCGGCTCGGTAAATATCCACCACTATTCACCTCCACTTCAGTGAATAATTGTTAAGTGTGAGCTCGAGGCTGATGCAAGCATCTTAGTGTCGCTCGCAGCACAGCTCACACTGATAGAACGTTCAATATAATAGTGTAATATATTGAGTCGATTTTATTATTTTGTTTTTATGTAGAAGTGTTCCAGAGTGGAATATGGCGGGATAATTGTACAACCTAGTACTCTGGCACAGGCATACAGGATCAAATAACTGCTTTGCAGTGTTTTATTGTGAATTCTTTGATGCCAACTACAGTCGACAAATACATATTGGGATTCAAAAGGTGGAAGGAACTCGGGCTGAGTCCAAGAACGGAGTGGTGTTTTCCCGGCGCAACCCCTCGCTGTACCATGTTATCTACAACATTTATCAGGCAGCAACACTTTTAGTTCTCTAGATCATGCATTTTATAGCATCAATTGGGCACATAGTATGGCAGGCATTACTAGTCCTACCGATCATATTATTGTAAAACTAGCGAGAGAAGCTGCAAATCTGAATGACACCAAAACTTGTCAGGTAAGCGCGAACCGATCCAGAAACATGCTGGCAACCAAGCTATACTACCTGATTTACGCGTTACCGCAATGATCATAGTCATTTATTCTACTGTAAGAACCCAAGTACGGAATATTTTAAAACAGTTCACAAACATTGATAACATTGGCCTACATAGCTTACGTATATCATGGGGAAACCGATGCAGCTGAGGCAAACGTCCCAGACAGAGTGTGGGGAGCACATGGGGGTTGGAGATCGACCGCAAGAGAAGGTTACGTGAAGGCTACCTTAGAAAAGAAACTTGTAGTAACCAGAGCGCTTAACGTGTGAAATCATGTATACATATATAAACTACGTGGTATATTAAACTGGTCTCGCCCGGCTGACCCATCTGAACAATTTAAATACCACAGAGCCGGGGTTTTCCTCCTTTAGCTTAACGTCAATGTTACTGTTGTCATAGACACAGTTGAATATCACATATCTGTAATAGTGGTAATAAAGACGGTGAGCCGCTGCCTCTGAGCGCGCAAGCCTACAGTTATATCAACCACTTACACTATGTAATGCTGTAGTTAAAGGGGCTGTGTCACGGTAAGACTTTACACCGGAAAGAGCTATTTCCACCGATTTTGATATGAACTAATGAACCTCTCGGCCATGTGGGATGCTTAAAATGAAAGCAAATATGCAAAAATGACTAACAAATAGTGTATATATAAACAGTTACCAGGGAATATATTGAAAATCCTTTCAATGAAGCATTGAGGGAGGGAAGTTTAACTGTTTGTATCCAATTAACAGCCACTAAACGAGCGATTACTCGATACATGCGCAGTACCATGACATAGCCCCTTTAAAAGAGTCAGTTCATCAAGATGTCTGGGCGTGACCATTGCTAGTAACCTGAAGTGGACTGAGCACGTACAAAGTATCTCAAAACGTTTTGTAAGGAAACTGAATCTATTGAAATCCATGCACTTCCTCGCATGACAAATGCTAGATGACTTCTATAATAAAGTAGTCTTTCCTAGTGTAACATAAGGTCTCATAGTGTGGGGAAATTGTAACTGCACCCTCTTTCAAGATTTAGAAAGAATGCATGACCAAATACAAGTAAATAAGCGCAGAAAAAAGTTAGCGGCAACAAATAGTAGATATGTTAGTAGATCGGCATTTAGAACAGATAGTTTTATAGGTTCTAATGCGATCAGGGTCAAAAGTGGAAAGCAAAAGCGCAAGATAGTGAGCTCGTAGCAATGTTTTGAAAGACGAAATTGAACTACAGGACTTAATATTTAAAGGCAGCGAGTTCCATAGAATAACTATGCGATTAAAGAAAGAATCCCTATAAGTAGATGTTTTGCATGGGTTAAGCTTGTAGTCTGAACCAGTAGTGCTTCTTGTAGATCTTGATGAAAGCGAGCATGGAGTTACATTACTAGATAGATCAGTATTGTTAAGCTAATAAGGCGACACTTAAACAAATATATGAGGTCTAGATATTCTAGCCAGTATGAAAGTGGCAGTAGATTAAGTTTAAGTAGCCTATCTTTATAGGGTAAGTCTACTTTTAACATGAATGTTAAATTATTAACATCATATGCAGAATATAACTGTAAATATTATAATTATACTTTTCTACTTTTAAATTTTTAGCTAGACACGACCACATCAACACTCAGTGCTGCGTTTAAACTTATTGCGTTTCAATAAAGGTTATTAATTAATTGATTGATTGATTGATGCATGTTCAACCCCCAAGATTTCGCTGTGACTAGACTGGTGGTTTTTTTTGGTTACGCTAATTTAGGTGACGTCAACTAAATATTTAACTAATTTAGTTAAATTTATCTAAATCGTCAACATCGTAGTTGGAGCCACCCAGACAACACAATAGACATCACCTAGATCTCTTATACACTGTACCATATATGAGTGAATCACATGACCCAGACAACACAATAGACATCACCTAGTTCTCTTATACACTGTACCATATATGAGTGAATCACATGACCCAGACAACACAATAGACATCACCTAGATCTCTTATACACTGTACCATATATGAGTGAATCACATGACCCAGACAACACAATAGACATCACCTAGATCTCTTATACACTGTACCATATATGAGTGAATCACATGACCCAGACAACACAATAGACATCACCTAGATCTCTTATACACTGTACCATATATGAGTGAATCACATGACCCAGACAACACAATAGACATCACCTAGATCTCTTATACACTGTACCATATATGAGTGAATCACATGACCCAGACAACACAATAGACATCACCTAGATCTCTTGACCGCTATACACTGTACCATATATGAGTGAATCACATGACCCAGACAACACAAGAGACATCACCTAGATCTCTTGACCGCTATACACTGTACCATATATGAGTGAATCACATGACCCAAACAACACAATAGACATTGTTTAGATCTCTTATACACTGTACCATATATGAGTGAATCACATGAACCAGACAACACAATAGACATCACCTAGATCTCTTGACTATACACTGTACCATATATGAGTGAATCACATGACCCAGACAACACAATAGACATCACCTAGATCTCTTGACTATACACTGTACCATATATGAGTGAATCACATGAACCAGACAACACAATAGACATCACTTAGATCTCTTATACACTGTACCATATATGAGTGAATCACATGACCCAGACAACACAATAGACATCACCTAGATCTCTTATACACTGTACCATATATGAGTGAATCACATGACCCAGACAACACAATAGACATCACCTAGATCTCTTGACTATACACTGTACCATATATGAGTGAATCACATGAACCAGACAACACAATAGACATCACCTAGATCTCTTATACACTGTACCATATATGAGTGAATCACATGACCCAGACAACACAATAGACATCACCTAGATCTCTTGACTATACACTGTACCATATATGAGTGAATCACATGAACCAGACAACACAATTAATAGACATCACTTAGATCTCTTATACACTGTACCATATATGAGTGAATCACATGACCCAGACAACACAATAGACATCACCTAGATCTCTTATACACTGTACCATATATGAGTGAATCACATGACTCAGACAACACAATAGACATCACCTAGATCTCTTATACACTGTACCATATATGAGTGAATCACATGACCCAGACAACACAATAGACATCACCTAGATCTCTTATACACTGTACCATATATGAGTGAATCACATGACCCAGACAATTACACAATAGACATCACCTACATTGTAGATCTATATCTCTTATACACTGTACCATATATGAGTGAATCACATGACCCAGACAACACAATAGACATCACCTAGATCTCTTATACACTGTACCATATATGAGTGAATCACATGACCCAGACAATTACACAATAGACATCACCTACATTGTAGATCTATATCTCTTATACACTGTACCATATATGAGTGAATCACATGACCCAGACAACACAATAGACATCACCTAGATCTCTTATACACTGTACCATATATGAGTGAATCACATGACCCAGACAACACAATAGACATCACCTAGATCTCTTATACACTGTACCATATATGAGTGAATCACATGACCCAGACAACACAATAGACATCACCTAGATCTCTTATACACTGTACCATATATGAGTGAATCACATGACCCAGACAACACAATAGACATCACCTAGATCTTTTATACACTGTACCATATATGAGTGAATCACATGACCCAGACAACACAATAGACATCACCTAGATCTCTTATACACTGTACCATATATGAGTGAATCACATGACACAGACAACACAATAGACATCACCTAGATCTCTTGACCGCTATACACTGTACCATATATGAGTGAATCACATGATCCAGACAACACAAGAGACCATCACCTACATATCTTGACTATACACTGTACTATATATGAGTGAATCACATGACCCAGACAACACAATAGACATCACCTAGATCTCTTATACACTGTACCATATATGAGTGAATCACATGACCCAGACAACACAATAGACATCACCTAGATCTCTTGACTATACACTGTACCATATATGAGTGAATCACATGAACCAGACAACACAATAGACATCACCTAGATCTCTTATACACTGTACCATATATGAGTGAATCACATGACCCAGACAACACAATAGACATCACCTAGATCTCTTGACTATACACTGTACCATATATGAGTGAATCACATGAACCAGACAACACAATAGACATCACTTAGATCTCTTATACACTGTACTATATATGAGTGAATCACATGACCCAGACAACACAATAGACATCACCTAGATCTCTTATACACTGTACCATATATGAGTGAATCACATGACCCAGACAACACAATAGACATCACCTACATTGTAGATCTCTTATACACTGTACCATATATGAGTGAATCACATGACCCAGACAACACAATAGACATCACCTAGATCTCTTATACACTGTACCATATATGAGTGAATCACATGACCCAGACAACACAATAGACATCACCTAGATCTCTTATACACTGTACCATATATGAGTGAATCACATGACCCTGACAACACAATAGACATCACCTAGATCTCTTATACACTGTACCATATATGAGTGAATCACATGACCCAGACAACACAATAGACATCACCTAGATCTCTTATACACTGTACCATATATGAGTGAATCACATGACACAGACAACACAATAGACATCACCTAGATCTCTTGACCGCTATACACTGTACCATATATGAGTGAATCACATGACCCAGACAACACAAGAGACATCACCTAGATCTCTTGACCGCTATACACTGTACCATATATGAGTGAATCACATGACCCAAACAACACAATAGACATTGTTTAGATCTCTTATACACTGTACCATATATGAGTGAATCACATGAACCAGACAACACAATAGACATCACCTAGATCTCTTGACTATACACTGTACCATATATGAGTGAATCACATGACCCAGACAACACAATAGACATCACCTAGATCTCTTGACTATACACTGTACCATATATGAGTGAATCACATGAACCAGACAACACAATAGACATCACTTAGATCTCTTATACACTGTACCATATATGAGTGAATCACATGACCCAGACAACACAATAGACATCACCTAGATCTCTTATACACTGTACCATATATGAGTGAATCACATGACCCAGACAACACAATAGACATCACCTAGATCTCTTGACTATACACTGTACCATATATGAGTGAATCACATGAACCAGACAACACAATAGACATCACCTAGATCTCTTATACACTGTACCATATATGAGTGAATCACATGACCCAGACAACACAATAGACATCACCTAGATCTCTTGACTATACACTGTACCATATATGAGTGAATCACATGAACCAGACAACACAATTAATAGACATCACTTAGATCTCTTATACACTGTACCATATATGAGTGAATCACATGACCCAGACAACACAATAGACATCACCTAGATCTCTTATACACTGTACCATATATGAGTGAATCACATGACTCAGACAACACAATAGACATCACCTAGATCTCTTATACACTGTACCATATATGAGTGAATCACATGACCCAGACAACACAATAGACATCACCTAGATCTCTTATACACTGTACCATATATGAGTGAATCACATGACCCAGACAATTACACAATAGACATCACCTACATTGTAGATCTATATCTCTTATACACTGTACCATATATGAGTGAATCACATGACCCAGACAACACAATAGACATCACCTAGATCTCTTATACACTGTACCATATATGAGTGAATCACATGACCCAGACAACACAATAGACATCACCTAGATCTCTTATACACTGTACCATATATGAGTGAATCACATGACCCAGACAACACAATAGACATCACCTAGATCTCTTATACACTGTACCATATATGAGTGAATCACATGACCCAGACAACACAATAGACATCACCTAGATCTTTTATACACTGTACCATATATGAGTGAATCACATGACCCAGACAACACAATAGACATCACCTAGATCTCTTATACACTGTACCATATATGAGTGAATCACATGACACAGACAACACAATAGACATCACCTAGATCTCTTGACCGCTATACACTGTACCATATATGAGTGAATCACATGATCCAGACAACACAAGAGACCATCACCTACATATCTTGACTATACACTGTACCATATATGAGTGAATCACATGACCCAGACAACACAATAGACATCACCTAGATCTCTTATACACTGTACCATATATGAGTGAATCACATGACACAGACAACACAATAGACATCACCTAGATCTCTTGACCGCTATACACTGTACCATATATGAGTGAATCACATGACCCAGACAACACAAGAGACATCACCTAGATCTCTTGACCGCTATACACTGTACCATATATGAGTGAATCACATGACCCAAACAACACAATAGACATTGTTTAGATCTCTTATACACTGTACCATATATGAGTGAATCACATGAACCAGACAACACAATAGACATCACCTAGATCTCTTGACTATACACTGTACCATATATGAGTGAATCACATGACCCAGACAACACAATAGACATCACCTAGATCTCTTGACTATACACTGTACCATATATGAGTGAATCACATGAACCAGACAACACAATAGACATCACTTAGATCTCTTATACACTGTACCATATATGAGTGAATCACATGACCCAGACAACACAATAGACATCACCTAGATCTCTTATACACTGTACCATATATGAGTGAATCACATGACCCAGACAACACAATAGACATCACCTAGATCTCTTGACTATACACTGTACCATATATGAGTGAATCACATGAACCAGACAACACAATAGACATCACCTAGATCTCTTATACACTGTACCATATATGAGTGAATCACATGACCCAGACAACACAATAGACATCACCTAGATCTCTTGACTATACACTGTACCATATATGAGTGAATCACATGAACCAGACAACACAATTAATAGACATCACTTAGATCTCTTATACACTGTACCATATATGAGTGAATCACATGACCCAGACAACACAATAGACATCACCTAGATCTCTTATACACTGTACCATATATGAGTGAATCACATGACTCAGACAACACAATAGACATCACCTAGATCTCTTATACACTGTACCATATATGAGTGAATCACATGACCCAGACAACACAATAGACATCACCTAGATCTCTTATACACTGTACCATATATGAGTGAATCACATGACCCAGACAATTACACAATAGACATCACCTACATTGTAGATCTATATCTCTTATACACTGTACCATATATGAGTGAATCACATGACCCAGACAACACAATAGACATCACCTAGATCTCTTATACACTGTACCATATATGAGTGAATCACATGACCCAGACAACACAATAGACATCACCTAGATCTCTTATACACTGTACCATATATGAGTGAATCACATGACCCAGACAACACAATAGACATCACCTAGATCTCTTATACACTGTACCATATATGAGTGAATCACATGACCCAGACAACACAATAGACATCACCTAGATCTTTTATACACTGTACCATATATGAGTGAATCACATGACCCAGACAACACAATAGACATCACCTAGATCTCTTATACACTGTACCATATATGAGTGAATCACATGACACAGACAACACAATAGACATCACCTAGATCTCTTGACCGCTATACACTGTACCATATATGAGTGAATCACATGATCCAGACAACACAAGAGACCATCACCTACATATCTTGACTATACACTGTACTATATATGAGTGAATCACATGACCCAGACAACACAATAGACATCACCTAGATCTCTTATACACTGTACCATATATGAGTGAATCACATGACCCAGACAACACAATAGACATCACCTAGATCTCTTGACTATACACTGTACCATATATGAGTGAATCACATGAACCAGACAACACAATAGACATCACCTAGATCTCTTATACACTGTACCATATATGAGTGAATCACATGACCCAGACAACACAATAGACATCACCTAGATCTCTTGACTATACACTGTACCATATATGAGTGAATCACATGAACCAGACAACACAATAGACATCACTTAGATCTCTTATACACTGTACTATATATGAGTGAATCACATGACCCAGACAACACAATAGACATCACCTAGATCTCTTATACACTGTACCATATATGAGTGAATCACATGACCCAGACAACACAATAGACATCACCTACATTGTAGATCTCTTATACACTGTACCATATATGAGTGAATCACATGACCCAGACAACACAATAGACATCATCTAGATCTCTTATACACTGTACCATATATGAGTGAATCACATGACCCAGACAACACAATAGACATCACCTAGATCTCTTATACACTGTACCATATATGAGTGAATCACATGACCCAGACAACACAATAGACATCACCTAGATCTCTTATACACTGTACCATATATGAGTGAATCACATGACCCAGACAACACAATAGACATCACCTAGATCTCTTATACACTGTACCATATATGAGTGAATCACATGACACAGACAACACAATAGACATCACCTAGATCTCTTGACCGCTATACACTGTACCATATATGAGTGAATCACATGACCCAAACAACACAATAGACATTGTTTAGATCTCTTATACACTGTACCATATATGAGTGAATCACATGACCCAGACAACACAATAGACATCACCTAGATCTCTTATACACTGTACCATATATGAGTGAATCACATGACCCAGACAACACAATAGACATCACCTAGATCTCTTATACACTGTACCATATATGAGTGAATCACATGACACAGACAACACAATAGACATCACCTAGATCTCTTGACTATACACTGCTGTACCCGTACCAGAGTAGTGCACAACGGCCCAGACAACACCTTTTGAAAATGACTACATATTAATTTACTTTCTCAAAATAACAAATAGCTATTATAATTGAAGGTTAATTTAGAAAAGTATTTTTCTAACTCCTCTACTATATATTATTTCATCATCTGAGAAAAAAATCAGTCTAATTGCAACTAAAGTAGCTCGGGTCGTACTAGCACGAGGAAGTACGTTAACTACACAAACATGTACGTTAGCTTTCCTGTTGTTTTATTGAGAACAGCAATACTACCCTCTGGAGTCACTGCTAAACTACAGAAAAAAATAAACTGTAGCTCTTCAGTAACTTTGACTGAACGTACATGTGATCCGTCACATGTATAAATCTCCAACATGCCAACGCCATCGCGCGTAATAGTGTTGACAACTATCTGCTTGGAGTGAGGGTTATGTACAACTGCATATGGTCCATCATCACAATTCACTTTGATTTCGTTGATCAGCTGACCATCCTCACTGAATACAAAGATGGCATTTTTCTCTGGACAAGTCATCAACACACGTCCATCATCAGTTGTTGTCATGTCCCATATTGTCATATCCTCGGACACACCTGACAGTTTAAATGACTTGTGAATGATTTCCCCACCGCCCAGCTCAATGACACCGATGAACACTGATCGGAATGAATTACAAACTAGTAGATTTCCATGACTGTTAAGAGCTATATGGTAAACATAATTTCGACTTAGTGTTTCATTAATTGTTTTAATGGTTTGTAAATATTCGCCCAATTTACTGTAGACAAATATAAGTGAGCGTTCAGCCGAATAATCTACATATAGTGCATACATCTTGCCTGATGCATTGTCGATAGTTATTTTTAACAGATGCAAATCGATCCAGTTATGCTCAGGTCGAACGAATTCACCAAACGAAAAGATGAAATTACCATCCCTACTAAACACTTTTACTTGATTATTAACATCTTTATCACAAATGACAATGTTACCTTCACTTGTCACCGCCATGTCGATTGCACCAATTAGCCTCTCTTCAACAGGCCTTTCTTTGTTCTTGAGATCCAGGATTTTAGAATATTCTTCGCATAAAGAAATGGGATGAGATAGTTTTCTTTTGGCAAAAGTGCCTAGATCATGGACAGGCACTGTTCTCCCTCGGCACAAACACTCATATTTCCACACAACAAAGTTCACTTCGGCTACATTTGATACTAACTCACTTCGTTCCTCGTCTGCATTCAAGAACCAATTCTTTACCTTCCCCAGTCCTCCAACCCGTTTAAGAGCTTTGGCTACTTGCGATAGACTGTTGAGGTTTTCAACAGAAAGCTTGCATTCCTCGGCAACAGAAACACTCATTCTGTCTATGTTCTCTAAGATAGTAGCGATGACTCTAATTTTGAGAGCTAAAACTCGATCGGAAGGCGAGAGACTTTCATCGCTGTAGGCTTCGGTTGCCTTCCTCCTGGAATCTTTAAATCTTTCCTTGCATTCTTTAAGATCACTTAAAGCTTCAGGGCTTAAATCGTCGAGCCCAACATCTCCTAACTGAGATAGCAATTCTTCCATTCGTCCTGAACTCACCCGCTCAAGCCGCTGCGAAGCTGCTAAAGCTACTTCTGTCTCACGCTCTTCTACCCTGGTTTCCAGAGGTTAAATGTTTTGCCTTTTGTTGGTAAATTCGGTGGGCACGCGGAAGGCAAAACAAATTCAACCTCTGGGCCAGGTCTGTTTGAATCTCGTTTTCATGCAGAATAGTGCGTCAGCAAAAAAGGTCTAGATTTTGATTGGCTAAGAGCAGCGCAAGTTATATTTGAAAATTGAAAGACCAGTGAAAAAAGTTGAAACACCAATTCAAATTACACTACCTTTTCACAAAGTCTCGAAACCAAAGATTCTAACGTTAAATGTAATCTAACTTTGTACACACGTATTTCTTGCACGTAGTTGATAAAGAAAACTGCAGAGAAAGGGGAAGTTTCGGGTGAAAAGTTTTCAATTTTAGTTCGCGCGCGCTGCTGACGCAATCATCACTGCACGCCATTTCGAACATCAAGCGCGCGCTCAACGTGGGCGGTTTTGGACACGTGATGGGTATTATCCAATTACAGGTTGTTGTGAGCGTTAGCCAATGGCTATCGGTCTCCATATTTTGGATGAATAAATTAAGTTCAAACAGACCTGGCCCAGAGGTTAAATTCGCCAGGGATCCTCGCCAACGCTATTTACCAACAAAGGGCAAAACATTTAACCTCTGGAACCCAGGGTAACGCTCTTCCCGACTATCGTCTGACTTGGACTCTAGCTGCTTGAAGAAATGATACAAGTACACCACTCCTCCTTTTAAGAACTCAACACTCGACAGCAAACTTGCTCTACTCTGTGCCTCGAGTTTAAATTTGATATCGTTCAGCTCGCGGCTGATCAGCTTGCCTATCTTCTGGTCTGCTACATCTCTTTCACTCAGACGCTTCGCCGCTGCGTCTCGAAGTTTGTTGAAGATTAATTGTAGACCCAAAGAAGCACAACTAATTACAGTGGAAATTACAACAACCATTTTTTCACTTGTTGACAAAATCAGTGGATATGACGAGGAGCGATTTCGTACTTTATTTATTTAAAAACACGGAGAATTCTAACAGATACAATCTGATTTCCATAGAAGCCGTGTGGTAAAAAATATTCTAATTACAAAATTGCGATATATCTAGGCTAAGCTAATATATTATAATTATGTTTTATTTACAATTTTTCTGGGTCATAAATGATTTAAATAATTATAAAAGATATCCTATCAAATGATAACTACTAGATAAATAAATAAATAATTACATTAGTCACTAAGGAGAGTGGTGGTCGCAACTTGTTTCTTAAAAGAAACAAGAGACTTTGTTTCGCGTAGTTTGGCTGGAAGCCCATTCCATAATTTTGCACCATTGTATGATAAACTTTTTTTCAGGAATTCAGTTCTTGGTTGAGGGAGGCAAAGTTTTGTGTCAGATCCTCTTAAATTATAATGAGTCGAGTTTCCAACTGTTGTAAATAACTCGGTAAGGCCTGTTGGCGCGAAATTATTTCGGATTTTGTGCATAGTGACCGCTTTGCGTTTAGCCCTTCGTTCATCTAGTTTATCCCATCCTAGGGTATCTAAAAGTAACCTGGAGGTCGTATTATAGTCTGCTCTAAGAATTAGTCTAGCGGCTCTGTTTTGAATAAAAGGCATTAGACCGCCAGCAGCTCCCTACTTTCTCTGAAGTCGGGAAACTATCTCAGTAGGAATCGTATGGTTCTACTTCAGAGACGTTTAGGAATAGGCCTTTTGCAACAGACGGTCACGTGACTTGTTGGCCCATAGCAACGCCATACTGGGTTGCAAGCTAACCAGTTCTCCCTTGACAACCAACAGAGCTTGACTGAGCCGTGGTATCATAGCTGGACTTCGAAGCGTTTTTCCGTCTTACTTACTAAATTCATCTCGAAATAAGTCTTATACAGAACAAAAGTAAAGGTTTTTCTTTACTTTTGATCCGGTATTTTGTCAAATATGCGGCGCAAAATAGAGTTTGGACGCTCAAACGAACTCACCTCGAATCTCAGGCATGGCAAACATGGCGGCCGCTAAACACAACTTAGTGAACTCTTTCGATTGCTTGTTTTAATGCTAGTGAATAATCGGTCAAACACAATAAGCTTTTGCTCAGGACTCCAAAGAATATTGGGATGAATACTGTTTACTCTAGGCGCTCGTACATGTACTTAAAAAAAATCCTGTGTTTATATAACTTTAATTAAGCTACGAAAATATTCATAAATGTTGTATTATTTAAATGTTCGTTCGCCCTTTGCCTTAACTTAGAAAAGGACAGGATATGGCTAGCTACATGTACTTGAGGAGATGCAGAAATTATCTTAGAATATTATTTTAGTTTGATACTGAATCTGTGGGTGTTACATATCCAGTTTTGAAGCAAAGAAAAATATCAGGACTTTGATAAGTTTTATATATCCCTACTTAGTCATTGGAGAGAATGTTATATATTTTGTTTCTTATTTTGCTATTAGCCAGTAACAGGCATACATTATTAACCACTCGCTATACAATTTTAATATTATTAAAGGAACACTGTCAATTAACCCAAAAATGATAAACATTCTCATGACTAAAGACAAAAATATGAGAAACCTCTGCTCGCAGGGTACAAAAATATCTACTCAGATTACCAGAGTATGCAGTGTACTAGCCGAGAAAATTTGAGACAATTTTGATAAAGGATGGCAAAGATTTGAGTGGATGAAAAATACTGCTTTTAAGAGAAATTTAGAGCAACTTGAAATATGTTCACTGTAACCGAAATGAAGTTTATAGAGGCCCGGTTATTAGGGGGAGGTGGGGTGCTGTTATCCCTATATTTTTCAGGATAGTTAATCACTTATCCCCGAGATGCAGATGGCTGTTATCGATTAGCCTGATGGACTTTGGTTATCCCTTATCCCTACTGTTTTCTGGTTTGTTATCCCTTATCCCAGTCATTATTTTGCTAGTTATCCCTTATCCCCAATACCCCTAACCAGGCCTCTTTATATAATTAGCTTTTGTAATCCACTTTGTCATCCTTTATTGAAAAATTTTGAAAACCATATCCGGGAATTCACATAGTATTACTCTTCGAATTCAGGGTGTTATTTTTTGTAATTTTGTTTTAAAGAAACTTGAAGATTCAATTCCAATGACAGTGCCCCTTTGACACCACTAGACCATGTAAAAATATATATTAGATTAATAAACACTATCAGACCCTAATTCCTTAATTTTTTGGTTTTATATGCCTTGCTTCTTCCTGGGGGTACTCCCATATATGGACTATACGGGGATGATCCACTGGACAGGGTATGGTTTTTCGAGTTTCTGGTCTTATTTAGATGGGGTATCCATTTTCACATTGACAGATCTTGAACAGGGTATGGTATTTATCACTTTTGACATGACATTTATCTGATGTAAACATCATACTCATTACCAGATATCGATTTGTAATCAGTTTATCCCTGACCTCTAAATAAAACAGTCGACTTTATAGACACTTCTTGTGGATTCTTGTCGTATTTTCGTCTTATAGAAGGGTATAAAATTTTAACACTTTGTCTAGTTGAACAAGGTATGGAAATTTGAGGTTTTTGTCTTAAACAGGGTAAGGGTTTCAGAGCCCCAGCGGCACACCATTACCCAACTTTGGGTAGAGTACCTCCTCCCCCCCCTCCCCGGGCCCTGACTGTATGAAGTATAATGATTGATATCCAGATTAACGATGCCTAATTTGCACTTAAAGAAAAACACCAAGTCTAAGTATTCCAGCCAGTTAAGATTAATTAATTTAATAATTAGATTAAATAAAATAAATTAAATTCTTAAGTTCTTTATCATTTTCTAGCATGTCACTTTTTGAAACATTAGAGTTGATGTATTTGCTGCAGGAAGCTTACAAGGTGTTTAATAAGTTCTCAATATTTCATGTCACCACACCAAACATAGGAAAAATATAGTTGAGAAAAACTGACTCCCTCTTTAATATTAAAGAAAAAGAGCTAGCCAGAAAAAAATACCGATTTACAGGTGCCAGAGCACTAACTGATTGCTATATGGTTAATTATAGACACATGATAACACAAGACCAGTTCTTCAAAGTTAAATATTTTATTTATTTTTCATTTTTTCTGTCTAGAACTTTCACAGTGCACTACAGACAGGGCTTCTGACAGGGTGCGGGAAAAAAAGTCAAATTGTGCGGGATTTTGGGGGCATATTGTGCGGGGAAAAACGCCGATTGTGCGGGAATTGTGCGGGATTTTTTTCGGTAAAAAACGCCGATTGTGCGGGATTTTTTCGCGCGGGATCATTGGGGGCATATTGCGCGGTAAAAAACGCCGATTTTGCGGGATTTTTTCGGCGTGATTTCCGTAATTTAAAGGAAGTAACATGTTTAAGCACTGTGTCTGTTGGTGATCCGGGGTACTTTGCACGCTACTGTAAATGTAACCATGTGACGGTGGAAGGAGAGTGAGTGGGATTAGTGCGTCCATTTGTCGCGGACAAAACACGATCCTTGATGGAGGCATATTAACAAAATACACATATGCGATTGCTCAAAATAATAGATGCAATGTATCTTTCCATTTCCGTTTTATTGTCTCGTAATGTCACAAACAGACGTAGGAACTTTTACAGCCTCTACAGAAAAAGAGGCGTCAATGTCAACAATGAGCAAATAAACAGCAGTTGCAAAATTCTGGGGGAGAGTTTTCTGAATGATTGATTGATAATAATTACTTCCCTCAGGAACACCTTGAAAAATATTGAAATTCATCTCCTACAGTATAATTAGTTCTAGTAGATAGATGAACACATCACTAAGTTTAACGACAAATACCCGAGTAATGTACTATTTCAGGATGTCTTCCTGCTTTTTCTCAGATGCTTGTAAACATTCTCCACTTCTTCATGCTTAGGAAAGGAGAAGGGTCCGACGCCGACGATGGCAACCGGTCCATAGACTACGCAGAGCTGATAGCAAGTGTCAATGTCATCACGTGTTGGCCAGTCATACACTCGTGCTCCTACAGAATGGAGGAACTTGAACTTGATTCGGGCTTCGTCTCCGTGCTCTAGTGCTCTTCCAAAGTAGATCGATCGCTTGCCTGTATACTCTACGGCATAGTACTCCCCGATTACAATTTCAGGAGCGTCGATACGGCGGATTTCGTGATCATGCAGTTCGAGGATCATGTGTTTTCTGAAGCTACAAATGCTCTCGATAGACACAGATGCAGTTTCCAGCAGCAAACACCTCGCATACATACATACGAATACTCCACAGTCAAATGCATTCTCCTGCTGTGAAAGGTCATCAGGTGAATTACAGGAGAAGTGCCACTCTTTCATGTCAAGATCACTATCCAGTTCCTTTAACATGCCCCACAGTTTTGTGATCGCACTTTGGACAGTTGGCTTAACAAAATCACCGGCCCTGCTGTCCAAAGCAACGACTTTCTTTTCTACAGGTAGAACCACAAGGAGAAACCAATGCTTGGAGCTGCTAGGGTTGCATAGAATCAAAACGACATCTTGCTCAAGAATCGCAGCTTTGCCCTTCAAGACATCTTTAGTCGCCCTCTTCCCAATTCCAGTCTCAAACTTCTCCCACTCGATGACTTCAGCTTTAGTTTCTGTCGATGTTTCCTTCAGGAGATTTAAATACTCGTGTATCACAAAGTTGTTTAGGTAGTTTTCTTCATCGATGGGCTTGCCGCCAAGAAGCGCCTCAAGGTCTTGCTTGTCTATCATGCTGCTGTTGCACTCAACTGTTCCATCAATTAAACAACTTAAGATGGGTCCCTTGTGGGCTGGGAAGTTACAGGTGGCTTGATGTTGTCGGATCTTTGGTGCTGTTGTTTCATCGAGCCCAAAGTGTACATTGGGCTTAGGAGGAGGCTGGGAGACAGCAGGGACATGACAATCTGTTTTATTGTCGGTATGTGGTTTGCTGAAGAAGCTCTTGAGAGATGAGCGAAAGGTTTTGCCGGCTACCTCTTTGCCCTTTTTGGTTGTTACATCGGCCTTTACCTCAACTTTACGTTTCTTTGCAGGAATGGTTCCTTTCTCTTTCTGTGCTGCAGGAATGGTTCCTTTCTCTTTCTGTGCTGCGGGAGTGGTTTCTTTCTTATCATTCTCATAGATAGCAGGTCGTTTGGTTGCCTTTTTAGGCTCGCTAATGATGTTCTCTAAACTTCGTCTCTTTTGATCCTCTACAGCTGACTTAATTCGCAAATTCCAGTTTAGGAAGTGGAATGCCTTGATTGTGTTAGGCGCCAGTGATCTTCG
Organism: Actinernus sp. WN-2022; assembly: GCA_030867875.1. NCBI lineage: Eukaryota > Metazoa > Cnidaria > Anthozoa > Actiniaria > Actinernidae > Actinernus > Actinernus sp. WN-2022. Next base: position 33,289,370 of record JAOWCC010000064.1, read on the forward strand.
TTTTTCGTCGAGAATGGCATTATAGGCCGAAAACGATCTCTCGACGTCATAGGATCCGATCGTTGATGTACAATAACATGAGGCAATATCATACAATTGTGGAAGGCTAGCGGCCTTTGCCTTCCAAAATTGCTTAATATCAATAGCGTCCCCCGCAGTAACATTCTTGACAGCTTGCGGGCCTAGTGTGTAGACATAAAGATCCCATTCCTCCTTGGGAACGGAATCCATCCCTGGAATGCTGTCACAGCAACCATAGGAGATATCACAGTCGATCAGGTTCATGGGATCTAAAACTCGAACCTGCTCGAGGAAGGAAGATGCTGGCTGGGCTCCATCCACGAAGTACTTTTCCAGTTTCGTGAGAGCAGCTTTGAAGGCGGACTTCGCGAAACCAATCATGTCCTTCCTTTCCTCAGTGGAGAACTTAGTCGGGCCACCTTCAAAACAAAATTCAAAGTCTTCTTCTCCGCCTTCAGCATTCACATTCAAAAATCGCATAAGACTCTCCATTACTCCGTGAACCTCGGTTACGTGCGGTATCTGCTCTTGGAAAAAGTTCAAGCAACTTAATAAGGTAGGGGCCTTGACTTTAACCAAGGTAATCTGTGCGTGAAGCCGTCTCATGAACACTTCGTCAGCGTACATTTCCTCGAGGCGGAGAAGGGAATTAGAAGCAGATTTCCCAGATCTCTTGCTTTCCTCAGGAATAAAATCTGCGAGGACCATGTAGTACTCTGCGTAATAGATGGCCGAGTCTAACCAGGCGCTCCAACTCTTGGTGGTTGGGTTTGGCGGCATTTTTGCTTTCTCGCCAGTGCGAGTATGCAAAAAGTTCAGGAAACGGCTCTTCCTACCGCTGGGAATAAAAAATAGATTCCTGAAACATTTCATGTATTCCGTTAGCTCACGGAAAGATTTCTTAAAGTCGGAGGCTACGAGATTAACGATATGGCTATTACACGTTATATGGACAGCCTGGGTAAACAGATTCGACAGTGTTTCGCGGAATGCTTTCTTCATATATCCAACGTTATCTGAGCTAAAGACACGCACACGATCAAACTCTATGCCAAATTCGTGAACAGTTCTCACAACTGCCTGGGAAACCGTTTGGTTGTTTGTTTCATTCAAAAAGTGAGTATCCAGTAAATATGCTACACACCGGCCTGTTGGAGAAAGTTCATCAAAGTCCAACATAACGGCCATGACATCTAGAGCGTATCGGCCCTCATCGTCACTCAGTTCATCGACCATTAAAGCCACATTCTTTCCCTTGACGAGTTCTTTAAGCTCTGCCCTCTCGATTTCGTATACGTCAAACAAATAATAATCGCGCAGTTGTGAGCACTTAGGAATTGCGCCACCGTTGTAAACTCTTGTCTGGAAAAACTTTCTCAACTCTACATTGTCAGACTTATGCAGCGGTATATTTGCTGCACAACAAGCCCTAATCCACTCGTGGCAGACTTTTATTTTCTCTAATTGAGAAACTGATTTGCATTCCAGGGAGGTCTTGAGGGTTTGTTGTTTTGCAGTTGGAAGCTGGGCCTTTTGGATATGAGTTGCTGATTCCAGGTGTTTATCTATCTTGCACTTTCGCGTGTGGTCCACAACAACGTTACATGAGGAACAAAACAGGCGGCCATTGTCTGCGTGTAGAACGCCTTTGGAATATTTTCTTGCCCTGTCGGCTGCTGTAATATTCACAGAAGTGTGATTGTCTTTTCCCGGGTCCTTCGTAACGAACTTATCCATTCGAGAGATATTTTTAGCGTTCAATAGAAAAGACGTTCGATAAAAAAAGAAAGAGCTAAAATATAGTCCCAGTCCATTGCGAACAAAGAATGGAACGCCTAGTTGATTTGAACCTGGCCCCAGTCCTTCGCGGAAAAGTATGGAACGTCTAGTTGATTTCATTCGTGAAAACGTCGCTGCATCGTAATTCAACATGTTTATCGATGAAAATCGTAAATATTTGGCGTTAAAATGATTCAGGTACGTCAAAATAACACAATAATGCCTGTGTTAACAAATATTTTGGTCAAAATCGAAGTAATTGTGCGGGATTAAGCGGAAACTAAGGAATTGTGCGCGATTGTGCGGGTTTACCGTTTAGTCGGATTGTGCGTTTCTGCACCCGCGCACCCTGTCAGAAGCGGACGGTATAAAACGCAGGTGTGCAGGTGTGCAGGTGTGCAGGTGAAAAGTTTCCAGGAATTTATATCAAGTTAGTTGTACACTTGTACACAACCTACTGGAGTCAGTAAACAAACAACACCAGTCTATCATATGCCATGACGTCATCAGTCACGTGACCCGTGGGAAAATCGAGCATATCTCCTTAACAGACCGGTATCATTCAACCAAATTCGTAGACAGAAAGAAGGCCGAATGAAAGTAAAGTAAATCAGACTTGAGCCTGATTAATATTTGGCCAAAGCACCGAAAGGACAAGGCTGTTATCAACTTTATTTCATCAAAAGTTATATCAAATTCAGGAAGGGTCATTCCTTGCCTTATAATTTGATTGAAAACCTTTAAATAAAACACCCCTTTCACTAAAATTATTGACAGAATCAAACGGCAAACAAAACATAATTCGTTTATTTTCTGTCATGAATGATTTTTAAACAAATTTGTGCGCTAAAATCAGTAAAGGTTGGTACACACCAGGCGTCACGATGCAGCGCCAATAGGCCTTTTGCAATAGACAGTCACGTGACTTGTTGGCCCATAGTAACGCCATACTGGGTTGCAAGCTAACCAGCTCTCCCTTGACAACCAACAGAGATTGACTGAGCCGTGGTATCATAGCATTTTTTTCGTCTTACTTACTAAATTCATCTCGAAATAAGTCTTATACAGAACAAAAGTAAAGGTTGTTCTTTACTTTTGATCCAGTATTTTGTCAAATATGCGGCGCAAAATAGAGTTTGGACGCTCAAACGAACTCACCTCGAATCTCAGGCATGGCAAACATGGCGGCCGCTCAACACAACTTAGTGAACTCTTTCGGAGCAATTATAGAATACCCCGCAACTTGGATCATTAATAATTCATTTTCTCAAATTTTCATACAAACCTTCTAAAAACCCAACCCTGAAATAAAAAAAAAACCTAACCATTTTCGACTCCAAATCGTTCATAGAACGACCCTACATACACCTGCACTATAATGGAGAATTTAGCATAGTTTAGCACAGTTTTCAAGTGATCTTTCGAAGTTGCGGGGTATTCTATAATCTAACCAATATGGAGATAAATACTGTTTACTCTAGGCGCTCGTTCATGTACTTAAATAAAATCCTGTGTTTAACTTTAATTAAGGCTATATTTAAGCTACGAAAATATTCATAAATGTTGTATTATTTAAAATTAAATGTTTGTTTCCTTTGCCTTAACTTAGAAAAGGACAGGCTATGGCTAGCTACATGTACTTGAGGAGATGCAGAAATTATCTTAGAATATTATTTTAGTTTCAGATACTGAATCTGTGGGTGTTACATGTCCAGTTTTGAAGCAAAGAAAAATATCAGAACTTTGATAAGTTTTATATATCCCTACTTAGTCATTGGAGAGAATGTTATATATTTTGTTTCTTATTTTGCTATTAGCCAGTAACAGGCATACATTATTAACCACTCGCTATAAAATTTTAATAATATTAAAGGAACACTGTCAATTAACCAAAAAATGATAAACATTCTCATGACTAAAGACAAAAATATTACCCTGCAAGCAGAGGTTTCTCATCTCTCTGCCAGGCATGAGAGTATGCAGTGTACTAGCCGAGAAAATTTGAGACAATTTTGATAAAGGATGGCAAAGATTTGAGTGGATGAAAAATACTGCTTTTAAGAGAAATTTAGAGCAACTTGAAATATGTTCACTGTAACCGAAATCAAGTTTATAGAGGCCCGGTTATTAGGGGGAGGTGGGGTGCTGTTATCCCTATATTTTTCAGGATAGTTAATCACTTATCCCTGAGATGCAGATGACTGTTATCGATTATCCCGATGGACTTTGGTTATCCCTTACTGTTTTCTGGTTTGTTATCCCTTATCCCAGTCATTATTTTGCTAGTTATCCCTTATCCCCAATACCCCTAACCAGGCCTCTTCATAGAATTTGCTTTTGTAATCCACTTAGTCATCCTTTATTGAAATTTTTTGAAAACCATATCCAGGCATTCACATAGTATTACTCTTCGAATTCAGGGTGTTATCAGTTTGTAGTTTTGTTTTAAAGAAACTTGAAGATTCAATTCCAATGACAGTGCCCCTTTCACATCCATTAGACCATGTAAAAGTATATATTAGATTAATAAACACTATCAGATATATTCCTTAATTTTTTGGTTTTATATGCCTTGCTTCTTCCTGGGGGAACTCCCATATATGGACTATACGGGGATGATCCACTGGACAGGGTATGGTTTTTCGAGTTTCTGGTCTTAGACAGGGTATCCATTTTCACATTGACAGATCTTGAACAGGGTATGGTATTTATCACTTTTGACATGACATTTATCTGATGTAAACATCATACTCATTACCAGATATCGATTTGTAATCAGTTTATCCCTGACCTCTAAATAAAACAGTCGACTTTATAGACACTTCTTGTGGATTCTTGTCGTATTTTCGTCTTATAGAAGGGTATAAAATTTTAGCACTTTGTCTTGAACAAGGTATGGAAATTTGAGGTTTTTTGTCTTAAACAGGGTAAGGGTTTCAGAGCCCCAGCGGCACACCATTACCCAACTTTGGGTAGAGTACCCCCCCCCCCCCTCCCCGGGTCCTGACTGTATGAAGTATAATGATTGATATCCAGATTTACGATGCCTAATTTGCACTTAAAGAAAAACACCAAGTCTAAGTATTCCAACCAGTTAAGCTTAATTAATTTAACAATTAGATTAAATAAAATAAATTAAATTCTTAAGTTCTTTATCATTTTCTAGCATGTCACTTTTTGAAACATTAGAGTTGATGTGTTTGCTGCAGGAAGCTTACAATATGTTTAATAAAAGTTCTCAATATTTCATGTCACCACACCAAACATAGGAAAAATATAGTTGAGAAAAACTGATTCCCTCTTTATAAATATTAAAGAAAAAGAGCTAGCCAGAAAACATACCGATTTACAGGTGCCAGAGCACTAACTGATTGCTATATGGTTAATTATAGACACATGATAACACAAGACCAGTTCTTCAAAGTTAAATATTTTATTTCATTTTCATTTTTTCTTCTAGAACTTTCACAGTGCAAATACAGAGCTTGGCCTTCCTGTATGTGGTCATATCGACCATTGCATTTTAATACTGACACTGTCACCATTCGTCAATGTTTCGTGTACTCTCCAAAGTTATAAACCTGAGAAATTAACGCCGTAATTACTGGTTTATATAACATAGTATAAAAGAAAGAAGGAATCTGCTCAACTATTACAATACTATTCGTTTAATTATGACTACTTTACCTTGTTGAGCGGCCGCCATGTTTGCCATGCCTGAGATTCGAGGTGAGTTCGTTTGAGCGTCCAAACTCTATTTTGCGCCGCATATTTGACAAAATACCGGATCAAAAGTAAAGAACAACCTTTACTTTTGTTCTGTATAAGACTTATTTCGAGATGAATTTAGTAAGTAAGACGAAAAAACGCTTCGAAGTCCAGCTATGATACCACGGCTCAGTCAATCTCTGTTGGTTGTCAAGGGAGAGCTGGTTAGCTTGCAACCCAGTATGGCGTTACTATGGGCCAACAAGTCACGTGACTGTCTATTGCAAAAGGCCTATTCCCTTCGTGTGCTCTGTTCGGGATAACTGACCAGTTTGAATTCATGCGCCAGACGCGGGTGCCGAATTCTGACGCGGCATCAAGATTTTTAGACAGTGCACACGATCGAGGAAAATTGGCGCGGCGCTGCGTTGTGACCGTGCGTTGAGACGCCTAGTGTGCACCGACCTTGCAATTACGCTATTCCTTTATGTAAAACAACTGAACTGTAACGTGACTGTAACGATATATAGAAGCTTATGAACGTGTACATTTTGTTACTTTGATAGCTAGAGTGATTTTATTTAACCTGTGACTAAGAGAGTAATAAACTCTACACTCTATTACTTTGGCCAGAGATCCTGAAAGCCCAATTAGCGCTAATCCTGGATTGAATGTTAACTGATAATATTGGTTGACTTGATAACTTATCCTGAATTAGCGCATTTTGGGAACTAGGCCCTGTTCTCTACATCTTTTGTTATCTTTTGTTTGTTTGGGTCGAACAGATACTGACTTTTAGACTGTGTTGAGAGTTTAAAAAGTAAAATCTCTCTACTTTATAAAATATATCCGTTGTTATAATTTTTGATTCTCGAGTTAGTTGTAACTCTGAGCCTCTCAAAATGTTATCTAATTTGCACACTACAATACAGTTATGACTGAAGTTCTTTTGACTCCGCCGGGGTAATGCTTCTCCGGTATGTAATTTAAAACCGAGCCTTGTACTAAGGACAATTTAAAAGAGTGTTTCCTGAAAGAGATGCCACTAAGCATACAGCCTCTTCAAGAAAGATCCAAAAAGTTTTCTCGATTTGAAAAAAAAAAAGAAATATTAAAATTTACGTACAATACTAAGGCGGGAACTTTAGCGACCATTGTTCAGTGTTGAACATACACTTGGTTACACGTAAGTCTTGAAATGGCCCATACCACTCAGGTTTGTTTTATAGCGTAGTATTTTATATCGCTGCTCAAATAACGTAACACCCTCGCATACCCAGGAGGAGTGGCTGATTCGCAAAATATGTGATCGAGGGGAGGGGGGTGGGGTATCCGAAGATGCTCAAATAAACTAACAACATACCGGTCAAAATCAAATGGCCCAACACCTAATCCTAATTGGCGATTCCTAGCCTAGTGATAATGATACATATCATGTAACACTTGTTACCTTAATAACGCATAGTGTCACACACTGTAACCTGTGTGAAAATGGCGGCGACATAGACACGCGTGATAGTGTACTTACCGTAAACTTATCAAGCGGAATTTCGAATAGCAAGAAGGGTTTTCAAATTGTAATGCCGACATTCCGTTTCATAATGCTTTTCGCTTACCTCTGCTTTATTAATCTGCTTTGTACTAGGTTCATAATGTTACTAATCAAACAGCTATCGCACAATCTATGTCGTATGTTATCTTGCTTCACTAAGACAGTGACAGGGCATGCTCGATTTTCCCACGGGTCACGTGACTGATGACGTCATAGCATATGATAGACTCGGGTGTTTTTTGTTTACTCTAGTAGGTTGCTGTGTACAAGTTTGGTTCAGATATTCCGCTTTGTTAAAGAGATATGCTCGATTTTCCCACGGGTCACGTGACTGATGACGTCATGGCATTTGATAGACTGGTGTTGTTTGTTTACTGACTCCAGTAGGTTGTGTACAAGTGTACAACTAACTTGATATAAATTCCTGGAAACTTTTCACCTGCACACCTGCACACCTGCACACCTGCACACCTGCGTTTTATACCGTCCGTGTCAGAAGCCCTGTACAGAGCTTGGCCTTCCTGTGGTCATATCGACCATTGCATTTTAATACTGACACTGTCACCGTTCGTCAATGTTTCGTGTACTCTCCAAAGTTACAAACCTGAGAAATTAACGCCGTAATTACTGGTTTATATAACATAGTATAAAAGAAAGAAGGAATCTGCTCATCTATTACAATACTATTCGTTTAATTATGACTACTTTACCTTGTTGAGCGGCCGCCATGTTTGCCATGCCTGAGATTCGAGGTGAGTTCGTTTGAGCGTCCAAACTCTATTTTGCGCCGCATATTTGACAAAATACCGGATCAAAAGTAAAGAAAAACCTTTACTTTTGTTCTGTATAAGACTTATTTCGAGATGAATTTAGTAAGTAAGACGGAAAAACGCTTCGAAGTCCAGCTATGATACCACGGCTCAGTCAAGCTCTGTTGGTTGTCAAGGGAGAACTGGTTAGCTTGCAACCCAGTATGGCGTTGCTATGGGCCAACAAGTCACGTGACCGGCTTGTGCGTATTAAAGTATTAATTAAGCAGCGGATAAGTTTAACGCTGATGTTTCAGGTAATATCTATGAGAACAGCAAGTTAGTTCTAGTGAATATTGTTCATTTAAAAAATGCCATGCCTGGTATATATAGGCGGGTATACAGTATTTGTGCATGCCCTGATGTTTGAGGCATCGACTGAGGGTCACGACGTTATCCTGGGTTGTAATAAATATGAATAGAGAAATATTCATACTGTTACGCGACAATAACCGCTTTTATTTTTTATCATTGAAGTCATATCCTAAATATAATCTACTATGAATATCATGCTAATAGATCGATTGTAGACAGTCTTCAAGTGCAAGTGTCTCAAAATGAGTGCAACCTTTGGAACTAGGAAAAACTTGCTGACTATGCTGAGGTTGTACTTAATTTACACTTTTGGCTACGCAGTTGATTTTGAGTATTTGAAAGAACTTTTGTAATTAAGTGAGTCGATTTTGGGATAGCATGAATCACTAGGAGCGTTCATAGATTAGTTGCCTATTCCCCGTTATGCTTTTTATATCTATCCAAAACAAAATGTTAAAAAGTTGGGAATCTCGTCGATTACTAGTTAAACAAATGAATGATAACACTTGGGCTTGTAGCCTCGACATTAAGTTTGTAGTATCTCCCCAGCAGGAGAACCCAAATTAAATTGGCATCATTGACAACTTTATCAAAACATCAAAACGATGTAACCTTATTTGGTATAAATTTACGAAAATGAAAAAAAGTAGCTCCTTAAAATGTAGACTCCCGCGGGCACATTGTCTGGTCCTACTACATAAAAGAAAGCCAAAAAGTTATGTAAAATATAGTTAGTCAATAGTTAGTCAGTAGAAGTAGTGTAATGTCACGTGCAAGAAGAAAGTAAACAGAAGCCAGAAGTGAAGATTCCGTAATCCTCTCGCTAACAATACATACCTTAACTCATAGAATTGTTATCTGCACAGGCCTGCAGGTAGCTTTATAATTAGCATTTGGCCCTATTATACAGGCGGTGCAACTTAACGTGAAACTTTCGTACAAAGGTGATTCGAGGGAAAAAAATAAAGTTGTTGTGTTGCCTGAGTATAGATTCACGAGAGGTGTTACAAGATGCCAGCATACGACTCGGGCTCTGACCAGAAGCAAATACAGCAATAGTGCATGATAAAGATGACCCTTTACTTTCTCTTACGGAATTTGATTTTAAATTTTCAGTTACTAAGTTCAAAGACGTTCTGTGTATTCTTACTCATGTGCATGTAAGGTTGAAACTACGTGCTCTAATAAACTATAGAAGGCATGCTGGGTGATTTCTTGTGTTGTCGGTTAAGTAAGGATAAGCGCATAAGTACCAGCATAAGATAATGCAAGTGGATGTGAACAAGCGCAAGCAAAAGAAAAAGGAATTATCTCCTTGTTGTCACAAGATTATGCTTGCTTCGTGCTTACATCTTTATGTTGCACGTGTGAACCGCGCGACCAACACAAGCATAATAAGCAAGCTCCTAAGGAGAGGAATCGCTCACTTAATTAATTCACGAAATGACAATATAAACTAACTAAAATCCTACCCTGAAAAATAAAAAAAACTAACCGGTCAGTAAACAAGATCTTACCCACCTAGAGCTAGGGTTCTCAAGAAAAACATGGTGAGGTAAAAAAAAATTCAGAGATTTTCTGGAACTCGAACCCCGCTGCCGCCTACTCGTAAGGTAAACGTCGCAACCACTACACTAAACAACCATCGTCGCGCGCTCAATTGCTGTTAAATTTGTACATTTTAAAACCACTGCTAATTTATGTTAGTTTATATGGTCATTTCATGAATTAATTCTAATAATAAGCCATGTCCGCCATCTTGGATCGCCCGCTCGTAATCACAACACTGCGACTGCGCGGTGTGAACAAGCTCTAAGAATTTTGTACCAAGGAAAGTGAGATACAGTTCATAAGTTTTTGAAAATTATGAAATAAATAACTGATCAATCTTCATGGAAACGAAGCTGGACAAGAGCTTGCCTTTACATGCTTTTAATAAACCAGAAATTTGTAAAAATACTTCAAAACAAACACGCTGATGGTCTGAATATGTTTGCTAGCTCGGCTAGTAGTTTATATGTTATCCTAGGGCTCGAGTTGCCACAGTTACTTTATAAAAATTAAGCTTCAACCATTTATCCTATACAAACATTTATCCTTCAATCATTTATCCTTTACAAAGTACAAACCCTAGCTGGATGAATCGAAAAAATATCTGAATCACTGCTCTGTTTAATTTATACAAACCTGCCAAGGTCAAATAATTGTTTTCTCATAGGAATACCTTTTGTGCAAAAACCTTGTCATGCAGTCAGGACTGGAGCCTATCGTGAACTTCTTCGATGTTAACTATTTTTTACCAGTCGAAATTTTAAATACATTACTTATATAGCGTTTTTATAAAATTAACTTATATAATTTTTACATGGTATTATATTTATTATTTTCTATACTATTATTATTAGCTTTGTATTTTCAGTTGTCGAGCACTTTTAACATGAGCGCAACCACTCTTTAAATAAGTTATTTTATTGTATTGTATTTACTGGTTATTTCATGGTTTTCTATGGAATACGGGCGAGTATTTCACGAGAAATTTGTATTATTTGGTGTACACCAAAATAATAAATAACCATATTATCTGATAAATAACAAATTTACGAACAATTTATCACGAAACAAAGTAACTTTCGCTCTGTATTTCTTAGAAAAACCATGAAATACCGCCCTGTATTTCATAGTGAAGCTGAGCTCTGATTGGCTGAAATATAATATTTATAGGATAATTACTGGTTATTTCATGGTTTTCTATGGAATACGGGCGGATATTTCACGAGAAATTTGTATATTTAGTATACAACGAGCCTTTAGGCGAGTTGTATACCAAAATAATCTGAATTTCGAGTTAAATTTTCGCCAGTATTCCATAGAAAACCATGAAATAACCATATTATCCTATAAATAACAAATTTACAAAAAGATTTATCACGAAAACAAAGTAACTTACCGGACGATAGACTGCACATTTTCTTGCCGGAAAACACAAATTTCGAGTGGCGGCCGCGCACGTCTGCAGACTAATTATGTATTCAAAATGGTGAATTCTTATTGGCTGATAAAGAAATGGCGCGAAATTTCCTGCATTTTGATTGGCCTTGACCTAGCCATGAAATACCGCTCTGTATTTCATAGAAAACCCATGAAATACCGCCCTGTATTTCATAGTAAAGCTGAGCTCTGATTGGCTGAAATATAATATTTATAGGATAATGTATTGTATTGTAAACAATTAGTATTAAAAGCTTCTCTCTAAAGTTTTACATCTATCGAGATATATGCAGTCAAAGTTTCGGTATCTATGCGAGGATGGTAGGTATGCGCCTTTTTAAAGTCACATTTTCTTTTGAAGGCTATTTATCAGAGGTTAAAAACCTTAGGCACAGACACGCCCTCACTAGATTACGAATAAGCAATCATTCGCTAGAAATAGAAAAGCCAAATCGATTCTAAGAAAAGTTGTTCCTGTGGAGAATCTTTGTAGAGAGCGCGTGAAAAGTTTTATCCTTAAATCGGGTGCGACATACAAGATCTACGAGCAACTCCCGGGGGTGGTTGGGTGGGGGTGGGGTACGTGGATATGTGCTTAGAGGGTACTGAAGATGAATTCCATTTCATTGTTAAGTGTAAAACTTACAACGTATTGAGAACAAATCTTGTCCAAGCCCTCGGTTTATCAAATAACGATGCCGCAAATATGTCAGAAAAGAAACTGTTTGACTCGGTCATGATTAATCCTAAACCAGCAGTGGCACATCTGGTAGCTAAGTTTCAATTTGAGAAAGTCAATTGTGAAATGATCCGTAATGCTCGCAATATGTACAACAACATTATTACAAATTTGCCTTTTAACAATAACTTTATTGGATCTACACTCATGTACACAGTTTACAAGGTGCCAATAAAAATGTCTGTCTATGTGCCGTGAACATGCCGCCTTTTTAAAGTCACATTTTATTTTGAAGGCTATTTATCAGAGGTTAAGAACCTTAGGCACAGAAACGCCCTCACTCGGATTACGAATTAGCAATCATTCGCTAGAAATAGAAAAGGGCAGATACTCAGGTGGTTATAAAAACAAAACTGAAGAAAGAACTTGCTTTCTGCCGAAATTTGGTGTTTACTCTGTTTACTCTTTCCTTTGTTCGCCTTTAATTGTTTCTCACAACCAGATTTTCGAAAAATATGATGACTACAGAATTCCGTTCACAACATATGATGAGCATAGAGTACCGTTCACAACATATGATGAACATAGAGTACCGTTCACAACATATGATGAGCATAGAGTACCGTTCACAACATATGATGAGCATAGAGTACCGTTCACAACATATGATGAGCATAGAGTACCGTTCACAACATATGATGAGCATAGAGTACCGTTCACAACATATGATGAACATAGAGTACCGTTCACAACATATGATGAGCATAGAGTACCGTTCACAACATATGATGAGCATAGAGTACCGTTCACAACATATGATGAGCATAGAGTACCGTTCACAACATATGATGAGCATAGAGTACCGTTCACAACATATGATGAGCATAGAGTACCGTTCACAACATATGATGAGCATAGAGTACCGTTCACAACATATGATGAGCATAGAGTTCCGTTCACAACATATGATGAGCATAGAGTACCGTTCACAACATATGATGAACATAGAGTACCGTTCACAACATATGATGAGCATAGAGTACCGTTCACAACATATGATGAGCATAGAGTACCGTTCACAACATATGATGAGCATAGAGTACCGTTCACAACATATGATGAGCATAGAGTACCGTTCACAACATATGATGAACATAGAGTACCGTTCACAACATATGATGAGCATAGAGTTCCGTTCACAACATATGATGAGCATAGAGTACCGTTCACAACATATGATGAGCATAGAGTACCGTTCACAACATATGATGAGCATAGAGTACCGTTCACAACATATGATGAGCATAGAGTACCGTTCACAACATATGATGAACATAGAGTACCGTTCACAACATATGATGAGCATAGAGTACCGTTCACAACATATGATGAGCATAGAGTACCGTTCACAACATATGATGAGCATAGAGTACCGTTCACAACATATGATGAGCATAGAGTTCCGTTCACAACATATGATGAGCATAGAGTTCCGTTCACAACATATGATGAGCATAGAGTTCCGTCATGCCGAACGAAAAACGGATTGATAATCCTTCTTACGTTCGCGTTCTCTTCACAACATGAAATTTGGGGGTTTCACGTTGTGTTTCAGTTTGCAGATAACGGTTGAAATATTATATCGGCGACTGCGTGCATTTTTACGTGCAGTTATTGTATTTTGTAATTAAGGTTATTGTCAGTATGCCATCGTCCCAGACGTTGCCGTCGTGGTTGCTTAAGTTCCCTCGCCAATACGACACGGCCGCTCATGTTGTCAACAGTTCGCCGATTTCCTTTCATTGAATGGGATTCTTTATATTGAGTTTACTGTTTATACACGATCCCACAAGCTGTTAGCTTTAAACAAGAGAGTGTGGATTGGGGGGAGGAGAAAGGGGGGATACCAATGTCATTTAACAGTTAAAATTTAGACCATTTGTCAGTTGACCACCAAGAATACAATTTTAATGGTAATCTTCGAAAATTAACATTATATTGTTATATTTTAAAGCTGAATCTCCAAGTTGTCAGTTGTCAGTAATATTTTTCAGTTGTGAATTCAAATTTAAGGCGTTTGTAAGTTGTCAGTTAACCCCATCTACGCCCTCAAACAATGTCGTCTTAAAATAAGGATCTATTTTTTAGTATCATGCTTTGTGTCTAACGCTACACGAACACATTTACACAGACATTTAAAAAACTCATGCAAATGTATCCAGTCAGTTAGATATGGAAGAACTATGCTGCGAGGTTGCACACGAAAGGGAATTTTGCCAATAATGAGTAATCATGCCATTCCCCAAGCCCGTACAGTACCGTGACCACTTCAGCACCACGTTCAGGCTGCCTAGGGCCCCAGTTATCATAATCTATCGGTGTACCGTCAACCCAGGTAAATGCACCATCGCGATCAATGTCATTCAGCCCGATCCACACCTTAGCCGAGGTGGTCACAAGGCTACGAGCAAAGTTATTCTCGTCCACGCTGTGAATTGAGGCGAGTGTTGAACCGTGAGAGACACACTGGGTTTCCGCGTCTTGCCAAGTTGTAACATTCTCAAACAACTTGAAACAGGAAGCGTTGAAGTACGTCCAGTCATTTTTGCAAGCTGAAATACAAATGAATAGTATTTGGTCTCGACTAACTGCTTGAATGGCATAAGTAACAGAGGGGAACGTTCAATACGCTCGCTTGTGCGATGAAATGTCTGATCTTTCTCTGAATAAATCTATTTTTAGTAACCGCAAGCAGCTGATCTGAAGCTAGCCTGTTATGCAGACGTAGAGTGAAAAAATACGTCTGCACAGCAGGTTAATCTGAAGAGCGCGACAACAAGGCATGTCGGCAAAATATTTGCTTCAGCTGCTTCCCGTTAATTACTAAAGGTAGATTTATTAGACATTATCATTACACACTGCGAGCTACAAGATTCCTTCTCTCTTGCTGTCACTCCTAGCTTTATGTCCATGACACCTATGGATTTATATCCACTCAATCTCGTACCCAGACCCCATTGTTTCTTACTGCGCATGCTCGACGAAAATAATAGGGCTCTGGAATAATCCGATTTTTGTGTATTCTGATTGGCTGTTCTGAACAATGCAATTTCACCGGAAGTCAAACATAAAGCATTTCTGGAGGGTTGATTTATTTGGACATAGGCATCGGAAATATGGGGCCGGGTTATCTAAACGCTAAAAACCGTTGGATTTTACCTAAATGGATGCTGCTAAAAATCTTCAGGGATTCTTAGATATTTGCTTGTATCCACTCGGGAGTTCGTATCACTTCATCGTCAACATACATCGCACACACAGTACATGAATATTCTCAGAATTCGAAAATCGAACTCAACTGGATATAGCCGCGGGATTTACCGTAACAGATAGGTAATACTCTACATTCCCATATTAACAACAATGTTCGTAAGTGCTCTATAGACAGAAGTGGCGTTTTCCGATTTCGTAAAGTTGTGAACAGGCGCTGATCGCTTAAATATAAGCGTTTGTATGGGAATGTAACGAACTCCAGCTTTCAAGGAGCTATAAAAATACGAGAGAATCGTAAGTAAAAATGCCTTGACTTGCTTCTACGGTGTATTCAGTTGCTGTTTGTGTGTCATCTGGCTCAGGTAAGGGACCATTCATTATTTATGCCTGGGGGGGGGGGGGGGGTGGGGGGGGGGGGGGGGGTGGGGGGGGGGGGGGGGGGGGGGCTGGCAAGATTCGTTCTAAACAACAACAAAATGTCTTGACCCCCCTCCAAACAAAACAAAAATTTCATAACCCCCCCGCACACAATTCTGAAAAATATAGAGCCCCCCCCCCCCCTCCCTCACACTGTTCACAGTTTTACATTTACAGAGGACTAAACACGGACTGAACATTATGTGGATCGGCTCTACTAAGGGGGTCCGGGAATTTGTTTTTGAAATTAAGGTTTCTGAGATCGCTGGAAATGCACCCAAACCTACCTTTAATTAATTTCAGATGGATCTAGATGATATTTTTTTACTAATGGAGTTTCAAAATTAAGATGAGGCAAACAAAATATTAGGCAAGACAATTGAATGGTGGTTGCATTAGGTGCTCTGTATGTTTCTCATTGGATTGGCTGATTACTATTTAATAAAGCAAGGTATTTCTCTGGGGGGGTCCGGGGATGCTCCCATGAGGAAATTTTGAAAATTGCGGCCCCTTAGATGCCTGGAAATGCACCCAAAAATATAGACAGCCCCCCCCTTCTATGCTTATTTTTTTCTGTGACCCCCCCTCTCATGCTCTTGAATTTTTGATGACCCCCCCCCCTCATTCTTGCCAGCCCCCCCCCCAGGCATAAATAATGAATGGTCCCTAAGGCGATTTCAGCGAGTTTTCGATCCCCATGAATCCTCTTGTTTACTCAGGAATCGTGTGATGTCCATCACACGATAAAAAACACGATCCTGATGCATGAAAATAAAGCCTTAAAATCCAAACTACAAACGGCAGAAGATGAAAGAGACTCCCCAAGGCTTGCCCTGACACTAGCAAGCAAAAGATCACTATCAAGATACCGGGTGAACGTCCAAATCCAAAGCAAAACCGAGGCCTGAGGCGCTGAGAGAGAATCGAGGGTGACGTAATGATAAGCATGCGCAGATTCAACGGAAGTCCGTGTTTCGCGGACTTCCGGAATCGGATTATTCCAGAGCCCTATTATTTTCGTCGAGCATGCGCAGTAAGAAACAAATGGGGTCTGGGTACGAGATTGATATCCACTTAAAGGGGCATGGTCACCTGGTAGTCATGCGCAGTAGGCGTGCAGAAAGTACTAATTAGCATATCAAAATCTTCCCGGTTGGGCGAGCGTACGTGGGAAGGTCGCAAAGGGGAGGATTTGTAGTAGCATTTTGAAGGCTGGCGGCCCTGTATTAGGGTACCATGTTATAACAATGGCTTCAGAGTCGATGGAGGAAGAAGTTGAGTTGGATATGATAACATTTGGACAAATAGTTCTGTTCTTAGAATGTTGAACATGCTTGATTTGGACAATTTTGCATAAAATCTGATATCGGCGAATTATGTCCAAACACTGCACGAAAATCGAACAAAAAGTACATTAAGAATACTTTCTGATGCCAAACAAACCACAAACACAAAGAGCATAGTCTTCTGATCAACCGACATACGTATTCATGAAGCTGTAAAATAAGTTTCCAGTCCATAAAAGCCGATAGTTCGAACTAGTACAAACACGCTAGGTAAGCTCAAAGGATTTTCTTCACAAGTAAACATTGCAGTGTCTGCCAAGCACTACACAATGCTTCCAAAACTGTAGGAAAACTCCCGTTTAAAAATTCTCTGATGTCCAAATAATCACAGCAGCTCACACAGGATAGTCTTCTGAGCAATCTACATTCATTTGAAGCTATCAAAATTATTTTGGAGTCCATAAAAACCGATAGATCGAACTAGTTAGGTTATAAACAGACTTCAGTTGCAAGTAAACATTGTAGTACGTGTCAAGCCGACTACACAATGCTTCCAAAACTGTAGGGAAACTCCCGTTTAAAAATTCCCTGATGTCCAAATAATCACAGCAGCTCACACAGGATAGTCTTCTGAGCAATCTACATTCATTTGAAGCTATCAAAATTATTTTGGAGTCCATAAAAACCGATAGATCGAACTAGTTAGGTTATAAACAGACTTCCGTTGCAAATAAACATTCTATGGTCGAGCGCGCTACAGTATGCTTCCAAAACTGTAGGCAAACTCCCGTTTAAAAATTCCCTGATGTCCAAATAATCACAGTAGCTCACACAGGATAGTCTTATGGGCAATCGAAATTCGTTTGAAGGCATCGAAATTGTTTTGGGAGTTGAAAACCGATAGATCGAACTAGTACAAACAAGCTTGTTATTAATTCACAGACTGCCGTTACGAGTAAACAGTGCGCTACACTATGCTTGCAAAAGTGTACGAAATGCACCGTTCAAACATTCCATGATTCCAAATAACTACAGCAGCTCACACAGGATAGCCATGTGAACAATCGACATTCATTTGAAGTGATAAAAATTGTTTTCAAGTGCATGACATCCGATAAATCGAACTAGTACAAACATACCGTTAGTTCACGCCACGATGACTTCGTGTTTTTTTCGAAATTTTCTAGCTCATTTTCGCAAATCAAACAAAAAAAGGCTATAGAACTAATAAATATATGCATCTAAAATACTGTACGAAGTTTGGAGGACTGATGGCCCACACAAGCTGTTAAATTGGACCAGATTATACCACACTCGCATTGATGGCGGATAAGTTGAGTTTCCCGTGGCCCACGGAAAACTCAACTACTCGTCTCTGCTGCGCATGCGTATAAACCGATGACCATGCCCCTTTAAACAAGGACCCGCGCTATAAAAGGGAAAAGACCCTCCGCCTTCTCCCCATTTGAATTTCAAATTCAGAACAGTCAAGCAAGTACGCAAGTAAGCAGTCTTCTCCTGTTAGAATACTAAATTGTTTAAGGCAAAATTAAAATAAGCCGAGAAAAAGTAAACTGCAGGAAGCTTAGTTGCTCAGTTATGCCTGCCAATAGCGTTTCAGAACCTTTTACAAACTCTTTAGTGTATTTTTAGACATTCAAGTTTTCGATTTGAATTTCGCGCGATATCAAATGTCAGAGATCACTCAAGCGGAGCATGCAGTTGAAATTTCTTTTTTTTGTTGTGATCACGTGATCGGTCATGTGGTATTTATTTTACCAAACTTTTCTGTTAAACGACTGATAACATTGAGATAATCTCATACCCAGATCGAGATGCTCGAGTACAAGAATGTTTGAATATTTAGCCCGCGGTTAAATGGTGTGTTCACCGCCACACACACATTTTACACACATTTTATTTTTCTATTCTAATAGTGTAATTTACAATCTGACTGGTCCTCAGGTAGCTTAAAGGCCGTGTCTTATAATATATAAGTAAATATACTACCTTATTACATGAAATTTTGGCGACACTTAAATTTAGCGAATTTAGCCGCTAAATTAAAATGCACTAAAATTAAGTGTCGCTAAATTTAAATCGTCGCTAAATTAAAGTGAGTAGAATATGAAATTCCGCCATCTGGTCAGTTTCACACAATCATGCTGTTTGACGGTCGATTATGACGTGTATCGGATGTCTCGTGCACATTTCAGTCATTTCAGCTTGACAACAAGTCATTTCGCATTAAAGTGATTTAAATGAAGCTATTGACGTTTATGATTTTATCACATAAATGTTCTATTATCGTCGTAAAAGTTTTGAATAAATTCGCCAAAGTTTCAGTTCGTGAAATCGCGAAAATTAAGTGACTTATGTTCCAAAATTTACGAAAAATCGCTAAATTAAAGTGCCGCTAAATATGGATTTTTCAAAATCGCTAAATTAACGTGTCGCCAAAATTTCATGTAATAAGGTAATTACAGTTAAGTTTTACATGTAATGGAGGGAGAGAAAAAGAGAGAAGAAAAAGGAATTATAAAGAGACAAAACCTGTGCATATTAACATATTGATTTGTTTCAGGAAAATTACTTATTCGCTGACAACGACGTAGTATTTTAGTATACCAATTGTAACGGATTCCTATTTCAATAGTTTTATGATTGCGTGATATCTTGTCGTAACGTCAATGTGACGTCAGCGTAACGCGGTTCGCCTCAGACCGCATACTCGAATTTTTTCATACGTCTAGCGTTTTCAGAGTCTTTTCACTTCTGGTACAATATTGTGTTCTACGAGCTACATCGCCGTTTACGGCGCGTTAGCGGGGAAAGAGGTAAGAAAATGATATCCTCTCAATGAATAAAGTGTAGAGCTATCCATCGTTTTAGTTTTTATTGTCTAAATTCTACTTACTAGAAGTAATCATAGATTATCAAAGTGCGTTCGACATATTTTTTGAAAGAGAAAGGACTGTGGTAACAGTCTGAAAAGCTGAGAAATTGCTGCAATGATGTGGACGGTGTACGTAATCCTGATCAAAAGTGCTTGTTTTTTAACTAATGTGAAAATTTTGATGTCTTGACGAACTATGTCAATTTACAAGGGGATGGATCTGGGTATAAAACTGTAATTATCTTTGTGTAACATTAAATCATTGGATGCGATGCTTATGGGGCTATATGTATACATGTGTGTTTTATATGGTTATGTCATTGATTTGAGAATTCGTAGCACATTTTGCTGTGTGGTATACAGTGTAAAGCGATAGTTAGTGTAGAACACAAATCAACCAAGGCTATAGCTACATACATTTACATACATACATGCAAACATGAACTTTATTTGAGTGTCAATAATAGTATTTAGCTGTAAAGCTAATTGGGGACACTATATTACAGGATATATAAAATACAGTATATTACAGGATATATAAAGGGTTTTATATAAAGTATGTATTAAATATTACTATTCAGATGTGTATAAACTGAATTCCAGTTCTTAGAACATAAACTATATATGCATGTGTATAAAGTACATGCAGCCCATGCAGTTCCTTCGATTCAGATCATTCACATTATGTTTCCCGGGTATTTTTTCAAGTGAGAACAAATATTGAGCGCCATTGTTTGTCGGGTCCTGGCTTTGATCAGCCTCGTTTCAGGTCCGTTAGAAATTCAGTGTAGATTAATTGAACACAGCAATAAAGTCAGTACTTTAACTGTGTTGATATTCCAGTTCCTTGGCATATCAAAGTGTCGGTATAGATTAACTCTCTGTCTGAATGTAGTGTTTATAATTTGAATCCGTTAATTTGTATAACCAAGATGTACACAGTGTCGCAACTCACACAAGATACGGCGATTACGAATCTCGATTTCTTTCGCCTGGAGAAGCACAGGTAGCCCACAGGTAGCCCACACATGACCACAGGGAGTCCACTGCAAGATTAGTATGCGTTCTCCTTCGTCGAACGCAATTAGCCTTCACGATAGCCTGAATTTGGTAATAAGTTCATGTCCTAGATACAACAATAGGTTAATTACGTTCTATTATGTTTCGGTCATAGAACGTCAGTAACATATTGGTGTATCTAGGACATGAACTTATTACCCTGAATTTCAGCCGTCTCCTCTGGTTCGTTCCTCCCGAGAGAGACGTCTGAATCCAATAGCCGATAATGCCGTCCAGTGACGTCAAGGTGGATTAACAATTTAATTTATGTAAATAAAACTGTCACGGCGGTAGTAAGAGTTCGTGGGTCACAACAACAAAGCCATCGCTCGTCTTGAGAAATTGTTTGAGATCATGCCGGCCAAAATAAAAGCCTTACCTATATATATATCTCCATCCCATTTGCTTCTCAAGTGCCTCTTATGTTGTGAAAACCTTTTCGAAGCAACAAATCGTTATATTATATTTAGAGGCAAAGTACAGTTGATCTTTGTCTTTCCGTTGATCTTTCGCGATCTGCCGTTCGAATCGACACAGCTACGAAATATTACCTATGTAAATGATACAACAGAAAAGTAGAAAAACATGAAAGGATAATGGAGAATTTTCGAAGAAATACGAAGACTCTTTTACGGGAAAGAACAGTTCCTTGAAGAGAGAAGCGACATTCTTTACCACTGCGAGTGTGAAAAATAATCGATTATCAACAACCCCGCGGACGCGACGGGATAAAATGTACATGTTTACAGGACAGTCGGCTGGTTATTGTGCAGGACACTTTCAATCCATTTCCAGATGTTTTCCTTACGAATTCAAGGTCTTTGCCAAAGACAATCACTCCACTGAAACTCCACGATCAACAACCGCGAGTCCAAAGTGAATCCTGCCGTCTTCTCGGATGAGTTAATTATGATAATTATGCGAAATTATAGAATATGAACCAATCAAAGATCACTACCAGGTTTTCTGGTAGTGACGTCACTGGACGGCATTATCGGCTATTAGCCGGTAACAAAACGAGTGGGGGACTGGAACCGAGTCAGTAAAACTAATTCAATTAATAACTAGTCAAAGTGAGCATTATTTTCCAAAAGCACAGATCAAACTTAGCTAGTCTGGAAAGTTTGGTGAACTTTGGCTCAATATTGACGATGCTAGAAGGCATCAAATATGTCAATTTTCCCATACAAACTCTTTTATTATTTAACGTTGTCCCTCCAAACCATACATTCATTGTAAAATTTTGGAGGGACAAAGAAATTTAAATTGCTTATAATTCAGACAAGATTCACTTGAATTACATCAAACTTGGCACAAATGCTAATTTCAACATGCTCTATGATGTGATGAACTTCATTTTAGAATTAGAGTAATTCTGATAAACTAGGTCCCAGTCCCCTGCTCGTTTTGTTACCGGCCAATTGGATTCAGACGTCTCTCTCGGGAGGAACGAACCGGAGGAGACGGCTGAAATTCAGGCTACCTTCACGATTATGATCTCTGCTGTTGATTTCCATGTCTGCTGTTTATGCAAGTTTAGTTTTGACTCTGTGATGATATCCTTAGTTCAGTTCATCTATCGAGTTGTATTTATGTTCTAGTATACCAACCAGTGTATCTGTAATGATTATTTGCAGTTTTTACGTGCTGTTATGAGCGAATAAAGTTAGACATACCTTCAGCGCCGCGTCTTGGTATGTTATTGGTTTTCGACGACAGCTCAGTAAGCTCTACCGCTTTCAAATCAATTACACCAATATTATTAGTTTTATATTGTTAGCAGTAGTTTATATCACTTTATAATAAAGATACGATAGTACGCGCGCTCTGATTGGCTAAAAAGCCATGTTTTATCAGAGTATATAACATGGTTTGCCGTGTTTTATTGTTTTCAACTGGCGGTTCCTTTCATCGCGCGTGTAAATCTATATTATAAAACAGATAAAGAAGCCTTAAATGCATGTTTTATACTATCAACTCTCCGTTAACGGACACTCTCGTAAGTGGACAGCTCTACTTACGGACGCCTTTTCAAATCCCCGTTTTACCTCCCAGTCAAACTCTGTATTTACACATTCCCGTAAGCGGACACTCTCTCGTAAGCGGACGCGGACACTTTTGAAAATGAAAATTGGATTTTTCTTTTATTTACGCTCTCTCGTAAGCGGACACCCCATGTATAATAATTGACTCTTTGCAATGAAATTTGTCTTTAATTTGCAATAAATCAACAAAAATATGACCTTTGACAGAGCAACAGTCAAATCTCCATTTGTCACATCAATAGAGAGTTTCGCTTTATATCTTAAGTTGCTATTTTTGTCTACCCAATAAAACATAATTAACACCCGCTAATTAACTCTCCCGTAAGCGGACATCCACCCTATTTTTCTTTGGTGTCCGCTTATGGGAATAATTCTCGTAAGCGGACAGCTCTACTAACGGACACTTTTTTCAATTCCCGAGGGTGTCCGCTTACGAGAGAGTGGACTGTACTATCATAAAACACGATGGGCATTTGACTGAACACTAGTACTCCAGTCGAGAAATGTTGAAAGCACGCGCTTTCGGCTTGTGCTTTAACAATTCTCTCATGTTCTCAAATGCCCATCGTGTTTTATGGATAGTATAAAACATGGCTAAGGCTTCTTTATTTGTTAAATAATTAACATAATAATTATATATTTGTTAGTTTAACTTTTACTCGAAATGTACCCTGATGATGTCTAAATAAAGATTGATTGATTGATTGTTCAGGATTATATAATACATCATAAACAAGCGTGCTTAACTTTCTAGATGTACAGCCAGAAGAGCGACACTGGAGCGACGTATGAATCGATTTGGTTCGACATGTTTGAATTTGGTACGGCAGGTGAATTCGGAGTGAAGTCGTATTAAACACCGCTATTCTCATGTGCCAAACTAAATGCATACATTATGCCATCTTGCAATTGACGTTTGATTAATTTCTGCGCGAAAATAAAAATCTAGACCCAGATGGCCATGACCTGATCATTACAACCGGTTCAGCAAACTAAATTTGCTGCCTGAGCTGAATCAACGGTCGCTCGGAAGTAAAAAAAAAAGGTATTCATTTATATAGCGCAAATTCTATATGAATATATCCAAATGCGCTTCACAAGGTTATTTTTGTGATGCGGACTGCTATTGTGGCGCAATGTGCTGCCGTGCAGTTTACAATCATGAGTGATTGTTATGCGGGTATCAGCGGCCATCCCGAGGGGGCGGCCCCCGGGCAACCCAGGGGCTTAGCAGGGGATTTGTAGCAAAAATATGCCCCACACGCGGGGTATTAGAACGCTTTTGCGTTTTCATCAAAATACCCCGGGGACATACCCACGGGGTTTGCACGTAATCTGCTGTCTCAACGTTCAGCGGTTTTCGCCACAGGACTCGCTCGATCGATCGACGTTGTTCGACTTCTTTGTCCTTGAGGTAAGTCATATCATTATCATTCAAATTAAGAGATTAAATTAAGCCATCCACTGTCGGAAGACAGAACAAAGAAATAAAGGATAATATTTGTATAAAACTATTAAGATTTTTGACACTTCTAAAACGTTTAGCTTCTAATACTTATAATATGTTGCCCAGGTTGCCCCAGGGGTGGGATTTTTTGTCACAATTTTCTGCCCCACCCAAGGGGTTTTAGCATGTATTTGTCATGGCTGCTGTGACAAATGCCCCTGGGTGTCCGGGGGCCGCCCCCTCGGGATGGCCGCTGATACCCGCATTAGTACCTCAGAATACTAGGTCGAACTTTAAAGGTATTACGTTCGGCGGCACAAGCGTAGTCTGCAAAACAGGTCCTCAAAAGGAAGTGATAAAATAATTTGGCCGCGTAAGGAAGTGATAAAATAATTTAGCCAAGGTACCGTCCGTTCAACTTTCACGTCGTTAGTAAGGTATGAAATTCAGGCTAGATTGCAGAATAACCTGTTCTGCAGGCTAGCACAAGCGTAGTCTGAAACGTACGGGCCTTAACAACACAACGACCCATCACGTTCTACTGTTGAAGATATTAAATAAAAGAAGGAAGGTCTCACCTTTGGATGTGCCAGGTTGTTTGGCTTTTTCTGCCTGTTTCGGGTCTTTGCAGTATTGTCTTCCCTACCGGCCAGCATAAAAATAACAAATAACAAATGAATCACAAACAGTATATGTGTTCTGAAATTATAGTCTGATATGCTTTTTCTTGCCATTATTCCTGGCTCTTAACTGGCACCAGTAATGCACATATCATCGGCATCTCCTTAGGGTAGACCCCTGAAAAGGGTGAGCAAATATGACCATCAGTTTCCTGCCCGTATTAGACTATAAGTTAGAGTTCCAAAATCTACCAGTTACAAGTTGAGTATCACGCTCGAAACGAGAGAGGGAAGGAGAAGCTCTTTCAGTTACCTCTCCACAGTAGTCGTCTTCCCTTTCCTATGCTATTTTATATGAGTGAGAATGTGAGTGTACATTTCTATACCAGGGGAAAAGACAGAGCCTCCGCTTGGTATCTTGTTTTTCTCATCAGTCCGTTTGGGAAAGTGCTAGCACAGGAAACCCAAGCTCTGTTTGTGTTTTGAATTATAAGGATTTGTACGAGATTTTTAACGAGTATTTGGTTATATCCGTTAAGCCAGAAATAAAATCAATAAAAACTTAGCTGAAGTCTTTATCTGTTCTTCATTGGGCTCTGTATGCAATTTCAGCGAATTCTGTTGAAATTTTACCCCTCGACCTCTCTGGTTAAAAATCTCATACAAACCTTATAATTTAAAACACAAAGCTTGGGTTTCCTGTGGTACTAGCTCGATTCAAAGGCATGCCAGTACATACCTCGCCTATCCTCAGCTGTTGTACCATAGTCTTTACAAACGAGTCTCCTTTTTGTCGCGCACTTATGAGTAGTGATGACAAGTTCTTCTCATTTCCCAAGCCACACTCGTTTAACTCACAAAAACCCGTCAAATTGACGTGCAGCTGTAATTTAAGGAAGAGACAATCCGAATTGAACTAAGCTGGGACCGGTATAGCCTGCTATGCAGACGTATTTTTTCACTCTCATAAATTCGAAGAAAAAAGTAACGTCTGCTTACCCGAGCGCTTAATTAGTTTCCAATATGCAAGCATAACGTCAGCACGTTTGTTTTATTTCTCTGCCCAATCAAAGCCATTGTTAGAATTTTAGTGAATTGGCACGCCAGTGAACACTCTCCTATGATTAGTCAATGGCAAATGTATTGTCTGAATTCCTTTTAAATGTAACATTACATCACTTTCCAGGATATGGAAGGTAAAATCTGATTGGTCCATAACACAATGAGGTGTGCATATTGGAAACTAATTAAGCGCTCGGGTAAGCAGACGTTACTTTTTTCTTCGAATTTATGAGAGTGAAAAAATACGTTTGCATAGCAGGCTAGGACCGGTAAGGTTGCGTTCGATTGACCGACTATTCCGGAATACACGGAATTATCTCTGAAAGCTGCTTGTATTAGTATCAACGTTTTCGTAGCTTATACTGCGAAATGTGCCTGAACCAGTGATTCAGTCCCAGAGACTTCCATCTACTTCTTATTCTGGAACTGATGGTCAATCGAACTTCCGACGTCCAGTGCGGAAACACCAACAAGGACATGTAAATTGTATTTCAAACTTTACCGTACTCACAACAATGCTGGGACCGTAACTAGAAAAGTGAGCTATCGACAAACTGCAAAAACCACCCGAACCTTCATGAACTCTCTGGCCGTGACGCACTATAACTCCCAAGCCAGGACATCAAACTTATCTAACTTTAGACGCTACCCCGGGGACGCTACCTGGCATCACATCACTGGGACCTGTTTCATCGTAATTTTGATAGTTCAAATTCTTGTACTTGGGTCACTAGTTGCCGCTGTCCCTCCGCCTAGTGTAGAGAGACCAATATCTCTTTTCCATAATTTTCTAAAAAAAAATTGCAGTCGTTTCTTGGTCTAATTCTTAGCTACCGTCTTTTATGCCTTCAGTAGATATCAGACAGCGGAGTAACTGGCGGCAAGTGCTTCGAGAACATGCGCTCGCTCTTTGCAATGACATCGACAGTTCAGAAGCGGAAGAGCCGGCAGCAGAAGTAAATGTGACCGTGGCGGAAGACATCGAGGAAGAGGTAGACATCGAACCAATGATTCCACAGCTGTCGAGGCTGTAATCTTTTTTATTTGTTTATCAGATTACATCACCTCTCTATAAGGCGGACACCTCACTAAGGCGGGCAGTAAGAGCTGGTCCCGAGCGTGTCCGCCTTAGAGGGAGTTCACTGTATGCTAATTACATGCGTGACGTCAGTTGGTTTGCACATTTATATTTGTCTTCGTAAATAAAGCAAAATACAGTGCGTTTTTTGCCTAATTTTTATTCTAAATATGTCTTACTTGAGGAGGCTTGCCATCTGTCACGTTTTTCCTCGAAGAAGCCTTGCCGTCGGCCATATTTTTACATGTCAAATCAACTGACATCATGCATGTGATTAACATATCTTTAACGGAATAAAAACTGTCGCATGCTTTTGACAATTATGCCTGACTTCAACACGGAAAACAATGTTGTTCGTGTTCTTCTAGCCTCCTAAACAGCCGTGTCGAGTGTTCAGTCCTACCCTCCGAGGGGGAAATGAACACTTGACACGGCTGTTTAGGAGGCTACGTTCTCCAAATTTATTTTGAATTGCACAAAATAACTTAGGGAAGACTAAAATTTAATACATAAAATAAAAACAGGGTCGATTTTTTCACTTCATAGGCACTTTAAGAAAAA
The DNA here is from genome assembly GCA_030867875.1 of Actinernus sp. WN-2022. Taxonomy (NCBI): domain Eukaryota; kingdom Metazoa; phylum Cnidaria; class Anthozoa; order Actiniaria; family Actinernidae; genus Actinernus; species Actinernus sp. WN-2022. The sequence continues at coordinate 33,316,965 of JAOWCC010000064.1, forward strand.
TGTCCCAAAGAATATCAAAAAGAAAGTAAAACTTGCATTATTTTTCTTAATTATACAGACTTGATGTAAACACGGAACTAGAAAACGCACAAAACATTTTATTTATTTTGACTTTTTCCAATTTATAGTTCAGTTTAGTCTCGCGAAAGGCGCTTTTTTATCATATCAGCATGTCATTTATTTTTCAGCATCGAAGTATATTTATTAATTCAATGTTCCTCATACCTTGAAAGCATAAAGTATGCAGCGAGAGTCCTTCATGCAAGCCGAAACACACTCATCGTCACTGCGGACCAGAAACGTCTTGTAAACATGACTCTGTAGAATGGATTCTTGTGGCTTACCGGCCATGGTGCGGAATAACAGAACAGCCAGATTAGCGCTTGCAAGAAAAAGACTGAATAAGGCGTTAGTAGTCATTGATCTGTACAAAAAAATGCAGAATTACGCTGCCTAATTCTTTTTCCCTTGCCCCGCTCTTCAGCTGTCAGGTATAGAGACTGAAATTTGACGAGGGAGGGCTGGGGAATTCTATTGTAGTTACCGTCTGGGTATAATAGATATGGGAGCCGGCCTCGGCGTCACCCCCGAAGCGGCATACGTGAGTTGCGTTTCCGTCCAGGTATCTCGCCCCGTGCTCCGAGGATTTTTAGATAGATTTATCCAGGGTAGTCCATTCAGTATACATATGTAGCTGTTATCAAGAGGAGCCCTGACTAGCTAAATACATCTGCCATTAAATTCTAAAAATGTAAAATGCCAAGAAATAACAATAGTAATACACACATATATATGTGTATGTTATATAATATAATACTAATGCTAAATACTAATATAATACTAATGCTAGATATTGCTGCTCAGCGCGATATCTTATTTACCTCTGCTGCACAACTCTTATTATAGGTAATATCTGGTCAAACAGTAGCGACCAAAAGAAAATTTTGTATATTTTGAATGGTATGAAGGACAAAAACTACAATGTAAATTCTAAATTCTTTGAGTTAGTTCAAAATTATATCTTAAATACCAATCGATTTTCCATCGCTACAGTCTGACTTGAATAATTTTTTTCTCTTTTTGTTTTCTAAACTTAATGTTATACACTTATTTTGCGGAGGGAGGAAAACCGGAGAACCCGGAGAAAAACCCTCGGAGCAAGGGCGAGATACCAATAAACTCAACTCACATATGGCGCCGCGTCCGGGATTCGAACCTGGGCCACAGAGGTGAGAGGCGAAGCGCTTAAACATTGCGCCACCCGAGCTCCCCCATTTGCGCCAATGTTATGATTCAGTTTGCTTATCAACGGCCGCATAAATTAAAGGCCAGCTTTTAGGCGAACTAAAATGCTCTCGATTGTTTATAAGTTTCATAAAAGAAGTACCCATATACTTTGGATAACGAATTTCATAATTTCTACCGGATTAGAAACCCAATCGAGCCCACGAATTTTCTCCGGATGCTTCGAATATGATTTTAACAGTACTCGGCAGGAAGCCAGTTGTTCTGTCATTAGATTCTAATTAGGTTTACGAGTGCGACTTTTCACAACTCTACAAACAAACACACACTCTTGCTACCTTGTTTTCATGTTTCCAGTATTGCTTAGCTGTATTTAAAGATCTCTACTTTCCTTGCGAATGATATATTTTGAGTGTACAATGAAATGTCGACTAGAACTCGCACTCGAGTCAAACTCACAGCGAAGTAACAGCTGAACTCGACAGATTGGACTTTGACCCGCGATCGTAGTTTTGGTAGCAAGACTTTCTGGACCTACTGGAGGATGAAAAAAAGTGTTAAGGACATTGCTTTCTCTGCTTATAAAAATGCAAAACATATACAGATACGTCGTAACACCTCAGTGGAGCTTAGCCATGCGAAATTATAATTACGAATGATCTTGATGCCAGAAGTGGTTGCATGCTTTGTGCTTTGTATTTCCAACGAAGCCCGCCAGTCCATTAGTGCAGCAAATCCCCGCGAAACTCACGTAGTAGTCCTTTTGAACCACAAGTGTTCTCTTGTAGATCTAGAGAAAGTAAAATGTGGACTGCTGAAGGATTATTTGTCGAGTCGCTTCGCCTCGCTGTCTCGGTCCTTTCTCCGGAATTCCTCTACTCGCCATTCGAAGAAATATTCGAACTAAAGTTTCATTTAAAAAAGAATATATTCAAAAGTTAAGATAAAAGAAAGTCAGTTAAGCATATATACCTATGAATAATTACACGATGGCCCAAAATAGGGATGGATTTCGAAAGATTCGAGTCACATAACAACAACAACGATCTTTCCGATTTTCGTAGCCTACGGAAATGATTTGCGCGCGCAAAGCACCATGGGCTCGGACACAGGGTCTTTAAGCCAGGTGTTAATGGCATCCATCTCCACGTTTAGCACAGACTCGATGGTAGAGATCAGTATCACAGACTCTCAGTCCGTGTTCTCCGGTTTTCCTTCCTCCTAAAAAAAAAAACAGCCCAAATTCTAATGTTCTACCAAGGAAAGACACGTAAATAAAGTTATTTTTTCTTCTTCATATGTTCAGTAAGGGATTAGGGACAGCAATTTCACTGGCTAACGATGAATTAGTTATTAACGTTCAATTAATGTTCGAATGACAAGCCAAAATATGAAAGGACTGATATTCATAACAACTGGAAAAGTACTGAAAGCATCTAAATATTTCTCTTGTCAATAATAGACCATTTTCTCAAGTATGCGCACGCAACAGGCTTGACGGGCCGGTAAATACTTCGTGGAAATCACGTAGTGGTTTCCTATAACCCTCCCTATTATTTCAACCAATACTAAATCCAAGCTTTTTTGCTCTGACGAAGGGCTAACGCTCGAAACGTCAGCTGCTACTCGCTTTCCACGGCGGTTAGCATACCTCAATCGACTTTAGTTATTACACACCAGTCTAAATCCAAGCTGCCTACATGAAGTATTTCTTGGCGGGCCGCGAGTTTTGTTAGCTTTTGTTAGCCTCGTTCTGATGCGACAGCCTTTGTTATTCAAATTATCGGCTATTGTTAAAAAATTGGCGGCTATTGTTCAAAAAGCGATTTGGCGGGCCAATATTGCGTGCGCATACCTGAGAAAATGGTCTATTGAAGGAATAATCCTACCGCTCGATCATGACGTACTGTTGGGCAATTGGGAGCTTTCTTATTTTTCTTATTTTGAGCATCAACAACAACACATGTCCAGAAGAACATCAACAAGACGTCAACAAAACATCACTAAATGGAAAACCTATCAACCTCACAGATTTTCAAACCCAGAATGTAAACCGTCGAGAAATCACTATTATTCTCAATACTGGCTATCCGTATCCAACAAACTTTATGCATCATGACAATCACCCAATTTACGTAACAAGAGGTTCATTTTTTGCTTACTGTGTTTATCAACAACCTTGGGCCAGCGTATTGTCACTGCCAAGAATTATTCCTAGACTACAACGCAATCGCTTCCATAAGCTGCGATGGTCTTTGAGCAGAATACAGTATTACTCTAACTCGATATGCGTATTTAATCTAATCTTAAATAGTGGTGACGTGGAAACTAACCCTGGCCCATCTGAAACGGACTCAACCACTAACGATAATAATCTTGCCTCCATGACTCCACAAACTACATGCACTAAATGCAATGACAATGTTAATTTTACTTCTGGCCTTCTCTGTGATTTATGCAATCTTTGGTGGCACAATCGCTGTCTATCTCAGTCATATGACCAATTCATTCAATCAGCGATCATTGACACCAGCTGGGTCTGCCCAAATTGCTCATCACCGCATAGCGAGGACGAAAGCGCCACAGCCGATAATGCTATTCTGCATACACCTTATGATCTGAGCGAAATATCACAGCCTGATGAGAGTTTCCTGGATGATCAGCCTGAAAATAATTCAAATCCAAACGGATGTTTTGATTTACCAAAAAGCACAAAGGGATTAATCATCGGACACCTAAATATTCGAAGCATTAAATGTGGAACTAAACTAGATGAACTAAAAGCACTATTACTCCAGAAACCGACAATCCAAATTCTTTCACTCTCCGAAACCTGGCTAAATCATACCTGGACCGATGACATGTTAACCATCCCTAACTACTTTATTGTTAGGCGTGACAGGTCCGCAAATGCTCATGGCGGAGGGATTATCAGCTATATCCACAATTCTATTCCTTTCACCCGTAGACAAGATATAGAACATGACACTGTCGAGTCGATCTGCATCGAAATTAGACCACCTTACACATCGCCGATCCTAGTATTAAATGTGTATCGACCTCCATCTGCAGATAGTACTTACGACACTGCCCTGATGCTCATTATTGAAAGACTGGTGTCAGAAAACAAGGAGTGTTTTGTGCTTGGAGATTTTAACATCAATGTAATGTGTCGTAAATCCCGCTCTATCAAACTTTTAAAGAGCCTTCATCAACTTGGACTCAAACAAATAGTAACTGTACCAACACGAACTGAGGCACGCTACACTAATGGAACATTTACTGTTTCTTCTACACTAATCGATCACATATACACCTCATCGAAGAGGAATGTCGCCCTTGTACATGTACCGAGTCTTTCACTTAGCGACCACTACCCGATATTTATTGTCCGTCGTTGCAATGCAGCTATAAAGACTAAGAAACCTAGCCACGATACCATTCAATACCAATCCCTCATCAACTTTGACGAAGCTAAGTTTCGCGAAGACTTGCGCGCTGCCCCCTGGTCTGTGATCGAGTCGTTTGACGATCCATCTGATGCCCTTGCAACTTGGTATGACCTCTTTAAAAACATTGTTAACCGCCATGCACCTCTTCGAACTAAACGTGTTAAGTCACTTCAGCTTCCCCAATGGATGTCATCCGATATTCTATCTGACATAAAAAAAAGGGATCAACTCAAGTCTAAATCTAGTCAAGGCACCGTACCCTGGGAACTATACAGACAATTCAGAAATAAAGTCACTTACAATATTAAATTGGCTAAGAAGAACTACTATACACATCAGATTTCAGAGAATAGAAATGATTCAAAGAAATTGTGGAAGGTACTAAAATGCGCCGTCAATGCAAGATCTAAAGGCACTACTCCAAATTGTATACATCACAATGATAGCTCTATCACCGACTTGCAAAACATTACCAATGTTTTTAACTCACATTTTTCTCAAATCGCTGATTCCATCATAAAGGACTCAACCAATCAACACCTTAACACTGATGCACTTCATCAATTTGTGGCCGATCGTCTACCAGAAGATCAGCACTTTTCTATTCCGCGGATGTCTGCTGACTTTCTATTAAAGGAAATTCAGAATTTATCCTGTAACAAAGCTAAAGGAATCGATTCCATCAACGTAAAACTTCTTAAAATCGGCCGCCACCAAGTCCTTCCATCTCTTCTTTATATATACAACATGAGTATAAGATCTGGAATTTTTCCAGATCAATGGAAAATCAGCAAAATTACTCCAATCCACAAAAAGGGTTCTAGGCAAGACAAAGACAACTATCGCCCAATATCTATATTATCTGTGTTGTCAAAGATTTTAGAACGCCATTGTGGACTCCACCTGCTTGACTTCCTTCATGAACACCGTCTTCTTAACGACTCCCAGTTTGGATCACGCCCACGTCACTCGTGCGAGTCACTATTATTATATCTTACGGACAAGTGGCTTAATTCTATGGATAACGGCGAACTTACAGGGCTTCTTCTGGTTGACTTTAGAAAAGCTTTTGACCTAGTTGACCATGATATTTTAATCAAAAAGCTCTCCATTTATGGAATCAGAGACTCTGCACTTTGCTAGTTTACGTCTTACCTTACAGGAAGAAGACAAAAAGTGTCCATTGGTCAGTTCTCTTCTGATGTACTTCCAGTACGTAGCGGAGTCCCACAGTGTTCATCCCTAGGCCCTCTACTCTTCATTTTATTCATTAACGATATTCCCCTAATAAATAAGGATTGTAGCACATATATGTACGTTGATGACACTACGTTAACCAGATCGGATCAATCAATACGCTCCATCAACGCATCTCTGCAATGTGGAGCTGATAACTTGAGCATCTGGGCTGTTCAGAATAAAATGGCCATCCACCCTGGCAAGACCAAAGTCATGCTCATTGGCACCAAAAAGAAACTTGCTATTAACTCTGAACTCCTAGACGTTTCTTTCAATGGACTCACTATTGCTCATTCTACCTGTGAAAAGCTCCTTGGTGTCAACATCGATGCATCACTTACCTGGAATGACCACATCGCAGCAGTTACCAAAAAGTATAACTCCAAACTTGAAATGCTTAGAAGAGTCAAACCCTATCTTCCATCTAAGGAAATACTCCTACTCCATAACAGCATCGCCAAACCAACACTAGAATATTGCTGCAGTGTATGGGGAAACTGTTCCACTGAATGCCTAGACCAACTGCTACTAGCCCAAAAACGTGCTGCTAGGATCATTCTTAGTGCCGACTACTCTACTCCATCCCTAAGTCTATTCAAGGACCTTAAGATGATTCCAATATATGAAGCTATTCGCCAACGAATCCTAACGCAGACTTTTAAATGTTTAAATAATCTTGGTCCGGAATGTCTCGCTAAGCTATTGTCAAGACCTTCCTATCATTATTCTACTAGAGCCGTTGTAAATAATAAGCTATACCTACCTAAACCTAAAAGTAATGCCGGAAAACGTTGTTTTTCATTTCTAGCACCGTCGCTATGGAATAGTTTTCCTGTCACTGCTACTAAATCTGATACATTACCAAAATTTAATAGATTTTGTAGGAAATATTTTAAAACTAGACTCACTAATGCTAATGAGTTGAAGAGCAATAGGTTTTACTGACTGTGATGTCTAACGATGTTTCTAGATCCATCCCTTAATACATGTAACCACCTTTCGTTTACATATGTTTTTAATTGTATAATTCTAAAGCTATAGTGTTTATATTTTATTCAATGTTTTTTCATATCTTCCCAATAATGTATATTCCTTTTTGAGTAGTTAAATAATTATCTATTATGTCTTATAATGTAATTATATCATGTTTCTATCTTGGCATATAATAGTTAGGAGGACCAGATTGGAAACAAGTGTAAACTTTATCTGCATATCCTCATTAAATAAAGTGTTATTATTATTATTATTAAATCGGTTAGTATTCCGTATTCTAGGCAAGGCATGACTACAGTTAAGGGTTAATGAATGGCCACGAGTGTGATATGGGATTTATCATCGCGAGTAATGCTTAACGGCCACGAGGGCGAAGCCCAACTTATCTTACGCGTTTAACCCAGAAATAAATAAAATTTTACAGAGTTTGTAGGAGCAGGCATGATCACAGGGGAGAAGTTCTTTAATCAAAACATTTCTAGCTTCAGCAAACTTGTTTTCGCTAGACAATGGTGATGCTGTGTTGCTTTGGATGGATGGTAATGAACCATTCAAACATGTTTGCTTCGTAACGAACTGTATTCATAAAAAGAATGTTCTAGAATCGATGTGAAGCATAAAATACTGTTGTCAAGAGTTATTTACGGGACTACCATGCGCAGTGCGAGTATGGTGAAAAAAGCGGGTGCCATAATAGAGACGGTGGTGGGCACACAGAAGTAAGACGCGAGTGAAAACCGCGTATTGAAGCTCATATCGGGTCATTGCGCGCACTTACAGGACTGTCGGCTTGAGAGCACTTGCAGACGTAATCCACTCATTTGTATGCAAGTGGTTATAAGTAGTTATCACCACTGTTTATCGCATACTAATGAGGAATTACGTATGCAAGTGGTGATGTCTGGTCATCGCCACTTGCATACGTAATTCAGTGCGATATGAGTTTTATCTCATCAGTTGCAACAAAGGATTTAGGGTGTGGCATCCGATAAAATAACGATAATATTCAGAGAGAACCCATTTGGATTTAATCACAAAAATGTATGTCTTTTGCTCGAATGTCTGCGAATGCAGTGTTTTATATTTTGATTGAATACTGTTGTGGGGGAATGATATTAAAATATTTATTTCCTTATTCAACAGTTATTATTCAATCCTTTTGTCTGACCCCATTGAAGAATTTCTTCTAGATGTCAAGAACAGTATTGAGTTCCAGAGTAAACAAGATCCAGGTCATCACAGTGTCAACGCAAAATTATACCAGTTTCAATTTAGTTCTGTCAAAAACAAATCGAAGGTTTGTTGGATATAGAACTTAGTATTAAAACATCAGTGTCTGTAGCAGAAGTTGAAGTTTTATTAATCGGTGTTGTACAGTATCGGATGTTTTATCGATCAGTTCTGTATCAAACAAATGCTAGTGTCTAAGTTGGGGATTTACCCAGTGACTTAAATGCTATATTTCGACTGGTTAGAACCCTCATTAATTATTAATGATGTAACAACATTAGAGTCAGTTAATGAGGTTGTACACAGTTTTCAAAGTCATCAATAAACAATTAAATTACAGACAACTGATATGAAATATTGACCTGCAGTTATTCTCCTTTACCGATAGGTATAACTAGTACTAGACTTATTAAAAGGTTGTATATCAGCATACATTCACAAGAATGTAAAACACCAGCACATGTAATACATAATTATTGAGGGCGGCTTCGGCTGACAATAACACAGACCTTTGTCTTAACAATTTCATATTTCACGGTCACCCTCATCCGATACTAGTTTATTGTTACATAATCTTGAAACAAGAAGGAAAAAGTGCACTCAAATGTTCCAGCCATTTTTATTTCAAAGGGTAAGGAACCCAAGGTGTTCAACACTCGATACGTGCACTACCCTGGGTGAAGTATAAAAGTGGGATGATATATCAAGAACTTTATGTATAACTTATGCCATATTTACTTTGGACAAAGTCTGATCTTTGTTAAATCGTCTATCTAATAAAATCACAGAACTGGTTTTTGCATTAGGCCTTGCACTACTCATCACTTACAGCAGATTTTGTATGAGTGGGACAAACTACAGCGTGTCCGTAGTAACCTTACTGTACCGTAACTCTGTAATTGGATTAGCAGGCCTTAAACAATAGGGAAACCATTTCAATGTCACGGCATGCCGTACGGTAACCGCGCCGTAGTACTTGCCGTAGTTAGTCCCACTCATACGAAATCTGCTCTAAAATACATAAACACTTCATGATATTATCTGTAGTATAGAGAGGTTTCGTGTTCGTAAACATTACCATTATTATGTGAATGTGCAACGTCTTTGTTTCAGGAACCAATGGTTCTCTGGTTGGCATAATAACAATAATAGATGACATGGCACGAAAAATCGCTATATCTCGTCACTTTTATGTTTATCATAAAATTTTCGACAAAAACAAGGGAAGTGTTGTTGCAATAATTACACTAATTTATGGCAAGTATGTCAGTGTTCAATGGAGCATTACGTCTTTTTCCCTGAGCAGTTCGAATTCTACACTCTGGACCACTAATTTGCTGTTACCACTAATTTGCCTTCTGGACTAGCAAAAAAGAAAAGTTTGGTTTGTTTCGGGATGACACTAGTCTTATTTTTTTGCCTACATATAACAGAGGTAAAGAAATAGAATTCAACCAATATCCTCCTACTCCCAATGCCATGCTTAGAAAATAACCAGACTTAGGGTGCAATCAATGGGTTCAATCCCCGTTTCTGGGAAACTACCCACCCACCCCTCCCCCTTGGATATGCAGCATTTTATTAATGATTAACCATTGAACGTTAGGGTAAAGTGGGGGTGGGGGTTTCCCAGAAACCATGACTGATCCATTCAATTTACTGTATTCAAGAATAAGATTACATAGAATGATCACTACAAATCGCTTGTTTTTGTATTTTTTAGCCACTGGAAAAGTAAAAGTTATCCTGAATATTATATATCAGCAAGTGTTTATAGCTTACAGTACAAAATGTACCTGAGCTAGTCAGTGCTTTTCAGAGACTATTCCATCTATTCTTATTCTGGGGTACTGTACATATGTGTAGAGATGCTGATACTTTTACTAGAAACCCTCTCTGAAAGAGACACAGCAACTGCTCTAAGTGAAAAAAAATAAACCACATAATGAAGCAATATTTCTAGTTTACAAGTATATAATTATATATATACATGCATGCTGAAGTGCATAATCCTCACTGTGGTGTAGGTTAACAAACTGTATTGTTCAGTTAGTTCGGAACAATGTTACTTGGGCATTAATGATCTTTTAGAATTTAATTAAAATTTTGATGTTAATCTTTAAATCTTGCTGTTGTGGTTTAAAAAAAATACACTCCACTTGTAATAAACCAGGCGAGTATGAGGCCTTTTGCAGGAAACAGTCACATGCTGGTAGATCAGTCTTCGCTAACCAATGAATTGAGCTCATGATCCCATGGGAAAGCAGTCACGTGCTGATATATCACTTCAATAACCAATGAATTGAGCTCATGATCCCATGGGAAAGGCTTTACTGGAAACAGTCACGTGCTGATAGATCACTTCAATAACCAATAGCTCACGATCTCATTGGAAAGGCTTTACTGAATGGCAAACAAATTTCAAAACGCTGTTTTAGAAAGATTGTCAATCAATTGACCTATATCACTATGACGTCATATCAAAACAATCTATTGTTTAAACGCTAAGGATCACGGTCGTGGGAGGGGGACAAAACATGGACAAAACAGCAACAAAGGAAATCGCTATCAAATGCATTTTGAAGAACGTAGAATAGCGCTAACAGCCACCAAATACGGTAAATATTGTGGGATAAACATTGATACAGCTGATATCTGGAAACCAGACAATTCGAAGTTAAATTTTCCTCAGCAGAGTAGATTTAGTTCAAAATTCTATTGTTCAAGTCGATTCTGTCCCCCTCATAAACAAGCCGTGACGTCATAATGATATAGGGTAATTGGAGGTGGAAAATAGCATTTACAAACACGTTTTGCTAATAACACTACTGATCTCGCACAAGTGCCTTCTACATCTACTGTACATTTATTACTGGACAACACTTATGCATCGAGTCCAGGGCCAAAACAACACTAATTACAATTAAATAAATGAAGTCAGATCTTTTTGCCATCCAGTACAACCACGTGATTGCATTCCTTCAAAAGGTCCATTGCAAAGTATAAGTATGTAAGGTAGCAGGCAAGCTTTGGCCTTGCAGTAGGCATATTTGTGAACTTTGCATTTTTGTAACTCTGTAACGAAAAACACTCCTTAACAATATGGCATACTTTGTTTTCTTTAAGTGCCCTTTGCAGCCATAGTATGAGTTTTCTTCACCAAGCCATAAACAAACGGTTTATGCACAATATAAGTGACAGTTCACAGGTAAAACATAAAAACAATTGTTACATGGCTGTGACATCACAAGCATGTCGCTTGTCAAAACCTGGTAATTTACGGCTTTGTGAATAATAAATAGAATATTACATGGAGGCTTGCCTTCGAGATAAAATGTACGGTTTGACCTTCTACTGGTGAATTTGTCATCCACTTCCCTCATCATCTATTGCAATATTCATCACTCCCAAGACAAAAACACAACTCCACTCAGCCATGTAATGTCCCCTACATCTGATGAGTTTCAAATACTCTGATACATCGCCAATGAGCAGTACAATGTTTAATGCAAACCAGCAGTGAAATTAAGTTGTGTATTTACATGTGTAAAGATCTGTACTCAAATGAAGCCTAAAAAGTAGACAATACACACCTTTCTCCTGTTTCAAATTTTGAGGTGTGTCTCTGTGGTTGATCATTTAGGGTGCATTCGATTGACCATATTATTCCGGAATAAGAATACACAGAATGATCGCTGCAAATCGCTTGTATTGAAATGTTTTAGCCACTGGAATACTAAATATATCCTAAATAGCACATTTCAGCAAGTGTTTGTAGCTTACAGTGCAAAATGTACCTGAACCAGTGATTTCCAGAGACTATTCCATCTATTCAAATTCTGGAATAAGGTCAATAGAATGCACCCTTAGTAAGTCAATGCTCATTCAGAAGTTTTTCCCATTCAATTACCCCACATCCTTAAATTTCAATTCAATCTTTCACAACACATGAAAGATGTTCACCACAAATGCTTTTCTCGTTAAAATCCTCTCATATTCTTGTCAAAAGCTACTATTTCTATAAAGGGAAACCAACATATACACGGCATAAGACTCCAGGCATTGATGGCAAACTATAACAGCCTCCTTACAAGGTCCCTTGTCTTGATTCCTCCAGTCTTTAAACTGAGGGTTGGGTACCCTTACCTACGGCACATCGTTGCATGACAATCCCATGCTCGTGATTCCAAGGCGAGGTGTTCTTTAGTACATCAGTGCCTTACGAGATTGCTATGTGCTGCAAAAGAAAAAAATAATAATATTGAGCTGGGTTGTCATTGGAAGCCAGCTCCCAGCCGATTTCCACTGGCTGTCAGGTTACAGTGCGACTACTGAAACCGGGGCCACTTAGACAACGAGAACCAATCACATTACACTTAGACAACGTGAACCAATCACATTACACTTAGACAACGTGAACCAATCACATTGCACTTAGACAACGTGAACCAATCACATTACACTTAGACAACGAGAACCAATCACATTACACTTAGACAACGTGAACCAATCACATTACACTTAGACAACGAGAACCAATCACATTACACTTAGACAACGTGAACCAATCACATTGCACTTAGACAACGTGAACCAATCACATTACACTTAGACAACATGAACCAATCACATTGCACTTAGACAACGTGAACCAATCACATTACACTTAGACAACGTGAACCAATCACATTGCACTTAGACAACGTGAACCAATCACATTGCACTTAGACAACGTGAACCAATCACATTGCACTTAGACAACGTGAACCAATCACATTACACTTAGACAACGTGAACCAATCACATTACACTTAGACAACGTGAACCAATCACATTACACTTAGACAACGAGAACCAATCACATTACACTTAGACAACGTGAACCAATCACATTGCACTTAGACAACGTGAACCAATCACATTACACTTAGACAACATGAACCAATCACATTGCACTTAGACAACGTGAACCAATCACATTACACTTAGACAACGTGAACCAATCACATTGCACTTAGACAACGTGAACCAATCACATTACACTTAGACAACGTGAACCAATCACATTGCACTTAGACAACGTGAACCAATCACATTACACTTAGACAACGTGAACCAATCACATTGCACTTAGACAACGTGAACCAATCACATTACACTTAGACAACGAGAACCAATCACATTACACTTAGACAACGTGAACCAATCACATTACACTTAGACAACGAGAACCAATCACATTACACTTAGACAACGTGAACCAATCACATTGCACTTAGACAACGTGAACCAATCACATTACACTTAGACAACGAGAACCAATCACATTACACTTAGACAACGTGAACCAATCACATTACACTTAGACAACGAGAACCAATCACATTACACTTAGACAACGAGAACCAATCACATTACACTTAGACAACGTGAACCAATCACATTGCACTTACACAACGTGAACCAATCACATTGAAGAATGAAGATAAAGCATTTAAACTTATGGTTACTTGAGCCAATCAATTTCAAGCAGGGCTTGACATTGTGACAAATACAGTCGTAAATGTGACCAAATTACTATTGCTTGCGATGACTAAAACTTTTCCGCAGTTACAAATTTGGTGACTAGTTTTCACCTAAATAAATGAATACCTAAAGAAATAAAATAAAGAAATATTCTATTTGTTGTAGCAGGCTGAGTATTACAGCTTAAAGCTGGTGGGGGTCTGCTTTTACTCCTCACACACTCCCCACTACATTAACTGTTTTGGACACACTACACTCGACTCACGGTTGATTTTTTTTTGACAAGTCTTGTGTGTTATGTTTCTAAATGTCAGGGCAGTTTGCTATCATTAAACTTAATCCTAATTTTATCCACCTGTGGTAACTATGGTGCAACTGCCTTAGAATTTAAAAAGAAAAATCGCTTTTTTGCTAAGTTAATAATCCTTATCTATTTATATTTTCTAGTTATTTATTTGTTACCGTTTACCATTTGTTACATGTAGTTAGTTATATTTATTGTATTAAAGTACATTGTAAGTATATTTGTAAGGTACCGGGCAGAGCTTGTCTGGACTTTATAAAAATAAATTAGTAAAATTAATTTTTCAGCAAAATTACACACCATTTTCTTCATTTCCCCCTTTTATTGCCCTTTAACCAAGTGACACAAACCTTCGCTCGGATGCAATTTTATAGGGGTCTCTTTTTAACACATTTTTGTTGTAAAGTCTGTTGGATTATATTTTAGTGACTAAAATTTCAAACGTGTGACCTAATTTTCGTAACTGGTCGCATATTGCAACAGAACTACAACTTTTATTAAATGTTGGACCCTGAAAAGGTAAATTTGGTCAACTACATGTAGTTTTGAAGTTGTCTTTCGAATAAAGAAAATTGCATGGAAATGCTAGGATTATACTTTGGAATGCTTTATTTTTGTCTTGCAATGTGTTTAGTTCTTGTTTGTTTATAAGTGGCCATGGTTCCAGTAGTCGCACTGTAAAAGTAGATGCCTGTTTTGCCCAAATTTCCCTTCATCCCTACATTGTATTCTTGTAACTGCCTGTATGCAGGGACGGATCCAGGGGTGGGGGGGGGGCTGTCATAGATTTTTTGTTCGGGAACATGCATTGCCTCTGTGATATGCTGCAATTTGGACAGTCCTACCAGCCTAAATCCACCCCTGGTATTTAGCCTATTGTTTCCATTTCTACTCACACCGCTGGATGGTTTAAACTTTAAATTTATCCAACAGGTGAGAATGAAGTAAGAACAACTATCGCCCCATCTCCGTGCTACCAGTATTATCAAAAGTCTTCGAGAGCCACTTACACAATTCTCTCCATGTATTTTTGAAGGGCAGTAACCTGTTGTACAAGCTTCAGTCGGGCTTCAGGAAGCACCATTCGACGGAAACTGTTCTGATTAACATTATAGATAGACTACTGACAAACCTAGATAATAACCACGTGAATGGCATTGTCTTTGCTGACTTTTGGAAAGCTTTTGACCTTATTGATCACCCTGTCTTAGCCCAGAAACTACGCATATATGGCTTGGATGATTGCAGTTTGAAACTGATGAAGTCATACCTTACGTCACGCAAGCAGTTCACTGCTATAAACAACAAGTTTCCTCGCCCCAGTACCTCACCCATGGTGTACCACAGGGACCCGTGCTCGCTCCTCTCCTTTTCCTAATATTTATCAACGATCTACCCGAATCAGTAACTGGTTCATCAAGTGTAGATGTCTTTGCTGATGACACAACACTCAGCAGTTCCTCACTGTGGTCTGAAATTGGGAGTTTACAGAGTAACCTTGGTGAAAGTACAGTGGACTTGGTCGAATAACAATCGTCTCCAGTTGAATACTAGCAAGACCAAGTTGATGCTCTCTTCTGATGAACAAGCACTAGACATTCATATGACTACTGATGTCACACTTGAGCAGGTGCAGTCACATAAACTGCTTGGTGTCACGATCGACCAGGACTTAACATTTGATGAACACATTGAAACTTTGTGTAAAAAGCTCGCCAAGCGAATAGGCCTATTACGATCAATAAGATACTTTCTGCCGAAAACTGAGCGTATCCAGTTTTATAACTCTATAATTAAGCCTGTATTGATGTATGGTAGTGTAATCTGGACAATGACTTCTAATGATAATCTCCGTAGAGTATTCAGGCTACAAAAGAGAGCTGCTCAACTGATTCTGGGTGTGAAAGTGCAAGAGGAGAGAACTGTAACACTATTTGACAAGCTTAAGTGGATTCCTTACTACGATGAGGCTAAAATGAACAAGTATTGTATTGTCTATAAGTATTTTCAAGGGGCTGTCCCTGACTATATAAGTAATAAGATAGTTAAGGTAAGTAGTGTGTCTTCACGGACTTCACGCTTTGGTGATATAACTCTTCATTGCCCTAGATATACAAGAGAAACTGAGGGAGGTAGAACTTTTTTAACTACTTCGTCTAGACTATGGAACGCCTTGCCACCACAGATTAGGAAATGTAAAAGTATTAAGTTCTTTAGGGTAGAGCACTCAAATTTGTTAAGAGAACAATACAAGGGCCTTGACCATTTTAGCATATCTTAATAATTATTACTTAGCCATAGTTATTTTTATTAGTGTAACTCATAGTATCTATTATTAGAGTATCATCTTGTTAATATTTTAAATTTTAGCTTAGTTATTCATAATATTTATTATTCATTGTATTAATATAGTTGACTACATAGCTTTTATCTATTTTTAGTGCTAGCAGCTTTATATAGCACTAGAACTCACATTTGCATAGTTTTGTAACATATTTTAATATATTAAGAGGGCCACTAGTTTATCAGTCTGTCACTGTAAAGTGTTTAAACCCTCATTAAATAAAGTTACTATTACAATTACAATTACAATTACTATTACTATTACTATTACTATTACTATTACTATTACTATTACTATTACTATTACTATTACTATTACTATTACTATTACTATTACTATTACTATTACTATTACTATTACTATTACTATTACTATTACTATTACTATTACTATTACTATTACTATTACTATTACTATTACTATTACTATTACTATTACTATTACTATTACTATTACTATTACTATTACTATTACTATTACTATTACTATTACTATTACTATTACTATTACTATTACTATTACTATTACTATTACTATTACTATTACTATTACTATTACTATTACTATTACTATTACTATTACTATTACTATTACTATTACTATTACTATTACTATTACTATTACTATTACTATTACTATTACTATTACTATTACTATTACTATTACTATTACTATTACTATTACTATTACTATTACTATTACTATTACTATTACTATTACTATTACTATTACTATTACTATTACTATTACTATTACTATTACTATTACTATTACTATTACTATTACTATTACTATTACTATTACTATTACTATTACTATTACTATTACTATTACTATTACTATTACTATTACTATTACTATTACTATTACTATTACTATTACTATTACTATTACTATTACTATTACTATTACTATTACTATTACTATTACTATTACTATTATTATTATTATTATTATTACTATTACTATTATTATTAGGAATTGGACGTTGGAGCCGAGGCTAAATTAACCAATATACTTTCTAGTTAGCCCCATGCAAATGACAATCGTACAGACTGCATCAAAAGCTGGTTACTGGCAGTGCATCTGCTAGCAGGGTTGCTGCCAGAGGGTCAAATAGGGGCTAATGGGCCCCCTCCCCCAAGGGAATGCTCCCCTCCCCCACCTCGCACATCAAATCCCCTTAAAATTTAGCCACTGGATGTAACTCATTTGTTTTGTGACTTTGCCTGACATATGCTGCCTGTTCTAGTAGCTACTTTTCTTGTTTTTTTGCTTAGTACGCGTACTAAGTGTACTAAGATATATTTATGTACTCCGGTTCCCTTTTCTATCCTCTTTGAAACTCATTTATAAATGATTGGTCTCGTACTGCCTCGTACGAGAAAGGACTGAAAATGTACTAACGTACTAAGGAATGAAAATGTTTTTCGACAACTAGTGCCTCGTACTAACGTACTAACGTACTAAGGAATGAAAATGTTTTTCGACAACTAGTGCCTCGTACTAACGTACTAAGGAATGAAAATGTTTTTCGACAACTAGTGCCTCGTACGAACGTACTAACGTACTAAGGAATGAAAATGTTTTTCGACAACTAGTGCCTCGTACTAACGTACTAACGTACTAAGGAATGAAAATGTTTTTCGACAACTAGTGCCTCGTACTAACGTACTAACGTACTAAGGAATGAAAATGTTTTTCGACAACTAGTGCCTCGTACGAACGTACTAACGTACTAAGGAATGAAAATGTTTTTCGACAACTAGTGCCTCGTACTAACGTACTAACGTACTAAGGAATGAAAATGTTTTTCGACAACTAGTGCCTCGTACTAACGTACTAAGGAATGAAAATGTTTTTCGACAACTAGTGCCTCGTACTAACGTACTAAGGAATGAAAATGTTTTTCGACAACTAGTGCCTCGTACTAACGTACTAACGTACTAAGGAATGAAAATGTTTTTCGACAACTAGTGCCTCGTACGAACGTACTAACGTACTAAGGAATGAAAATGTTTTTCGACAACTAGTGCCTCGTACGAACGTACTAACGTACTAAGGAATGAAAATGTTTTGCGACAACTAGTGCCTCGTACGAACGTACTAACGTACTAAGGACAGAAAATGTTTTGCGACAACTAGCTTAGTGCCTCGTACTAACGTACTAAGGACTAAAATGTTTTTGCGACAACTAGTGCCTCGTACGAACGTACTAAGGACTGAAAATGTTGCGAGAGACAACTGTAGTGCCCCTTATATTAAATTATTGATACCTCAGTAAGTTTAAGTACCTAGGCACTAACTTTCATGGTCGAGCGATTACTGCGGTACTGTAACACCGGCGTTTCAGTAAATGGCCAAACTGTAACATGTGATATTATAGCCCATAGCATTAAGTAAATATTATAGGAAAATCACATGCCTGACTAGGTTATTACATGTTAATTAAGAGTTGCACGGGAATTATCAACGCCGACACCGTTACGACAATTTAACGTGGAATTAACGATTTCTCTAATCTGAAAAGCCTAAATCTCCTGATTCAGAGACATCTGAATTGATCATGCAGATAAAACGTTTAATTTATGTCTTCCCTCTTCATGAAATAGCTATAGATTATACCCCCTGATTGCTGCATTGACTGAGCTCTGTTTTCTGGGCAATGCAAAGACAACCACACAAGGTTTGGCATATATGGCTATGAGCAAAGGCCCTTAGCCGGTAATGAGATTTTAATAAAGAAATAATCTACCAATATTTTAGCCCAGTAAAGGCGAGGGCAAACACCCGGGAGGGGCATCGCTGAAAGCAAATGTACGCTTACCGGAGTTGGTTCGCGGGTAAGGTACACCCACAGACCTAATGAGCATGCCCTAGTATGGCAGACAACTGCACAAGACAGTATAGTTGACAAGAAATTAAGCATGCGCTTGAAGAAGTCGAAGTGAAAGGGTATGCGAGCAATTCCTCTAGGTGGACGAACAGTAGATAAAGTGGTTGTGGACGCACGAATTGTAAAAGCGTAACGCTCATTCATGTATTAGAAAAGACTTGATCCTGCGTAAGAGAGAGAGCCTATATGAGAAAACCTACGGTTTAGTATTAAGCAGATACGGATTATTGCGTTATGTCTTCACCATACCTTTTTTTCATTTGCACGCTTGCACTATTTATTAATTGAATTTATTTTACAAATATGCGCTTGCATCTCTTCGTATTTGATTATCGGGAACTCCGCCTATAGGCTTGCCTCAGTATATATATACATACACCCGTTTTCAAAAACATGCACTGCAAATATATATATATAACTTTTGTATCTTTTAACTTTATCGAATATATATAAATTACAAGTAGGTGTATTTATGTTTTCTTATGAAAGAAAGTTACTACCATGCACATGTTTTTCAAGAAATGTTCAACATTAACTCTAGCTTTCATTGCTACAACACTAGGAGAGCTCATGAGTATAGGCCTGAATTTTGTAGAACCAACACTAGGCAATTCTCCATAATTTATCAGGGTCCCAAGTTTTGGAACTCTCTTCCTAATGAACTGAAACGCTGTACTTCCCTTATAAACTTTAAATATAAACTGAAAAATAATCTCCTCCACTTATAATTGCATACTTCATTTTTTTTCCTTCTTCTTCCTTTCTTCATAATACTTCTTTATCTGTATTAAGTTAATCTTATTGTACTATAAACACAAAAAGTACAATCTAAAGGGAAAAAAAAAGAGTCTAAATATAATAAGCTTACAGCTTACCGCTAGTTTTTTTTTTATAATATGGCATCTATTTAATTATATTTCTAATTATGTGAAGTCGTGTATTGGTATGTAGTGTAGTGTAGTGTAGTGTAGTAGTGCATTTTTATACATGTTTGTAATTGGTGTTTTTTTTCGTAATAAATGATGATGATGATGGACTCACGTCTAACACCCCTCTGATACGAAAACCTGTTAAGGACTGAAAAAAAAACGAGAAAAGCCAGCAGACTAAAAACTGCGGCGTGCATGCCAGCCAAGTATGGTGGGTAGTAGCCTTTTTGTGATAACTACGCTCATATATATATTAACGAGAGCGGAGCACCATACATATAGCATGAGAGTGAAATGTGGATGTTCTTGCCCGACACACCAGCTGGGTGCCATTTCACAAAGCGCACGTAACTTACGAGTGGTTGTAACTCGAGAAAAATTGTCGTGAAACATGGCGGAAAATAGTAAGTTAAGGATTATTCAAAGGATTATGACTAACGACGATATAAGAGAGCTTTGAGACTCTTTACCCGCTGTATATACTTAAAAGGTGTTTTCCCCCGTACTTGTTTTTAGAGTTACGACCACTCGGAAGTTACGTGCGGAAGTTTTTTTAGATCGAGGGCCTCGAGTTCTGGATCGGCCTGCTTGATTTTGTTTGGCTATTTAACGCGGTCCTGTCCTTTACATTCAATTCTACCATTTATGGGATTTTTCATTTTTTTTTCATTTTCGGTTATCAGTCTTCTTTTTTCATCTCTTGCAACGATTTCCTAGCTTAATTGACTCACAACTTCTAGAATCTTACCCACACATAATTTTCTCTTAAATAATTCCAATTAGTTAGTTTTAGAAGCCTTGTTTGCGTGATACGAAACCAATGTCTGTTCAGGGTTGTCCGCAGTAGTAGCAGGCAATTGGTGATTTTTTTCTGGACATTCGCAAAGCATTTGATGGACTCAATAAACGATGTAAGTTTACTAGACAAAATGGATTTTTTTGGAGTTTCCGGCTCTGAATTAAAATGGTTTGATTCTTACCTCAATGGAAGACAGTAACGACGTAAACGGACACCTGTCCTCGCCAAAGGAAATACTATATGGTGTGCCTCACTCGATACTTGGCCCGTTGTTGTTTCTTTCTCTTATCAATGATTTACTTAATTGTTTAACGTCTACTACCCCCTGTCTGTATGCAGACGATACACAGAGTTTTACATCCTCATTTGATTCGGTGAGGCTTGCCTCCAATCTAAACTCTGATCTTGATAACATATGTGATTGGCTATCTGTAAACAAGCTCCAGTTTCACCCCTCCAAAACAAAGCTAATCGACATATAATCTAAATAATAAAACTGGGGATCTATCTACCACTGTTTATAAACTCAGTCAGAGTTTTGAGATTAAATTCACACAAATGTTTAGGGATTGAACTTGATGAAAACTAACTTTTGAGAAGCACATTTAGAATGTTTGTAAAAAATCCATTGCAGGCATTGCTGCTCAAGATAAGGCGGATCAAGCTAGCTCACTTGAAATAATTTATAAGGCAGCGACGGCGCAGTCGGAACTTTTTTGCCAAAAAATATTTTGCCTAGTTACTTCTCAGTCAGTTTAAGACTATAGTTTGGTAATACCGGCTCAATTATCCTTTTTAGCCCCAATCCCCCCACTTGAAATTTCGCTCCGCCGTCCCTGATAAAGTCTCAGTTCAACCCTACTTTGGTTATTGTTCACCCATATGGGATACCTGCGGTAAACTTCTTCCAGACAAATTGCAAAGAATTCAGTCTCGCACTGGTAGGGTAGTAACTGGTGAAAATTACGACACCCGATCCGACGTACTTTATTGTCTAAACTGGAAGACCCTCCAATCAAGGCATCAACCGAACTAAGGGGCAGACCATTTGACTTTTGAGGGGGGGGGGGATGGGTGTTCTTGTCTGTGCTCGATTTTTTTTTTCTTAGCAGTGTTGTTGCACGAATTTTTATTGCGAAAAAAGCGGAGCCAGAACAAAGCTTTTCCGCTTGCAGGATATTTTTTTTCAACACCGTTGGCTTGCAGGATTTTTTTTTTTTAAACACCCACCCCCCTCAAATGTTAAATGGTCGGCCCCTAAGTTAACATTGATGTACAAAATTCTTAATGAACAATCTGCACCTACTTTAGGAAGCTTTAAAAAGCTATCAAACTTAGTGACAGCAACAACAAAATATCACTTAAGAAACTTTGAAAATGACCTAACATTTCCAAAGAGGAAAACAAATATTCTCAAGCACAGTGATGCTATGCTCTGGAACAGCATTTCGAGGGAGGCAAAATCTCTCAGGCAATTCAAAAGCAAAGTTGTTTGCTTGCCTGAGCTATCAGTCCATTAACTGTCACGGAATTATGCTGTTGGTTGTTTTATACCCAAATAATATAATAGATAAATTCTTATGTGTATGTTTTTAATTGTTTATTCATGCATTGGATGTTTAATTTTTTATACGCCCCACTCGGAAACCAGCTTATGTTGTAGTGACCAGCCTATCCAAGTAAAGTCCTAAAGTATGAAGGTATACACGACTTTCATAATGGCCGCCTCCGGCCACCTCCTAATTTGCATAATTTGGAAGATAAATCTGTAGGGGGAAACTAATGCTACCACATGAAAGATCACATTAAAACTAGTAATTGGGTTCAGTTTTAGAGCAATGTGGAGAATTGCTGTTGAGCTATGAGCATTTCTAATGCAGACAAAATATGAAAGCGAGGCTAGAAAGGCCTCCGTTGTTTTTCTCATACAAATCTCTCTAATTTCAACTGGCTGTAACTTGCTTTATAAGCTAACAGCACTCAACTTTCACAAGTTAACTAATGTCAACATTCTCTTTCACATGGCAATGTTTATATTTTCTATGCATGTGGATAAACTACCGAAACGGGAAATCACATATGCAAATTAGGAGGCGGCCATTATGAAAGTCGTGTATTCTGCCGGCTACAGACCCTTTGCACGTTACGTCATAGCCAGAAGTTTTGTTGAGAATATATACTATAATTAGTATAGGTAATCAAATAATGACTCGTGAAATTAGGGATAAATTTCACTTGTGTTTGTCAAAATCTACGTAATAGCGGCGAGGGAAATTACTTCGATTTTGACAAACACGCGTGAAATTTATCCCTAATTTCACTCGTCCCCATTTGATTACCTATACTAATTATAGTGATATGCTCAACAAAACTTCTCAATTCTGATTTGATCAGAGCAAGTGCATTTCTATATGTAATATGGAAAACATTCAAGACTATATCCGCCCCATTATTTCCGAACAAACTTGTATTCATTTCCCTCAGGACATTAGTCAAACTGGAAGAAAATCTACTGAGCAAATGGGGGAAGTAGCAACCTTTATGACAGGAAGCTTTGTGCGAACAAATGATAGATCAAACAACTCCTGCATCGAGTGTCCACTTTCCAATATGATCTTTACTAGTCCTGATTTGCTACTCCTGTGACTTTAGCTAAATAATTAATTAATATGTATATTGTCCCCTTTAAATCTAATCTACTGGGATGTTGGCATAGAAAACGCATAGTTATTCCGACTCTCCTCCCACTTTACCAGTTTCCATGCATCGTGGCTAACAACAGTAACTGACCCAGTATGCTAAATCCGGCATAGTACGTTCGTACGAGGCACTAGTTCTCTCAAAACATTTTCATTCCTTAGTACGTTAGTACGTTCGTACGAGGCACTAGTTATGATATCTCTCAAAACATTTTCATTCCTTAGTACGTTAGTACGTTCGTACGAGGCACTAGTTGTCGCAAAACATTTTCTGTCCTTAGTACGTTAGTACGTTCGTACGAGGCACTAGTTGTCTCAAAACATTTTTAGTCCTTAGTACGTTAGTACGTTCGTACGAGACACTAGTTGTCGAAAAATATTTACTGTCCTTAGTACGTTAGTACGTTCGTACGAGGCACTAGTTGTCGAAAAACATTTTCATTCCTTA
The DNA here is from genome assembly GCA_030867875.1 of Actinernus sp. WN-2022. NCBI lineage: Eukaryota > Metazoa > Cnidaria > Anthozoa > Actiniaria > Actinernidae > Actinernus > Actinernus sp. WN-2022. The sequence continues at coordinate 33,341,069 of JAOWCC010000064.1, forward strand.
GTACGTTAGTACGTTAGTACGAGGCACTAGTTGTCGAAAAACATTTTCATTCCTTAGTACGTTAGTACGTTCGTACGAGGCACTAGTTGTCGAAAAACATTTTCATTCCTTAGTACGTTAGTACGTTAGTACGAGGCACTAGTTGTCGAAAAACATTTTCATTCCTTAGTACGTTAGTACGTTCGTACGAGGCACTAGTTGTCGAAAAACATTTTCATTCCTTAGTACGTTAGTACGTTAGTACGAGGCACTAGTTGTCGAAAAACATTTTCATTCCTTAGTACGTTAGTACGAGGCACTAGTTGTCGAAAAACATTTTCATTCCTTAGTACGTTAGTACGAGGCACTAGTTGTCGAAAAACATTTTCATTCCTTAGTACGTTAGTACGTTAGTACGAGGCACTAGTTGTCGAAAAACATTTTCATTCCTTAGTACGTTAGTACGTTCGTACGAGGCACTAGTTGTCGAAAAACATTTTCATTCCTTAGTACGTTAGTACGTTCGTACGAGGCACTAGTTGTCGAAAAACATTTTCATTCCTTAGTACGTTAGTACGAGGCACTAGTTGTCGAAAAACATTTTCATTCCTTAGTACGTTAGTACGTTCGTACGAGGCACTAGTTGTCGAAAAACATTTTCATTCCTTAGTACGTTAGTACGTTAGTACGAGGCACTAGTTGTCGAAAAACATTTTTATTCCTTAGTACGTTAGTACGTTCGTACGAGGCACTAGTTGTCGAAAAACATTTTCATTCCTTAGTACGTTAGTACGTTCGTACGAGGCACTAGTTGTCGAAAAACATTTTCTGTCCTTAGTACGTTAGTACGTTAGTACGAGGCACTAGTTGTCGAAAAACATTTTCATTCCTTAGTACGTTAGTACGAGGCACTAGTTGTCGAAAAACATTTTCATTCCTTAGTACGTTAGTACGTTCGTACGAGGCACTAGTTGTCGAAAAACATTTTCATTCCTTAGTACGTTAGTACGTTCGTACGAGGCACTAGTTGTCGAAAAACATTTTCATTCGTTAGTACGTTAGTACGTTAGTACGAGGCACTAGTTGTCGAAAAACATTTTCATTCCTTAGTACGTTCGTACGAGGAACTAGTTGTCGAAAAACATTTTCATTCCTTAGTACGTTAGTACGTTAGTACGAGGCACTAGTTGTCGAAAAACATTTTCATTCCTTAGTACGTTAGTACGTTCGTACGAGGCACTAGTTGTCGCAAAACAGTTTCATTCCTTAGTACGTTAGTACGTTCGTACGAGGCACTAGTTCTCTCAAAACATTTTCATTCCTTGAGTTCTCTCAAAACATTTTCAGTCCTTAGTACGTTAGTACGAGGCACTAGTTCTCTCAAAACATTTTCAGTTTAGTCTCTTAGAATAATCCTACTTTCCTTTGGTACAAAATAAATAAAACAATAATAGCTATAGTACGTTGTTCAGCCGTACTAAGAAAAAAAAAAAGAAAGAACATCCTATTCTAGGCATGGTATATTGCCTGACCTTATCCTCAAATATTTTCCCCATTTCTGATTTTGCTTGACCTTAGGAGAGTTCTCTCTTTCCCAAGCCGGGGGGGGGGAGGGAGAGAGAGAAAATAGACTCTGCTAGTATAGGACCTTTTCTTTGTTGTGCACACATTAGGGTTACCATCACTGTCATAATCCTCCAAGTGACTTTCAAACCTGACCTCAATCAACTAACGTGGGCTCAAATGTATAAGCGATGTGTCATGTTTGCCCATGCACACCATGCATTTCCAGTTTAAAAAAGATTTGAAAACTTGGTTTGTTTGATAATAGTTGTGGACGGTGGTGTATCAGTACAAGCATCCAACATGGGCATAGCATCTTCCTTCTCTCTCTCCTTTGTCAGGTGAAGGATTCTCACACACACACAAAATAACAAAGCCTACTTCACACTAAGAGTTATCCTGGCACTAAAGCAAGTACTGAACCATTCCTTACCTGTTGACTCTTTTGACAATTCTCTCCACAACTCTGTCACTAAAGCCTGGTAATGCCTCCTCTGCCGTATGAAATGCTTCTTTTAGATCCCTCACTACTTTCCCCTGAGAGCCATATTTTGTGGCAAGCTGAGGAAACAAATTGGATGTTTAGCCACTTCTAATTATCAATCAGGAAATTACTGGTCTATCTACAACATTATTTTGTTATTTACCCTCAGATTAGAATTCCTCATACTCAAAATTGCTACCGATACACCCATTCGTAAAATGGTATCTAATTTAAATAACTATTGTTTGGGACTGACTAGCCTCACATACATATGAAAACATTTTATGCGGCAAGTCAGCACAAGGATAGTCAAAATATGAATCATCATAAATTATTTCAATATGGATGCCATTTTTCGAAAGGGTCTATACAGTAACAAAAATGACTACAAATTAAGTTTTAGCAACCAAACCTTTCTCATACAGTATCTGTCTTTCTAATTTCACATACATTGTACTTTAATAAGGGCCCATCTATTTGCAGAAAAAAAACAGCATCATTGAAGGAACAGTTCTCCACTGATGTCTCCAATTATTTTACATATACATGTACTGTATATATGCCTTCCATATTTTAGTTAGTGAAAATATGTCAAATTACAGCTATGCAATGGCACACATGACCAGACCAGTAACACAGACAATACAAAAGTAGTTTCAAAGACTTCACATGGATTGGGAGATTCAATTGATGGTTTGAAATCTACAATGTGTCGGGAAACTATGAATGCAACTATCTGCATCATTACAGAATTAAATTAAATCACATACTGATCAACAATGTTGCTTTTTCCTCTCAATTTCGCTAATGTAGTGCTGAAAATGGCAGCCTACCGTGGGTCAACATTCGAGATCTAAAAATGAAACTCCAATACTACCGGCTGGTTTTTGTGTCTACATTTGGTTATTTGAAATTACTGGTCATGTGTGACTTGACATACACTGTAGCTGTAAGTGTTGAATTGAGTGATGCTTCGCTAACCTCCGTTAGTACAGGAACGAGAATGCTACTTAAACATCTAGAAACAGGACGTTTTGCTGCTTGATCCTGTGGTTGAGAAAACAGGTTATCAGTTATAATACCATGATCACCTCGGTTTTACAATACAATACTTTATTTTACTTGGATAATAATACACTTAGCTTTGAGCTAGTTTACAGGCATTCCACAAAACATTTAAGGCATTTAATCTCTAAATTTCCTCAGTATGCATAGAGGGAGAATTAGTAGGGGATGCACAATGATGAGGGAACAATGTCCCTTGACACACCGGTTATGGTGCAATGCCTGTTAACCCTGTACCCTAACTACTTTATGGCTCAAGAACGTTCTTCTCATCATTTCTCAACCCCACTTCTTCCATGTGGGATACTTAAAACCATAAACATGAAACTACATGCATGCTCTTTGAATATTTAGTCAACAACATAATTACATTGTATTTTAGTGTGTTCTTCTCAGAAAAAAACACGCTTGTCCCCAGGGGAAGCCAGGGTCATTCAATCAATGGCACTCAATCAAGCATAATAACAAAATGTTTTCAAAAGCAACTCAACTGTGCCATCTGGAGTTTAGGCAGAGAAAACTAAACTTCTCAGAAATTTGTTCCATTCCTCAGTGATAATAGTATTACAAAATGATAGCATGACAATTTGGAAAATTAGTGATTAAATTTCCCCTCGGCTCTCAGAGAAATTTAATCACTAATTTCCCTCATGCCATGCTATTACTTATAAAATAATATTATACTGTACTTGTGGGTAAAAGTACAAGCTGCCATACAGTGTATGTGGATTCTACCAGTAAGTTATTCAAGCCATAGCTCACTCAAGGGGCTGTGGATTCTACCAGTAAGTTATTCAACCCATAGCTCACTCAAGGGGCTGTGGATTCTACCAGTAAGTTATTCAACCCATAGCTCACTCAAGGGGCTGTGGATTCTACCAGTAAGTTATTCAACCCATAGCTCACTCAAGGGGCTGTGGATTCTACCAGTAAGTTATTCAACCCATAGCTCACTCAAGGGGCTGTGGATTCTACCAGTAAGTTATTCAACCCATAGCTCACTCAAGGGGCTGTGGATTCTACCAGTAAGTTATTCAACCCATAGCTCACTCAAGGGGCTGTGGATTCTACCAGTAAGTTATTCAACCCATAGCTCACTCAAGGGGCTGTGCATTCTACCAGTAAGTTATTCAACCCATAGCTCACTCAAGGGGCTGTGGATTCTACCAGTAAGTTATTCAACCCATAGCTCACTCAAGGGGCTGTGCATTCTACCAGTAAGTTATTCAACCCATAGCTCACTCAAGGGGCTGTGGATTCTACCAGTAAGTTATTCAACCCATAGCTCACTCAAGGGGCTGTGGATTCTACCAGTAAGTTATTCAACCCATAGCTCACTCAAGGGGCTGTGGATTCTACCAGTAAGTTATTCAAGCCATAGCTCACTCAAAGGGCTGTGGATTCTACCAGTAAGTTATTCAACCCATAGCTCACTCAAGGGGCTGTGGATTCTACCAGTAAGTTATTCAACCCATAGCTCACTCAAGGGGCTGTGGATTCTACCAGTAAGTTATTCAACCCATAGCTCACTCAAGGGGCTGTGGATTCTACCAGTAAGTTATTCAACCCATAGCTCACTCAAGGGGCTGTGGATTCTACCAGTAAGTTATTCAACCCATAGCTCACTCAAGGGGCTGTGGATTCTACCAGTAAGTTATTCAACCCATAGCTCACTCAAGGGGCTGTGGATTCTACCAGTAAGTTATTCAACCCATAGCTCACTCAAGGGGCTGTGCATTCTACCAGTAAGTTATTCAACCCATAGCTCACTCAAGGGGCTGTGGATTCTACCAGTAAGTTATTCAACCCATAGCTCACTCAAGGGGCTGTGCATTCTACCAGTAAGTTATTCAACCCATAGCTCACTCAAGGGGCTGTGGATTCTACCAGTAAGTTATTCAACCCATAGCTCACTCAAGGGGCTGTGGATTCTACCAGTAAGTTATTCAACCCATAGCTCACTCAAGGGGCTGTGGATTCTACCAGTAAGTTATTCAAGCCATAGCTCACTCAAAGGGCTGTGGATTCTACCAGTAAGTTATTCAACCCATAGCTCACTCAAGGGGCTGTGGATTCTACCAGTAAGTTATTCAACCCATAGCTCACTCAAGGGGCTGTGGATTCTACCAGTAAGTTATTCAACCCATAGCTCACTCAAGGGGCTGTGGATTCTACCAGTAAGTTATTCAACCCATAGCTCACTCAAGGGGCTGTGGATTCTACCAGTAAGTTATTCAACCCATAGCTCACTCAAGGGGCTGTGGATTCTACCAGTAAGTTATTCAACCCATAGCTCACTCAAGGGGCTGTGGATTCTACCAGTAAGTTATTCAACCCATAGCTCACTCAAGGGGCTGTGGATTCTACCAGTAAGTTATTCAACCCATAGCTCACTCAAGGGGCTGTGCATTCTACCAGTAAGTTATTCAACCCATAGCTCACTCAAGGGGCTGTGCATTCTACCAGTAAGTTATTCAACCCATAGCTCACTCAAGGGGCTGTGGATTCTACCAGTAAGTTATTCAACCCATAGCTCACTCAAGGGGCTGTGGATTCTACCAGTAAGTTATTCAATTAACCCATAGCTCACTCAAGGGGCTGTGGATTCTACCAGTTATTCAACCCATAGCTCACTCAAGGGGCTGTGGATTCTACCAGTTATTCAAACCATAGCTCACTCAAGGGGCTGTGGATTCTACCAGTTATTCAAACCATAGCTCACTCAAGGGGCTATGGATTCTACCAGTTATTCAACCCATAGCTCACTCAAGGGGCTGTGAATTCTACCAGTTATTCAACCCATAGCTCACTCAAGGGGCTATGGATTCTACCAGTTATTCAACCCATAGCTCACTCAAGGGGCTGTGGATTCTACCAGTTATTCAACCCATACAGTACCGCCTGGAATTATTGAAGCATTTACCGCGGTTTGACCGCGTCCAATGACCGCGGTAATACCGCGGTTTGACCTCAGAATGGCCGCAGTATTACCGCGGTAATACCTCGGTCAACTGCGGTAATTAGTTGGTCGCGGTCACGGCCGCAGCCGCTGAGATTTGTATAACGCCGAAATCATTGACTTTAGTGTGAAGATGTAGCAGTCATGATCACAAACGTGCGAGTTTGGCGCAATGACTCGGCATTCTTTTCATTCTTTATTCAACACCGCTGTTAACTTTAGAATCTTTTATTTTCGTTTCATTCAGAACTCTAACGACGGATAGAGAAGCACTCATCGGTGAAACTAAGACTTTAGAATCTTTTATTTTCGCTTCATTCAGAACTCAAACGGCGGGTAGAGTAGCACTCATCGGTGAAACTAAGACTTTAGCATCTTTTATTTTCGCTTCATTCAGAACTCAAACGGCGGGTAAAGAACTAGTACTCATCGGTGAGACTAATTAAGACTTTAGAATCTTTAAGATTCTAACCCACCGTTAGAGGAGGGTCTGAATTGGGGGGGGGGGGGGGGGGGGGTCTACATGTCAGTTGTCAGTTAAAATTTTGGCCATTTGTCAGTTGTCAGTTAGCTCTAGTTAATCATTACTAAAGAAAATTTACAAAGTTTGACCCACAAAAACCAAATTTGTCAGTTGTCAGTTATTTTTCGGTTGTCAGTTGTCAGTAAAAATATCGTCATCTGTCAGTTGTCAGTTATTTTTAAGACCGTTTGTCAGTAGTCAGTTAACCCATTCAGACCCTCTTAGAGTTCTGAATGAACGGCGAAAATAAAAGATTCTAAAATCTTAGTTTCACCGATGAGTGCTTCTCTACCCGCCGTTTGAAATTTCGATCCTTGCCCGTCAAAGATCAAGTTACTTTTTCCGGCTCACTCGGTCAATTCGACCAACCTGAGTTGTAAACTTTATTCGGACTTTGACTAACTGAACTTTACGGCTCACTTTCGAGCGGTACAGGAGGACAACTGTAGAGTTTACTTCAGTTCAGTGAGTATAATCAGGCTAAGAATGGCTCCGCTAAGAATAGAAATCCGATGCTTTGAACCCGGTTTGAATCGAAGGGTAATAAACGAAAGGAATGCGTTACTATAAATCGCATGTCTCAACTTCCGAAGTGTTCAATTTTGTAAACGTTATCCGTATATCCACAATAATATTCAGATCCTTCAGCCTTCCAGAGCTTTGTAAAAGTTATTGCATAAAGTTTTTAAGTAAATTCGGACAATGCAGTTACCAAAATATCGTGAGCCGTAAAATAAACAAAACAACGGATGCTCGCTTAGTTCCCAGACCGGCGGTGCGTTGTCCCGCTTTAAAGCTTGACTCACTCCGCTTAGCGCAAAACATAACACCAAATAAACTTTTGCTTCAGTGTAGTTTCACATTTACGGCAGATCCTTGTCTTGTTACTAGTATTAAAAGGTTTCGGCAGAAATCATTGTAAATGTTTGTGTATTAAAATCTCAACTCTTCTGAATTTCCACGTGCAATCAGTCAGGCGTGAACGTGTCAGTCTGAATTTTTACAGAACATCAACAGAGTTTTGAAGCAACGTTTGTCATATTGAAAGACGTGCTAAAACTTCTATACTCTTACCAGAAAACTTCTACTGGGAAAGTGCAATTCCTTTTGAATTAAAAGAGCTTTAATGCATCGGATCAGATCAGTCAGTTCGCATAAATGGAAATGAATTGCACCCGCGGTATTTGTGTCAGAAATGAGACACGCGTCTGGCTGACAGTTCACGATTGACGGGGACTTTTATTAAGAATCTTGACTTTTTGACGCCTCTGGCACACAGGTTATTTACCAAAACCATCTTACTGTACGTTTGTAAAACTGTTTGTCATGAATTCGAATTTGTCACGCGTTAATCCTAGTGAAAGAAAGGTTAAAATACAAAACTGGGCAATGAACATCGTATATTTCGATAACCTGGTCCGAATTTTCGTTTGACAATAAACGAAATATCGTCGAAATGTCACTCGCAGGTTGGCGATATTTCGCCTTGGCATTCGAATTTTCGCGTATCTGATCGATTCTTCGTCGAAATTTCGAACGAAAAGTTGCCCGAAACATTTGTAGGAACAAAGAGCGAAATTCGTCGAAATACGTTTGCATGACTTTTGCACAATACTACAGTATTGTGTCATGACTGCGGATTTTGACCGCGGCTTTCATTGCGGTGAATAATTTGACCGTGGTAAAGCCGAGCGTGGTAAAACCTCGTCCATGGTGCGGTAATACCGCGTCCAATGACCGCGGTAATACCGCGGTCTGACCGCGACCCGATGCTTCAATAATTCTAGGCGGTACTGTAGCTCACTCAAGGGGCTGTGGATTCTACCAGTTATTCAACCCATAGCTCACTCAAGGGGCTGTGGATTCTACCAGTTATTCAAACCATAGCTCACTCAAGGGGCTGTGAATTCTACCAGTTATTCAAACCATAGCTCACTCAAGGGGCTGTGGATTCTACCAGTTATTCAACCCATAGCTCACTCAAGGGGCTGTGGATTCTACCAGTAAGTTATTCAACCCATAGCTCACTCAAGGGGCTGTGGATTCTACCAGTAAGTTATTCAACCCATAGCTCACTCAAGGGGCTGTGGATTCTACCAGTAAGTTATTCAACCCACAGCTCACTCAAGGGGCTGTGGATTCTACCAGTTATTCAACCCATAGCTCACTCAAGGGGCTGTGGTTCTATACCAGTTATTCAACCCATAGCTCGCTCAGTGGCTGTTCAAAGGGCACAGCTAAACTACAGATCGAGTTGGAATTTAACGTGTTGGTTTTTTGTTGAGGGAAGTAAAAGTAAAGTAAAGTAGCTTTATTTATAGAGGGTTTAAACACGTTTACCAGCTAACACGTAGTTCAGCAATCTAACATGTGGCCCTCTCTTTACTTAGTCCGACAGTGTTACATCCTTATCTGAGAAGAAGAGAAGGTCTAACCATTTACTGTTGGATTATGTAAAGGCAGCACCTTCTTCTATTTTAAGACCCTGAGTGTTGGTCCGGCCAGAGTTTGAACCCATGACCTCCTCCCGCATGACAGATCAGAGTTTAACCACTGAGCTAACTGAGAGGGAGGAACACCAGAGAACCGTCCCAGAGAAAACCCTTGGAGCAAACTCAACAAACTCAAACAAACTCAACTCACAAGTTACAAGGGCTCAAACCCTGGCCACAGTAGTGAGGAAAATCAATTGTCACTTGCACCCTGCTCCCCAGAAACAGTGTCAGAGACTTCACGAAACATTTGACTTACAGCCTTATGTGCTCCGTCTGATAATATTTCTCCATTCCCTGTTGCCTTCTTGAAACCAGATGGGGCTCCCCTTATAGTCTCAAAGTTCCATTCCATGTTGTGATCATCATTCTCACTGCAAAAAAACATTGAACATAAAATTAGATATTCAGTATTCAAGTTGGCAGTTCCTTTACAATTGTCAACAACATTGTTTCACCATTTTCAATTCTTTTTGGATGGAAATCAGAACCACCTAACGAAAATCTTGAGAGCCACTGTGGCATAGTAGTTAGCACTTCCTGATCTGGGCAGATTCTTCTCAAGGTGTAAAAACCTGATTCTCTACATAGGGGACTGTGAATCCCTTGTGGCTCAGTTGACCACATAAAATGGGTCTTGTCTCCTTAACTGGGGATGCAAAAGAACCACCAAGGATGTAAATAAATATCTGGTAGTGACCACCTTCCGTGTTGGCAAATGGGTAGACTTGGCATAGTAATTCTATGGCTGACTAGTGAATGAGACCTCAACTCCCTTGTTGATAGAATGTGGCAAATTCAATTCAAAGGGCCAAACTGTATATATACTATAAATCTTGACACATACATAGAGGATACTACATGGTGGTGCATAGATATGAAGTTTATCCTCGAGTCAAAATATTTCATGAGTGAGTACTGTCAGAAAACCAGTGAAATATTTTGGACTCGAGAGGATAAACTGTTGAACAGTTAAACTGCTCTAAGATCTCTTATCTATTTATTTTAACTTACTGTAACTACTTTCAGTACAAACTGCTTTGTGATCTTTTGAAGCTCTTCTTGGAGAATTTATATGGGGTTCTCTTGTCTCTTTACTGCAGTCGAGAAAATCCAAAGAGATTTTTTACATCTTATGTTGCTTTTTGACCAGAATGTTCATTTTCTTGCTGCTTATTTAAGCTGACTTTACATCTTCTTCTGTGAATTTCACAAATCTGACTGCCATCTTTGTAGTTCAAAGGGTGGCAAGTGTGATGTCATATATCTGGGAGATGAGCAGCATATTTTTTCGTATCTTACTCCAGCAAGTGAACTATGGATTCTACGAATGGTTTAGATCCTGGTAAAACACTCTTGTCCATATAATAAAGCGTGATATACATTTACTTTGTCCTCTTTGAATACTTACCCACCACTGTCCTCCCCTGAACTGCTATCATCGTCGTCACAATTGTTTAGCTTCCATCTTCTTTGTCGTTCTATTAATTCAACTAGATATGAATTTTTCTTAGCAGTCTTTATAAATCTATGCTTCAACAGTTCTTTAGCTGTGGGTCTCTGAAATAAAGAACAGAATTTTATGTTATTTTAGTTGCAACTTTTCCTAACTTTCCTAATTCATCATGATAACAATGCACAACTCAGACTGCATCTGTGTCTATTGTCACTGTGTGTTTTAGGCTAAAGTGAAAAAGTTGCACTGTAACAAAAGTGGTTGGTAACTAATTGGCTGAACACAGACTGTCTTACCAACTACTTTACTGACCATCAATGTTTTGGATCCTTGACTGCCGTAAATTACAGAGTATTAAAGAAAGTATGCCAGTAATAATGCAGTATCAGTACTAATGTTTAATCCGTCATTATTGTTTACATCACTTTATTATCATGGTACATGATCTGCTTTAGCTTAATTGCAACATTGGGAGCTGCTGGAAAATGGGAATAGCACTTCTGATTTAAGTTCTCTAACTTTTTTCGATCAAAAAGTAGTTGTAAATCAGATTTTATTAAAGATACATGCATGTAAGGTAGGGAATTTATCAAATTGTTTACAGCTGCTTAAAGTGTATGACTTTTTTTATGAATTTTTTTATTGCTGTAAAATACAAAGCTTATTGATAGTAACTAAAATACATTAGTTTAGTTTTTGTTGAATGAAACTTTTAAAGATATTCGACAAAAACGTGTGTGATGTCACATTGTTTGCAGAGCTGCATTTTTAGTTCAAATGTATGTAACCTCCTTTGAATGTAGAGTTAATAAAAAAATCGCTATGCTTCTGATTTTTTCTACAATCAAATAACTTCACCTCCACCAGCCAACCCAGGAAAGGAAGAACAAATAACACATTTCTTATCCCCATAGTTTCAATTGATAGTTAGACATTTTAACGTACCATCCTTTACATCACTGTCTACTATTGGCGATAGGTCATTTACATCAGCCGCACCTTTTCTATGGAATAAATTACCTGCTAGTATTAGGCAAATCAAATCCTATGACTATTTCAAGAAGCAGCTCAAGACTTACTTATTCAGAGAAGTCTTTAGCCTTTAGCTACTATTTACAACTAGTTTTATTATGGTTATTATCGACTAAATTTTATCATTACTCATAGTAATAGCATTTTATTGGACTGTTATTCTTAATGAATTGGTTAGTTAATTATTAGTTTGTTAGTTTATTTTAAAAGTAGAGACTTTGTAAAAGCGCATCTGAACATTTTCCATATGCTAATTTGCGCTATATAAGTGCATTATTATTATTATTATTAACTAAAAATGCAGCTCTGCAAACAATGTGACGTCACACATCACAACACGTTTTTGTCAAATATCTCTAAAAGTATTCATTCAACAAAAACAAAACTAATGTATTTTAGTTACTATCAATAAGCTTCATGTCATATACACTTTAATACACTGTACAAGAGCTGAGGATTGATAACTAGCAATGTCATGCAGTCAACACAAAATGGTGCCAGGTTATCGACCACAAATGAACTATGGCTAATTGAACAGGTTTATTAACATCAGGTTTATTGTTACATTTGGAAAGCCAAACTAAGATGTTGGGTTTCAAACTATCTAAAGAAGTTAACAGTGTTGGCATTTTGGTTCAATGACATCCAATGAAGACAAGGAAAACATGTGGTCAACCGCTTCAGGCCTCAAAATAAAATAAAAATCATGATCGCCATTTTATGACTACCAAGTAAAATCTAGTCACCAAATGTTAGTCAACAAAGTATTGTGACAAGCCATGACTGATTGTTAACTTTAGCTGCCAAACATTGTTTTAGTCGCAAATCGTATTGGTTGCAATTTCTAGCCCTGCACTTACTCACAACAGTTTTGCCAACCACTTTTTTATGGTGCAACTTTCACTATAGCTGAACATTATTTTACTACTGGCAGACCATGACGTGATTGTAACTAATCTGACTAATACTTACATCATTTGGATCTTTATTTAAACACAAGGACACAAATTCCTTGAATGCTTTGCTGAAGTTCCCTGTCAATTCAGGAGGGTTGTTCTTTGGAATTAGGAATAAAACTCTCATGGGATGCAAGTCTGAGTTTGGTGGTTCCCCCTTTGCCAGCTCTATTGCTGTTATACCTAGTGACCAAATATCAGCCTTGAAGAAGAATGTACACAAATATCAGTTCAAATAATCACAAATCTGGCACAAATCTGGTTGTTTCTCACTCATGTATATACTGCAGTTTCATGTTGAGCATTTAACAGTGTCAGATTTTGTGTTCATTGCAATGATTGATCGCTCGTGTTTCTAGACAAAATTTCACATAAAATTATTGCTAACACAAAAAGTACACATTTACTGCACAGTTTGTGTTTCTTTCCTTCAATCTGTCTTTAATCAAGATTCAAGTAGGTAGAATACTTATGTACCTGGCCAGTACAACTTCTATTTTGGTCATTTAAAATCTGAATAAACTGGACAATGGACCAGTTGTTCATAAAGTTAGTATTGAGCCCTGTTACACCCTAACTTCAAAAGTAACATTGTCTAGCACAGTTTGTATATACTTTCAATAATACATTTAACTGTACAAAAGAACTTTGGAAAAGCAATGGAACAGACTTCACAACAATATATTCCAAACACATTCAGTGTTTTTTTAGATTTTGTCCAAAATCTAAGATTTTTCGCAAAAATGGTCCATTTGTGTTAAGTCTTTCATTAATTGTTTTCTGAAATTCTTGTTTCAACTTAATCCTTTCATGCTCTGAACCTATCTGGAGATTGTTAGAAGTCATTAATATTATTGTCTGTGTTTTATTTGTGTTACTTTCCACACAAGTAAGAAGCATTGTTTCAAATTAAGTCTGAAGGTGAAATATTAATTTATTGGAACATTGCAATAAATTCTAGTTAATTGATAACTCTTGCTGTGTTTTGGAGCCTGAAGCTTGGATCACAGAAATCCTACTCAAATATCTTCAAACAGGCTGCCTGTGCTTGGGTATACTTTCTCATCTTTTTCTCTCATGAACTTTTTCATGCCTCACGTGAGCCCCTTATCCAACGAGATTCCAGCTTGGCCAACGGCATGATCTTGGCAGGTTGTTCATTCCTGCATTCCACAGGCTTGCAGTTCAAAGCCTTGAAAAGTTTCCACCCAAGGGCCCTCCCTCTCCAAACTGCTCAGGCTCTACTAAACAAAGACTAGAGGATATTGAAACTCAAGACTGGAGATCAAGCATCTTCGATGATGAATACAGATCAGTGGGAGGAAACAAATTAAGAACATTCCGTGAGTTCAAAACAGAATGTAAACTCAAAGATTATTTATTGGAAATTAAAAACATAGATCATCGCAGAGCACTAACTAAGTTAAGAATAAGTGACCATATTTTACAAATTGAAAGAGGCCGTTATAACAGAATTTATGTGAGTCCTGAATTGAGAATATGCCCACATTGTCAAATTATGGAAAACGAAGAACATTTTTTATCTAAATGTCAATTATATTCTGATCTGAAAAACTCTCTTTTTCAAGATATAAACAAAAAAATAACAAACTATAAAGATTTAATCGCACCAAAAAAACATAAGCCAGAAATAGCAAAATACATCTATGAATGTTTTAAAGTTAGGCAAACCATCCCTGTATAGAATATTGGAGAAGTATGCTTTTGTACAGTCTGTCGCTTGGCACTCTAATAAAATATGTCTTGTCTTGTCCACTTCACCTTTAGATTTACCATCACAAATGATTACATTCCCAAAAAAATATATTTGCATATATAGATTTATATACTTTCTGATAATACTTTATGTACCTTAGATAACTGCTTCATTGAAACTGAAGTTACGCATATACATGTAGCATATTGAACTGAATAGTGGACATGTTTGCCTCCTCAAGGTTATTATTCAAATTTAGTTCATAATTATTAGAGGTTTTACCATTATATTTCCAGAGAATTGTCACTGTAATTGTATTTTTATATTTGCAGAATGTTCAATAAAGTAATGGAATGGGGATGAAGTGCTGTTTTTAGTCACACTTTGGTCCCCAGACTCGATTTTGGGAGGGCCAACTCCCTCCAGTCAGTACTGCTTGGACCTACATGTAGGTTAGACGAGGCCTAGCTCCTTCTTCTTTACCCAGGAGTGCTTTCACTTGGGTGGTTGCTGAGGCCCAACTCCCTCCTCCATCCACTGTCTGCATCTCCCTGCACCATACATGTAGGCTTCATTTGCTACATGCTATTCTCCTGCAATACTGGGGCATACCAAATTTTTCGGAGCATTTCATTTCCCACTTCCCCATTTGCAGCCACAAATGAGTTGTTTTTATTATCTACTACTTTATTTATTTAAGAGTGCATTATCGAGGAAGAGAAAGTCAATTAACTATTACCTTTGAGTCATAAGCAGACTGTTTTATAACTTCAGGAGCCATCCAGAATGGGGTCCCCACAAATGTGTTTCTCTTATTGAGGGTGTCGGTGAGCTGTCCTGCAACACCAAAGTCTGCAAGCTTCACATCTCCAGTCTCTGACAATAATACATTGGCAGCTGTGGAACCACAAGATATACATATTAATAATACATGGGCACTCGTAGATATGGGATTCTTCTCATGTTCAACTCAATATCTCACGAGTGAGTGCAGAGAGCGAGTGCAGAGAGCGAGTGATATATTGAGTTGAACACGATAAGATAAATTCCACATCTCCAAGCATCCATGTATTGTTTTATTTATTTCATAAACAATACTTGGACCTGGGTCCAGTTGTTCGAAGCAAGGGTAAGCACGTGACGTGGACATCGCTGAATGCATGGCTGAAAGGTGATATCTACACAAGTAAAATTATCATATTTTTACATGTGTTCAGATATGATGTTTCTCAGTGTTGGAAATCCTTGTAAAAGACTAGTTTATAGAATAAAATCATGTTAACACAAAATGTTGTAAAAAATATCATATGGGCAAAATGCATATGATCTATTACAGTACAGATCTAGATGCACAGATAAGTGACAAATTCACCAGCTACACACTCTATAATATGTGACACAACATGCGAAAACGTACACTAACGCTTTTCCGTTATTAGCCTTAACCGTTTACCAGCCGTTAGCAGATCGTTAAGACGTTTAGTGGTTACCGTTTAATTGAACGGGTAACTTGAGAAAAAGCGTTTAATTGAACGGCCGTTACAGTATTGTGCAAAAGTCATGCAAACGTATTTCGACGAATTTCGCTCTTTGTTCCTACGAATGTCGCCGGGCAACTTGTCGTTCGAAATTTCGACGAAGAATCGATCAGATACGCGAAAATTTTAATGCCAAGGCGAAATATCGCCAACATGCGAGCGACATTTCGACGATATTTCGTTTATTGTCAAACGAAAATTCGGACCAGGTTATCGAAATATCGTGATCCGAAATATCGTGTCACTGACTTGCACAGTTTTGTATTTTAACCTTTCTTTCACCAGGATTAACGTGTGACAAATTCGAATTCACGACAAACAGTTTTACAAACGTACAGTAAGATGGTTTTGGTAAATACCCTGCGTGCCAGAGGCGTCAAAAAGTCAAGATTCTTATATAATAAAAGTCCCCGTCAATCGTGAACTGTCAGCCAGACGCGTGTCTCATTTCTGACACAAATACCGCGGGGGCGTAATTAATTGCCATTTACGCGAACTGACTGATCTGATGCGATGCATTAAAGCTCTTTTAATTCAAAAGGAATTGCACTTTCCCAGTAGAAGTTTTCTGGTAAGAGTATAGAAGTTTTTGCACGTCTTTCAATATGACAGACGTTGCTTCAAAACTCTGTTGATGTTAAGTAAAATATCAGTGAGACTGACACGTTCACGCCTGACTGATTGCACGTGGAAATTCAGAAGAGTTGAGATTTGAGATTTTAATATGCAAACATTTACAATGATTTCTGCCAAAACCTTTTAATACTAGTAACAAGACAAGGATCTACTGTAAATGTGAAACTACACTGAAGCAAAAGTTTATTTGGTGTTATGCTTTGCGCTCAGCGAGTGAGTCAAGCTTTAAAGCGGGCCACGCACCGCCGGTCTGGGAACTAAGCAAGCAGCCGTTGTTTTGTTTACGGCTCACGATATTTCTTTGACGGACAAGGATCAAAATTTCGAAGAAGCGAAGTTTCGTACGAATATTCGCAGAGTATCAAACGAAATTTTGCACGATATTTCGTAGAGTGCAACGTGAGAGTCTGTGAGCGTGAATAAAATTCAAAGATCGAAGTAAAAAGCCATCGATATACAGTTGGAATGAGTTATTTATTTCTGGACCGTCATCAGAAACGTTTCCTTGCTAGTTAAAACTTTTCCACAAACCGTTAGCTCTTCAAGCCAAATCGTTAAGACGATCTCAGAAAGCGTTAGCTTTTTAGGGCACCCCGTTTATAGGATTCGCAAAAGCGTCAACAAACCGTTAGCTACCCGTTAGCTACTCGTTAGAATTTGCCCGTTCAACGGAAAAGCGTTAGTGTACGTTTTCGTGTGTTGGGTCACATATGTGACCGAACACAGGAAAACATACATTAACGCTTTTCCGTTTAACGCTCCAAGTCGTTAGCTTCCCGTTTAAACGGCTTCTAAAGTCGTTTAGCTCATCAACTAAAGCGTTAGAAAATTCTCCTTGCCCGTTTAAACGAGTTGAAAAGTCGTTAGCTCAGCAAGAGAACCCGTTTAAACGACTTTGCAACTCTTTAAAAATTTTTGGCTGCCCGTTTAAACGACTTGTAAAGTCGTTAGAAATATTTCACTGCCCGTTTAAACGACTTGCAAAGTCGTTAGGAATATTTCGCTACCCGTTAAACGACTTGCAAAGTCGTTAGGAATTTCACTTTCCGTTTAAACGACTTGGAAAGTCGTTAGCTCAAACATTATAAGCCGTTTAGTAAGTCAGGTTGTTGCGTTTTTCTCTACGTACGTAAAAATAACGAACTTTAAATATGACAGTGAGATTATTTATGGTCGTTTTCTTGACGCGCGTTTTACGTCCTACCCTGGGTACCAGAGGTTCTACTGCCTCCCTTCGCGGAAGTTAGGCGCATCGAAGAGCGAAACGAGAGTGTCTAGGAGCGAAGCGACGAGAACCTCTGGTGGCACGGCTTGCCATTCTCACTTCCATGTTCGAACTACATGTAGTATCACATTTCTCGAATAACCGGTTTTGCAGTCTGTCTGTTCGCTGTCAAATACATGTTTACACTTTTCCGCACCACTGATTATCAGTGTGTGTAGCGCAAATTTACATCCACTGGTGTTACGCTAATGACTGTTATTTGTTTGGACCTGTGTTTCGTCCATCAAGTGCATGTTTATGCAGCTAAAAATGAAACTAAGCTTCTACTTTAACAGGCTAGTGCATTGTCGTTTGTTGTGCTCCGTCATCAGAAGAACACGCTAACGTGCAAATGAATTTTTAAAATTTGCATGTACTTGCAAGTTGAATCTTCCACCTCCCTGGTTGAATCTAGCAGAACTGACAATGGAGATCATTAGTCACGCTGTTGACAGATTATGAACGTCCTGTTTGCCGCTTGTAAACAAGAATAAGCAGTCACTCCTTTTCCCTCCATTTCCCTCCATTGATAGTCACCAAAAGACAGGATTGCGTTACGAAACACCGTCCCAGCGCTGGTTTGGTGTTTTCCGTTCATCTGAGAAACTTTTGCTTCTGTAGTTTAAAACTCAGATCCGTCAGTCCTTCAGAATTTTTGTTGAAGTAATTGCTTATGTTTTCAATTGAAGAAGTCAGCTTTTAGCTGGAGATGCAAAGATTCTCTGTTGACATGTGCTTTCAGCCGTGAAGACTGATTGTCTGGTTTTTGACACAACAAGAATGCCGCGAACTTCGCGGGAAGGGAGATTGCATTGTAGTTTAAATCACCACAAAGCTTCTCAACTTTACTGGCAAATGATAAACGTCTACTAAATAGAATATTCTGGAGTTCTTTTTATTTAATGTGGATCGGTTTTCAAAGGTGAGGAGGTACGAGTCTTGAATTCAGCGACACAGAAGTGTGACATTTTCCGCGAACTGATTTGAATAATCAATGCTCCGCCGTGTTTGTTTTGCGTTGAGATCGCACAAAAAAAAAATTATCTACAGATAAAATTTTCTTTTAGAAATCGAGATGCGTACAGAATAAAATGGTTTGGAAATTTTCACTCACATTTAGGTATCTGAACAGTTTCCACATGATGCGAAAAATGGTTTGAGTCCATAGTTCTCGATATTCACAGTTTTAATTTGTCTTTTCAGTTTAGCGTGAGATCAGATCGCACGAACCGTATCGAATCTTTTGGAGTTTTGATTTCAGCTTTTTTACTTCATCACTTTGTTAGGAGTTAATAAAACATCCAAACCTGCAGGAATGTCGGCATGTATCTCGTTTTATAGCGTTCGGAAAAGCATATAAAGGCGATCGCGCGTAATCCGAGTTTCTAAATTCGTTGTGTGACTTGTATGCATGTAGCTAACAGATGATCGAACCCTTTGCCTGTAGTGCAGCGTGGGTCTACCGCCATTCGGAATGCGACTATTGTTTATATTCTTGACTGGTTTTAAGAGTAATAATTACTTGTCAAATCGCTTTAAAAGTAACGATAATGAAATCATTACTGCGGATATTACCTATACCCAGGTATCACAGCGTGCGAGGGACAGGACTAGAAGCCGTTCGCATCAAGTGTTTCTTGGACGTGTGATATTGCATTGATTTGTTATCTTGGGGGTTCAAGGCGTGGAAAAAGCAGAAAATTAAATTGGATAGACACCAATGGTTCCTGCTGGTCTTTTATCCTCACGGATACCAAATCGAGACATTGCAACTCTTCCAGATGGCGCGTGTTCGGATAGCGATACGACCTTTAATAGCCACAAGCTTAGCCAGGGTTCCGCAAGGTAACCCGTTGAAGTTTTTTTGCTAAGCATTTAAACGACTTTTGTAACCGTTTAAACAATTTGGAAAGTCGTTAGGAAGTTTTCACTACCCGTTTAAACGACTTGTAAAGCCGTTAGGAATTTTTCACTACCCGTTCAAACGACTTGCAAAGACGTTAGGAATATTTTATTACCCGTTTAAACGACTTTCAAAGTCGTTAGCTCCTTGAAGCAAAGCGTTTAAACAATTTGGCAAGTCGTTTGAATTTTCTCCTTGCCCGTTTAACGACCTTGTAAAGTCGTTTAAACGGCTTTAAAACCCGCTAGCAAGCCGTTTATATTTGCCCGTTTAACGCTTTCCCGTTAATGTATGTTTTCCCGTGTTCGGTCACATATAGTCAGGAACATTTGCTAAATATTGCACAAACAAACAAATTTCATTTTGCCATGGGTCTCTCCTCCTAATAATAGATGTTGTCAGAATGTAAAGAGAACATCAATTACACCACTTCACTGCATCTTGTGGCGCACTTCATAGTTCTCTTCACATTGTGACGTCATCTGTACATCTAAAGACAGGCACACAGCCAAATGACATCTACATGTAGTTGTTAAATTTACCACAACTGTCAGTTTCTTGTTTTTTGATTGGCTACTTTAACTGTCAATAAAAAGACAGACCATGGAAATTGTGAGATCTGTCACATCCTCACACTCTTCTATTCAAAGCCCTTGAGTACTTTAGTTTGTTATAAAAACAAATAAGGTTTGATCTAGTAGATTTTTATAAATTTGTCCTCTTGGTTACTATGATCTATTAATTACGTGGTCAAAATAATTGTTGATTCAGAAGTTGCTTATTTAATGGACGAGAAAATGACCAGATCTAGATAGAAACAACATGCTCCCTTAAATACCCTAAACACGGCGGGATTCATGTAACTACATATACTTCAGTTTTCATTCAATCAGCATCAAATTTTCGAAAATGACATTGGCACCAAAATTTCAATGTCATAAAAATTATATTGTGAGATATTTGGTGATTGCTTCGGAAAGAACATGTTGAGAGAACTTCAAACCTGAAGAGATAACTGAAATAGCTTAATTGAATCCAAAAAGATGATTTATTGAATTTTGAATTGCAACCAATTTGTTACTAAAAATAGCACAAAATGGTGGTCATTTCAAAATGGCCTTCAAATGACAGTTACCTTTACCTTTAATATCTCTGTGTAATTTTTTCTCCATGTGCAAATAGTCTAAACCTTTCAGAACTTCTCTCAGAATTGTGGCAATGTAGAATTCTTCTATGTTGCCAGCCTTCATCTGCATTTAACAACAACAAAAAGGTTGAAATTATTAAAGGTTCAAAATGCACACATGTGCATGTGGTTCTTGGGGAAGGCATTTTGAAAAAGTAGTCTCAGAGTGCAGCAAGAAAATGCAAGATGTTTATGGTGCGACTACTGAAACTGAAGCCACTTAGACAATGAAAACTAAACGCATTGCAGAATGAAAGTAAAGCATTCCAAGTATATAGATCCTGGCATATCCATGCAACTTTAGTCACTTGAAAGACTTCAAAATTAGTCAAACAAAATTCACCTTTCATAGGGTCGACGCTCAGGAAAGTCGAAATGTTATTGTCTTGTAATCAACACTGATTGGTTTAAAGCAACCTTAAGTTGAAATGCTTTGTTTTCGGTCTGCAATGTGATTGGTTCTTGTTGTCTAAGTATTCTCACTGCAAGACAAGGTATAATTTCAAAACTGTTTTCAGTTGCAGAACATGACATCTTTTATAAAAAATAATGCAAATGAAACTTTTTATGCAACATGCACATAATATGTATGTGTACGATGTAGATAGTCCCATATTTTTGCTGGAGTATATTCAGAAATATATCAGTAAACAGTCATCCAGGGAGGGAAAAAAAAATATAAAAAAAAAAAATTCCTCTAGGTATCACATAGGATTTAGAGGAAGTATTACTTGTTGTGCAATGAAACAAAACAGATTTAAATAAGGTGGAAATAGGTTCTTCATGAAGAAGCTGGGTATGCTCTGACAACCCTGTATATTAATAATGTACACAATGATTCAAACTAACCCACTGAAAGAAACTTGAACAACAGCTATTAAAACTACAATTGTTTTCTCATCTGCGTTGAACACAGATATAAGACGTGAGCAGAGCCTTCCTCCACGAAAAGCTTTTTGTGGAGTTCAAGCAGAAGGCTCTGCTCACAGGGTAACAACACTTCAAGAACACGAATGTGAGTTATCAGTTTTGTTTATGATAGTTTCGAGCCATGTGAACAATCGACACCAATACAATCAGAAACAGAACAAAGTCAAGTTTATACATGACAAACACAAAGTACACTGGCTGAGATTGGGAATTTCAATCAGAGCTCAACACTAACTTTTTCAGGTAATAGACCTATGGGCTATTGACTGTGGGAAATTACTAGCCGCGAGGACTTTTATGAATAAATGAGTTGCCCTGAGGAACACTTTTTAACAATAAAGTCGACCCATTGATTTCTTATTATAATTGGATAACAACTGACTACCACTGTCAAAAACGTAACCCATGACTAGTTCCCGGTACTGAAAAGCAGCATTTTCCAAGATGGCGGTGTGATCTGCACGTGTTTGGCACTGTAACACTAGCTGTGGTTATAGTTAGGAGTTGAGGTATCATGCACTAGTCAGCCCTTGAACATCTGCACCAAGCCAACCTCTGCTGATACTGAGGGTTGTCACAGCCAGGGTTTCTTGCATCCTCGGTGATCGTGAGTCACTCCAACTAGCTGGATGATTCCTTTTGATTACACTTTAATGTGAACTACAGAATGGCCAGTATTGATAGCGAAGAGGTCACAAAAACTTTTAACAGTACATGTTGAAAATCGTTTAGTCTGGCACGCTAGCTAATATGATTTTCACTAGTCCTAAGCAAACTTTTACTAGTCCAAGACTAGTAGACTACCGCTAGTGTCGAGCCCTATCAATCAAATTCGAATCATTCACAAGCAGATCGATTTCAGTATTTCAGAAACATTTATCACCAAATAATTTCACAAGAAACTCCCAAACAAAGGGAAAACCACCTTCAGCATAGGAACAGACAGCAACAGGATGCAAATTCATAACAAAAATGTACTTCTGTAATATGTTTCTTGTACTTCCTTGTATTCCCTTATTTTAAATTCTGTACAACGTAAGGCTTTTCATTAAAACAATTTCATATGACAAAAATGGTTGTAAGGCTTCTGTATGTAATGTATTACTTGTAGATGATGAGATGTTTTAATTTGTACCATTATCCAAAGAAAATGTGTGAAAACTTACATGTAATTATCGTAGTTGTTTCAAGAGCAAGACAAAAGCTGTAAAGGCTTTACTACTATCTTTGACAGCTTTATTTTTGACTTGCTCTTAATTAACAATTAAAATGTTGCTCGAATTTAGAAACCTGTGCTTGTACTTTTAGAATTGGATGTTCACTCTATAAATGAATATGGATAGAATTTGATTACCATGCTAACTAGGTCTCTAACTAAGCTGACTCAACTCCAGCCTTAATGTCGCCAAAGGCTTGGTTACCTTTCAAAATGGCAGTCAGGAACTATGAATTGGACTATTGGAGTTATCCATACAATGGGTTTCTAGTATTTCACTCTAGCTTCTAATAAAGCTAATCTGCATTAGAATTATTGACTTACAATTGGACTATTGGAGTTATCCATACAATGAGATTCTAGTGTTTCACTCTAGCTTATAATAAAGCTAATCTGCATTAGAGTTATTTATACATGACTTACCAGATCCAGAGCTGAGCCACCCCCCAAATACTCCATCATAATCCATAGTTTGGTCCCCTGGAAAAGAAGTAAAGAAATTGATTGATACAATAAAAGTCCAATTTTGTGTTCAATCGCTGCATGCTATGACTATGGACTTGTCTGTGCAGTGTTAGCTTCATCTTGGTGTTAAACATTTTATAAATACCAATGGAGAGATGAGCTAGTCACAGCTTTGTGTATTGTTACTATGCCTTCTTGCTGGAATTTTTGCATATTTAACTTCATAAACTTCATAACTTCCTCAAATGGTTCCTAGTATTGTTAAAGCCCATAACTGGTCTTGGAAGCCTTCAAATATTCAAATAAAGTATTGTTCCCATCAAGTTCACGTTCTATGGTTTGGTTGCTCACATTTGATCGGTAGCTCATGCTCAACTATTTTTGCAAAGCCAGTTCCCGTTTGTCAGGCCAAAGTTAGGGGTGCAGCTCATATGTGAGGAAATATGGTACTTATTGAAAGTGAAGCATTATCTACTTGGAGCTCCATTTATAGGCTCTACTATAATTATTTTAAACAGAACACCTACATGTACATTGCATGCAATGTCTTGTATTTAAAGTGCTCTGAACCCCTTTTGCAATTTTTATTCCTATGAACCTTTGAGTACTTCAATCTGCAAAGAATTTTTTGGTTTACATAGAATACTCTATGTTCTATGCTTGTTTGAAATAGTGAAAAATGTGCTTTTTCTAACCCATGACCACTCAGAAATTTTTGGGTAGGAGTGTGCCGCAGGGACCTCAAAACCCTGCCTATCCCAGACCTAAAAATGCTGTTCACCATACCCTATCCCAGACTTGAAGCAAAAAATATATACCCTATCCCAGACCATAGATTCATACTCAATTACACTACGAAAGCTGTTGTTTTGTTTTAACATGGTATTTTAAGCTGTAGCATGGTCGATAGAGTGCTAAGCATGGCGTTAACGACAAGCAAATCAAAATCCATAGCCTTTCCCAGGCCAAAACCGTAAAAAGGATACCCTATCCCAGACCTCGGCAGCTCGAAAAGCATACCCTTTTGGGGGGGGGGGAGCACATGCCTGTATAGCCCATATAAGGGAGTACCCCCCCCCCCCCCCCCCCCCCCGTCCGATTCCCGGGTAGACAATATCTAATTAATTCAACTTTGCAATAATTTGAATAAATACTTAGCATTTTATCTAAAATTACGTTTTCTTTACTATATTGTAACAACTCACAACTCTATATGTGAAATTCATTAATAATTCATAAGGGTACTAGCCAATCCCATGTGCTGAATGACACCACATGATCGCCTCTGTATACCCCCGTACAAACCTGATTAATAAAACATCAGGTTCTGTATCGAGATACAGACCCCATGGTCCGTTATAGCTCTAGTAGTATTCTGTATCAGGTACAGAATTCTAGCTAAGCTAGTGAGGGAAGTCTCACGACCGATCACTGACTACCCCTATCCTGGGACGGGTGAAATGACAAAGTACATCTGCTCTCTTATTATGTACACACCATCTATTCCATGTGGGACATGTTTTTCTGCACGCTACGATCTGCTCTCTTATTGCATACACAGTCTCTTTGATGTCGGATATGTTTTTGTGAGAAACTAATTCATCCCACATCGATACCAAGGTGGAAGAAATCAAAGGTTAAAATTTTATGTTGTGCACATCAATGGCTTTTAGTTATCTATTCATTTCACAAGTAAGATAAAATATTCGCGTCCGATCTGTATGGGCTTTACAATTGCTCGCCGAAGCGGCTCGCCATTGTAAATGCCCATACAGATCTCCCGCTCATATTTTATCTACTACATAAAAATAGGTACCCGATGGGTACATGTGTACTGGCTGGAGAGCCTGGACTTTGTAAATGTTAAAATAAATAGGAATCAATGTTTGGCAAATAGAATACATTGAAGCTATGGAAATGGTTAAAGAGAATTAGATTTTAAGTAAATTATACAGTTGTATATAAATGAAGGGCTGTGTGCAAAAAGGGCGTAAGTGATTCTTGATCATGTTCTAAATACTCCCTTAGAAAACAAAGAATTTGAAGGAGAATTTAGAATGTGATCAAGAGTCACTTACGCCCTTTTTGCACACAGCCCTTCAAATATTCCTGGATCTGTTTTTTGGACATGGTTGTCAATAGGAAATAAACGTGGCACATTGATTCTAATAACAAACTTGTAATTTTATTGGTAATAAAAAGAAATACACAACGATGTAAACTGTATTGCCTCCGAAATCAAATTTAAATGTTGGTGTTTAACCAACTTTATAAATGTACTGTAATAAAGATGTTATAACATTGTTCAGCTGAGAATAAATGTCAGTCAGTTAGCTATGTCAAGATGCATTACAGTTTGTTTCATTGCTACAAACATTGTTTGTGGATGCATCATTGCAGTTTTCCTCCTGATTTATCACAGCTTTCAAAGATGTTTGGTCAATGGAAGGCACACATTGTAAAGCACATACATAGTCAGGAAGGAGTCCATAACTAGGAGCGTCCATCCCACATACTAGGCCTATGTCACAGCATTTTTACAAGTTAGGTTATTTTTAGCATGGTTTCCCGCTATTGTCGAGTTGCAATTATTCCTAAGGGAATCAAATCACAAAAGTGTAGCATCCATGTTGTCAGTATAACAAAAGTAGCTAATGAGGCATATTTTGTTCCGCCATGGTACAATCTACCAATTGGCGGGAAAAATAATCTAAAAATAGCCCAACTTGTAAAAACGCTGTGACAACTATATAGGAGATATGGATGCTCCTAGTTATGGGCTCCTGACATAGTACATTCTGTAACAGAATAACAGATACCCCACTGGGTTCATTGATCTGTAACACAGAATGATAGATACCCCACAGGGGTTCATCAACCCTGATTTACATGTATTCCCCGCCATAATAGACTGAAGGGCTCATTTGCGTTGTAACCCATACAGCCCATAGGCAATGAGTTTCATTGTTTATCGCCAAATGAGGCAATTCACGTCCCCATAACCGGGGTTGACATGCTATCCTCTTACTAAGCAACCCCAAATAGGGGTCATTTAGCATTGACAAAGCCAAATGTGCAGTCAGCAGATGTTGAGATGTCTTTTATTCTTTGTAATCCGAGGGCAAGGAGTCGGCTGTGTTTCTTGTCGAACACTTGTACCTAAACTGACTCGGAAAGAACTACCCAAGCATCTCATTCCACTGACCATAAACACACTTTGAAAGTTGTGAAAAGCAGAACATGTATAATTCATGAGATTCATAACAAATACTTACCGAAAACTACGAAATAAAGCACCATTTGGGGTGCTTCTTTCAACTTCAAGCAAATTCTAAGAACTTTTGGAAATGGTTATTTCTCTATTATGATTGGATGGTGAAAATTTGGGGGGAAATCATTCAGCTCCAGTCCTTACATGGACACTGAAAAGGTGATCTTATTGGTTGAGAATCTACCTATTGTTTACACAACTAACATGTGTACAGGCTTTAATAATATTAAAAATATATATATATTTTTAATTTATTTTTATTTAAAGAGGAGTCACCCAAACTAGGTGTTTTTCATGGAGATCCTCATAGAAATAAAAATATAGGGTTAAAAATAGAGATATAATAAAAATAAATGGACTAAGAATAATGACTAATAATAAAAGTTACAATAATGACGTATAGAATATGAATAAGATAGATAAAATTAGAACAATTACTATAGTTTCCAATAAAGAGTCTTAACATTTGCGTAAGTAATTGTGTCATTGACATTAAAATTGTTCCATTCGTTGACAAAGAAAGATGACATCACCCCAGGAATGAACCCAGGCTTTTACTTACATGTACGTGGTCATGGATCAGGAAAGGTCAATCTTTCACTATTTCCAACAAGCACAGAACATTCTCTTTAAACCAAAACTTATTTTGCAGAAGTACTCAAAACCTTTCAAAGGTTCATTGGGATAAAAATAGCTAGGAGCACTTTAAAGCCCAATTAAACCCTAAAAACGCTAATTTTATTATTAATAAAATATATGTAATAAAAACATTTGTTACATAAATATTTCTAAAGTAAGGTTCTAGGGTTTATGGTAGTCTTTCAGTTAAATATGATTGAACTATTGCCATAACAAAATTCTAATGGGACCTGAAACAACCATTGGGTCTGATCAAAGTCAGGACTCAGCTAATTCAAAGATCAAACTGGAATTTAACATTTGGAATAAACAGTTTTGTTTTCTTGTAGGATTCTAATCAAACTAAAACCTTCTAAAAAAGTCAGACCTAGCATCACCACCCATCAAGAAAAATTACCAACGGTGAATTGTTCCACTAGTAATCGTGTGATAAAGAATTCAGAACAATATTTAAACAACTTCAAAAGAATACAAAATCAGGCAAAGACAACAAAAATGTATATACAGGGGGATTACTACTTCTTGTGTGATCTGAACTATATTACTGGTAACAGCAGGCTAAAAACATAGAATACCATAAAGGGTATTACTAATCTGAAAACATGTTAAGAACCAATAAAAAAATTATTGTAAGTGGCTGAATACCATAAAGGGTAATAAATAAATTCTGAGTGATTTTGAGGACTACATGACACAGAATTTTTCAAAACTTATTCATGTGTGGGGGAGGAAAGTTGTCATAACTAATTTCAGCTCATGTTATGTGCATGAATTATACATGGTAACTGAACAAAGCAATAAATTAAGCAATGAAATATCAATTAAGCAATCAAAACTTGCCTAAAGATCCTGAAGAATCTACATGTACTTCACTTTAATACATGTAATATTTTCAAGAGTAAGGTTTGTAAACTAGTTAATGTAACTACAGGTTTGTTCAAGTCATATATACACCTCTGCGTAATATAGAGATTTGAAAATATTCTAACGTGTTTAGATTTAGAAGCTTGTACAAACAGCCAGATCAATGCCTTATGTAAAAATTATTTAGCAACATCTCTAAACAAAGCAAAACAGGATTTTATTAAAGTATTGTCAGTGTCGGTGATTCAGGCAATTTAGAAAAGAAATTCAAAAAGTTGTAAAATGCCAAATTTGCTCTAATTATTCGATGTCCATTGGTTAAGAAGTTTTGTTTGTTATTTTTTTACTGTATTAGGTAAATTCTTGGATGTTGTTCAGCATTTCCTATTTATCTGTGTATGCCAAATAAAAACCCGTGCATAAGCGCTAGCCCATCCCGGCTAGAACACCTACATGTACAATGTATCTCTAAGGTAATCATCTCTAAGCAAGCGGACATGTACAGAAATTTATTTGAGTAATTGTTTTAAAATTATAGCTTGAGGAAGCCATCAAGTCCATAATCATAACCAATTACGTCTTCCACAAACTTTATATAAAGGGAGCAAAGAATACAGTTTAGCGGCAAAGAATAAACACAGAACGGTGAGTAGAAGGTTTGTCTATACTATAGCCCTACCCACAAAGAAAACTTCACTGTAAACAGAAAAGAGAAAGGTAGCTATTATAAAATCGAATCCAATCTCACAGCTATCAGTTTCCATCTCTGGACTGATGACTTGAGAATTGATTTAAAGGGTAGAAATGAGTTTGGTACAGTGAAAATACCTACCTTTAAGTACGATCCGTGATATTTAGTAACATAAGAACTGTCACACTGGGACAACACTGTAATTTCTTGTTGTATGTCCTCTATTTCGTCTTCCGCCTCCTCTAAGTCGATGATCTTGATAGCCACAACCTCATTCGATCGGTTATCAATCCTACACCGCCAGTGACAAAATTAGTATTACAGAACTAACGCTCATAGGAAGCCATCAAAGGCATCTAGATCCTCCGAGGAAGGAAAGCGAAAGAGCTGACTGCAAAGATTCGAGGTATCAACCTGAACTCACCCTTTGAAAACCTCACCGAACGATCCCTTGCCAATGCGATCGAGCTTCGAGAATAACTTCTCAGGATCAGCTTTCATGCCCTGAAAATCAAACACAATTTGTAACCTTATACTAAGAGGGAATCAGAGTTTTAGTGGTTAGGTCTTCATGATGGAAAAACCTCAATGTGCCTGTTACTAAGCCTTGGAATTTTCAACTGAATTTATAAACAGCGAGGTTTTTCTGTAAAAAAAACTTTGCACGAGTTAGACAAGCCCTCGGATAAACTCAGAACTGGACACTTTGAAGGTTTTTCATTGCTCCCAGACTATGCGAAGTGACTTTAAGAGAAACTCTGAGTCTTCTTGAAGCGTGATAGCAGTGATAAATGGTCTCTCTGCTGCTTACCAAGTTGCTCGCTGCCATTCAGTAACAAAAACATTCGCAACCGGAACCCGAAAACATCAACTCCACGAGCTGCAAGTATTGATTCCTTGACCACTGGAAAAAGCCTCCAACGGCTTGACCTTCATTCAAAAATGACTAAGACCTTGAGAATTATTCCATGTCCCTTTCTATATGTACAGAGTAGTGTTTTTGCTTGAAGAAAGATGTATTTTGGAGGTTTTTCAGAGTACTCTCGAAGACGGTGAATGCAACCACTGAACCGCCATTCTGTCATCGAAACGCGCTGCATACAATGTCCCCCATATATGGGTATAACACGTGATGGGACTCAGTCCGCAGACTTGGGTGCGGCCATCCAAATAATCGGCCCTCGGTCCATCTAACAAGAGAAAACTTGTTCCAGTTTCAAATAAAAATTGTCCCTGTCAGTTTTGTAAGACCAATGCTAATAAGCAATTTCTTATGCCTCCATTAGCATTGAATTATCGGCGCATGAAACGGGCCTAAGTAAATTTATTTATTAGATTTATTTATTCATTAACACCAACAACGTACATATAGTGAATACAAAATATCATAAAATAACTGGATACACACAGTTAAACTTCCCTCCCTCAATGCTTGATTAAAAGGATTTTCAATGTTTTCCCTGGAGACTGTTTATATACACTGTTTGTTAGTCATTTTTGCATATTTACTTTGATTTGAAGCATCCCACATGTCCGAGAGCCGTCGTTAGTTCATATCAAAATCGGTGGAAATAGCTGCTTCCGGCCCGGCACCTGACCGTCACACAACTCCTTTAAAGTGCTTCTAACCTTTCTTGACATTTTTCTACCTATGAACCTTTGAAAGGTTTTGAGTACTTTTGCGAAGAAATCTCATTAATTCGACTTTGCAACAATTTGAATAAATACTTAGCATTTTGTCTAAAATGACTTTTTTTTCTTCACTAACAACTCACAAACTGTGTATATTTTCTATAAATCGATGCCGTTGTGATAGAAAGGCGCCTTGGAGGATAATGCATTAATGAGATGACGTCGAACCGGGAATCGACCCAGTCTTTTACTTACGCGGTCATGGGTCAGGAAAGGTCAATTTTTCACCATTTCAAACAAGCGTAGAGCATAGAGTATTCTTTGTAAAGCAAACATTTCTTCGCAGAAGTACTCAAATCCTTTCAAAGGTTCATAGGTAGAAAAATTTCAAGAAAGGCTAGAAGCACTTTAAAGCATAAGCAGGAAGTAATGGACTCCTGGCATAAGCTATCCAGAATAACCGTATATGAATACACATGTACATGGCAAAGTTTGCGTGACAAGAATGTTTGAAAATACAATTAAAAAATACACACGCCATCAACTGTCATCAGTTGATACATGCTCCATGTGACGCGACTTTTCCCGGATGGGCAAGCTATCTCGCTTGAACGTGTGTAGATGAATTCTTCCCAGAAGGCATTGCGGCGAACTTAGTGTACCCTTGGGCAGCCAATTTATTTCGCTTCCGTTGGGTTCTTATAAACTTCCCGGGAGGGGGGGGGGAGTACTCCCTAAAAATTAGGATGGGATGTGCCGCTGAGCCCTTGAAACCCTTACCCTGTTCCAGGCCAATAAATTGTAGATTTGCGTATTTTTGCGACCCTGTTCCAGGCAAAATGGCAAAAAGATATCCTGTTCCAGACCAGGCTAGCTAGCGTCTGATATGATACGCACGAGACGTTGCGCTCCACTCGCCACTCGGATCATAAACAGATAAACGGACTCGGCATTTGCAACGGCAAGGGACCGTGAATAACTCAAACTTTCAAAAAATTACGGCCCTGTTCCAGACCAAAACAGTGATTTATATACCCTGTTCCAGGCTAAGAATTGTCAAAAACCATACCCTGTCGAGCGGCACGTACTCGTATAGCCTATATATGGGAGTACACTCTCTCCCCCCCCCCCCCCACCTCAGGATAAAATAGCTGTATTTCAGGTTATTTGTAAACGCTGTATATATTCCGTCATGAAATTGAACATGGCTCCGGTTGAGTCAAGGTGAATATATACTTTAGCCGACCGTTTATTCGTACGTGATAGTGCGCCTCGGTTATATTCCCTTGCCTGATTTTCAGACGGTCCGACGTCGTCCGCTGACGTTTTGCATTTTTCTGGTACGTACCTCTTTGGGACTGAGATAAGCTGGATAAGCTGCTGCCGGAAAGCTCCTTCCCCTTACTAGTAACTGAATAAAAATATTATATATGATGCCGTTACTGTCTCTGAAAATGAACACAACTGACATGACTGAAGAATTCCGAAGCTCTCGCCGAAGGTAATGCTTTGGACCACTCGTAAACTGTGAGGAGCTACGAATATTGCGCAATTTTAAGCGGGCAACACTTTCAGGCGTGTACATGTAAAGTATACTTAAAGGGATACCCGAGTACAAAACACTTATGGTCTCAAAATGATGTTTGCACTGTCCTGAAAACTGAAATCGCAATAAAAACGATTTATTTTGCAACGCAAGCGTAAAGGAATTTTTTGAAAGTGTATTGCTCAGTCATTTTCTTATATAATTCCGGCTAATTCTTGTTTTGTTTTTTACACTTTTATACTTCAAATTGCTTTGATTAGAGTTGTTTTTTCCAGATTTTCCTGCAGAATGAGCAACTCAATTTTGCTTGGAGAACTAACTGACGTTGCGCAATACACTTTCAAAACATTCCTACACGCTTGCATTGCAAAATAAATCATTTTTATTGCGATTTCAGTTTTCATTACAGTTCAAATATCATTTTGAGACCATAAGAGTTTTGTACTCGGGTATCGCCGTCAGGAGCCCATAACTAGGAGCGTCCATCCCGCATACTAGGCCTATGTCACAGCGTTTTCACAAGTTCAATGTTATTTTTAGAACGGTTTCCCGCTATTGTTGAGTTGCAATTATTCCTAAGGGAATCAAATCACAAAAGCGTAGCAGCCATGTTGTTTGGTATAACATAGGTAGCTAATGAGGCATCTTTTGTTACGCCACAGTGCAACCATTAATTGGCGGGGGAAATAATCTAAAAATAGCCCAACTTGTAAAAACGCTGTGACAACTGTAAAGGACATATGGACGCTCCTGGTTATGGGCTCCTGTCGCCGTTTTATACTATAGACGGATAATCCATCCAGATCAGACGTATTTGGGCAAAGTAATAATCTTAAATTGTCGATTTTACTTTGCAATAGACAATATTCGTATTCTCACGGACGAGCTGGAACGAGTACTCAGTGGAGGCTCATGCGGGGGATTCTTTTCTAACGCTAAATAGCTTTCAGCAAATTCCCCCGCATGAGCCTCCATTGAGTACTCGTTCCAGCTCGTCCGTGAAAATACGAATATTGTCTATTGGGTAAATGCTATCAAGGCCTTAGGTCACGTGTGAATACTATCAGGGCCAGATCCAGAAAAACGTTGGGGGAGAGGTGGGGGTAGTCCCAGTTTGCTTAAATAGATTTACTGGTGTGCGTTTCACGCCTCGACCGCCTTCTTTGCGCTCACTAAACCCGACACAAAAGTACTCAAACTAGAGCGGTAGCAATGTTAGGACTCGTCAGCATCACACCGCGGCAAAACGTTACGCGCATGCGTATTTGCTATTTCTTGTCAGCGCGCGGCCGCCCTCACTTTCCCGCGAAAACTAAAATGAAACAACAGGCACATACCCGTGATTTTAAAATTTCTGCTTAAAAGCATCCATTTGTGAACTGTTTTGTCAAAAAATAAGAAAACTACTTAAAAGCTAAGCCTAAGACTTTAACAGGTTGAAGTTTTCTTAATTTGTAATTCACTGTGAGTTTACTAAGTTATAAAATTATTTACTAAAAAAGTTGAAACCCTAAGTAATTTGTATTTGATAGCAGAGCCTTCGTTCTTTTGGCCAGCGGAGCATACCGTTTTGCCGCTGTGTGCGTCAGCATAGACTATATCACAACCGCGTCGTCGCAGTGCACTCTGGGATGGATATCACAGTTTTCCATTGTTGTTGTTGGGCGACCATCTTGGATCATTTAACAATCGAAACTGAGATATCCATACCAGAGTGCACTGCGACGGCGGGGTTGCGATATAGTTACGCATCAAGGACGACGGCAACAGCTGTGACGACTAGGCCTAGACAGATTCTGCTCGGCAACTTTTGAGCAACTTTCACGATTTCGAGCAACTTTTTCGCTTTGGAGCAACTTTTCTTATAGTGAGCAACTTCCGAGCAACTTTTCTGAAAATTAGTATATTTTCAACATATTTTCACTGTTATAAAGTCTTTTAATCAAATTCAAAAGTATTTTGAAGTGCATGTTGGGTATGCTGTGGTGTTAGGTTCCAAATATGGATGTGCAATCCAAATAGGGGTGGTTATCCTGTGGTAATATTACATATTCCAAATATGGTACAGTTTCCTGTACCCAAACCACAGGCAGCCCACCCGCGCGTGGGCTCCCTGTGGCACGGCACTGTGAATCATGTGACGTCATCGTATTTTCATCGGTTTTCTGTAAATTGACCGAAACAGTTCGCTAAATGGCTCGAGAAATCCTTATATTTGGTCAAATGATCCCCAGATACCTTGAAACTTGTCGTGAAATAAACTATTTACATTTTGATGTGGTCTAGTGTTTTTTGGGGGGGGCGATATGAGGGAGTTTCAGGCGTTTGTTTCTCGATGTTTTGATACGCTCGCTTATAGTAGCTGAAGCGAGCGTATCAAAACATCGAGAAACAAACGCCTGAAACTCCCTCATATCACCCAAAAAAAAACACTAGACCACATCAAAATGTAAATAGTTTATTTCACGACAAGTTTCAAGGTATCTGGGGATCATTTGACGAAATATAAGGATTTCTCGAGCCATTTAGCGAACCGTTTCGGTCAATTTACGGAAAACCGATGAAAATACGGGTGGGCTGCCTGTGCCCAAACCAAAATGGCGGACGCCACGGTGCTTTCTGACGATCAAGAGCAAACTCAAAGCGATCCAATCCAGGCTGCAATAGATAAAGGTGCAGAGCTTTCGGAGCCTGACAGGGCCTCCATCTCTCGAAAGCGAAAAGTAGCCGAAAGCACGGGCAAATACAAGTGTAGTCGGACGCAAAACCCAATGAGCAAGCATTCGGTTTACGACCGAATAAAAGAATATCCTGGCCAGCATTTCGTCTGTGTTAAAGGCCAGCTCTGGTGCAATGCGTGCCACGAAATCGTTGCTGTAAAGAAAAGCACTGTCCATAAACATGTGGCGTCTAAAAAGCACCAAAGTGGGATCGAGAGTATCGAAAAAGGCACTGAGAAGGAGAGTCAAACCATTCTCGAATGCTTGCAAAGACAAGACAACCGCAACAATGTAAGTGGTTCTACTTTGCCGGCAGACATGCGACTCTTTCGCTTTGAAGTAGTTGAGACACTGTTGCTTGCCGGAATACCAATTTCCAAGATAGATGCTCTACGCCCACTTTTTGAGAAGTACGCTAACAGGCTTACCGCGAGCACTCGCATGAAAGACCTGATCCCATCTGTACTGGAAAAAGAAAAAGAGAAAATAAAGGATGAGCTAAAAAATGTGAAAGAGGTATCCATCATATTTGATGGGACTGCTCGACTTGGGGAGGCACTGGCAATCGTAGTACGTTTTGTCCAGGAAGACTTCAAGCCCACCCAACGCCTTGTATGCTTGGAGGTCCTGGCCAAGTCACTTCAAGTTCAAGTTCATTTTATTTTGCACTATTTCTTTTAAAGATAATTACACAAGAAAATAATTGTAGAAAGAAAAAGAGAGATACGGTAATAATAAAATAGTTTTGAATTTCAAGAATGTGCATAGAGGTCAAAGGAGCCATAGGCTTTCTAGTTGACCTCTATCACAAGAAAAATAAATGAGGATATTTGGAGCACAGAAAATACATAAATATCTATTGTTCAAATTTTCTTGAGTGATAAGCGGCTAGAATTAATACTAATAGGAAGAAGAATTTATTTACAATATTGATACATAATTATATGGAAACGTTGACAATATATTTATATATATGCAAAGAATAAAGATGGTATGAATATATTAATTCGATCTTAGTTATTGTTCTATGTTTACAATTTTATACAATAACTTAGGCCTGGTTTTCAAGTAAAAATAATTTGTATTGTTTTTTAAAACTATTGTGTGGGAGGGATTTTATTTCTAACGGTATTTTTTCCCATAATCGTGATGCAAGAGATTTAAATCTCGATAGACCATAATTAGTTCTGGAAGCTGGTCTGTATAAGTTTTGGTTGGTAGCATATCTAGTATTATAATTATGAATATCAGTTGCAGAGGGGACTAAGTCGAAAAAAGCAGGTGGTACACCTATTTTAACATATTAAAATAAGGGGCAGGAACTTGCTCAAAGGCTTACATGTATGTCTTGCATTGCCGTGAATTACAACTTTGGGCCAAGCATGCTGCTTGCTGGGATGCGAGCCGATGGTGCTACAGTTAACGGGGCTGCTATACGGCAACTACTGTTCTTTTATCCAAGCATTATGGATGTTGTATGTTTCTCGCATACAATTAATAATGTGGGATCTCATTTTGAGTTTAGAGTTCTGGATGTATTCTTCCGCCACTGGGTAAATTTATTTGCCCATAGCTTTAATGCAAAGCAACTCTGGAGGGAGAAAACTGGTCAGTCAATGCGCTCACACAGTGTTACACGCTGGTGGAGTAAATGGGAGGTCCTTAAACAAGTGTCAGACTACTTTGGTGATGTTCTGCCCTTCCTGCGTGAGAATGACAGGCTCTCGCCTCTTATACGTCAGCACCTGTTGGATATCGTTGATGATCTCCAAGACCTTCAAGATCTTCGCTTGGAACTTGGTGCTATAGTTGATGTTGGTGTGCATTTCATTAATGCCATTTACTATCTTGAAGGCGACGGACCCCTCATATTCTCGTGTTATGAGCGCCTGTCAGCTGTCGCTAATGCTGTTGGAGTAGGGCACTATCCTATTACCCAGGCAATTGCAAGAGAAATTGCAAACGGTACTCTCCAACTCCAAGCTCGACTGATTGCCCAAGCTAAAGCCTGCATCCAACCGGGATTGAACTTTTATCAAGAGAAGTTCAGTGTTCAGTTCCGCACTGTAGTGCGAGCATTCAAGTCAGCGCGTCTCTGCTGCCCAGTCCAAGTCCAAGGACTGCAGCCAACAACTGCATCTCTTCAAGAATTGAAGAATTTCCCCTTCATGAATGACGTCATCATTGCTAACTTAGCAACAGAGCTGCCTGATTATCTTGCTGTTGCTGATAGCGTTGTATGCACGACTGAGGATCAGAAGGTTTCATGGTGGGCGGCACACCAAGACACGCTTCCCTACTGGGCTTCACTTGTCAAGAAGCTGCTTTTGATCCAGCCCAGTTCTGCCGCGGCCGAGAGGGTGTTTAGTCTTCTTAGCACCCTCTCAGCACAACAGGATGGAGCTCTGGAAGACTACGTGGAAGCTTCTGTTATGATAAGATACAACAATGCTCAAAGAAGGCACTAGGAGCGTAGTCTCATTGAAACTGAAACTGACGTGAAACGTTTTTTTGTTCAAGAGTGTTATTCCTTCCCTGGTTAGTTACTGTTATGTGGAAACTATAGAAACAGAGAGCAGGATTGCTTCATTTCTATATGTGAAACAAGAGTGTATACGTTTTTTACACTGTGCTTTGTAACAACGGAAGAGAAGAAATAAACCAGGGTGAACTATATATGCATGTGTTATTTAACTTTTCTAGCAAATAGTAGCAGCTTATGTCCTTTGTTCCATCGATTTCATTTTTCTATAGTACGTATGGGCTAATTGTCACATCGTGGCACGATTCAAAAATCATAGACGCAAAAAAACAAGTACGAAAATATGTGAAAAGAGTAAATTTGGGCGAGCAACTTTTGAGCAACTTTTGGGGATATTTTTGAGCAACTTTTCAACAATTTTTGAGCAGAATCTGTCTACCCCTAGTGACGACGTGACGTAACAAAGTGTTTACTCGCGAAATTAGGTCTTTATCATTTCCTTTATTCGTCTTTTATCGCTTTTCACATTCACATTTTCGAAAAATATGATAAGCATAGAGTTCCGTTCATGCCGAAAGGAAAACGGAGTGTTTTACGTTCTTACCGGTTTGCGTTCTGTTATAACGTGACATTTGGGGCTTTCACGTTGTTTTTGCGGAGAACGGTCCGTAGGCGACTGCGTGCATTTTCACGTGCAGTCATTGTATTTTGTAATTAAGGCTATTGTTTTATGCCGTCGTCATAGATGTTGCCCTCCTGGTTTCGTAACTGAAGGTCTCTATTAAAGCGTCATCAGCCCGCGCTGGGGCACTGCGGCCAGTTTGACTTAAAACAATAGATTTTGCACCGCCAGCCTCGTTTCTACCTCGAGTTTAGAAGTGCATGCAAGAACAAAGGTTTTTATTCTCCTGGGACGTAACATGGACGCTGTGTGATAAAGGTCTTTAATATAGCATAGCCAAGTCGCCATCTATTGGCAAACTCGACATCCGATCAGTTGACTAGCCAAGCCCCGTTTATCAGTCGATAGTCGACCGGGCAGACAAAAACACTTAGAAAAATATTTTTTGGCTCATTTTTTCACAATTTTCTCGATCGCTAAGTAAATATAATAGTGGCTTGGTTATGCTAAAACAGTTAGACTTCTCGCACTTGGTTTCTATCGACTTTGATAGTTGACTCGGAGTCGAATTCGCAGTCTAGTAATTGTTAAATAGACCCTTCGAAATTCACGTTAGCCCAGAGAAAGTCTGCCTATTATAGATAAGATCAGTGTACTTATTGATCAATCATTAAATTTTCAAAGTTTTGGTTTCCAAATCACGTGACCACGTGGCGGCCATTTTTAATTTTACCTTTACCAGAGGCTCGAAGAGTCGCGAGTCGCGAAGCGACGAGTCTCCGATCGAGGAGCGATTGACCCCAGGTCCATTCAGTCAGGTTGGTCACTGTGGCCTCTGGAACCAGGGTAACTGAGTACCCACACAAACATGGAAATGTTTCAAATAAATTGCGTACTCAAGTTGTAATAATCATTATCTATACACTTCTAATTGGAAAAAAAGGAAAATACGTTGCAAAACATTTTGTTTTAAAATGGAATTTTCTAAAAAAACACTTCTTTGAAAAATAACTTTCAATGGAGTATTTCGCTTTGTATCCAATTAGATGTATATAGATCATAATTATTACAACTTGAATACATAATCTATTTGAAACATTTCCATGTTTGTGTGGGTACCCAGTCGACTTGAAGGTAATTTCGAAATGGCCGCCACGTGATTTTGGCTTCCGTGGAATCAATACTTCGAAAATGTTGATTGATCAATTAAGTGCACTGGTCAAGTTTGATGAAGTTTAGTTTAAAAGAAAATGAAAGAGCCTATAATATTTTTTCGCCCACTATAACTGCCTGGAGCCATGCCTTAATTAGACTGAGAAAAAGGAAACGTTTCGCTTGCCCAAACGTTTGCGCAGTCGTTTTGCACGTTAGTTGCATGCACTCGAAAACGCCAACCGGCATAACTTCAACGTAAAATCAGCCTTATTGTACTGTTATTTTCAGGGAGTTATTTTTACTCCCCTAAGGTGGTTAAAATAACTCTGAGAGAGTGGAGTAACTTTTTTGGAGTTATTTTCACTCCAAATAAGGAGTTCGTTTAAATCCCACATGGGACTTGAACTTTACTATACTCTCAATTGGAGCCAATTTAACTCCCTGAAAAGAGTTATACAATGCTTGAACATTTTTACTCTTGTGGTTTCAGAGATAGAGTTGAAATAACTCCCACTTTGGAGTACAATTCAGTTAAGGAGTTAAAAATCTATCATCCGAAGGAGTTGAATTAACTCTTCCTTGGAGTTAACTAAAAGCTCTTTGAAACTACATAGGCATGAAGTCTGGTGTCATGAGCTGATTTCTATGCAGTTGACCGCATCGAGTGGATATAAAACAGAGCAGAGCGGTCCGGAAATTTTCTCAGTTGCGGAGAACTATTTAAATAGTATCTGCGGAACAGACGAACCTCGCGCACATGTAGGATGTTTAAAATTATATTGTAAACTATATTGCAAATCCTTTCAATCAAGCCTTGAAGGAGAGGAGTATAACTGCTTGTAGTCAATAGCTGATATCACAGTGGCGTCTACGAATAGCAATTTCAACGGTATTGATCCGAACGCCTCACTTCGATGTAATGAAGCGCCATTGAAACAAGCACGACTAATTTAGATACAGTTTGAATAGCGCTTCATATTACATTGAAGCGAGGCATTCGGATCCGGCAATACCACTGAAACTGCTATTCATAGACACCACTGTAATATTAGCTAAAAGTTATTACTGGAACAATAATTAAAGGTATAAGTAGAACAAAATATTGATGAGCTTGCTTGGGAAGATATGTGTATGCGACGGAAAATGCATAAGTTATTTTGTTTTTATAAGATTACTAATAGTTTGACACCATCTTATTTAACTGAACTACTACCAAAAACTGTTAAAGAACAAAGCCGCATTTCTCTAAGATCTAATGGAAACTTTTGTGCGATTCCGTCAAAAACTTCAAGATTTATTAATATTTAAGATTTTATAATATACTGGAATTCATTGCATAGAAATACGTAAATCGTTATCATTACCTTCTTATAAAGCTGCTGTAAAGAAACATTATTATCATTTTACTTATAATAAAATTTATGATTACCCTATATCTAGAATGGCCTCGATTTTTCATACACGTTTAAGACTTGCATGGGCCTCTGCTCTTAATGATTATTTATTTAAAATAAAATGTAATCCGACTCCAAAATGTGACTGTGGTTATCCAAATGAAACGATTAAACATTTATTCTTGTCTTGCCCCCGATACGCTGCTCAGCGCGATATATTTTAGTTACCTCTGCTTCACAACTCTTAGGTAATATCTGGTCAAACAGTAGCGACAAAAATAAAATTTTGAATGGTATGAAGGTCAAAAACTACAATTTAAATTGTAGATTCTTTGAGTTAGTTAAAAATTATATCTTAAAGTGCAAGTAAAGCCATAAAACAACATTAACTCTTTTTGCTCCAAATTCTATTTCTAATATACTTCATTTGTCTAAATTAGTTTTCTTCGAGACTGGAGCAGCAATTCAACTAGAATAAAAGTTACCCGAATTGCGGGATTGATTCATCTTGTGATGTCACAATAGAAACCTACGGAATTTTATTGTAGTAGTTTTCTCTTGGGAGGGAGTTGATTCTTCTTATGACGTCACAGGATCCACGACAAGTAACCAAAGACCACCAAAATTGGGGATTAAATGTCAGAAATTTTACAAAATCTGCAAGATTAATACCTTTTTGTGAGAAACAAACACAAAGGTACAATATATCTTTTTATTTTTTTGATATTATACTTGCACTTTAAATACCAATCGATTTTCCATCGCTACAGTCTGGCAGAAAGACAGATTTAACGAACATCGACGGACCGTAGACAAGTCTAATAACATATCTAAACCTACAACAGCTGCTGAACATTTTCTCTCGACACCGAATCACACTGCTGATGACATGCAACTAATCCCCATCGAAAAAATGTTCTCTAATAGAGACTCAATTCGTAAGGCCAGAGAAGCTACTCTTATTACACAAGCTAGAACACTCGTGCCTTATGGTCTCAACATCCGTGATGAGTCATACTAGCTGGTATATATATAACCTCATTATCTTATTATTTCTATATTAATAATTCTGTCAATCATTTGTCATCTATTTCCTATATTTCGTAACCCATATTTCTAGTTAGTCACGTTCGCCAATGTAATAACATTTCTTCATATATAATTTAATTTGTTTTCTTTCAATGACTTGGGTTTTCTAATATTACCTGAAGAAGGCTGGTTTGGCCAGCCGAAATATCGTTATATAAAAACCTCGAAAATCTACGTTGTGTCGGCTTTGCTACTCTTAGTCTGACTTGTATATATTTTTCTCTTTTGTTTTCTAAATACTTATTTTAATTAATCTAAATTGTAATTTCATGATGTTTCCTTTCGTGTCTGAAACTGCCCTTATACTTCGTTGTATTTTTTTCTGTATGAGCTCCCTCGATAAGCCTTAGGCTTTTGGAGCAAATGCAGAGTAAATATGTTGAAATAATTTGTTTAGCTATTACTACACATTTTACTCACATCTCGATTCCGATTGGCCGAGACCACGCAACGAATTCTCCATATGTAGCTATAGCACTAAGTGCGCATGCGTACAACAGTATCTGCTAGCAGCCGCTGGCCGAAAGAACGAAAGCTCTGGTTTCTTAGGAAAATTGGAGGGACCACAGACGAAATGATAAACAACCGGATCTTTTAGCGTGTACGGATCTGATCCGCAATATATATATATAAATAAATAGACAAGAAAGGAAAGGCTGATTCAAGGGTAGAGAGGTTTTTCTTCCAATATTTCGATCTTCTTCGGGGAAAGAGGCTTACAATGTATCCAATAAACTAGAATCTTTACGAAATAATACATGAATTATGAATTGCACAAACTTATGATAAAACGCATATAAACCAATGAAAAGAAGGTGGAGAGTGACATAATATGAAACAAAATTAAACAACTCATGAATAATTAATGAGCATTTTGTCCAATCAGATGAAGCAAATCAGTCACGTGCATGCTCCTTTATACCTGATAAAATCTCATCATTCTAAAAAGCCCTGGGAGGGCTTTGATTTCGGTACCAGGGGAATATGGGTACAAAGGTATTACAAAAGAATGCAAATTAGGATGAAGACTTTATATCAAGAATACTAATGAACATGAAATTTTATATAAAGTTTCATCCTAATTAAGAATTCACTGATAGACCCAAAGATAGCAAAAAGTACACGGAACATAAGGTACCTAGATAACAAAAATTGCACTAAATTTACTAATATCAGCAGACTACCGAGATACACAGATAATATTTTTAAAATGAAGTTATCCAACTTCCATTACTTGTTTACCGAGCCACTGTTTAGTTCCAATTATTAAACCAAACTCAAAGCCGTAAAATAATAAAAACGTGCATTAAACTTACATATTTTGTGCCGGAGTCAAAAATTTAGAGTCTGCCGTCATGTCAGTCACATCGCTTTCCAAGTCTTGAACTTTATCGAGGTAAACTACGACACCAAATCCTTCAAGTACAGGTTATTCTTGCATTGCGAAACGCCGCTTCAAACAAAATAGTATGGTAATTTCTTCACGTCCTTCCCTTGAGATGTTCGTAATTGCCGGCGGTGATTACTCGAATATTTTGCATGGCGTTGTGAATAATAAAAAAGTAACGTGATGATGATTATGAAATACAAGTTAAGTTTCATCACGTTTATTCATACCTAGAGGTTCAAAAGTTTGACCTCTATCGATAAGATACGCTTCTCATACAAATTTTTTTCAGTGATTTTTTTCAGATACGCTTCTTATACAATTTTTTTTCAGTTATACATAATTTTCTCACAGTGAATTAAAAATTAGGAAAACTTCAACCTGTTGCAGTCTTAGGCTTAGCTTTGTTTTTGCGAAATATTGCATTCGTACGTAAAATTAGAAACATGGGTGATTGCCTCCGTTTTTTTCGTTTCGGCGGGAATCTGGCAGGCGACGCGCGCGGCTCATCAAAAGTGCATGCGCGTGCCGTTTTGCCGGGGTGTGATACATAAAGAACACAAAAACATTCTTAATCAAGCAAACAATATTGTTAGCCTTTTTATAGACTCATTGTTAAATGTTGTAGTTATTATTTCTGTATACATTATTTGTTATACCTCAGTATGTTTTCTTCGACTGCTAAACCAGCAAAAATAAAATCTAAAAATGTTTGGCACAACCTACCAAAAGACTTCTAGAAGCAAGCTCCAAATGCAGAATCAAATGGTGACATTCCCGGTCTTCTACCTGACTAAAATTCAAATCCTTTAGCTTCTTATAAAAATATATCAGAGTGCCACTCACACTGTTGCGGCTGATATACGTCTTAACTATATTTTTATCAATTCACTTAAAAAGATAGCAAAGGATATTTAATAGACCAGTTCGCGGTTAATTCCGACATAGTAGTATATAGAATGGGGGGTCTGGCGCAAAACCAATATTTCCACATAACAAAGCGTTGCATTTTATGACATTTCACCCTTCGGGTTCATTATCATAAAATGCAACACTTTGTTAGTTGTAACGAAGTCAAAGGTACAGACAAATGTATGGAAAATTGAAAACACGATTGCACACTTCCCAGCACAGCTGCATCCCTCAAATTTTGATCAGTTAATCTTTTATATTTTGCATCAGATTCCCATACACTGTATTTCGCGCCATGTTTGCACCCCTTTCAAAATGTCTGAATTAACCGCGAGCTGGTCTATTAACAATAACTTACTAAGTATAGCGTCTTTCATTTGGATAAAACGCAGAAATAAAATAAAGTTTTTCTCGATCCTGTGTTGATTTCGTCTATTTAATAATTTTTACAATCAAACGATGGCTAACGACCAACGAGTCCCCGACTGAGGAGGAAACATTCAACATGGTGAACTAGACATTAGCCATCATTTATATTAGAGACCTTTAGATTGGAGCACGACTTTCACTACGAGTACATCTTTTAGAGTCAAAATCTCTCACTCGCCAAGAAAGTATAGGGATCTATCAATAGACCAATTTGTAGTTCTTGAAAGGTGGAGGCTGAAGTTGACCCTGCACTTATACAAACCCTATTTCTATGAATATGGATAGATTTTGATCAAATATCACGCTATCTCGATATCACCAAAGGCTTAGATAGCAGTCAAGAAATACGAATTGGACTATTCTTCCAAACAATGCTAAC
This sequence comes from Actinernus sp. WN-2022, assembly GCA_030867875.1. Lineage (NCBI taxonomy): Eukaryota > Metazoa > Cnidaria > Anthozoa > Actiniaria > Actinernidae > Actinernus > Actinernus sp. WN-2022. The sequence continues at coordinate 33,385,645 of JAOWCC010000064.1, forward strand.
TACTCTTAATAGCTTGTTCTCGTGCCTCTATTTGTTCGTGTATCTTTTTAAACTATCCCTCAATTTTACTCCTCAAGTTGTATTCGTACTCAGACGTAAGGCGATGTTATTCGCGACGATTTTACGAATGTTGCACGAAAAGTAACGGCGAGGGTGTTACACGCAGTTTCCAACAAACTGATTTAGGCAACAATGTTGCAGGTTTTTGAAGGTAATTCAAAACCTTGCAATATGTTGCCGCAACGAAGATTGCGTTAAAAATAGCCCAGCGCGACCTGTTGCACTATATGCGAACTCTTCGCACGTTGCACGAACTCAAAATTGTCGTTGATTCAACGCACACCGTGCGGCAACACGTAATGCTCCGCTGGCCGATAATAACGTAGGCTCAAGGGAGATTGTTCAACTACGGGTTTGGTAAATTTTCCGAGAACTTTTTTAGTAAATAATTTTCTAGTTCACTAACTCACAGTGAATTGCAAATTTCACAGAACCTTTTTTTCTTTCAGTTTGAGCGGAAAACGAATACGATGAGTGTGCGCTCGAATCACAAACAGCGCATGCCCTAACGTTTTGCCGCGGTGTGATTGGCTCTTCCAATTATATTTGGGAAATTTTGATTTTGGATTACCTGTGGTACGCGGTTATGATAATGGTGGATTGGGAACTAAAACCCCGAACCACTCACAGGTCAACGTATTCTCCCCGTTGAATTAACAACTATCCTTAAATGGAAAACACGCTTGAAATAATGATAATCGTTAATTTTAAGACGAATCCTAACCCGAACCTAAACGATGGGTTCTGACACACCTAGAGCTAGGGTTCACAGGTAAACAAGAAGAGAAGGTAAAGGCGAGAAAAAAATACTTTTGAGCGTTCCTACTCGGGTTCGGACTCGTAATTCCCTTTGCGTGTACTGCAGTGCCGTAGTTCTTCTCTACAAATGTCTCAACGAACATGGGCCACAATATATTGGTGACTTTTTAAAATTAGGAAATACACGCTATAATACTAGAGGAAGTGGTACCAAATTAGCTCAACCGAATTTTAGTTCAGAATGGATGCATAAATCTTTTACCGATATTACTAGCAGGCTATGGAACAAATTATCTACGAAGGTGAGAAGTTTCAAATGTCAATGAATTTAAACGCGCTTTAGCTAAGGTAGAACTTAGCACAAATTTAACTTGTAACTGCATGTGTTATTTGCGATAGCCATTGATTCTTCTCCTCCTATAGTTTCAGTAGTTTAATGATCACGTCATATTTTTAATATAAATTATAGTTTTTAGATATATTTTAAAGGTATATATATTTATAGGGTTTATAATTAAGATATATATTCTATTCAATTTAGACTTTTTAATTTCACGTTCACATTAGAACGATTTTGTGACAAGCTTTTAGGTGTAACGTGGATAAATAAAGTATTGTATTGTAGTGCAGACGTCATGACTACTACACTAAGCTGGTTTACCGCCGTTAAGAATATGACAAATGTTTATCTTTATCCATGACTGGTTTTAAGAATATCATTAAAATTAACGATTATCGTTATTTCAGGCGTGTTTTCAATTTAAGGATAGTTGTTAATTCAACGGGGAGAATGTGTTGCACAGGCCAGTAACCACAATAATTTACCAGATTTTTTTCAACAGTTCGTTTCCAGGGTCTTCTCGGTCAGATCCAAAGAATAGTCACTTGTCTGCTATTGGACATTCCATAATAATAAGAATATATATTGCCTAAGAAGATAAAATAATAGCTGTTCTCAATATTCTTGACAGCTTTTTCGCTGTTGGGCTATGTTTATAATACTACGCAAAACTGCCCATTGTTGGGCCATGAAAGTTCCTATTAATATTGCCCGTCAGCGTAAAACTATTACCGACATACTGAGGCGTGCTAGTTTGTTCCATGGGAAACAAACTAGTGTACTGGCCACTTGTCACTGAATTACTCAGTGGAGTACCCACGGGGGCTCCTGGTGCAGATGAAACTGTCCCATAGATGGATGACGTTATGTTATCTACTGAGTGTTTCAGGTAAGTTGGAGACGTCGAAGAAGAACTAGACCGGCCGTTGTACACAACTGTGCCGTTAGGTCTATAAGTATATGTTTCTTTGTATTGTTTCTGTGGGCTTGAATAAGAAAATGTTGAGAATGATGGCTGAGTTGCGGGATTGCACGGCTGCGTGAGAAGATTGCCATTCGTTGCGGCGCTGCTTCCCGAGCCTTGGCTTTTGTGCTCGGCGGCTTCCTGCATTGTTGCCGCCTGCATCTCACGTAAAGGGATTGTACTTAAGTTGCCGTCTTGTGCTATGTTAGTTGTCACGTTATGTATGAGGTTGGGGTTCACCGTAACCATGGCGCTGCTGTTGTAGCTGGAAACTGACCTGGCGATGAGGTTATCAATAGCGTACGATAAACCCGAACCAAGGTCACTCGAGTTGATTAAGGACTCAGCGGAGAAATCTGAAAACATCTGCGTTCTCGAGTGGGTCTGTTTTGTGCTCTGAGCTCCTTGACTGCATGCAGTGGCGGGAAGGTCGGAGGACATCGCCATCAACTCGCTCGCACCAATCAGAGCCTCGGCTGAAAAGTTAGAGAATCCTTGATGTGAAGACGCATCAACCGAAGAATCCTGATAAGTCGCAACGTTAAAACTATTCTGTACATTCAAGCTTTGATTTGCTACTGACGAAGATGTTATGGGTGGGATACTATGAAGCAAGTCTTCTCCAGAGTTAAGAAGAGATTCCGCTGAAAAACTCAATCCGTTATGCTGTGACTGGTGTTGATGTACGCCAGGGGTTTCTCCCTGTCCTCCCTGCTCCATGCCCTGGATACCAGTCAGGGACTCTATACTGTAGGAGAGACGAGCATTGCTGGCTGGCTGTGCAACTACTACTCCCCCAGAATCCCTGCTCACGACTTTTGAATTCAAAGGTGAGCTGGCCTTTAAAGTAACGGGTGCGGTTGTTTGTGAATCAATACACGGAATGAGACTACTAATACTGAAGTTCTGTATACTTAACATATCTTCCTGCTGACAGATATCCATGGTAACTGACGATTCCGCAGATGACCTTTCAGCACTATTCGATCCACTAGGTTGTTCAATGGGATTAAACGGGCTGTTCTGCAACCTAGCTGGCGTCCGTGACCTTTGCTTGGTCTTCGACTGCACTGTACTCTTCGTCTTTCCTTCTGACCTTACACTACTTGTAGCTTTCTTAGAGCTCGACCGTGCTCTCGCAGATGGAGTAAACGGTTTAGACGTTTTCGTTGGCGGCTGGTCAGTACTTTGAACAGTAGCTGCTGCAGTTGTTGCCATCGTGATGCTTCTCTTGGTTACAGTAGAGGCCTGCGGTTGTGCCCTTGTTACACCGATGGATGCAAGATTTGTTTCAACATTTAAAGTAAGAGGAAGCTGCGTGGTTCCTGTTTGGAAGTTAAGATCATTCAGGACAATCGGGACACTATTAGCTGACTGCTGCATAAGTGTTCCCATTGGTGTGCCTCTAGTTGCATTTCCTGCATAGCAGAGGGACTGCTGAGAAGATGGCGTACTTTGAGTTGCACTGCTCGTGTAGCACAGCATCATCTGCTGTGAGGCTTGACTTGAATTGGAACTCCTGGTCCCATTCGCTGCATAGCAAATGGCCTGCTGTGTAGATGGAACTGATGGAGTACTTCGAACGATGACAAACGCAGTGTGCGGCGATGGAGCAAATCCAACCGGCGATGCTACAGGGTTACAAGGAACTGTTGGCAAAGGAGTTTCACCAGGGACTTTAAGTGTTATAAGCCCCTGTGGGTTTTTTGCCACCAAAGAACTAGTGTTGGCTGACCTAAGTTGAGAGCATGGGACATTCACTGTTACTAACCCTTGGGAGACAGTTGGTGTTGGATTCGTCACTGGTAAGGGAGCTTGGCCTGGAATAGTTAAAGCAGATATTCTTTTGATAGTGATGGATGGGGCGTTTATTCCAACAGTTCCCGTCTGGATACTAGGATTATTATTCAATGCAATTATTCCTGGTGCCGCGGCACATGCATTGCCTGTTCCTAGAGTAGCAAACGGACCTTGCGGAACGTTTACAGTAACCACGCTCTGTGCTGCTGTCTGATTAGCGTTTACCCCTAAGATTGCAAGTCCACTGTTGGGATTATTTACACCAATTATCCCTTGGACAGGTCTGGTAGAATTGGTTGGTCCTACCAACACGCCTGGCATCTGTGTAACATTTACAGACGCTAATCCCTGCGTGCAAAGAGGTGTAGCACTTGTTCTCATCATCTCAATCGTCGAACTGGGTAAATTTACAGTGACCAATCCCTGCGTTTCTATGGCCGGGTTACTGATTGCTAAGGTAATACCAGTCTTCTGGGGAATGTTCAAAGGTCTGAGATCTTGATTGGATATTGGCGTGACAACTTGTGGTTGTTGAAGACTCGGAGGTACGAGTGAACCCTGAGCCTGGGAAAGGTCCACTGATCCCATCCCTTGTGCTATCATAGGAATTGCATTATCTGTGCTTGTAACAGTGTGCGCATAAGGGACAGCCACAGAAACAAGGCCTTCAGATGCTACAGTATTAGCAGAGGCCTGCACAACAGGCAGAGTGATGGCAACTGGGATTGGCACTGTGTTGACGTCTGTCGAAGGGCTGCTTGGCACCAGTGATACCATTCCTTGTGATGGGGCATTCATTATGGATGACACAGTATGCAACGAGTAACTTGGCTGAGGCTGGGTGTAGACTGACATGATAACAGGGGAAGTGTTTGGAAAATTCTGAGGAATTTGAGCCACTGTCATGACCTCAGTTACTGCTGATGGCGTTTCCAAGGGAACAGGAGTATCTGAAGAATTGGTAGCCATAGCAACTGTACTTGCAGTTGACCATGTAACATCAGTGTTGCTTGGCATGGTTTCCATGGGAACATCCATAACAGACACTTTACTGGAGTTATTTGTGGTTGCTGTTATTTGTTGTACTGGCTGTGGCGTTGGAGATAACAAATTTTCTGGAATTTGTATATCATTCTTTTTTAGAAGTATGCGGAGTTCCTTGTTCTGCCTCTGAGTTTCTTCTAACTGTGTCCTAAGACGCTGGTTATCTACACCTGTTACAAAAATATTAAAAAGAGATGTTAGAAATTACCAAACTAATCACATACATGGAAAAAATACTGGATACTGATTGGCTAAGAGCAGTGCAGTTCAAGCGTAACGTCAGTGCATAAAAGACTATATAAAACCAGTGCAAAAACAAAATTAAAGTTTTTCCAGAGATTCTTACATAAATAAATGTATTCTAGCATTGAATGCACATATTTTATAATGAAAGCCTAAGAAAAACGGGAAAAACGACAGAAAATTGCCTGTGATTTGAGTGAAAAGTTTTCAGTTTTAGTTCACATGCGCTGCTGATACCAACATCACTGGATTTTTGAATGAGTGTACACTAAAGCAGTGATGGCAGAGGGAAATTTCAAGTGGTGGGAGGGAGGGAACAGGCTAAAAAAAGTTTGTGGGGGGGGGGGGGGGGGGGGGGAGGGGTGCTAAAAATTGTCATTGAGCCAGTATGACCAAACTATAGTCTTAAACTGACTGAGAAGTAACTAGTGGGGGGAGGGGAGCTATAGCCCCCCAGCTGTGCCTTCCCTGTAAAGACTGACGCTTTTCTACAAGTGTGCAACCGAAAGTAAAGCTTATTTGTTATTTTTTCCATGTATGTGATTAACAAGTAATCATACCATTTCTTGTTAAATTTGGAATTACTTCGCACTTGTAAGTTTTCTCAAAGAGCTCAAATTGTGTTCACCCGATAACAATAGGCCATTTGCAGTATCAGTGAGTTGACTACAGCTACTAGAATCCTTTATGTGGTTTCTTTTGTTCCTCTAATTTAGACCGTTCTCTTGGTATTCTCATAGGAATGTTAAAATCTGAATAAGAAAAAGAATTTGAAAAGAATTAGAGAATCCTGGGAGTTGTAGTCAACTGAGGTAATAGTGCAAACAGCATGTTTTGAAAAACACACTTATACAAACTAATTCCAAATTGAAGTACAAATTTGGTGCTCCAATTCATACAAAAGAACTTGAATTCAACTTGCCTAGCTTATATCTGCCTCTTTGCACCTCATCCAATAATTGTATCTTCTCATTGACTTCTTTGAGGTAATCAACAGACCTCTCCAAAACAAGGTTTTTACTCTACAAAATAAGACAATAACAAGCATTAGTAATGCAAAAACACTTAGAACTGTAGTGAGGTTAAATCATATTAATGCTAAGGAAACATTACTGCCTCACAACCTGGCAAACTTTTGCATCGTAAAGTTTGGCAGCAAACTTCATGAGGCCTCAGATTGAGTACATTTGGACTTCCTGTTTGGGTTCCCAGTGTTGTCATATGCAGATTGCAATTTGGTGTATTCGAAAGTTGGTTATAAACATTGGAAAAGAAAATGTTTCCAGAAATCTTGAGTACTGTAATGATTCGATTTAGCACCCCCTTCTGAATGGGTTTTTCTTAACAACTGCCCCTTTACCAGTGCCATTGATTGAAAAGCCTGAATACATTGTCATAACAACTAACCACCCAACTATGGTGGCATTATTTTATGTCTGCTGAAATTCTGTTCAGAATCTTAACATGAACCTAAACATGAAATCAAAGGATTAAAGGAACCTACACTGCAAAACAATGTTAATTACTCTCAAATGGTTCTTATGGCCACCTAAATCTATTACTGTGTTTGTCTACTCTACATTCTACACTAGACACGTCACCTATGGACCATTATACCCCATCAAATATTTTCTCTTGTGCGTAATTGGTTGAATGCATCACATGACACGAGCGGGAAATATCAATGAATACACCCCACTGTGAGCATATAAGCGTGCATGAAAGAAAATATGTGAAAGATGATAACAACATTCAGTACTGGGTAACTTTTATTTCAGTACTGGGTAACTTTTATCAGTCATGAATAGCCCACTTCCAATATAATGATATGCTTGTCAAATATGAGGCTCCAGGGTAAATGTACTCTACATGTATTCTCAGATAATACAGGGATAGCATAAATAATTGGTTGAATGCATCACATGACACGAGCGGGAAATATCAACGAATACACCCCACTGTGAGCATATAAGCGTGCATGAAAGAAAATATGTGAAAGATGATAACAACAATAACAATAACCTACATTGTGGCATTGAAATATGCCCTGATATTTGTCCTTGGACATTATCTGATCCTTGAAGCTCACAGCTTCCCTTGAGCTCCGCTCTTAGGAACTGTTTTCTCCTTGGACAAAATATCAGGGCATATTTCTACGCCAGATATAGGTTATTGTATTTATATTCCTGTCTATAAAATTCATTTGAATTTCCTGCATGCCACCATCTTGGATCTTATAATGTCACACGGTTGTCCCTATTGTTACACAACAAAAGAGCTATTGTTTTCTGACAATAGGAGCAACCATGTGACATCTTAAGATAATGTTGCTTTAATGTTGCTCAAACTCACAACCATTTTCATTAGACAGAATTGATTTTAATAAAAGTTCCTTTTAGTACCAGACCTCTCTTGCCACATTAACCTTTTTAGTTTACATGTAACTTGAAACATTTTCTCTAAAAAAATAGAATGCCAGTGAATATGAGCTAGGCCACATTTTATCACACTCTGAAATAATTTTCTAAGACCACTTTTAAAATTAATTTAATTAGCAAATTAGTGAACTCAATTACAAAAAGAAACCTTGGTTGCCATTCTTTGTCTCTTGATGGTGCAATCCTATATAGTCCTGACTATACTACTCACACAAAATTAATGTGCATGGTAATGAGTTAAGTGAATGGTACAAATGTATGGCCCCTCAAAATTCAATAACTTGTGCTTTAATGTATGCATCACATAATCCTCAAGTTAAAAGTAAGGTAAGTAAGTAAGTAAGTAAGTAACTTTATTTAAGTGTCAAATGTATTTAGCTTTGCAACTAATTGGGGACACTAGTCCTACGATTTTACGTCCTTATCCGAGAAGACGTGAAGGTCTAGCCATTTGCAGTTGTTTCACTAAAGGCAGCACCTTCTACTCAGTTATTTTAAGACCCTGAGTATTGGTCCGGCCGGGGTTTGAACCCGCGACCTCCCGCTCAACAGACCGGAGCTTAACCACTGAGCTAACCGGGAGGCGGTAAATAGACATTCAGTACTGGGTAACTTTTATTTCAGTACTGGGTAACTTTTATCAGTCATGAATAGCCCACTTCCAATATAATTATATGCTTGTCAAATATGAGGCTCCAGGGTAAATGTACTCTACATGTATTCTCAGATAATACAGGGATAGCATAAATATTAATGCAGAAATTGTGTGTTTTTACACAAAACTATTCCTAAAAATGCATTTTATAAATTTCAATGCACTCCAGGGATGCATAATAATATTATGTCCTTTGGTGATAATTTCAATTGTTGCATAGATCAATAGTGTAAGGCAGTAGCACATGTATTGTTTTCTTTCCTACCCGAGCATGAACACAGAATATTTTGTATCTGCTTAGCAACCAGGCAGCATACTGCCATCTTGGATTTGGCATGTGAAGGCCTCTGGGACGAGGATAATATCTAATCACATTTGGGCTTCCTGTGGGTAGGACATCCAGGATGTTTAAAAGGTATGGCAGCCATTTTGATTTTGCACAGCATGACACGATTTTCTGATTCACGGCATGCGAGGTCGCACGATTATTATGATAATGCCAGGTATGGGGACCCATATATTTTTGGGGGACTGGCCCACACCAAAAAGATATATGGGTCCCTGAAAACCCAGAGTCAAAATCTCTAGTGCAGTATCCCTGGAATAGTATATACATTTAATTTACCCAGAACATCATATTGAAACCTTTGTGCAACGACGAGAAGCATAATTATATCGAAAAGAATAAGTTAACTGCCTGCAAGAGAAACTACGTTCATGAAGCTCATTTAGTAGACAAAGAGCCTACCTGTCTGCCATGAGAACAGCCAGGGACAACTTCTGTAAGCTTTGTGATCCATCCATTTATCTTGTCCTTTCTTCTTCTTTCAACTAAAAATAACATTAATTAATATTGTTTTAAAATGTTCGATTGTTCTCTGACAGCAAAATATCTTAATTGTTGCTTCTCAGTTACATTGTATATAACTAAATATAAATTATTTAAATAAATATGAAATCAAGTGGTGTAACCAATGTTCTCACCATGTTGTGACATCATCTGTGCATCTAAAAGAGGACAGACGCACAGCAGAATGAAATTAACCAATTTGATTTACCGGTACACAATATTAGTGAACTTCCCAAAGAAACAGAGTGTGTATGTGACCTTTTGATGTCATCTGTACTTTGGCAAAATATAAATCAAAGCCTGTATAAAGGATTATATAAAAGATAAAAAATATAACAAGCTTTAAAGTGCCTATAAATAACCCTTCTTGCAGGTTTAATAGCTTATCTATGAACCTTCAAAAAGTTTTGAATACTTCTGAGAACGTTTTGGCTTACAGAGAATACTCAATGTTCTACACTTCTTTGAAATTGTGCAAATTTGACCTTTTCTGACCCATGATCGTGTAAGTAAAAGCCTGGGTCAATCACTGGGTAGACGTCATCTCATTAATGCATTATTCACCATGGTGCCTTTATATCACAATAACATCAATGCATAGAAAATATACACAGTTTGTGACTTGTTAGTAAAGAAAAAAGTCATTTTAGTCAACATTTAAAGTATTTCTTCAAATGATTGCAAAGTCGAATTAATTATATGATGTCAAGATGACATCTACCCAGGAATCGACCCCGGCTTTTACTTACGCGATCATGGATCAGGAAAGGTTAAAATTTACATGATTTCAAACAAGCATAGAACATAAAGTATACACTGTAAACCAAAACTTTCTTCACAGAAGTATTCGAAACTTTTTGGAGGTTCATAGCTATGAAAATTGCAAGAAGGGTTATAGGCACTTTAATTGTTCTCTTAGTTAGAACCCTTTTATGCCTATGAAATGCAACAAACTAGTAGCCATTTTGGAGTCGAGGAAGGGACTGGGACAGAGTGTCAAAAATTAATATACATGTACATGTAATGTCAGAACCCTTTTACTACCATTTAATCGGGCAAAATCGGCCAATATGAAGCATGTAACTGGAAAAAAATATTGCATCAAATCTAGATATACATGTATAATATATGCTGAAAATATGATGTTGCAATATTATATAAAGGGATGAATGACTTAAAAGCCAGGGCCGGGTTGTTCAAAGCCCGATTAGTGTTAATCCTGGATTAACTCTGCACAAAACCTATTGGTTGTCATGGAAATTAACCCTGGATTAGCACTAATCGGGCTTTGAACAACCCGGCCCAGAGCTATAACAGGGATTGGTTGACTCCCCACTTTGGAGAAAAACTCATTTGTTTAGAGATCTTTTTTCATTTCTTCGATTTTTACGAATTTTGAGGAGCTGAAAATCCTTCTCATTCGCACTTGAAATCAAAAGCAAACACAAATTAAATCAGCACTCAGTGGTTACAGTACCTTCTTAAATATTTCCAACCATCAAGTTTATTTGCACAAAACACACCAAGTGACTGTGAACCACACCATACGTATGCTGCATTTCACTCTACTACATTTTCCTGCACCCACCTCCAATTGAATGCTGGGTAATTAACAAAAATATGACAGCAGTTCCCCCCTCTGGGACTCCTGTAGGGATTTTATAAGTCTTTTGCCTTTACAACCAAGAGCGGTGATTTTGACAGAAGCCGAGGCAAAAACACATCCTAATACATGTAGGTTTGCCAGGGGAAAAATATGATACCAACTGCAGAAATTCAGACATTTTAATGAGTAATTATTTGATGTGTCTCAGAGCAGAAACACAACAACAGAAAAACCCAATGAAATCCCCTCACAAAGCCTGCTAAAAGTAATTGCGAAGTAGTTTTCAGCCATCTCCAGACTTACAATGACCTCTGGCTCTATTACAGTGGCTTATTTGTCCAAAATTAGAGCAGATTTCATTCAAAATCCTACAAGAAAAGCAATATCTACCATCGACAAGAATGCAGAATTCTCTTAAATGGCATTGTGAGGAAAGCTTGGGCCCTTGGCTTAAAAGGTCAGCAGTATTTAACTACCCCCAGGCTTGCCAATTAACTGGAACTGAGGGGGGAGGCTGAGTTAGCACTCAGGACTTCACCAATTGAGCCCAAGCACATCCGGTAGTGAAAAGGTTACAAAATGAACTCCATCACAAGAAAGATCACACAAAGTTTACTGAGTTTGAGATTGTTTGGATAAATAGGAACTGGATAGCAAGCTTTCAAAATCTCAAAAATAAGAGAATGTATGGCTTTGGGGGATGGCTAGCTCTTATTTTTACGATTTTTGAAAGCCTGCCACATTTCAATTATCTGCAAACCAATCTTACTCAAACTCGGCAAACCTACATGACCTATGTACATGTACTAATTTTAGTATCACCGGTGATCTTTCTGGAGTTGTTGTTCATTTCCTCATCAGATTAATTTTTGGCACTCAGGCCAAGTCCCAATGGATAATATGTTACTTGCACTGTTGTACACACCTTCATTATGGACAATTCTTCTTCTTGTCTTCTGTGCTATGCCACCACTAGAGAAAAACAATTATAACATTTAAGATTGTTTAAACATATTGCCAATATTGGAGGGTAGGTGCCAATAGGCAAGCCTGGAAAAGCAATCTCCAGAGCAACAAGGAGGTCACCATGGCAACCCTGCCACATCCACCACCTGTCACACTGAAAACAGTGGAATGTATACTTACCTTACCGTTACTTACCCAAAGGCAAGGGAGGGCAATTGTTCAGCAACAACAAGCTAGCTAGCAAAACAGCACGGCAAAGCTCCCAACTGCAGTCTACCCCTGGGCTCCCCGCTTATTAAGCTAAGCACATGGACCGCTGCCCAGCAAGTTAACAAGCTATGCACATGGACCATGGCAAGGCCCACTGAACCACAGTCAAGCCCAATATGACCAGAATTGGCTCAAGGTTAACCTTGCCTAATTAAAATTTCATTTAGCCAAATATTTAAATTAATGAAAAAAATGTTACTCTGCAATAATATTGTAAAATTGAAATTGAAAGAAAAATAACTACATGTACAAGGAGACCCTTCATAGACATAAAGCCCTGTGGTTTCACTGGGGTCCTCACCACTCCTTTCATTTCCCCTTATTTTTCTTCTTCTTTTACAGTACAAGTATTCACCTTATGTAGATGCATTATCTCTGTAAGCTAAACTTAGTGCATTCACTGTAATCTTATCCATGTTTGTAACTGTTATGTATTGTAATCAATTCTATATGGTGAAATAAAAATAAATAAATACGATTGTAAATAACAAAAGCTGTCTTAAATTCAGTCACCTACATCTAACCAAAGGTAGAATGGATTTCATTAAACTAAACTACTACTGCTTCCACTTACCTCAGCACAATATCAGAGGAAATGTAATATGGTGTTTTGTTGTTTGTGGGGGAAGCAAAACGATAGGAAAAAACACTTGCTGGAATTGGTTTGGTTGTCTTAGCAAGAGCTGGGAAACCCTGCTCCAGAATGGAGGCCACAACGGCAGTCGGCACCACAGCAGCTGAATGAGAAAAATGCATTACATTGAAACAAATATAGTAACAAGCCTTAGCCATGTATTTTACATGTACCAGGATTCAAAATTGCAGCTAATACGGTTGCCAATGCGACTAAAATATTTTGTTGAGACTGAAACTTACTGTTTAGCCAGCAATTTGATTTTTTATTTATTTCAAGGCCTGAATGCTGTCATATAAAACAAGACGGGCCATTTGAGATTAACATAAGAGAAATATTGAAAGCAACACTGAAGTGTATCCTTTTAACATTTTTAGTGTTCTCCAATGACTGGAGTGTTTGATGACAGTATAATACATGGCTACGTAAGGCTGCTTTACGATATAGATTTAAGTGCACAATAAAAGCAAACATGAAGTTCAAAACAATAAAACATGCTCATGCATGTATTATACATAAGCATTTTAACATATCTTGCCCTCTAGTAATGGATGGGATAATGGGATTATTAAATCAGTGGCATATCCACGAGGTGGCTCTTCATCCACTAATGGGCCTATGTTTTAACGTCCTTATCCGAGAAGACATGAAGGTCTAACCATTTGCAGTAAAATGCCCCTAACCCTCATTTTATTTTTATAGTCGGTATTCTAAGGTGAATTCAGCAGGGAAAAAAGTTGTTTTACAAAGCTATGCTACTGGTTCCATTACCAATGTTTATAAATGGAGGCACCTGGGTTGAGTGGCATCAACCCAGGAACTGACAGCTACATATGTAAAATAAAAAATTGTATACAACTGAAACTTGTAAGAAATGTACATTTACTTGTAGAAGGTGGCCAGGAACTGTTAGGATTTTCTAGTAGCATCCACTTGAAAATCTACCACAGTCGAACTTTGAGAAAGGAAAATCCCTCCTCTTTTGCTCAGTCATGGGATCACATTTATGGGAAAATTTTTGAGACTTTGAAAAAGCATTTAAAGTATTATTATATCCAAATAATTTTTTTTCTTCAAATAACTTCTCAAAATTATAATAGGATTTATAAAATATTGAAGGTAAAATAGGGGTTAGGGCACTTTAGGAGTGAGCAAGCTAGAATATGTACACACCCGGGATTCAAAATTAATGTCTTGTTGTCCCACGACAACAAAAGAACATGGTTTAGGCCCCATCCACAAGAAACCATTTTCAAAAGTTTACGCTTTAAAAAAAAAACAGTACCGTTCACAACGATCGTTTCCAGATTGTTTTCACCATCCACACGACAATATGAAAATGCAGCACCTGGAGTTTGCTGGAGTCTGTGTATGAGTTTGGATTTTGGGCATGTCTAATCTAGACATGGGCATGAGATCATGTGACCAATTGTTTTCAGAATTTTGCTGTTTCAGCCAGTTTTGACTGTCTACACAAAAACGATAGCTGCCACATGAAACCGTTGTCAAAAAAAGTTTTCACTTTGGAAGGTGGTTTCAAAAGTTTGCATTTTTACCATCATTTTTGTCGTTGTTGTGTGGACGGGCGGTCAAAACGGAAAGAAAAAGGTTGTGTTTTCAATTGAAAATGACTTTATATAGATGGGGCCTTAGTTGCCAAAGAATATTTAGGTTGCCCCTGTTCTGCACAACAACAAAAAACAGACAGACAGACAACCATGTTTGGAGATACAAAACTGGAGGCTCACTTGGACAGGAGTTGATGGTTGTGTACTGCAGTGAAATGCCAAAGAAAAAAGTACAGCTCTCTTATAATTCTTTTATTTTTTCTATCATGTGTATTCATGAAAATATCTGCTTGGCTTCTCCTTTTCAGCCTGGTTGTTAGAAGCAAGGGTAAGCGCTACCCCAAAGTTAAATCACTAACCCGAGGGTAAACTGTACAGAATACGAAATAAATTACAGATTTAACACTATCCTAGGAATAAAGTGACCCTTTCTTCGAACAACCATGTCCAGGTGTTTAACTTTATTCACTACTCAGAACTTTGCATTAACTTTTTTCTCAAGGCACCAGCTGCATGGTGACTGAACATAAATATTTGGTTGCCAAATCATAATTTTTGGTTGCCACTTTAAAAAAATGGATACCTGTGGTAGCTTCTTCTAAAAAAACCACTGAATCAATATCATGCCCATGATACTTTTCGAAGAAAACCACAAAAACAAAATGGCACCTAGCCGAACATGGCAATCAATTACAAGCTGATTAGGACTTTGCTTGGGACGATTCTTTATAGGAAACTGGTTATGAAGTTAATAAAAAAACTACAATGTATCTAGACTGCAGAAATACCAATGAATAAGGGACAAAAGGGTAAGTCGCCAGCTTGCGACCAGTTTTGAAAGTTTTGTCTCCAGAGCAAAAATATTAGTCGCATTGGTGACCAGTACGCTGCAATGTCGAGCCTGCTACTGGTTGCCCAGTAGAGATTAGTTTCTCCAAGCATAATTCTGGACAACTGTTAATTTTGAACCCCCTGACACTTTTAGTCTCCCAGATGTACTTCATAGATGTGTTTCCAAACATTTGACAGTTTTATTTCCACTTCTCCAGAAAACAATGAAAACAAGATAAAAAGACAAGATAAGTGGAGGGTGTGCATGACATCTACATGTGATCAATGTTGGGAGTTCAGTTCCATGTCAAACATCTTTAATTTTCTTCATTTTTTGGGTCTTTTTAAATCACCTTAAAACATACCAGTACATCATTGGAAAAATGTTGTTTCCTTAGAATCATTTGACTTTTGATGACATCATGATGATACCACCTAACTATACTAACATACCATAATATATGTTATTTCGAAGTTACATGACCACCCACTTGGTCATATTATTGTTTTTTTTATTCCATTATTTTTAAACCCAGACTGAAGACTACTTTTTAAAGCTGTTCATGTCCATGATATTTCCCGCAATAGACGTTTATCCCATGTCAGCCATCTGGGAATACAACCATTGTTTATGCCCGTCTTAACACGTTTTAGAATGAGGCTGGACAGGTTTAAACAATGGCTTCATTCAAGATGCTCACCGTGTGATAACAAACAAAAAAGGACAAGAAAGTGGCTTCAAAAAAGGAAGCAGGCAGGGATTATAAACATGTTTTTTTACTCATCATATTTGTCATTTTTCAATAAATGATTTACCTGAAAATGTAATACCCTATGATACAAATAATATACCTCTAAATTCCTATTGTGATACATAGTTGGACCCACCCCTTGCAATCCATAAACGATGTATTTGACTCTATTTTGATTGACTTGTAGAGACAATATATCCTTTCTGGATCCGTTGAAATATGTTTTTACAGTTCTCTTAGCATCTCGTAATCATAAATGATTTGATTCTGTTTATATCTTTTAAAAGGGTGTTTGATATAGAGCACTCTCGTGGACAAGATCGATGTAGCTATGCAAAATCGAATCAGCCTACTTGTAACTCCATCCACAAATTAAGCACAATCTTTGGAAGCATTACAACGTAACAAATGAACTACCCTGTATAAGATAGCCCAATATTTTAGGATCTTTACATTTTATGTTAAAAGAATCAAGAGCACAAACTTATTAGCCTTCAGCTGTTTTTCAAAGCCGTACAATAGTCAATAACTCGACAGCTCAGCAGCGTCAAAAATCTTGACTCTCAAAGAAGTTTAACTAATCGAAACGCTTTACTTTAAGTATAGACCTCATCTTTACCTACAAATAAAGATCCTGGAGTAATTTCAAAGTTAACTTACCAACTGGGGCTATGGGGAGAGAAGTTGAACGAGATATAGCTGAAGTTTGTTCAGCAGACGATGTAAACACAGCGCCTACCGAGGGAAAACTTTCCGAGGAAGTTTTCCCGCCACTCGCATCATTTTCCCCTTGTGGCTTGACAATCTGTTTAACGTTCTTTCTATATTCCTTTGATACTGTTTTAGGCGTTTCTTGGGGTTTAGAATTCAAGGTAGAAGCCATAATTTTGGGAAGCCATTCGGAAAATTTCCGCCATGCTTTTCACCGTGTTGCTTTCGCCACTAGAACAACATTGTTAATGAGAGGAGAAACTATTTGTCAATCAGCCCTAAGATCATTAATTCGTCAAGTTTCTCTTATCGTTTTACCCTAATGGGTAAGCAGTACTTTTGGAATTATATACACATTAATTAGTAACAATTTGCTTTGATAACCATTTTATTTTAGAAGTATTTCTTGCTGTATCCTCGACTCATCGAGCGATGGGTACTGAGTTTCTCCTTACATGAGTTTTAAAATCATTTTGATTGGTGCAAAGATAATGTTAAGGAGGGAGGGGACAGATAGTATGATGTGCGCTAAAGACTTAGATAGATAGATAACCTTTATTTAAACACGATTAATGTAAAAGCTGAAAGCTTGTGGGGTCGTGTAAAAGAAATGTATATAAAATTAAATAAAAACACTATCAAAGTAAGACGTATATATATACATATATATACTATTTACAATATCATATCAATATCAATAATGCTTAGGGCTGTATATAATTTATAATCTTTATAGTTAATAATAAGTAATAAAACTTTTATATTTGATCCCTAAAGTTAGTAATATGTAAATCCTTCGGCTCTGAAGTTCGTAGTAGTAGCTGAAGTGATATCAAAACTAAAATTCCCAAATGATTTCGAGCAGCTAAGACGGGATATTGTTTCTTTAAGACCAGTGCTTTTAACGTCATAGTCTCTACAGATAGTGTTCCATAGCACCGCACCTCGATATGTTAATGAATCCTTCATGTATCTAGTGTTAAATCGAGGTGTCGAGAGCGAATCGCGTGCCCTTAAGGCATAGCCCTTTTTCCGTTTCAATACCATCGCCTTAATTAAAGTATTCGGTAGACGTTCATCGTAAGCCTTATAAAACAGTTTAAAGATGTCTAATTTATATTGAAAGAAAAGAGTGGACCATTGGGCGTGCTCTAAGACATCAGTAGAAGGCATGTCGTTTGGTAAATTAAATATAATCCTAGCCGCTCTACAATGCATCCTTTCTATAGAGTTAAGAACTTCCTTATTACAACACGCGCCCCACAAGATTATGCCATATTTTACAGAAGGCAAAATAACCTTAAAATAGAAATCCTGTAGAATGCTCTTTGATAAAAACCTAGAACGTTTTAATAAGTTTAATTTTGTGGCAAAACTCTTCTTAAGTTCTAACGAATGTGGTACCCAACTCAGTTTATGGTCCACAGTCATTCCTAGCAGACGCGTTTCCGTAACCCACTTAAGGGTTGAGTTCCCCAAGAACACTGGAGGGGCTGAACCAACAAAGGTCCCCCTGCTGAACAGCATCGCCTCACTTTTACCTGGATGTGGTGTTAATTTGTTATTAAGACACCATGAGTACAGTTCTTGAAGGGCCTTGTTTAGCTGCGCTATAGCCATTTCTATTGTATCGCTGACACAAAAGATCGTGGTGTCGTCAGCATACATATAAAGTGAACCCGAAACAACAGATGATGGTAAATCGTTCGTAAACAAGGTAAATAATGTCGGACCTAAGACAGACCCCTGTGGGATTCCAAATGAGACCGGCAGCATTCCAGATTTAACCCCATTTACCACCGTAAATTGCCGTCTTCCATTTAGATAGCTTTTGAGCCAGTCGAGAAATGTGCCCGTAATGCCAAAATGCCGTTGTAGCTTCGCTTCTAAGATAGTGTGAGAAACACTGTCAAAGGCCTTTTTAAAATCAACAAAGGCCACAGCCACAACCTTTCCGGCGTCAACAGCTTTTCTCCATTCCTCAGTCAGATGTATTAGCAACAGTTCAGTGGAGTGTCCAGGGCGGTATGCCCACTGCCTGTCTGACACTAAATCGTTGTCCTTGAATGTGTGCCGCACGAGTGTATCATTCGCTTCGGACTCCAGTATCTTACTTGGCACACTAAGTATTGATACCGGTCGATAATTACCTCTGTCAGATTTGTCGTCCCTTTTGAAGATTGGAGAGAGTCTAGCCGTTTTCCAACAAGAAAATACAGTCCCTCTCTCAATACTGTACCGATAGAGTCTGGTCAGAGGAGGGACAATAGCGTTCCCTGCTAACTTCAGAAGCTTCGGCGATATATTATCAGGGCCTGTGGACTTATTGGTTTTAAGAGCTTTGATTTTTTCCTGAATGCTGGACTGCGAAACATTAAACTCAGCGAGAGGTGGTGGATCTTTCCTTATAGTAGCTTTGGTAGCTTGTCCGCTATTCACGGGTGATGGAAGCGCATTAGAAAGCTTTTCTCCGATCGTAGCGAAGTAAGAGTTCATAAGGCAAGCTTTCTCCTCGTCCACGAGTGCCAAACTGTCATCATCTCTTTTCATGGGACCTATGTTCTTCTGTACTTTGGGATTGGTTGCTTTCTTAAGTAAGTTCCAATAAGCACCCGTAGTTTTTACTTCACCAAACATTCTTGAAAAGTATGATGTCTTGGCTTGTCTTAAGGCAGATGTCACATCATTTCGAGCCCGTTTGTACTCTAACCACAATTTAGGGCATTTGGTGGAAACTGCTTCTTTAAATAGCTTGTATCTTCGGTTCATCTTGTACCGAATGTCATTATTTATCCAAGGTGCAGACATACTTCTTACTTTAACCTCTTTCCAGGGAGCGTGTTCATCACAGATACTATTGAATAACTGCTGCCATGCCCATAGATGATCTTCGGCGTCATCAAAAAGAGATGCGATATGAAATGGCGCAGTTTCAATATCATATCTAAATTTGTCTATATCTAATCTCTTATAGTCTCTGGTTTTAATGACTTTTGGAGGCGGCCTTTTGTTCTTAAGTCTGAGCGTTGCATAAATTAAATTATGATCTGATATTCCCAAAGGGAAAACCCCCGTAGTACTGACGAGATCCTTTCTAGTTGTAACAATCAAGTCAATTAAAGTGCGTGATGTTGCCGTTGTTCTTGTAGCTTCCAGTACAACATTCTGCATGTTAAACGTCTCAAATATGGTCCGTAATTTTTTGGTATTTGTGCTTGGCAATGGATCAGAAATGCAGTCTAGATCCTCTAAAGTAGAAAAATCACAGTTAAAGTCTCCCAACAAAACGATATTAGATGATTTTAGCCAAGCCTTTTCCAGAGGAGAGCCAATAATATCAAAGAACTGATTATTATCGGGTGGTCTGTACATAACTGAGAACAATACAGAGGTACTTAGGAATTTAACTTGCAACCAGATCGCTTCGAGGCCGTTAATAAACAAATCCTTTCGGTGAGTTGCTTGTAAGTGCTCCGCGTAGTACAGTATACACCCGCCTCCCTTGCGTCCTTTCCGATCAACCCGTAGAAACCTCATCCCCTCAATATCCAAAGCCGTATCTGGGACAGTTTTATCAAGATGAGTTTCGGTTATAGCGAGTACCTCAAACCTGCATAACAACTGTAAACATCTAAGTTCTTCAATCTTGTTTCTAATACTGCATACGTTTAAGTGAGCAACCCTTAGATCTTTATTTGAGCAGGTCTCCAGATGTTGTACAAGATCTGATAAGTGACTCTCGCATTCCTCTTCCTTGTAAGACAGATCAGCAGTCGACTCTTGAACACCGGCCACAGCAAGCGAAAATGATTCATCTGACACGGACCCAAAGGGTAGGGCTGATATAAGCTCAGAATCCAGACTGTATACCGGCATAGACTTGTTTATGTTACTTATGCTAACTTTTTACTTTCCTACTCGATTAATGTAAGTTATTTAATTTCAGATAGCCTGTAGCCTTATTTTAGTTTTAATGAATACTATTGTATCTATCTTATTGTAGTACGAATAAAAATATTGTTGTTGTTGTTGTTGTTATACCAACAAAGGTACATTGGAGTTACTGACACATCAAATACACGTACAATCAATGCAATGATCATACCACATACTGCGAGATTCCCTCTCAGTCGGCTTTTAATATGTACTTCCCGGGGGGAGGGGGGGGGGGGAGGTTACTCTACCCAAAGGGTAGCCCTGTTTAAGACAAAAAAACTCAAATTTCCATACCCTGTTCAAAACAAAGTGTTAAAATTTTCACTCTATAAGACAAATAACAAATTTGTGTTTATTGTGATCTTGTATAATGAGTGTCATAACTAAATAAGTCTTCAGCAAGCACTAGACTAAATAAATACCATACCCTGTTCAAGATCTGTCGATGTGAAAATGGATACCCTGACTAAGATCAGAAACTCGAAAAACCATACCCTGTCCAGCGGATCATCCCCGTATAGTCCAGATGTACTTGCAATGATAATGTCGAATAAAATCTATTTTTAGTAACCGGAAGCAGTTGAAGTAAAGTGGGCGCGAAATGGCGCGAAAGTATTTTGCCGGCTTTTGACGGGCAATATTTTCGCGCCATTTTTTTAGTCGAGAGAAGTGCAGCATTAAGAATAGCACGCTTCACAGTCGCTATAGGTGTGTTTTGTGCAAACAAACCTGGTGGTTGGAAAGATTAAAGAAGGTACTGTAACGACTACTGAGTGCTGATTTTGTTTGCTTTTGGTTTCAAGGGCTTTGATTTCAGCCGATTTTCAGCTCCTCGAAATTCGTGAAAATCGAAGAAACGAAAACAAATGAGTTTTTCTCCAAAGTGGGAGAGTCAAGCGATCCCGGTTAATAGCTGTGGCTTTGAAGTCATTCATCCCTTGAAATAATATCGCAACATCGTATTTCCAGCATGTCTAGGTTTGATGCAATAATTTTCTCCAGGTACATGCTTCATATTGGCCGGTTACGGCCGGTTTAGTAGCCAAAGCCGTTAAGAATTCATTACGGTGTACTGGGACAAGTAACCAAACAAATTCCGGAAATATAGTGAAAACATTCGGACTAAAGCTCACGGCGAGTTAAACATGCAAAGCCTGTTTTCCTTATTCATAAGAAAGGAATATTGTGCCTTAAACACCGGAAATCACAGCCAAGTTATGCTACCTCGGGAGATGGTATATAAACTTGTCCTACGCATGCCGCAGCCAATCATAACACACTAATTGACAGAGGCCTGTCAATTTATTGCTGCTGCAGCGAGCGAGCCTGAAGCGAGCTAGCATGGCAGCAGTACTAATTTGTGTAGTGGAGCCGTTTTTTTGGCGCATTGCCAGAGCAGTGCATTGTGGTCGTGCGCAAGGACACAGAAACAATATGCGCGGTGTTCCGCACGTGCCTTTCTTTTCGTTTTGGCGAGAAGGTGTGTATATTTTTACTGCTTTTATTTTGCATTTTCACGTGAATGTGGCCCTTATATGTGGACCACCACATATTACTCTCCGGACTCTGCAATCGTTTTGGCATCGAAGGGCAAGCGCTCGCGTGTTTCCTTTCTTACGGCGTACTGACCGAAGTCAGTTTGTATGTGTTGAAGGTGAAAAATCGTCCAGCCGTGACTTAATATGTGGTGTTCCATGTATCTGTACTTGGGCCCATTTTGTATTTGCTATATACTTCGCCTCTAGGCGATATAGTCAGACAGCACAATATGCATGTCCTTTGATTTCTACGCTGATGATACGCAGATTTATGCGACGTCTGAACCGTCAGTTGCAGGTCAGCTGGAGCTCTCTAAGACCATGATTGAAGCATGCCTGCATGACTGATCGACGTTTGGATGATCAAGAACAAATTAAAGCTCAATAATGACAAGCCTGAGTTACTGGTATTGAGAGCTCGTCATCGTCCACAACCCCCTATCGAAATTATCCGTGTTGGTGCCGAGATCATCGAACCGTCTATGTCAGCAAGGAACATTGGAGTCGTGTTCGACCACACTCTTTCGATGTAAATCAGCATTTTACCATATTAGGAACATTGCACGTGTGAGAAAGTTTTTATCTTTTGAAACCAGCCAAATACTTATTCACGCTTTTATCACCTCTAAATTAGATTACTGTAATACTTTATTATATGGTCTGCCTAAATACTTGATACAGAGGCTTCAGTACATGCAGCTCGCCTTCTCACTTGCTCACGTAAATTTCATCTTATTACTCCTATTTTACGAGAACTACACTGCCGGCTACCCGTAGAGCCAAGAATATTTTTAAAGATATTTAACAATTATTCACCGAAGTGGCTCGGTAAATATCCACCACTATTTACCAACACTGAGGTGAATAATTATTTTAGTATATACCACACTCCAGGTGAATAGCTAGCACCAAATAGTTATTTTATTTTCTGTCAATTAAATGGACAAAAACTCGCGAGAGATGATCGCTGCCTTGCTCAGAGGTGAATATGAAATCTTATTTCATACTTGACACGGTTTTCTTTGTTATCCATGAGGCTTTATTTTCGATACATACCCCATTATGAATGCAAGGGATGTATGAGAAAAGTTCCCGGGATGTATCCAGAGTACACCCCGGGAACTTTTCTCATACATCCCTTGCATTTATAATGAGCAATTCAATACAATTCAACGATATTTTGTTGTTTCTAGCTTATTATTTTCTCCAAGGAATTCATTCACCTTGACTTCAGCCAAACTTACTAAATCTCCCTATAATGATTTAGAACCTTTTCTCCGTCTTGGTACTTGCCCAAAATCTACCTAAAAAAAGCTACATCAATGAAAATTTTGCGAAAACCTCGTCAAGTATGAAATAAGTCAGTTAAATACCTCGAACCTCAGCTTTTATCCAGATACATCCCGAGGGGCCGTAGGCTAAAAGCCTCGGTTCTCGGTATTTAACTCTTCCATATTCACTGTTTGAGTAGCCAATCAGAGTGCGCGAAAAGTGATGATTCACTGGTGTGGTATATATACTGATATTACTTACATTTAAGGCTCTTAACAATACTGCTCCATTATACATTACTGAAATTCTAAATCCCTATGTACCATCTCGTTCTTTACGTTCATTATGTAAGACTCTACTTAAAGTTCCAAAACACAACCTCAAGTCACTTTACGGTGCAAGGTCCTTCTTAGTTTCTGCTCCTACCTTATGCAACTCACTACCACAACACATTAAGGATGCTAAGTTAATTAACATTTTTAAGAGTCGAGTTAAAACTTATCTTTTTAAACAAGCTTTTAACCTTTCATCCTAAAGTGTATCTTAGATAGAGTAAGTTTTCTAGTTATTTTGAATTAGTGATGTAAAGCGCCATTGGTAATTTAGTGGCATTAAATGGCGCTATATAAATTGCTTATTATTATTATTACTTATTCGTACTTAGAATCTTTGGGGAACGCTATCCTAGCTCCAAATTTCTGCAAAAGTTGCTAATAAAATAACAAACAGTTGCTTTTTTAAGTTGCTCAAAAGTTGCTTGCTTTATACTTTTAGGTAAATAAGGTAGCAATTTTCTTGTTTTAATTAAAATCCCCCCGCTTTATTATAATTAATATCATAATAAACTAATAACAGTTGCCAACTGTGAAATGCATTGTTTTTCCTTAAGTGCATGCATGTGAAGATGCCTATGTATCTACTCTAATTATACAGACGACTGAGGTTATTGTTACTCAGATAAGCCAAAATGATACTGGAGGGTCTGAATGGGGGGTGTGGGGGGGGGGGGGAGTCTACGTATCAGTTGTCAGTTAAAATGTTTGCCATTTGTCAGTTAGCCCTAATTAATCATTACTAGAGAAAATGTACAATGTTTCACCCACAAAAAAATTTTTTTGGTCAGTTGTCAGTTATTTTTCGGTTGTCAGTTGTCAGTAAAAAAAAAATCGTAATTTGTGAGGTATTTTACGGCCGTTTGTCAGTTAACCCCATTCCGACCCTCATACTGTTACTTTCAATTAATCTCAAGGTAACATTTTCCGCTAGTTCCCATTGTTTCTCAACTTCTCATGCTGCATCTTGTACTGCCATCAAACTGAATACACGTTCATCGGAGGCTGAGCTAGCTTGCACCGATAAGACCTTCTTCACAGCTGCCGACCAGTATGGAAGGTACGTCTTGTTTACAATATGCCCACAACTGCACCTTTCCTTCTCGGAATACGAGGAATGGTCGTTAATCGGCCGCCCCTTACACAGGGGCGTAGCTAGCATATAGGCCTGAAGGCCTCCAAATTATAGCAGGCCGTTAAGTAAAGGCGTTAAAGTATTTTTTTCCGACGAAGCATGTCGGAAGAGTGCGGGCCTCCAAATTCGGCAGACCCAGCTGGCTACGCCCCTGCAGGAATAATAACGCTAATCTACAACACATCAAATATTCAAGGCAAACAGCATAATCTTCGTCAAAAGCAAGTTTATTAATATGTTCTTCATTTGCCATTTAGTTCGATAAAATACCAGATATTCTGGATATTTGAAGTTCGTACAAGCTCTTGATTTCAATGGTTACTGAAATAATTTCAAACAGTTTGAGCTAACCGATGAGTACATGCATATAGATGACGACCCAAAGCTCGCTTTTATATATATGTAACTAGCTAACTTGTGACTTTATATTACGGCTCATATAAAATGTCTTGTTTTGTGAGTTAAACGCACATTTGACTAAATATTTTCCTCAAAATTGTATGATATTTCTGAACTTTTCTCTGATTTTCAGTTATCCAGCTGCGGAAACAGCCGTCTCTATTCGAGGGCCATGCAAAAGCGTGGGGACTCCCTTTTGAATCCGCAGACTAATTTTCAGTGTAAACATTATAAATATCAAAAGTTGTTCAGGATAAATTTTTTTTACTCAGAATCAACAAAAGTGCTCGAAAAACGAAAAGTTGGCGAGTATCGTGGGCCAGGCCTAACTCGTACCCAGTGGTTATTTAATAATCTATTAAAGAGAAAAGACTGGAAGAAATAAAGAAAGAAAGCAAGCTGGCCGAGGGGACTGGGGCGAGCGAGCTGAAAAATAAATTTGAGAAAACATTAAATAGTTTTAAATATGGGTTATTCATTTTACAAAAATGTATGATATTGAACTTTCTTGACTTAGATAAAACAAATTTTGTTCACCCGACTGTTCTCAAGCATGTTAAGGCCTGGTTCATTTAACGGAAAATAGATGTACGTTAAAAAATGTTTTCTGACAGAAATAACAGTTTAAACAAAAACTAATTACACCGTAATACTAATATCAACTTCCTTAAATTTGTTAAGTGGATGGTTGTCGTATCACGTGATCGATGACGTCATAATTATATAAAATCGTTTAAGTGAAATGCGGCTGCGACGATAACATATGAATATAAAGTAACCCTGCTAAAACATTACTCCTCCTACAGTGTTTCAGATCAAGCTTAGAAAACATGACTATCATGTAAAGATAAGGAGATATTAAGGGTACAAAAAGTCACGTGACCTATTTTGCTTTTGTTCGCCTTAATTACTCGTTAACGAAACATTATAGCCATCTTTTCTAAGTTGATTTAGGTAAAAGGCTTCAACCTTAACTAAACATATCCACTCGTCATCCTAGCTGTTTTAAACTCGGAGCCGCGTTTTTGATTTACTGATTTCGTGTTCTAAGTCACGTGACAGACCACGTGACACGTTTTACTACACACAAACCACTTAAGGTAGTCAACAATGGCGATACCTATTATCGTGAGAAACTTACCATACTCGGTTGTGCTGAAATAAGGAAAACAGTTTTTACCCGAAATTTGACCCCTGAACCAGGCTTGAGTTGATAAGAGTGCACTCTTATCACCAGTGCCGGAGTGCCTAAATATGCGGCGAATACCGGCACGAATAATATAAAGTTATACTATTACACAAATATAAGTATAAATTATAATATTTACATCATCATAAAATCACCCTCCTTCCTAACAACGAGACATCCCTAATTAAGGTAGCTAATAAAATTTCAGTTTAAAATTACCCACCACCCCACCTTACCCAACCCATTTAAGACATAAAATTGATGTCTGACCCAACCTACACTACCCCCCCCCCCCCCTCCCCCCCACTTTTTACCCCTACCCATTCGAGACTAGGAATTGCGATAATAAAATTACGGCCCGAGACGTTACTTTTCCATTCCCATTAGATATTTTCGATCCCACGCGTGCGCACTAGGCATCAAATTACGACCGTAAATATACATTGTATTGCTCAGAATTTTACAGTACTTTGTATGGAAGTTTGTGTTTGGAGTCCAATTGTGAAACAGAATTACAATAAACCTTCAAATGCATCGTTTGCATCGTATTTTCTAGCATGTTATTGACTGAATTGCATGTAATCTTGTTGAAGCGAATAATTCTGGCTTCTGAGCTTATTCGAATTAATGCACTAACCGTGTGTTTTGGCCTCCATGTTCACTGTAATTTCCTTCATTTTAGCCACACTGATGGTTGCTTTGATCAACTTTGGAGAATAAGCATAAGTGTTTCTTTATCACACAATTATATGCAAATGTAACTTAGTATTTACCGACAGCTTCCCAGTGAGGTTAAATTTGAGTGATTTTCAAATATCTGTACACTACCACAGCTCGAAAGAACATCAAAACGAAACCCGTACGGCCGTCGACTTCTTCTCCCTTCTATGAACTTCGCCATATTGCTCTCGGTTAGCCTGTAAGAACCAGTTAACTAGTTTATTCGTAACTCAGTGTGATTGGTTGAATCTGACTTTTAAGTTTTGTCTTTGCTGTGGCGGGAATATAAAAAAAATGGGGGAAAATCTCGAGTGTGTTCCCGGTAAATAACAGCTCTCGGTCCTCGATAAAATTGTTACTCTTCAGCTAGCTCATTCCATGATGTCAGAACTTCTGCAATACTTGCCTGAATATGTAGTGAATGGGTGGCAAGAATTAAAGCGCTTGAGAGCCTGAGAAATAGAGATTTACGATTGACAGGCACTATTGCATAATTTTACGCCCCGCCCACAATGGAATAGATTTCTGACAATGTTTGCTTGATAAAGTTAGAATTAATTGATTGTCTGATATAGGCAGGTAGCTTGTTAGAAATGGCCTAGAATACTCTGAGAAAACAGCCGACTCTCGTTGCGGTTCAAATTAAGTTAACCACGCGGTTTTAGACATCCGTCCCGACGGTCGCTCTGGTGGAAAGTGTGGCCGGGGTTCGGGGTGCTTAGTTCCAGAGTGTGGACGGCATGGAGTGCATGTGGAAAACGAGGGGTGTGGAAAATGCGCAAGTGAAGGCATGAATTCTTGATATGCTCGGTACAAAACGAAGACCCTACGTTACGGTTTTAAAACACTTAAATATCATGTGCTGTATTTGTTGAAAATTTATCAATTTCTTGCGAATCTGCCTTAGCTTTATTTGCCAACAAGCTACAAAGAACTATCAGGGATTCACGCCTATAAAATCATTTGCGCGTTTCCCAGACTCCTCGTTTCCCACACACACTCCCATTTTCTACACTCCTCATTTTTCACGCTCCTCATTTACCACACACTCCTCATTTTCCTATACGCTCCTTATTTTTCACACTCGTCATTACCATGCACACTTCTCGTTTTCCACACTCCGCGTACACTCCGCGTTTTCCACACTCCATAGGACTCCGCACTCAGTGACTCCGCACCCCTCCCCTTTCCACCAGACCCCGCTGAGGTCATGCTGAGATTAACCCGATACCAGTAGCAAGTCAGAACATATTTTAGAACACAGACGTGATTTCACTGCAAGCAGCCACACTCTTTGTACCGCCTTCAGGGAAAGACGTACTGAGCGAACTGCATAAAGTCAGAGTTGCAGATACGAAGAACATCTCACGAACAAGTATTGCCTTTAGTAAGGACAGGACAAAATGGTAATGTACTAGTATTGATGTGGCTCTTGTGAGTCAGTGAAATATGAGATAGAAAATCAAGATCTGTTATTTAGTTCGGTGGCGTAGTTCTCCATTTATATACCCCATTTAAAGTATACAATCGAACCTTTATGCATTGTGGTTAAGTTCTTGTTGGAAATAGTAATGATAATAACCTTTATTTCCAAAGAAATATGTTAAAAGCCTTGGGCGCAGCGCCGTTTGTTCTCCCTTATGTTCATCTCGTGTTCAGTTTATTATCCGGCTCAGTATTCAGCTGATGCTCCCGTATGTTAAATTTTCCACATCTACATCTACATTTATTTGGTCGGCAGCAGCTATATACAAAGTACAGTTATCTCGCCAACATTAAATTAGGAAATTAATAAATATAGCTAAAAAAATTACACTGGTAAAAAAAAAATTACAACAAAATAGAGAATAATAAAAATAAGTGTTATTCTTGAAAATACTGACCTAGCTTGGTCTTAAAAATTGGTAAAGTCTAAAGAGCTAGCGACTAGATTATAGAATACCCCGCAACCCCCAGTCACAGTCACGCAGTCGACTGATTAGCATATTTATCAACTTCGGCCACGAACGAAAACTACGTCCCATGGAAGCTTATTCCATTCCCTAATTGATCTTGGGAAAAAGGAAAACTTATGAGCATCTTTGTTTGAGTGCTCAATGAAATATTTAAGATTATGAGTTCTACGAGTACGATGCTCAGTAGCAGTCCACCTCAATTAAGTTGTGTGAGATCTTATACATAGTAATGAGGCGAGCCTGTTGTCGGCGGAGAGCCAGGGATTCCCAACTGAGATCTTCGATCATGGCAGTGACACTTGTAGTCCATCTGTAGTCTCCCTTATCTGCATGGATTTTCACTGTAGAGCAAAACCAGAACAAGATTCGGTACTTATTGTTGTTTTAATGCAAAGTTGTTAGGAAGAAATTCTGCTCTTCGCATCAGTATTCGGTTTTTGGAACTGATGTGAAACGGAAGCGCCACACGACGGCTGGTATAAAGGAGGCTACCATTTCAGCAGTGCAGAGGGTCACGTCAACGACTGAAGTGAAACTGACGACAGCAAGCGATCATACATGTTTCCGGTACCAAAATGACGGATCCCTAAGATCCCTAAGGTTTTAAAAACCATAATAATTTTGACCCCTAAAAGGTACGCAAACATAAAATTAATAAAGCAATTCCTCGTGTGTTGTAAAATAACAAATATTTATAAACTCCTAAAAGGTACCACTCGGGTTGCGTAACTAACTCGTGCAACAGGATCCCCAAAAAGGTACGATTACGATAATTTTTACCCCTAAAAAGAAAGCCGTGCACCCCCGTCAGTTCAATATCGGTAATCACCCCCCGGGCTTCGCAATTTCCCGCCAATGTTAGTATCAGGAGGGTCAGACTGCCTACGTGAAACCTTAGTTTTCCAAAAAATTGAATGTGACACTTTGTCAATTCCGCATAATTGCAAAAGGTAATTAGTAAAAATTACACTTGAAGAATTTATCTTAATACAAAATCGTGATGCTTTGCCAGCCAAAGTATCACTGTAACAAGGATCGTTTAGACGTAACCAGAACTTCACAACTAAAACAGATACCTGTAAGATTAAGGATGACCTACCTAACTCTGCGTATACTGCCAGATTCGTTGCTTTGGCATGCACTCCTAAAACACGATAAGAAATTTGGAACAGCTGTTTGAACCGTGAACCCACTGTTTGTTTTGTTTAGGGCGATTACTGGCACCCAGGCATAATAGTACGGTGACCCATACCATAAGTGCAAAACACAATACACTAACTGAAACTGAAAACACCACACACACAGCGAACACACAATACACGGTAAATTGAAAACAAAATACACACAGCAAAAACACAATACACTAAACTGAAAACACCACACACACAGCGAAAACACAATACACCGTAAATTCAAAACAAAATACACACAGCAAAAACACAATACACTAAACTGAAAACACAACACACACAGCGAAAACACAATACACCGTAAATTGAAAACAAAATACACACAGCAAAAACACAATACACTAAACTAAAAACACAATACATACAGCAAAAACACAATACACAGCGAAAAAACAATACACAACGCATGGAAAGTAGCCGAGGACTAGGCACTAATGTTATTACTACGTTAAAAATTTACTAGTTTGAAACACAGTCGCATCCTGGCCAAGTACATCAGTCAGACTTTCGAATTCCAAACATGAAGTGTGCGAACTGCATCACAGCTATTTTGGATATATTCAACTTCTGTCACAGATGTGGAAAACCAGTACAATCGGTAGAGCGAGAGGTAGAAATAAAGGCAAAGGAAACTCAGAAAAAATCTGACTGAATCAACCACGGACCTTCGAACAGTTTCGCACTGAGTTGCTTGTCTTCTATACGGCAAGAGAGAATCGGCATCCAACAAGCAAAGAAGAAGAAGACGTCGACGGAAACTCCACCTGAGGTTTTGATAAATATTGGCATTAATGAAGTTGATCAATGGGGTACTCAAACCAGTGAAGGACAAAGCTATGATGGTGCGTGTGTCATGTGACATTCGCAAACAACAGTTGCGAAGGAAAGCTATCGACAAACATTCAGCAGACACCGAAACTTCGACCGGAAGACGAGGACTACACTCTGGCCTACCCAGATGGCACCGCCAGATCCTAACGCTACGTAGTCAGCCGACTACACTATTCCAGCTGGACAACTACAAGGACGATATCGGTAAACCCTATAACCGTATCTCTCTGTATTTGGTCCAGAGAGATGATCTTGCTGCTGAGAGCAAACCAGAAAGTGGGTCAGATGCAGATGCCATCCATTAACGGGTACCTTTATATGCATTACCAGCTCTGGTACTAGTTGAAGTCCATGTGTCTGCTGCTATGCGCTTGGGCTTTCGGTCTTGCTTCATATAATCATCATCATCATCTGACCTGGCATCTGCATCTGACATCTCCTACCAAGCAGCATTGCCTCACTATTGCCTGAATGTGGTGTTACTTATTGATAAGCAGGGCTAAAAATAACGGCCGGTCATCGGACAATGTCCGGCCAGAATTGGAACTTGTCCGGTCAAATCTTTGCCTTGCCGGTCATTTTGACCAGTCAATGTTACTACAGTTTCAACCAAATACTGATCTTGACCGGCGACTGACCGGCCATTATTTTTAGCCCTGATAAGACACCACGAGTACAACTCTGCATGTGCCTTGTTTAGTTGCGTTATTGCCGTGTCTGTTGTATCACCGACACGAAAGATCGTAGTGTCGTCTCCATACATGTAGAGGGAACCCGAAACAACAGAGAATGGCAGATCATTCGTAAACGGGGCGAAGAGTGTCGGCCCCAAGACAGATCCTTGTGGAATTCCAAATAAGACTGGAATTTAGGTCATTTTGTACCCACCTTCGTAGCCTGCTTCGATTTCAGTTAGAATCCCATAGTCACAGCTGAATCGCAGTAGTGTGTTTGCGAAATCAGACGCTGATTGGGTGAGAGGAGTGGTGATTCAGAGTGGAATCATCACTGTAGACTACGCGCGCTATTTATAACTTTTCAAAATGTCAACAAAAGTAACAAATCATCAAATAATTCATCGGACTATGCGATTCAAGGGAAATCACATGCCTGGTTCAGTAATCTACCTTAAATTGCACTCGAAAACCGATATCGGTTTTCTCGTGCAATTTAACGTGGAATCACGAGATCAGGCATATGATTTTCCTGTAGTGTCTAGGTTGTAGCTTAATGGCATCCCACTGATTCCTATTTCACAACTTTGACAATATCTTTTTAACCTTGTAGATCGCGCCTGGAACTGCTTGTCTCTGAAATTTTTTTTTTTAAACATTCCAGATCGCGCGTTGACTGCAAACAGTTACTTTATTTTCGTTTGTCAGTTTCCGTCGGTGCGAGACAAAATTAATTGCAGTCGAACTTCCCCTTGCAGACACATCTATAATAAGGACACCTCCTTTAGGACGGACCATGTGAAAATTGATGGGGGAGTGGGTACCGAAATTCTTTTAGGACTCCTATTGCTGCAATAATATTTTTTTCTGGCATCGGACTCGATTCAAATGACACCTATAATAATTAACGAGGTTCGACTTTACTCTAAATTAAGATTTTTGACTCATTCCCAGTTTTCGCTCAGACAAACATACAAAGAGCGACAACGCGCATCAAATGACAAGACTTCAAACCCAATATCTAACACAAATCTTAACCCGAACCATAAAACTTACCCTAACCACTTCGAAAACAAGTTCTCAGGTAAACGACGATTTAAAATTAGGGCTAGGGTTCACAGGTAAACAGAAGAGAAACAAGGAAAGAAAAATGTGTGTTTTTATGGAATCCGAATATACTAGTAGTAATCGTAGATTATCAAAGTGCGTTCGACATATTTTTGTAAGACAAACTGAGGCTAAACACAAAAGGCTGAAAGATTGCTGCAATGATGTTGACGGTGTAAGTAATCCTGATCAAAAATGCTTGTTTTTAACTAATGTGAAAATTTTGATGCCTTGACTGAGTTATAAGTTAATTAATATACAAGGAATGCATCTGGGTATAAAACTGTAATTATCTTTGTCACAGTAACATTAAATCATTGGATACAATGCTTATGTGGCTATATGTATACATGTGTGTTTTATATGGTTATGGCATTGATTTGAGAATTCGTAGTACATTTTTCTGTGTGGTATACAGTGTACAGCAATAATTGGAGTTAGTGTAGAACACAAATCAACCCTATTAGTATAAACCAACTAGTGGACTCATTACAAATCCTGCGTTCTGATTGGCTACGCTACTATAGGTCTATTTGTGATAGCCCATGGTAGAGAAAAACCGCACGCATTTTCACGAAGTAATAAAATGTTTTCAACTTCAATTTGTTACTTTCTATTATTTTCTACTGTCCGACTAGTTAGTTTACACTAAAACAATTAGACCTCTCGCCCTCATGGGCTACGAGTTAAATAGCCCATTCGGCTGCGCCTCATGGGCTATTGGCTCGTACCCCATTCGGGCTGCGGGTCTAATTGTTAATTAGCTAGCTATGGCTATTCAGATGTGTATAAACTGCATTCCAGTTCCTAGCATTAATAATACTAAGTGCATTCCAGTGTAGAACATAAAATATATATGCCTGTGCATAAAGTACACCCCATGCAGTTCCTTAGATCATTCACAGTATTTTTCAAGTGAAAACAAGGTTGGCTGCCATTGTTTAGTTGCAGAATAATTTATGGTCAATGTTGGTAGCCGGGTCCTGGCTTTGATCAGCCTTGTTTCAGGTCCGTCAGAAAAATCGATTAGGGACACAGCAATGTTCAAACTAAGTACTTTAAATTTTCCTCACCTCGTACTGTGTTGATTTTCCAGTTCCTTGGCATATCAAAATGTCGTTATAGATTAACTGTCTGTCTGAATATGTTAGTGTTGAATATTTGTATAACCAAGATGTACACAGTGTCGCAACTCACACAAGATACGGCGATTACGGGTATCTAGAAAACTCAGACCTAGATTTCTCTTCAGCCAGGTCATCTTACGATACTGTTTGTAGTTTTGGTATCTGTATGTCAAGTGCCCATATCTCCCATACTACCTCTATGCTACGCATTTTCACAAGTTAGGTTATTTTTAGAACGGTTTCCCGCTATTATTGGGTTGCAATCATTCCTAAGGGAATAAAATCACAAAAGCGTAGCAGACGTGTTGTTGGTATAACAAAAGAAGCTAATGAGGCATCTTTTGTTCCGCCACGGGTGTAACCCACTAATTGGCGGCAAAAATAATCTAAAAATAGCCCAACTTGTGAAAACGCCGTAGCATCTATATAAGAGATATGGACGCTCTTGGTTATGGGCTCTTGGTATGTACAGCGAAAAGCAGAATCCAATACAGCGAGCAAGCCAACAGAATTCACTCGGTTGTTACTGGACAGCACAAATTATGACCAAGTTGATTCGATTCAGTTCTCTGTTCAACGACCGCGCCGACAAAACAGACCATGTTTGACTTGATATAGTTTGGACATCAGACTTTGTCGAATGCTACAGGCTTTGGTATATCGTGCTTGGATTAGGAAAATAATAAAACACTTATACTCGACG
Source organism: Actinernus sp. WN-2022 (assembly GCA_030867875.1). Taxonomy (NCBI): domain Eukaryota; kingdom Metazoa; phylum Cnidaria; class Anthozoa; order Actiniaria; family Actinernidae; genus Actinernus; species Actinernus sp. WN-2022. The sequence goes on from JAOWCC010000064.1 coordinate 33,420,244, forward strand.
TTTCTCCGAGCATCGTGTATATAGTTACCAGTTTCCCGGCCGTTCATGATATCGAGGCATTTTGTAATAGGCCTACGAAAAAACTGAACTTTTTTTTGGCTACCGGCAAACACGTCACACACAGGCACAGGGAACCCGTCACCAGATTAGGTTGCGTTCTCCTTCGTCGAACGCAACTAAGAGAATATCCCGTTTGATTAGGGTCCAGTCCTTTTGCGGTCACGAGTAGTAGGGAGAGAGGCGAATTAGCCGGTTTTTTGTGGCGCTATGCAAATTTTTGTGGCGCGCTCATTAACTCAATGACGTCATGGTTCTATTGTCTTGGACTCATGAATAAAGTGTGGTGGTTTCTCATTATCTATTGTCTTTCCGCATGAACAAAGTGCGGCGCGCTCATGAATAAAGTGTGGCGCTCTCATTAATAAAAGGGAGGTGAATAAATTATCTATTGGCTGAGGCTCCTCCTCCTCCTCCACCTCAGCGCCACAAAAAAACGGCTAATTCGCCTCTCTCCCTACTACTGTCACATGTAAAATCATGGGGGGGAGGGGACAAAAACGTTTTAATTGCTTTTGTAGGGGTGTCAGCAAAGATTTGACGTACCTGTCATGTAAAATGTAATGAAATTGTTGTTGTAATGCTAAGCCAATATTTAGTCTCCAGAACACAGGAAACCAGTGTTTTAGAGAGCAGTAAAATCTCAAACATTTAGGCTCGCAATATTTCAACGCAGTCTGCTTAATGTTTTCTTCATACGCAGGATGGTATTTTCTAGTCTCCTTTGCACTGTTACTAACTCTATTATACATGTTACCAGCTGTCCTATTATAAACTCGATCATCTAAAATGGACTTCTGATTAGTTTCTGTTTCTTTCGTTCAGATCGCCAAGTGTTGTTGTGCATTGTTACTGCTGTTTCAAGTAGTGCTGGTCGTTCAGGTAAAAGCACAAGAGCAACCGTCTGAAAGGTCGTGCAGCAAACGCTTGGCGGCCCATATTAGGGTAAGTATACCAGTAACAGCAATAGTAAGATAGGAATATCCAGATGTTATAAAATCGATGGACTGGAAATTGGCGAACGTAATATTTTGCTGTAACATTTATATTTATATATACTATATATCTATCTATATATATCGATTTTATTGAAACTCGTTACCAACAGTCACTGGGTTAGTTAATCTACAACCGCAATTTAAATACTTACATATATATATATATCTTCTCGTTTTGATGTTTTTCGCATTTTACGTGAAATCAAGGGTAAGTATACCCTTGCACTTATACATCCGAAAATATTACGTATCTTGGAATTCTGTTTTGTGTTTACTATTTTTCAATGTCAGGAAATATTTGGCGGCCAAAAAATCTCAAAGATTGGCCAAAAATCGCGAATGGGCCATTTACAGGAATACAATCACGTGGTTGTACTGGGTGACAAAAATATGAATTCATATATTTAAAAACACTTACGAGATCAGTTGCAAAACCTGTTTGTAAATGCTATTTTCCACCTCCAAACGATTGTCGATGACTTGCCATCCAGCATCCATGGCAACCACTTTCCCATGGGAATCAGGAGCTCGATTCATTCGTTAATAAATTATTAGTATATACCACACCAGTGAATATCAATTTTCGCGCGCTCTGATTGCCGACTCAAACAGTGAATATGATTTCTTATTTTTCTCTCGCGCGTGATTGGTTGAATCATGGATCATAAAAAGACTGGATTGGAAACTACAGGTCACGTGGGGTGTTTCCGGTTTGCTGATTGGCTGATACTCTACTTCAACATGGCTCAATCATAGTGGAAAATCGTGACGTGAAGAGTGGCGTAGGTAAAGGTTTTTCGCTGTTTCTTTGCCTTTACTTCTGTACTTTTGGTCGTGTTTTAGTGCTTTTCTCACTTTTAAGTAACAATATTTTCTTTTTCCGTTGTTTTACGACAATTCCAACCCGCCTAAGCCACACGAGAAACTTCAAGGTAAGCCCATCTTGTTGTTGTTTACTTTCATTTTATTCTGTTTTGGAGAAAATCGCATCACAAAAACGGGCCTTTTTAGGGCCAAATTTGGAAGAATGTTGTGTATTTTGTGACACAAATATTTGTTAGTTTTTCACGTTGTCGTTGTTCAAATTCTCCTTTACTTGATTGTATTTGCATCAAATTGTGGCTTAGACATAGTTTTACGAGTTAGGGTTGTAATTTGAAGCTGCAAATTATGTACCAACTTGGTGACTTTTGAGGATAGTGGTGTAGCTTATGTCAAGGTTGTTATGCGGAACAAAATGTAAATGTTGCTTAATTTTATCCACTTAGACATATGTCAAGATGGTTGAGAGAAAGTTAAGGCACCAGGGATGCCCCAGTGAATCTACTGCAGATCGAGATTACCTCCTTGTGGTCTTCCATTGAATTTCAGTTTACTATTCACAATGTTCCTTCATCTGAAATTAGCCTTCTATCTACAACTATTGTTATGTATTCACAGTTCTATATCAAATGATGGTTTACTTATAATAACCAGTGGAACTTAATTGCCAAACATTCATAACTCTTCCTTATGTTCCATATATATTACATGTACATGCATGCCGTGTTAAAAGAAGTAGTCTACATCAGTACATGCAGATTTTACAGGGTACTTGAATGTTTTTATTTTCATATCATGACTCCATGATTCAAAACTTTATATGGACCATTCATTATTTATGGAGGAAGAGGGGCGAGATGAGAAATTATAAAAGTTCTCAAGACATTTCATAATCCCCCATAGAGATGGCATTAAAATTTCGAGATTTACTCCTCATGAAAAAAATCCCCAAAAATTAAGCTATAATACAAGGGTTGTATTTACAGTAACACTGTATACATACTTCGTAACCAATAGTGCAAGCAGTCTCCCAGATAACTAAGTTAGCATGTGAACAAGGTTTTATTTTTGGGAAAAAATACTGCACAATTATTTAAAAATATCTTTGTTGGTTAATGCCCTGAAGTATTGTGCAGTTTCACAACAACTTTAGACTAGCAAAAACAAATCTTTTTTATCCTCCTGGGAGTCAGTTAATCAACATGGCCAGCACAGTGCTCAACATTAGATTTTAGGCTGGTTGCCTTGAGATCTGGTTGTCTAGGTACAAAAATTACCTGCCCGGTTTAACTTTTTAGTTGTCCTGGGCAAGTGGGCAAGCATTACTGTCAATCGAGTCCTGCACCATGTCAGAAGAGTCGATAAGCAAGGTTTCTGCTATGTAAATTAGGCATGTTTAATAGTCTGAGCTAGAGTGATAATTTTCAATGAAACTTGATGGTTCAGATCTCTGCTAATTCTAACTGAGTCCCAAATCTTCATTTCTAATAATTTATTTTCAGTTATATTACATCTGACTATAAGATAATTTTGATAGGTTTATTGTCAAGGTTACTATGTTGAACAGTACATGAACTATAATTTTATGTACAGTAAGTCTGAGAGTTCAATAATTTTTTTTTATTGTTTTCACTGTTCATGTGTATCTTAGTTCACTTCAGATATACAGATTTAAATAGCATATATCATCCATGCAGCTAGCTAGAATGGAATATAAGTTATGATTTGTACAAACCACAAGTATTATCATCTAATTTAATATACTGTACCCAGAGGTCATAATACAAAGTGTACTAACAGTATAACATATTATTGCCTTCACAAATCAATAAACCCAGCAAAAACATGTTACCAAGCTTTCTCCTTTGGGATACTTATTAAATATACCCATTTGGGTTTCAGAACAAAATGAAAGGCCTCAACAATAGACATTTTTTCCCGAAAAATCTTAGATTTTGGACACAATCTAAAAATCACTGAATGTGCTGGGAAAATAGTATGGGGAAGGGGTGTGACTGTGGGTGGGAAACTTATAGAATACCTCCCACTTTTCTAATCCAATTATAGGCCTTTTGGAGGAATGCAATCATGTGGTTGTACTGGGTTAGTTTTTTAAGGCCACAAGTTTATTAGTGTTCTGCACTATTATGTGTTACCCTCCATAAATAAAGTCTTTATTATTATTAATTTGTTGGTATCGATTGTCCTTGCTCCGAGGATTTTTCTTTGCGTTCTCCGGTTTTCCTCCATCCACAAAAACGACACGCTAAATTCCAATTCTCGGTGATTTAGCAAGGTCCCGACTTTGCCTGATTAGACCCTACGGTTGTTTGTGGGAGTTATGGTTATAACGAATGTCGTCGTTATTCCCCTTCGGCTTTTATCAACTTCATCAACAAGGACCTTTCAAACGAGTTCGTACACAGTCACGCGATAGAATGAATAGAGAGAATACTCGTGATTTCACTTATGGCATTTCGTTTGATATTCTGTCAATTTTTGCTTTTTTCGCGGTTTGATATTAATAGCTCCATATAGCTTCCTACGGGTCTAGTATGATAGACCTTTCTGCACTCTAAACACTAATATTTCACTCTCACTTTCGGAATTGCTAGAACGACAGCTATCGGCAACTTCGTATTAAATTCATTCTCCTTGAGCTGCGTTTTCTCCTCCGAAAACAAGCCGTTTGAGCACACCTCGAAGTTTTCTCCGATCTCCATCCTTCAGGGCTTAATCTTTTTCTCTTCGATGTTTATTTTCCAAGCTACTCGCGAAATCGCGCACGCCGAGAAATTACGAAAATGTTTGTTTACATGTGACGTCACGATTTTCCACTTGGTTGCGGCCATCACGTCAGCGCGTGCCCAATCCAGTCTTTTTATGATCCATGGTTGAATGCGTCACGTGACCCGATATTTTCCTCGAGCTTCGTTCTCTTCTCCGATCAGATAATGTCCAAGGACGAAATATCAGGGCATATTTCGACGCCACAAATAGGTTATTGTATTTCTATTCACCTCCACTTCGGTGAATAATTGTTAAATATCAGCACGTGACTGTTTCCTGCAAAAGGCCTAATCGGCTCCGAGTATTTTCTACATTGGGCATTGTTTATCTTAGCTAGACTGTTTTTTTACACAGACGTGCAACGGGAAATATAGAGATCATTATATTTTGAAGGATATTTAAATCCTAATTATTTGTTTATTTAATAGTTTCCGATACTGACTCCCCGTGTGGTCTAGCATCACTTGAAGCGTCGAAGATAAAAAAAGGTTCTGCCCAGGCGTGTTCATATCCTAATCCATCTTAGACTGATCTCACCATCGGAAAAGCTACACTCCTGTTGAGGCCGGGGCTAGTATTGTACATTCATACTTTTCTTGCCTCTTTTTTTTAACAGCAACTCCCAAAATGGAACGTTGATCCACCAAAAGATATTTATGGTAGGTTTTAGCGCACCACACCGAGACGTGCGTACACATAAATCAATGAGTTGATTTTCTCTTAGTTGACCCTTCTTCTTCTTATTATTATTATTGTTAATGGGTCTCTGTTTTGCAGAATATAATCACGTTGTTGTGCTGGAGGGTAAAATATCTGACTCCGTTCATTTATTTAAACGCACTTGTACGAGATCGGTGGTGTTATTTAATAGCAAAACCTGTTTGTATTAAAATGCCACCTTAAATCGATCTTTCTAAACTACTTCCGGCATTTTTGAAGATTGTTACGTTTGCCCTCCAGAAAAGCCTTTCCCATGGGATCACGAGCTCAATTCATTTATTATTGAAGTGATATATCAGTACGTGATTGTTTCCTGCAAAAGCCCTATTGTAGTATTGTTACTATCATTTCAATATAACAGCTTTTAGTAGAAACCAACCAGCGTTCTATCACCGATCCTGCAATATGATTGGCTAAGCTACTCACTATCTATTCTGTGATAGATAGTGAGTATAGCGAAGTGATAGATAGTGAGTAGCGAAGTGATAGATAGTGAATAGCGAAGTGATAGATAGTGAGTAGCGAAGTGATAGATAGTGAGTAGCGAAGTGATAGATAGTGAGTAGCGAAGTGATAGATAGTGAGTAGCGAAGTGATAGATAGTGAGTAGCGAAGTGATAGATAGTGAGTAGCGAAGTGATAGATAGTGAGTAGCGAAGTGATAGATAGTGAGTAGCGAAGTGATAGATAGTGAGTAGCGAAGTGTTAGATAGTGAGTAGCGAAAAAAAGAAAGGTTTTTCAAAAGCAAAACGTCAAAATATTAAGAAAATCTTGCTTCAGTTTAAAATTGAACTACATACATAAACTTTATTTACTCTCGAATTTCAGAGTAGCTTTGACAAGCTAATGGCTTCTAGAAAAAAATAATTATATTCTTTTGAAAATACATAAATTTCTGTAATATAAACTACTAGTTGGTTTCTACTAAAACAATTAGACTACTCGCTCTCATTTTCTATGGCTCAGCCGATAGAATCTTCGAGCTCATAGTCTAATTGTTAAATATATCAAGTTATAGAATGGCACCAAAAGGTTTTCTATATAACATTTCTTCCTTTATCGACCTTTATCGTGTCGCCCTACTCTTCCAACTTTCATTCCAACGCCAAATACAAAATCCAACTTCCTTATGTCAATAATCAAAATGTCACAAGGAAAATAATATTATATTTGCTAACCAAGAACTCAAATAACCAAAAGGACATTGTCAACCCCAAAATGATCAACTTTCTCATGACGAAAGACAAATATAACTACTCAGACCGATTTAGCTTGTACATTTGCTGTCCCAACTTTTCCCTTGAGTAATGTTTTCTTGTTTTTCCGTATCCCAAGAGGAAATGTATAAATTTATCTAATTGGAAAACAAAGCACTGAATCCTCTGGAGAGGATGATCTAAATTGATCTGAATGATCTGAATTGGGACCGAAATAAACTGTTGTCCACTTTAACCTTTGCCATCCTCAATCGAAAAAGTTTGAACATTATATCAGGGCATTCACATGGTATTTCTCTTCTATCTCAGGGTGTTAATTTTGTAGTTTTGTTTCAAAGAAACTTGAAGGTTCAATTCGATTGACAGTGCCCCTTTAATCTCTCAGTAACATGTAAAGCGTAGAGCTCGGCGGGAGCTCGGGAAAGGACTTCCAACTGAAGGTCTCTCCTTTTCGGCAGGTAACGCGACTGCGCCCGATTCCATAGCATGGACCTGGACGAACGACAAGCTCAAGGAGATCGAAGCAGGGATCAACAAGCAGATCAACAAGGAACTGTTTGCTCATTACACCTACTTATCGATGGTAAGAAGGAATTAATAGGATAAATAACGGTTTCTGGAAAACTATCCACACCATCCCTCTATTAGGTATACATGTGTAATTTAGTAATAATTAACCGTTACATTTAGGTTGAAACAGCCGAGGGCCCATTGACATATTTAAATCGGCCGTTGCTAGGGAAAGTTTGCAGCCTCGTAAAACCCGGAAAATTTAAGAGTGGGCAATAATTATTGTCAAGGTGACTTGTAGTCTAATAACGTCATCAAGTGACGTCACGATTACGTCATCGAATCATAAAATTTCTAAACTCTCCAAGGATTTTTGATCTACTAGTAATTTATGAATATTTTCCGAACCTACGAATTAAGGCGCATAAAACCGAACGTTCGTTTGCCATTACGACACTTTTCAGTCCAATTTTAAGCTTTTTTGGCGAATGAAAAGCCATAACTTTGGCATTTATTGTCGGTTTCCAAAATCCATGCTCGAATTTGTGGAGAACGTGGTCAACAACATTTTAACGGGAAAAAGTTTGGTGTTTAGTGAAAGCGCGCAAAATGTTTAGGATTTTTAGAAACCGGAAGTGAAGAAATTAACGCATGCGCAAAAGTGCCTGTTTTGTGGTCGTGAAATAGTTGAAGAACTGTTGTTGCTGGATGTGCATTTTCTCCTATTTCATCCGACAATGGCCAGTTTTGGAGCTTGGCTGAATACTCCAGTCTGCAATGAGCTAGCTTGATTGTCTGCAATGAGCTTCGGACTGTGTGGAGCACATGCTAGGAACCCATTTCGCGGCAAAGCGAAGAGCCAATAGAAATCAAGCTAAAATTAGACCAAGATTCGACAACTTTCACTTGAAGCACAGGCTTACCATCCTCCAGGTTTGTACCTCAAAATTGGTTTTGGGTTCCCTGTGGCTACGAATTGAAAGATTACCGAGAAATGATACGGAGTTAGATTTTCACTCCTGGAATGAAAATTTAGTGATACTGTGCTCTAAATGTACTCAAGAAATAAAGATTAGTAGTTATTGGAGTGTTGTATGGTGTTTTTTTCGGGAAACGCTTTCTATTTAGCGAGTTTAGCGAAAGAGAATTTCGGGTAGAGATCAGTATCGCTAAATTTTCATTCCAGGAGTGAAAATCTAACTCCGTATCATTTCCCGGTAATCTTTCAATTCATGGCCACAGGGAACCAAAACCAATATTGAGGTACAAACCTAGAGGATGGTAATGCCTGTGCTTGAAGTTGAATCTCGTGCGTGGCCGTTCACAACAGTTTGTTTTCCGACATCAAAAATACTTTTTTAAGGATGACAACTGACCTGTATTTTAATTAGTTGCACTGAGGTTCAATCACAACTTTACCAGGAACCCGAAAGCATTATCTTGAGACAAAAGTGTGCATGTTTGTGGAAGATTTGAGTTGAAAACCTGCCGGTCGGAAATCACTTGACTTCTTGAGTAGCCGTACTTTTCTTCGTGTCCTTAGAAGCCATGTTCTCGCTGGAAGCAGCCATTTTAGCTTCTATATCTTTGACAACTATATATACTATTTTATACAAGATGTTCTTTCAATCTATTAACAGCGGGAAGAGCTCGGCTACATCTGAGAATCCAATACAAGTTTGCTTTCCCATTCATCGGCGATTTCCTGACTGATTTCACTCATCACTTTGTTGGCGGCGCCGTACGCTTGCCGTTACCATTTTTTTGCTCGTTATTTCCCTTTCTCTAGGTTCAAGTACAGTTAGGCGCCTTTCCAGTCATGAACGATTCCTTCAAAATTATCGGATTGAGTTTTTTGTCAAGTATTATTTTCTTTCACACGATATACCAAGCTTTTCATTTTCCAGCGACAAAAGTACGCGCTACGGCTTGGTCCGACTTTTGAACACTTTACTTTATTCATTCATGAGATAAAGGTGAAGTAATACGGGCAACATTTCTTGCAACTTGTCGCGCAACAATGTTGTAAGTATTAAACTATCGGGTGGCCGGTGGACACGCATAAACTATCCTGAGAAAACAGCCGACTCATATCGCCCGAGTCGGCTGTTTTCTTAGGCTAGCATAAACCCGAAGTCAAAATCGCATCTGCTCCTGCGAGCATAGCAACGGTGTTGCATAGCAACGGAATATGAGTAATACGGGCAACAATTTGTTGCAACTTGTCGCGCAACGATGTTGCGTTGCGTGTTGCAGCGCGATGTTGCTCGTATTACTACTACTCGAGCAACTTGCCACGCAACAAATTTCCGTGTTGCAAGTTGCAAAAACCGCAAAAACCAGCACGCTAAATTCCAATTATATCTGTGGATTAGCCGGGACCTGGCTTTGATCAGCCCCCATGGTTGTTTCAGGTCTCGTTAGAAATTTAGAGTTTAGAAGTCACTATTTGTCAGTTATTTTGGCGATACGACCTCATGATTTCGGCCGAGAAAATCGAAGCAAAAGTTTATGCAAATCAGGACGAAATCTGTATCATATTTGCAGATCACCTATTGCACATTGATTTCCTTTGTTTTTTCTTCATGAATTATGACTGAATGAGTTTGATCATTCTCCTTACAGGCCGCTCATTTCTCTCGTGACGACATTTATTTGCCTGGATTCGTCAACTTCTTCAAAAAGTCCGCTGAAGAAGAGAACAAACACGCACAAATGGTATGCCGACTGTTAAATCAGTAATACATATACTTCTTGAAAGGTTGTCAGGAAGATAGAGTCGCTCCAACGACGGCGGTGAGAGGGGGTGGGGTGTGGGGTTGGGGGATGGGGGGGGAGGGGGGGGGGATTGGGGGCTAAATGTAAACTGTACAGTTAGAAAATAGCCGTCGTTTCGTACAAACGTACAGAGGACCGTTAGCACGTGATATTTCAAGTTAGGTGACGTCAATTGAATTAGTACTAAATTTATAAGATAATTTAGTTCAAGTGCATATAGCCAGTTATCATTGATTTCAAGGCCAAAGTGAAAAACAAAATGACCGACATATTAGCGGTCTGCTGGATATATAAACAGCCACTAAAATGAACTCGATAAATAATCCACAAACAGTCAAGAATACCACATCAAAACTTTAGTTAGTAATCGTTTATGGACTCCCCATAAAAATAGACGGGGGTGCTCGACGTGAGAAATGAAATTCACCCCTAAAAGATAGCAATATGGGCGTAGCTCACAAATATTTTACCCCTAAAAGATAGCACTCCAAAAGACAAGAAAATGGCATTAATTTGTGCAAACTAAAGGAAACAAGAGGCTGGGAACAGCCTTAACTCGGGCTGTATACACATAAGCGTCACCATTGTTTCTACATTCTTAACATTCCAGACATTCCATTCTAAGGCGTGGTCGCAGGGGAGGGGTGGTACTCCACTCCTATTATTTATTAGGACTGGGGTAGGGGAGTTATCAGTCGCTCTCTGCTCCACTAGTATATTTATGTAATTTAATATTTTTGTTTTTCATCATATGAACATTAGATATGTTTTTCTCGTATGTAAATTAAAGAAATTGACCTTTTACTGTAAACACTACTTATTCATGTAACACACGTCTACAATTTACAGTCTGCTGTTCTGTTGTACTGGAGGTTCCGAGTACTAAAATATGTTTGTCTCAATGTTTATATTTATCTCATATCATAATTTGTATCCTGTCCATCCTGCCGATAGAGCTGCCACTATATTTCACTACTGTTCTTTCTACAGTCATGTTAATTGTATTCGTGGTCAATTCGTGTGCCTCTGTGTAACTTTATCTGCTGTGTTCATAACTGAAAATCTGAAATGCATGTTGGTTATCTCTAATTACTCGGGCTGCCTGTGGCAGCGCCGAGTCTAAAAATGCAAGTCGTTTTTTTTTTTTTTTTTTTTTTGTTTCATGTAGCAAAATTTCTGCGCATGCGTTAAAGGTCAAATTCACACCAATCAGATTGCACTGTGCTGGTCACGCAACAATCGCCAGGTTAATGTATTTACATAATTAAATACAGTAAAGCAAGATGGTGGACGACGGCGCGAGGAATTTTCTCTCAAATTTGGAGTCCCATCTCTCAAATGTAAGCCAGTTTAATGTTTTATTTAAGTTCACTCGTGCGAAAGCCTTCCAACACTCCCAACAGGCTCAGGATATTTCAACTGGCGCTCTTGTTGGAGGTACGTTTCGTAGGTAATAAACACTCACTCGGCCCACAGAATATGATGACCGAAGCAGTTATTCAACTCTCACGGTAAACAAGACATTGACAAGACTCCTCTTTGGTTCGAGAAATTAAAGGCTTCCAACAGTTCCCTTTATAGTTCTGTAATATAATGAGCAGACTGCAGTTTTGGGAAGGAGGGTATAAGCTTTTAAATAGAGATAAACAAAACGGGCATTTCAGTTAATAATCTTTAGTCCACCAAATACCGATATGGACGCGATCAAAGAGCCGCAGGGTAGAAAGAACAGTAGAGAAATACAGTGATAGCTCCATCATAGGTGGACAGGATACAACTTATAATATGGGACAAATATAAACATAAAGTTGAGACACTCATCTATTAGTACTCTGAACCTGCAGAACAGCAGACTAAATTAGGACCGAATTCGTATTTTTTTCGATAAAAAAAAAGAATCAATGCCTTCAGCTGCTTCAGTAAGATTCCTAGTCATATCAGTAATGTTGACTATACCAAGCATTGTTGCTGGGGGAGATGTAAGAGTGAATCCGGCGCTCAAAGAGATATGTCTCGGAGAATGAAGCATGATCGATCGGTACACCGCTGGTAGATCAGGTGTCTCATCTTTTCTCGGCCTTTTTGATCACTCACAGGAGGAGTTTTTCTGTTCCAAAACCTTTACAGCAAATTCAGTGAGAAATGTCAGCATTGGATAAATGTTTGTACAAGAGACCTTAAAAGCACAGAACAACGACACTAGGTCTGGCAATGAAACGTAAGTGGCTATAAATTACTGAAACCCTGACTATGTATCCACCAGTAAACAATGAGAAGGAACTACTGTTCAACCATTAAGTTTACTTGAATTTATCAGTGGATTCTAAATAAATTTTGGAAGCAAAGCCTACATCTACAATGCTTTGATTTATTTTCTGAGCACAAATGAAGTTAATTTCTTTCGGAGCTGCAGGTATTAAATTTGAAAACTCGATAAATGCAAACAATAACATAATGGTTTGAAAGAGCACACCAACATAAGCAAGATTGCCGAATTTTAGGATGCTATCAGTTCATAGTTTTAATGTATATGCTCTTCCAGCCATAACAGCTTTGGTCTCCGATGAGTTTTATTGAAGAAGATGATTGCACTCGGCATGCGGCTACATTCTTTTGTTTTTGCCTTAATACAGGAAAACCTGACCTTTGTAACTTTTCAATGTTTAGGTGAAGTCTTACAACGATATTGCATGGGAAAAGATGAGTTTGGGATACAGTTTAAATAGGACTTGACAGTCTAAATAGTAAGCATGTCTCGTTGGTTGGCCAGCGAAGATGCAAAACTCGCTTGACAAGATCAACGTTTGTCGCTTTGTTTCAATCCTCTGTATTTCAGCCAAAGTTTAAGCTGTTCGACAGTATAATCATCAGGTTCCCTTTCAAAATATGGTCCAGGAAAGCAGTCATTTCTGGTAGAATAGACAGAGGACGAACTGAAGTGCTAGTCAATTCTTGTAAGTTGATACAAGAAAAGCGGTTTGTTTGTCTGAGTCTTGGCGGGGGGTCTAGACTTGTGACGTAATTACCGCGCTCTGCTATAAGCTAGCCTACGTGTAGTCGTTACCATACGGCTACACGTAGGCTACTATAAGCGTGCGTAACATGAACATGTATATTAAAGTAGAGGTCAACTTCTTTAATTTACATACACGAGAAAAACAAAAATATTAAATTACATATATATATATACTAGGGGAGCAGAGAATGAATGTCACCGCGCTACCAGCCACTCCTAAAGACTGCTAAATTCAGCTAATAATTCTTCCCTTCGGTTATTACTAGAGGATTTCAAATGAAAGTGTAATTTCATCTTCAATCTCATGTGGCCCGAGTGAAAGCCCAGATGGGCTCTTGTTAAAAGCTAAATTACCGTCATTCACAAAAATTCAGTCTTGTCCGTGGTGTATATTACAGAGTTATATAAAGGGAACTGTTCGAAGCCTTCCTCGCTCGTGAGAGGATTCTCGTTTAACAACTCTAACGAAAGTTAAGCATGCGCCAATAATCTCGTCACTCGTGGTCTAGCGGTTACTGTTTGGGTAGGATTGTGTCAGTCGTTCTATAAATCTTAGCTTCCTGGATTCGATTCCTACGCTGAGCGTAGTGAATTTTTTTTTCAAGTAGAGGCTCCCCAATTCCTTGTAAAATTTATAAGTGCCGCTTCGGGTGCTCAGGAAATATTCTAAGTCCCAAATTATTCATAGTTTATAACAAAGGGAGTTTTGTGACGCAGTCTGTGAGGTTGTTACACCGAGGTAAAGCACCTATTTTAGAACTCTCCACTTACAACATCTGGGCACCTGAAGAAGGCTAGTTTGGCTAGCCGAAATAAAGTACCTTTAAAACTATATACACGTTGTTTCAGCTTTGCTATAGTCCTCAGGATAGAGTAAAAACTCTATCCGCAGTCTGTGGCTTCCGGTTGACCTTTTCGACATTATGCGGCGCCAAAGCGGCGCGGTGTTCAAGTGTGTGCACTTGAACTACTTGAACAGCGTGAGCTGATTGGTTGGGGGCGAAATACCTCGACTTGGAAAATAAAATGATTAATAAACACTTGCGATTTAAGACTCGGGCCTGCCCACAGGCAGCCCGAGTAATAAGAGACAAAGCTCTGCCCCATAACCTCGTCTTTAATATTCGGATGGATCAAACTCTATATCGAAGCCGTAAATACCGATTCAACTTGTGGGGTCTCATGCTCGAGGATCCAGCGCTATTTTTTCTCGGCCACAAAAATGTTGGGTCTCGGAGACCCCTAAAAGATAGCAGACCTTTGGAAGACCCCTAAGAGATAGCACTGCTAACGATTTTAACCCCTAAAAGATAGGTCGAGCACCCCCGTCTATTTTTATGGGGAGTTCCCCCCCCCCCCCCCCCCCCCCGGGATTCACAGCAAGGATTTCTTACACATTACGGGGAAACAAGGTAATCTGGAATCGGATAAGTCTTACCACGGATCGTCTTATGCACCTATCAACAGCTTCAATCAATCAATCAATCTTTATTTAGACACGGTGTGGCTCATCAGGTAATAACATTTGGAGTAAAAGTTAAACAGACAAATATATAATAATTATACTAGAAGTAATCATAGATTATCAAAGTGCGTTCGACATATTTTTTGAAAGAGAAAGGACTGTGGTAACAGTCTGAAAAGCTTGACTTATATGTTAATATACAAGGGGATGCATCTGGGTATAAAACTGTAATTATCTTTGTGTAACATTAAATCATTGGATGCGATGCTTATGTGGCTATATGTATACATGTGTGTTTTATATGGTTATGGGCTTATGGCATTGATTTGAGAATTCGTAGCACAGTTTTGCTGTGTGGTATACATTGTAAAGCAATAATTGAAGTTAGTGTAGAACACAAAATGAATTCGGAGATAGGCATGTCCCGATTGTGCTCGTAAAATTCTGAAAAGTTGCTCCCTAGAATACCAAAAAGTTGCTACTGAAAAAGTTACCAAAAATCCAAAACGTGGTTACCTAAATTTCGAAAGTTGCTAGTACCAGCTACCTAAATTTCACGATATTTTCACACAAACGTTAATTAAAAGCTTTATTCCTTAAAAATAATTGCTAATATTGGTTAAGATAAGATAAATTGATTGAAATTTGAACAAAACTATAAAGTTTCCACTGCATTTTAAAAGTCACTCGCAAATATGGGCGTATTTTTAGAAAACTCTTAACGGAACTAAACTTCTAATGGTTCATTTGATAAACATCAAGAAATTCGCAGAAATCAAATTGTTAACTTTCGCGTGCTTGATTTATGCTGTAAACCTGTAATTTGGTCAAAAGTTGCTCAGAAAGGCAAGAGTTGCTCGAGGTTGCTAGAACTGAAAAAACTGAGTTTCTCCAAACACCAAAAGTTGCTCAAAAGTTGCCGAGCACAATCGGGACATGCCTATTCGGAGACTGGGAAGCCTGTGTTAATATGATACATTAATTGCACTGAATAAAATCTCTTAGAATGACAAAACAAAATGTGACGAGTTTTTCGTCGTTTGAATTCATGGAACTGTTACTTCACTCATCGTCATCAATCTTACAAATTGTTGTCATTTATCGCCCCCTTCCGTCCACTGCAAATGGCCTTTCTCCTTCAAAATTATTTGAAGAGTTTACCGGACGGAAAGGTTCTACCGCAAACTTCGCGCTGTGGATCCCGAAGCATTCCGCTGCGATCTTGCAAACTCTTCATTATTTTCCTCGCCCGCCACTGGCCTAGCTGAACTATGTGAACAGTACCACTCCGTGCTATCACTCCTCGTCGATACTCATGCGCCGTTACACAAGAGAATATTCACCTCACGCCCAGCAGCCCCCTGGTATACCACTGAAATAACAGCAGCAAAAACCATACGCCGCAGACTAGAGAGGCGCTGGCGTAAATCTGAACTACATGTTGACCGTCAATTGCACGCGGAACAATGCCAACTTGTAAGAAATTTAATACACACCACGAAAATGAGCTACTATTCGAAACTCATCACTGACTCTAAATCTGACCACAGATCCCTGTTCAATACTATTGATCGCCTACTACACCGCACACCTGAGAAACTGTTCCCGTCCTGTAACTCCACTACTGAACTCTGCAATACGTTCGCAGACTTCTTTACGGATAAAATAACCAAAATCAGAAATCAGCTTGACTCCTCGGCTATCTTGAACACAACGACTATAAACCACACATTTGATGCCACTGTTGTCCAAAGTGAACTGACATATTTCACTCCAACTACGGTTGAGGAACTCTCAACAATCATTGGTACCAGTTCGAGTAAGTCCTGTATATTGGATCCTATACCTGCTATACTCCTTCGCTACTGTCTGGATGATGTCCTACCCACCATTACTAGGATAATCAATCTGTCCTTTGAAAACTGCGAAATGCCATCAACCCTGAAGCAAGCTGCTTTATCACCTAAATTAAAGAAGCCCTCTCTTGACCATGAGACATTTGCTAATTTTCGTCCTGTTTCAAACCTGAAGTTCATCTCTAAGGCTGTAGAGAAAGTAGTTGCTGTACAACTGAACAACTACTTAAAAGAAAATAATCTCCATGAAGTCTTACAATCAGCATATAAACAACACCACAGCTGTGAAACAGCATTAGTACGAGTCCAAAATGATATTCTTAAGGCAATAGATGACCAAAACTGTGTAATTCTGCTCCTCCTCGACCTCTCCGCAGCATTCGATACCGTCGACCACAGTATCCTCCTACACAGGATGTCCACCAAGTTTGGCATCAAAGAGAAAGCATTAGCCTGGTTCCAGTCCTACCTTACCGACCGTAAACAGTTTGTAAACATCGATGGTATAGTCTCTTCCAATCATAATCTACATTATGGCGTGCCATAGGCTCTGTTCTAGGTCCCATCCTTTATCTCCTTTATACTGCACCGCTTGGAGATATACTACCAAGCACAACATGTCATTCCACCTATATGCAGACGACACACAGATATACTCCACCTTCGTCTACAATAACTCTGAACAATTTGCCTCATCGAAGCGCTGTATAGAAACCTGTCTACTTGAGATTGAACAATGGATGACTTGTAATAAACTTAAACTTAACAATGATAAATCTGAACTTTTAATTTTACACTCCCGCCATCGTCCGTATGCTCTCTTACCATCTCTTGCTGTCGGTAATGACACTATATACCCCTCTAGTTATGCCAGAAACATTGGAGTAATCTTCGATGACACTATGTCTATGTCTATGTCTCGCCAGGTTAACTCTATTTGTAAGTCGGCGTTCTACCAACTAAGGAATATTTCTAGAGTAAGAAAATATTTGTCTGTTAGTACTACAGAAATTCTTCTACACGCATTCGTTACTACTAAGTTAGATAACTGTAACTCCCTATTATATGGCCTACCAAAACAACTAATCCAGAAGCTACAATATGTCCAAAATGCTGCCGCTAGCATTATATCATGCACGCGTAAATACGATCATGTCACACCTACTTTAAAGGAACTGCACTGGCTACCTGTAAACGAGCGCATCACATTTAAGATTCTTCTACTTACTTATAAGTCCCTTAATAACCAAGCACCTGTCTACTTAAGAAATTTATTACACATCTACAAACCTAACAGAATGCTCCGCTCGTCATCTGACACACTTCGCTTAACTCAACCGATGCCTAGACTTAAAACCTATGGTCAACGCGCGTTTTCTATATCAGCACCTCAAATCTGGAATAGCCTACCTGTAGAAATAAGATCCAGCCCGAATGTGAACATCTTTAAATCTAAGCTCAAGTCTTATCTTTTTTGCTCTGCTTATAATCTGAACTAGTTATGAATTATTATTACCCATATGTATTACATTGCTACATAGTTTACTTATTACTCGTTACGTTAGTAGATAAGAATTAATTAATTTGTTATTTATACATTATTGTAAAGCGCATAGAACAGATATGCTATATGCGCTATATAAATATATTATTATTATTATTATTATTATTATTATACTCGCTGTCGAACTTCTTTTTTTTTTCAGCTTATTGAATTCCAAAACCGACGAGGAGGAAGAGTAAAGCTTCATAACATTATGGTGAGCCTCATCATTCACACAGGGTTCCCACGCGAAGATCAGAGAAAGTTATAATTAAGTCTGGGATTTTTGTATTGAGTCAGACAAATGGGCCTTTATACGATCACGTGGTTGTACTGGGTGGCAAAAAAGTATGACTTCGTTTATTTAAACGCACTTGTAAGAGATCGGCAGTGTTATCAGCAAAATGTGTTTGTAAATGCTTGTCTCCGCCTACAATCGATTTGGCATCCAGTAAAGCCATTCCCATGGGATCACGACATCAATTCATTGGTTATTGTGATATATCAGCATGTGACTGTTTCCTGCAGAAGGCCTATAGACCCTTTGCACGTACGTCATAGCCGCCATGATGGTGTACAGTTAACAATAGATTCCTCGTTAGCTTCTTTTGTTCTGTACACCAACATGACCGCCATGCCCTTTGTCATTTGAATCTCTGGGGATTGAGTGCAAACCATCTATTACACTGAAAAACTGAAATCATTCAAGCCTATCAGGTTCTTATGGCTCCAAAATTAATAAATTTTGTTTTGCTTATCGTCGTTGGAATTTCAACATTATTGTCGGGAACTGGGCATTAGTATAATCATGTAATCTCGAGAGACAAGTGTGACGAGTGAACAAAAATAACTATCCAGTCACGACAACATACATACAGGCGTGTTAATATTGTAAACGGAGGATAGTTGTGAATCGGGATTGAGAGCGAGAGTTTGTGACCAGAGAGAGCATTAAACTGAAGATCTTCAAAACACATTGTGAGTATATTTGTCGCGAGAAAACAAGTTCCGATAAAAGTGGCACCCCCGACAGGACAGTAAATACATCCCCCAGTGAGTAGAAGCCCAACAATGGCAACTTTGGAGGAGTTAACGAAAGGCATCGAGACAAAGATGCAGTTGCTCAAGTTTACACAGGAGCAGATCAAGGCGGTAGGAGGTGACCAAATTGCTTTAGAAAGGCACCAGAAAACCATAAAAAAACAAAGTAGAAGAAGTCCACGAGCTGAAGGTAAGAGTTCAAGAGCTAAAATTTGAGAAAGGCGATGACTCGGGAGAAATCCAGTATTGGAGAACTGAACTAGAAAACAATGCTGCCGTGTATGAAAAGGCTATTGTTGACCTTAACTTAGCTATGAAAGAAATTAAAGACGCGAAGATTAGAGCAGCAAATCAACAAGAAGAAAACCTAGCCTCGCAGATAAGAGAGAAGAAATTCGAAGAGGAATTGCAGTTTGAGAAAATTAAACTCGAACAACGACTAAAGTATGAAAAGAAAATCGAGGAGGGGTGGAAAGAAACGAAGGAACAAAATCCTAGTTCAAAATTGCCCAAACTCGTAATCAGCAAGTTCAAGGGCACACCCACAGATTGGGTTCGATTTTGGAGTCAATTTGAGGCCGAAATTGATACATCCAAAATTCCACAAATAACCAAGTTCTCTTATATAATTATCTGAAAGAATTAGTGGAACCTAAAGTAAGGTCAACAATTGATGGTTTACCTTTCACGATGGAAGGATACGAAAGGGCAAAAAACATCCTCAGGACGCGTTATGGCAAAACAAGTGAAATAGTGAATGCTTACGTTAAATATATCATGTCCCTATCTCCCGTTCATGGCTCAAATGCAAATAAAGTGAGCGAATTCTATGAACGGTTGTTGCAAAGCGTACAGTCATTGGATACTATGGGAAAGCTAAAAGAGGTCAATGGCTACGTCAGAATGACCCTCGACAAATTGGAGGGGATAAGGGGAGATTAAGTGCGATTAGATGATTTCTGGCAAGAGTGGGATTTCTCCCATCTAATAGAAGCGCTACGTAAGTGGACAGAACGAAACCCCCCTAAGAGCGAAGATAAATCCTCCGAAAAACCCGCGCAAGAAAGGCCTAATAAATCTAGAAGCTTCCAAACAAACCAACGAGGTCAAGCCCCAACCCCTAGACCTTGTGTCTACTGCGACGCCAAAGATCGCAAATCTGTTAATTGGCAGAAGATAATTACTAGCGCTGACAGAAAAAAGCACTTGCCAAAAGCGATTTTGTTTCAACTGTACCGGTTCTGGACACAGAGCAGCGGAATGCAAATCTCGTTCGACATGCAGAAATTGTCAAGGGCGGCATCATACTTCAATTTGCGATCAACAAAGCGCAACAAGTGCTGGTACTAGTGCCACTGAGTGAGCAATTCTTGACAACTCAATGTCAAGATAAGGGTGCCGTGACATACCCTGTTGTTGTAGTAGAGGTCAATGGAATCAAATGCCGCGCCGATTGCCAGACACTGGGGCGGGTAGTTCGTACGCGTCATCGGCTATCATAGAACGCCTGCAAATTCGACCACGCCGCAAAGAGTTCAAGCGCATCGAAAAGATGTTTGGGGCCGCAAATAAAGTGCTAAGCGTGTATGAGATGTCAATTGACAGTGTTGACGGTAATTTCCACTTAAGGACGGAATTAACTAAAGTTGATCGTCAAGAGCTGTTGATATTGAACAACCCCAAATACAAAGATATGATCGCTAGATATCCTCATCTGAAGGAAGTTAACATGAATGACACGGACGAGCAACCCGAGCTTCCCGTGCATCTCATTCTAGGCACGAGCGAGTACACCAAGATTAAGACCGCAACCAAACCCAAGATAGGGAGCCCGGGAGAGCCCATAGCCGAATAAACCAAGTTCGGGTGGACAATCCTCTGTCACCTGGGAAAGAGATAGACCTATCTAACATGTTTTTGAAGCAAACCGCCGCATCAGACTACGAGGGACTTTGCAAACTAGACGTGTTGGGGCTCAAAGACACTCATATCGGAGATCAAGAGGTCGTGTATGAGGAATTCGAGGAACAGCTAACCAGGAATTCAGAAGGGTGGTACGAGACCAGTTTGCCTTGGAAGGGAGATCACCCCCATTTGCCGAACCACAAGGCGGGAAGCCTGAAGCTACTTGGAAATCTCGTACAGAGGTTAGAGAAACAAAACACACTGGAGCATTACAACGAGATCATCCAGGACCAACGAGAGCAAGGGATTGTGGAACCGGCAGGAGAAGAAGTCGAAGGCAGAGAATTCTACATTCCCCATAAACCGGTCGTACGCGAGTCAGCTGAGACAACTAAATTACGCATAGTGTATGACGCCTCGGTGCGAGCGAACGAGAAAGCACCATCACTAAACGAGTGTTTGGAAACCGGACCACCATTACAGAATCAGCTATGGAATGTGCTAGTGCGCAATAGATTCCACGCTGTAGCCATAGCGGGCGACCTCGAACAAGCCTTTCTACAAGTGCGTATCCGAGAGGGCGACAGAGATGTTATGCGATTTCATTGGCTGAAAGATATAAAGACGAAGCAGGTGGAAGTTCTGAGGTTCACGCGAGCACTGTTCGGTTTGGCTCCTTCGCCATTATTACTTGCAGGTGTGATCAAGGAACATTTACGAATGTGTAAAGACAAAAATCCGGATCTCGTCGAAGAGTTTGAGAAGTGCTTGTACGTCGACGATCTCATCAGTGGAGGAGAGACAACAAACCAAGCGCTTCTACTAAAGAAAACGGCAATAACGGTTTTCAGTGAAGCAAAATTTGAGCTGCACAAATGGCACTCGAATGTACAGGCGCTAGAAGCAGAAACAACGCCAGCCGTAAACGAAGAACCAGAAGATCAAAGCTATGCAAAACAGAAACTGGGAGTTAAGGCGGGAGAAACTATGCTTCTTGGGCTACCCTGTAACAAGGGGAGGGACACCCTTCACGTTAGCTTCCCGACGGAAGCGGCCCGGAGTACTAAGCGGGGCATACTCGGGAAAATTGCGTGGGTGTACGGCCCTCTCGGGCTGGTCTCCCCCATAACGCTAACAGGGAAGTTGCTTTATAGAGAGTCATGTGACCTTCGAGTTGCCTGGGACACACAACTACCAGCTGACCTGATAGACAAGCTGTTAAAGTGGGAGCGCAACCTGCCTCAGCAAATCAGTGTGCCGAGAAGTCTGGCCAAGCCCGAAAAGCCAATCCAGTCAATTAGATCTCCATGTCTTCGGAGACGCAAGCGGAAAAGGAGTCGCGGCAGCAGTCTTCGCGGTCGTCCGACAACCGTCAGGCACCAACCAAGTGCTGGTGACAGCTAAATCTCGCCTTGCAAAGAAGGGGCTCACTATCCCGCGCCTCGAACTGGTGTCCGAACACATGGCGGCGAACCTTGTTCACAACGTGAAGGAGGCTTTGCAAGGGTTTCCTGTGGAACATGTCGTCGGTTGGCTCGACAGTACAGTGGCTCTCCACTGTATAAAAGGTAACGGCGAGTACAAACAGTTCGTAGGAAACCGAGTTCGGATGATCAAGGAGAAGAACTACATCAACTGGCGACACGTTGGCACAGATTCGAACCCAGCAGACCTTGGAAGCCGAGGCGGTGACGTGGATCAAGCGACCAAACTTTTGTTCCGCGGGCCAGACTGGCTGGCAGACTGGCTGGCAGAACCAGAAAACTGGCCACCTAACATTGTAGGAAGTGCATCCAAAGAAACACAGGCTGAAGCCAAAGCTATCAAGGAGATATTTGCTGTAGCAGTGAAAGAAGTGGATGAACTCAACCAGCTCATGAAGAAATGGGATTACTGGAATGAGCTACAGGACGTGCTACTGGATATCGAAGTGTCGCTGAACAACCGACCTTTCAGCTATGTGGAGGACGACGTCTAACTGCCAGTACTGACACCCAACGCCTTATTGTTCGGGCGCCCAAACCAGATACCTGAGGAGGATTACCAGGACATCGAAGAGGCCGAACTTAGGAGACGCGCTAAATACCTCCGACGATGCAAGGACGTGCTGTGGGGGGAGATGGTCTTCGGAATACCTGAAAGGACTGCGGAAGCGACACAACCTTAAGCACCACAGCAAGCAGCTCTCCTTACAAGTCGGGGACGTGGTGCTCATCAAGTCAGAGGAGCGCAACAGAAACAAGTGGAAGCTAGGCATTGTTGAGGATTTGATCGTAGGGCGCGACGGAATCGTGAGAGTGGCCAAACTGCGGGCAGGGAAGAGTAATCTGGAAAGGACGGTTCAGCACTTGTACCCTCTAGAGCTGTCCTACGATGGGACAAGGCCGATTCCCCCGGATAATCTCAACACAGATGCCCCTATCTTCAGGCCAAGACGAGACGCTGCGGCTGCTGTGAGAATGCGTATCCATAACACTGCACAGGACGAACAAGAACAATGAAATAATGAAACGAATCATCTGAGTGCGAACGCGGTCTGTTGAAACGCAAACGATCAGATGAGATGAACATTATATATTCAGAACATTTAGTCTTGAACATTTATAGTTATAGAGTTTTTTTTTTAACATGTATCTCCCAGGCGGAGCTTCATGAGGGGAGTGTGTCGGGAACTGGGCATTAGTATAATCATGTAATCTCGAGAGACAAGTGTGATGAGTGACGAGTGAACAAAAATAACTAGCCAGTCACGACAACATACATACGGGCGTGTTAATATATGATGCATTGAATTGTAAACGGAGGATAGTTGTGAATCGGGATTGAGAGCGAGAGTTTGTGACCAGAGAGAGCATTAAACTGAAGATCTTCAAAACACATTCGTGAGAAAACAAGTTCCGAATTTCTATGGTATTTTCATGATATTTCCACGGTATTTTCGTCAGTGGTATTTCCATGGTATTTCCATGATATTTCCATGGTATTTCGATGATATTTTCATGACATTTCCATGGTATTTTCATGATATTTCCATAGTACTTTCAATTTTTTCGAAAGTGTGAAATTTCGGATTTCCGTGCCGTTTTTCCATACTATGGAAAATACATTCCATATTACGGGAATTATTTGGTTTTTCCAGTGAATGGCTAGTCGTTATCATAAATAGTTCAGTCTTTCTTTGTTTGTCAACGAATTTTCGCTTGATGATGGAAATAGACAATATTTATGTTAACTAGTGGTTCCATATTGGAAGTGAATTGCTGCCGCGTGAAATTATGAACTTATTCCAATGGCCTCAATTTGGGTTCCCTGTGGTTGTGGTATTGATTGCTCGAACTCCCTTCTCCCCTCCCCCCAACTCCCGCATTGTGTCTCGATCCCAGTATTACCGCGCGCCGAACAGGCAACCCAAATCCGAAAAAAAACAAAAACGAAAAAAAACACCGGAGAGCCGGCTGGCAGGCGACGTAAGCATCAACGACGGCGACGGCAGCGAGGACCGGACCTAGAAAAATGTTTTCTACCGAAATGTGATGCTTACTATTTCCTTCATTCGCCTTTAATTACTTTTCACATTCATATCTTCGAAAAATATGACAAGCATAGAGTTCCGTTCACGCCGAAAGAAAAACGGAGTGACTTACTTTATACGTTGGCGTTCTCTTGTAAACGTAAAATGTGGGTTTTCACGTTCTGTTTTTCCAGACAACGGTTGAAATGTAGGTGACTGCGTGCATTCCCACGTGCAGTTATTGTATTTTGCAATTAAGGCTATTGTTTCATGCCGTCGTCCTAGACGTTGCCGTCGTGGTTGCTTAAGCTCTCTACTAACCAGAGGAGACGGCTGAAATTCAGGCTAATTATATTGTAGTAGAGGGCAGTCATAAAACCTATAAGGATTTAGTGTTATTTAGAACTATTCCATAAAAAAACCGGCTTGTTTCACGGATCTAACGACTGTGCTCGATACTTTAGAAGCACCCCCAAAATATAAAGAGTTAAACGGCTACTGGAATTTTCTAAGCAGTGGAATTTGTTTTATTAATGGTATTGAACATAAGTACATATTGGTACAGTCATACCACTCTATTTTAAAGTGTAAATTTAAACCTTTCAGGTCGAAGTATTCATCAGCAGGGTCACGAGCGTTTTAGTGACGAATCGAGGGGGAGACAATGTGCTGTCACGAGTTGAACAGGACATATATGTCTGTCGTGCGGGAGATCGAGGGTTGAACCTGAATAATTGAGTGCACGGTAGTGCCTTTCCAAAATCCAACAATTGACGGTTAGACCTTCTCGTCTTCTCGAATAAAGATGTAAAATCGTATGACTAAGTCAAAAGAGGGTCACGTGGAGGATTACTGAGCTACGTGTTAGCGGTAAGGGACTGGTCATAAAGTATAGGGAGGGGGGGGGGGGGTTGGGCTGGTAAAAAAGAGAGGGTGGGTCACTATTTTCAACATGGAAAAAAGGGTGGGCCAAGAAACATCATGTACTACATCAGGGGTGGGTTATGCCTTAATTTGCTTCAAATTGGTCTCAAAGTGCAGGAAATGTAATTTCAGAGGCCTTAGATTTCCAAAATTTTCTGGTGAATGAGGGATAATTAGAGGTAAACAAGGGGTTTGCAGCCTACGTTTGGCTTTTAAAGAAGTTGCAACACGTTTCAAATTTTCCCTCTAGGATGATATAAATGGCGGTTGTGTGTGTGTGGGGGGGGGGGGGGGGGCTATTCAATTCTGTGCAAGGCATCAAGGGTGGGCCACTGATAATTTTGCATGAATCAGGGGGTGGGCCATGAAAAACGATTTTTAGGAAGATTTGATTGTTCCAGCCCACCCCCCTATACTTTATGACCAGTCCCTAAACGTGTTACTCTCTATATAGGGTCTGTATTTATTTATTTTTGGGGGGGGGGGGGGGGGGTTCAAATGTCAGTTAACAGTTCAAATTTACGCCATTTGTCAGTTGACAGTTAAGCGCTAAAATACCATTTTAAGGATAATCTTCGAGAATTAGCATTATTTTGTTGAATTTCAAAGCTGGATCTTCAATTTACCAGCTAACAGTAAATGTTCAATTATCAGTTAACAGTTTAAAATATCCTAATTTGTCAGTTAATATTTTGTCCTCGGACATTATCTGTTCCCAGAAGAGAACAGTTTACGAGAGCGAAGCTCGAGAGGTACTGTGAGCTTCGAGGATCAGATAATGTCCAAGGACAAATATCAGGACATATTTCGATGCTTGTTGTCATTATCCTTGAAATATTTTCAAATAATTTCAAAGCTGGATCTTCAATTTATCAGCTAATAGTAAATGTTCAATTATCAGTTAACAGTTTAAAATATCCTTATTTATCGCAGTTGACAGTTAAATTTTAGGTCGTTTGTCACCTGGTTTGTCAGTTAACCCCATTCATGCACACCTCTACACATAAAGTGACTTAATTTACCGGCTTTACTTTACGTGCCTACAAGTTCAGAAGCTTTTCTTATCACTGTCATATTTGTTTTTATTCGTTTAACAGAAACCCTGCCGTGACCAGTGGGGTAGCGGTCTAACGGCAATGAGGGACGCTCTCGCCTTGGAGAAGGACATCTATGTTGCTCTCCTGGAACTTCATGCAATAGCCGACCAAGTCGAGTTCAAAGACCCGATGGTGGCTGTTTTATATTTTTCTTCTAGTCGCCGTTATGTCAATGCGTATGCGTCAGTGCTAGAAATAATGCGTGATACATACACTCTCGACCCCAGATCCCTCTCATTTCTTACTATGCATACTCCAGCCTCGTTCCTAGGGGTCTTTGCGCGCCTAATCCAAGATGGCGTTCTTTCGTTGAAACAAATCAATGAGGTCTGAGGCCCGGTTAGGGGTATTGGGGATAAGGGATAACTAGCAAAATAATGACTGGGATAAGGGATAACAAATCAGAAAACAGTAGGGATAAGGGATAACCAAAGTCCATCGGGTAACAGCCGTCTGCATCTCAGGGATAAGGGATAACTATCCTGAAAAACATAGGGATAAGGAATAACCACACCCCTCCCCCCTATCCGGGCCTCAGGTCTGGTTACCAGATTGAAGGTTACGCATGCCGGCTTGTTTTTGTGGAGCATGTAAAATATGATGTATATGTATCCTAGATTCTTTCCAGTTTCTTTGCTTTGGAACAGCACCATACTTGCAGCTTTCAAATGTAAATCTTCAATTTGAGAAAACATGCCAACAGAACAACTACCCGGCCATGCATACAGATATACACAATGTCACCTGTGGAATGATGGTTATACTTCTTCTAATAGCTTGGATGTTGGTTACCTTATTTTGTTCAACATGCCGAATTGATTACTATATAAAGCCGATTTGTAGATTTTATCAATCTATTGTCAATGATAACTGTCCCACCAATCAATTTGGTTTGATTGGTGTAATTGAGTATTGTGTTTCCGCACTTAACAGGTAATAAAGGTAGAACAAATCTAGTTCTCCGTATAATCATTACTTCTAACTAACACTTCTATTTCTTCCTTCTTAGACGCTTGACTACTTGGAGTCCAACTTCCTAAACGAGCAACTCGAGTCTATCAAGACTCTGGCCAACTATGTCAACACACTACAGAGAATTGGTGGCGGACTTGGAGAATACCAGTTCGACAAGCTAACACTTGGCGGGAAATAACCGATTTGAGACAATTTTCATACTTAAGTATTTTAACTTTTGTTGGATTATGAGTGCATGACTCAAAGGTTAAAATATTTTGATTTACTGATATTATTCACATTTGGTATCTTGATTCATGGGAGGCGACATTTTTTTAAAGATCTTCATATTCTCTAATTATATAAATTATTCTCTAATTATATTTCCATGCATTTTTCCGAATAAGGTTTTTTTTTACTTTCGTCCTTATTCCCGCTTTCCTTTCGTATTTTGTCACAATTGCTGTTATAGTTTTCATGTTTTTATCTTCGTTTCTGAGCCAAACTGGTATAAAACTGATTCCTTAATTCCAGGTTTGAATAGTTAATGCCAATGAATACATGGATTAAAACGAGTTCCGTTTGTATAGTCTTTATATTCTTCAATTTAATAAATATTTGGGTGAGTAACACTTAATTGTTTTCCCCAGTTATCGTTTATATACGGCCGTTTGCAATGTTCATTCTTGAAACGAAGCAACGCAAGGAATTCCAGTCACACAAAACCCTTCCCGCTACAACTGCGCGGATTAATTTATACTTGACAACAAATTCAGCAGGTACTGAAAATGAAACTTTTCAGCGCTTTCAACCTTAATTCATTTCATCCCATTATATTGTAGAATACAACAGATTTAGACTTAGCCTTATGCTGAACAAAAATGTGAGGCCAAGAGGCTCAAAACCCTGACTCTGTTTGACACAAAATCCGAGTTCCAAAACCCTGATTGCCCCCTTTTGGGGGGAATAAAAACCCTGATTGCCCCTTCTTTAAATAAAAACAAATAGGCCCTGTGACTGAAATAAATTGTTCGCCTGAAAAAAAATTCAAAAACTCATGAATAATTAATGAGCATTTTGTCCAATCAGATGAAGCAAATCAGTCACGTGCATGCTCCTTTATACCTGATAAAATCTCATCATTCTAAAAGGCCCGCGGAGGGATTTGAATTCTGTCCCAGGGGAAAACGGAGTTAATGATTGAGACAATGGAATTTCTATTGATGTTTCAGCTTTCTCATTGAATTGCTAATTAGGATGAACGTTTTATATAAAGAATACTAATGAACATGAAATTTTATATAAAGTTTCATCCTAATTAAGAATTCACTGATAAAGACCCAAATATAGCAAAAAGTACACGGAACATAAGGTACCTAGATAATAAATTTTGCACTAAATTTACTAATATCAGCAGACTACCGAGATACACAGATAATATTTTTAAAATGAAGTTATCCAACTGCCATTACTTGTTTACCGAGCCACTGCTTAGTTCCAATTATTAAACCAAACTCAAAGCCGTAAAATAATTGCTGGTTTTCACTTGACGTCATAGCCGCCATGTTGGTGCCCTTAAACAATAGATTCCTCGTTAGCTTCTTTTGTTGGGGCACCAACATGGCCGCCATGCCCTTTGTCATTTGAATCTCTGGGGATTGAGTGAAAACCAGCAATAAAAACGTGCATTAAACTTACATATTTTGTGCCGGAGTCAATAATTTAGAGTCTGCCGTCATGTCAGTCACATCGCTTTCCAAGTCTTGAACGTTATCGAGGTAGACCACGACACCAAATCCTTCAAGTGCAGGTTCTTCTTGCATTGCGAAACGCCGCTTCAAACAACATAGTATGGTAATTTCTTCATGTCATTCCCTTGAGATGTTCGTAATTGCAGGCGGTGATTACTCGAATATTTTGCATGGCGTTGTGAATACAAAGGTTCAATGGTTCATTAAGTAACCATGATTCCCTTGAGATGTGCGTCTTTCTTTCATTGCATTCTTAAAGCGTTTTTGAAGCCGTTTAAAACACTCACAGCACGTGTTTTATCAAGTCTAAAAATTCTCGGGCTTCGCCCTCGAATTTTTAAACTTGATAAAACACTGCTCTTCGTGTTTTAAACAGTACTTAAAAACAAATTATAAATTGATATTAAAATAATTTTAATGCTTAGTATACAATGGCTGGAGCATCAAAAAGCACACCCAAATTAAACTCAAATCCTGACCCTGATCTGACCAAATCAGGTCAAAACTCTGACCCTACCTGCCCAAACTGAGCTCAAAACCCTGAACCACCACCGCGGCACATACATAATACGTCACAAACAGGAGTATCCCCCTGGATTTTTTGCTTTATACCAAACCAAATATCCGCCGTTAGGTATATAACGGCGAATTATTTATTTTGTTTTATACTGAAGAATGAAACCGCCGTTAAGTAACCGCGGATTGTGTTTTTTGCTTTTAAAAATCCGCCGTTCAGTAACGGCCTTATACTGAACAAAAATTCCGCCGTTAAGTAATAAATTTTCACATAGTGCTTGGCGACTTGCGTATTTACTAGTAATACGCGAAATCATTTTTTTGTTCACATATTCGATTGGGAACTTGGCCACAAATATATGTTTAATACTCATAAAATGCTCAACTTGATATTTCGCAACGGACGTTTTAGTTTCAGCAATAAATAGTTATGCGGGCCGGAAGGGGGACCGTGATGAGATTTTGATAGCACAAGATAAGCAAACACCTCCAATGAACGGAATACATAACAAGTATATATCAGAAATACAAAAGTTCAAGGGTCCTTCCCTCAGAGTACTCTTGCATTGACGATAGTCAAGAACTGACAATGACCCGTCATGCAAGAAACGCGATCTGGTAATTAAACGCGTAAAGGGCATTTGGAATCCCAGGGGTTGGGGGGGGGGGGGGGGGGGGACTCACCTATAAAAAAGTCGGGATGCTCGTCATGACTTTTACCCCTAAGAGATAGCATACTGAAACACATGAGTTCATATCCGGTGTAACAAGTGCAATGATTAGAACAAGATTAAGGCTACCCTTGGCAAGAGACCCTAAGTGATAGCAGACTCGTAGAAAAACATCCGCTTTAGCCCTTTAGTCCATCATGACTTTTACCCCTAAGAGATAGCATACTGAAACACATGAGTTCATATCCGGTGTAACAAGTGCAATGATTAGAACAAGATTAAGGCTACCCTTAATTACCTTGGCAAGAGACCCTAAGTGATAGCAGACTCGTAGAAAAACATCCGCTTTAGCCCTTTAACCCCTACGGATAGAATAGGGGAGTCCCCCACCCCCTCGGGGGCTTAGAATACTAGTGGATCCGTTGAAACAATAGCCTGCATCTCGTGCCCAGGACTGCGCTGGTCCCACATTAACTCGAGCCTCATCCACAAAGCCGTAATGTACCTGAAAACTTCGTCCAAAACAATCGCTTCTAGTGATATTCGACCCATATTTTTCGCTACGAATGTAGTTTTTATCTTTGTGTGTTGTTGAAATTGTGTTTGAGTTTTATTTAGTTTCCGATGAAGACGATGTCCTCTTCAGTTTTGTCACAGAGGAGTTGCCAACCTTTTCTCCCTAGTATCGAGCAGTCTAAAAAGTAGGAGAGTGAAAAATGACAAATTCACAAAGCCAGTGAGTACGTAAAAACGTTTTATTCTTGTGTTTTTTTTCACTTCACAAACAATCAGTGTGCACACGTTTCATTCTAGTTTTCACTTTATTATTGTGGTTTGCCTATGTTCTTGAGTGATTTTTTCCAAATATCCAATATATCCTGTTTTATTATAGACAAGAGCCCATCTGGGCTTTCACTCAGGCCACATGAGATTGAAGATGAAATACACTTTCATTTGAAATCCTCTTAGTAATATTAACCAAAGAGAAGAAGTATTAGCTGAATTTAGCAGTCTTTAGGAGTGGCCGGTAGCGCGGTGACTTTCGCCAAGCATATAATAATATGTTTATTCACCTTATCTCTTGGTTGAGACATAAGTTACAACAATGATTACAACAATATTACAAAAAAAAACTAACTAGAGAATAAAAAAACAAAAAACATATATGTAGATGTAGATATATTAGGTTACCGTACTACTAATTTCTTCATATAACTCCATTATTTGTCTGATGTAATTACAACTTGTAGTTAATATAGTTCTATCATTCATGGAGACGATATAATAATAAAGACTAGTAGGATCAAATGAAGAGAAAGATGGATTTATGAGAAATAAATTATTCGAAAATAGAGATCTAGCTTGGGCCAATTTAGGATGGCTACACTGAAATAGGTAGTGGAATTCATCTCCAACTTCATTAGCACTACAGATGTTGCATAGTCTTTGTTCTCTTGGGATGTTGCTGTACCGACCATATTCAATTGGAAATGTGTGTGCCGATAATCTTAATTTAGTAACAGATTTGCGCGTTTTAAAGTCGTTAATTTGGTTTAGATAATCCTCATAGTTGTAAATGTACTTAATTCTTGAATATAATTCTAATTTTGATTTTTTATTGCCCTTAATTATTTCATCTCTCTCTTCATTCCATTTGCTTATATATAATTGTTTTAGCTTAATTGCTAGAGCTTTAACGGTTTCCTTGGGATCTAGAGATGAGGGAGTAGTAAACGTAAAATCTAGCAACTTTAGTAAGTAAGATACGGTAGTAAACCAAGAAGATACACCATTATTACTTAAATTACTAGAAACTTCCAACGCTTTGAAAAGAAAAGGATTGTCATCGTGTTCAAGTAGGTGGAAGAGATATTTAAGTAATGTTACGTACATAGGAATATGTAAGGGAAGAATGCCAAGTTCAGATCTTACTGCAGAAGTAGTTGATTTTGAATTAACTCCAAGTATCATTTTACACATTTTAAGATGTAACTTTTCACATATTAATTCAGCATAAAATAGTTTCTCTTTGAACTTTATAAATGACGAATAACGTTTCGTATATGCTCCCCAAATTTCACAATTATATGTCAAAATAGGGCGTATCAAAGTGTTAAAAAGTTTAAGAAAAGTTTTTAAGGGTGTTCTATGATGTGGATGAAAATCTTTCAATAAGCTGAATAGAACTCTTAAGCCCTTATTACATAAATTTACCTCATTTACTTTAAAAGAACCAGACGGTGTTAAAACTGTACCTGGGTATGTATAGGACTGAGCCACTGGAACATTATTTCCACCAAAAATACAGTAATACAGTAATTTAATATATTTGTTTTTCTCGTATGTTGACCTTTTAATTTAAACACTACTTATTCATGTAACACACGTTTACAATTTAGTCTGCTGTTCTGTTATACTGCAGGTTCCGAGTACTAATAGATGATTGTCTCAAATGTATGTTTATATTTGTACCATATTATAAGTTGTATCCTGTCCATCCTATGTCAATTTGTGTGCCATCGATACTTACTGTTTGTAAACACGACGTCATTTATATATTTACATATATAATGTGGTTGGCAAAAAAAAACGCGTGTTTGTATCACAAATACGGGCTCAATTCTATGGTGGCCCATAGGGACAAAACGATAAACACGGTTGCACACACTTAGATAAACACGGTTGCACACACTTAGATAAACGCCGTTGCACACACTTAGATAAACGCCGTTGCACACACTTAGATAAACGCCGTTGCACACACTTAGATAAACACGAGAGAGAGATATGTAATAAGGGCTGCGATTTCAAATCTGTAATGCGAGAACTATTTTGTGTTTGACCTGATGAATAATATAGAATGATAAAATAAGGCTGCCCGCCTGAATCCTTTTATAGTGATGGGACTAAAATAACGTTTCATAATGAACAGCCCTAAAGAGAAGTCACGCATGGCACCAATAACACCAGGAGAGACAAAGGAATCAAGTCTTCTCTTTTCTGTGTCTTCATCGGTCATAGAACACCCTTTTACCGGGATGTATATCTTTGGCGTGTCTAGATATCGTCTGGGGCAGCATGCACCACCGAATTTTATTTTTAAATAAAGAAAGGCGAATGAGCGGCAACTGCTTTTGCTATAGGAAATGTGTGATCAAAGCCTTGCAGGCTAAAATGATAGAATTTCACGGTTAAACTTGCTACTTCGTTACCGCCAAAATATAAAGGAAAACAAAACCTATTATGTTTCCTGTGTTTCTTTGTGTCTACCAAAGCAACAAGGAATATAAAGGTATCTATATATGATATGTATAAGTCTTTTGCAGTGTTTTTTTTTGTTTCAGTGTATGTATGTATGTATATATACAATAAGTATTCC
The DNA here is from genome assembly GCA_030867875.1 of Actinernus sp. WN-2022. Lineage (NCBI taxonomy): Eukaryota > Metazoa > Cnidaria > Anthozoa > Actiniaria > Actinernidae > Actinernus > Actinernus sp. WN-2022. The sequence continues at coordinate 33,453,766 of JAOWCC010000064.1, forward strand.
AGTGGCTAAAAAATCTCAGTTTAAGCCGCGATTTGTGGTGATCATTCTGTGTATTCTTATTTCGCGTCAATCGAACGGTATCATAAGCCGGTAATGCTGAAGGATACACGAGCCACTTCCGGGGATCGAAATTCTTGGAAGAATATTCATTGATCTGGTAGGGTTACATAAATGATTATTTTACCGCTAACATCTGACGTTAAATTAGAGAGTTTGACAGGACTGGACGTCTGACGTTAGCAGGGTTAACTGTTATATGCAACCGACTCCTGGTCACAACTAAACGGCAAATGAATACCTAGCTCTCAATAGTAACGTCATCAGTATAATAAATAACTCATCAAGCACAAATATTTATCGAAGTTCTTATTACATGTGTGCAGCCGTGGTTATCTAAGTGTGTGCGCAACCGTGTTTATCGTTTTGCACACGCGCTCAGATAAGAAAGTTCAAAGCTCTCAGACTAGGCGAGACAAGGAGATATCAATTTCAATGAGTCATTGTCAGAAGCAATTATGCAATACAACCTAAATTTTGGTCAGGTCTTGTAATTGTATAGCCTGCTATGCAGACGTATTTTTCACTCTTATAAATTCGAAGAAAAAATAGCAGGCTAGGTCTTGTACAGAATGACCAGAGTCTTTCGAGTGGATTGAGAGCTTGAGACATTATACATGTCTGCTAATATGGGGAAAACTGAAACAAAAAATAAACTTTGACGGCAGAAACCCTCATTGGGCCAAGCGGAATATTTACATGATCCGCTAAGATTTTTACAAATCTTAGTTAAGCAGATGTTTTCAGCACGGGGGGGGGGGGGGGGGGGAGGGGGGGGGGGGACTCCCCATAAAAATAGACGGGGGTGCTCGACCTATCTTTTAGGGGTTAAAATCGTTAGCAGTGCTATCTCTTAGGGGTCTTCCAAAGGTCTGCTATCCGAGAAAAAATAGCGCTGGATCCTCGAGCATGAGACCCCACAAGTTGAATCGGTATTTACGGCTTCGATATAGAGTTTGATCCATCCGAATATTAAAGACGAGGTTATGGGGCAGAGCTTTGACTCTTATTACTCGGGCTGCCTGTGGCAGCGCCGAGTCTTAAAATGCAAGTGGTTATTTTTATTTTTTTAATCAGTGTCAGACGGCTTCTGCGCATGCGTTAAAGGTCAAATTCGAACCAATCAGATTGCACTATGCTGGTCACGCAAACAAAGGTTAGTGGGGCGACTACACGAACAAGAAGCATGAACTGCCAGCAAAGAGAGAGGAATTGATCGGAGACGTTAAATTACGTTACTGTGAAGAGGATCAAAATTCAAGTTTTGTAGCTTGAGACTGTCTTCTGCCGTGACTCGTGAGAGAAATTGGAAAAGATCTAGCTGTTTCATTCAGACACTGGCAAATTTATTGAAAGCTACGGGCTTACTTTATGAGATTATTATTCATTGTGGAATGAAAGGAAACAGGTTAGCTGAAAGTTAAGTTCGAGGTAGGCTTCGACTTTCATTCCGATTCAGTGCATATGTGCACGAAGGTGTCAGTTACGTAAGTACTGTAAGTAAACTCTTTTTGATTTGAATAAATTTCCTCTCAGTTTGTCTGTTAATGTACTTTTCCTTCTAATTATCGCTTTATTTAACATCTGATTTAGAGTATGCGTACCTCAGAATAAATTATTTGAAAGGTCAACTGAATTCTTGTGTCGATAAGCGCAAATGTTTTTTGTGAAACAGTCTGTGTATATGAGAAGCGGCTTAATAGAAGAGCTTTCTCATTTATAGGAATTACAATTGTTTTTCTTGCTATGAAATTTATGTTTCATTTCACATTTATTCATACAGTTTTAGCCGGACATTTCCCCGAGTTTTTGATCTATTTTCAATCAAATTCAAAGTCTGAATATGTCCGCATTGTATTGCATTTATACACTTGAATTTGCCAGTATTCTGTTGTTCGAATCCTGCGTTATCATAGTCATGCCATAAAAGCGATTAATAGACCAGTCTGTTTTTTTGACGTTCTCACTGGCGAATTAAAGCACGACTTGATACTAAGAGGATTTCAAATGAAAGTGTATTTCATCTTCAATCTCATGTGGCCCGAGTGAAAGCCCAGATGGGCTCTTGTTTCCTTTATAGTTTGCACAAATTTGTCTTTTGGAGTGCTATCTTTTAGTGGTATTTTTTTTGTGAGCCACGCCCATATTGCTATCTTTTAGGGGTGAATTTCATTTCTCACGTCGAGCACCCCCGTCTATTTTTATGGGGAGTCCCCCCCCCCCCCCCCCCCAACAGGGTGTTCAAACGGATCCAACATGTTGCATGATCGATCGGATGTTGTGCCAACATGTTGCATCCGTTTGAATGGGTCACATAGGTCATTATCACCAGTCCGATTGGGTGTTCTGGATCAAGGATAGAGTACACAGGAGTCCTTCAGTCCTCTTTTATCACTTTCAGTTATTCAGTGGGTATCGATTTATGAATATCGATTATTATAACGCCAAGGGGCTCTAGTAGCCTTATTTTTCAGACGGTCCGAGGGATGAAAATACTGTTCTTCTCTCGTACGTGTTCGTGACTTCCGTTCATCCCCCGCGTGACCCATTTATCAGGTGATTTATCCACAGGTAGTTGCCTACGGTTGGGGACAATTGTGATCCGTCAGAGTGAAAGTTATAACTGCTTTATTTCTCATAAGGGAAATATAATAATAATAATAATAATACTTTATTCCAATACACCATCATTGGTACCTAGGAAATACATACATAATATTAATCTAATCGAGGCAGCTACAATCATTAAAAATAGTTGTTACATCATATATATAGAATATCACAATAGAATCATCTGTCATCGATAGGCAATACATAAACAAATCTCTGTTGCCAAGGAAACCGAACGAGCTATTAACCTTTAACAAGTTACTTCGGAAATTATCTCTGACAACTACTAGTTTACTATTATTGCAATCGGAGAAATAGTGTACCTCATCACCAACTACGTTCGAATTACAAATTGTGCATACACGCGAGTCATGGGCGACATTTGTGTATCGACCAGATTCAACGGGAAATTTATGTGCAGATATCCTAAACCTTGTCACCGCTTGACGATGCTTAACATTTGAGATTCGAGATAAATAGTTCTCAAAACCTATTCTTCGTTTTACAAGATTGAATGTTCGCAGTTTACTACTCTGTTGAATCTGATCAGCCCATGCAATATTATATTGTCTGTATAATTCAGACTTTAGATATTTAGCGATCGAGGAACCTAATGTTATTAGTAGGTGTTATAACGATATCCTTTAAAGGCTTGATATTACACATTTCTAACAGGTAATCAGTGAATTTAATACCCTGAAAATTTGTTTGTTTGCCAATCGGCCGATTTAGCTTGTACATTCAGATCCGTGTGACACTGAGCTCCAATTAGAGAGACCTGAATTGGGACAACAAATGTACAAGTTAAGGCCATTTCACAGCCCCATCAACACTCTGGCTTCAAATACCTATTTTCAATTTCAATTTTATTCCACCTAATTAATTCCCACATATCAGAAGTCATTATGGACTTCTGCACATATGCATGTATTGAGAAATAAACTATAAAACATTATGCAACACTTTGCTCGTTATTTTATGCAACAACATAATGTATCATCACGATTATTGACGTCAATACTATTTTAATGTACCAGAACATGACACAGCATTAATGAGGACCCAAACATGGTCATGGTAAACACCCCTATCATCACATGACTGGAAGTATCAGTGTCGCCGCTTGCCAAGCCAATCAGCTCACGCTATTCGATCAGGCGCCATGTCGTCACATGCCACGTGATGTGCACGTGATAAATGACTTTATATCTCGCCGTCGTTTCTCCATTTTGTTCAGTTCCAAGTTTTGTGCTTCAACAGTGATTGAACCGAAACAGGATTTTCAACGTGTCGCTAAACTTTTTTCGAAGTTTAACCGTCTTTGACAAACCAAGATCCAACCAAGATGTCTCTCTGCCGTCAGAACTACAACGAGGAGTGCGAGGCTGGTGTGAACAAGCAAATCAACCTCGAGTTGTACGCCAGTTATGCTTACTTGTCCATGGTATGTGTTTTGCTTCCTTGTATACTGGTATAGATCGGAAGTTATCGACATTTTGAGCTTGACTTGTGATTCCTTCTTCTTTCAGTCCTTTCATTTCGATCGTGATGATGTGGCTCTGCCTGGATTCCATAAGTATTTCTTGAAAGCGTCGCACGAAGAACGCGAACACGCTGAGAAAGTGAGTGTTTCATCGAGCTAGTCCGTACTTGTCGCTTTTCTTTTCGTAAGCTGTACTGTAGTCTGTAGATCGTCTTTTCGCCTTGAATCTCTAGAATCGTTCACGCTTTTCTATACTCCGTTTACTTCTTTTACATTTAAGCTTCTGAAGTTTCAAAACCAGCGCGGAGGCCGTGTTGTGCTCCAGGACATCAAGGTAATTACGAACTCCGCAAACCATTCGGGTTTTGAGTTTGAGCGCCATCTTAATTGTTACGAGGTTGAGATGTCGCGTTTTCCAAACTCGAAAATCTAGATAAGTTCATTAGGGTTTTCTCTAAAATGACTTGTGTTTGGGTAGATATACTTGATCTAATATATTTTAATACAATTTTGGCCTGTTGAACTTTGTATCTCAATTTTTTTCCATCAAAGCTTGTGCACGTTCGTAAATATTTGGTTCGAAGGATCTCTCCAGGCTCGACTGAGCAGGTTTTTGAACTTGGAAAAATAATTATTGGCCTCTTTATATCTTGTCCATCCTAATCGTCAAATAATCCTACTCATTAGTTGGGAGCAACTATAACTGCAGAATACCCCGCAAATGAAAATATACCCCTAAGGCTCTACGCGTCGTTGAGGCCGAGTCTCACACCCGTGAAGCTTAAAGGTCATGTTACACGAGGCAATTGTGTTGACGATTGAAAATCATTGCAAGTTGCTGTGGGGTGTTAGACGTACGCAACGTTCTTTGCAACTTGCAATGCAATATAGGCGAATCCTTGTTTACGTTTTTACCTCATTAGCATACATCAAACTTCAAGCGACATAGATACAAACAGAGTGCACAAATCGAAAGAGCTTGGCACACTTGATAATCACCAAAAATTTGAGAGTGATATGATAAATATATTTTGAGGAATGAGCGTTTAAAAATCTCTGAATTTACAAAGAATGTATGGCTGTCAGCAACTCTTGCCCCCCAGCCGATTTTACAGTTTTGAAAAATGAATTTCTCCGTAAATATTTAACATATTTATCTCACATTTTCGGTAATGACTAAGTTTAAAATTCTGTTTCAACTGATGTAGATAGTTTGTTAGTAGCTTGAAGTTTAATTTATGCTAATGAGGCAAAAACGTAAACAATGACGTCAGCAAGGATTTGCCTATACTTAAGCCTGCCACCAGATGTTACAATTTTCAGCCGGAACTCCTCAATAAAAAAAAACAAGTAGGAAAGGGATGTGTATTTTAATGTTTTGAGTTGGAACATGAAGAAGAAAACGATAAAAAGAGACATGGACTATTGTTCAACCTCACTTGACCTTCTCTGCATCTGTCAACTGGTGTCTATATGACATTTTCTGTGATGCCTAAGAAGCTGTTTTCTTTGTCTACCTATTCGCCGGGAAACGTAAACAAATCCATCTTGGATTGCGGTGCGAATTTCACCTCTCCTCTCTCATTGGGCTATAGCTATGAGAATTGTGATTGGTTGTTTCGGCAAAATTGCAACACCACAAGTTGCAAAGAGGGATGTTACATGGTTTAACCGATCGCGCAGCACTGCGAAAAGTAGAAGGTCGTTCTACTTTACCTGCAACTTGTCTCGCAGTTTTTCGTTGCGGGACGAGTTGTAAAGAGGGGTGTTACATGTGCAATTTCTTCTGCAACTTGTCTCGCAATGGCGTTGCATTGCAAGTCGCAAGAAAAAATGCCTTGTGTAACAGGACCTTAAGTCTTAATAATAAATTCTTTATAGAATGAAGCTACGCATCGAATGGAAGAGGTGGACTGAGGCCGAGTCTTACACCCGTGAAGCTATATCTTAATGAATTCTTTATAGAACGAAGCTGTGCTATGCCGGCTACGAGTAGAACATAAAAAGTTGCAGGGTATTCTGCAGTTTAGCCATTTGTTGTACCTCTAATTGCAAAATACTAAAATTACTTATCGTCTTTGGCACTTTGCATAACTGAATTATATTTAACAATTATTCACTAAAGTGGAGGTGAATAGTGGTGGATATTTCCGAGCCGCTTCGGCGATATTTTCCTCACTCAGTCAGTACATACCTATAGTGGGGATTAAGTGGTACTTACTGTTGCTGCATGTTCTACCTTGACAGAAGCCAGAACGTGATGAATGGGGATGTGGTCTTGATGCAGTGCAGGTAGCACTAGATCTGGAGAAGCATGTCAACCAGGCTCTTCTGGATTTGCACAAGACTGCTGAGAAGCATGGAGATTCACAGGTAAATCATAACTTATATGGAATGGAGAATGTTTCTGCTTTGCCGTAAGCAGCATTTTCTTCTAGTAGCATTTGCCTGCTGTCATTTCCTTCCAATATATTTTTTTTCAAAAGCATCTTCCAGCTTCCTCACTATCGTCTTCATAAATTACCACCATAGACAGCAATTAAATTACAGAGATTGCATGTTGAATATATATTCATTGAAGATTCTTTAAGACAATAAATAAATTGTTACTTTTTGAAAGGGGTAATTTTCCAGCTCCTGGTCACTTAAATTCCATATTCGGGGGACTAACAACTAACCATATCATTTGCAATCACCAATCATCTTCCCTTCAGATGTGTGATTTCATCGAGGCCAACTTCCTGACTGAGCAAGTTGAGGGAATCAAGGAGCTGAGCAATTACGTTACCCTGCTCAAACGTGTTGGCCCTGGCTTGGGAGAATACCAGTTTGACCACGAGACCCTTGGAGATTAGAACGTCAAATTTGCATTTTTTTATTAAAATGAATGTAATTGTAAGACTGTTCAAGGAGATGACTAAATAAAATTCACATCTTGTGATTTTGTACAAACATTGTCTATTACTTGCATCTATCACTCTACTTCTTACTTTAAATTCTCTTAAGCACTTTTCAAGCTACATTATATTTTATTTTTGCTGTACTTGTGCTGTTTGTTGTGTACTTTATGTAATGCACATGAGATATTGCAATTAGATATTTTATATTAAGTCTTGATGGTGGATTTATGGAAGTGATTTACCCAGGTCTCTTAAGATACGGACACGCTGCAACATTGCCGGCATTGCAGAAGTAGGATCGAGTTCTACTTTGGCAACATTGCATGCAACAAATTGCGCCATGTGAACAACAATAATATTATTGTCAGCATTGTTGCAAAGTGTGTCCATACCTTTTAGCCTACTTAATTTATGAAACTGGGATTTTGCAGGTAGTTGAAAACTCTACGAAATGCAAAAACTTGAAAGAGCACACCAAGATTCGATTGCACAATTTTTATGGGGCTGTATTTTTTCCTTGAAAGTTATGAGCTAACAAAGTTAGAAAATGTTCAGATATTTGTATGGAGGTGGGGCAAGGCACCATACAAAAGCCTGTAAATGCTCAAACTTTATTAGCTCATAACTTTGACTGTCTAAAATAGTTGCTCAAAACTTTCCACAGTTGGTCATTTTAAAGTAATCGCTTGGTTGGTGGCTGTTAATTAGATACAAACTGCTTGATTGAAAGGATTTTCCCTGGAGACTGTTTATATACACAATTTGTTAGTCATTTCTGCATATTTGCTTTGGTTTTAAGCATCCCCCATGGCCGACAGGTTCATAACTTCATATCAAAATCAGTTGAAATAGCTTTTTTTGGCCTGAAACGTGAAGTGACACAGCCCCTTTAATAAACTCACCAGCATGTTATCAGTTTCAATGATTTTTTCAAATTATCTGCAAAATCTGCATTGCAGAAACTGGTAAGGAATTATCCCCTTGGCATATTTTAAATTCAAACGAAGTGATGTGTGGTTTAGATTAGATTCTCAAGGATGTACTTTTAACCATTAGATGATGGACTTCCTTGAGCAAAACTACCTGACAGAGCAGGTTGAGGCTATCAAAGAGCTTGCCGACTATGCCACCAACCTCAATCGTGTTGGGCCTGGTCTGGGAGAGTACCAGTTTGACAAGCTCACCCTTGACGATGACTAGGGTGATGTGGTATTGCCAACCAGTGTTACCTTGATTGCAGAAGTTTAATATACTTGGACTGACCCTGATTACCACATGTAGATGATGTTAATGTTGTCCAGCATTTTTGTTACCTTTTTTTAGATGTTTCTAACAATAGGCCAATTTTCTTCTCAGAACATAAGTTTTGTTGCTTTGTCTTGTTTTTTGAGTGAATGAACAATAAACTTCAGACAGCATTAAAAACACTTGTTTCATTGTTACTGTTCTTTAAAGTGCTCCTAACACTTTTTAAAATCATCCATATCGATTCTTCACATCATTTCTTATCCTTGTGAATGAAACTATTTTCTGATTTAGTTAATATATTTGGTGAAAACATTGATATAAGCTTTAGAAATAACATGTTTGTCATTGATCTCTACCAGCTTATTTTTGTATAATTAATAATTATTAATACTTGGTAGACATCATACATTAGCATATTGGAGAACTCTAAAAAATATACAACAAAAATACAAAAGCATTCTACTGTTCGCTATTCACTTGATGAAGAATATATATGGATTTTAGAAAATAGAATTAGAAGCACTTTAAAGTGCCCCCAACCCCTTTTGCAATTTTATACATTTGAATCTTTGAAAGGTTCTGAGTACTTCTGTGAAGAAATGTTTGGCTTACAGAGAATACTCTACATTCTAGGCTTGTTTGAAATGGTGAAAATTTGACCTTTCCTGGTCCATGACTGCATAAGAAAAAGCCTGGGTTGATTCCCGATCTTTAGTCTCCTCATTAATGCATTCTTCTCCATGGAACCTTTCTGTCACAACAACATTGATATATATAGAAAATAAACAGTCTGAGTTGTTAGTAAAGAAAACAGTTATTTTAAACTGCTAAATATTTATTCAAATTATTGCAAAGTCAAATGAATTGGATGACATAAGATCGGGAATTGACCCAGTCTTTCTAATGCGGTCATGGGTCAGGAAAGGTCAAATTTTCACCATTTCAAACTAGCGTAGAACAAGAGTATTCTGTAAGCCAAAAATTTATTTGCATGAGTATTCAAAACCTTTCAGATTCACATGTATAAAAATTGCAAAAGGGGTTGGGGCACCTTAAACACTGATTCAACCATAGAGTACCCCTTTTCTGCTGTTCAAAGTGCTCTTGTATGGTATCTCGCAGATTGAGTCTACATAGCTGTTATTTATTCTAGAGATGGGTAACAAGTCTTCATGATGGTGAAGGATTTTGAATGTTGTGTCAGAACAGCTGAGCGTGTTTAATTACCAAAGGCATAAATATTCATGCCAGTTTAACAATAGAGGCTTGAAAAACCCTTGGCATTGACAATTAAACATAAGTGAAAACTAAGTGTCGAGCTCTATTTCTTTAAATTTCTTTAATTTCATGAATGCAAATTTTGTGATGGTCAACTATGCAAACCTTGAACTTGCTTCCAATGGAAAGAGTTTGTACCTATTAAAGAGACTTGAAATAAGTCAAATGTCATGGAAAACAAAGTTCTCAAGGTCTGGTACATGTAACGAAGGATTTGGTCAGTAAAGCTCGGGGAACTTTTATTTTCAGGCTTACATACTTGTTTTCTTTGGCTGTTTGAGCAGTTTTGTCATTTTAAAAAAGGACTAGTACAGAGTATAAAGTAATCTAATCTTTTTTAAATGAACCCCATCACGAGTAAGAGCACATCAAAATTAGTCACTTCAGTGTGTGTTGGGGAGATTTGGTTGGATATTAAACGTGGTGAGCTTTTGAATATTGCAGAAATGGCAGAGTAGTTTTAGGGGACAAGCATCCCTCAAAACATCTCTCTTCTGCAATTTTTAAGAGCATGCCATCCAGTTTCTATTCACCCAAACATCTTTATGCTTGGTGAACTTACTAATTTCGATATGCTTTCTTGTGATGGGGGTTCATTTTATAATAGATTAACTTCACACACTTGGTCACATCCTTTTTTCAATTTCAGTAAGGCCAATAGCGACTTAATATTTGGGGAGCAAATAAAAGCAGCTTGGTCAGTGAAAGTCTGGGAATTGTTTTCCTGCAACATAGTGTGTGAGAACCCTGGTATTTTGACTCTGGTGTGATTGATTAAAAATTGTAAGGATGTTTAAAAGTGCCTATATAATTAATTAATTATTTAAAAATGTATTTTTATGGCCTTTCAAAGTTGAGAACCAGAACATGTGGCCGTCAGTTTTCAATTCCCTTTGGGGGCCTGGAGACAAGTGATGTGTATGTAGTAAGGCCTCCTTCCAATTCCATACAAACATCTCAAATATATTTCTGCAACTCTTGAAACTCACCACATGGTAAATATCCAATGAAATGTCACCAAACGTGGTAAATTTACTAATTTCGATGTGCTCTTTCTTGTGATGGAGTTTATTTCACACTGATTAGACTAATAGGATTTTTTTTCTTTTTGAATTCTTTTTCGTATTCAGATTCTCCAACTCCTTTGAGAATAACGAGACAATGGTCTAAATTAGTGGAACAAAAGAATTACCATGCAAAGGATTCTGGTAGTTGTAGTAAAATGATGTCCAATTGACGTCAACTCCAGGTTCTCCTTCGTGTAGGCAGGCATGAATTACTACCAAATTGTATTGTTTTATTGTATAGTTGTGCATTTCATTCAGACTTGTTTTGTATTGTGTTAATTCTATCGTATTTTGATAGTAATTCATGTTGCCTACATGAAGGGACCACCCAATTCCAGTGCCTCTGGTAGTCGTGCCGACTTCCAACTGGAAACAGGGAACCCCAAACGGATGTTTTCCCTAACTTTGACAGCACTAAAATTGTCAAAGTTTAGTTTTTTCACTTTTATTTTTTCGAATTCTTAGTCAGGGTGCTATACAGAATCAACGTTAAAAAAAATTGGGGGTTAATTTTGGGCACTTTAACTGCTGCTTGTTGACCAAAGATATTCATGGTTACGTAGACTTCTGACAAACTGTTCTTCCCACAATCTCAGCTCAATCATCAAAATTCACGAAAAAATCATCAAAAGTTACTACAGTCCACACTGAGCGACCACTCGTAAGCTAAGTGACCACAACCACCTTTGTAGTTGATGATTGAATTTTTCCTTTGTTTTTCCTCTTTGGTAAGCGACCACCCACAGGAAAAAGGATACATATCGGTAACGAAAATGTATTTATTATCTTACAATCAATCTTTTTGGTTGTGTTGACAGTTTTGTGTATCATCAATTACTACATTCATATGTATAAAACTGCAGATGCCCAACATTAAATTCTCAGGAAATGTTGTGGAACTTGAAGAATAAACATGTTAATACAAACTTACAGCTAAACTGGCAATTCAAAGTAAAGCTGTATACAGTACATAGGGCACTGGTACGAGTGTATAGCAGCTTTATACGTTACATGTTAGTACCATTGGGCTTCCTGTGGTGACTACTCGTAAGTGACCATCTCCCGTATTAAAGCAATCACTTTTTCCATTTCTAAGGTGGTTGCTTACGAGAGAGTGGACTGTACTCTGTTTTGAGGTCCCTTGATAAGATTGAATGCTCTCTTCTTGAGTGAAGTCACCAGACATGATTAACACTGAGCTGATAAATTCGGATACATTCCACAAGCTGAGATGGTTGTAGTATTGCAGGCAAGTGATAAGCTGTACCGATGGCCCAAGAGACTAAGGACACATTCGATTGACCATATAATATTTCCAGAATAAGAACACGGAATACTGTAATCACATATCTGGATTATTTTTAGCCACTGCAACAATGATAACTTATCCTGAATATCATTATATTGGCGAGCATTTGTACCATAGCTTACAGTGCAAAATTAAATGTGCCTGAACAGTGATTTCCAGAGATTATTCCATCTATTCTTATATTTTTTAAATAAGGTCAATCAAACACCCTAAGAATATGTATGTTGTCATTAGGCACTTAATATTTGGAAACTAGAAAACAAAAGAACAAGGTACCATCTTGCATCCTATCATTTTATTTTCATTCATATTTTTTTGTCTAGAAATATGCTTGTATATTTTCTCTTCCCAGTAGAGAACTTTTGGATAGTGGAGAAAAAGTAACCAATAAAACTCATGGCTTGACATTTGTGAAAATGTTTTATCAGTGCTTCTACTACTCATTAATTATTCATGACAACAACTTGAACCAGATGTCTCAATTTGTGCCTGTACTTTGAAATCCCAGTCCAGTCCTCGTTTTCGGCTTTTACAGTGTGACTACTGAAACCGGGGCCACCTAGACAATGAGAACTAACACACATTACAAAACGAAAATAAATAATTTCAACTTACAAATACTAGCATATCCATGCGATTTTCTTCATTCCAAAGTCTTTGACTTCAGATCTGGTCGACAAATTTGGCTTTTACCAAATCGAAGCTCATCAAGTTGAAATGCTATTGTCTTGTACTGAACACTAATTGGCTCAAATAACCGTAAGTTGGAATGCTTTGTTTTCGTTCTGCAATGTAATTGGTTCTCGTTGTCTAAGTGGCCCCGGTTACAGTAGTCTCACTGTAAATATTACTTGAAACATGCCTCAAACATGTCAAATTATTGGCTACAGAACTTGTCTGCACTTGGAAAGAAGGAACACAGCAAACTCAAATAAGGAGTAGAGTATTAACTAACTGGCAAAACTACTTCCATTCACATTTTGCCTTCAAAAGGTTTGATAGTTCTACAGTATCATTTCAGGAAGGTTAGTTCATCTGTCACTCTTGTTCTTGTCATCACACCAATAAGCTTGAATGTACCTGATTCCCAAACTGTCAGTTAACCAAACCTGCAGCAGGCACATGCTAAAGGGGAATTGTGTTTCCCATTCCAACAAGCACACTTTGAAGCTCTCCAATTTCTTTCAAGTGTGAATATTGTTGCTCTAGCCTCTTTCACCTGAGTCTTAGTGCTAGGAAACCTTGCACTGTTCTTGAAGATCTGCTGGTAATTCTGGCATGCCTGTAGGACCTGGTCCAAATGGTGCCCCAGGTGCCTGTATATATGTAACATTTTTTTTAATGAAAACAAATTACATGGAGGTTTTTCAAGAAATGTGTTTTTCACATTCTCAAATTCATTAATTATTCATATCAGAGACAACCAGTCGCTGGATATATACACCACACAAATGCATTTGGATTCCTAGTGAAAACCTGTATACCAATCACTAATGTATTTGTTATGTACCACTTTCGTACTGTGTGACTGTAATTGGGGAATTAGCTGACAACAACCATTGCAGAATGAAAACAAAGCATTCCAACTTGCGGTTATTTGAACCAATCGGTGTTGAGTACAGTATTTAATACTAGCATTTCAACTTGCAGTTATTTGAACCAATCGGTGTTGAGTACAGTATTTAATACTAGCATTTCAACTTGCAGTTATTTGAACCAATCGGTGTTGAGTACAGTATTTAATACTAGCATTTCAACTTGCAGTTATTTGAACCAATCGGTGTTGAGTACAGTATTTAATACTAGCATTTCAACTTGCAGTTATTTGAACCAATCGGTGTTGAGTACAGTATTTAATACTAGCATTTCAACTTGCAGTTATTTGAACCAATCGGTGTTGAGTACAGTATTTAATACTAGCATTTCAACTTGCAGTTATTTGAACCAATCGGTGTTGAGTACAGTATTTAATACTAGCATTTCAACTTGCAGTTATTTGAACCAATCGGTGTTGAGTACAGTATTTAATACTAGCATTTCAACTTGCAGTTATTTGAACCAATCGGTGTTGAGTACAGTATTTAATACTAGCATTTCAACTTGCAGTTATTTGAACCAATCGGTGTTGAGTACAGTATTTAATACTAGCATTTCAACTTGCAGTTATTTGAACCAATCGGTGTTGAGTACAGTATTTAATACTAGCATTTCAACTTGCAGTTATTTGAACCAATCGGTGTTGAGTACAGTATTTTAATACTAGCATTTCAACTTGCAGTTATTTGAACCAATCGGTGTTGAGTACAGTATTTAATACTAGCATTTCAACTTGCAGTTATTTGAACCAATCGGTGTTGAGTACAGTATTTAATACTAGCATTTCAACTTGCAGTTATTTGAACCAATCGGTGTTGAGTACAGTATTTAATACTAGCATTTCAACTTGCAGTTATTTGAACCAATCGGTGTTGAGTACAGTATTTAATACTAGCATTTCAACTTGCAGTTATTTGAACCAATCGGTGTTGAGTACAGTATTTAATACTAGCATTTCAACTTGCAGTTATTTGAACCAATCGGTGTTGAGTACAGTATTTAATACTAGCATTTCAACTTGCAGTTATTTGAACCAATCGGTGTTGAGTACAGTATTTAATACTAGCATTTCAACTTGCAGTTATTTGAACCAATCGGTGTTGAGTACAGTATTTAATACTAGCATTTCAACTTGCAGTTATTTGAACCAATCGGTGTTGAGTACAGTATTTAATACTAGCATTTCAACTTGCAGTTATTTGAACCAATCGGTGTTGAGTACAGTATTTAATACTAGCATTTCAACTTGCAGTTATTTGAACCAATCGGTGTTGAGTACAGTATTTAATACTAGCATTTCAACTTGCAGTTATTTGAACCAATCGGTGTTGAGTACAGTATTTAATACTAGCATTTCAACTTGCAGTTATTTGAACCAATCGGTGTTGAGTACAGTATTTAATACTAGCATTTCAACTTGCAGTTATTTGAACCAATCGGTGTTGAGTACAGTATTTAATACTAGCATTTCAACTTGCAGTTATTTGAACCAATCGGTGTTGAGTACAGTATTTAATACTAGCATTTCAACTTGCAGTTATTTGAACCAATCGGTGTTTGAGTACAGTATTTAATACTAGCATTTCAACTTGCAGTTATTTGAACCAATCGGTGTTGAGTACAGTATTTAATACTAGCATTCCAACTTGCAGTTATTTGAACCAATCGGGTGTTGAGTACAGTATTTAATACTAGCATTTCAACTTGCAGTTATTTGAACCAATCGGTGTTGAGTACAGTATTTAATACTAGCATTCC